>CM037152.1:3762696-5124685 GCA_020921065.1 Vaccinium darrowii | reverse complement strand
TCCATCAATTGTTTACCTATCCACGTGCGGGTCAGGGGTCGCACGTGCGGTGAGTGTTAAGAGCATGTCCCAAATTGGTTAATTATAACCTCCAAAGCTCGGATATGAGGCTGGACGACCTCCCCACTCATTGCCAATTGATTTTGAGTTGGATGATTTAATGATAATTTGAATATAAAATAATCTGCAGTTGTTTCTTTGAAAGCCTGTTCTAGGACAAACAAAGTGTGTTCATAGTTACTCCTCTATACATTGATACTAGCGTGGATGCACGGGTGAGATTAACATGAGCACACAATATATAGACATGGTATAATAGGTAGCCAGTAGACTCAAATCATACACGCATAATGTTTATAGTAATTGAGTAGTAACACGGCCTCTTACGTAGTTTAATCCAAATTCTGGAGAACACAAAAGTGGAAACACAATTAGCACATTAAACAGAAATAGAGGATAAAATAGAGTTGTGCCCATTCGATGCATGGGGAATGAAAACCCAACTTTTAGTAATTGGTAATTGGCGTGCCAAATTTTCGTACCGAAAGGAGTCGTACTTGGACCAATCTTTGACTTGATTGAACGTCACGACTTGCTTGAATAAAAACCTTGGAAAAATTAGTACAAACAAAAAAATTAGTTGATTGTAAGAATAATTTGAAAATGAAAACAAATCTTCGAGCAATTGGTAATTGTTCTGCAAAATTTTCGTACCGAAAGGAGTACGTCTTGAACCAATATCTTCAAGCAATCGTACCGAAAGGAGCCGGATTTTCAAAACCTTCAAGGGAAAGCATAGTACTGAGTATAAGAGAGAATGCGATCAATCCAACTGATAGGAAAATTCGAAGTATCATTTTCAGTGTATAATCTTAGGAAAAGTGAAAACGAAAACAATGATGACAGAGTACCACAACAAAAAATTTGCCAAAGAGAGAAAAAAAAAATTGTAGACAATTTGGGAAAGAAACTTACCTCTGAGCAGTTGTATGCAATCTGTGGATAACCTCAGGAATCCATTATTGTGGCAGTTCTCAAATCCAACCCAAACGTCCGTGGGTAGTTTTTTTGTTCCACTCTTGTGGGGTAGTTTTTGTTCCACTCTCCAGTATTTTGATAGTGGGGTAGTTTTGTTCCAGATGTGGAAAAACGAAGAAGTGGGGATGTGGTTTGGGGTAGTTTTGAGAACGTGGGGCTTTAACTAAAATCAAGGGAAAAAAAAGAAAGAAAGATGTGAACGTGGGTAGGAAGTATGAAAACAGTTCCATCCACGTGGGTTTTTTTTTTTTTTTGGACAAAAATAATTGGAAACTCTAGGAATTTAGGATTTGGAGTTTGGAAGCTTTTGAGGGGCTCAACTACATTGCTATAGTATATTTAAAGATGAGAAGAGAATGATGGTAAATGTCATCAAGGGCTACACTGCAGCAGTTTCGCTAGTTGTAGTCTTATCTTGTCTATCTTTTCCCAGGTGGACAGGTTGATTCGCAGAAGAATAGTGAGCGTATCTATTCCATCAACCCTAGATTGAAGCATTTTTCTAACTGGCTCTTAGACATTATCGCAACTGGAGATTTGGATGCATTCTTCCCAGCAGCAACACGCGAGTATGCTCCACTAGTTGAAGAGGTATGGAGGGATCCTGCCATACAGGAAACATACAGGAGAAAAGATGAGCTTCATTTCCTCCCTGATGTTGCGGAGTACTTCTTAAGCCGGGTACAACTTTCGTTGGATAATATCTTTTGTCTACTCTTTCTTATCTATTTCTTCCATTAGTTCTCCTTTACAAGGCTAAACATCTTGACTGATTGCTAGAAGTAGGATAGTTTAAGAATCCTTAAGTTACAAAGGAAAAGGTAAAGCATCGAGACTGATGCTTTCATGATCCATGTACTGATCAAGAAGAAAGCCTATCTTGTAGGTAGAGCCATTGGATCATATTCTAAAAACCTACTCCTCTAGACACTAGAGCACGTTTGGGAGTAAGAGGTAGATGTTTACTTGGCCCCATTCCAAGCACAATGGTGCTTTAGGTGTTGTCAAATGAGGTAAAGTCTTATTTCTAGATCACAAACTTATCAGATTAGTTGGTGGATCATGCATCCTAGAATAAGAGCTTTGGGGGTTTTCCACGGTAAGGAATTTTTTGTTCATTCTTATTTTAAGTGAATTGTGTTTAATTCAATGATGAAGGATGTAGCAAAAAATGGGGAGAACCGCATCTATTCAAAGGAATTGTTTCGGCCGGCAATCTTGAGCTCTGGGGAGCTTATAAAGCAGTTGAACTAACAAAAAATATCAACTACTATGAAATGTAGTTGCATGGTGAAATTGTAAAGCATGGCTTTCTCGTTTCAAAGTGGGCTTCAGCTTTCAAACTGACACTTTAAGTGGACAAAATCACAGCTACTGGTAGTCACAGCTCTCTTTACTGCTGAAAGATATTTGCAACTCTGGTGGTAAAATGTATGCTCATAACCTTCATGGAAAGTGATATCTTTTGTTCGCATTTAAATCACTTACAGAAGCAGTGGAAATTGAATGGTTGTGACGTTAAGAATAAAGCCGCCTTTGTTCAATTTTACTCTGTGGACCATATCTTCCTGGCTTCCTCCAAATTCTCGAGAATATTAGTACCCCCTCATATACATACATCTTGAGTAGTTGCAGACTTGGCTACTGAATTGCTATCATGATGACAACTTTTTCAACTTGCAGTAAAATTCTTGTTGTAAATGGTGACTGGAGTCTCAACATCCTAATGATAGTGATATAGTGGTAGAAAATGTCGCTTTTTAAATAACTGTGGGTCTTATACTTCTGTTGCTGTCAACGATTCAACAGAACTTCCATCTGTATTGGTTTAAAAATGATGACATTTGTTTACACCCATGCAATGTTGAGATAGACTGATTGTTGATGGTTTGAGGGGCAAATATATTTAGCGGAGTAAAAATCTCAGAGATGAAGAGAATTGTGTTAGCATATAATTCAGCAACTTCAGAATCTCTTGATATTAATAGTCTTTGAATTAGCTGGTATTAGTAGAAACAGAAACACATCTGCATTAGTTAATGAGGTTGCGGTTGATCCAATAAATCTAGACATGCTATTCCTCTCGGCCCCACCCCAACCCAGAACGGGGAAAGAGAACAATAGCTATATAGCATAATAACTCTGTTTTGCAATGATGATGCCCTTTGCCTAGCCATTCAAGCATTTTTAATCGTAGATGTGTATTTTGTTTTGTAGATATCAACTTATTAGAGTAAACGCCAAGGGTATGAACGAGGGATGCAAATGGGTGGAAATGTTTGAAGACGTACGGCTAGTAGTCTTTTGTGTTGCGTTAAATGAGTACGATCAGTGGTCGCTTGCCCCAGAAAACACAGGCAGCGGGGCCCTCCTCCAAAACAAGATGATGCAAAGCAAGGAGCTATTTGCAGCAATGGTGGGCCACCCCTGCTTCAAGAATACCCCATTTCTATTGATCCTAAACAAGTACGATCTCTTTGAGGAGAAGGTCAATCGCGTGCCCCTAAGCACTTGCGAGTGGTTCACGGACTTCAGCCCAGTGCAACCACTCTACAGTCATCTGTCTCTGGCTCATCAGGCGTATTACTTTGTGGCTGTGAAGTTTAAAGACCTTTATGCCTCTCTCACCGGTCAAAAGCTTTTTGTTTGGCAAGCCAGGGCAAGGGACCGGGTGACTGTTGATGAAGCGTTTAAGTATACGAGGGAGGTTCTAAAGTGGGATGAAGAGAAGGAAGAGAATTACTATGGCATACCAGAGGATTCATTTTACAGCACAACCGACTTGAGCTCCTCGCCATATGCCCGGCAGGAGTGAAGTAATGTATTTTCCATGTAGATAGAGAACGAAAGGGGGAGGTCAAATTCCAATAACTGTAATTGTATGAACTTTTTCGGCTTGAAATTCGAGGTACTGGGGGTGGTGTTTTCATGTTTTATCGTTTGATCCCGGTAATTGTTTCCATCCAAGTGTATAAGCATTTGTTTTAGTGAATATATGCAGAGGTGAAAAACTTGCATGCCGAACAGGTACTGCCGCGTGATACCCGTCGGCATATCTGAGCCATTCAAACATGTTTTGGACTGCCCAGATTTAAGGGTGGCATTTTTGTAAATTTTGGGGGTTCCCCTAACAAATCTGAGCTATCCAAAACATGTTTGGACGGCTCGAATGCGGTGCCGGGTACCAAGTGGCGTAACCCTATCAGTATTCGAGCCACCTGTAGACACCCCAATTTTGGATACCCGTGCATGCCCAATGACGAATTAAAACGTTTAGACCACCTTGGAACTTGTCCGGGAAATTGAAAACTCAGCCTCACAAGCCGCACGGCACCCTTGTGCAAGCCGTACGGTTTCCTCCTTTTATACAAGCCGCGCGGCACCCTCGTGCAAGCCGCGCGGTACCCTCATACAAGCCGCGCGGCTTGTATTCTTATCTTCTGAAATATGCCTGACAAACCAGCTGTTCGGGAATCTCATCATAAATCGGCCGCCGAATATCATCATTTTATTCCTTTAAACCGGCTATAAAATGGAGGCCTCCTCTTCTTCTAACCGGACCCAAAGAAAAAACCTATCCCGAGAGAATTTCCGTTCGACTTTCCGGTAAAAACTATCGTTCGAAACCGCCCGGAAAACCTCCCGAAAGTTCACGCCTCCCATTCCCTTTCAATTCTTCCATACCATTTCCGTTCATACAAAACCTCGATCGAACAAGCTCAAACCCGAAAAATCCGAAAGTTTTCAACCTCTGTTAGAGTTCCAGAAAGGTATAGTTCATTTTCGAATTTCGATTTTCAAATCGCAGTTCTCCGAGGGCATTCCCGGGTTAATAACGGTTTCAACAACCGTATATTGACTCGGAAAATCGTTTTCAAAACAAAAACCGGCTTTTCGGAGCCGTATCGGGCGATTTTTCTCGATAAACGCACGGTACGATCCATACCGGAAATAAATTTCATTTCAATAACTTGTTTACCAGCAAAAACAACGCATTTGGAGTAGATTTGAAGAAGAAAATCAAGTTTTAAACGGGTTTTGGACTCACTGGTCCCAAAACAAAATTTTTGAAAAATGGCTACACGCAAGCCGCGCGGCTTGCAGTGTAAGCCGCACGGCTCCCGCGCAGGAGCCGCGCGGCTCCCGTTTAGACCAAAAATTTTCCCCTGTTTCTACTCTGTTCGTACCC
Organism: Vaccinium darrowii; assembly: GCA_020921065.1. Taxonomy (NCBI): domain Eukaryota; kingdom Viridiplantae; phylum Streptophyta; class Magnoliopsida; order Ericales; family Ericaceae; genus Vaccinium; species Vaccinium darrowii. The sequence continues at coordinate 5,119,458 of CM037152.1, read as the reverse complement.
TGTTTCTCTGATTCCTCTGCAACTTTTTTCTGTTTATTACACTTTTTACCTTCTATTTTCTTGTTATTACTAATTAATTGTTTTTGTTTAAGTTTTATTTCCGTTATGGTTTCAATTTATTTATCTATTTACTTGTTTGATTGTCAAGGTTTTTGACAAAATATTTTCTACAAAATCCCACAAATTATTTAGTAAAGACCGGGAATTTCCCGGGCGAGCGGGGTGCTTTTTAATAAAACCTTCCCCGCGCGTAATCTGGCTTCCGAATCCAAAAAGAATCTTTTCGCAGATCAAACCCTTTTCCAAAACGGCGTGAGAGTCAATAACTATTCTTAAAACGGTTTCTCGGGTACCAAACATTTTCTAAATATAAATCCCGGGTGGCGACTCACATTTTTTTCGTTTTCATATCCGAACCTTTTTCGAGAGCGAGCCGCGTGGATTTTTCGACGTCCACAAAATGGCGACTCCGCTGGGGAGACTTTTAAATTAATTTTTATTTTTGTAATTTTACACTTGTAAAACGACCCCCGAAAGCTTGACAAAAACGAACACGCCCCGCGTGATCGAGAAAGGAATGGTGCATTAACAGGGCTACGCCCGACCAATCCGGACTGGAGCTTTCCCGGTTGTTTACTTGTGTAAAACTTCAAAATCAAAATTAATTTATTGGTGAGCCAAACTTGAAAAATAATTTGTGGGATTTCTTTGAAAATATTTTGTTATCAAAACTTTTGCATTGCACGTGCATCGATGTTGGATGAACCCCGCCGTTGCGTCTTGGTTACCCTACCCGGCTTGCCGGTGTTAGGACATCCCAAGATTCTCGGCAACCCCGGACAATGATGAGTCAGCCTGCCGTTTGACCTTTGCCATGCAGTACACTTGGCACTGGGAGGCAAATATTGACTCTAGTCTAGGGAACCCCTTTAACCAAAACCCGGCCTTTGCATATAGTAAACCGTAGTACTTTCCAACTTAGGACAGGAATCCACAGGGTAGGATTATCTGTTATACCCTATTTACCTGATTATCCTGTTATCTGTTTATCTGTTTACTTGTTTACCTGTTAGTAGTCCGTGTTATTTGCTTATCAACTGTTCATCCATTTTGCATACATCACTCCATGTGTATTGTCTCCATCTTGCATACATGCATAGGATAACTTTGCCTTAGGTCATTACATCATGTCTGCATACATAAGGATTGCCCTGACAATCACACGCATTTCGTCGGATATACGATAATTCCTCATCAAAAAAAAAACAAAAAAAACAAAAAAAAAATCACAAAATCAAAATTAAAATCACAAAAAAATGTGCTACGATCGGCTCTGTTTCCCAAAATGAAATGCGCATTTCCTTTATGGTAGAGTCATCATGTCTGGAGGACCTTACAAGCGATTCAAGTCTACCCTCACCACCCACCAAGGGGCGCCCGTGTGGATAATCGAGGAAGTTCTGCCCGAACAACCTCCGTGCAAACCAGAGGAGCCTCAGCCAGGGAAGCTCAACATAGAAGACCATATGGGGGAAGATCTCGATCAGAAACTCAGTTTATTGGCCGAAGCCAATCTGCCAGGTGTGTCTCTCCAATGGGATGCAAATGAAGGATGGAAATTCTGCTTCCCGGAAGAGCCGGAACCAATGCCGGAAAAGATCACTTTGATGATGGAGCAAGATGACGGGAACCTCACAACCATGCCGCCTGTGAAATACTTTGATGCCAACGGCCAACCCGTCTACTACTTTGAGGACCCGGTCACGGGTCACAAATACTGGGATGAATGCGAATGTGATGTGTGCTTTGCGGATTGCCTCCTCAATAACGATGGCATGACCCCGCAGCAGCTCAAGGATCAGGCTAAATGGGAGAAAAAGGAAGACCCCAAGGGAAAAGGAAAAGCTGATGAAGCAGGATCCTCTGCAGGGTCGACATCTCCAAATCATCCCTCCTCTTAAGAGCGGCTTGTAAAGCCAGAAGTGATCGTGCAATGATCGAATCAAGCCAACAAGGGTTTCTTTTGAAGAATCAAGTCAACCTATGATTCTTGTCTGTATTGAGTCTGTTATCGAGTCTGTTGCTGTTCAATTATCGAGTCTGTTGATACTTAATTATCGAGTCTGTTACCAGATGTGAATATCCACCGACTTAATCCAGCCAGCAGGGCTTCTTTTGAAGAATCAAGCCAGCTTGTGATTCTTAGTACTTTGATTATCGAGTTGTTTGCTTATCGAGTCTGTTCAATCATCGAGTTTGTTATCGAATCTGTCTTGTCAGTTTGTAAAAATTCCTTGCTTTTAATGAAAGGATCTTTTGGGAAAGAGAGCCAAATTGTAGTCCCGAACTACGTTACGGCCTGATTCCTCTCTATGAGGATACGTAGGCAACCTTCGGTCCGGCCGTTGTTTTCATAAATCATGGGAATTTAAATATATCCGACAAAATAAAAGGGAAAATTGGGGCAATCCTTTCATGCATCATGCATCTTTCTTTTGTACATAGACTCTCTTTCCTTTTTTTTTACGCACTGCATCCCTGAGTTCAATTTGTGCATATTCATCAGTACTAACCATTGGCAAGAAGAAGAAGAACCTCACACCGGGTTGGACCCGAATCCCCGAACAGCGATTGGTTCGAACTGAGTCAGGAACAGAACAGTCAACCGGGGGTTTAGCCATGGCAGAAGAAAAGGATAAAATTCAGCTTCTTGAAGATGCTTTGGAAGAACAGAAAACCAACAACGCCAAACAGATGGCCCAAATGATGCTCATGATCCAGAAATTAACTGCTCAACTCCCTCCACCGGCAGGAAGCTTAAACAGTCAGAACCTGGAGTCAGTACTGACCAAATTAGCCAAACTCGAGGAGTCTGTTCAGAAACAGGAGAAGATAGCGGCTACAGGGATTGATATGGAGAAGTTGTGCCTCTTCCCAGATGCAAAACTCCCTGATAAGTTCAAACCGATAGATTGGGACAAGTTTGATGGCAGCGGTGATCCGAAAGCTCATCTGCAAACATATGTGGGCACTTTGTCCATGTATGACGTTGGAAAGGATGCGATGGGCCAGATGTTTCAACAAACTCTAACTGGACCTGCACTTCGCTGGTTTCTGAATCTGGACATCTCCAAGAAAAGGACATGGGAAGATATTGGGGCAGCCTTTGTCGCCCAATACAATTACAACATTCAGCTTGAGATGACTGTTCGGGAACTGGAATCAACCAAGATGGGGAAGAATGAGTCTTTTGCTGACTTTGTTAAGAGGTGGAGAGGGAAAGCCTCCCAGATGATGGAAAGGCCTTCAGAAAAGGAACAGATGAGAATTATTACGAGAAATCTGGAACCAGACTTTGCCAAACACTTGGTGGTCTTTCAGACCACCGCTGACTTCAAAACCTTCTATGAAGCCGGCCTAGCAGTTGAAGATGCCCTCCGAAGCGGCATATTTGAGAAAGGTGAATCTGTCCCTAAATCAAGACGAGTTTATTCTGGCAACAGCAACGCCTTGTTTGGACCCAACAACTACAATCAAAACCAAGCCAGCTCTTCCAATCCCAAATCAGCCAAAGCTGAACCAGTCAACCAGATTGCAACCCAGCCACAATTCCAGCAAACAGCTCCCCCACCAAGAAGAACATTCCATCCACTCCCCTTCCCTCTTGTCACAGTGTACAAAAAACTCCTTGACAAAAACCTCATCCAACCACTCGAACCTCGAGAGCCACCCAAAGAACTTCCTCCTAACCACAACCCAAACACCTATTGTGCCTACCACCAGATGCCCGGCCATCATACCAATAACTGCATCCGTCTCAAGCATAAGGTCCAAGATCTTGTGGACGACGGAACCCTTCCACTCCCTAACCAAAAGCCTAACACCATTTCCAATCCTTTGCCTAATCATAAGCAAAACACCCAAATCGGCCAGATATCCCTAACCCCTACTGCAAAAGACCTTACCTTCACCAAATTTGACCCTAGCCTCTACATCATCGCAGCTACTGAACCAAAACCCGTCGTCCCCCTGCCAGAAAGTCTTGAGGTCCATCTCCTTTCATATGCCAGTACAATGCAAAACCCGAGGTGGAGCAAAATCGTGGAAGAAGAAGAATGGTCCCTGAGCGATCAAGATTGGGAGGAATCCCGACAAGCATTGTTCGGTTCTTTGCTAATCTCTGGGGATCCAAGCCAATTCATTATCCCCGAATTCCTGGACAAGCCTATTGTTCATATACCAGAAAGTTCTCATGTCCGCCAGATTGATACAACAGGAAGCATTTCTGAAAAAGGCAAAGAAGAAAGAAATACAAATCCTCCAGGAGGAGTGTTGATTCCAGACAGGCATCCTGTGGATCATGTCTCACCGCTCGCACATTTCAGAGAAGAAGGCCACTCTGTCATAGAAGCTGCCTTCGGAAACCAGGATTGGCTCCCACAAGCATACATCAGTGACGGATCTTTACCTCAACCGTCAGTTCCACTCTCACCGTCATCCGATGTGTCAGTACTAGTCACTGACCCTATGGCTACCATTTGGGATGAAGAAGCAGTGGTCGATATCCGAGTGAGCAATGATGAAGTGTGGACTGTCAACAAAGCCATGTTGGATCCATCTTTTTGGCAAGACTCCGAAGTAGACAACCTCCAAACAAAAATGGAAGCAGCTGAAATCAAGGAACAAAGGACCAGAAGTGACCTGATGAATTTCTGGACTGAAGATCAAGAAACCATGCAGAAAAGGGAAGCCATCAGGGCCGGCAAACGGAAGGTTGATGAAGAATATACGAACTTCTGGGGTGAAAATCAAGGGTTATGGGAAGAAACGGTCAACCGACTAACCAGAAGCGGTCGGATCTACCAGCCAGCACACCTCCAAGGTGGGAATCCCTCTAACCATGCTGCAACAGGAGATTTCACTTGGGATGATTCCATTCTCGAAGACACGATTTCTGACCATCCAGAAGTCATCATTCAGCAGAATCCCGCTACTAGGCCTCCTCCAAAGAATCCCCCAGTAACAAATGATCCAATTCAAAAGCAACTTGAACGAACCCCAGCTACAGTGTCTATTTGGGGATTACTCTCTTCATCCCGAGAGCACCGCCAAAAGCTAATCAAGGCTTTGTCAAACATGGAAGTACCGCCAGACACTCCCCCTGAAACAATGATAGCTCTGCTTACGCCAACCCGCGCGAAGCACGTCGTAGTATTCACTGAAAAGGATCTGCCGCCAGAAGGAGCTGGTCACAACAAGCCATTGCACATCACGTTGAAATGCATGGAAAAATGGGTCCCGGTTGTGCTACTAGATAATGGATCTGCCTTGAATGTCTGTCCCTTACGTACAGCTTACTGTTTGGGTTTCAAGAACAAGGATTTCCAGCCATCAAACCTTGGAGTGCGTGCCTATGACAATACTCGTCGAGATGTGATTGGGACAGTTCAGATGGAGATAATGATCGAAGACTTTGAGACCAATGTGGAGTTTCATGTGCTCGACATTCCCTCCTCATTCAACTTACTGCTAGGAAGACCATGGCTCCACCGATCAGACATCATGGCTGTACCTTCCTCTCTACATCAAAAAGTCCAACTCGGACTAGCCACAGGGACCTTAACCATCTATGGGGATTCTGGAATCCGCCCGCATGTCCCGGACAATGCTCCCCTACTTGAGATTGCTCACGGAGAGGAAGACATCACTCTTGGAGGATTTTTCTTTGATACTTCTGACAGTGTATTTACCGTCAAAATGGACGAGGATTTCTCGATAAGTTCAACCGCTCTCGACATGATGCTAAAAATGGAATATCTACCTGGTCTAGGGCTTGGTAGCAATAATCAGGGGGTGGCAGAATTCCCTAAAGTTTTTGACAAACAATCACCGTTTCGGTCTTGGTTATGAATTGATTGGCAACAGATCCGGTCATGGCAGGAAAGAACGAGCTTGTGCCAAGAAAGGGCCCATCCAATTCATGAAAGCTCCAGAAGCTATTTATCAGGGGGACCCAGAGCCATTCTGGGACATGGAAGCAAAAACCAAGCTGCCAGGATTTGAAATCTTTGCTGATGACACTTGGGAGAGTGATGATGAAACAGAAGGGTGGAAAGCGCCGGCTAAAATACCCCACGTTGACTGGATTGAAGTTCTTGACTCAGGGAATCTTTTATCGCTGTTTGGGGAGGAGAATCCACCTGGTATGGGAAAAGACGAGCCTGCTGCAACGTTCGTTGGTTTAAAGCCTGTTGAGGATGTGGAGCTAATGATGCTGGGTCAGGAAGCTCTGGAGGATGTCACTGCACTCATCATTGATGCATATGGAACTTATAAAAATTGCACATTTGTACCTAAGATCATTTACACTGGCACTAATTCTGAGTTTGAGTCTGAGTCTGGCACTGCGTCTGAGTCCAGCATTGAGTCGGAACATGAGTCTGTCATCATTCCGCGTCATCACTTCTCTTTTGAGTTTGAGTCCACACTCATGTATCATGCCCCTGGGGCCCCCTTCTTGGCAATAAATGAAATCAACTTTGCTTACCTTGCTGTGTCTGAAATAAATTGTGTTGACCCTAACGATGAAGAGATTGAGTTTGAGGAAGAAATTCCAAAAGAACTCCGATCCCTAATCGAAAGGGAAAACGAAAGGCATGCTCAGCCTATAAAAGAAGAAGTAATTTCGATAAACTTGAAAAATGAGAATAATCCGCACATGGTTCAAATCGGCTCCGGATTGACTCCAGAAGAATTTAAGGCCCACTCGGATCTCCTGAAAGAATTCGAAGATGTCTTTGCATGGTCGCACGCAGATATGCCTGGTATTGATCCTGAAATTGTGGAACACCGAATCCCGTTATACCCTGATGCAAAGCCTGTCAAGCAGAAACTGAGGAAGATGCGGCCAGATTGGGTATTGGAAATCAAGAAAGAGGTTCAGCGGCAGATAGATGCAGGTTTTCTTATGGTAACAGAATACCCCCAGTGGGTTGCGAATATTGTTCCCGTCCCTAAAAAGAATGGAAAAATCAGAGTCTGTGTGGATTTCAGGGATTTAAACAAAGCCAGTCCAAAGGATGACTTTCCTTTGCCACACATCGACGTTTTAGTGGATAACACTGCGGGGCACGCACTACTTTCTTTCATGGATGGGTTTTCAGGTTACAATCAGATTCTCATGGCCCCAGAAGATCGTGAGAAAACCACCTTCACCACAGAATGGGGCACCTACTGCTACAGGGTCATGCCGTTCGGGTTGAAGAATGCGGGGTCTACCTACCAGAGAGCAGCCACAACCTTGTTACACGACATGATTCACAAAGAAGTGGAAGTATATGTAGATGACATGATCGTCAAAGCCAAGGAAAGGGAAGAGCATCTACCCAACCTCCGGAAGTTTTTTGAAAGGATCCGCAAGTACAGGTTGCGTCTCAATCCCGAGAAATGTACATTTGGGGTCACCGCAGGGAAAATGCTTGGATTCATGATCACCACACGGGGAATCGAAGTAGACCCGTCGAAAATCGAAGCCATCTTGAAAATGGAACCGCCTCGAACAGAGAAGGAGATACGCAGCTTCCTGGGAAAAATTCAGTTTATCAGCAGATTTATCGCTAAGTTGACCTCGACTTGCGAGCCAATGTTTCGTCTATTGAAGAAGGGTGTACCGTTCAGATGGGATGATAAGTGCCAGAAAGCTTTCGATGCCATAAAAAAGTACCTCCAGAACCCTCCAGTATTGATGCCACCCATCCCGGGGCAACCTCTTATTCTGTACTTATCTGTCACTCCATCAGCCATGGGATGCATGCTAGCACAGGAAGGAGAAGGGGGAAGCGAAAAGGCCGTGTACTACATCAGCAAGAAAATGATGGGATGTGAGGAACGCTACACTTCATTAGAAAAAGTTTGTTGGGCACTGGTTTGGGCTTCTAAAAAGCTTAGACACTACATGCTAGCTTATTCTGTAAAGCTGATCTCCCGGATGGATCCTCTTAAATACTTGTTTGAGAAACCGGCACTCACTGGCAAGTTGGCACGGTGGTTACTCATGCTGGCTGAATTCGATATCAAGTACGTCACCCGTAAGTCAGTAAAAGGGAAAGCAGTTGCAGAATTCCTAGCAGACCATCCTGTGGAAGGGCCAGATGATGTGGAGTTCGAATTCCCAGACGAGAATGTAATGACAGCAACTAACGACGTCTGGGTGTTGTATTTTGACGGAGCCGCCAATCAGAAAGGGTTCGGAATCGGAGTATTGCTAGTCTCGCCAGAAGGGTCGCACATCCCCCTTGCTTTTAAATTGAATTTTGAGGTCACTAACAATCAGGCAGAATATGAGGCATGTATCGTCGGAATGGAGGCTGCCCTAGAAATCGGGGTCAAAAGACTGGAGGTAGTCGGTGATTCTAATTTGGTTGTGTCTCAAGCCAACGGAGAGTGGAAGGTAAGAGAAGACAAGCTCAAACCTTATCATAAAGATCTCAAGGATCTAATTCCACAATTTCAAACGGTCACGTTCACTCATGTGCCAAGGTTGAAGAACCGATTTGCAGATGCTCTGGCTACCCTAGCCTCGATGGTGGAGATACCAGATGGAATTAAATTGAGACCAATCACAATTGAGCAAAGGGATAAGCCTGTCTTTGAATATGTCATGGTGGTTGGTGAACCAAATGACGGCCTACCTTGGTATCATGACATTTGGAATTTTATCGAAAGAGGCGAATATCCAGCAGGGACGGATAAGAAGGATCAGATCGCCCTCCGAAGATTGGCTTCTCAGTACATCATCTGTGGAGGGAAGTTGTATCGGCGATCGCACTGCGGAGTGCATAAATTGTGCGTGCATGGTGCAGAAGCCACCACAATCATGGAAGAAATTCACGAAGGAGTCTGTGGTCCTCATATGAACGGTATGATGCTTGCTAAGAAGATTCTCCGTCAAGGATACTACTGGTCAACCATGGAAACTGAGTGCGTCCAGTATGTAAGACAATGTCACAAGTGCCAAATTCACGCCAATCTCATGCATGTACCACCATCCGAACTGCATTCCATGACCTCGCCTTGGCCTTTCTCCACCTGGGGGATCGATGTTATCGGCAAGATTACACCGGCTGCATCGAACGGGAACAAATTCATCCTGGTTGCCATCGACTATTTCACTAAATGGGTCGAGGCTGCCTCATACACTACCCTCACAGCAGTCCAGGTCGCTCACTTCATCAAGCAAAACATCATTTACCGGTACGGTGTCCCTCAAGCTTTTGTATCAGACAACGGGGTTCATTTCAAGGGAAGAGCAGAGGAAGTGCTTGAGGAGTTCGGTATTCAGGTCCACAAATCAACTGTCTACCGGCCACAGACTAACGGAGCCGTCGAAGCAGCAAACAAGACCCTCAAGACGATACTCGAAAGAACCACTCAATCTGCAAGAAATTGGCACGAACAGTTGCCGTTAGCCTTGTGGGGATATCGGACGTCCATCCGCACTCCGACAGGGGCAACACCGTACTCTTTGGTTTATGGCATGGAGGCCGTCCTCCCAATCGAGCTTGAGGTGCCATCTCTAAGGGTCATGGTCGAATCGGAGATCAATGAAGCAGAATGGCGAAACGCAAGGTTTGAAGAACTCATGTTGTTTGACGAGAGGCGGCTTAAGGCTTTGTATCATGTTCAGGGGTATCAGAGCCGAATTGCACGGGCTTTCAATAAAAAGGTCAAATCCAGGGACTTACAAGAGGGAGACATGGTTTTAAAGGAGATCCGAGCTCCAGTTTTCGATCCTCGAGGGAAATTCAGACCAAAATGGGCAGGGCCATATATCATCAAGAAAGTTCTATCCGGAGGCGCAACTCAGCTTATCGATCTTGACGGTAACGAATTCTCCACTTTGGTCAACATGGACCAGCTCAAGAGATATTACCCATGAGAGAAGCTCGCTGGACTGAAAACCGCAAGGGCGGACAGTGCCAGGCAAAATTTAGAGCAAGCCTGCTAGATCGAAAACCCACATTGGGCGGTCTAGGCAAAAGATAAGGCAAAAATATTCAAATAAGCTCGCTAGACCGAAAACCCGAAAGGGCGGTACTAGGCAAAACTAAGAGCATTAAAAGGAGAGTGTCAATACACGAGTGAACCCTAGCCAAATTTTGTTAGCCTGAACTACGTCATGACCTGATTCCTTTTTCAAGGATACGTAGGCATCCTCACCTTGAGGACCAGTCACAACTTTTCAAAGATCTCTTGAGTTGATCCAAAGCTATCATTTGCACGCACAATCATTGAGAATCAGAGCGGAAGAACTCTTATAAATTCGGTTTATTGAACTTTTTCGATTACAAGGCTGAGCATGAAACTTTCATAAACAAAATAACACAAGCATTGGCCCCACGGGTCCGCAATTTATTTCAGGCACATTAAGGTCGAGTCAAAGTCAATTTTGGTGTCCATTTTCTCTTTCTTCAATATCCTTCAGCAGCCATTTTATGTATCGCCTCGTGAGCAGAACAGTGGGATAGTCATCTCTTGGAATGGTCGCTCGCTCCCTCCAAGTGTTTTGATAAGCTCGAACAGTCGCATGATTGAAATTTGGCATGATGAAGTTTTCAGAATTGGCCAACGGAACTACCTGACGGACACCGAGTTGGCGGAGAATGCGGTAGGGGATGTAAAAAGTCCAACCGGTCAAACCAACCAGAACCATTCGCCGGCGTCCCATATTGCTCAAAGCCATGGTCGGACGGTCAAGCCAAGACAGACGCCAAGAAATCATCTCCTCAGTGAGCCGGGAAAACACCCGAACCCAACCTTGGATATCCTCGTGAAACTCTTGAAAGTCCCTTTGAACAAAGCCCTGTGTTTTGTGAATGCTATTCCTCGGTACTGCTTCCAACAGATTAGCCTTGTCACAAATCCAAGTCTACAAGGGAGAGAAAACAAGTCAGCAACCATAGAAAGCCTAAACCCGAGCGTTGAGGTAAAATAAGAACGAGAGATAAACCAGAAAAAGGAGAGCTGAGTGAGAAGCCTACCTGTAGGAGCAAAGCACTTCCTTCAAAAATATTTGTCTGACCAGCACGAACTCTGTCTAATCCAATCAAGGTCTCAGCAAGAACCATGGGAGCCACGTCCTTACGTTCTTCAATTTGCATAGCCACTCCAACAAGTGCAGAGTTGGCTTGACCGTCCGCTCGAACGAACAAGAATGCAGCGAGAATGCTGAGGCACAGTGCAAAACCCTCAGGACGAAACTGGCTGATAAGACGTGCAATATTTATCACACCTCCTTCCATCATGGACCTTGCAGCATTATTACTCAGGCCAAGTTTTCGGGACAAGATTTCAGCATAACCTATCCCGTAGACAGGAACCACGGGGATGTCCAAGTCAAAACCACCAAGGTACGCATGAAATTCTTCCACCGTCGGGCATAATTCATGAAAGCCGAAGCGAAACACATGTACCTCAGGATCCCAGAATTGCACGGCCGCATGCAACAATTCCGGACGTATGGTTACGTCTCGAACATAGCGCAATGAGTGAAGCCTGTGGTCCCGGAAGTTTAACCAACCCATGCCGTCAAGCTCGTCGAGCCATGGTCGAATTAAAGCTGAAATGCTAATTGCCATGGAAGCAAAGAAGTATTGAATTTTGGTACTGTAAGAAGAAGCTTGAAAGTTATACGAGCAAGAAACATGCAACAAGGGCCTGCCTTTGTAAAGAGAAAAGAATACCTCGGGATGCGTGCCACCATTGGGTAATGTGAAGATTGCATGGAAATCTGCAAAATAGGTATTCCCTAGGCCTATCAAGACTATGGTGTGCTCAGGTGCAAGCGAAAAGCCAAACAGAGGTCCAGAAGTCAGAAAGCAGAGGCCAAAACTGCACCAGTTGCATACATGAACCGCGCGGTTCATATACACAAGCCGCGCGGCTTGCACATAGGAGCCGCACGGCTCCCCCTTTGAGGTTTCCAAAAGACAAATTCCAGATTAGCACTCCCCGGACCATTTCAGGCATATTTTTGGCACTTTTCTTGCTCATTCAAGTCATAATGGCTATTTCAAGGTTATTGGAACAATCATTTGAGATTTTTTGATCGAATTTGGGTGGTTGGGTATTCCGAGATCTCAGATACGGCAAAACCGGCAAAATCAGCAGGCGGGACGCCGTCGTTCCTATTTCTAAGACACCAATGACTCCCACGCCATCATGCGTGTTAGCAACATTGATGCAAGGTTTGGTGTGAAGTGTAAAATTCAGGCATTCTGAAGCACGAGATTTGCGAAAACGGGGCGTCGGCAAGTCAGAATTGGTTCAGGCGACATTTTCTTTATTTCATTGAATGTCGTTTGGGGTCTATCAAGCAAATTGCAAAGTTCGGGTATGCCAGGCCCTGTGTCGCTTAATCTCTTTTTTTTTTCATTTTACATACAAAATTCAAGTTTGTCGAGTCAGTTTGTATTTTCGCTCCACAGTCATATATTCTCATAGCCCCAGAGGCGTTTGTCATATTTGTCAGTTTCAGTCATTAGTGCATCAAATTCAGACTTTGAACTCAGAAAATGTCAAAGTAAAAGACAACATGTACAAAGTAACATATGCATCATGAAAAGTGAAAGTACATCTATCCGGGGCAAACAGGCCCGACATCTACAGCTAACTCGGCACACAGGCTCTATCCATGAATAAAAAGCAAAAGAAAGGGCAAACAGGCGCCCGAACCAAAAATCGAGCACGCAGGCTCGTCCTAAATAAAAATCTATCTCCTATACATAAATTGTCAGGTACTGCTACTCATCGGAAGAACTCAGGGGATCGCTCTCTGTCTGGTCCTCGTCGTGGTCACTGCTACCCTCTGAATCTCCTACTCGCAAGCGCCAACTCCCGGGTCCCTCCACCGAAGAGCGGCTACTCCGTAAAACCCTGCCTGGAACTGGGGCTGAAGGCTGAATGTGCACTGGACCACCGCCGGCATTCTTCATCAGAGGCCTGGTACGGCGCGGTGGAGAAGAAAGCACGTCCTGCACAAAAAGGGAAAATTCAGTAACCAACATTTCAAGCATTCAAATTTCTAAAGCCATAATAAAAGACATACCCGGTCTGCCTCACTGCCACCTGAGCTACCTCGCCTCGGCCTCTGTCGACGCCCAGACTGGTCTGTCTCACCGCCTGCGGAACGGTCACGTCGTGGCCTACGGCGACTCCCAGACGCGCCACCAGCACCACGACTACTACTGGCCCCGCGGCCACCAACTCCAGCTCCGCCGCCCCTGCGCTCACCTCTCGCTCTACCTCCTGAGCCACGCCCACCTCTACCGGCACCTCCGCCTCTGCGCCCGCCTCCGGCTCCAGCATCTCCACCATCACCACCGTCGTCATCACCTACCTGCGGCACAATGCCGGGCTCTGCTCTGGGCCGCACCTCTGGTATATTGCCTATCATAAGGCGACGGACCAAGGCCTCCAAGTCACGTACCAGCTCAACCTGGGACGTGACCCACTCAACAGGAAACTGCAAGAAAGAAATAAAAGGCATTAAGCAGGTAACAGAGCAAGAAATTCAAATTTGAAATGAAAGACTGACTATTGCTATTTTGTCATTACAGGTTACCTCTCTCGCTGCCAACACAACTGGGGCAGTCACTCGGGGAACGTCTATCACCCCCATAACCCCACCAGCCGTCACCACCTCTATCTCTCTCCTCGCCACAGGTAGAGCAGCATCCGCCGCTGGAGCAGGACCAGCCAACCGAGCCTCCATGCGCAAGTCATGGGCGAGCGTGGTCGTCACGTAGTGGTCATAAGCCACGGAAGGGTGAAAAGTCCAGGACGTGTCCAGCACAGTGAACGCCTCTATCTCAGCCAGAGTGTACTCGTGTGTACGCAGAACACGCGGCGGAAGTGAAGCAGGTACTCTGAAGTGGCCCAACCCCCAGGACTGACGAGCCACTCTGTCTCCCAAGTACCACTGCCAGCCAAAAGGGGACTCCAACAGTATACGCCCCCGTGTCACCGTCCGGCTCCTGGCCAAGAAAGGACGGTCCAGCCTGTCCCACACGTCCCAGCGCACCTGCAAGCAACTTTGGGTTATTCTTGGAAAATCGACAGAAGAGTTTGAAATGAAATCTCAGAAGGTTTGGGATATCATACCGTCTCACCCATAGACCGGTCAAAGAAGAGGCGACAGAACCTCAAATCCCTGTTCTCTGCTTGCCTTCCGAGGGACGCTTTTCCCCACCTCATCGCACGTGGGAGCACTCGGTCGTCGTGGTAAGTATTCTCCGGGCCTGGTATTCCGAACACCTCGTAAGCCCATATCTGCATTTTCAGAAAAACCCATCAGTAACAGAAGCAGAAACAACCAAATACAGTGCAAGGTGTATAAAGCAAGAATACACGATGTTTTACCTCCAAGATCCTCCAGTAACCGGCGATGGTGTTCGCCGCACCACGGACCACTGAACCCAGGAAACAGTAAAGTGAGCACAAGGCAGAGCCTCCCCAGTCAAACCGTCCAGCCATCTCCAACTCTCCCAAAGCAGGCAACCAACCCAAGTGAACCATGTGCCGGCGGTTCGGAAACAGAGACTGTCCAAACATGTATAACAAGTAGGCTCTGGCCATCTGACGTGCCTCCAGATCAGTCTCAGGCACATGGTCCCACAGGGCTGGCAAGTGGTCGCACCTCACCATCGGCTCATCCCCCATCTCTCTCCCCAAGTAATACCGAATCGCTGCTCTGTCCAAGTACAAACCTGCGTCAAAAGGGATCAGATCTCCTCCAACTCTCAAACCCGTAGTCGCTGCAAAGTCCAGTGGAGTGATCGTCATCTCCCCAAACCTGAAGTGAAAAGTGTTGGTGGTGTCCCACCAACGCTCCACCAAAGCTCTCACTAGCTGTCTGTTCCCCCGGGTCTCCATCAAGGTCCGGATAAACGGAGTAAAACCTGAGGCATCCACAAACCACCTAACTCTCTCAGGCAACAAGCCGTACTGCTCCAAGCAATCTGAAGAGCCACCGTATGCGATCATTCCCCTGTTCACCTGTTTCAAGCACAAACTCACTCATTCAATACAAGCAAACAGGAATTGCAAATAAACAGGGAGCAAAATCAGAAGGAAACAAGTACAAATTCAAGTTCAAACACATACCAGAGTCCTGTTCGACATGTGTGTCACTGAATCCCAAAGAACCTGGTCCTCCGGGTAAAACGGTAACTGTGGCTCGTAAGTCTCACACCCCAGCGGTATGATAAAGTGAAGTCGAAGCACGTAAGTCTCAGGAGTGAAAGGTGGCCTGTCCCTCAGAGCCTGTCGGACCTCCTCAACAACGGTCACATGGACCATCTCCTCTGCCTGTCTCTCCTCTCTCTCGGCGTCCTGGACAATCGCCGGTGGGGTCCGACCAACCAAAACACTCTCCAGCTCGGGAAAGTCCTGCACGCTCCTAGCTAAGGACTCGTCAGTAGCAGCCTCTAAAGTATCTCCCAAAGTAGCTCCCGGAGCTCGTGAAGAACCAACCCGCGAAGTAAACAAAACTGGGTCAGAAGGCTCCCCAGTGTCAGCACTCTCCTCTACAGCCCTACCGGTACCAAGTACCCGAGTCAAGCTCCTAAAAACACGGGCAACGGGTATAACAGGGGCCGTCCCCTCAGCCTGTACCCTCTCAGTCTCCACTCTCTCAACAGGGGCCATCCCCTCAGCCTGTACCCTCTCAGTCTCCACTCTCTCAACAGGGGCCGTCCCCTCAGCCTGTACTCTTTCAGTCTCCACTCTCTCAACGGGTGCCCCCTCAGTAAAAGCCCTCTCTCTCTGTAACTCGCCACCATCTCCATCCTCACCGCCACTATCGCCCGTCGCACCCAGATCCTCCATCTCCACATCCTCGGGCTCAACAACAGTCTCTGAAACACCAGTCGGGGGCAAGTCCCCGCCCACTGGCGTGTCACCACCTAAAACTGCGCTCATGACCTCCTGAGGGACCTCAACCTCACCAACTACAATGCCCTCCACGGCTCTCTGATCAACCAAACAATCCACGCCACCCACAGTCATCTCAATCTCAGAAATGGAAACATTCAAGTCTAAATCCATGGGTATTGAAACACTGGGAATAATCGAGGTACTTACCCGAACGTCAACAATGCTCTGATCGTCATCTATGTCGCCGTGCAACTCAACCTGGTCAACCACTGTGCTCTCTGGATCATGAACAATGCTATCATCGCCCTCCAAGGGAGAACCAACAATCGGGCCTACGTGGGTCTAAGCCGAGTCAACCCCGGATATTTTTCCTGGCGCGGCGCCGCCGTCGCCGGCCGCACGGCGCTCGTCAGCCGCCGCACGGCTTCCCTCTCTTCTGTCACTGTCCTCGACATCCTCCACCGAATGGTGCTCCTCCCTGACCGTGCGGTGCTCGACGGCATGCATATCGGTAGAAACCGATCGGGAATCACTCAGAACCGAATCACCCACGGTCGGATCCACCGCCGTTCGACTATCCTCAGCCGCCGGCGACGATGTATGACCGATAGACGAAGAAGAATCGCTCCCTCGATCGTCGGGACCACCGGAATGGGCCACAGGTTCACCGGAACTGGCCATAACCGGGAATGTCACGGTTTTGATTTTGGGTTTTGAGATTTTTTGAAGAAAATCAACAAGAAAAGAAGAAGGATGGTCAGATCGCCTCTCTATGGAAGTGAAAGGTCTGAAATTTCGAAGGAAAGGGTGTAAAACCCGAGGCATAAAGCAGTTACCAGAAGAAATTTCGATTTTCTGAGAACATGGGAGCCGCACGGCTTGCCACCTGCACCGTACGGCTTGCACAGGCAAACCGCACGGTTCACCCCCTCTTTTCAAAAATTGCACTTATCCCCCGGGTTCGGTTACACTTTCATAAATAACCCCAACGTGTCCTAGTCACAACTTTTTTAAATCTCCCGCGCTTAAAGTCCCTCAACGGCATTTCATAAACTGATCCGTCAGGAATTGTTACC
Organism: Vaccinium darrowii; assembly: GCA_020921065.1. Taxonomy (NCBI): domain Eukaryota; kingdom Viridiplantae; phylum Streptophyta; class Magnoliopsida; order Ericales; family Ericaceae; genus Vaccinium; species Vaccinium darrowii. The sequence goes on along the minus strand of CM037152.1, from coordinate 5,102,449 downwards.
ATTCTGATCATTGTTTTTAAAATCCGTCAGGTATTATTATGATTTTCTAAAAATCATTTTCATTTTTAAAATCCGTCAGGTAATTATCATTTTCATTTTTAAAATCCGTCAGGTAAAAATCATTGTTTTTAAAGTCCGTCAGGCACAGTTATGATTTTCCAAAAATCATTGTTTTTAAAAATCCGTCAGGTATTATTATGATTTTCTAAAAATCATTTTCATTTTTAAAATCCGTCAGGTAATTATCATTTTCATTTTTAAAATCCGTCAGGTAAAAATCATTGTTTTTAAAGTCCGTCAGGCACAGTTATGATTTTCCAAAAATCATTGTTTTTAAAAATCCGTCAGGTATTATTATGATCATTTTCATTTTTAAAATCCGTCAGGTAATTATCATTTTTATTTTTAAAATCCGTCAGGTAAAAATCATTATTTTTAAAGTCCGTCAGGCACAGTTATGATTTTCCAAAAATCATTGTTTTTAAAGTCCGTCAGGCACAGTTATGATTTTCCAAAAATCATTGTTTTTAAAAATCCGTCAGGTATTATTATGATTTTCTAAAAATCATTTTCATTTTTAAAATCCGTCAGGTAATTATCATTTTCATTTTTAAAATCCGTCAGGTAAAAATCATTGTTTTTAATGTCCGTCAGGCACAGTTATGATTTTCCAAAAATCATTGTTTTTAAAGTCCGTCAGGCACAGTTATGATTTTCCAAAAATCATTGTTTTTAAAGTCCGTCAGGCACAGTTATGATTTTCCAAAAATCATTGTTTTTAAAAATCCGTCAGGTATTATTATGATTTTCTAAAAATCATTTTCATTTTTAAAATCCGTCAGGTAATTATCATTTTCATTTTTAAAATCCGTCAGGTAAAAATCATTGTTTTTAAAGTCCGTCAGGCACAGTTATGATTTTCCAAAAATCATTGTTTTTAAAGTCCATCAGGCACAGTTATGATTTTCCAAAAATCATTGTTTTTAAAAATCCGTCAGGTATTATTATGATTTTCTGAAAATCATTTTTAAAAATCCGTCAGGTATTATTATGATTTTCTGAAAATCATTTTTAAAAATCCGTCAGGTATTATTATGATTTTCTGAGAATCATTTGACGTCTTCAAAAGGCGATCCAAGTTTTTCCAAAAATCCCTCTGCGGTATTTTTCGAAATTTGTTAGCCCCGAACTACGATCGGTCTGATCCCTACAAACAGGGTACGTAGGAAGCTCCTTGCTCGACCATGTTTTTGAATCATTTTCCTCTTTTCTTACACTGGGCGTTCAAAATTGGGACGTCTATATCTTTGACGTGACTTGCATCTCAGAATGATGACCAAGTCTCGCCAAAGAGGGGCAACTGTAGACACCCCAATTTTGGATACCCGTGCATGCCCAATGACGAATTAAAACGTTTAGACCACCTTGGAACTTGTCCGGGAAATTGAAAACTCAGCCTCACAAGCCGCACGGCACCCTTGTGCAAGCCGTACGGTTTCCTCCTTTTATACAAGCCGCGCGGCACCCTCGTGCAAGCCGCGCGGTACCCTCATACAAGCCGCGCGGCTTGTATTCTTATCTTCTGAAATATGCCTGACAAACCAGCTGTTCGGGAATCTCATCATAAATCGGCCGCCGAATATCATCATTTTATTCCTTTAAACCGGCTATAAAATGGAGGCCTCCTCTTCTTCTAACCGGACCCAAAGAAAAAACCTATCCCGAGAGAATTTCCGTTCGACTTTCCGGTAAAAACTATCGTTCGAAACCGCCCGGAAAACCTCCCGAAAGTTCACGCCTCCCATTCCCTTTCAATTCTTCCATACCATTTCCGTTCATACAAAACCTCGATCGAACAAGCTCAAACCCGAAAAATCCGAAAGTTTTCAACCTCTGTTAGAGTTCCAGAAAGGTATAGTTCGTTTTCGAATTTCGATTTTCAAATCGCAGTTCTCCGAGGGCATTCCCGGGTTAATAACGGTTTCAACAACCGTATATTGACTCGGAAAATCGTTTTCAAAACAAAAACCGGCTTTTCGGAGCCGTATCGGGCGATTTTTCTCGATAAACGCACGGTACGATCCATACCGGAAATAAATTTCATTTCAATAACTTGTTTACCAGCAAAAACAACGCATTTGGAGTAGATTTGAAGAAGAAAATCAAGTTTTAAACGGGTTTTGGACTCACTGGTCCCAAAACAAAATTTTTGAAAAATGGCTACACGCAAGCCGCGCGGCTTGCAGTGTAAGCCGCACGGCTCCCGCGCAGGAGCCGCGCGGCTCCCGTTTAGACCAAAAATTTTCCCCTGTTTCTACTCTGTTCGTACCCTGTTTCTCTGATTCCTCTGCAACTTTTTTCTGTTTATTACACTTTTTACCTTCTATTTTCTTGTTATTACTAATTAATTGTTTTTGTTTAAGTTTTATTTCCGTTATGGTTTCAATTTATTTATCTATTTACTTGTTTGATTGTCAAGGTTTTTGACAAAATATTTTCTACAAAATCCCACAAATTATTTAGTAAAGACCGGGAATTTCCCGGGCGAGCGGGGTGCTTTTTAATAAAACCTTCCCCGCGCGTAATCTGGCTTCCGAATCCAAAAAGAATCTTTTCGCAGATCAAACCCTTTTCCAAAACGGCGTGAGAGTCAATAACTATTCTTAAAACGGTTTCTCGGGTACCAAACATTTTCTAAATATAAATCCCGGGTGGCGACTCACATTTTTTTCGTTTTCATATCCGAACCTTTTTCGAGAGCGAGCCGCGTGGATTTTTCGACGTCCACACCACCCCAAACATTAACAACAATGTCACATACGAAATTGGATTGCGTAGAAATTGGACACACCTCGGGACAACTTCAAAGAGAACCTTGGACTCAAAACATTAACAACAATGTCACATACGAAACAAATATTACACCTAATTAAATTGATCAGATTTTGAGTTTCGGTAATTGAGTAATAGTTTGTAAATAGATTTTGATCTAGAGTCTGTTAGTGATGGTTGGGTGACAGGTTTGTTTTTTATGTCGCTGTTAGCAATCACAAAAGTCCAACGATAGCGACCAACAATTATAGAAACACCAAAAACGATAAGCGATTGTTGGTATAACTCCGATCTGCACCTAGAAGGACTTTCAGAGCAATACGTGGCGATTTGTGAGGGTCGACATACCAAAAAGGTTTGAGTGGAAAAAAAACCTGGGACTAGACTGACACCCAAATCTATAAGACTAATAAATAAGAAATAAAACGAAATAATATAGTGCATATAGTTTAATGAGATATTTAAGACGATGAACCAGTAAAGTGCATTTAGGTTCATTTGATGACTACCTTTTTTTTTTTTTGAACTGGAAGTCATTTCATTAATAAGGCCCGAAAGCCAAGCCATTCGGCACTTACAAGATTTCAAAACAAATACGGAAAGAACCGAAACTACTAAGACTTGGGCACGAGCACACCACAAAAAACCACGATGGGCATGGGGTTTCAAAAGATTTTAGCAACCCAGTTGCTAAAATCAACCATGATTTTAGCAAATGAGTTCATCAGGTGCTAAAATCATGGTTGACTTTAGGCTAAAATCAACTATGATTTTAGCACCAGTTGAACTCATTTGCTAAAATCATAGTTGATTTTAGCAACTGAATTGCTAAAATCTTTTGAAAAACTCACCGACTCGTACTGCAAAGCAGGCGCAGATCCATAAGAGGGTCGATGCATAGGGTCCTATCCAAGCATCAGCAGTAACTATCTATGGCTCAATCTAAACGCTATAGTGGAATTTGAATGAGTCTGCTTTAAGTTTTGACTTTTTCCTTGATGGTGAGGGGAATATTACGAAGAGGCAAAATGGTAAAAACATCATTTTTTTTTGGCTCATCGTAAGAACATCATTGATTAATCACCTCCTTTAATATTTAGGAAGTTGGATTAATCTACTATACATACGTACAGGTGTTTCATAATTTATCTATATGTCATTAAATAATTTAATTACTTCTTTTCTTTTCTTTTTTTTGAGAAAGAGAGAAAAGTCAAGCATATAAACAAACCAAACAACCTGAATACAACATAATAAGGCTAAAAGTTTGAAGAAGAAATTCCTCTGGTCCTATTGTTCATTGGTGGTCTATGATTTGGCATCGTAGGCATGTTCCCCGATGGGCTTTTGTACAGTGGATTGCTGTTCTTGGTAGATTAGCCACAATGGATAGGCTTTTCTCTTGGGGAGTGGTGAGTAATAAGCTTTGTGTGCTCTGTCATGGAGGTTATGAATCCCACTCTCACTTATTTTTTGAATGTCAGTTTTCTACTCTGGTTTGGTCTGCTGTTAAGAGTCATTGTTTTGACTCTCTCCCCCTGAATTTGCTGGATGAGATTTCCTGGGGTGTGCAGTACTGCATTAACAAGAGTGCTAGAGCTTCTATCTTCAAACTTTGTCTTGCTGCTGCTGTGTACTTTCTGTGGACGGAGAGGAATGGCAGGGTCTTTCAAGGCAAGGGAGTCTCTTCCGAATGGGTTGTAAAGGCTATTTTAGAGGCTGTTGCAGCATGTATTCGTTCTTGGAGAGGGATTAATCCATTAGGGGATGATAAGAGGATTTGCTCTGAGTGGGGGGCTCCCCCCCAGATTTTTCTTCCAATGTAATTTTGTTTTTCTTTCTGAGCTGTTCAGGTTCTTTGGTATTGTTTTAGGTCTATGATTCCATTGATGTAGTTTGTTTTGTTTTGGTCCAAGGTCATTCCCTTGCCTAGTTGTGTTTTTGGTTTTCTGATTCAATATACCTTTTTTCCAAAAAAAAAAACATCAATCAAGAAAGAAGCTCTAAATGGCCAAGATCTCCAAAGGACCATCTCCCGTGTGTGGATGACAAGCAAAAGGGGAGATATGCTGAAGAAAGCCGCCATCACCCAATCTTCCATTTTGCTCAGAGATGAAGGCTTCACCCATGGATGGAGGACACACAAAAGAGGTGATGGCAAGTTGCGCAAGATTATGAGCGTGCTGAACTATGCTATGCACAACTTTAGAGATCCGACAAAGCGCCAACTTTGAAATGTTTGCATTAATGTTGCGTATCAAAAAATCGTTGCTGTGGTTCCACTCAGATTTCCTACAATCTGCACAACAGCATTGTAACAATCAGTAAGAATATGGATAGCGTTGAAATTATTTGATTGAGCCCATTTGATAGCACGTTGGATTGCTAGTAGCTCGGCATGCAGTGGACTACTGCTATAGGAGGAGACAGAAATCTGAGCTATTTTTAGAGCCATCTAACAAGCTCACAGTGAAGGCCAAACCACACCATGGATGTCCTTCCTTCCATGTTCCATCCACATGGATGGTACAAGTCCTAGAAGTACATGGATCAGGAAATTTTTTAATGATGAAAGACGGATTTCTGTTGTGAAGACTGTGATCAGAGTTGGTCGATTTATGCCAGAGGGCCGCTCGCTTGAACCATTGAGCATTATCCTTTGCGATCTCTAGGACTGCATGATCAGTGAAATTACTTCTTTCTTTGTACTTAGAAAATAGCCCTAGACAAACCATAAGGCACTGAGGGCTTGCAGAAATATTCTCAGATATCCTAGAGAAATATGAATTTTTCTACTTAACGTGATCAGTGAAATTACTTCTTTCTTTATTTTCAAGTGTTAGGTATATACTATAAGACTAGAAGTCTTGAACCAATGCTATATCCCATTAACGTGTACCAACTTGACGTACTTTTCTTTGTGTGCTTCTACTTGTACAAGGATATTTGGCAGGGTCGGCACAAGGGTTTGTAGTGCCTTAGCCCAAGTTTAAAAATTGTGCCCTAAGAGTACAACACTTAAATAATTTTTTACTATCAATCACAATACGAAAAAGCCAAAATAATATAAAATTTTACTAATCATTATATGGTCTGTTCATATGTACCCTAACGCCCCGTTTGGATGCAGGAGATGATTTGGGTGGATTTGTAATGAAGGTGGATTTGAAGGTGGATTTGTAATGAGGGTGGATTTGGTAATGAGGGTGGCCCCACCTCATAAGAAGGGTGGATTTGTTAGTGAGGTGTTTGGATGGTATTTTGAGAAGGTGGATTTGGAAGGTGGATTTGATTAGATAAGAGAGCAAATGACCCATTTACCCCCAGTTTTTTATTTTAGTAAACTAAATGAATTAATTTTATTATAACAACAATAAATACATAATAATTGAAATAATTACATAATAAATACATAAACTTATTTAAACTATATTATATATTAAAAATGATATTTCCGAAAAGAATTTTAAAAAAATATTTTTTATTACAAATTTTCTACAAAATGTAATTTTTACTTGGGTTTTATACCATTACTAGAGCCCACTGGCCCATTAGAAGTATATACCCTAGTATACAAACAAAACTCATCTCTTTCATTTCCCATCTCGTTTTCTTCTACAGAGGCAAACCCCCACTGCCGCCTATCCCGGAAACGGCAAATCCATGGTTGCTCCGACGGTTTCATCCCTCTAGATCTAAACCCATGGATGCTCCGACAATGGTGGTAACCTCTCCGACGACGACAATGGTTGCTCCGACGACGACGACGGTAATCTCTCATTTTCTGGTATTTTTCTGTTCAAAACCCCCCCCCCCCCCCCCCCCCCCCCCCCCCCCCAAAATCACCCGGATTTGGAGGGGTATTTTCGGACCAAAAACCCATATTCCCCCCTGATTTGCTAACGACAGGGGGGAAGCTGTCGTTACCAAATCCGGGTCCTCCCGGATTTCGACTCCCAACAGTGAAATATTTCTTCCAAATCCGGGTGATGTTTTGGCGTCCCAAACGCCGGACTAAAGTGGGACCGGGAGTACAAATCCGGGAGTTTTGCAAATCCGGGTGCCAAATCCGGCATCCAAACAGGGTGTAAGGGCATATGATAGGATTGCATTAAATCTTCTATTTTACTCTACTTTTACAGGGAATGTAAATGTTATCGTAGAGTAATAAAGATCCAAATTATTACTGGTTATGCAAATTATCAATAAGGATCCAAACTAACCATTACAATCTTTTATCGTATGAGGTATAAAAACTGAAAAATTGGTCAAAAAAATCCAACAAATCCTAGTCGGATTAATAAAGCTGAAAGAGTAAAATATTGTAATTTGTACAAAGCATAACTTATTTTACTGACTATTCGATCTCCAGAGGTTTGCAATTTACTAAAAATAACTTTTAATTTGTTTTTGTTTGGGCCTTTAGATCTAATGCTCATTACAATTGTTTTAAGCTTTTTTATTGTCATATTGGGCCTTTTTATTTTCTATTTGGGCTATAAAAGACTTATATCCATGCATACTATTAAAAATCATGGGAGTGCCCCAATTTTGAGCGGTTTTGGAGTGCCCTAGGCCCAAGCCTCTTGGGCCTTGAGCCTGGGCTGGCCCTGATACTTGGATTTGATTTTTTTTTTTTCTTAAATTCATATTTTATGCGATTGTAGAGAGATTGTTTATAATCTCACTACGTGACAAGTGGGTGTATGTGTTTGTGCACGGTGTGTCAGAATCAAGAACCTCTCATATGGTAATTTGTGATGCAAAGCGAGGCCAATCACGAGTACATTCGAGGATCCATACAGTTCGTTAAACTTTTGTGTTTAACGTTTATAAAAAATAGAAGTTAATTGAAATTCGGCACCTATGTAAATGAATCATATTTGTCATTAGAGAAATAGATAGTGAGACTCTAACTATTTAACTTCTTTTCAAATAAATACGATTATTGGCGTGGAGAGTTGTTACCGATCCCCGACAACCATAAATTTTTACACTTATGTTAAAACACATCGAGACCCATTTCATGAATGCATTTGGAAAAACCTATGCTTACACCATTTGGTGTGTACGGTATACTAAATGCACAGCGCGTTATATGGAGTCCATTTCGAGATTTCATACAAGTGATCGAAATTGCTCAATTTGTTTAAAATGCTTGTTCAAGGATTTCTGGAAACAATCAACTCGATCGGATATAGGCTAGATCTTGATCAATTCTGTACTCAATTTTTTAACAGAAAAATTGAGCGAAGAATCATCTAACTCTTACTGATATCTGACTGAGTTAATGTTTTATAGGAACTCTTGGAAACATATTTTGAATACGTTGAGTGGTTCTAATCATTTGTGTCAAACCTCGAAATTGGTCTCAAGTAACGCGGTGTGCATTTGGCGCAAGGCTGTGAATATTTTGGACCGAAATAAAACCGTGGTCAGGCATTTCTCTCTCTCTCTCTCTCTCCCTCTCTCTCCTTGATTCGAAATGGAGGAACCAGTGCTCCCTCCACCACCGTCTCAAAACCCTAACGACTCCCAACACCAGCAACTATCACCACTCCAACCACCACCGCCGCATACCCACCACCGCCAACCACCAAAACGATTCATAAAGAACCAAATCCCAGACTCCATCGCCACCAACCCCGCCCTCTTCGCCGCCATCTCCCTCCTCCCATCCAACTACAACTTCGAGGTACACAAAACCGTCTGGCGCGTCCTTTCCACCGGCGCCAAGCGCGTCGCCCTCCAGTTCCCCGAGGGCCTCCTCATGTACTCCTCAATCCTCTCCGATATCTTCACCGCCTTCGCCGCCGTCGAAACCTGCTTCATCCTCGGTGACGTCACATACGGCGCCTGCTGCGTCGACGACCTCTCCGCCGTCGCGCTCGGCGCCGACCTCCTCGTCCACTACGGCCACAGCTGCCTCGTACCCATCGACTCCACTTCCATCCCCTGCCTCTACGTTTTCGTCGATATCAAGATCGACGTCAACCGCCTCGTAGACACGGTGAAAATAAATTTCAGCGACCCGAATGATAAACAGTTAGTTATCGCTGGAACGATTCAGTTCGGGACGGCGATTAGGGCTGCGAAAACTGAGTTGGAAAAATTAGGGTTTAGGGTTTTGGTTCCGCAGTCGAAGCCCTTGTCGGCCGGGGAAGTTCTAGGTTGTACGGCCCCAACTATTTCGAAAAGCAGTCATGGTTGTTTTGAGGATGGTGATGAGAGTGTGGTAATCTTTGTGGCTGATGGGAGGTTTCATTTGGAAGCCTTTATGATTGCAAACCCTAGGATTACAGCTTTTCGATATGATCCTTATATGGGGAAGTTGTTCTTGGAGGAGTATGATCATAAGGGGATGAAGGAGTCGAGGAGGAATGCGATTGTGAAGGCTAGGGAGGCGAAGAATTGGGGGATTGTGTTGGGGACTCTTGGGAGGCAAGGGAATCCGAGGATTCTCGATCGGTTGGAGAAGAAGATGAGGGAGAAGGGTTTGGATTGGACTGTTGTTTTGATGTCGGAACTTTCTCCGTTTAGGATTAGTTTGTTTGGGGAATCGGTGGATGCTTGGATTCAGATTGCTTGTCCTAGGCTTTCTATTGATTGGGGTGATGCTTTTGTGAAGCCCCTTTTGAATCCATTCGAGGCAGAGATTGCTCTTGGCGATTTACCAGGTTGGTGGGAGAGGAAAAAGGCTTCGGAGCCTTTGAATTCCCATTGTTGCATTGGGAATGATTTGGATTGTTCGCGGAAGGAATCTTGTTGCACGTGCAACAGTGGGGATGCTAAAGATAAGGGAGAGGGTACTGTTGATTATCCGATGGATTATTATGCTCAAGATGGAGGGGAATGGAATTCTTCTTACTTGAAGAAGCAGTCTCGTCCTATGCGGAGAAATCGATCATCTTGTAATGGTAGTGTTGCTAGTTCTTAATATGCTTCAAACATGCATTTTTTGGACTTTACTCTCCTGATGATTAAAACTTACTGGTCAGTTCTGAGTTGAACTCGACTTATCTGTTTGAGTTTGTATGGTGCTAGTTTTTGGTGATTTTTGTTGTTCATTTATAGATTGCGTAGGGATATACGGAAGGCTCATGCAACTTGTAATCTTTGCACAATTGATTTGAATTTTGACTATAAGATAGTTATTTTATTATTTAAGGGATGGATCAAGACACAATTGATTTGAATTTTGCACAATTGATTTCATTGGTTGGATTTCTAAGATGACAAGCTCGAGGGATGTGTTTCTTGTTTTCTTTCCTTTTGCCCAGTTAGTGTGTTCTTACCTCAGGCCTGAGGCTTGCCTCTTTGGTTCTTCCTGTATTTCTTATGGTTGTTCAACTGCAGATAAGTATTATATTACTTTTTGAAGTACTAGTTTTGAAGAATATTTTCCATGGAGCAATTTGTGTGTGGTGGGACTGAGCAGGGATGGTTGTAATGCTTCATGTACCTTGACTGCTATGACGTCTCATTATCAGCCCAAAATGGAAGGGATAGGGGAGATTATCTGTGTAGAAGGGAGGCTCTCAACCCAGATCTACCTGTGAGAGTCGGAAGACAAGCGTGTCCAATTCATCAGTTGATAAGCTCGTCATCTGCCGATAAGCTTCATATGTTTCCTCAGACTAAAATATGAACTCAAATTTGTCTTTGTGCAACACTGTTTCCGCTTGCAATCAATTCTTCATTGTGGTGCAGTATTTTAGGATCGTGGAAGTGCAGTTGTTTTAACTAACAGTTAAACCATGACTGAAACTCATAACAGCCTTTCAAATTACCCACATCTTACAACAATTGTTTAGAGGGGAAGATTCCTGGGTAGGGCAAAATACAGCCACCCTTTTGCTACATAGCGATGTTCTCCAGCTGCAGGAGGTAGACATTACATAACGGTGACTGCCAAGTAGCAGTCGCCAGTCCAGCTGATGCATGGGAGGCTCTCTCCTCATAACTACCCTCGCAAAGCAATTGCAGAGGATGCAAGTTTCTGCTGAATATATGTGGGTGCACCGCCAAGCATATGTTTTGAGAGAAGCAAATCCATGTACCTGATGCTCTAGCAACTATGGGAAAGCTAGCGACATTACCTACGTCAAATTAGCAATTAATACCCGCGGGGGGGTTGATATGTTCAATACTTGCACATGCATGATGACTAACTACAGCTTTATTAAGGAGCACAATTCCCGAATATGATCCCGTCGTGTCGCTGCCGATTCTGCCGTGAGAGGACAAGCTCTCCGTGAAGCTCCAGTGCTTCTACTTCATGGCTCAAGGTAACGTTTTAAGGTCTTAAAGTTTTGATCTGTTTTTTAATACCCCTTGTTTTTTACAGCAAAATATAGTTGGAGCTCCTGTGAATGCATTTTTTTAGCATGTTTAGTGGAGGTCAGAAAAACGAAAAGATTTGCCACTATATTTGGAGATTGTTTCTTTCAGTCTATAAGCTATTTTTAGGGTTTTTGGCTTATTGTAACGCACACAAGTATAAGTTTTTCTTGAAAGCGACAAGAGAGAAACTCCGAGAGACCTCATCTGTAACCCTTTGGGCATCTGTTCTTCGTTAGAAAGTGAAACTCTTGATCGTTTGACTTCCCCGTGGGGTAGATATTCTTGAAGAACCACGTAAACGCTCTCTCTTTCTCTCTCTCTCCTGTGGTTTGTTTTCATAAATCGCATCCGTTTTTTCTGTGTTTGTTAATGCTTCCGCACAATAGCAACACTCTCCCTTAGTGCCATGGAGCAAACTACTTTGGTTCCCACACCATGTTCCTAGATGGGCTGTATTCAATTGATGGCCATATTGGGGAGGTTATCCACAAGGGACAGATTAATGTCCTGGGGTGTGGTGGAATCCTCTGATTGTGTTTTATGCCATGTGGGGACATAATCCCATGATCACTTGTTTTTTAGTTGCTCTTTCTCTATGTACCAAAAAAACTACTAATTTAGAGAGAAAAAAGCAAGCAATAATCCCATGATCACTTGGTTTTCTTGTGGTTTATCTGCCATTCGATGGGCTGTTTGGTCTTTTTCGTTTCCCTTTTTAATAGTTTCCAGAAGTGTGTTGTTTGCTTTCACATGGGCTCCTGCGAGAAATAAAGTCTCCCTCCTTCAGCTCTTGGGTTGCGCGCCATCTACAGTGTTGAGATGTAGAGAGATTGGAGACTTTTGAACCACAGACATATGTAGATATTAGATTACAGACTTCTCCTTTATTGGGAAAAACATCAACGAAAACTTGAGGTCTGTAGTTTGGGTTTCTTTTGCTACTTCCAGAGTCGGTTTTTCATTTTGGAAGTAAAGTTTCAGTTGCTTTCCGTTTGGAGATTTCGTAGCCTCCGGTAAGTGCTTTCGGTTACTGTTTGTGTGTTGAACAAGTTCTCGATTTTCAGATGTCGATTTCGTTTGAGTACTGAATTTGTTTGGGTGGGTATGTTTGGGTATGGTTTGTGTGGAGTTAAATTTTGTTGTATTTTGTCGTTAAAATCGTAAAATTTACTGAGGCAGAGTTTTAATGCCTAATTTAGTGTGAGATTTCTTATATTTGACTTTGGATTCTGGGTAGAATGTTTATTTGTTTGCAGTTTAGCTGTAAACAATAGTGAGATTGAGCAGAAAGCGGCGAACTACAGCTTTCCATCACCACCGCAAAGAGAAGAAGATCGATTATTGAGGACACGAACCCCCAATTTCGTCCCTCTATGCCTTCGGGTTCAACATCCATTCACCGATTTGCCCCACTGCCATTTTGCCCCACCGTTGCTGTGTTGAACAGAACAAAAGAGAGAGAAGAAGACCACCACACTGGACCATGTGAGGCTTTCACTTGGAACTTGCTTTTTGAAGTTTTATGAACTTGTTTAGGGTTGTTTTTTAGTTCCAACTCTAAAGTATTTAACAGTAACGGACTAAGGGTAATTATTGACTAATTTTGGTCGGTTCTTAATTCTTATAGAGTTAGGACTTGTCAGCTTTCAGCACCCCAATGTTAAATCGCTTGCATGTACTTGATTACAAACTTACAAGTGTTGGGATCGAGTGCGTGTCCAAACGTCGGACCTTCCTGGATTTAATATTAGGATATGAGGGGTTTACTATAGTATGGAGACACAAGCTGACCCCTTATTTGCACTTCATTTGTATTCGATAGTATGTCGTAAGTTTGTAAGATATCTACTTAGAAATCAAGTAGGGTTAAGACAATATGAGAATTCTCTCTCATCCATGTGAACGAATAGACTGTTAATTTGTAGCTAATCTGACCCGCTTTCTCTTGAAATACTAAACAATTAAATAATCCGAGCATCTAGGTTGGGTACAGATGTTGGATACATATTCTGCGCCCTGTCACTTGTGGTATGCATCAGACATGATTGATTGATGGTACTATGGGAAACTAAAACAGATCGTGCATCGCTACAATAGATATATGATATGAATCCAATCTATTATGTTGCTGCTGTTGATTCACTTATGCCTTGCAAGTTTGAAGAGCCTCTATCCTCTTATTTTTCCCTGCAATCAAACTCTTATGTATTGTTCGTGTGACCCTGATGTCAACCCTTACCTTTCCCAAATCAAGCCGTAACCAGCTAAAACCCTTCTCCTATCTATTGGCCTTCAATTTAATTCTTTGTCAGCAATGTACTTGTAATAAGTATATGTCCTGAATAGCCATAGTTCTGAGTGTCCTCAACGGCAAACCAAATGTTACATTTTTCTTCATCCAGAAATCCTATATGGACTCCTTCACGTTATAGAAGCCTAACCGTGGCAATTTATCATTTATATAATAACCACAAGTTTGTTGAAAACCTTCAGCCGAGTTTCCTATTGTTTACTTTTGTCAAAGATGGTATCAATGGTATGTGTTCAAATATTTTTTAAATGTGAATGGGTTTTATTTACGGGTGAATATCTGGTCTATTTATCCTCTTAATTCTGACGTATCATTTTTATCTTATGAGTTATGAATGTCTTTGTTGGCAGGAATTGTAGTGACTAATGATGGGAATGCCATCCTCAGAGGGTTAGCCCTTGCTCATCCGGCTGCTAAGGTATCATATAGCTGTTACTGGAAATTTAACTTCATGTTGGCTCTTGTTGGTTCATTTGGTTGTCTTGTGTTATATTTTTGGTTATCTACTTAAGTATTTCTAACAGCACCGATGTTTAGCATAACTTTTGTAGCCCTCTGCAGTTTCTCTTTCATTTCTCCCTGTGTGTGTGCGCGTGCGTGTGGGTAGGTGGCTCGAAGATCTTTTGTTTTTCTAACTGTCGCCTTTGTATATACATGACAGTCCATGATTGAACTGAGCCGCACACAAGATGAAGAAGTAGGTGATGGGACAACTTCAGTCATAGTTCTTGGTATGGCCTGTGTAGGACTTCTTTTCCGTTTGATATGGCCATGAATTCTTTGAATAGCTGATTTGTTGCTATAGATTCTTGATTTTGGAGTAAAATCTTATCAGTATCAAACAGTTGTCTAATAAAATTGTGTAGGATGAAGTGTACCAAGGAGAGTTCTGAATGCACGACTCATGAGAATGGATGAACTTAGTTTTTGGTGACCTTTGCCTAAGAATTGGTCCTGAATTAGCGGAGTTTTTTACTCTTTTTGAATGGGAGTCTTTTCCACACAGCAGCTGTGGTTCTTTAATGCCAATCAGTGCCTTGACATTTTTGAAGAGATTATTGTTATACAGTAGTTGAACTATAACAAAATTCTTCAGCAATGACTTGGAAGGATAGGATTGTGATAAAGTTTAACTCAACGAATATGTGAAACTCATTACTAATTAACTATCAAACCCAGTTTATAGTGTCTATTTGCTGCAACTATCAGCTCTAATACCGGATTTTTTATAGCACAAACTTCACATCTAGCTATTGGTTGGCTTCAATTCCAAACTATAAAGCAATAATACTCGATACGCCAAATATGTATACTGCTCACTCAGATTAGATATTTATGTTTGCAAAGTAAAAGTCTTCGTTTTTTTATGTACTAGAAAAGAAGACATGGTCATTCCTCCTCAATTAAAACCTCCTCTTTCCAAACCCAAATATAGAGAGCCAACACGTATAGAAAATATTGACCTTGACATCAACAACACACAGGCATAAAACTCGTGCAACACACAGAGCTTTGTGCCGCACTCTATGAAAATGGCTTCGTGCAAAATAGCCATCTTTTGCTCCTATATTCCCTATTTTTTCATAGATGCAACTGTACTTTACTTACTATAGTAGTTTATCATTTGGATCTAACCCTGTTAGCTTCCAATTTGCAAAGCTGCAACCCAAAAACTAATACTAACCTCAAAACCACTTTTCGTTACTTAAAATTATCATTACCAGCTCTAATTCCATATTTATAATGCAACAGCGTTCACATTTACATATTTCTTGGCTACAATCCGTAGATTAAAAAAAAAAACCCTTTACATCAACAACACACGGGCATAAAATTTGTGCAACGCATGTAGCCTTGTATCTAGTATCAATATATGGTCAAGATTTTTTTATGTAATCAACATTCTCTATGAGTTTTAACAAAATGAATAACAAAGTGGACGAGAGAAGGCGCACGC
This sequence comes from Vaccinium darrowii, assembly GCA_020921065.1. Classification (NCBI taxonomy): domain Eukaryota; kingdom Viridiplantae; phylum Streptophyta; class Magnoliopsida; order Ericales; family Ericaceae; genus Vaccinium; species Vaccinium darrowii. Next base: position 5,087,006 of record CM037152.1, on the reverse strand, counting down.
TAGGCTCAAAAGTGCCACACAATCTTAAAAGGAATTGGAGAAGAATCATATACGTTAGACATAAAGATTCTAATAGTCTATACTATTCGTGCAGATTTAATAAATGGCTAAATATTGACATCGTTTTGGCCAGTTGGCCTTGACGACAAGTCATTTTTGCAGACAAGAACCCTACAAAATTAATGCTGTAAGAAATTAAAGAAAGCTCCTTACTTGTTAAAAAGACAACCAGTACCGGCACTGGTTGAATTTCAAGAACCAAAACTATGCTTAAAAAGATTGACAAGTTATTTAACAAGGTACAGATGATACATTACAAAGACAATAAAAAGACAATAAAGATAATGATCATAATATATTACAAAGATCCGACAAGAAAAATATATGACATATCCAATTTATGGGCAAAAGTTGAGTAGTTGAATTCTCAGCTGATGAGAATTAGGCATGGATTCTCAAAGAAACAGGGAACTCCTAAGCATGCTTTGATTTGCTTGTCATCCATTAATCCCTACACACAAACAAAAACGAAAACCAACAGAAAAAAATATGAGAAATTGAAACGGGTTCTCCATTGGGTTCATACTTCATAATGTATTTTGGCCTATTTTGGGATGGAGACATATTTTGAAGAGAGTTCATAGGGGAAGCACCTTCACCTTCATGTTAGACGATGTTTTCCGAATGTTGACTCTGGCTCACCACATGATTTTCATAAACATCTTTTATTTTGCGAATTTCGCTGACTACTGTTTGAATCTGCATCCGGTCTCTTGGCGATTCCATCGAACATGCAACTCCGATTCTCAATACAGAAACAATGGTCTCCTTGAACCAACTTCTTGGACCATGTTCTGAACGAATGCAAGGGTCCACAATGTCCATCACTTGGTTTGGCAAAGCACTCTCAACGAAGTTATGAATACTCATGGTATCCTTAAACATGTTGTCAGTTGGTCTTTTACCTGTAAACATCTCCAAGAGGAGAATCCCATGACTATACATATCTGTGGAAGTCCTGTCGCCCAAGCCATAATCTGAAAATTGATTTAATTGTTAGTATGCAATGGTATGGAAATTGAGTATGTGATTGATTCAAATACTCATAACCCCGAAAGAACCCCCGTAAATGCATTTGCATTTCTTTCACTTGTTGAGCCCTTGATTGAATAAAAAACAAGTGAATCCAACATCGACATTTTGTTGGGAGAACTTCGTAATTTTCATAGCATTGATTCATAGTTTGAGATGACTTCATAACATTCATTTATACCTGTGATCAAAAAGTCGATTGAAAAATCTAGAAAAATAAGAGTGTCATGCTTGTGATTCCTCAGAAAAAGGCTCTTCTCCAGATTTTTCTGAGCTTAATATGGTATACATGTAAGAATGCTCCAAGCCATCTTAAATTCCTACCGGGAGTAGAATTTACCCTTTTTTATTTCACCAAGTAAAAATTTCATGTCTTCTACAAATCTGATCAATTCTGATCAGTTAACTAAATGATCGATCATTGACACTTCATAAATAAAAAAAAGGGCCTTTTAATTGGAGTCTGTGGTAGGAACATTAGTAAGCTGCATTTAATCTATTAGGGGCTCATAATGTAGCTTATTCAAGCTCGTTGAGAGTCTGAAACAGTCATCTACCATGTCAACTTTAAAAATTCAATCATCGTAACAAGTAGTGAGTTACAAAAGCACTTTTACCATAGACACTTTCTAACATCATAATATGAATCCAAAGAAAATGTCAACTTTTCCTTGAGCCTTTTTTTTTTTTTTTTTTGTATCTATTTTGAAAGACCCTTTCAGTTTGAGAGTTCCTATTTCGTTTTTCATAAAATTGTTGAGTTATGAGAAATTGAGTTGCCATGAACAAGTGTTTCTCATACCTGGGGCAATGTAGCCGATACTTCCCCTCACTGCAGTTGAACTCATGTCACTTGAAACACTTGAGATAATTTTCGCCAAGCCAAAGTCTCCAACATGGGCGGTCATCTCATCATCCAAAAGAACATTACTTGGCTTCAGATCACCGTGAATGATTACTGAGTCGCAATGGCAGTGAAGATACTCCAAAGCAGAAGCAACATCTATGGCAATGTTTAGTGTCTGAATCATCGTTAGGCTTCTAAATTCTTGTACTTGTCCATCGTTTTCTATTCCATCGCGGTGCAACCACTTTTCCAAGCTTCCATTGGCCATAAACTCACATACCAAGGCCTTAAATTCATTACCATTGTAATCTATACTGGAACAAGTACTCATAACTTTTAAGACATTTCTGTGCCTTATGGATCTTAGTGCTTTGCATTTTGACATGAAGCTCTTAGAACCTCCTTTGGTCTGAAGATTGAATACTTTCACCGCTCCTATTGTCTGGCTTTGGCTAAGAAGTCCTCGGTAAACAGAACCATAGTTCCCAACACCAACTAGATTATCCTTTGAAAATCCATTAGTGGCTTTGAGAAGATCTGCGTAAGAGACCTTCAACAATTGATGCTTGAATGATGGCATGTGAGAAGCGTTATCTCTTGAGCCATGTCGTCGACGAAAGAGTATGAAGAAGCAAGCCAATGAACTTAAACAAAAGAAAACGACGATGATGACAGAGAGTATCACTTTCACTTTGTTAGAGAGCTTATATTTTGCGTGTTTTGAGCAAGAAGGAAGCTTTAATTCTGGAATACCTCCACAAAGATCACTATTTCCATCCACTGAAATCAAACTTCCATTGTGAAACACCCCATCCAATGGAACTTCCCCGCGTAGGTGGTGGAAAGACAGATTCAACTTTTCTAGCTGAAGATTGCCTAGATAACTTGGGATAGACCCCGATAAATTATTGTGTGAAAGGTCTAACGATCCCTTAAACCTCTTAGCTCTCTCAAAATTGTCGGTATCTCACCTTCAAACGAATTACCTCCCAACACAAGCCGTTCCAAGCTCGACAAATTTCCTAGAGAGTTTGGTAGAGGTTGTGATAATTTATTGTTTGATAAATCCAACTCTGCAAGATTCTTCAACCCAACTTCCGATGGAAGGGCACCAGTTAGTCCATTGTGGGCTAAATTGAGGGATATTGAAATGGAAGATAGACTCATAAGTTCAGAAGGTATGGAGCCGTTGAGATTGTTGTGCGAAATATTCACCTCTAACAAGTAACGACAGTTGGCAAGACTCGAGGGTATGTTTCCAGCGATATTGTTTTCCTCCAAGTAAAGATTAGTCAATAGAGTTAAGTTACCAAGTGAAGATGGCTGTAAGACTATTTCCCCCTAAATAGAGTCCTTGCCACTTATGAAGTTTGCCAATGGTTTCAGGAATAGGGCCACTTAATTGATTCGATGACATATCTAGGTAAGTGAGATTTACGAGGTTCCCAATACCTGAAGGTATGCTTCCTTGCACTTGATTGTCCGACAACGTCAAATAGCTCATGTCTAAAGAGAGATTAGCTATGGAGTCAGGCAAGGAACCTCCGAGAAGATTGCCATCGACCACAATCCATTTTAAAGAGGTGCAATTTGTCAGAGACGAAATAAAACTGAAGTCATCTTGTAACCGATTTAAACCAACGACAATATATTGAAGACAGGAAATTTTTCCAAGATCTTTTGGCATGGGTCCTGTGAAAGAATTTTCAGATAAGTCTATCCCTTCAAGCCCTGTAGCATTCGACAATGAAGTAGGAATCATTCCTGTAAACTGATTGTGATATAAATAAATACGCTGGAGATTAGTAAGGTCGAAGGTACTTGAGCCCGTATCAAAGGAAATGCTTCCATGAAGTTTGTTAGAGCCTACGTCCAAGTAAGAGATGGTGGAGATGTTGAAAAGTCCGGAAGGAATCTTTCCAGATAGATTGTTCCCAAATAAGTAGACAAGTCTCAAGGCTTGAAGCCTATTAATTTCCTCTGGAATCTCCCCTTGCAAATTGCATTCTCCGAGAGAGACTACAGAAAGCGAAGAGAGATTGGTAAGCGAAAAAGGTATCGTTCCCGAAAGGTTGTTTTTACTCAACCCTAAAGCTTCGAGCTTTGCCAAAGAGCCTAGCTCGCCCGGGATGTTGCCTGTTAGATTGTTGTCAATTAAGTTGAGGATTTTCAGATTTGAGCAGCTAGATAGATTTTTCGGTATTTGGCAGCCAAAAGAATTGTTCCTAAGCTCCAGTGTTTGAAGGTGGAACAAGCGACCAATCTCTTGTGGGACAGGGCCATGGAAGCTATTATTTTGAAGAACAATGATTCTTAGGAAGGAGAGGTTTCCAATATGGGGTGAGAGTGATCCCACCAGGCCTTGGGACCTTAGATTCAGCTTTGTCACTCTGTCTCGATGCCGGCGACTGCACGCAATGCCTTCCCAGTCACAATAGTGCAATGAATCATTCCAGGAATTCAAGGCACCAAATGAGTCTTGATCAATAGAACCCTTGAAAGAAATCAAAGCCAATCTATCTGTTTCATTTGCCAAGCAATAGGCAGGGGTGTTGTTGAAGCAGCACCACACAAGGGCAATGTAGAGCAAAAGAGTAAGACACTTTGCCATGGTCTTTGAAAGAATGTTGCAGTGTTTTTTTTAAAAGTTTGGGTATGAAGATAGTTGGATCTTTTCCTGTTCAACTATTTTTCTATCAAGCTTGAAATCACAGAGAAGTTAATGGAGACATAAGATTTCAACCAAATTATTATAGCCAAGCAGCGGAATAAGCAACTTCCATAAGCTATTATTGGCTTAAGAGGGTCGAGACTTTGATAACACAGACTTCCCAAGTGGACCAAGAAGAAAAATGCACCTTCATACAATGTTTTCCTTATCACAAGACTGTAGTGGGAACAAAACCCACTGTCCCTCCTCCCACGTCTCCTCTCTTTTCTGAGTGAGAGTTGAGTGTTGTACAACTCCAAATATTAAAGAATATTTGTTTTTTCTCGTGACGTGTGTGAAACGGGTAATTCGGCCAAACCACATACTTCCTCCGTTCCTTTTTAAATACATTGCTTCGTAAATCCAACTTATTAAAAATACGTCATTATTACATTTTTCATATCAACGTATCATCCACTTTCACCCAGTAACTTTTTACCCATTAACTTTTCAAAAGGGCAAAACAATAATTTTACAAACTTTACTATGTATCAACTTTTCAAAACATACCCTAATTAAGGGATAGCCCGAAATGGAATACTCGACAATATAAAAAGGACGGAGGGAGTACTATCTTTCTTGCCTTTATGCCTGTATGTGTTTGTGTGAGATTCAATCCCCGAACATTAAGTTGCTTGGGTTGCATCAGTTGGATGCTACTTCCAAAGTGATCAACATGGCAAAAGAATGTTGTAATATCCCACTAATATTGCTTTCCCTTTTTTCTTTACTTCCTAATTTAGGATTCTGTTTCCCTAAATTGTGGATCTTTTCCTTGTAAACCTAGCCTTAGTCTTGTGTATAAATTTGTACTAACTATTGAGAATCAATACAACAATTTATTCTTCCCACACAATTTTATTATGGTATCAAAGCCACAGCTCTTAACCTAGCTTCCACTGCCGCCGTCCCAACAATTAGTTCATATCCACCGCCAAAAAAAATCAGTCTACCATTTCTTTTATCATACCCTTGCATCACATACTGCCATCCACAATCAGACAAAAGCCTTGTCCTATACTCCTTTTCCATTCCACAATCAGATCCTAATTTAAACGCCTAGCTAAATCACCTTATTGTATTTGACAATCCATTGTCATATACAATTAAAAGCCTCACCGAAATCACCCCATTAAATCAATACCCACATCTTCACCATGACCACACCCGACAAGGCCTCTAGTCAAAAGAGCGACTCCGTTATGGACACGTCTAGTCCATATTTCATTCATTCGTCTGACCACCCAGGCCTTGTGCTTGTTTCAAAGCGCCTCAATGGCGACAATTATGCTATGTGGTATCGATCGATGCTCATCGCCCTCACGGCCAAAAACAAAATTGGCTTTGTCGATGGCACCATCACACCACCTTCTTCAACAAAGAAGCCAACAGATTTTGCTCTTTGGCTTCGTTGTGACAAGATGGTTCTTTCATGGCTCCTGAATTCAGTTGAACCAGATTTGGTTGATGGAGTTGTCTATGCAGAAACTTCCCATGAAGTTTGGGAGGATCTCCGTGATCGTTTTTCTCAAGGTAACGCCCCAAGGATTTTTCAAATCAAGAAGGCAATCGGATCTCATACACAAAACTCAACATCAGTTTCGGCTTATTACACAAAGCTGAAAAGTTTATGGGATGAACTCTCATCCTACCAAAATCCTCCCACTTGTTCTTGTGGAGGGATGAAATTTTTTAATGAACAACAAGATCAAGACAGAATTATGCAGTTTTTGATGGGCCTCAACGAATCCTTTGGTCCCGTCCGTGGACAAATCCTACTCGTGAATCCTTTACCCACTGTCCGGAAAGCATATTCTCTCATTATCCAAGAGGAGAAACAATGTGAACTATCGAATGGAGTTCCTGAGAATTTTTCCATGGTTGCCGTCACACAAAATCGCTTTACCAATTTCAAAAATACCAAGGTTCATTGTGATCACTGTGATAGAGACGGCCACACAATAACAAACTGTCGTACTCGCCTTTATCATTGCAATTATTGTGATAAAGATGGCCACACAGAAGAATTTTGCCGCAAATTACATGGAAACAATAATTTTGGGAGCACAGGAGGACGTGACAATCACAAATCAGCTCGCGGCCTTGACAGTCGCAAAGGCCAGCGCCACAACTTCAGCCCATCAAGCCGTGCCAGTGCCCCTTCCCATCCTACTGCACATGCGGCCCAATTAAAGCAGCCAGCCGCGGAAGAGGCCCAGACTAGTTTTTCGGATCAGCCAACCCATTCTAATTTTTCGGACAAAAATCTATTGAATGGACTTACATCCGATCAATACCAACAACTTGCCGCAGCCGTATCTATGGTAAAATCACAATCATCACAATCTCCCAATGCATATGCAAATGCAGCAGGTCGGCCCTTTTTCGAGATCCCTTCAATTAATTCTATTTTTTCTAATCCCTGGATATTGGATAGTGGAGCAACTAATCATAACTTTTAACTCCGCCCTTTTTACAAAATCTCAGTCTTCTTCCTTGCCTAATGTTAATTTACCCACTGGTTCCACTGCCCCTATTACTTCTATTGGCACCGTACCTTTCAATCGCCACATCACATTAGATAATGTTTTATGTGTTCCATCATTTTCTTTGAATTTGATGTCTGCAAGTAAACTTACTGCCTCATTAAACTGTTGTGCCATTTTTTTCCCCACTTTTTGTGTCCTACAGGACTTGGCTACGGGGAAGATGATTGGCTCGGGTAAACAACGTGGTGGTCTATATTACATGGCGCCATTGCAAAGGGAATCTGTTGCTTGTCATGCGTCCAATACACCTAACTTGTGGCACATGCGTCTCGGACACCCATCACCTCCTCGTCTTCAATTACTCGCCCATTTACTTCCTTCTCATACAGTTTCAATTGATCATAATTGTGGCATTTGTCCAATGGCCAAGCAGACTAGAGTTCCTTTTTTATTAAGTTCAATTTCATCTGTTAAACCTTTTGAATTATTGCATTGTGATATTTGGGGACCACATAGAATTCCAACACATTCAGGAGAACGTTATTTTTTCACCATTGTCGATGATTTTACTCGAACCACCTGGGTTTTCCTCATGTGTCATAAATCTGAAACACAGTCCCTACTGAAATCCTTCTTTGTTTTCACTCGCACTCAATTTAATTCCACCATTAAGAGACTTCGCAGTGATAATGGCTCAGAAATTTATTCCATGAGGGCATTTTTTATTGCTAATGGAGTCGAATATCAGCGATCTTGTGTGGACACTCCACAACAAAATGGAGTAGTCGAACGCAAGCATCGCCATATTCTCACTGTGGCTCGTGCTTTGCGTTTTCAAGCTAATGTTCCTTTACAGTTTTGGGGGGAGTGTGTCTTAACTGCAGTCTACCTCATTAATCGGTTACCCACTCCATTGTTATTTAACAAGTCGCCATATGAATTGTTACACAACAAAACCCCCAAATTCGATCACATTAAAGTTTTTGGATGCCTCTGCTATGCTATAGTCACTCACCCTTTACACAAATTTGATGCTCGTGCCCGCCGTTGTGTTTTTGTGGGTTATCCTATTGGCCAGAAAGGATACAAACTTTATGACTTGCAAACACATCAATTTTTTGTTAGTCGAGATGTCCATTTTCACGAGAATATTTTTCCATACTCTGCCACACCACCAGCCCCATGCATTGACAACAGAGTCCTACCCGTCTCAACTCCAGATATTTTTGCACCCGTGGACTCCGCCATAGGTTTAAGTCCTAACCCATCACCTACTGGCCTTACGGACACCACTTCGACCCAACCGACATCTCCTACCCACATCACCTCTCCCATAGCTGACACGTCATCTCCAGAACCCTCACCAAGCCATGCTTCCGCACCTCTGAATCCCTCCCAACCTGATCCCCTTCCCATTCGCCAATCAACCAGATCAAAACAAGCCCCCACATGGCAAAAAGATTATCATATGTTCAACACCACATTTACTCGGGCTGATTCATTGACTCCGGCGCCATCTGCATCTCGAGGTACTCATTATCCTTTATCCAATTATCTTTCTCTCTCTCGTTTGTCCCCATCTCATTGTGCCTTTTTAGCCAAAGTCTCCGGCCAAACAGAACCTACTTCTTATGCTCATGCTATCCGTGAGCCACATTGGCAACAGGCCATGCAAGCAGAATTGGAGGCTTTACAACAAAATAAACTTGGTCTCTTGTGCCTTTGCCCATTGGTCATAAACCCATTGGTTGTAAATGGGTTTACAAAATCAAATATCATTCTGATGGTACCATTGAACGGTATAAGGCTCGCCTTGTTGCCAAAGGCTATACCCAGGTCGAGGGCCTCGATTATCTTGAGACATTCTCTCCTACGGCAAAACTTACTACACTTCGGTGTCTTCTCGCTGTCGCTGCTGCCCGTAATTGGTTTATTCATCAACTTGATGTTCAGAATGCCTTCCTTCATGGTGATTTACATGAAGAGGTTTACATGGAGCCCCCACCAGGCCTTCGCCGACAGGGGGAGCACTTAGTATGTCGGCTCAATAAGTCTCTTTATGGACTCAAACAGGCATCCCGAAATTGGTTTTCTAAATTCTCTAATGCTATTCAGAGGGCTGGTTTTCAACAATCAAAAGCCGACTATTCTCTTTTCACCAAAGTCACATGCAATTCTTTTACCGCGGTTCTTATTTATGTTGATGATATTCTTCTCACAGGGAATGATTTGCAAGAAATGGCACACCTTAAGACATTTCTTCTCAGGCATTTTCGCATTAAGGATCTTGGAGATTTAAAATATTTCTTGGGTATTGAGTTCTCCCGTTCCAAGAAAGGCATCTTTATGTCTCAGAGGAAATATGCATTAGATATCTTAGAGGATGCAGGTCTCTTGGGTGCACGCCCAGACAAGTTCCCAATGGAACAACATCTAAAGCTCACCCCTATAGACGGCACTCTACTTGATGATCCTACTAGGTACAGAAGACTAGTAGGTCGATTAATCTATCTTACTATAACAAGGCCGGACATAGTATACTCAGTTCAAACTTTGAGTCAATTTATGCACCAACCCAGGAAACCGCACTTGGAGGCAGCTTTACGAGTACTGAGGTATATCAAGGGGACTCCTGGTCAAGGTTTGCTATTTCCGGCCACCAACAATCTTGCTTTAAAAGCTTATTGTGATTCGGATTGGGCAGGTTGTCCAATCACAAGAAGATCAGTCACAGGATATTGTGTGTTCCTGGGTAATTCTCTCATCTCTTGGAAATCTAAGAAACAACCTAATGTTGCCCGCTCATCAGCAAAGGCAGAATATCGAGCCATGTCAATCACCTGTTTGGAACTCACATGGCTACGATACATTTTACATGACTTGAAAATCATACAGGACAATCCAACACCATTATATTGTGATAATCAAGCTGCGTTACATATCGCTGCAAACCCAGTTTTTCATGAGCGCACTAAACACATTGAGATAGACTGTCATATAGTTCGAGAGAAGCTGCAAGCAGCATTGATCAAGCCTTCTTATGTTCCTTCACGCGTTCAGCTGGCAGATATTTTTACCAAGGCATTGGGAAAGGTCAATTTCAGCACATTGAGTGGCAAGTTGGGACTTCACAAGATTCACTCTCCAACTTGAGGGGGAGTGTTAGAGAAAATAAATTAGAATATATTGTAGTATCCCACTAATATTGCTTACCCTCTTAGAATGTTGTAATATCCCACTAATATTGCTTTCCCTTTTTTCTTTACTTCCTAATTTAGGATTCTGTTTCCCTAAATTGTGGATCTTTTCCTTGTAAACCTAGGCTTAGTCTTGTGTATAAATTTGTACTAACTATTGAGAATCAATACAACAATTTATTCTTCCCACACAATTTTATTATAGAGATTAACGATACATTTCTATTTCAAAATATATCATTTTGAGGTATAAAAATAGCTCAAATTTCATGCATGACTCTTCAATTCTTGAAGTCTAGTGAGCCTGGAGAAGGAAACAATGAAGCCATTCATATGGGACTCATTAACTTCATTGGGAAATTTCTTGTCGTTTTACACGGACGTGTATTTTTTTTTTTTTTATTGTTTTTTGCTTTGCTTTTTTGTGTTTCTTGCCATGCAATACACGGATGGTGTTTTAGTTTTAAATTTTAGAAAAGGTAAGAATCCATCCAATAGATGTTAGAAAAGTAATAGGAATAATGGCTTAAGAAGGCCGAGACTTTGATATCAACACAGACTTCTCAAGTGGACCAAGACCTTTCCAACGACCAAATATCAAAGATTCTCTGTTTAAAGGACTAGTCCACAAACGAACATAATTTCCAAGTGGACCAAGAAGAAAAATGCACCTTGTTTTCCTTATCACAAGACTATAGTGGGAACAAAAACCATTGTCCCTCCTCCCACGTCTCCTCCCTTTTCCGCGTGAGAGTTGAGTGCTGTACAGCTCCAAATTTTAAAGAATATTTATTTCTTTCGTGACGTGTGTGAAACGGGTAATTCGGCCAAACCAAATACTCCCTCCTTCTCTTTTTAAGTGCATTGTTTTGTAAATCTAACTTATTAAAAATACATCATCATTACACTTTTCATATTACCTTTACAACTTTTGCATCAACTTTTACTTCCACTTTTCAAAATTATCCTCCACTTTTACCTATTAACTCTTTACCCATTAATTTTTCAAAAGGGCAAAACAATAATTCTACAAACTTTTATTACCTATCAACTTTTCAAAACATACACTTATTAAAGGACAACACAAAATAGAATACTCAACAATAAAAAAGAGAGAGGGATCGAGTACTATCTTTCTTGTCTTTATGCCTGTATGTGTTTGTGTGAGATTCAATCCCCAAACATTAAGTTGATTGGGTTGCATCAGTTGAATGCTACTTCCAAAGTGATCAACATGGCAAAAGATAGAGATTAACAATCCATATGGGCCTCATTAATTTCATTGGGAAATTTCTTGTCTTTTTACCCATCTAAACACTATCTCAAAAATATTTCTCAAAATATTCTTTTCAAAATTCTCAACCAAACAAAGCCAATTTTACACAGATGTGTATTAGTCTATTGTTTTTTGCTTTGCTTTTTTGTGTTTCTTGCTAAGCAATACACGGGTGTGTCGGTATTCACCCATATGGGTGATGTGCGTGAAGGAGGGGATTATTTCCCCTTAGTGTGTCGGCAGACCTACCCATATTGATTGAGAGGGTGAGGTCGTGCATGACGTTTATGTATTACTCCCTTGTGTTGTGCTCTGTGTGAGAGTGTGTGGTAGCCCAAATAATGTACTCACATCATACGTACCCTTGCCTGATAATTAAGCTCAGCATTTTTCGAAGCCCCCAGAAATTGACCATCCATATTTGAGCCTGCAAAATTTCATTCACCCAGAAAGCATGATGCTTGGACACCCAGTACTCGTGATAGTAATGCAACTTGATAAGGTCCTAACGACAACAAAATAAATTTGCAAAACCCATAGAGATGTTTTATAAACTAAAATTTGATTTTTGATGTACCTACCAATGTCCGATCAAGCTAATTTTTTTGTGAATACACTACTCCGCAGACCCTACAAGATGAACGGTTTAGATTACCTCAATGAACGCACAATGAGTCCCACGAATGGCGGTGGCAGAAACTCCCTAGTTTCCTAATGATCTAGAAAAGTCCAGAAGGAATCTTTCCAGATAGATTGTTCCCGAAAATTTGGACAAATCTCAAGGCTTGAAGCCTATTAATTTCCGCTGGAATCTCCCCATGCAAATTGCACTCACTGAGAGAGACTATAGAAAGCGAAGAGAGATTTGTAAGTGAAAGAGGTATTGTTCCCGAAAGGTTGTTTTTACTCAACCCTAAAGCTTCGAGCTTTTCCAAAGAGCCTAGCTCGCCCGGGATGTTGCCTGTTAGATGGTTATCAATTAAGTTGAGGTAATCCAGATTTGAGCAGCTAGATAGATTTTTCGGTATTTGGCCGCCAAACGAATTTTTGCTAAGCGCCAGTGTTTGAAGGCGGAACAAGCGACCAATCTCTTGTGGGACAGGCCCATGGAAGCTATTATTTTGAAGAACAATGATTCTTAGGAAGGAGAGGTTTCCAATATGAGGTGAGAGTGATCCCACCAGGCCTTGGGACATTAGGTTCAGCTCTGTCACTCTGTCTCGATGCCGGCGACTGCACGCAATGCCTTCCCAGTCACAATAGTGCAGTGAATCATTCCAGGAATTCAAGGCACCAAATGGGTCTTGATCAATAGAACCCTTGAAAGAAATCAAAGCCAATCTATCTGTTTCATTTGCCAAACAATAGGCAGGGGTGTTGTTGAAGCAGCACCACACAAGGGCAATGTAGAGTAAAAGAGCAAGACGCTTTGGCATGATCTTTTGGAGAATGTTGCAGTACTGTGTTTTTTAGAAGTTTGGGTATGAAGATGGTTGGACCTTTTCTTGTTCAAACTATATTTCTGTCAAGCTTGAAATCACAGATAAATGTTTTGGTGAAAATGTGGTGCAGCTTTTCACTCTTGTTTCGATCAGCTATAAGCTATTATTGGCTTAAGAGGGCCGAGACTTTGAAAATGTGGTGCTTGAGACTTCTCAAGTGGACCGACCAAGACCTTTCCAACGACCAAATATCAAAGATTCTCTATGTTTAAAAGGACTAGTCCACAAAGGAACACAATTTCCAAGTGGACCAAGAAAAATGCACCTTCATACAGTGTTCTCCTTACCACAAGACTATAGTGGGAACAAGAACCATTGTCCCTCCTCCCACGTCTCCTCTCTTTTCCAAGTGAGAGTTGAGTGCTGTACAACTCCAAATATTAAAGAATATTAAAGGATATCATTATCATTTCTGAGAAAGTAGGAATCTGCAAGTGTGAGGCCAACAAATTGCTACTAACTGCATGTTATGCCTATCAAAATAAAAATTACCACACTTGGAAGTTGGAAAAAATGAAAGATAAATTGTTTTGTATGTATCCCCGACACGTACAACCACGTTCCCCAATAGAGCCTAGTATTCGGAAGTTACAGTTTTTAAGCTGCCACACAACAAGTTTGTTGTTACGCCATTAATTCTTTTCATACGCATCACCATATTAGCAGTCAAGCCTCATTCCATTAATTCAACCGAAGTTGAAACAGAACACCAAAAGAACCCTACCACTCCCAATGCAAAATAAGGTACATCCAAAGTGCCATAAGATGCTTTTTCAATACCAGACCAGATTTCACCCAATGCAAAATAAGGTATATCCAAAGTGCCATAAGATGCTTTTTCAATGCCAGACCAAATTTCCACATGTTACCTCCTGGGCTTCAATAACCGTGGCCAACTTGATATCAGGACGCTCGTTCTTCAAACTCCCTTCTAAAATTCCCCGCACAAATAAAAACGGACTAGTAAGTTTCTTCTTCCGATTGCCCCTCTTCACCCCTCACACATTTTACCATAGCTAACCAAACATTGGAGACCTTTGAGAGTTGAGAGACCCTGATCATGTATACATCTAAACTCCCAAACCTTTACCCCCTTGATTTCAATTCTTTCATTATCATGGCCACCTTCTCAATTTGGTCATGGTTCAGAGTTCCACCCTTATCAGAGCCAAATGTACTAGCGGAGATTCTCTGTCTCCTCTTGATCCAAGGACACATTTATACATCCATTCATATCTAAACATAACCAAGCCAGTTTTTTATCACACATTTTTTAAGCCTTCTACCGGAAGGGTTATTCCTGAGAATCCTGACCAAATGGTTGCAGACGCGTAGTGTTACACATGTCCCAGAACCAGTTCCAATATGGGCAACGGCTAAACTAAAGGCATATTCATAGTGCTATATTCAAATTTTAGTCTTACCAGTAACATACTATTTACAACCATTTTATAGCATTTGTTTGCAAAAATAACGACATACGTACGGCTCCTCGCGGGTCCCAAATAAATTTAAGGATCTGTTCGATATTTTTTTAATCTTGCGCTCTTTGTAGTATAAATGAAGTCCAAAATCTATCGTAAGTCCCGAATTCGACCAATGGAACTGTCTGCTCTCTTTTTTATAATTAATAAAAAAGAAAAGTGCATCTGAATCGATCTAATTAAAATGAGGTGTCGCAAGTGGGCTCAGGCTTCTGCTCAACAAAGGGTCAAGATGTGAGGGTCCAAGCGCGATTTGATCAAATGGCTGAGAAACAGGTTGTAATATGGCAAGGATGCACTTAATCTTCCCTGTATTCATTAACATAACTCACATAATTGGTCAACATTGTTTACTTATATTCATTTACCTTGCTTTCCAATCCATTCTTCCGACAGGACCTTTTGGTTCCTAGTCATCATTTAATTCGTTCACTAGATTTTAGCGAGCAAGGCAAAAGCAAGAACCATCACTGCCTTCATACTAGGTCGTAGCACAAATTCCAGATTAGAAATCAGCAATTGGGCCTTAAGTTAAAATCTATGTTTGGATCACGTCCCAGTCTTGGCACGCCCGTTAACACACAATCATTCACCCATCCCTAGTCAAGAGGTAAAATCCCCTTGACATTCTACGAGGGAAAACATATATTGTCATTCTCATTTCACACCGAACTCAACAAAGCATCTCACCCAACTTTTCTCATATAAAACTTGTAGGTCACATATATTACATTAGAGTTCACAGAATATGCACAGCCTCTCTTTCCATGTTTATGCTTTCAAGGTGGCACATGCCTATACATGTCGTTTGAGCAAACCTTCTTTATGTCACAACACGTAAAAGAACACACACAAGACATAGTGTAAAACAGATGCTTCCATCTTATTAGATCTCTTACTAACACCAATACTCATGCTCAGAGGGTGTTCCACTAACTTGATTTTTTTGGTTTTTTGGTTTTTTTGGATATTTTAGTTTTGCAAAAAAACTAACTTGTTCCACTAACTAGTTTTTTGGTTTTTTGGTTTTTAATTTTGCAAAAAAACTAACTTGCTCCACTAACTTGTTCCATTAAACTAGTTTTTTGTATGTTTAGTTTTACAAAAAAAACTAACTTGTTCCACTAACTTGTTTTTTGGCTTTTTTGGTTTTTAGTTTTGCAAAAAGACTAAGTGGTTTTTTCTTAGTGGAATGAGATAGTTTTTTAGTTAAAACAAAACTGTTTTTTTTTTTAGCAAATAGAGGCCTGAATCACAAATAGAGGCCCCCGCCCACCACCACCCACCCACCTACACACACGCAGACATTCACATACAAATAATAACTTTTTCCTGTATTTCTTGTGGTTGCCTTTTTGGTTCTTCATGTATTTCTTATGGTTGTCAACTGCATATACTTTTTGAAGTACTAGTTTTGAAGAATATTTTCCATGGGACAATTTGGGCTTTTTTTAAGAATGTCCCCAATGTATTAGCGAAATGTTAATTTGGTCCCCAATAAAAAAATTGTGTTTATTTGGTCCCCAATATTCATAATGTGTATTTAAATGGTCCCTGAGTCTAAGTCCGTCCGCGTTCACAGTCAACGCAGGGGTATATTTGGAATTTCATCACCATGGCCTCCATCACTTCATCTTCTACCTCAAAACCTTAACCATATCTAACCCCATCCGATTTTTGCAATTCAGTACCAAATCCAACCCAGCAACAAAGAATCCAAACAGGAGCAACAATAATGACAATGATCCCACAAACACACCTCTCAAATTTGATCAATAAACCTATCCTAAGCCAAATGAGGTATAACTTACACCTTACCGACCTCAGCAGCAGCTGGAAATTCGACAAGATCATATATAGAGCAAATGGCCGATCATCAACCACAACATGTAGGCCCCACCGTCTCGCCCTACATCTGTCATCGCAAATCCGACTACTCCCGCCCTAAGCCAAACCACCACAGCAAGTAAGCCCCACCGTTGTTACAGAAGAACCGAATTCGTGCGAGAAGCATAGAGCTTTCGGGTGAGTCGGATCCTCATGGATGGAGGGTTGTGATTGAGTGAGGAAGGAGAAGATATTTGGTTACCCCAATAAAAAAATAAAAAAAAAAAACCTCTCTGTGATTCAGAAACCATGGCTCGCCGAAGCTCCGGAGGTCTATTTTGCCTTTATTTCTTGAGATCTACTCCATTACTCACGTTTTTAGTATAAATCTGCCTCGAGCTCGATCATATTTTTTAGGCTATGTTTGGAAGTTGAGGAAAGAAGTGGAAGAGGAGAGAAAATTAAAAAAATTTCTTTCATTTGTTTGGTTTCCAAATAGAAGGAGAAGGAAAGGGAGGAGAAAGGAAAATAAAGAGAAAATTAACTACTACTTTTTTTCTCTTCTTCTCTCTCCCATGAGTGCAAATTTTCTCTAATCTTTCACAAACCAAACAAAAGAAAATTAACAGATTTCTTCACCATTTCTTTCCCATTTCTCCATTTTTATTTTCTCTTCTCTTTCTCTTCTCTTCTCTTCCACAATGTTTCGTGGTTCATTGGATCATTGTTTTGCCGATTATGTTTTGGGGATGGGGATGGGGTTGGGTATGGTTAGAGTTTTAAGGTGGAAGATGAAGTGGTGGGCTGAAATTCCAAATACACCCTTGCACTTGACCGTGAACGCGGACTTAGGGATCATTTAAATACACATTGTGAATATTGGGGACCAAATAGACACAATTTTTTTATTGGGAACCAAATTGACATTTCGCCAATAGATTGGGGACCATTCGTAGCTCAAGGTAACGTTTTAAGGTCTTAAAGTTTTGATTCTGTTTTTAAATACCCCTTGTTTTTTTACAGCAAAATATAGTTTGAGCTCCCGTGAAAGCATTTTTTTACCATGTTTAGTGGAGGTCAGAAAAACGAAAATATTTGCCACTATATTTGGGGATTGATCCTTTCAGTATATAAGCTATTTTTAGGGGTTTTGGCTTATTGTAACACACATAAATAAGTTTTTCTTGACAGAGGCAAGTGAGAAACTCCGAGATCTCATTTGTAACCCTTCGGGCATTCGTTCTTCTTTTGATACTGAAACTCTTGATCGTATGACTTCCCCGAGGGGTAGGTATTCTATGTACCAAAGTTTGGGACATAATCCCAGGATCACTTGTTTTGTAGTTGCTCTTTTTCTATGTACCAAAGTTTGGGATCTCTTCTTGGCCAAGAATGACATTCATCACTGAGATTCTGTATTAAACAGAGAGATGGCATGGGCTATTCAGTCAAGAAGTGCGAAATGAATGCAGCATACCCATTATAGACTATGTCTTGCTGCTGTTTTAATCCAATTAACATCTGCTCAACAAGAAAAAAATCTTTGTGAGTTTGCACTTAGTTGCTGCTTGATTAAAATGTAGTAGTAGTTCCTAGGTAACTTGACCATGTTCCGTAAGTTGCCTATATCTTCTTCACTTTTAATAACAACGTATGTGTTCAGACTAACTTGTACGCACTTTTTAAGGTTGCAAAGTTAATGATTGGTAAACTTCGGGTAAATGATGCCATGTCTAAGGAGATTGCATGTGAAACCACGGTCAAGCAGTGAGGTGAACTTCTGAACTCTGAAATCATTGAAACAAAAAACAACACAGGCTTCTTGCATATACTTACTGAATCCGGGGGAGGCGCTGTGCGGTAAGTGTTGTACGCCATATTGTGCATCAAAACTACGTCATTTTGCTCATTTTCTTGGTAAATCCAAAGGCCCTGTTTGGAAAGTTAATTTTGGGGTTTAATTTGGGGTTCAATTTTAGGGGATTTAGGCTTTTTGGGGTAGGGTATAGTGGGTTTAGCCACTTCGGGTTTAGGATTTAGGCACTTTATAGTGGTTTTTTCTTCCTCCAAACAAGGCCCTTGAAAGCTTTGGAAGTGTGCACAAAAATCAAGCAAAACGACGAAGTTTTGCCGCATAACACCTACCGCATAGCACCCACCCCGGATCCATAATTACTACTCCTTACTTTTAACTCCTTCTAAAAAGAACAAAAAAACTACTGATTTAGAGAGAAAAAAACAAGCAATAATTAGTTGGCCCTCAAACACTCATTTATCTCAATATAGATTTTTTGAGATCATGCATTTATCAATATGCGATCACGGTTTTTTTATGTAATCAACATTCTCTGTGAGTTTTAACAAAATGAATAACAAAGTGGACGAGAGAAGGCGCGCGCTAGGCTCAAAAGTGCTACACAATCTTAAAAGGAATTGGAGAAGAATCATATCCATTAGACATAATAGTCTATATTATTCGGGCAGAATTAATAAAACACTAAAAAATTGACATTGTTTTGGCCAGTTGGCCTTGACTAGGAGCCATTTTTGCATAGAGAACCCTATAAAATTAATGCAGAAAGAAATTAAAGAACGTTCCTTGCTTGTTATGGTTGAATTTCAAGAACCAAAACTATGCTTAAAAGATTGACAAGTTATTTAACAAAGATTGACAAGTTATTTAACAAGGTACAGATGATACATTACAAAGACAATAAAGATAATGATCATAATATATGACAAAGATCCAACAAGAAAAATATGTGACATATCCAATTTATAGGCAAAAGTTGAGTAGTTGAATTCTCAGCTGATGAAAATAGTGCATGGATTCTCAAAGAAACAGGGTACTCCTAAGCATGCTTTGATTTGCTTGTCTTCTGTCAATCCCTACGCACAAACAAAAACGAAAACCAATAGAAAAAATTATGAGATATTGAAACGAGTTCTCCATTGGGTTCATACTTCATAATGTATTTTGGCCTATTTTGGGATGGAGACACATTTTGAAGAGAGTTCATAGGGGACACACCTTCACCTTCATGTTAGACGGTGTTTTCCAAATGTTGACTTTGGCTCAACCCATGATTTTCATAAACATCTTTTATTTTGCGAATTTCGCTGACTACTGTTTGAATCTGCATCCGGTCTCTTGGCAATTCCATCGAACATGCAACTCCGATTCTCAATACAGAAACAATGGTCTCCTTGAACCAACTTCTTGGACCGTGTTCCGAATGAATGCAAGGGTCCACAATTTCCATCACTTGGTTAGTCAAAGCACTCTCAACGAAGTTATGAAGACTCATGGTATCCTTAAACATGTTGTCAGTTGGTCTTTTACCTGTAAACATCTCCAAGAGGAGAATCCCATAACTATACATATCTGTGGAAGTCCTGTCGCCCAAGCCATAATCTGAAAATTGATTTAATTGTTAGTATGCAATGGTATGGAAATTGAGTATGTGATTGATTCAAATAGTCCTAACCCCGAAAGAACCCCCGATAAATGCATTTGCATTTCTTTCACTTGTTGAGCCCTTGATTGAATAAAAAACAAGTGAATCCAACATCAACATTTTGTTGGGAGAACTTCGTATTTTTCATAGCATTGATTCATAGTTTGAGATGACTTCATAACATTCATTTATACCTGTGATCAAAAAGTCGATTGAAAAATCTAGAAAAATAAGAGTGTCATGCTTGTGATTCCTCATAAAAAGGCTCTTCTCCTTGTTTTTCTGATCTTAATATGGTATACATGTAAGAATGCTCCAAGCCATCTTAAATTCCCAACGGGAGTAGAATTTACCCTTTTTTATTTCACCAAGTAAAAATTTCATGTCTTCTACAAATCTGATCAATTCTGATCAGTTAACTAACTGATTGATCATTGACACTTCATAAATAGAAAAAGGGTCTTTTAATTGGAGTCCGCGGCAGAAACATTGGTAAGCTGCATTAATCTATTAGGGGCTCATAACGTAGCTTATTCAAGCACGTTGAGAGTCTGAAACAGCCATCTACCATGTCAACTTTAAAAATTCAATCATTGTAACAAGTAGTGAGTTACAAAAGCACTTCTACCTTAGACACTTTCTAACATCATAATATGAATCCAAAGAAAATGTCTACTTTTCCTTGAGCCTTTTTTTTTTTTTTTTGTATCTATTTTGAAAGACCCTTTCAGGTCAAGAGTTCCTATTCCATTTTTCATAAAATTGTTGAGTTATGAGAAATTGAGTTGCCATGAACAAGTCTTTCTCATAGGTAATAAAGAATTCATACATGGGGCAATGTAGCCGATACTTCCCCTCACTGCAGTTGAACTCATGTCACTTGAAACACTTGAGATAATTTTCGCCAAGCCAAAGTCTCCAACATGGGCGGTCATCTCATCATCCAAAAGAACATTACTTGGCTTCAGATCACAGTGAATGATTACTGAGTCGCAATGCCAGTGAAGATACTCCAAAGCGGAAGCAACATCTATGGCAATGTTTAGTCTCTGAATCATCGTTAGGCTTCTAAATTCTTGTACTTGTCCATCGTTTTCTATTCCATCACGGTGCAACCACTTTTCCACGCTTCCATTGGCCATAAACTCACATACCAAGGCCTTAAATTCGTTACCATTGTAATCTATACTAGAACAAGCACTCATAACTTTTAAGACATTTCTGTGCCTTATGGATCTTAGTGCTTTGCATTCTGACATGAAGCTCTTAGAACCTCCTTTGGTCTAAAGATTGAGTACTTTCACAGCTACTATTGTCCGGCTTTGGCTAAGAAGTCCTCGGTAAACAGAACCATAGTCCCAACACCAACTAGATTATCCTTTGAAAATCCATCAGTGGCTTTGAGAAGATCTGCGTAAGAGACCTTCAACAAATGATGCTTGAATGATGGCATGTGAGAAGCCTTATCTTTTAAGCCATGTCGTCGACGAAAGAGTATGAAGAAGCAAGCCAATGAACTTAAACAAAAGAAAACGACGATGATGACAAAGAATATCACTTTCACTTTGTTAGAGAGCTTATATTTTGCGTGTTTTGAGCAAGAAGGAAGCTTTAATTCTGGAATACCTCCACAAAGATCACTATTTCCATCCACTGAAATCAAACTTCCGTTGCGAAACACCCCTTCCATTGGAACTTCCCCGCGTAGGTGGTTGAAAGACAGATTCAACTTTTCTAGCTTAAGATCGCCTAGATAACTTGGGATAGACCCCGATAAATTATTACATGAAAGGTCTAACTCCCTTAAACCTCTTAGCTCTCTCAAAATTGTCGGTATCTCACCTTCAAACGAATTACCTCCCAACACAAGCCGTTCCAAGCTCAACAAATTTCCTAGAGAGTTTGGTATAGGTCGTGATAATTTATTGTTTGATAAATCCAACTCTACAAGATTCTTCAACCCAACTTCCGATGGAAGGGCACCAGTTAGTCCATTGTGGGCTAAATTGAGGGATATTGAGATGGATGAGAGACTCATAAGTTCAGAAGGTATGGAGCCGTTGAGATTGTTGTGTGAAATATTCACCTCTAACAAGTAACAGCAGTTGGCAAGACTCGAGGGTATGTTTCCAACGATATTGTTTTCCTCCAAGTGAAAATTAATCAACAGAGTTAAGTTACCAAGTGAAGATGGTAATTTTGTAAGACTATTTCCCCTTAAATCGAGTCGTTGCAAATTATGAAGTTTGCCAATGGTTTCAGGAATAGGGCCCCTTAACTGATTCCATGACATACTTAGTACAGTGAGATTTACAAGGTTCCCGATACCTGAAGGTATGCTTCCTTGCACTTGATTGTCCTCCATCGACAAAACTCTCATGTCTGAAGAGAGATTAGCTATGGAGTCAGGCAAGGAACCTCCGAGAAGATTGCTATCGACCTCAATACCTTGTAAAGAGGTGCAATTTGTTAGAGACGAAATAAAACTGAAGTCATCTTGTAACCGATTCGCAGCAATGCCAATAACTTGAAGACGGGAAAATTTTCCAAGATCTTTTGGCATGGGTCCTGTGAAAGAATTTTCAGATAAGACTATCCGCTCAAGCCCTGTAGCATTCCACAATGAAGTAGGAATCATTCCTGTAAACTGATTGAAATATAAATAAATATGCTGGAGATTAGTAAGGGCGAAGGTGCTTGAGCCCGTATCAAAGGAAATGCTTCCATGAAGTTTGTTAGAGCCTACGTGCAAGTAAGAGATGGTGGAGATGTTGAAAAGTCCCAAAGGAATCTTTCCAGATAGATTGTTCTCGAAAAATTGGACAAATCTCAAGGCTTGAAGCCTATTAATTTCCGCTGGAATCTCCCCATGCAAATTGCACTCACTGAGAGAGACTACAGAAAGCGAAGAGAGATTTGTAAGTGAAAGAGGAATTGTTCCCGAAAGGTTGTTTTTACTCAACCCTAAAGCTTCGAGCTTTTCCAAAGAGCCTAGCTCGCCCGGAATGTTGCCTGTGAGGTGGTTGTAAATTAAGTTGAGGATTTTCAAATTTGAGCAACCAGACAAGTTTTGGGGTATTTGGCCGCCAAACGAATTGTTGTTAAGCCACAGTGTTTGAAGGCGAAACAAGCGACCAATCTCTTGCGGGATAGGGCCATGGAAGCTATTATTTTGAAGAACAATGATTCTTAGGAAGGAGAGGTTTCCAATATGGGGTGAGAGTGATCCCACCAGACCTTGGGACCATAGGTTCAGCTCTATCACTCTGTCTCGATGCCGGCGACTGCACGTAATTCCTTCCCAGTCACAATAGTGCAGTGAATCATTCCAGGAACTCAAGGCACCAAATGGGTCTTGATCAATAGAATCCTTGAAAGAAATCAAAGCCAATCTATCTGTTTCATTTGCCAAACAATAGGCAGGGGTGTTGTTGAAGCAGCACCACACAAGGGCAGTGTAGAGTAAAAGAGCAAGACGCTTTGGCATGATTTTTTGGAGTATGTTGCAGTACTGTATTTTTTAGAAGTTTGGGTATGAAGATGGTTGGACCCTTTCTTGTTCAACTATTTTTCTGCCAAGCTTGAAATCACAGAAAAGTTAATGGAGACTTAAGATTTCAACCAAATTATTATAGCCAACCAGCAGTATAAGCAACTTCCATAAGCTATTATTGGCTTAAGAGGGCCGAGACTTTGATAACACAGACTTCTCAAGTGGACCAAGAAGAAAATTGCACCCTCATACAGTGTTTTCCTTATCACAAGATTATAGTGGGAACAAAAACCATTGTCCCTCCTCCCACGTGTCCTCTCTTTTCCAAGTGCGAGTTGAGTGTTGTACGGCTCCAAATATTAAATTATATATATGTGTGTGTGTGTGTAGAGCGGGTAATTCGCTCAAACCACATACTCCCTTCGTTCTTTTTTAAATGCAATGTTTCGTAAATCCAACTTATTAAAAATACATCATCATTACACTTTTCATATCAATTTTTACATGTACAACTTTTACTTTCACTTTCCAAAATTATCATCCATTTTTACCCATTAACTCTTTACCCATTAATTTTTCAAAAGGGCAAAACAATAATTCTACAAACTTTTATTACCTATCAACTTTTCAAAATATACCCTTATTAAGAGACAGCCCGAAATGGGCGACAATAAAGATAGAGATTACTATTTCTTGTCTTTATGCGTGTGTGTTTGTGTGAGATTCCCTGATCCCTAAACATTAAGTTGCTTGGGTTGCATCAGTTAAATGCTACTTCCAAAGTGATCAACATGGCAAAAGATAGAGATTAACGATACATTTCTATTTCAAAATATATAATTTTGAGGTATCAAAATAACTCAAATTTCATGACCGTTCAATTCTTGAAGTCTAGTGAGCCTGGAGAACGAAACAAAGAAGCCATCCATATGGGCCTCATTAATTTCATTGGGAAATTTCTTGTCGTTTTACACGGATGTGTATTAGTTTATTGTTTTTTGCTTTGCTTTTTTGTGTTTCTTGCTAAGCAATACACGCACTGGCGGCTCCACCCTATGGGGTGGATGGTCACATGACCAACGTAAAAAAAAAAATTGTACTAATAATACATGTAAAAATTTGTACAAATTTTACGTTAGTTCATGTTTTGAACACCTAGCCGAAATATGAATGAACACCCAGTGCAAAATTAAATGAACACCCACCAACAAATCAGTTTACTTTGAACAACCTAAATTACATCCCATTATCTCCCAATCATAGGTGGCACAACATATAAGAAAATGTGGTCAATTGAACACGCTTTTTTATTTTGTTGTTATATTGCATCTAGTAATTTTATCTAATATTTTGTTTCAACACTTAGTCCTATACTATAAACAACACACATTGCAATTCAAATGATTTACAATTTAGTACTTAATATATCATCTCAAAAAAAGATAGACATCTTAATGACAAAAAAATGGAGAGGAAATTAAAAATATCTATTGGTATCGTTGTGGTGTAGTTTTTCTTAGAGCAGACAATCCAAAAATAAAAACATATGTTTATAAAGATCCGTGCAAAAGTATTCGCTACATAATTTCCTAAAAAAAATAAGAATATTTATGCTCCTGTTTGATTTTGCTTTGGTAAAAATATAAATAAAAAAAAAATTGAAAACAACTACAATGTTTTACGTGTTTTTGTATTTTTGAGGTCGCCTTATACACACTAGTATATGAAATTTTGTGAAGATACGACTGATTGGTTAAGCTAGTACAGTTAAAGGTAATTTCTGAACACCCTGTTAAAAATTCCTGGAGCCACCACTGAATACACGGATGGTGTTTTATTTTTAAATTTTAGAAAAGGTAAGAATCCATCCAATATATGTTAGAAAAGTAAGGAATAAGTGGTGATCGAGAGATGAACCTGCAAGTGGTGGCTAGGTCATGCGGTTGAGCTCTTAGATGTCCCGCACTGTATCTCGAGATCCCCCTCTCCCATGTAGTAATAGATTAGGAATGACAAATGAAAAAGAGACTAACCTTGATCTAAATGAATAGACAAGTCGAGTACCTTACCTACCATTTTGCACCATGCCACCATCTATACGGACGGGTGTACTGGTACTGAAAGATTCAGTCACCACATTGGCATATTTTGTTTGACAAAATCTGGAACTACTCCAGCCCAAATAATGTACTCACATCACAGAAATGTTATGCGCAAGAAAGCTTACACCTAATCATACACAGAATGTGAGTAAAGTGAGAACATAAAGTCGTGTTTTGCAAACACGTTTTTAAAAAAACACTCACATTCTGTGTTTGGTACCCTTACCTGATAATTAAGCTCAGCATTTTTCCAAGCCCATAGAAATTGACCAATGACCATCCATGTTAACTTAAGCCAGCGAAATTTCATTCACCCAGAAAACATCATGCTTGGACACCCAGTACTCGTGATAGTAATGCAACTTGGTAAGGTCCTAACAACAACATAATAAATTTGCAAAACCCATAGAGATATGTCATAAACTAAAATTCAATATTTGATGTACTTACCGATGTCCGATCAAGCTGATTTTTTGTGAATACACTACTCCGCAAACCTAGAAGATGAACGGGCTAGATTACCTCAATGAACGCACAATGAGTCCCACGAATGGTGGTGGCAGAAACTCCCTAGTTTCCAAATGATCCAGAAATAAAATTTTCTCACTTAGTCAAGAAGGGGGATTAACTACGAAGCATGTTCGTACTCCCTCCGTACCTTTTTAGCTGCACGTAATTCCAACTTATTAGAAATACATCATCATTACACCTGTCACATCAACTCTTATCTCAACTTTTCAAATTTATCCTCTACTTTCCCCATTAACTCTTCACCCTTTAGCTTTTTGAAATGAGAAAATAATAATTGTATCAACTTCTATCCATAAACTTTTCAAAATGAACATTTATTAAGGGACACCCAAAAATGGAATACTTTTTTATATGATCAGATAAGAGTGGATGGATAAAAAAATTGTGTGAAAATTTATTTTGTTGCCCCTATGGCCCACCCTGATGATAGAAAAAAGGATTTGGAAAGTCTTTATGGCACACTTGTAAGTCCCCTCACCCGGATACGGTTATGATGGGGCGTGGGGTGAGATTAACTAAGACCCCTTTATCCGGATACTAAAAGCGAACCAAACACCGGATTAAGCCCACCCTCTTCTCCCCCTACAAACAGGCCTGCAGCTAACACAAGAAATAGTGGTTGCCAAGAAAACCTGGCTACGGGACACCAGCCACGAGGAGCTAGTAGCAACAGAGCACAAATTGATAACATCTCTTCAAATTTTGGCTGCTTCATTATGATGAAGTTATATCACAGACATGGAAATGGAAAATGAAATTCATCCACCACATCGGGGCTAATATCTCAATAACTCATAAGATTTCCTAATACAGGGACCGATTACCATTAAGAGAGTCAAACACCAGTTTTGTCGATGGACTAACACTGTCTCTAAAATGCCCCTGAACTGGGAAAACATAACTGCAAAAATACAAGAAGCTGCTTCTCCCAAAAAATCAATGCAAGAAATCATTAAAAAGCAAGTCAAATGAAGCATACAAAGGTGGCCAAAACGAGAATCAGTCTTCATTCTTCGCAGTGGTTCTTTTGGGCGTTGAAAAGATTGTTACGGAGCACATAAAGGAACTTTAGTCCAAAATCGAGAATTAAGCCGCCACTAGATCAGGAGTTTCCGCCTCCACAGATAGCAAAGCAGTGTGTACTTTGTCAACCCAGTTGTCCAGACGGTCACGTAAAGATTTGATTTGAGAAATACCTAAAACTCTTGGTTGCACCCAGGAAACATGGACGGTTCCCTCGACTTGATCAATTATCCCTTCAATAAGATGAACCTGCAGTAGTATAACATGTCTTATGTTGAACAACTTAAGACGAAAAAAGAAAACTCTCACATCCCAACAAATGAACAACTTTGTAAGTGCCCAAAAAATCCTAAGAACTTTGTAAGTGCCCAAAAAATCCTAAGATTTCTAACTAGTAGATACCTTTCAAAAAATCCAGTTACGGATTCTCTTAGTCCCACAAATTAAAGTCAACAGGTCCCCAATTGTGGTTGGACAAAATTGATTCCAACAGATTTTTAATCGACTTTTCTCACGATTGAAAAGCTACTTAGAAGCTTCTATCAATGAACTTCTGAAAAAGGTCGGCTCAAACAAATAAGCGGTAACTATAATGCTACAAAAATTTAAACATCACCTACAGTGCTGGTTTCATAGTTAGTGAAACAGAAAATTTTCAATCGGAAATCTTGACAAAATAAGGGCTCACCGAAAGGCTTTTCATGAGAAGATACTCCACATCCTCAACAGTTAGTTTTGTCCGCTCAGCAATGACACTTAGTGGAATAGTCCTATCTTCTGACGGTCGGCTGCAAGGAAACACAAAGTCGAATTTCGTAACATTTAGCAATAATGGCTACCATAACCTTTACGTAGTGAGTAAATACTGGCTAAAATAAGACACCTGAAGATGATTTCCATCAAGCAGATAAATTGTTTTGTATGTATCCCTGGCACGTATCATCACAGAACCTAGACTTCTGGAGTTACAGTTTTTAAGCTGCCACACAACAAGTTTGTTGTTACGCCATTAATTCTTTTCAATTCTCTCAGTATCATGGCCACCTTCTCAATTTGGTCATGGCTCAGAGTTCCACCCTTATCAGAGATTCTATGATTCCTCTTGATCCAAGGTCACATTATACATCCATTCATATCTAAACATAACCAAGTTTGTTGTTAGTTTTTTATCACACTTTTTTTAAGCCTTTTACCGGAAGGGTTATTCCTGAGAATCAGTTCCAATATGGTTGCAGACACGTAGTGTTACACACGTCCTAGAACCAGTTCCAATATGGCAATGGCTAAACTAAAGGCATATTCATAGTGCTATATTCGATATTTTTTTTTATCTTGCGCTCTTTGTAGTATAAATGAAGTCCAAAATCTATCGTAAGTCCCGAATTCGACCAATGGAACTGTCTGCTCTCTTTTTTATAATTAATAAAAAGGAAAAGTGCTTCTGAATTGATCTAATTAAAATGAGATGTGGCAAGTGGGCTCAGGCTTATGGTCAACAAAGGGTCAAGATGTGAGGGTCCAAGCATGATCTGATCAAATGGCTGAGAAACAGGTTGTAATATGGCAAGGATGCACTTAATCTTCCCTGTATTCATTAACATAACTCACATAATTGGTCAACATTGTTTACTTATATTCATTTACCTTGCTTTCCAATCCATTCTTCCGACAGTACCTTTTGGTTCCTAGTCATCATTTAATTCGTTCACTAGATTTTAGCGAGCAAGGCAAAAGCAAGAACCATCACTGCCTTCATACTAGGTCGTAGCACAAATTCCAGATTAGAAGTCAGCAATTGGGCCTTAAGCTAAAATCTATATTTGGATCACGTCCCAGTCTTGGCACGCCCGTTAACACACAATCATGCATTCACCCACCTCTAGTCAAGAGGTAAAATCCCCTTGACATTCTACGAGGGAAAACATATTGTCATTCTCAAACTCAACAAGGCATCTCACCCAACTTTTCTCATATAAAACTTGTAGGTCACGTATATTACATTACTAATGCACAAAAACTTGGACTCAAACAAAGATTAAAAATACATAGTTCGCAGAATATGCACAGCCTCTCTTTCCATGTTTATGCTTTCAAGGTGGCACATGCCTATACATGTCTTTTGAGCAAACCTTCTTTATGTCACAACACGTAAAAGAACCCACACAAGACGTATGAGACGAGCAAGCCCCACCCACCCACACACACACACACAGACATTCACAAACAAATAATAAGTTTTTCCTGTATTTCTTATGGTTGCCTTTTTGGTTCTTCCTGTATTTCTTATGGTTGTCAACTGCAGATACTTTTTGAAGTACTAGTTTTGAAGAATAATTTCCATGGAGCAATTTGGGCTTGTTTTGAAGAATGGTCCCCAATGTATTAGCGAAATGTCAATTTGGTTCCCAATAAAAAAAAATTGTGTTTATTTGGTCCCCAATATTCATAATGTGTATTTAAACGGTCCCTGAGTCTAAGTCCGTCCGCGTTCACAGTCAACACGGGTATATTTGGAATTTCATCACTATCGCCTCCATCACTTCATCTTCTACCTCAAAACCCTAACCATATCTAACCCCATCCGATTTTTGCAACTCAGTACCAAATCCAACCCAGCAACAAAGAATCCAAACACGAGCAACAATAATGACAATGATCCCACAAACCTATCCTAAGCCAAATGAGGTATAACCAACACCTTACCGACCATCATATATAGAGCAAATGGCCGATCATCAAGCACAAGAAGTAGGCCCCACCGTCTCGCCCTACATCTGTCATCGCAAATCCGACTACTCCCGCCCTAAGCCAAACCACCATAGCAAGTAGGCCCCACCGTTGTTACAGAAGAACCGAATTCGTGCGAGAAGCATAGTGTTTTCAGGTGAGTCGGATCCTCATGGATGGAGGTTTGTGATTGAGTGAGGAAGGAGAAGATATTTGGTTTCCCAAAAAAAAAAAAAAACCTCTCTGTGATTCAGAAACCATGGCTTGCCGAAGCTCCGGAGGTCTATTTTGCCTTTATTTCTTGAGATCTACTACTCCATTACTCACGTTTTTAGTATAAATCTGCCTCGAGCTCGATCATATTTTTTAATTTATTTTTGAATGTTTCGTGGTTCATTGGATCATTGTTTTGCCGATTATGTTTTGGGTGGATGGGGTTGGATATGGTTAGAGTTTTAAGGTGCGAGATGAAGTGGTGGGGTGAAATTCCAAATACACCCATGCACTTGACGGTGAACGTGGATTTAGGGATCATTTAAATACATATTGTGAATATTGGGGCATACGATACGGAGAAAACAATCTTTTTTGACAAGAAGATAAGTTTTGTCAAGAAAAAAGAATGTTTTGCTCGCAGCAGAATTTTTTCAGATTTTTAGGATCAGATTGCAAGGCTGTTTTGACCCAGTAAACATCGGAATTGGAAAATCTGTTCTTCACAGAAGTTGTAGATAATTGAATTTCGAATCCAACCCAATTGGAATCAGTTCAATCGGAGTTCGGATGAGGGAGAAAAGTCGAAAATACTGAAGGCTGTGCAGTTTACTCGGGAAAAATTTCAGATCCGATTTTTCTTGCCTAAGTATGGTTGGATTTTGGTTTCCTTGATTGATTCAAAGTATCTAAGTCTTCAACATACGTATTGCTCAAGGATTTCAAGTTTGGAAAGGATTCCTTACTGCTTAAAGATTTCAAGACTCGAAGGATTTCTGACTACTTAAGGATTTCAAGATCGGAAGGATTCCTTGTTGCTCAAGGATTGCATCTTTGACCATAATAGTTGGGATACATATTATTTATGTTTCCTTTTTTATGAATGTTTGTATATTCATCTTGTTTGCATGTGTGATAGTTTACCATATTTGGACAACATGGTAATATTTGGCTTTTGACCTAGATCACGGTTTTTGCAAACATGTTTGTTTTGATAACCCTCACAAAATTTTTAAATAACTAAGTGGGAGAGGGAGTTTATTTTGTATAAATCCCATGGTCTCCATTACTAGTATGTAGATGATATAATTAAGTTTTGTGTGTTGGTTTTAGTGCCTTCCTCCCCATCGGACAAAATTAATTATGGCATCATCGGTACTTACTTCCTTAGAGGATAGCTCCAAGATAATTGTTGTGTGGCTACTCCTCCATCTGGGGTAATTCATTACGGAACAATGGATATTGAAGTTAGGTAATGGTATACACTTAGCTATAAATAACAAGTATCCTCTCCATCTGAGTCACTGCTTTTATTTATAGGACCGAAGCAAATTAGCTATTTAATTTTATTGGGCACGGTTTAGTGTCTAGATAGTAAAATTAAAAGGTTGTGTCTATCTACACGAATGAGGAAGAGTAGTGGACCTACCCATCGAGGCATACTCTTCACGGTGTGTAGGGTTGCTAATGTTTTTCTTTTAATAGACTGGTTGAGGGAACCAATTTAATAGAAATATAAAAAGTTTTTAATTGCCCTTCATAATTGTTGTTATGTGATTCTCAGATTCAAAAAATGGACTCTTTCAATCCACTTGATGACATTGTCAAACAAATTTACTGATCTTAATCATTGACTAGAAAAGGATTTGGATATTGTGTCGATTGCTTAGGGGACCAAATTTGTGTTCTCTGAGGTGTGCTCTATCAAACCCACTGAAATTGCAACAGAACCTGAAATCCGGTATATATGGATTGGGTTACAGCTTATGAGATGGCGCAGTGTTACATTTTAGCTTCTATGTCGAATGTATTGCAACATCAGCATCAGTTTTTGAAAATTGCCAATGACATGATGCATAACCTAAAATAAAGGTTTGGGGTGCGGCTAGGCAAGTTGTAATGTGGGATTTGGGGAATTAACCATTGGTGAAGGAACCCTAGTAAGGGGATTATGTTCTGAAGATAATAGGTCTCATTTGTAACCCTTCGGGCATCTGCTCTTCTTTTGATACTGAAACTCTTGATCGTATGACTTCCCCGAGGGGTAGGTATTCTATGTACCAAAGTTTGGGACATAATCCCAGGATCACTTGTTTTGTAGTTGCTCTTTTTCTATGTACCAAAGTTTGGGATCTCTTCTTGGCCAAGAATAACTTTCATCACTGAGATTCTGTATTAAACAGAGAGATGGCCTGGGCTATTCAGTCTAGAAGTGGGAAATGAATGCAGCATACCCATTACACATAATCCCAGGATCACTTGTCTTGCTGCTGTTTTAATCCAATTAACATCTGCTCAACAAGAAGAAAAAAAATTTGAGTTTGCACTTAGTTGCTACTTGGATAAAATGTCGAAGTAGTTCCCAGCTAACTTGACCATTTTCCGTAAGTTGCATGTATCTTCTTCATTTTTTAATAACAACATATGTGTTCAGACTACCTTGTACGCACTTTTTAAGGTTGCATAGTTAATGATTGGTAAACTTCGAGCGAACGATGCCACGTCTAAGGAGATTGCGTGTGAAACCACGGTCAAGCAGTGAGGTGAACTTCTGAACTCTGGAATCATTGAAACGAAAAACAACACAAGCTTCATGCATATAATTACTACTCCTTACTTTTAACTCCTCCTAAAAAGAACAAAAAAACTACTCCACTAATTTAGAGAGAAAAAAACAAGCAATAATTAATTGGCCCTCAAACACCCTTTAATTTATCTCAGTATAGATGTTTTCAGATCATGCATTTATCAATATACGATTACGGTTTTTTTATGTAATCAACATTCTCTGTGAGTTTTAACAAAATGAATAACAAAGTGGACGAGAGAAGGCGCACGCTAGGCTCGAAAGTGCCACACAATCTTAAAAGGAATTGGAGAAGAATCATATCCATTAGACATAAAGATTCTAATAGTCTATATTATTCGGGCAGATATAATAAAACACTAAAAAATTGACATTGTTTTGGCCAGTTGGCCTTGACAACGAGTCATTTTTGCATTAGAGAACCCTATAAAATTAATGCAGGAAGAAATTAAAGAACGCTCTTTGCTCGTTAAAAAGACAATCGATACCGGCAATGGTTGAATTTCAAGAACCAAACTATGCTTAAAAAGATTGACAAGTTATTTAACAAGGTACAGATGATACATTACAAAGACAATAAAGATAACGATCATAATATATGACAAAGATCCAACAAGAAAAATATATGACATATCCAATTTATAGGCAAAAGTTGAGTAGTTGAATTCTCAGCTGATGAAAATAGTGCATGGATTCTCAAAGAAACAGGGTACTCCTAAGCATGCTTTGATTTGCTTGTCATCCGTCAATCCCTACACACAAACAAAAACGAAAACCAACAGCAAAAATTATAAGATATTGAAACGAGTTCTCCATTGGGTTCATACTTCATAATGTATTTTGGCCTATTTTGGGATGGAGACATATTTTGAAGAGAGTTCATAGGGGACACACCTTCACCTTCATATTAGACGGTGTTTTCCAAATGTTGACTCTGGCTCAACGCATGATTTTCATAAATATCTTTTATTTTGCGAATTTCGCTAACTACTGTTTGAATCTGCATCCGGTCTCTTGGCGATTCCATTGAACATGCAACTCCGATTCTCAATACAGAAACAATGGTCTCCTTGAACCAACTTCTTGGATCGTGCTCCGAACGAATGCAAGGGTCCACAATTTCCATCACTTGGTTTGGCAAAGCACTCTCAACGAAGTTATGAATACTCATGGTATCCTTAAACATGTTGTCAGTTGGTCTTTTACCTGTAAACATCTCCAAGAGGAGAATCCCATAACTATACATATCTGTGGAAGTCCTGTCGCCCAAGCCATAATCTGGAAATTGATTTAATTGTTAGTATGCAATGGTATGGAAATTGAGTATGTAATTGATTCAAATAGTCATAACCGCAAAAAAACCCCCGATAAATGCATTTGCATTGCTTTTACTTGTTGAGCCCTTCATTGAATAAAAAATAAATGAATCACACATCGACATTTTGTCGGGAGAACTTTGTAATTTTCGTAGCATTGACTCATAGTTTGAGATGGCTTCTCAACATTCATTTATACCTGTGATCAACAAGTTGATTGAAGAATCTACAAAAATAAGAGTGCCATGCTAGTGATTCCTCAAGAAAAAAGGCTCTTCTCCTCGTTTTTCTGGATGCGTCATGCCTATCTTAATATGGTATACATGTAAAAATGTACCAAGCCATCTTAAATTCCTACCGGGAGTAGAATTTACCTTTTTTATTTCACCAAGTCTAAATTTTATGTCTTACAAATTTGTTCAATAAATGATATATCATTGACACTCGGTAAATAGAAAAATGGTCCTTGTAATTGGACTCCGTGGACCGTGGTAGGAACATTAGTAAGTTGCATGTAAATCTATTAGGGGCTCATAACATAGCTTGTTCAAGCACGTTGAGAGTCTAAAACAACCATCTACCAAGTCAACTTTAAAAATTCAATTCATTGTAACGAGTTGTCGAGAGTTACCTTGAGGATCTCCACTAAAATAAAAGTTGTTTAAGCCACGGAGAACTCTCTCTTAACTATCAGGCTAGCTAAACTCCTGTTTCATCGCCTTAAAGATTGCCTTAGAGATGGATTGTTAATCTCGTAGCACGTTCGAGATAGTACTATATACATTTTCTAACATCAGAATATGAATCCAAAGAAAATGTCAACTTTTCCTTGAGCTGTTTTTTTTTTTTAGTCTATTTTGAAAGACCCTTGAGCAGTTCGAGAGTTCCTATTTCATTATTCATAACATTGTTGAGTTATCAGAAATTGAGTTGCCATGAACAAGTGCTTCTTAAAGGTAAAAGTGTGCTAAAAATTTGACATACAAATGATGACTAAAAGAAGGAAAAGAAGAAGGAATTAGATCATGCGTATAAAGCAGAAGAAATTAATCAGATCAAGTGCTTAGACTCAGTACAAAAACATGTCTCTTTTATAGATTAACTCAAGCTGGACTTACCTAATAACCAACAATACACAACAAAATAGCAATTTTAATTTGGCATTCCACCGATAGCAGCATAAGAGTACCTTACAATGGTTAAAGAGATAATAAAGAATTCATACCTGGGGCAATGTAGCCAATACTTCCCCTCACTGCAGTTGAACTCATGTCACTTGAAACACTTGAGATAATTTTCGCCAAGCCAAAGTCT
The DNA here is from genome assembly GCA_020921065.1 of Vaccinium darrowii. Lineage (NCBI taxonomy): Eukaryota > Viridiplantae > Streptophyta > Magnoliopsida > Ericales > Ericaceae > Vaccinium > Vaccinium darrowii. Next base: position 5,051,818 of record CM037152.1, on the reverse strand, counting down.
CCAACACGGGCAGTCATCTCATCATCCAAAAGAACATTACTTGGCTTCAGATCACCGTGAATGATTATTGAGTCGCAATGGCAGTGGAGATACTCCAAAGCGGAAGCAACATCTATGGCAATGTTTAGTCTCTGAATCATCGTTAGGCTTCTAAATTCTTGTACTTGTCCATCGTTTTCTATTCCATCGCGGTGCAACCACTTTTCCAAGCTTCCATTGGCCATAAACTCACATACCAAGGCCTTAAATTCATTACCATTGTAATCTATACTGGAACAAGCACTCATAACTTTTAAGACATTTCTGTGCCTTATGGATCTTAGTGCTTTGCATTCTGACATGAAGCTCTTAGAACCTCCTTTGGTCTGAAGATTGAATACTTTCACCGCTACTATTGTCCGGCTTTGGCTAAGAAGTCCTCGGTAAACAGAACCATAGTTCCCAACACCAACTAGATTATCCTTTGAAAATCCATCAGTGGCTTTGAGAAGATCTGTGTAAGAGACCTTCAACAATTGATGCTTGAATGATGGCATGTGAGAAGCCTTATCTCTTGAGCCATGTCGTCGACGAAAGAGTATGAAGAAGCAAGCCAATGAACTTAAACAAAAGAAAACGACGATGATAACGGAGAGTATCACTTTCACTTTGTTAGAGAGCTTATATTTTGCGTGTTTTGAGCAAGAAGGAAGCTTTAATTCTGGAATACCTCCACAAAGATCACTATTTCCATCCATTGAAATCAAACTTCCGTTGCGAAACACCCCTTCCATTGGAACTTCCCCGCGTAGGTGGTTGAAAGACAGATTCAACTTTTGTAGCTGAAGATGGCCTAGATAACTTGGGATAGACCCCGATAAATTATTACATGAAAGGTCTAACTCCCTTAAACCTCTTAGCTCTCTCAAAATTGTCGGTATCTCACCTTCAAACGAATTACCTCCCAGCACAAGTCGTTCCAAGCTCAACAAATTTCCTAGAGAGTTTGGTATAGGTCGTGATAATTTATTGTTTGATAAATCCAACTCTGCAAGATTCTTCAACCCAATTTCCGATGGAAGAGCACCAGTTAGTCCATTGTGGGCTAAATTGAGGGATATTGAAATGGAAGAGAGACTCATAAGTTCTGAAGGTATGGAGCCGTTGAGATTGTTGTGTGAAATATTCACCTCTAACAAGTAACGCCAGTTGGCCAGACTCGAGGGTATGTTTCCAGAGATATTGTTTTCCTCCAAGTGAAGATTAAGCAACAGAGTTAAGTTACCAAGTGAAGATGGTAATTCTGTAAGACTATTTCTCCCTAAATAGAGTCCTTGCAACTTATGAAGTTTGCCAATGGTTTCAGGAATAGGGCCACTTAATTGATTCGATGACATATCTAGTATAGTGAGATTTACGAGGTTCCTGATACCTAAAGGTATGCTTCCTTGCATTTGATTGTCCGGCAACGTCAAAAGTCTCATGTCTGAAGAGAGATTAGCTATGGAGTCAGGCAAGGAACCTCCAAGAAGATTGCTATCGACCTGAATATATTGTAAAGAGGTGCAATTTGTTAGAGACGAAATAAAACTGAAGTCATCTTGTAACCGATTCTCACCAACGTTAATAGATTGAAGACAGGAAATTTTTCCAAGATCTTTTGGCATGGGTCCTGTGAAAGAATTTTTAGATAAGTCTATCTCTTCAAGCCCTGTAGCATTCAACAATGAAGTAGGAATCATTCCCGCAAACTGATTGGAATATAAATAAATACGCTGGAGATTAGTAAGGGCAAAGGTGCTTGAGCCCGTATCAAAGGAAATGCTTCCATGAAGTTTGTTAGAGTCTACGTCCAAGTAAGAGATGGTGGAGATGTTGAAAAGTCCCGAAGGAATCTTTCCAGATAGATTGTTATTTCCTAATTGGACAAATCTCAAGGTTTGAAGCCTATTAATTTCCGCGGGAATCTCCCCATGCAAATTGCATTCTAGGAGAGAGACTTTAGAAAGCGAAGAGAGATTCATAAGCGAAAGCGGTATCGTTCCCGAAAGGTTGTTTATACCCAACCCTAAAGCTTCAAGCTTTGCCAAAGAGCCTAGCTCGCCCGGGATGTTGCCCGTGAGGTGGTTGTCAATTAAGTTGAGGTATTCCAGATTTGAGCAGCTAGATAGATTTTTCGGTATTTGGCCAAACGAATTGTTGCTAAGCTCCAGTGCTCGAAGGCGGAACAAGCGACCAATCTCTTGTGGGACAGGGCCATGGAAGCTATTATTTTGAAGAACAATGATTCTTAGGAAGGAGAGGTTTCCAATATGAGGTGAGAGTGATCCCACCAGACCTTGGGACCTTAGGTTCAGCTCTGTCACTCTGTCTCGATGCCGGCGACTGCACGCTATGCCTTCCCAGTCACAATAGTGCAGTGAATCATTCCAGGAATTCAAGGCACCAAATGGGTCTTGATCAATAGAACCCTTGAAAGAAATCAAAGCCAACCTATCTGTTTCATTTGCCAAACAATAGGTAGGGGTGTTGTTGAAGCAGCACCACACAAGGGCAATGTAGAGTAAAAGAGCAAGACGCTTTGGCATGATCTTTTGGAGAATGTTGCAGTACTGTGTTTTTTAGAAGTTTGGGTATGAAGATGGTTGGACCTTTTCTTGTTCAAACTATATTTCTGTCGAGCTTGAAATCACAGATAAATGTTTTGGTGAAAATGTGGTGCAGCTTTTCACTCTTGTTTCGATCAGCTATAAGCTATTATTGGCTTAAGAGGGCCTAGACTTTGAAAATGTGGTGCTTGAGACTTCTCAAGTGGACCGACCAAGACCTTTCCAACGACCAAATATCAAAGATTCTCTATGTTTAAAAGGACTAGTCCACAAAGGAACACAATTTCCAAGTGGACCAAGAAAAATGCACCTTCATACAGTGTTCTCCTTACCACAAGACTACGGTGGGAACAAGAACCATTGTCCCTCCTCCCACGTCTCCTCTCTTTTCCGAGTGAGAGTTGAGTGCTGTACAGCTCCAAATATTAAAGAATATTTGTTTTTTTTTTGTGACGTGTGTGAAACGGGTAATTCGGCCAAACCACATACTCCCTCCATTCCTTTTTAAATGCATTGCTTCGTAAATCCAACTTATTAAAAATACGTCATCATTACTCTTTTCATATCAACGTATCATCCACTTTTACCCAGTAACTTTTTACCTATTAATTCTTCAAAAGGGCAAAACAACTTTTCAAAACATACCCTAATTAAGGGATAGCCCGAAATGGAATACTCGACAATACAAAAAGGACGGAGGGAGTACTATCTTTCTTGTCTTTATGCCTGTATGTGTTTGTGTGAGATTCAATCCCCAAACATTAAGTTGCTTGGGTTGCATCAGTTGAATGCTACTTCCAAAGTGATCAACATGGCAAAAGATAGAGATTAACGATACATTTCTATTTCAAAATATATCATTTTGAGGTATAAAAATAGCTCAAATTTCATGCATGACTGTTCAATTCTTGAAGTCTAGTGAGCCTGGAGAAGGAAGCAATGAAGCCATTCATATGGGACTCAATAATTTCATTGGGAAATTTCTTGTCGTTTTACACGGACGTGTTTTTGTTTATTGTTTTTTGTTTTGCTATTTTGTGTTTGTTGCTAAGCAATACGCGGGTGGTGTTTTATTTTTAAATCTTAGAAAAGGTAAGGAATAATAGCTATAAGCTATTATTCGCTTAAGAAGGCCGAGACTTTGATATCAACACAGACTTCACAAGTGGAGCAAGACCTTTCCAACGACCAAATATCAAAGATTCTCTATGTTTAAAAGGACTAGTCCACAAACGAACATAATTTCCAAGTGGACCAAGAAGAAAAATGCGCCTTGTTTTCCTTATCACAAGACTATAGTGGGAACAAAAACCATTGTCCCTCCTCCCACGTCTCCTCTCTTTTCCGCGTGAGAATATTTGTTTCTTTCGTGACGTGTGTGAAACGGGTAATTCGGCCAAACCACATACTCCCTCCATCCCTTTTTAAGTGCATTGCTTTGTAAATCTAACTTATTAAAAATACATCATCATTAAACTTTTCATATTACCTTTACAATTTTCGCATCAACTTTTACTTCCACTTTTCAAAATTATCTTCCACTTTTACCTATTAACTTTTTAGCCATTAATTTTTCAAAAGGGCAAAACAATAATTCTACAAACTTTTACTACCTATCAACTTTTCAAAACATATACTTATTAAGGGACAACCCAAAATAGAATACTCGAAAATAAAAAGGAGAGAGGGATCGAGTACTATCTTTCTTGTCTTTATGCCTGTATGTGTTTGTGTGAGATTCAATCTCCAAACATTAAGTTGATTGGGTTGCATCAGTTGAATGCTACTTCCAAAGTGATCAACATGGCAAAAGATAGAGATTAACGATACATTTCTATTTCAAAATATATATATTTTGAGGTATTAAAATAGCTCAAATTTCATGACTGTTCAATTCTCGAAGTCTAGTGAGCCTGGAGAACGAAACAATGAAGCGATCCATATGGGCCTCATTAATTTCATTGGGAAATTTCTTGTCTTTTTACACGGATGTGTATTAGTTTATTGTTTTTTGCTTTGCTTTTTTTGTGTTTCTTGCTAAGCAATACACGGGTGTGTCGGTATTCACCCATATGGGTGATGTGCGTGAAGGAGGGGGTTATTTCCCCTTAGTGTGTCGGCAGACCTACCCATATTGATTGAGAGGGTGAGGTCATGCATGACGTTTATGTATTACTCCCTTGTGTGAGAGTGTGTGGTAGCAATGTAGAGAGTGGGGTTGAGTGGGGGAGCTGGTCTGTGGCTCCTCGGGGGTAATGATGCCAGCCCAAATAATGTACTCACATCATACGTACCACACACAATACCACAAAAATCCGAAACCCTTGCCTGATAATTAAGCTCAGCATTTTTCCAAGCCCACAGAAATTGACCATCCATATTAACTTGAGCCTGCGAAATTTCATTCACCCAGAAAGCATGATGCTTGGACACCCAGTACTCGTGATAGTAATGCAACTTGATAAGGTCCTAACGACAACAAAATAAATTTGCAAAACCCATAGAGATGTTTTATAAACTAAAATTTGATTTTTGATGTACTTACCGATGTCCAATCAAGCTGATTTTTTTCTGAATACACTACTCCGCAGACCCTACAAGATGAACGGTTTAGATTACCTCAATGAACGCACAGTGAGTCTCACAAATGGTGGTGGCAGAAACTACCTAGTTTCCGAATGATCTAGAAATAAAATTTTCTCAATTAGTCAAGAAGGGGGATTAACTAAGAAGCCTGTTCAGTACTCCCTCCGTACCTTTTTAGATGTGCGTAATTCCAACTTCTTAGAAATACATCATCAGTACACCTGTCACATCAATCCTTACCTCAACTTTTCAAATTTATCCTCCACTTCCCCCATTAACTCCACCCGTTAACTTTTCAAAGTGAACATTTATTAACAACCAAAAATGGAATACTACTAGATTATTATTCGGGGATGGAGGGAGCAGTTGATATGATTAGATACAAGTGGGTGGATAAAGAAATTGTGTGAGAATTTTTTTTATTGCGCCTATCTAATCCCTGATGATAGAAAAAAAGATTTAAAAGTATTTAGTGGCACACTAGCAAGTCCCCACACCCGGATACGCTTATGATAGGGCATGGGGTGAGATTAACTAAGACCTCTTTATCCGGAGGACAAACAATCCGGATATTAAAAGCAAACCAAACACCGGATTAAGCCCACCCTTTTCTTCCCCAACAAATAGGCCTGCAGCTAACGCAAGAAATAGTGATTGCCATGAAAACCCGGCTAGGGACACCAGCCACGAGGAGCTAGTAGCAACAGAGCACAAATTGATAACATCTCTTCAAATTTTGGCTGCTTCATTATGATGCAGTTATATCACAACAGAGAAATGGAAAATGAAATTCATCCACCACATCAGGGCTAATATCTCAATAACTCATAAGATTTCCTAACACAGGGACCGATTACCATTAAGAGAGTCAAACACCAGTTTTGTCGATCGACTAACACTGTCTCTAAAATGCCCCTGAACTGGGAAAACATTACCACAAAAATACAAGAACCTGTTTCTCCCAAAAAATCAATGCAATAAATCATTAAAAAGCAAGTCAAATGAAGCATACAAAGGTGGCCAAAACGAGTATGTCTTCCTTCTTCGCAGTGGTTCTTTTGGGCTTTGAGAAGATTAATTGTTACGGAGCACATAAAGGAACTTTAGTCCAAAATTGAGAATTAAGCCGCCACAAGATCAGGAGTTTCCGCCTCCACAGATAGCAAAGCAGTGTGTAAATTGTCAACCCAGTTGTCCAGACGGTCGCGTAAAGATTTGATTTGAGAAATACCTAAAACTTTTGGTTGCACCCAGGAAACATGGACGGTTCCCTCGACTTGATCAATTATCCCTTCAATAAGATGAACCTGCAGTAGTATAACATGTCTTATGTTGAACAACTTAAGACGAAAAAAGAAAACTCTCACATCCTAACAAATGAACAACTTTGTAGATACCTTTCAAAAAATCAAGTTACGGATTCTCTTAGTCCCACAAATTAAAGTCATCAGGTCCCCAATTGTGGTTGGACAAAATTGTTTCCAACAGATTTTTAGAAGCTTCTATCAATGAACTTCTGAAAAAGGTCGGCTCAAACAAATAAGCGGTAACTATAATGCTACAAAAATTTAAACATCACCTACGGTGCTGGTTTCGTAGTTAGTGAAACAGAAAATTTTCAATCGGAAATCTTCATAAAATGGGGGCTCACCGAACTCGACATCCTCGACAGTTAGTTTTGTCCACTCAGCAATGACACTTAGTGGAATAGTCCTATCTTCTGACAGTCGGCTGCAAGGAAACACAGAGTCGAATTTCATGGCTTGTGTTTAATGATCTGTTCGTTATTTTTTTTTTATCTTGCGCTCTTTGTAGTATAAATAAAGTCCAAAATCTATCGTAAGTCCCGAATTCGACCAATGGAACTGTCTGCTCTCTTTTTTATAATTAATAAAAAAAGAAAAGTGCTTCTGAATTGATCTAATTAAAATGAGATGTGGCAAGTCGGCTCAGGCTTATGGTCAACAAAGGGTCAAGATGTGAGGGTCCAAGCATGATTAATTTGATCAAATGGCTGAGAAACAGGTTGTAATATGGCAAGGATGCACTTAATCTTCCCTGTATTCATTAACATAACTCACATAATTGGTCAACATTGTTTACTTATATTCATTTACCTTGCTTTCCAATCCATTCTTCCGACAGGACCTTTTGGTTCCTAGTCATCATTTAATTCGTTCACTAGATTTTAGCGAGCAAGGCAAAAGCAAGAACCATCACTGCCTTCTAGATTAGAAGTCAGCAATTGGACCTCAAGCTAAAATCTATGTTTGGATCAAGTCCCAGTCTTGGCACGCCCGTTAACACATAGTCATTCACCCACCTCTAGTCAAGAGGTAAAATCCCCTTGACATTCTACGAGGGAAAACATATTGTCATTCTCGAACTCAACAAGGCATCTCACCCAACTTTTCTCATATAAAACTTGTAGGTCACGTATATTACATTACTAATGCACAAAAACTTGGACTCAAACAAAGATTAAAAATACATAGTTCGCAGAATATGCACAGCCTCTCTTCCCATGTTTATGCTTTCAAGGTGGCGCCTATACATGTCTTTTGAGCAAACCTTCTTTATGTCACAACACGTAAAAGAACGCGCACAAGACGTATGGTGGGACTGAGTAGCAATGCTTGTAATGCTTGGAAGGGATAGGGGAGATCTTATCTGTGTAGAAGGGAGGCTCTCAACCCAGATCTACCTGTGAGAGTCGGAAGACAAGCGTGTCCAATTCATCAGTCGATAAGCTCGTCATCTGCCAATAAGCTTCATATGTTTTCTCAGACTGAAATATTAACTCAAATTTGTCTTTGTGCAACACTGTTTCCGCTTGCAATCAATTCTTCATTGTGGTGCAGTATTTTAGGATCGTGGAAGTGCAGTTGTTGTAACTAACAGTTAAACCATGACTGAAACTCATAACAGCCTTTCAACTCACCTTAATAAAGCTGTAATTGTTTAGAGGGGAAGATTCCTAGGTCGGGCAAAATACAGCCACCCTTTTGCTACATAGTGATGTTCTCCAGCCACCCTTTTGTTACTTAACGGTGATTGCCAAGAAGCAGTCGCCAGTCCAGCTGATGCATGGGAGGCTCTCTCCTCATAACTACCCTCGCAAAGCAATTGCAGAGGATGCAACATATGTTTTGAGAGAAGCAAATCCATGTACCTGATGCTCTAGCAAATATGGGAAAGCTAGCGACGTTACCTACGTCAAATTAGCAATTAATACCCGCGGGGGGTTGATATGTTCAATACTTGCACATGCACGATGACTAACTACAGCTTTATTAAGGAGCACAATTACAACCGAATATGATCCCATCGGGTCGCCGCCGATTCTGCCGTGAGAGGACAAGCTCTCCAGTGCTTCTACTTCCGAGCTCAAGGTAGCGTTTTAAGGTCTTAAAGTTTTGATTCTGGTTTTAAATACCCCTTGTTTTTACAGCAAAATATTGTTCGAGCTCCTGTGAAAGCATTTTTTTAGCATGTTTAGTGCAGGTCAGAAAAACGAAAAGATTTGCCACTATATTTGGATATTGTTCCTTTCAGTATATAAGCTATTTTTAGGGTTTTTGGTTTATTGCAACACACATAAATAAGTTTTTCTTGAAAGAGGCAAGAGAGAAACTCCGAGATCTCATCTGTAACCCTTTGGGCATCCGTTCTTCTTTTGATAGTGAAACTCTTGATCGTTTGACTTCCCTGTGGGGTAGGTATTCTTAAAGAACCACGTAAAATCTCTCTCTCTCTCTCTCTCTCTCTCTCTCTCTCTCTCTCTCTCTCTCTCTCTCTCTCTCTCTCTCTCTCTCTCTCTCTCTCTCTCTCTCTCCGTGGTTTGTTTTCATAAATCGCATCCTTTTTTTCTGTGTTTGTTAATGCCACGGAGCAAACTACTTTGGTTCCCACACCACAAGGGATAGATTAATGTCCTGGGGTGTGGTGGAATCCTCTGATTGTGTTTTATGTCATAGGGAGACATAATCCCATGATCACTTGTTTTTTAGTTGCTCTTTCTTCTATGTACCAAAGTTTGGTGAATTGGTAGAACGATCGTATGGGCAGAGAGGTGGCCTGGGCTATTCAGTGAGGTGAACTTCTGAACTCTGGAATCATTGAAACGAAAAACAAGCAATAATTAATTGGCCCTCAAACACTCATTTATCTCAATATAGATTTTTTGAGATCATGCATTTATCAATATACGATCACGGTTTTTTTATGTAATCAACATTCTCTGTGAGTTTTAACAAAATGAATAACAAAGTGGACGAGAGAAGGCGCACGCTAGGCTCAAAAGTGCCACACAATCTTAAAAGGAATTGGAGAAGAATCATATACGTTAGACATAAAGATTCTAATAGTCTATATTATTCGGGCAGGTTTAATAAATGGCTAAATATTGACATCGTTTTGGCCAGTTGGCCTTGACGACAAGTCATTGCAGACAAGAACCCTATAAAATTAATGCAGTAAGAAATTAAAGAACGCTCCTTCTTGTTAAAAAGACAACCGGTACCGGCACTAGTGGAATTTCAAGAACCAAAACTATGCTTAAAAAAATTGACAAGTTATTTAACAAGGTACAGATGATACATTATAAAGACAATAAAGATAATGATCATAATATATTACAAAGATCCGACAAGAAAAATATATGACATCTAATTTATGGGCAAAAGTTGAGTCGTGGAATTCTCAGCTGATGAGAATAGTGCATGGATTCTCAAAGAAACAGGGAACTCCTAAGCATGCTTTGATTTGCTTGTCATCCATTAATCCCTACACAGAAACAAAAACGAAAATCAATAGGAAAAATTATGAGATATTGAAACGAGTTCTCCATTGGGTTCATACTTCATAATGTATTTTGGCCTATTTTGGGATAGAGACATATTTTGAAGAGAGTTCACAAGGGACACACCTTCACCTTCATGTTAGACGGTGTTTTCCAAATGTTGACTCTGGCTCAACGTATGATTTTCATAAACATCTTTTATTTTGCAAATTTCGCTAACTACTGTTTGAATCTGCATCCGGTCTCTTGGTGATTCCATCGAACATGCAACTCCGATTCTCAATACAGAAACAATGGACTCCTTGATCCAACTTCTTGGATCGTGTTCCGAACGAATGCAAGGGTCCACAATTTCCATCACTTGGTTTGGCAAAGCACTCTCAACGAAGTTATGAAGACTCATAGTATCCTTAAACATGTTGTCAGTTGGTCTTTTACCTGTAAACATCTCCAAGAGGAGAATCCCATAACTATACATATCTGCAGAAGTCCTGTCGCCCAGGCCATAATCTGGAAATTGATTTAATTGTTAGTATGCAATTGTATGGAAATTGAGTAAAAGAGCAAGACGCTTTGGCATGATTTTTTGGAGAATGTTGCAGAACTGTGTTTTTGAGAAGTTTGGGTATGAAGACGGTTGGACCTTTTCTTGTTCAAACTATATTTCTGTCAAGCTTGAAATCACAGAGAAATGTTTTGGTGAAAATGTGGTGCAGCTTTTCACTCTTGTTTCGATCAGCTATAAGCTATTATTGGCTTAAGAGGGCCTAGACTTTGAAAATGTGGTGCTTGAGACTTCTCAAGTGGACCGACCAAGACCTTTCCAACGACCAAATATCAAAGACTCTCTATGTTTAAAAGGACTAGTCCACAAAGGAACACAATTTCCAAGTGGACCAAGAAAAATGCACCTTCATACAGTGTTCTCCTTACCACAAGACTATAGTGGGAACAAGAACCATTGTCCCTTCTCCCACGTCTCTTCTCTTTTCCGAGTGAGAGTTGAGTGCTGTACAGCTCCAAATATTAAAGAATATTTGTTTTTTTTCGTGACGTGTGTGAAACGGGTAATTCGGCCAAACCACATACTCCCTAGCTCCATTCCTTTTTAAATGCATTGCTTCGTAAATCCAACTTATTAAAAATACGTCATCATTACTCTTTTCATATCAACGTATCATCCACTTTTACCCAGTAACTTTTTACCTATTAATTCTTCAAAAGGGCAAAACAACTTTTCAAAACATACCCTAATTAAGGGATAGCCCGAAATGGAATACTCGACAATACAAAAAGGACGGGGGAGTACTATCTTTCTTGTCTTTATGCCTGTATGTGTTTGTGTGAGATTCAATCCCCAAACATTAAGTTGCTTGGGTTGCATCAGTTGAATGCTACTTCCAAAGTGATCAACATGGCAAAAGATAGAGATTAACGATACATTTCTATTTCAAAATATATCATTTTGAGGTATAAAAATAGCTCAAATTTCATGCATGACTGTTCAATTCTTGAAGTCTAGTGAGCCTGGAGAAGGAAACAATGAAGCCATTCATATGGGACTCAATAATTTCATTGGGAAATTTCTTGTTGTTTTACACGGACGTGTATTTGTTTATTGTTTTTTGCTTTGCTTTTTTGTGTTTCTTGCTAAGTAAGCAATACACGGGTGGTGTTTTATTTTTAAATCTTAGAAAAGGTAAGAATCCATCCAATATATGTTAGAAAAGTAAGGAATAATAGCTATAAGCTATTATTGGCTTAAGAAGGCCGAGACTTTGATATCAACACAGACGTCTCAAGTGGACCAAGACCTTTCCAACGACCAAATATCAAAGATTCTTTGTGTTTAAAAGGACTAGTCCACAAACGAACATAATTTCCAAGTGGACCAAGAAGAAAAATGCACCTTGTTTTCCTTATCACAAGACTATAGTGGGAACAAAAACCATTGTCCCTCCTCCCACGTCTCCTCCCTTTTCCGCGTGAGAGTTGAGTGCTGTACAGCTCCAAATTTTAAAGAATATTTCTTTCTTTCGTGACGTGTGTGAAACGGGTAATTCGGCCAAACCCAATACTCCCTCCATCCCTTTTTAAGTGCATTGTTTTGTAAATCTAACTTATTAAAAATACATCATCATTACACTTTTCATATTACCTTTACAACTTCAACTTTTACTTCCACTTTTCAAAATTATCCTCTACTTTTACCTATTAACTCTTTACCCATTAATTTTTCAAAAGGGCAAAACAATAATTCTACAAACTTTTACTACCTATCAACTTTTCAAAACATATACTTATTAAGGGACAATCCAAAATAGAATACTCGAAAATAAAAAGGAGAGAGGGATCGAGTACTATCTTTCTTGTCTTTATGCCTGTATGTGTTTATGTGAGATTCAATCCCCAAACATTAAGTTAATTGGGTTGCATCAGTTGAATGCTACTTCCAAAGTGATCAACATGGCAAAAGATAGAGATTAACGATACATTTCTATTTCAAAATATATAAATTTTGAGGTATAAAAATAGCTCAAATTTCATGACTCTTCAATTCTCGAAGTCTAGTGAGCCTGGAGAACGAAACAATGAAGCGATCCATATGGGCCTCATTAATTTCATTGGGAAATTTCTTGTCTTTTTACACGGATGTGTATTAGTTTATTGTTTTTTGCTTTGCTTTTTTTGTGTTTCTTGCTAAGCAATACACGGGTGTGTCGGTATTCACCCATATGGGTGATGTGCGTGAAGGAGGGGGTTATTTCCCCTTAGTGTGTCGGCAGACCTACCCATATTGATTGAGAGGGTGAGGTCATGCATGACGTTTATGTATTACTCCCTTGTGTGAGAGTGTGTGGTAGCAATGTAGAGAGTGGGGTTGAGTGGGGGAGCTGGTCTGTGGCTCCTCGGGGGTAATGATGCCAGCCCAAATAATGTACTCACATCATACGTACCACACACAATACCACAAAAATCCGAAACCCTTGCCTGATAATTAAGCTCAGCATTTTTCCAAGCCCACAGAAATTGACCATCCATATTAACTTGAGCCTGCGAAATTTCATTCACCCAGAAAGCATGATGCTTGGACACCCAGTACTCGTGATAGTAATGCAACTTGATAAGGTCCTAACGACAACAAAATAAATTTGCAAAACCCATAGAGATGTTTTATAAACTAAAATTTGATTTTTGATGTACTTACCGATGTCCGATCAAGCTGATTTTTTTGTGAATACACTACTCCGCAGACCCTACAAGATGAACGGTTTAGATTACCTCAATGAACGCACAGTGAGTCTCACGAATGGTGGTGGCAGAAACTACCTAGTTTCCAAACGATCCAGAAATAAAATTTTCTCAAGTAGTCAAGAAGGGTGATTAACTAAGAGCATCTTTAGTAGACTACCTATAAAATGTTTGCTAAAGTGTACACCTAAGCACATGTGAGGCCTTATTTTGTGTGCTAAGAACTTAGTTAGCTAGCTAATGAAGAATGCACTTTAGTGGGCTACCTATATATATATTCATTAACTTTAAATCTTTCCTTTCTCTCCTCTTAAAGTCATTCTCTCTCTCTCTCTCTCTCTCTCTCTCTCTCTCTCTCTCTCTCTCTCTCTTCTTAAGTCTCTCCCTAAATTTAGGTAGTAACTTAGGGCCCTTTAGGGAGTGAGGGGTGACAACTAGGATTTTAGGGAGTTATTTTTTGTCCACTACAGACCATTTTTTGAGTTTTTCTTAGCTAACTAGTTAGGGCACTTTAGGATACTCTTTTAGGTAGTCCACTAGTGATGCCCTAAGAAGCTTGTTCGATACTCCCTCTTTACGTTTTTAGGTGCGCGTAATTCCAACTTATTACAAACACATCATCATTACACCTTTCACATCAACTCTTACTTCAACTTTCCAAATTTATCCTCCACTTTTCCCATTAAGTCTTCGCCCATGAATTTTTCGAAATGAGAAAATAATAATTGTACAAATTTTTATCCATTAACTTTTCAAAATGAATATTTAAGGGAACCAAAAATGGAATACTATATTATTATTTGGGGATGGAGGGAGCCATTGATATGATTAGATAAGAGTGGGTGGACAAGAAATTTTGTGAGAATTTTTTGTTGCCCCTATCTAATCCCTGATGATTTTAAAATGAATTTGGAAAGTCTTTAGAGCAAGTCCAGCCCTGACTCAATTTTAAACTCAGATTTGAGTGAAATTTTGAGTAAAAGCTCAGTTTGATATTCGGAACTCAAGTCGTTCAACTCAAATTTTGAGTAAAAGCTCAGTTTTCGTGGCCCCTCACCACACGCCCCTTGCCACCATCCACCGCCGCCGCCTCCACCGGACCAGGTCTCTCTCCATCCACCGCCGCCGCCTCCACCGGACCAGGTCTCTCTCTCTCTCTCTCTCTCTCTCTCTCTCTCTCTCTCTCTCTCTCTCTCTCTCTCTCTCTCTCTCTCTCTCTCCAGAGAACAGAAGGACGACGATGGTGTTCTGCTACCACCACCGGAACAGAAGGAGAGAGACAACAGAAGCAACAATAGAGACATCGACTTTCTTCTGTGTTCTGCTACCACCACCGGTGACGACAATGGTGGAAGGTGGTCCGACGACGACGACGAAGACGAGGACGGTGGTGGAAGGTGGCCCGACGGCGGTGGAAATTTGGTTCAAACCCTTTTTACTCCCCAAATTTGAGGGAAAATTTGAGTAAAGTTTGATTTGGTATGGGTTTGGTTCAAAGACTGGAGTGAGGTTTTGCGGGTTTTGACTCAGATTTTAAGTTTGGTTTTGGGTTTGAGTATGGGCTGGAGGTGCTCTTAGTGGCACACTAGTAAGTCCCTACACCCGGATACGCTTATGATGGGGAGTGGGGTGAGATTACCTAAGACCCTTTTATTCGGAGGACAAACAATCCGGATACTAAAAGCGAACCAAACACCGGATTAAGCCCACCCTCTTCTCCCCCAACAAACAGGCCTGCAGCTCACGCAAGAAATAGTGATTGCCAAGAAAACCAGGCTAGGGCACACCAGCCACGGGGAGCTAGTAGCAACAGAGCACAAATTGATAAAATCTCTTAAAATTTTGGCTGCTTCATTATGATGAAGTTATATCACAGACATAGAAATGGAAAATGAAATTCATCCACCATATCGGGGCTAATATCTCAATAACTCATAAGATTTCCTAATACAGGGACCGATTACCATTAAGAGAGCCAAACACCAGTTTTGTCGATCGACTAACACCGTCTCTAAAATGCCCCTGAACTGGGAAAACATAACCGCAAAAATACAAGAAGCTGCTTCTCCCAAAAAATCAATGCAAGAAATCATTAAAAAGCAAGTCAAATGAAGCATACAAAGGTGGCCAAAACGAGTATCAGTCTTCCTCCTTCGCAGTGGTTCTTTTGGGCGTTGAAAAGATTGTTACGGGGTACATAAAGGAACTTTAGTCCAAAATCGACAATTAAGCCGCCACTAGATCAGGAGTTTCTGCCTCCACAGATAGCAAAGCAGTGTGTACTTTGTCAACCCAGTTGTCCAGACGGTCGCGTAAAGATTTGATTTGAGAAATACCTAAAACTCTTGGTTGCACCCAGGAAACATGGACGGTTCCCTCAACTTGATCAATTATCCCTTCAATAAGATGAACCTGCAGTAGTATTACACGTCTTATGTTGAACAACTTAAGACGAAAAAAGAAAACTCTCACATCCCAACAAATGAACAACTTTGTAAGTGCCCAAAAAATCCTAAGAACTTTGTAAGTGCCCAAAAAATCCTAAGATTTCGTAGTTAGTGAAACAGAAAATGGTAACTATATAGAAAATGGTAACAGAAAATGAACTTCTGAAAAAGGTCGTCTCAAACAAATAAGAAGTAACTATAATGCTACAAAAATTTAAACATCACCTACGGTGCTGGTTTCGTAGTTAGTGAAACAGAACATTTTCAGTCGGAAATCTTGACAAAATAGGGGCTCACCGAAAGGCTTTTCATGAGAAGATACTCCACATCCTCGACAGTTAGTTTTGTCCGCTCAGCAATGACACTTAGTGGAATAGTCCTATCTTCTGACGGTCGGCTGCAAGGAAACACAAAGTCGAATTTCGTAACATTCAGCAATAATGGCTACCATAACCTTTACATAGTGAGTAAATACTGGCTAAAATAAGACACCTGAACATGATTTCCACCAGTGCTGGTTGGGCATTTAAAGAGGCGCTATGCACATGGCACAATTCTTGGTAACGAACTAAATCACCAGTGAGTTGAATGCTTCAAGAATGTGGTAAAGCCATTCAACCTTTGTCCCCAGCAGACTCTTTATCTGTACCAATGATTCAATAGAAGGATATCATAATCGTTTCTGAGAAAGTAGGAATCTGCAAGTGTGAGGCTAACAAATTGCTACTAACTGCATGTTATGCCTTTCAAAATAAAAATTACCACACTTGGCAAAAATGAAAGATAAATTGTTTTGTTTGTATCCCCGACACGTACAACCACGTTCCCCAATAGAGCCTAGTCTTCTGAAGTTACAGTTTTTAAGCTGCCACACAACAAGTTTGTTGTTACACCATTAATTCTTTTCATACGCATCACCATATTAGCAGTCAAGCCTGATTCCATTAATTCAACCGAGGTTGAAACAGAACACCAAAACAACCCAACCACCCCCAATGCAAAATAAGGTACATCCAAAGTGGCATAAGATGCTTTTTCAATACCAGACCAGATTTCCACCTGTTACCTCCTGGGTTTCAATAACCGTGGCCAACTTGATATGGACGCTCGTTCTTCAAACCCCCTTCTAAAATTCCCCGCACAAATAAAAACGGACTAGTAAGTTTCTTCTTCCGATTGCCCCTCTTCTCCCCTCACACATTTTATCATAGCTAACCAAACATTGGAGACCTTTGAGAGTTGAGACCCTGTTCATGTATACATCTAAACTTCCAAACCTTTACCCCCTTGATTTCAATTCTTTCAGTATCATGGCCACCTTCTCAGTTTGGTCATGGCTCAGAGTTCCACCCTCATCAGAGCCAAATGTACTAGCGGAGATTCTATGATTCCTCTCGATCCAAGGACACATTTATACATCCATTCATATCTAAACATAACCGAGCCAGTTTTTTATCACGTTTTTTTTAAGCCTTTTACCGGAAGGGTTATTCCTGAGAATCCTGACCAAATGGTTGCAGACGCGTAGTGTTACACATGTCCCAGAACCAGTTCCAATATGGGCAATGGCTAAACTAAAGGCATATTCATAGTGCTATATTCAAATTTTAGGCTGACCAGTAACATACTGTTTACACCCATTTTATAGCATTTGTTTGCAAAAATAACGACATACGTACGGCTCCTTGCAGGTCCCAAATAAATTTAAGGATCTGTTCGATATTTTTTTTATCTTGCCCTCTTTGTAGTATAAATGAAGTCCAAAATCTATCGTAAGTCCCGAATTCGACCAATGGAACTGTCTGCTATCTTTTTTATAATTAATAAAAAAGTAAAGTGCTTCTGAATTGATCTAATTAAAATGAAATGTGGCAAGTGGGCTCAGGCTTATGGTCAACAAAGGGTCAAGATGTGAGGGTCCAAGCATGATTTGATCAAATGGCTGAGAAACAGGTTGTAATATGGCAAGGATGCACTTAATCTTCCCTGTATTCATTAACATAACTCACATAATTGGTCAACATTGTTTACTTATATTCATTTACCTTGCTTTCCAATCCATTCTTCCGACAGGACCTTTTGGTCCTAGTCATCATTTAATTCGTTCACTAGATTTTAGCGAGCAAGGCAAAAGCAAGAACCATCACTGCCTTCATACTAGGTCGTAGCACAAATTCCAGATTAGAAGTCAGCAATTGGACCTTAAGCTAAAATCTATGTTTGGATCACGTCTCAGTCTTGGCACGCCCGTTAACACACAATCATTCACCCACCTCTTGTCAAGAGGTAAAATCCCCTTGACATTCTATGAGGGAAAACATATTGTCATTCTCATTTCACACCGACCTCAACAAGGCATCTCACCCAACTTTTCTCATATAAAACTTGTAGGTCACATATGTTACATTATAGTTCGCAGACTATGCACAGCCTCTCTTTCCATGTTTATGCTTTCAAGGTGGCACATGCCTATACATGTCGTTTGAGCAAACCTTCTTTATGTCACTAACACGTAAAAGAACACACACAAGACATAGTGTAAAACAGATGCTTCCATCTGATTAGATCTCTTACTAACACCAATATGCTCAGAGGGTGTTCTACTAACTTGGTTTTTTTGGATGTTGTAGTTTTGCAAAAAAACTAATTTGTTCCACTAACTAGTTTTTTGGTTTTTGGTTTTTAGTTTTGCAAAAAAACTAATTTGTTCCACTAACTAGTTTTTTTTGGGCTTTTTTTGTTTTCAGTTTTGCAAAAAAACTAAATGGTTTTTTGTTAATGGAATGAGATAGTTTTTGAGTTAAAACAAAATTATTTTTTTTTAACGGAACGGGGCCTGAATCACAGATAGAGGCCCCCCCGCCCACCACCACCCACCCCCACACACACAGACAATCACATAAAAATAATAACTTTTTCTTGTATTTCTTATGGTTGCCTTTTTGGTTCTTCCTGTATTTCTTATGGTTGTCAACTGCAGATACTTTTTGAAGTACTAGTTTTGAAGAATATTTTCCATGGAGCAATTTGGGCTTCTTTTAAGATAGGTCTCCAATATATTAGCGAAATGTTAATTTGGTTCCCAATAAAAAAAATTGTGTTTATTTGGTCCCAATATTCATAATGTGTATTTAAATGGTCCCTGAGTCTAAGTCCGTCCGTGTTCACATTCAACGCAGGGGTATATTTGGAATTTCATCACCATCGCCTCCATCACTTCATCTTCTACCTCAAAACCCTAACCATATCTAAGAGCATCCTTATCTGGGGCACCAAAATTTTCACCAAATTTAACTTCAAAAACACCTTTTATAAATTAGCAAGTCACTTTATCAAAAACTCACAAAATCAGACTCTCTATTTTAACTTTACTATATTAAACTATTCCCCTCAAATCTATAAAAAAAAAAAAAAAAAAATCTCCCTAGAAAGTTAATCTCAATTCTCACGCCTGGGGAGATGACGAGATGTTGGTCTTCTGACGCATAGTGGACCCCCCTCCAACCCCTTTAGCTATTAAATAATCCTCCCTCCACACACAAGCCGACACGTGTTCTTGACCCCTCCACCACTTCTCCTGTTCGCTTGCCTCTCTCTTCTGACGCGCAGTGGGCCAGCCCTCTCTTCTGACGCGCACAGTAACCGAAAGTAATAAAAAATGAGTTGGTGCGTGAACAGTACCGCACCAAATTTGGTGCGGTACTGTAGTAAAAACAAGTTGGTGAGGGAAAATGAAGAGCCTGATTTTGAGGGAGTTTTGGGGGTTTGGCTACTCAATTTAACTTAAAAGTTAAATTGAGTATCCAAATGAGGATGCTCTAACCCCATCTGATTTTTGCAATTCACAGTACCAAATCCAACCCAGCAACAAAGAATCCAAACAAGAGCAACAATAATGACAATGATCCCACAAACACACCTCTCAAATTTGATCAATAAACCTATCCTCAGCCAAATGAGGTATAACCAACCCCTTACCGACGATCATATATAGAGCAAATGGCCGATCATCAACCACAATAAGTAGGCCCCACCGTCTCGCCCTACATCTGTCATCGCAAATCCGACTACTCCCGCCCTAAGCCAAACCACCGTAGCAAGTAGGCCCCACCGTTGTTACAGATGAACCGAATTCGTGCGAGAAGCATAGTGCTTTCGGGTGAGTCGGATCCTCATGGATGGAGGGTTGTGATTGAGTGAGGAAGGAGAAGATATTTGGTTACCCAAAGGAAAAAAAAAAAAAAAAAAAAACCTCTCTGTGATTCAGAAACCATGGCTCGCCGAAGCTCCGGAGGTCTATTTTGCCTTTATTTCTTGAGATCTACTACTCCATTACTCACGTTTTTAGTATAAATCTGCCTCACTCGATCATATTTTTAAATTTATTTTTTAATGTTTCGTGGTTCATTGGATCATTGTTTTGCCGATTATGTTTTGGGGATGGGGATGGGGATGGGGTTGGATATGGTTAGAGTTTTAAGGTGCAAGATGAAGTGGTGGGGTGAAATTCCAAATACACCCATGCACTTGACGGTGAACGTGGATTTAGGGATCATTTAAATACACATTGTGAATATTGGGGACTAAATAGACACAATTTTTTTATTGGGAACCAAATTGACATTTCGCCAATAGATTGGGGACCATTCGAAAAAAAAAAAAAAAAAAAGCCTGAGCAATTTGTTGAGTAGTTGAATTCTCAGCTAATGAAAATAGTGCATGGATTCTCAAAGAAACAGGGTACTCCTAAGCATGCTTCGATTTGCTTGTCATCCGTCAATCCCTACGCACAAACAAAAACGAAAACCAATAGGAAAAATTATGAGATATTGAAACGAGTTCTCCATTGGGTTCATACTTCATAATGTATTTTGGCCTATTTTGGGATAGAGGCATATTTTGAAGAGAGTTCACAGGGGACACACCTCACCTTCATGTTAGACAGTGTTTTCCAAATGTTGACTCTAGCTCAACGCATGATTTTCATAAACATCTTTTTTTTTGCGAATTTCGCTGACTACTGTTTGAATCTGCATCCGGTCTCTTGGCGATTCCATCGAACATGCAACTCCGATTCTCAATACAGAAACAATGGTCTCCTTGAACCAACTTCTTGGATCGTGTTCCGAACAAATGCAAGGGTCCACAATTTCCATCACTTGGTTTGGCATAACACTCTCAACGAAGTTATGAATACTCATGGTATCCTTAAACATGTTGTCAGTTGGTCTGCCGTGAGAGGACAAGCTCTCCGTGAAGCTCCAGTGCTTCTACTTTGTAGCTCAAGGTAACGTTTTAAGATCTTAAAGTTTTGATTCTGTTTTTAAATACCCCTTGTTTTTTTACAGCAAAATATAGTTTGAGCTCCTGTGAAAGCATTTTTTTAGCATGTTTAGTGGAGGTCAGAAAAACGAAAAGATTTGCCACTATATTTGGAGATTCTTCCTTTCAATATGTAAGCTATTTTTATGGTTTTTGGCTTATTGTAACACACATAAATAATTTTTTCTTGAAAGAGGCAAGAGAGAAACTCCGAGATCTCATTTGTAACCCTTCGGGCATCCGTTCTTCTTTTGATACTGAAACTCTTGATCGTATGACTTCCCCGAGGGGTAGGTATTCTATGTACCAAAGTTTGGGACATAATCCCAGGATCACTTGTTTTGTAGTTGCTCTTTTTCTATGTACCAAAGTTTGGGATCTCTTCTTGGCCAAGAATGACATTCATCACTGAGATTCTGTATTAAACAGAGAGATGGCCTGGGCTATTCAGTCTAGAATTGGGAAATGAATGCAGCATACCCATTACGCATAATCCCAGGATCACTTGTCTTGCTGCTGTTTTAATCCAATTAACATCTGCTCAACAAGAAAAAAAATCTTTGTGAGTTTGCACGTAGTTGCTACTTGGATAAAATGTCGAAGTAGTTCCCAGCTAACTTCACCATTTTCCGTAAGTTGCAACATATGTACGCACTTTTTAAGGTTGCAAAGTTAATGATTGGTAAACTTCGAGTAAATGATGCCATGTCTAAGGAGATTGCATGTGAAACCACGGTCAAGCAGTGAGGTGAACTTCTGAACTCTGGAATCATTGAAACGAAAAACAACACAAGCTTCTTGCATATACTTACTAAATCCGGGGGAGGCACTGTGCGGTAAATGTTGTACGCCGTATTCTGCATCAAAACTACGTCATGTTGCTCATTCTTGGTAAATCCAAGGGCCCTGTTTGGAAAGTTAATTTTGGGGTTTAATTTGGGGTTCAATTTTAGGGGATTTAGGCTTTTTGGGGTAGGGTATAGTGGGTTTAGCCACTTCGGGTTTAGGATTTAGGCACTTTATAGTGGTTTTTCTTCCTCCAAACAAGGCTCTTGAAAGTTTTGGAAGTGTGCACAAAAATCAAGCAAAAGGACGAAGTTTTGCCGCATAACACCCACCCCATAGCACCTACTCCGGATCCATAATTACTACCCCTTACTTTTAACTCCTAAAAAGAACAAAAAAAAACTATTGATTTAAAGAGAAAAAAAAAACAAGCAATAATTAGTTGGCCCTCAAACACTCATTTATCTCAATATAGATTTTTTGAGATCATGCGTTTATCAATATACGATCACGGTTTTTTATGTAATCAACATTCTCTGTGAGTTTTAACAAAATGAATAACAAAGTGGACGAGAGAAGGCGTGCGCTAGGCTCAAAAGTGCTACACAATCTTAAAAGGAATTGGAGAAGAATCATATCCATTAGACATAATAGTCTATATTATTCGGGCAGATTTACTAGAACACTAGAAAATTGACATTGTTTTGGCTAGTTGGCCTTGACAACGAGTCATTTTTGCATAGAGAACCCTATAAAATTAATGCAAGAAGAACTTCAAGAACGTTCCTTGCTTGTTAAAAAGACAATCGGTACCAGCAATGGTTGAATTTCAAGAACCAAAACTATGCTTAAAAGATTGACAAGTTATTTAACAAGGTACAGATGATACATTACAAAGACAATAAAGATCATGATCATAATATATGACAAAGATCCAACAAGAAAAATATATGACATATCCAATTTATAGGCAAACGTTGAGTAGTTGAATTCTCGGCTGATGAAAATAGTGCATGGATTCTCAAAGAAACAGGGTACTCCTATGCATGCTTTGATTTGCTTGTCATCTGTCAATCCCTACACACAAACAAAAACGAAAACCAATAGGAAAAATTATGAGATATTGAAATGAGTTCTCCATTGGGTTCATACTTCATAATGTATTTTGGCCTATTTTGGGATGGAGACATATTTTGGAGAGAGTTCATAGGGGACACACCTTCACCTTCATGTTAGACGGTGTTTTCCAAATGTTGACTCTGGCTCAACGCATGATTTTCATAAACATCTTTTATTTTGCGAATTTTGCTGACTACTGTTTGAATCTGAATCCGGTCTCTTGGCAATTCCATCGAACATGCAACTCCGATTCTCAATACAGAAACAATGGTCTCCTTGAACCAACTTCTTGGATCGTGTTCCGAACGAATGCAAGGGTCCACAATTTCCATCACTTGGTTTGGCAAAGAACTCTCAACGAAGTTATGAAGACTCATGGTATCCTTAAACATGTTGTCGGTTGGTCTTTTACCTGTAAACATCTCCAAGAGGAGAATCCCATAACTATACATATCTGTGGAAGTCCTGTCGCCCAGGCCATAATCTGGAAATTGATTTAATTGTTAGTATGCAATGGTATGGAAATTGAGTATGTGATTGATTCAAATAGTCATAACCCCGAAAGAACCCCCGATAAATGCATTTGCATTTCTTTCACATGTTGAGCCCTTGATTGAATAAAAAACAAGTGAATCCAACATCGACATTGTGTTGGGAGAACTTCGTAATTTTCATAGCATTGATTCATAGTTTGAGATGGCTTCTCAATATTCATTTATACCTGTGATCAAAAAGTCGATTGAAAAATCTAGAAAAATAAGAGTGTCATGCTTGTGATTCCTCAGAAAAAGGCTCGTCTCCAGGTTTTTCTGATCTTAATATGGTATACATGTAAGAATGTTCCAAGCCATCTTAAACTCCTACCGGGAGTAGAATTTACCCTTTTTATTTCACCAAGTCAAAATTTCATGTCTTTTACAAATTTGATCAATTCTGATCAGTTTACTAATTGATCGATCATCGACATTTCATAAATAGAAAAAGGGTCTTTTAATTGGAGTCCGCGGTAGGATCATTAGTAAGTTCCATTTAAATCTATTAGTGGCTCATAACGTAGCTTATTCAAGCACGTTGAGAGTCTGAAACAGCCATCTACAATGTCAACTTTAAAAATTCAATCATCATAACGAGTAGTGAGTTACAAAAGCACTTTTACCATAGACACTTTCTAACATCATAATATGAATCCAAAGAAAATGTCAACTTTTCCTTGAGCTATTTTTTTCTTTTTTTTCTTTTCTTTTTTTTTTATATTTATTTTGAAGACCCTTGCAGTTCAAGAGTTCCTATTTGTTTTTCATAAAATTGTTGAGTTATCAGAAATTGAGTTGCCATGAACAAGAGCTTCTTAAAGGTAAAAGTGTGTTAAAAATTTGACATAAAAATGATGACTAAAAGAAGAAGGAGAAGAAAAAGGAATCAGATCGTGCATATAAAGCAGAAGAAATTAATCAGATCAAATGCTTAGACTCGTTACAAAAACATGTCTCTTTTATAGATTAACTCAAGATGGACTTACCTAATAGCAATTTTAATTTGGCATTCCACCGATAGCAACATAAGAGTACCTAACAATGGTTAAAGAGATAATAAAGAATTCATACCTGGGGCAATGTAGCCGATACTTCCCCTCACTGCAGTTGAACTCATGTCACTTGAAACACTTGAGATAATTTTCGCCAAGCCAAAGTCTCCAACACGGGCGGTCATCTCATCATCCAAAAGAACATTACTTGGCTTCAGATCACCGTGAATGATTATTGAGTCGCAATGGCAGTGGAGATACTCCAAAGCGGAAGCAACATCTATGGCAATGTTTAGTCTCTGAATCATCGTTAGGCTTCTAAATTCTTGTACTTGTCTATCGTTTTCTATTCCATCGCGGTGCAACCACTTTTCCAAGCTTCCATTGGCCATAAACTCACATACCAAGGCCTTGAATTCATTACCATTGTAATCTATACTGGAACAAGCACTCATAACTTTTAAGACATTTCTGTGCCTTATGGATCTTAGTGCTTTGCATTCTGACATGAAGCTCTTAGAACCTCCTTTGGTCTGAAGATTGAATACTTTCACCGCTACTATTGTCCGGCTTTGGCTAAGAAGTCCTCGGTAAACAGAACCATAGTTCCCAACACCAACTAGATTATCCTTTGAAAATCCATCAGTGGCTTTGAGAAGATCTGCGTAAGAGACATTCAACAATTGATGCTTGAATGATGGCATGTGAGAAGCCTTATCTCTTGAGGCATGTCGTCGACGAAAGAGTATGAAGAAGCAAGCCAATAAACTTAAACAAAAGAAAACAACGATGATGACAGAGAGTATCACTTTCACTTTGTTAGGGAGCTTATATTTTGTGTGTTTTGAGCAAGAAGGAAGCTTTAGTTCTGGAATACCTCCACAAAGATCACTATTTCCAGCCACTGAAATCAAACTTCCATTGCGAAACACCCCTTCCATTGGAACTTCCCCGCGTAGGTGATTGAAAGACAGATTTAACTTTTCTAGCTGAAGATTGCCTAGATAACTTGGGATAGACCCCGATAAATTATTACATGAAAGGTCTAACTCCCTTAAACCTCTTAGCTCTCTCAAAATTGTCGGTATCTCACCTTCAAACGAATTACCTCCCAACACAAGCCGTTCCAAGCTCAACAAATTTCCTAGAGAGTTTGGTATAGGTCCTGATAATTTATTGTTTGATAAATCCAACTCTGCAATATTCTTCAACCCAACTTCCGATGGAAGGGCACCAGTTAGTCCATTGTGGGCTAAATTGAGGGATATTGAAATGGAAGAGAGACTCATAAGTTCAGAAGGTATGGAGCCGTTGAGATTGTTGTGTGAAATATTCACCTCTAACAAGTAACGATAGTTGGCAAGACTCGAGGGTATGTTTCCTGAGATATTGTTTTCCTCCAAGAGAAGATTAGTCAACAGAGTTAAGTTACCAAGTGAAGATGGTAATTTTGTAAGACTATTTCGCCAATGGTTTCAGGAATAGGGCCACTTAACTGATTCGATGACATATATAAGAAAGTGAGATTTACGAGGTTCCCGATATCTGAAGGTATGCTTCCTTGCACTTGATTGTCCTCCATCGACAACTGACTCATGTCTGAAGAGAGATTAGCTATGGAGTCAGGCAAGGAACCTCCGAGAAGATTGCTATAGACCTCAATCCATTTTAAAGAGGTGCAATTTGTTAGAGACGAAATAAAACTGAAGTCATCTTGTAACCGATTCACACCAACGCCAATAAATTGAAGACGAGGAAATTTACCAAGATCTTTTGGCATGGGTCCTGTGAAAGAATTTACAGATAAGTCCATCTTCTCAAGCCCTGTAGCATTCGACAATGAAGTAGGAATCATTCCCGTAAATTGATTGGAATATAAAAGGAAAAGCTGGAGATTAGTAAGGGCGAAGGTGCTTGAGCCCGTATCAAAGGAAATGCTTCCATGAAGTTTGTTAGAGCTCAATGACAAGAGAGAGATGGTGGAGATGTTGAAAAGTCCCGAAGGAATCTTTCCAGATAGATTGTTATTTCTTAATTGGACAAATCTCAAGGCTTGAAGCCTATTAATTTCAGCTGGAATCTCCCCATGCAAATTGCATTCTCCGAGAGAGACTTTAGAAAGCGAAGAGAGATTTGTAAGCGAAAGAGGTATTGTTCCCGAAAGGTTATTTACACCCAACCCTAAAGCTTCAAGCTTTGCCAAAGAGCCTATCTCACCCGGAATGTTGCCTGTTAGATGGTTGTCAATTAAGTTGAGGTATTCCAGATTTGAGCAGCTAGATAGATTTTTCGGTATTTGGCCGCCAAACGAATTGTTGCTAAGCTCCAGTGTTTGAAGGCGGAACAAGCGACCAATCTCTTGTGGGACAGGGCCATGGAAGCTATTATTTTGAAGAACAATGATTCTTAGGAAGGAGAGGTTTCCAATATGGGGTGAGAGTGATCCCACCAGGCCTTGGGACCTTAGATTCAGCTTTGTCACTCTGTCTCGATGCCGGCGACTACACGCAATGCCTTCCCAGTCACAATAGTGCAATGAATCATTCCAGGAATTCAAGGCACCAAATGGGTCTTGATCAATAGAACCCTTGAAAGAAATCAAAGCCAATCTATCTGTTTCATTTGCCAAACAATAGGCAGGGGTGTTGTTGAAGCAGCACCACACAAGGGCAATGTAGAGCAAAAGAGTAAGACACTTTGGCATGATTTTTGGGAGAATGTTGCAGAACTGTATTTTTGAGAAGTTTGGGTATGAAGATGGTTGGATCTTTTCTGTTCAAACTATATTTCTGTCAAGCTTGAAATCACAAAGAAATGTTTTGGTGAAAATGCGGTGCAGCTTTTCACTCTTGTTTCAATCAGCTATAAGCTATTATTGGCTTAAGAGGGCCCAGACTTTGATAACACAGACTTCTCAAGTGGACCAAGACCTTTCCAGGGACTAAATATCAAAGATTCTCTCTGTTTAAAAGGACTAGTCCACAAACGAACATAATTTCCAAGTGGACCAAGAAGAAAAATGCACCTTCATACAGTGTTTTCCTTATCACAAGACTATAGTGGGAACAAAAACCATTGTCCCTCCTCTCACGTTTCCTCTCTCTTCCGAGTGAGAGTTGAGCGATGTATGGCTCCTAATATTAAGGAATATTTGGTTTTTTCGTGACGCGTGTGGAACGGTTAATTCAGCCAAACCACATACAGTATTTTCCTTATCACAAGACTATAGTGGGAACAAAAACCATTGTCCCTCCTCTCCCGTTTTCTCTCTTTTCCAAGTGAGAGTTGAGTGCTGTACAACTCCAAATATTAAGGAATATTTGTTTTTTTCGTGACGTGTGTGGAACGGTTAATTCAGCCAAACCACATACAATGTTTTCCTTATCACAAGACTATAGTGGGAACAAAAACCATTGCCCCTCCTCTCACGTTTCCTCTCTTTTCCGAGTGAGAGTTGAGTGCTGTACAACTCCAAATATTAAGGAATATTTGGTTTTTTCGTGACGCATGTGGAACGGTTAATTCAGCCAAACCACATGCTCCCACCCCCCCCCCCCCCCCCCCCCCCCCCCCCCTCTTTCCTTTTTTAGTGCATTGCTTCATAAATCTAACTTATTAAAAATACATCATTATTACACTTTTCATATTACCTTTACAACTTTCGCATCAACTTTTACTTCCACTTTTCAAAATTATCCTCCACTTTTACCTATTAATTCTTTACGCATTAATTTTTCAAAAGGGCAAAACAATAATTCTACAAACTTTTACTACCTATCAACGTTTCAAAACATACACTTATTAATGGACAATCCAAATTGGAATACTCGACAATAAAAAAGAGACAGAGGGAGTACTATCTTTCTTGTCTTTATGGGTCTATGTGTTTGTGTTAGAATCCCCGATCCCTAAACATTAAGTTGCTTGGGTTGCATCAGTTAATTGTACTTCCAAAGTGATCATCATGGCAAAAGATAAAGATTAACAATACATTTCTATTTCAAAATATATCATTTTTAGGTATAAAAATAGCTCAAATTTCATGACTGTTCAATTCTCGAAGTCTAGTGAGCCTGGAGATTGGAGAAGGAAACAATGAAGCCATTCATATGGGACTCATTAATTTCATTGGGAAATTTCTTGTCGTTTTACACGGACGTTTTTTATTATTATTATTATTGTTTTTTGCTTTGCTTTTTTGTGTTTCTTGCCATGCAATACATGGATGGTGTTTTAGTTTTAAATTTTAGTAAAGGTAGGAATCCATCCAATATATGTTAGTTAATAGATGCAATCACTGTAGCTCGTCAATACGAATTCTTTAGAACGAAAAATCCAAATCAAACTTTGTTCTAGATTATCAAATTCCTTTCTCTTCCATTCTATTTTACTCCCTGATGGGGGTTCTTTTCACCCTTCCCTCACGATACTACTTCGCTATCGGTCACCCAGGAGTATTTAGCCTTGCAAGGTGGTCCTTGATGATTCACACGGAATTCCATGTGTCCCATACTACTCGGGACACAGCGTAATGGGTGATCAACAGATAACCTTGATCTAAATGAATATAGACAAGTCGAGTTGGGTTTACTGACACTGAAAGATTCAGTCACCACATTGGCATATTTTGTTTGACAAAATCTGGAACTACTCCAGCCCAAATAATACACTCACATTATAGAAATGTCATGCGCAAAGAAGCTTACACCTAACCATACACAGAATCTGAGTAAAAGTGAGAACATGAAGTCGTGTTTTTGCAAACACGTTTTTAAAAAAACACACATTCTGTGTATGATTCGGTGTAAGCTTCATTGCGCATGCACCACACAAGACCACAAAAATCCGAAACCCGTACCTGATAATTAAGCTCAGCTTTTTTCCAAGCCCATGGAAATTGACCATCCATATTAATTTAAGCCTGCGAAATTTCATTCACCCAGAAAACATGTTGCTTGGACACCTAGTACTCTGCACTCGTGATAGTAATGCAACTTGATAAGGTCCTAACAACAACAAAATACATTTGCAAAACCCCTAGAAATATTTTATGAACTAAAATTCAATTTTTGATGTACATATCGATGTCCAATCAAGCTGATTTTTTGTGAATACATTTCTCCGCAAACCCTACAAGATGAACGGTTTAGATTACCTCAATGAACGCACAGTGAGTCTCACGAATGGCGATGGCAGAAACTCCCTAGTTTCCGAACGATCCAGAAATAAAATTTTCTCAATTAGTCAAGAAGGGAGATTAACTAAGACGCTTGTTCGGTACTCCCTCCGTACCTTTCTAGGTGCGCGTAATTCCAACTTATTAGAAATACATCATCATTACACCTCTCACATCAACTCTTACCTCAATTTCCAAATTTATCATCCACTTTCCCCATTAACTGATGAGCACGAAATATTGACATATAGGAGCTCCATATCATATATCGTTAATCCATAATTGTGGGAAATTGGCTATGTTTATTATCTTTTTGTTCATTTATAGTGAATTATTTATTTGCAGGAAAAAAGATGACAACATCTTATATTTCGGCCGTTGGATTCAAAAGCGTGAAGTCAAATTTTACTTGATGTCAAAGCAAAGCCAGAGTTTAATTTAAATCAAACTGTGGGTCCTCGGGAATTAACTCAAATTCGAATCATATATATTTGAGGATATTTTCACCGCCTATTTTGGAAGAATATGAAGTGAATCTGACCATATTTTAAAGAGATTTTAATTCCTAAAGTGGTGACTAAGCTAGAGTTTTAGGAAACAAGCATTTTCCTAATTGAAGACCATGGGTCTAGCCAGAAGAAATCAGGCAACGTGGAAGCCAAGTTGGTAGTTGATTATATTTTGTAGTGGCACATGCTATGATTAGACTTAGGTTAGGATTCTTGGTGAAAGAATTTTCGGCAGCTTATATATATGGGCAATGGGACTTCGGCTTGGGGGACGAATCATTTACATACCGCGGCTGCGGCGGAGGCCACGGCTTGGGGAAAAACTTCGAGGAGCAAAGGAATATTTGTAAGGTTTATTATTTTATGAATTCTAGTCGATTGTTTGACTTGTTTTTATCTATATATGAGCGGTTAGATTTTTAGACTAGGGTTAAGGATGAAACCTCACGATTTGTAGTAAGTAATCACGTTCTCTTTATTTATTTTCCGGATGGTTGGTTTAACCGAATAATCGCTCCAATCTCATATTAATTAAGTTAGTAATTTTGGATATGGATTCAATCATGTTTTTTCCATGATTTGGGATTGCTAGCTAATTATTTAGCCCTGTTATGTAGCTTTTAATTTCAAGAACTGGATATCTTCTGTGATTTGTTTGCAAACGGATACATATATTTTTTGGTCTTGAATGTTACGGCGAGGAGGAGCGTACATAAGTTGTTTTTCTAAAAGGTCTTAACGATGACATTTTCCACGGTAATAGAGTTTAGCCACCAAATTACTGTGAAGAGTAGGAAAATAAATAAGAGGTTGTGAGTAGTTGCTATGAATACATGAGTGTGGATTCCGATACCTTAGTCACTTTCCCTTTATCAGTTTTGTTCAATTTCAATTTTATTTATTGCTTGCTTAATTTTTAGTTTTAAAATCAACCACAGCTTTTGGAACTAGGTTAGGGTTTAATCAGTTTAAGTTTATTTAGTTTTCCCACGAAAAAATCACAAGTCCTTGTGGGTTCGACCTCGCACTTGCATTGCTATACTTCAATACGATTCGTGCGCTTGCGAGTATATTAAAATTTCACAACATTAACTCTTCACCTATTAACTTTTCGAAATGAGAAAATAATAATTGTGCATACTTTTATCTATTAACTTTTCAAAATGAACATTTATTAAGGGACAACCAAAAATGAAATACTAGATTATTATTCGGGAATGGAGGCAGCAGTTGATATGACTAGACAAGAGTCGGTGAATAAAGAAATTGTGTGAAAATTTATTTTGTTGCCCCTATCTAATCCCCGATGATAGAAAAAAAGATTTGAAAAGTCTTTAGTGGCACACTAGTAAGTTCCCACACCCGGATACGCTATGATAGGGCATGGGGTGAGATTAACTAAGACCCCTTGATCCAGAGGACAAACAATCTGGATACTACAAGCGAACCAAACACCGGATTAAGCCCACC
Source organism: Vaccinium darrowii (assembly GCA_020921065.1). Taxonomy (NCBI): domain Eukaryota; kingdom Viridiplantae; phylum Streptophyta; class Magnoliopsida; order Ericales; family Ericaceae; genus Vaccinium; species Vaccinium darrowii. The sequence goes on along the minus strand of CM037152.1, from coordinate 5,020,237 downwards.
CTCTTCTCCCCCAACAAACAGGCCTGCAGCTAACGCAAGAAATAGTGATTGCCAAGAAAACCTGGCTAGGGTACACCAGCTACGAGGAGCTAGTAGCAACAAAGCACAAATTGGTAACATCTCTTCAAATTTTGGCTGCTTCATTATGAAGTTATATCACGACATAGAAATGGAAAATGAAATTCATCCACCACATAGGAGCCAATATCTCGATAACTCGTAAGATTTCCTAATACAGGGACCGATTACCATTAAGAGAGTCAAACACCAGTTTTGTCGATCAACTAACAGTATCTCTAAAATACCTTTGAACTGGGAAAACATAACGAAGAAACATGGTGTTTTGGTCTAAATGAATATAGACAAGTCGAGTACCTTACAAATTGGACCATTTTGCACCGTGCCACCATCTATACGGACGCGTTTACTGATAATGAAAGATTCTGTCACCACATTGGCATATTTTGTTGGACAAAATCTGGATCTACTCCAGCTCAAATAATGTACTCAGATTATACGTCAGAAATGCTATGAGCAAGGAAGCTTACAGCAAATCATAATTACACAGAATGTGAGTAATGTGAGAACATGAAGTCTTGTTTTGCAAACACGTTTTTAAAAAACACTCACGTTCTTCTATGTATGGTTCGGTGTAAACTTTTTTGCGCATAGCATTTTTGTACCACACACAAGACCAAAAAAATCGATAACATCTCTAACAAACAGGCCTGCAGCTAACGCAAGAAATACTGATTGCCAAGAAAACCTGGCTACGGGACACCAGCCACGAGGAGCTAGTAGAGACAAAGCACAAATTGATAACATCTCTTCAAATTTTGGCTGCTTCATTATGATGAAGTTATGTCACAGACATAGAAATGGAAAATGAAATTTGTCCACCGCATCGGGACTAATATCTCAATTACTCAATAAAGATTTCCTAAACTATATTTCTGTCAAGCTTGAAATTACAAAGAAATGTTTTGGTGAAAATGCGGTGCAGCTTTTCACTCTTGTTTCAATCAGCTATAAGCTATTATTGGCTTAAGAGCGCCCAGACTTTGATAACACAGACTTCTCAAGTGGACCAAGACCTTTCCAGGGACTAACTATCAGAGATTCTCTATGTTTAAAAGGACTAGTCCACAAACGAACATAATTTCCAGGTGGAGCAAGAAGAAAAATGCACCTTCATACAGTGTTTTCCTTATCACAAGACTAGAGTGGGAACAAAAACCATTGCCCCTCCTCTCACGTTTCCTCTCTATTCCGAGTGAGAGTTGAGTGTTGTATAGCTCCAAATATTAAAGAATATGTGTTTTTTTCGTGACGTGTGTGGAACGGGTAATTCGGCCAAACCACGTACTCCCACGTCTCCTCTCTTTTCCGAGTGAGAGTTGAGTGCTATACAGCTCCAAATATTAAGGAATATTTGGTTTTTTCGTGACGCGTGTGGAACGGTTAATTCAACCAAACCACATGCTCCCCCCCTGCCTTTTTAATTGGCATATTTTGTTGGACAAAATCTGGAACTACTCCAGCCCAATAATGTACTCAGATTATACGTCAGAAATGCTACGAGTAAGGAAGCTTACAGCAAATCATAATTACACAGAATGTGGGTAATGTGAGAATATGAAGTCTTGTTTTGCAAACACGTTTTTAAAGAAAAACACTCGTGTTCTTCTATGTAGGGTTTGATGTAAGCTTCCTTGTGCATAGCATTTTTGTACGACACTCAAGACCACAAAAATCTGAAACCCTTGCCTGATAATTAAGCTCAGCATTTTTCCAAGCCCATAGAAATTGACCATCCATATTAACTTAAGCCTGCGAAATTTCATTCGCGCTTGGACACCCAGTAGTCGTGATAGTAATGCAACTTGATAAGGTCCCAACAACAACCAAATAAATTTGCAAAACCCATAGAGAGATTTGATAAACTAAAATTCAATTTTTGATGTACCTACAAAATGAACGGTTTAGATTACCTTAATGAATGAACAGTGAGTCCCACGAATGGTGGTGGCAGAAACTCCCTAGTTTCCGAATGATCTAGAAATAAAATTCTCTCAATTAGTCAAGAAGGGGGATTAACTAAGAAGCTTGTTCAGTACTCCCTCCGTACTTTTTTAGGTATGCGTAATTCCAACTTTTTTTTTTTTATCAATAATTCCAACTTATTAGAAATACATCATTATTACACTTTTCACATCAGCTCTTACATCAATTTCCAAATTTATCATCCAATTTCCCTATTAACTCTTCACCCGTTAACTTTTCGAAATGAGAAAATAATAATTGTGCAAACTTTTATCCATTAACATTTCAAAATGAACATTTGCAAATGGACAACAAAAAATGGAATACTAGATTCTTATTCAGGGATGGAGGGAGCAGTTGATATGATTAGATAAGAGTGGGTGAACAAAGAAATTGTGAGAATTTATTTTGTTGCCCCTATCTAATCCCTGATGATACAAAAAAGTATTTGGAGTCTCTTTAGTTGCACACTAGTAAGTCCCCACACCCGGATACGCTTATGACGGGGCGCGGGGTGAGATTAACTAAGACCCCTTTATCCGGAGGACAAACAATCCGGATACTAAAAGCGAACCAAACGCCGGATTAAGCCCACCCTCTTCTCCCCCAACAAACAGGCACGCAGCTAACGCAAGAAATACTGATTGCCAAGAAAACCAGGCTTGGGACACCAGCCACGAGGAGCTAGTAGCAACAAAGCACAGATTGGTAACATCATTGCCAAGAAAACCAGGCTAGGGACACCAGCCACGAGGAGCTAGTAGCAACAAAGCACAGATTGATAACATCTCTTCAAATTTTGGCTGCTTCATTATGATGCAGTATCACGACATAGAAATGGAAAATGAAATTCATCCACCACATCGGGGCTAATATCTCAATAACTAATAAGATTTCCTAACGCGGACCGATTACCATTAAGAGAGTCAAACACCAGTTTTGTCGATCGACTAACACTGTCTCTAAAATGCCCCTGAACTGGGAAAACATAACCGCAAAAATACAAGAAGCTGCTTCTCCCAAAAAATCAATGCAAGAAATCATTAAAAAGCAAGTCAAATGAAGCATACAAAGGTGGCCAAAACGAGTATCAGTCTTCCTTCTTCGCAGTGGTTCTTTTGGGCGATGAAAAGATTGTTATGGAGCACATAAAGGAACTTTAGTCCAAAATCGACAATTAAGCCGCCACTAGATCAGGAGTTTCCGCCTCCACAGATAGCAAAGCAGTGTGTACTTTGTCAACCCAGTTGTCCAGACGGTCACGTAAAGATTTGATTTGAGAAATACCTAAAACTCTTGGTTGCACCCAGGAAACATGGACGGTTCCCTCGACTTGATCAATTATCCCTTCAATAAGATGAACCTGCAGTAGTATAACATGTCTTGTGTTTAACAACTTAAGACGAAAAAAGAAAACTCTCACATCCTAACAAATGAACAACTTTGTATAGGGTAGGAAAATCCCAACGAGGCATTGGTACTATTATATTGAGAGACAAGTACCAATTGTCTGTATTCTTTTGCCTAGTAATAGTGTCTCGAAACTCCATTCCATCGTCAATCATTCATGATCAATGTCAATCCAAGATTGTCCCATTGTACGTAGCCTTGATTGCTTTAGGTGCTAAAAAAATAATAAGAATACTCTTACGTGATACAAATATTTTAAAGCATCGCATTGAATCTTCATTGATGTGAGAGAATGACGACTGAAAAGTAGGCCATATCATGAGCTTCAATTCATCCTGCTATAATCCAAAAAACTGTGGATATGCAAGTACGGACAGATACATACATGGAGGGAGGGAGGGAGGGAGGGAGGGAGGGGGAGTGCAGCTTGGACGCACCGAGATGCACAAATAAAACTTATTGTAAGTGCCCAAAAAACCGGCACTAGTCTTTCTCCTTTAGCCACTGCTCTCATCTTAAGATTCCTAACTAGTAGATACCTTCCAAAAAATCCAGTTACGGATTCTCTTAGTCCCACAAATTAAAGTCAACAGGTCCCCAATTGTGGTAGGACAAAATTGATTCCAACAGATTTTTAATCGACTTTTCTCACGATTGAAAAACTACTTAGCTTCTATCAATGAACTTCTGAAAAAGGTCGTCTCAAACAAATAAGCAGCAACTATAATGCTACAAAAATTTAAACATCACCTATGGTGCTGGTTTCGTAGTTAGTGAAACAGAAAATTTTCAATCGGAAATCTTGACAAAATAGGGGCTCACCGAAAGGCTTTTCATGAGAAGATACTCCACATCCTCGACAGTTAGTTTTGTCCGCTCAGCAATGACACTTAGTGGAATAGTCCTATCTTCTGACGGTCGGCTGCAAGGAAACACAAAGTCGAATTTCGTAACATTCAGCAATAATGGCTACCATAACCTTTAAATAGTGAGTAAATACTGGCTAAAATAAGACACCTGAAGATGATTTCCATCAAGCAGAGAATGTTAATCTTTTCCAATAGCTTTTTTTCATTCTCCACCAGTGCTGGTTGGGCATTTAAAGAGGCGCTATGCACATGGCACAATTCTTGGTAACGAAGTAAATCACCAGAGTTGAATGCTTCAAGAATGTGGTAAAGCCATTCAACCTTTGTCCCCAGAAGACTCTTTATCTGTACCAATGATTCAATAGAAGGATATCATAATCGTTTCTGAGAAAGTAGGAATCTGCAAGTGTGAGGCCAACAAATTGCTACTAACTGCATGTTATGCCTATCAAAATAAAAATTACCACACTTGGCAAAAATGAAAGATAAATTGTTTTGTATGCATCCCCGACATGTATCATCACAGCAGTACCGTAAAGATGCAGTAACCACATTCCCCAATAGAGCCTAGTCTTCTGAAGTTACAGTTTTTAAGCTGCCACATAACAAGTTTGTTGTTACGCCATTGATTCTTTTCATACGCATCACCATATTAGCAGTCAAGCCTCATTCCTTTAATTCAACCGAAGTTGAAACAGAACACCAAAACAACCCTACCACCCAATGCAAAATAAGGTACATCCAAAGTGGCATAAGATGCTTTTTCAATACCAGACCAGATTTTCACCTGTTACCTCCTGAGTCCTGGCCTTCAATAACCGTGGCCAACTTGATATCAGGACGCTCGTTCTTCAAACCCCCTTCTAAAATTCCCCGCACAAATAAAAACGGATAAGTAAATTTCTTCTTCCGATTGTCCCTCCTCACCCCTCACATTTTATCATAGCTAACCAAACATTGGAGACCTTTGAGAGTTGAGACCTTTAGTAAGTTTCTTCTTCCGATTGTTCATGTATACATCTAAACTTCCAAACCTTTACCCCCTTGATTTCAATTCTTTCAGTATCATGGCAACCTTCTCAATTTGGTCATGGCTCAGAGTTCCACCCTTATCAGAGCCAAATGTACTAGCGGAGATTCTATGATTCCTCTTGATCCAAGGACACCTTTATACATCCATTCATATCTAAACATAACCGAGCCAGTTTTTTATCACGCTTTTTTTAAGCCTTTTACCGGAAGGGTTATTCCTGAGAATCCTGACCAAATGGTTGCAGACACGTAGTGTTACACATGTCCCAGAACCAGTTCCAATATGGGCAATGGCTAAACTAAAGGCATATTCATAGTGCTATATTCAAATTTTAGGCTTACCAGTAACATACTGTTTACACTTTACACCATAGTGCTATATTCAAATTTTAGGCTTACCAGTAACATACTGTTTACACTTTACACCCATTTTATAGCATTTGTTTGCAAAAATAACGACATACGGCTCCTCGCGGGTCCCAAATAAATTTACGGATCTGTTCAATTTTTTTTTTTATCTTGCGCTCAGTATAAATGAAGTCCAAAATCTATCGTAAGTCCCGAATTCGACCAATGGAACTGTCTGCTCTATTTTTTATAATTAATAAAAAAGAAAAGTGCTTCTGAATTGATACAATTAAAATGAGATGTGGCAAGTGGGCCCAGGCTTATGGTCAACAAAGGGTCAAGATGTGATGGTCCAAGCATGATTTGATCAAATGGCTGAGAAACAGGTTGTAATATGGCAAGGATGCACTTAATCTTCCCTGAGAAACAGGTTGTAATATGGCAAGGATGCACTTAATCTTCCCTGTCTACCATCAGCAATAGACTCCTCTACTCAATGCACAGTCAGGATTTTAGGGACAGGTGTCACTCACTGGCATCTCAGAGCATCTCCAGGGAATATTGACATATTTCCCCACTTTTAAAGCATTATATAGCTATTATGACGTAAAGTACATGAAGATACAGTCGCTTGGACCACGTGGCAACGAAGAAGCAATTTTCAGCTGAGTGGCAACTGGGTGAGAAGAACCAGAGACGTAAAATAGGAAGCATTTCGGGTGAATAATTGTTCAAAGTTACAAGTAGCAGCCATCAGAGGGATTCAAGTTGCGAACCTCTACAGATATTCTGAGTCAACAGAAGTAAATGGAAGTGTTTGACGATATGGGAGACATGTCATCTTTTCAGAGCCCAAGACCCAAGTATGCCCAATTTCAGGAGGAAAATAGATGAATAACACTAATAGATAGCGCAATTCAGGACCAGCCTAGGGCTCCGCCCCTCAAGATTCCGTATCAATTTCCAAACTCAAGCTTTTCAGCTTCCAAATTCATTTCCAAGTTCTAACAACTTCAAATCTTAGCTTTAGCTTCCAATTCCTTCAATGAGCAAGCCTTTTCTTTCACTGTAGCCTAGCCTACATTTCTTCTTTCACTTGTATTCATTAACATAACTCACATAAGTGGTCAACATTATTTACTTATATTCATTTACCTTGCTTTCCAATCCATTCTTCCGACAGGACCTTTTGGTTCCTAGTCATCATTTAATTCGTTCACTAGATTTTAGCGAGCAAGGCAAAAGCAAGAACCATCACTGCCTTCATACTAGGTCGTAGCACAAATTCCAGATTAGAAGTCAGCAATTGGGCCTTGAGCTAAAATCTATGTTTGGATCACGTCCCAGTCTTGGCACGCCCGTTAACACACAATCATTCACCCACCTCTAGTCAAGAGGTAAAATCCCCTTGACATTCTACGAGGGAAAACATATTGGCCTTGTTCGTTTCATAGTTTTAGTTTTGTTTTGTAATCATTACACTCATTTCTCTCTCTATCTCTATCCACTCATTACACCTTTTTCCAAAACTAAACTAAACTAAAACTACTAAACGAACAAGGCCATTGTCATTCTCATTTCACACTGAACTCAACAAGGCATCTCACCCAACTTTTCTCATATAAAACTTGTAGGTCACATATATTACATTACTAAAGCACAAAAACTTGGACTCAAACAAAGGTTAAAAATACATAGTTCACAGAATATGCACAGCCTCTCTTTCCATGTTTATGCTTTCAAGGTGGCACATGCCTATACATGTCATTTGAGCAAACCTTCTTTCTGTCACAACACGTAAAAGAACGCACACATGACGTATGAGACGAGCAAGCATTAACTGTGCTTTTTTGTGTACCTAAGCTTCACATAGTGTAAAACAGATGCTTCCATCTGATTAGATCTCTTACTAACACCGATACTCATGCTGAATCACAAATAGAGGCCCCCGCCCACCACCACCCACACACACACACACATTCACATACAAATAATAACTTTTTCCTCCTATTCATTAGCCTATATTCAACATGGGAGGAAGAAGGAAAACCCTTTATTTATGACATTTTTTTCTCTTATTCAGTAGTCTATATTTATCTTCGGGTGAGGTCCCCATATATGAATGTAATTGAACTTCACTGTTTCATGTTTTCCAGTTCTGTTTCCTCTCTTTCTGGTGTACCCAAACCAACCAAACACTTTTCTCAGTCATATTCATTTCAAATGAGAAAAGAATCAAACTAGGCATAGTTTATCATTCCATTGTCTCAGAAACAACTATTTATCAATGGTAAAAATAGGTTTACAACAATCTATTATATTCAAATCAACCACCTATTATAAAATCACTGAGTCATCAAGGAAATTCCAAGAGAGTGGTAACCCACACAATCCATGCCCCTATGCAAGATTCCAACATGCTTCAGCAATCAAATAGTGATTTGAATATTGAAAAGACACTAACTAAAGTGTCTAAAGCCTGTGAGACTAAGATGGAATGACATTTGCTACAACTTTTGAAAGAAACACAGAGGTGGTAAACTCGTAGACAGCAGGAAGTGAGGGAAACTATGTGCAAGAGCTAAATCCCAGTGACACTCAATATGCGTGCAGAGGCCCAAGATCCAAGGCTAGGGTAACACAATGAAATGTAAAGCCAAAATGTTAGCCACCGCATGCCACCAAAAAATCTGTGCATCACCATCTCCCATCGTATAAAGGACAGCAATAATTGGGCATTTCAAACATAAAAAAGTTGTTCAGCAAACAGGCTTCTCACGTTGTGAAGCTCACACCCCAACATATCAAATTACAGATCTAATAAACTAACATAGAAAGAAGCTTCTCCACTCATTTTGAACCTACTCAAATGTCAATTCTACACCTCCATTTCTATAGCTTAGCATATATAATACAAAATGTCTTTGATAACAGTAAGCTATACATGCTGCAACCGGATCATTCCTACATAAAAAAATCCCAGCTTGTCTTAACTTAGCTAAAAACACAGGTTTTGTTGAGCCGCCCATCTTAGATCGTCCCAGATCTGTTGCAGCAACTAGTAAATATAGGGCATGTATAGCTTTTTAATTCAAACAGACATCGCCAAGTCACATCCCCAGTATATCACAGTCTAATAGAGGTTCATCGACAATTAATGCATCTCATAGATGGAAAATTTAGAATCGAGACACTTTAACTGCCATGTGCGAGGAGCACACAAGAAATATGCATAAACAGTAAATGGTGCAATCTGTTTAAGGATAGTTCAAGTATCACGGGAACAAACAAAAGAGTAATAACTAGAAGAGATGCAAAAGAAAAAGAAAGAGAAACACACTTACAATAGGATGAGCAAGCAACTCCCCAAAGTTGTATATGTTTTCTCCGAGCAACGCAGCTAGGGACAAATCAAAAGCCAAATCCTAGAAAAGGATGGAACAAGAGAATCAATAACAGCTTATGGAACAACAGGAAGCTCAACAAACCATGCACATGATATCTAACAGAAACATCAAAAGCAGCTATCTGCAGCAACCGATTGAGCTTTTGAATTATTTTTCTTTCATTAAAAATGTTCATCTCCGAACAAAGGGAAATTCAACACATTTGATCATTACACAAGAAGAAAGCACATACTGAAACCAAATGCACTTTACAGCTCTCTCTTTTCCTTGCATGCAATAACAACAGATTACGGAATACCATTTACCATATTGCATGGAAACAATTCTTCAAACATCATAGTACCAAGAAAATTAAACCTTCCACTAAATTGATGCCAAAATATCCTTAAGAGTGACAACATAGGAAATAATGAAAGACATCATTGAAATTCGTAAAATATGTCATAATCCCATACCAGCTTAAATGATTCGGATATAGACTCCACTGAAGTGTATGCCAAGTAAAGAAGAGCACTTTTGTAAAATTCAGCAAATTCCTGGCGAGACTTGTAATATTGTGATGAAACCCAATAATAGCTAGCATACACAGAGGGATCAATGTCAGTCATGCTGTCAAGCGTAGTCTTCCCATCATCTAAAAGCTTTTTGCACTCCTTTTGGTCGCCTTTCTCAATGTTGAAGATAGCTATTTGCATCTTAATGTAAAGAATTGGTTCCTCAATGCGCATCTCCCTGGTAGCACGAAGCTTTTCAATCACGCCTTCAAGGAAACTAATGGCAGCCTCTTTCTCTGGATATTGCCGAGAGACTATGACGGCAAAATGTGCAAGCTTGAGAAGATTGATCTTGGTTTCAAAGTCCGCAATGAAATTATGATATAACTGTATGAGAGAATCACCACCCTGAACATAACGACAAATCGAAATGTCAAATGAACATAAAAAGAAGATATGATCGCCAATGGATGTTCTCAAACTGAGTTTTCCAATCAAGAAATGAGGGAAAATAGAAGCAGCCATGCTACATGTCAACCATTATATCATTACCTAAAAATAATTACAAAAAAAGGAGTCGTAAACAAGATCCCATCTAATAGACATTAGGCCAAACAAATGACTAGAATGCGGACCAATTCTGAACAAAACCTCATCTTCCACAACCGTAGGTTATGATAATGGCAACATTAGTAACGATTTTGAAGTTAGAATAGCTTCAGTTTTCTAATCCGTTTGTTTTTCCTGACACTGTGTGCACTAAATGGCTCCGCGGTCCATCCCCACTCGAAAACCCACTGGCTTGGAAGTAGTCAGAGTGGAAAGATGTGATTCAGGTACAATTGCATCTGCCACTTTGAAGTCAGTGCTACTAGAATACTTCAAGGACGAGCAGCATTTTGGATCAGCAAATAATAGATTAGGCCAACCACCAGTATTTACAGATTTACTTAAATATTGTGCAAGGTCTGCCGCTCAACTTCTACCTAAGGTCGAAAGCCCTAAACTACATAACTAGAGCCTAGAGTAACTTGGATCTAGATTTCTTCGATTCCATTCCCCCACGGTGTACTGTCTTCAACAGAGAAATCAACATGTGGAAATCAATTCCATTTTCAACAGAACCACAACCCCCAATTGACATGGGAAGATGCAATACCAGTATTACGGACATAATAACGGTGGACAAATACTACCATTGGATGGGAAGAATGGTCTTGTATTTTCCGTATGGCTAGAAGTACTATGTTTAATTTGGTTGAGAAGGGTGGGATGAGGGGGAGGATCATTTCAATGATGATGTAGAAGGGGAGACAATCCAAAAGACAGATACTTGCGAGGGGTCGAGCTAATTAAACCCTCTTTCCATTAATTGGCTCAGATTGAACAATCCCCATATTGTGCCCTCATCCCCAAAACAAACCAACCAACCAGGAAACGAGCCTTCATTACATCATGTACTATTCCCACTGATATGTAAACAAATCTATGAGTAGCGGGGAACAAAAATTTCACCTTAAAGAGCTTTACAGCACAGAGAGTTCATTTCCCAATAAAACGACAAACATCCAAAAGATTGCAGATAGCCAGCAACGCATATCGGTGCTTAAGCCATTGCTCCAACTCAGCCAAAAGGAAGATATGCAAAGTCATCACGTGAAAGAGGCTACTCTTTTTATATTACCTCAAGGGTCCCATCTCTTTCTCCTACCCAAACTTCTACATCATGACCATGCATGTTATCAGCTGGCAGTTAATCAAACGTCAAGGCACTCAGTTGAGTTGTCAAAGTCAGACTAACTAAGCAGGATTTTTGTTTACTCTTTGCGAGGAAAAGTTACAACGAAAGGCCACTTGGATCCACCCATAGAGAGTAAACCCCAAATAGTGCAAGTCTGCAACAGCTGACTAGCCCCGTGTAATTGAATAAGTCAAGGTGTAGCCAATGGAAGTTGAATAGCAGCCTCCGTGTCTGCGGTTGGCCCAACTGTAAACCGCTGGGCTAAGCTAATGGGTTAGTACCATCTCACGTGAAGTTCCACAAGCCTTGGTCTCCAAATTCTCTTGTCCTTTGTCAATTACAGTTTCATATAGGGAAATCAGACCTTATAACAGAGATAAATAAATCTCCTGCACTTAAGCCAGCTTACCCATATTCGGAAACATAACCAAACAAAACTAAAATTCAAAATTCTCTCCATAAGGAAACAAAAAATAACTGTCAAAGGCATTTTCAGAGAACTGGCAATACCAAAATACTTCACTTTAAAAACCCTACTTTTCGTTCAAAGAAACTTAATGAGATCTCCAAACCCTAATTTCTCACCACGTGCTTCACCAACAAACCACAACTCACACGGAGCAAACTAATGTCCAAGCGGCGGATATATAAACATGTATACGTATTGAATTTTGCCAAATTCGGAAACATAACCAACAAGACTAAAATTCAAAATTTTCATCCCTAAGAAAACAAAAGGTAACGGGTAAAAGAATTTTCGGGGAAACTGGAAATACTCCACTAAAAAAACCCTACTTTTCAGTCAAAGAACCTTAATGAGATCTCTGAATCCTAATTTCGGCGCACACACGCGTCACCAACCACACCAAGGCCTCAAACTACGCAATTTCAACTTACTCGGACCAAAGTAATGTCTAACGCCGATATACGACCATGTATTTGTATCGAAATTGAGATAGATGAAGCGGGTGAAAACATAGGAATATGGAAGAAGAGACCTGAAAGGCGGGGAGAGAGACGAACTGTTCGAGCTTGAGAGTGAGCTGATGCCAAAGCTTCTTCTGGTACAGATCTGAAAGGGTATTGAACCAGTCGTCGAGCCCTGGATGGGCATTGCGAAGGTTCTCGAGGTACTGCAGAGCGGCCATGGCTGACTTCAAAGCGGTGAAGCCCCAAGCCGCAGAGGCGTGTATAGTTTTAGAGAGAGAAAGAGAGGAGAGAGAGAGGGAGAGGGTTGGTGGAAAACTAAAACCTCTCCTCTATACTCTTTTCTGTCTTGTCTTCTGCTCAAAGCAAGGAATAGAGACGTCAACGAGATGGAGTTTTGAGCTGAACTGAGTTCCAATCCAATTTTGAATCGGGCTGAGTCCCCAACCCGTTCATCTTAGTAATCAATGTTCCATTAATTTTTTACGTGAACGACATATTCGATGAACTCTATAAAATAAATGATTTCGTCATTATTTTTTTGGTCCAGGAGGGGCCGCAAGCCCGCGACGGCCCAAAACTATAACGAACTGGACTCTAAAAAATTTGAGCCCTATTTAGGTTAAAATTGTGGATATTTTGTCGGGTTGACCCACCTAACTAAGGTGGGTTTTGCCCAAATAATTGTGCTTTCCTTTGGGTTGACCCGTCTACAGCTGAAACGAAACAAGTTGCTCGCGAGCAACTCGTGATTCGACTCGTTAAAACTCAGCTCGGCTCATTTAGTAATCAAGCCGAGCTTAAGCTTGAGTTTTAGACTTGTTTAGTAATCAAGCTCGGTTCCACTCGCAAAAGCTCGAATCATTTATATAGGCTCAAGTTCTTTAAGGAGGCTCATTAAGTAAGTTACCTTAACTCGGCTCATTTAACGAGCCGAGTTCGAGCTCCACAAAACTCAGCTCGATTTGTTTACACCCCTAGGTCCAATTAACATGGGCTTCGCCCAAATAACACTGTTAATAATTTATCTCATTCACTTTTATGATTTACGACACTAATTAATTTTTTCCCGAATAATTGATCTGGATGGTTAAGCATCTCCAAGGAGGTGTAAAATTCCAGCCCAAATATAACACGTGTAAGTTAAATAGACATTTTGATTCTTGGAATGTGCGAACTGCAAGGGACCCTCCGAACTTCAAATTTTTTACTATACTTTATTAGACTTCAAGTGACCCACTTTATTTAAAAAATTAATTAATGCATCAATAGTAAACCATAAATCTATTATAGTATTGCAGAATGACTTTTTGTGAGAATAGCCCAGGGTGCGATAAGTGGCATAGTTTAATTGGATTGTCATTAGAGTTTTTAGTTAGTACATGTAACATTACTCTGATTACCACTCTTAAATATTATCCATAAATACGTTACGTGATATTTAAAATTTACCTTCATTGTCTCCCTTCATATCCGTATTTGAATAGAAGATTTTTATGCTATGAAGTATAATTTAATCTGCATATTGCATATATCGCATTTTTTCTTATTAGTTGAAAGAAAATATAAAGATAAATCTGTCTATCCGTGCACGCTTTAATAATCTTATTGATATTTTTGAAAGGAAATATTGATAAATCTTGCTCAATCCCGTTGATAAATAGTTTCATATAAAATGAAGATGGTTTCCTTATTTGTAGGAGAACTCACCCATGTGCATGTATAATTGTCCAAATTTAGATGGAAATGCGAAAATCACTTCAATCATATCTATAAGACTAGAATCAACTTACCAATCAAGCAATAAAATTCAAATTAAAAAATCTGTTATGTTTATCAATGATTCATGGGTTTTATAAGGGAACAACTCTCTCACACGGGCTGTGTTTATTTCCTAGAGGCTAGAGGTAACAATCATGTAATTGTCTGTCAATACAAAAGATACTGAAATTGAGAGCAAGTAAAGAGGAAGAGATGCAACGAAGACACACGAGGCATCTGTATTGGAGCAACAGATGTTTGATAGTATATTTTTTTTTGGTAAAGAAGGATTTTATTACCAAAAAGAACAAAGGAATACAAGAAAAACATGGGTAAAACCCACAGAACACAACCAGCAAACACCCTAAAAAGAAACTACAACAAAGCCAAACTTCAAGCTAGCTACAAAATCTTCTCGGAAATACTCCAAGCCCTACAAAGAGCTAGATTAGCAAAACTTTTACCAAATTTCCTCCAAGACGACGCACGGTCCCTTACATCTTTGACAATCATATCAAAGATGGCATCGATAGAGTACCGCTTGTTGCAAAAAACTGAGTCATTACGAGCTTTCCAAATGTAATAAACAGTTCCAGCCATAGCTAACTTGTACATAGAAGAGGAGAACCCTTTCTTTTTTACATGATGAATAGCCCAACTTATCTCACGCCCCAACTCAACTGGCCTCCTAGAAATGCCAAACATTTGAAGTATTCTACCCTATAAGCAGGCTGAGAAAGAGCAATCAAAAAATAGGTGCAAATGGGACTCATGCCTACAGTTGCATAAAACACACAAGGGATCCACCTGCATCCCCCAAGAGAGAAGCCTATCCTTTGTAGAGAGATGACCCCAGCAAACAAGCCACATAATAAAAGCCCATCTAGGTATACCTTGTTTGAACCAGACAATAGGAGCCCATGGAACTTTAGGAAGGGGAGTTCTAAGAGCTTCCAGAGCAGACTTAATTGAGAATTTGCCATTAGAAGTAGGCATCCAAATCACAGAATCATCAATTTCTGGATTAGGTCTGAAAGTTGGAGGAGTATTCCTTATAATATTCATAACTACTCGGTTTCTTTGTCTAGGCCAGTGCCAATTCCCATCATGAACAATAGATGAGACCTTGGCCAAGAGAGAACTGCCCACATGGTTAACTATACTACCACCAAACACTTTGTAAAGAGGGCCTGCATCATGCCAATAATCCAGCCAAAGAAAAGTAGTATTCCCATTGCCAATTACATTCTTGATAAGGGGTTGCACAACCTCTCGAAGCTTGAAAAGCTTCCTAATCGTCCAAAAAGAGTCTTGGGGAATACTCATCTGCCAAAGACACTTGTGTTTAATGATGTAAGAGTGAACCCATCGGACCCACAATGAATCAGATTTCTTGCTTAAGGCCCACAAGTGCCTAATCATGGTTGCTTTATTCCATATTTTAAGAGGCTTAAACCCCAATCCGCCTTCATCCTTAGGAGTGCACACCCAATCCCATTGAATTTTAGCCCCTGTTTGCCGAAGCTGAACTCCTGTCCACAGAAAAGACCTCAGCAAACCCTCTATATCTTTTAACAACTTTTGAGGAAGGATAAAAATAGAACACCAATACACTTGCATGCTCCATAACACAGAGCTAATTAATTGGGAACGACCCCCAAACAATAACAACTTAGTTGTCCAACTATTTATCCGTTGCAAGATCTTCTCTTTGAGTTGAACACAATCAGAATAGGAAAGCCGAGAAGTAATGAGGGGTACTCCTAAATACCTGACTAGAAGGTTACCTTGAGGAATAGGGAGAATAGCTTCCAATAGCACTTTAAGTTCGCTGCTCACTCCGAAATAATAGACAGCACTTTTCTGAGGTTAGGACTGAGACCAGAGAAGGAGTGGAAGTCATCTAAAGCAGATTTAACTGTAGAGAAAGACCCTTGATCAGCACCACACAGAATAAAAAGGTCGTCTGCAAAAGCCACGTGATGGAGCTGTAAATTTGATAGTATATTGTTTCTTTTGTTATTTGTTTTTGCTCATTATGCATGACAGCACTCCAATTTGTTGTTGCATGTGCCATTCATTTTTTTACAGTAGATACTAGAAAATCATTGCCAGTTGTTTTCCTCCCTGCTTGCTACCTTGGATTGTATATCAAATGTTGTTTCTCCAAGCGTAGGGTTTAGGCCGGCGGTAGCATGATAACCGGTAAGTCCGGGTCAATTTCACAGAGACCGAATGCGCTTAGCGTGTTGATTGATTCGCGAATGAGGGTTTTAGCCTTAAAGCGGCAAACTTGGCTTGTGATTTGGGGGTGGAATTCTCTCGACTTCGAGAACGACTCGAAGATTAAAAACAACTAATTAAACTAAGGCAAAGTCTAGGGGTATTTAACGACCATGACTTGGGTTAATCCATCCCCTCTTGATAACCGGCTCGGGGCATCATTAAATGCTCCCGAACGGAAGATTTAGAATTTAAAACCTTTTACAAGAAAATGTGTTTACCAAAGACTGGAATTTTCGGTACATTTTGCAAACGAATGCGTTGACATCGCCCAAAGCATCCCACATACCAAGTGGTGAAACCCTTGGCTACGTGGGATCAAAAGGGTTAACAAACCCACCCTTTGGTACATAAAAGTGAAACCCCAAATTTTCGCCAAACAAGCAATGTATGCCTTATACACGAGATGGATGGATTAAACCCAAGTCATGAAGTGTTAATCACCCCATGACTAAGCCTATTAAAACTACTCACCCATTACACTAGTAAATAAGCCTAGAAATTGGAATAAAACTAAAAACATGATTTATAAACTTAAAAACTAATTTTTAATGAAGTTTCTAAGTTTACCTAGAACTTTAATAATTGAGAAAATCAACAAACAACAACTAGAAACTAGAGTTTACTAAGGAAACAACTCAAAAATCACGAACATGAAATACTAGACAAAAATGAAAAGAAACTAGATTTATATAAAGATCTCAACATGTACTACAACGTTAAAGAAGAAGATTTACCTTGAAACTAAATGGAAGAGCATGAAATTCTAGAGAGAAGGTAGAGCAAAACCTAGGTTACAAACTAAGGGAGGTAGAGAGAGAAGGTGAAAGTAAGAGATAACCTAATAATCTGATGTTTGGGGCCAAAACGTGTACAAAAGGTCCAAAATGCCCCTGAAAATAAACTGAGATCAGGCTAAAAATCTGTAGAAAAACAGGCTGGATACCGATATGGGAAAAAACCCATACTGGTATGTAGACTTCCTGACTGCCTTCTTGCTTTCTGGATACCGGTATGGGAAAAAACCCATACTGGTATGTAGACCTACTGTGAGCCTTTTTGCTTGATGAATACTGGTATGAGAAAACATGCATACTGGTATCTAGACCTCCTGATTGCTTTTGTTGGTTGCTAGATACCAGTACGTATGGGAAAAAACCCATACTGGTATGTAGAATTGCTGAATTCTTTTTTTTCTTTTCTCTTCGTTTGATCTTCGTTTGATCATCTCTTCACTTGATCTTTTAGGCTTCCCGAGCCTTGTTCAATGATTCATTCTTGACTCCCGGGACTCAGTGGTGGAGTGCCACGTGGCCTCGGGTGCTCAGGCATCCCGTGGTTCAACCATGGCGTTAAAGCAAGCCTTATTCTTTCGATTAGCCTGTAACTAACAAAAACCACTCACGCGCAATATCAATCGTATAAAAGCTAAAATATGCGTGCGTGTGTGCCAAAAACGAGAGAGATAAGTCCCTTTATTTACAATATCGGGGACTTATCACTCCCAAAGTCACAAAAGGTTTCCCCAAAGAAACGCTCTCAGAGCCGGAAATCTGGCAAGGGAAACAAAAAGAAGAATCACTCAATCTAAACAGTAACATTTAAGATCTATATTTGCGGCATATCTTTATGTTTGTATGCATATTCGAACTCCAGTACATGATATTATTGGGTCATTCTAGGACAAAATGCTGGAGTGGTCATGTTACTCAATAAACAATATTTGTCCAATTCTAGTGTATTTGTAACTAAGACTTGGTCAAATTATGTTTTGCTATATTATTTGTACAAAGAATGTTTGAAGCAACGTACAAATACTAAAGTTTTCTCATGAGTTTAGGACACAATTATACATAAGAATGTTTGTTAACCATTTGAGAGTGTTGAATGTTTTGACATACAAATCCAGTTAACAAGACGTATCGGATTTCTTATGTGGACTAAGCAATAGGTATTGCCTATCTTTATTCATAATATTGACCTCTTTTTACTTAATCCAAGAGTAACAGTAGAAAGAGGTTGGTCGTAGTTGAGGGGTTAAGCTCTCCAAGCTGCTGCTATTGAAAGATATATTTATAATATTAATTTAAAGTTTTTGGACTGAATTTTTTAGGATTATGCATTACCGTCCATTACTTTATTTCATTAAGTTACATACGTTTATGTAATTTAATTAGAATTAAGTTTGGTTGCTCAAAAAATTAGAATTAAGTTCATCACACTAAGTCATTTAATCGAATCATCAAAATTATTAATCTTCCCGTGCATAGCACGGGTTTTATGCTAGTTTAATAGTAAGATGGAAGTGTTTTTTGTCAACATATCATACATTTTCAAGGGTTTGGAGGGACATAAGCTCTTTGGTCTCAAGCAATTCGGAAATGGCAAGTATCATTGGTAAAGGTTTCTACATCAAAGTGGGATCGGGTATGAGTACATCTTTCTGGAATGATCTTTGGTTGGGAGAAGAAAAGCTGTGTAATGTGTTCCCAAGACTATTCTCCATTTCCACGCAACAGAAGGCAAAGGTAGGAGAAGTGTATGATTTTAGAACCTTATCGTGGCAGCTTTGTTTTAGAAGAGCTCTGTTCGTATATGAATCTAATCAAAGGGATCTTCTAATCCAAATGCTGAATGAGATCAACCCCTTTGGTGATAGGAGAGACATTTTGACATGGAGATGGGATGGAAATAATGGTGTTTTCTCAGTAAAATCGTGTTATGAGAAATGGGATGGAGATTTCAATTCAGAAAATGTCATTGGCCCTCTGTCCAAGCAGATCTGGAGAAATTTATGCCCTTTCAAGGTAGAAGTCTTCGTGTGGCAGGCTATGCAAAGTAAAATAGCAACAAGGAGCGAGCTGATTAGAAGAAATATCTTAAATCCAATGGCAGCTGGTGATGGTAGATGCCCTCTGTGCAACTATGTTTTGGAATACCCATCTCATCTACTATTACACTGTAATATTTCGTGGGAAGTATGGTCTCGAATCATTAAGTGGTGGGATATAGCTTGGGTTAGTCCATCTAATTTATATGATCTCATGTGCTGGTGGTTCTCAAACAATTTTAGAAGTGTTGAAAAAGGTTGTTGGGAGATCAGTTTCTATGCGGTGCTGTGGTCTATCTGGTTGGAAAGAAATCAAGTCGTCTTCAAAGCTAAACAGGTGGATGTTGAAGAGTTGGTGGACTGCATCAAAACGAAAATTGCATTATGGACAAAAGCTTGCTTTGACATACGGGATTACACGGTGGAGGATATTAAAAGGTGCATTCAAGGGATCAGAAAACTCAAGCTGGTGAAATCAAACATTGATCATCTATGATTGTGCAAGAAAACTCAAGCTGGTAAATCAAACTTTGATCATCTCTGATTGTGCAAGAGCATGTGGAGTGGAAGGTGTCCAATATGAAGATGTTGGTGAAGTATTATATAGTAATGACAGGGAATGGGTCACGTCCCCTGTCTGGTTTCACTCTGGTTTTGTTTTACTACTTCATTACTCTAGTCTAGACAGTTGTTGCTTGATTGATTCCTTATCAATCTCGCTTGGTGTAATTCTCCTTTTATTAATATATTGTTTTTTGCCGATCAAAAAAAAAAATGGTGGGTTAGAGAATTTTTATTTATTTTTTTATAACCGGATGTCTAGGTCAGAAATTAATGAGACGAAAGTTTTTTTTTTTAAACCTAAATGAGATCGTTTCTATTCGAAACTTGACGAAGGAAGTGGAAAACAAAGGAAACTAAAAAAAATTCCTTCTT
This sequence comes from Vaccinium darrowii, assembly GCA_020921065.1. Lineage (NCBI taxonomy): Eukaryota > Viridiplantae > Streptophyta > Magnoliopsida > Ericales > Ericaceae > Vaccinium > Vaccinium darrowii. The sequence continues at coordinate 5,000,156 of CM037152.1, read as the reverse complement.
GCTTGTTTGGTTTCTAGTTTTGGGAGAAGAGAGAAGACATATGATAGAAACGTAAATGAAAGGCCTTTAGGTTCTTCAATTTGGCGTAGAGAAAAAGGGTAAGAAAATAGGCTCTTAGAATTTCCTTAAAACCAATGATTTCTTTTATTTTCTCTTGACTTTCTCTTAAAACCAAACAAAAGAGAGTTATTTTCCCTTTCCTTACTTTCATTTCCTTTGTAAAAGCCAAACGATAGAAAATACTCAAATTTCCCACTCTATTTCGTTCTTAATTATTTTCTCTTTCTTCCCACATCTTTCCTCGAGCTCCAAACAAAGCTGATTGAAAGTTCCCGCTTTAAGCTTGCCTTTTGCAACACCAAAACGGTTTAGCAAAGCTCACCCTTTGCTGGCATGGATCCCCCAAATATAGTTTAGTTTTGATAAACAAAAATACTATGCGTGCACAGCCATGCGTTTGCAAAACGCACGGATGGTGCATCTGCACTGTCCAAAAGTATTTTCAGTTGTCCAAATTTTATTTACTCTTTGACCGGTAAGAAAGTTATTCGACTGGTCAAAGAGTAATTAAGATCCGAACTATCAATTTGTTGAAATGGATGGTTAAGATGCATGCGTATACAACTACGTATGGATAAACGGGTTCATTGATTAATTGTGCTACATCCATCGGAGATGCTAATATGCAATTTTCACTAATTTCAGTTCGTCATTTCAATAATTAATCTTCAGGTAACTTCCACCATTATTCCCAAAAGAAACTTCAATTCCTTTTCTTTCCCCACGTAAAAGAATATCCTGAGACAGGATTCAAAAAAAAAAAACACTACTTTTGTAGTGGGAAATTATTTTCACAAATGAAGGCACTTCATTTCTTATCTTTAAGTGCAACTTTTATATGCAATTTTTTCACCAAATTTTTCACTAAAAGATGAGAAATGTAGTGTATTGATCAAAAAGTGAAGTGTGAAAATCATTCCCTTAGTAATCTGCTTTTTTTAATAAATTTCGGAAAGTAGCTAAACTATGTCACATGCATGTTTTTTAAAATTCCCCACATCACTCAAAACATAATAGTATCCCTTTGGGGCATTGCAATGTGGCGTTCCAAAACCCTTTTTATTACACGTTATGGTTCATACATTTTTTCTTGGACTCGCCATAATGTGTGGTGAAAAATGTGCGTGGAGCACCACGAGGCGGAGTCCCAAAGACACTGAATAATTTTTCCCAAATTTAGGGCTCATTTGGTAGCCATTTCGTATTTGTACATATTGAATTTTGTTCTGTCTTTTAATTAGGACATGAAATTAGCAGATACTTAAATAATGTAGTATTAACAAACAATGGATATTGTTCCAGAAAATGGGAAAATTGATTTATTGCACTTGATGTTACGCCCTAGCATTTTATTTTATTTATTATGTTGCTATTTACAATTGGGTGTTGAGGTCGGATTCTGATTAATTATTTTTTCGAGTATTGTTGGCATTAATATAGTTTTAAGGGTATAAGTTAATTTTAGAAGATTTTAGAAGATTATATTTATTAAATCATTTTTATTTATTATATGGATTTGTATGTTATTGGAAAATATCTTTATTGGGAGCTTTGGTGAGAGGACATAGTATAGGGGTTATTAAGCAATTATTTGGCTATTTTTTAGGGTTAACACGTTAGTGGGTGGTTATGTTAAATAGATATTCCTTAGTTGATTAGGGTTATAGTGTGAGAACCATATTGAGAGGAGAACTATCATATAGAACCGCAGTAGACAACGGCTTTTCGGGGTGGTCTTATTACTTGTTCTCGATCTTTAGTCTGGTACGTCCAAAAATTACTCCTTTTTGTTTCTATTGTTTTGGATCAATTTGTTGAAGGGAAACAGTTCTTGGGTTGTGGTATTAGATTTAATTGGTTAAGAATTGAGAGAGAGAGAGAGAGAGAGAGAGAGAGAGAGAGAGACGTGTTGTACCTGGCAGTGGGGGTGGAGTTTTGTGATGTGCTATGCATGTGATGGTGATAATGGGTGTGAGTTGATTTTGTGCAATATACCACCAATAGTTTATTTGCTAGTACTAGTTAGCATATTGTAAAAAGGGTGAAACTGGTGGTTTAATCAATTGGTGGATCCCACCGAGAGTCGTGATCGGGTATGTGTTCGTGTGATTATGGTGTTCGGTGGATGTGTAAAACTATAAATTCTTGGGGTTCTAGCAAAGGCTTCTCTGGGGAATCAGATTTTATGACTTGTTTGGGAGATTTGGATGGTAGTTCTATTGGTAGTAGAATTGACGTGGCATATATTTGGGAGAGGCTTAATTGGAGAACAGGTGTTATAGCATGGGGAACTGTTGGAGCTGAAAATTTAAGCTTGGGTTTTGATAATTTTGGTGGCTATTGATTTAGGATTGGGCTTAGTTTCGGCACTTTCATACTATAGGATATTATAGCTCGTATGATCACTATCATGATATTCGAAGAGTTAGTTAATTCGTATTTCCTATTTTTGTACAGGTTAGACTATTTTTGCGTGTTCGAGTTGCATTGTCATTTGATCAAGGTGAGTGGTTAAGTATGTTACTTACTTTCGAAACTTCCCCGTGTCGCTTAAATTGTTCTTTGAAAAATCTGGAATTGTTAATTGGACAAGCGAATTATTTAATTATATTTGGTTCTTTAAATTGGCACGCGATAAAATGTATTCTTTTTGGTGAGAACTTTATGGATATTGTTGGGAGCTTTATTTATTGGAAGTCCAGGGAAATTATTCCTTTAAGGTGACCCTGGCCATAAGGGAAAAGGCTCGGGTTAGGCCGGTGACCCTTTTGCTCAACGGCTGTCTTTCGCCGGATCGACTTAGGGAAGAGTACCACGATTTTCCAACACCTGGTGACTCTAAGTTCGATATTGGATCCAATCTTGAGATAATTATATTGTTGGCCATGGTACTATTTGGTTGTGGTTCCCCATTATTGTTGGATATCATCTAGTGATCACCATGGAAATTTAGTATTGTTTTATGGTACATCGTGTATGCCAAATTATGTTTACTTGGGAATCTATTTTTATCTCGGTTTTAGAACTTTATTTAATCTATACATGCTTTGCCATTCACTGAGCTTGTCAGCTGACGGATTTATTCCAACATCATTTTCAGGTAAATCAAGTCAACAAGTAAGGACTCTGGCTGCGTCATGGGGAGTTACTGTGTCGACCTCCATAGGATGTTGCATTCTAGTTTTATAATTTTATTTATCGCTTCCGCACTTTGTTAAACCTTTTATAATAGAAATTGAAACTCCTTTTTCTATTGGTAATATTAGGGCTGTCAAAAAAAACCCGCGAACTGTGAATCCGAACCGAACCGAACCGAACCGTAGGTTTTGGATTGGGTCCATGGATTAATGGTCCAAACATGGATTGAAAAATTAGAAAACCGTGCTTCACGGTTCGGTCCATGGATTTTCATAAAAGAACCGTGGATAAACCGAACCGGACCGTGAGAATTTAATTAATAAAAAATATATATTTATATATATAATATTGGGATAAGAATTATAATTAAACATATTATTCTTAATTTTATACCCTAAATAGGCGAATGTGGGATAACTGAAAAGTAAAGGTGCAAACTGTAATTAACAATTGCAATTTTGCTTGCACGTATATTAGCTACTCCCGGACTCGAGACTGGTTGTGGTGAAGACTTTTGTTTACTCGCTTTATATTATGCTGTTTCTGCATCTTTTTACTATTGTTAGTGGTACTCTCTTGAATGTGAATCTCTTTGAATCACTTTGAAGCAATGTTGTTGGTGACTTGATGTTGTTTATTAAAACTTAAAAGCTACTGATGAATTTGTTCCAAAAGTTACATTGAGAATATGAATGTGGAATATGTTTTTTTATTTTATGGAATGTTATAATCCGTGGATAAACCGTGAACCGAACCGTGATTTTTTTGATTGTTTCGGAACCAGACCGTAGACTTTTGGTTTGGACACGGATTGCCTTACGTTGGACCGTAGACTTTTGGTTCGGTCCTTGGATTCATACCAATCCGCACCAAACCGGACCGTTGACACCCCTAGGTAATATATTCTTATCATTTTGGTTTATGGGATGGTTGTGCCCCATGGCTATGACTTGAGATATATTTGGCTTTGGTATGGTTTGATAGCAAAAGAAAATGGATATGTTAAGTCCGATGACTTTATTTTATTTTAGGCTGCGTGTTTCATGGGGTTGAAGCCTCGTGGTCCACGGCCGGTCACTTCTCATTTTGGGGTGTGACACTTTACAAGACAGATCATTCTCTCACAATAAACCAACTCAATTTCACTAACTTACTGTCAAAGTCAATTTGTGGAACACCCTAACCCAATGCTCCATTCTTACCTCCATTGCTTCATTGAAGAGTATCGAAACAATGAGTTTATTTGAAAAGTGATCTAACTCCAAACCAAAACTCTATTTGCCACCTCTATATTTTCAAAAAAAAAAAACACTCAAAAATCAAACATTTACCAACTTCCCTCCCAAAAAAGAAATTTAAAAAAAACAATTTTTTTTTATTAAAAATAGTCAATATTGGTAACTATTTAAAGATATTGTGAACATGTTTCTAATGATATGTCCGCACAACAAGAACATACAAATACTCATTTGATAAATACAATAAGAATTACAGTATACGTTTGTCTACTTTTTGTTCCAATACTACCCTTTCGTCACAACAATGTTTATCTGCAGCATATGAAGGTGCTAAAATATAAACCTTGTTGTAAGGAAATGATAGCGTAGCTACGTTTATTAGACACATTTAATCACATCAATAATGAGATAATTATGCAACTACGTACTCAAAGTTAGGAAACCCTCGTGCGAAATTACAAAATTTTATGTACTTTGAGTTTGCTGTTACAACGATGATGCCATTGAATTACAATTGGTCTCTGTGTGTGATTATTAAGTGTAATTGACAGGTACAACAAATATTTTGAAACCGCCACTGATGTTTATATTACACGAAAATGGCCACACAAGTCAAAAAGTATACCATAAGACATCACACCAAATTTGTCTCCGAAAGGGCTGAAAAAACAATGAGAGCACCTCCTAGTGTTTCGGGGGAGAAGATTATTTATTTTTTTGTAGTGTCTACATCGAATCACATTTCGATGATTCGCAGTTTTATTTTACATGATTTTAATTGATTTTTTAATCAAATGTAACGTACAGTATTCAATTAAATTAATTTATGATATAGTGTTTGGCTGTCAAATCATCAAAATCTAACTAAAATATTTATTGATACTCAACTGAGCTAATTTTCTTGAATTTTGACGCTGCTGTTTGGGGGATTTGAGGGTGAAATGGTCCATGAGTTTCAAAAGTCCAGCATTTGTTACTGTATTATGGATGGGATTTAATAACTTGACAGTGCTTATATCCCGGCATATGAAATCTCACGGGGTGGGATTCTATTTCTCCTCCATCAAGAGCTATTAAGTGCGACTATTTTGCCATCCCCATTTTGTCCTCATGTGATTTGTATGAGAATAAAATAGGAAATGCTTGTTACAATTCCAACACGGGAAAAAAAACTGAATTTCTTTTTTCACTATCATGTCTATATTCCAATGGAGTTTATATCTCACCCATATCCTAAGGATTCTGCATCCCATATTTTTATCTTTGAGCAAACAAACAAGCCTTGTGCTTGTTTATTGGAGGAGATTTGAGGATGGGATTGGATATACTCACACTATCTGTGTTTGTTAGTCCATTTTGAAGATTTGTGTCATTTTTAAATTATTTATATCTTGAAATTTATGGTGTTTTTCATGATTTTGAAAACTTTGAATAATAGAACTAATTTTGATCTATCAAATAGGATCGATATTGCATATTTTTTTTAGATCCATATTGAAAGATATAAACAATTAAAAATTGTCACAAAACTCCCCAAATTGACTAACAAATACGACCGAGGGAGTATTATGCAGTGGGTCCCAAAAGTCTAACTTTTGTTATCGCATTATGGATGGGATTTCATACCACCAAATGTGACTATTTTGCTCTACCTGTTTTGTCCTTATGTGATTTGCATGAGGATAAAATAGGAAATATTTGCCAAAATCCTAGCCAAAACAAACACCGAATTTTTTTCCTCCCCATCATTTCTACTATATTCCAAGGGAGTTTATATCTCACCCATATCATATGGATTGTATATCCCATCTTTTTATCTTCCATCAAACAAAGAGTTATTACTATTCACTCATATCTTGTTCCTCTTTATTCTCTCCTAAAATTAACCACACGCCCATCGACTCTTCTTTGCATGGCTTAGGGCTTGAAGCAAATAAGATGCCCTTGTAATGACCCGAATTTTCGTAAATAAAAATTTCGTTAAATAATTTAATTAATTATTTTTAATTTCCGGTTTATTGGATTATTTTTCTATTAAAATATTATTTAATCCTTTTAATACGAATAAATAGAACTCTAGCCATGCATATACGCGTACGAGACCGAGTAACACATCCGTTACACCACCGTAGCACCCGGAGGCCGTTATTAATACTCGAAACCTACCCAACCACCACCATTACTCCATTCAACCACAATCGGTACGTCATGGAGAGGTCACATCCTCACATTGGAACTTGAGGTTGACCAACTTAGAGAGAGAGAGGCTTCGTTCTTCAACAGATTTTTGTTTCATAAAATCTCACATTTTATGACACTCCAATCTCAACACATAAAATGTAAAAGTGATTTTATGAGATTTTCATAAAATCTTCCTAAAATCTAGAGGTATCAGTTGGGAAAACAACTCCATTTTATCACCCCTCCATAAATGTTCATTTTATGAGATTTTCATAAAATGTACCTAAAATCTATTGGAGAACAAGGCCAGAGAGAGAGAGAGAGAGAGAGAGAGAGAGAGAGAACCACGGAGAGAGAGAGAGAGAGAGAGAGATGCCGAGAGAGAGAGAGAGAGAGTGAGGTGTGTGTGTGTGTGTGCATGCATGTTAGTACACATGCACATGCATGAGTTAATGCTTAGTTCACTTGTGCAAGCAAGTGGAGGGGTAGAGGAAGTTTCCTAAGCCTATGTTTTGTACCCAAAACTAGTTAGAACAAGCCTTGCTATTTTAGGAGTAACCTATGTTTACCCACACAATACATGCATTTGAGCACAATCTACACAACCTAGACCTATTATGCTTGACCTTGCACTCCAAGTTTCCTTGAAACATGGCTCCATGTTTTAAGGAGGGAATATTCTCCCTAGTCCTAGCCATTTAAGGCTACCCCCATAGCTATAACTCCAAGCACATGCTTATTGTACATTCTAGCTCCTAAAAACACCCCGTAACAAAGGTGACCATGCAAAAACCTACACAACGAGAGGCGTATTTTTCCCCCACTATTGATTCCCACGTTGGTTACTATGTATATACCCATATTTGTTCATTTTGCAAGCCTAATGCAACCTAGACCTAAGCCGAGTTTCCGAATGGATTTTATCTAGATTTTATCAAGATTTGATAAAATCAAGCCTTGATTTTATCCATTCGGAAACTGGAGTTGATAAAATCTTAGATTTTTGCATTAAAAAATCTAAGATTTTATCAACTCAGTTTCCGAATGGATAAAATCAAAGGCTTGATTTTATCAGGTTTTGATAAAATCCATTCGGAAACTCACCCCTAGCCTAGGACCTAGAACACAAGTGGTGTACTTGACCATGTGCCATCAAAACACCACATTTACTCCCCCACATGAAAACTTTCGGCCATGGAGTGTGTGTGTGTGTGTGCCATGAGTTAGAGAGGGAGGGAGAGGTACCAATTTTGCTATATATAGCACACCTTTTGTTCATTTGGACCCCATATACCCTACACTACTTGTTTGTCTCCATATTTCCCAACAAATCACCTACTCCTAAACCACTTCTACCACCTTTTAGTCAACTTATTAGGGTACTAATTAGTTACTTAATTACTAAGTTAATTAGTAAGTTAGTGAGGGAGATTAAGAGGTTCTACGCCAAAGGAATTGCTTTTCGGCTTCCGGTTTACACCCGGAAATCAAGGTAGTTTACTAAACTAACCTTCTAAATAGTTATTTCTAGCTCTATTATGTTATTCTAATTAATTTTCTAAGCATGATTTTAGAGTTTGATTGGGTTAATTAGTGCATGTATTAAGTTACTAAGCACATTATTTAGTATTCAAGTGAGAGGATTTCATGTAGAAAGATTAACAAGAATGTTAATGAAGTGCTAGTTAAAGTGGTTCTCCATGTAATTAGAAGTGAGATTAGTAAGATTTAAGTGATTAGAAGTATTTAGAAGATGATTAGAAGTTATGTATTTTTCTAGACAAGGTTCTAGCATTATTATGATAATATTTCATGGAGGATGTTGATTTAATCAATAGTTATTGTTATATTTAGTGAGGGAATTGTTCTTACTAAAAAGAAATATCTAGTGTTTTGGACTTTTTTTTTAAGAAAGTATGGAGTTTTTACTAAATAAATATGAAGAGAGAATTTTTATAAGTGTTTCCTAGAAATGTTTTTACTAAATTATTGAGAGTATGTTTTTATAGCTACTTGAAAAGAAAGGAAGCAAATGGAGTTGATTAAATTTTCTAGAAAGAAAATAGTGATTTTACTAGACAAAAAAAAAATGTTTTATTTGAGTTATTAGAAAGAAAGCTTCTAGAAATATAAAGAGTATATTTTTGAGAGATTAAATATTTTTATTTGAGATAAATTTTTGGCAAGAAATTTCTGGAAAAAGAAATTTGGAGTATTTACTTTTGAAGAGGAGTTAGTTGACTAAATTATTTCTTTAAAAAGAAATAAAATAGTTTTACAAGAGAAAAAGGAGAAATGAGATTTTTGATGGAGAATAAAGTTTGAGAGAAATTAGGAAAATATTATTTTTGGGAAGAGTTGGTGCATTAAAGTGCATGATTTCATGTGAAATGATTTTTGAGGAAAATATTAATCGCATGATTTTATGTGAGAAGATTTTTATGGAGAAATATCATTTTTGAGAAAGTTGGTCTATTACTACGCATGATTTTATGTGAGAAGATTTTTATGGAGAAATATCATTTTTGAGAAAGTTGGTCTATTACTACGTATGATTTATTGTGGGAAATATTTAAATGAGAAATATGAGTTTTGAAAGAAATTATGGAATATTGCATGGGCATGATTTGAGCATGAGCACGTACACGAAACGTTACGACACGGGTTTCATTAAGTGAATAACTGTTGACGAGAAAATAAGAGATGAGAATGAAAATGAGTTTTGAAATGAGAAATGAGATTTTCGAGAAATGAAATGAAATGAGATAAGATGAGATTTGGATGCCACCTCAAGTTCGCGGAGAGAACTTGGAGGAACGGTTTTGATGCGGTAGTGCAGCGAGAGCGCCAATTCCGGCTCGCGGAGAGAACTTGGATGTTTGGGCTAAGCGTGCACAACACACGGTGAACGGACTTTGCAAACAGGCTGTTAAGTTCGGTGAGGCAAAGCGGTCGGGACTGTGTCGTGTGAGTCGCGGGGCGGACGGACCTTACAAACAGGCTGTTAAGTTCGGTGATGCACGATAACCGGGACCTCGAGCGGAAAGGTTGGTACCGTCAGCTAAGAGGAGGCTTAAACGAACCAATAACTTTCGAGTGGTGGGAGATATATGAAATTTGAAGAAGAATACCAGGAAGGGCACGAATATGAGAAAACCGATTTTTGGGAATATTGTTGATAATGAGTTATGTTCGAGTTATTAATTGAGACACTGTTTTCGAGAAACTGACACGTGACACTTTACTGAGACACAGAAAGAAAGTACTGTTTTCTGCGCATATTACTCTGATCCGTACAGACTCGCATGATATACTGCATGATTTTACTGTTCACAAGTTTCGTATTATGTTTTTGAACATATTGTTCTAGAATTGCTACTTAGAAGTTTAGCATAGTGAACTACTGGGCTTTGCTCACGGTGTTGCACTCGTATAACCCTGGCATAATACCATGATGTTGCCTGTGCGACTCGGACGTATTATGTCAGATTATCTAAATGGACAGGACTGATACCGTGGAGACCAGCCCTATGGAACAGGAAGTGCTGTCGGAGTGGGGAATGACCCGGCGCAGGGATAGACGAAGACCTAGAACCACCCCAGTTGTTATTTATATTATTATTTGTATTAAAGTTTGAGATTAAACTTTATTAAGGTTTGTAATAATAATTAATGTGACCAAATTTTGGGGGCGTTACAGCCCTTGTCTACTAGAGCATCTCTAGCCTTGACCCATTTTGTTATTCAAAGAAATTTTGCATAACAAAATTTCACTTCAATACGCCTTCTCAAATACAAATTTCTTTTTTTTTTCCCCAAAATCTTTTGTTTTTGTGTTGTAACTCCAAAATTTGGTTCAAAATGGCATATTTGCAAATAATAAGAAAGAGAAGAGATGTTGAGAAAAATGGTTTGGATTTGAGTTTTCCTCGTTTACAAGTAAGAAAAGGGTAAAATTTGGGATTTGTTTTCCCAGAAAACCAATTAAGTAATACTTTTTGAGTGTGTGATTAGCACAAAAATAGAAGAAAGTGCTAGAAAGTGAATTTTCTAATACAACCCATAGCATTGTTTCAAAGCTAGCTCTCACTTTCTTGTTAAATAAATAAATATATATATTCATTTTCTTGTGAAAGTTGCCACCGTTATGACAATTTCCATGTTGGCCAAAGTTTTTTCTTTTCTATCATGTAACATACTGTATTATGTACTGAAGGGAAGTTAGTTAACTATAAATATTTTCTCGTGTCATTTTTTCTAAAGTTTTCATTTTAATTCTAACAAATTGAAGAAATTATTATTTATTCAATGTATTTCTTAACTTTATTTTCTCTTATTTTCATTTTCCATCATAATTTTCTTTTAAATCAAACAGACCGTTGAAAAAAGAAAGAGAAGAGAAAAGAAAAGAAAGTAATTAAGAGGGAAAGGTTGACGAAAGTGTGAGAAAATTTCTTTGTGCTCTATATTTTTTTTTTCTCTCTCTCAACCCTAACTGTCACAAACATTTTTCTTCTCCCTTCCCCTCCCCTCCCCTCCCCTCCCCCTAGGGTTTCAATACCCTTGTACGGCGGAGGAGAAAGCCATGGTATTATTTTCGTTTCCTCCTTTCTTTCTTTTTTTCCCTCTCTTTGTCTCTCCAGATCAATGACTTGTCGCCTGATTTGAGAGAGTGTTGTCTCTCACTTTTGCGGGAGTAGTTAGTTTCGTCATTTGACGAATTTTTCATCTATAGGCCGGGTTCTTTCAGACGTAGTTGCTTCCCAACAACATCCGTGTCAACAATGATCTAATCCTACATGATATCTTTGGTGAAACAACACGAGGTGGCTTGGAAGATCTGTAGTTTGTGGAAGTTCATTGGTGTGTTCATACTTAGTTAGAATCTATCTGATCGTCTGGGTATTTGTTGTCTTTTATCTTTAACTAGCACTTTCTCTCTCTTGAGACTGCTAATTCTAGGTATGAATCTAAGGCAGATAGGGAGTACAATTGTTCGCGTCAGGCTATATCTGGGTTGGCTCGTGTGTTTCTCGTTTTATTTTTAGATGATTAGCTTGGCTTTGTTAAGTGTCGTTGAGCGTTTATTAATATAATCTTGTCCATTTTCTATATAAAAAAAGTAACTATTTTGTAATTTTCTGTCGTAAATTCTGGATCCTTTTCCTCGAGATCAAGCTGAAGTGTATTCCACTAGAGGGAGATTTTATCTTATTTTTATCCATTTATTTTTTGTAGGAAAACTGGAAAAGGGCAAAGATGTCATCACATTACCTTAAACCAAATAGGGAGTTTAGACGTGTTTGCACATTTCTTCAGATTCCCTAACCGACCATTCCTTTCTGCCATTATACTGTATTAGCCAAAGGATTAATCCGGCTGATTAATGTGTTTTATTAGTACTATTATTTAGGGGTATTTTGGTAAAAATAATTCAAACGTATTATTATTTTGTCTTTATTAAAAAATTTCATTTACATTTGTTATTTTTTCGTCAATTTTTTATGAATTATTAGTTTGTTTCAACGAGAGGAATCCAAAGACTACAAATTATTAACCAAACTAAAAATTATGGTAGGAAAAGGGCAAAGATGTTTATCACTTTACCTTAAACCCAATAGGGAGTTTAGACGTGTCTGCATATTTCTTCAGATTCCCTAACCGACTATTCCTTTCTGGGTGTTCTCACCCCTCGGCTGTCCAATAGTATTTTTTACAGTCCAGATGTGTTCGGTAATTTTAATTTATTTTTATTGATATAAAATCAAAACACATCCAGGTCGTCCAAAATACCATCGGACGACCTAGGGGTGCACAGCACCCCCCCAATTCATTCCCTTCTGCTACTATGCGGTATTAGCCAAAGGATTAATCCGGTTGATTAATGTGTTTTATTACTACTAATTATGGGTGTTTTGGTAAAAATAATTCAAACGGATTATTATTTTATCTTCATTAAAAAAATTGTATTTACATTAGTTATTTTTGCGGCAATTTTTTGTGAATTATTTGTTCGTTTCAACGAGAGGAATCTAAAGAGAACAAATTATTAGGATTCGATTCTCTGTCCTAGCTTTGATGCTTCCATGTGCCACGATGATCATCCAATAATGGAATGGCTACAATACACACCTTTTATTTGGATGTACTATATGCACCTATTGTATGGTCCAAGATTGTGCCACCTCATCAGCATTCGTAACATTTTTTAGTTTTTCGTAACTTTTCAGCAATATGATTCGTGACACTTTCAATGATTCGTAACATTTTGGTGTATGTCGTAACTTTTATAAAAAAAAATTAGTAACTTTTACAAAAAAATTCTTAACTTTTATAGGGGTGTGTGTGATACACACCTAAATAAGTGGTGTGTATTATAGCATTTTCCTCCAATAATTCACAAAAAATCGGATTATTTTTGTCTTTAGTGAACTTTTTGATTATTTTTTTGACGGTTTAGAATTTAGATCCCTCGTCGGGCGAACCAATAATTCACAAAAAATCGACACAAAACTAAGGCTGAGTTTTTCATTTGATTTAAACAACTCAGTTGCTAAAATCAACCATGATTTTAACATATGAGTTCACCAAGTGCTAAAATCAAGTTGATCTGGTGAATTTATTTGCTAAAATCATGGTTGATTTTAGCAATCCAGGCAAACAAAAAACTCAGCCTAACAAATGCCAAAAAAATTTAATAAAAGATATGAATTTTTTTGTCAAAACATTTTGGGATGAAGTGCCAGAGAAATGTAAACCGATCCGAACACTCTCACTGTCCCCAGCCAAAAAAACAGATACGCGTATCTATGCCTGGAGATATTACGCCAGAGCTACCTCACCATCTGCCCCCGGCCCCTCCACCTTCCCGTCTCTCTCTGGAGAGAGAATGAAATAGACATAAAGCTGAATACAGGTCAGAGCCAAGTATCAAAACACATACCCTTCCGGGTGAACTGTAGTTGAAGACTGTACACCCAAAAAATGGTGGGTATTTTTTCTAGATTTTCTGGCTACAGAAACGCTCACCGACGAACCCAAAGCGCACTTGTAAGCCTCTCTCTCTCTCTCTCTCTCTCTCTCTCTGCTTCCCTTTTGATTCTTCATATGTCCACGCTTCTTCAAATGATTGATCTGGTTCTTTGATCTTGGGTTCCTATTGTCGTTTCATATTCATTTTCTTTGTTCTTGCCTACCAAATTCTGTTTCTTCAACTGACGCGACATTTATTTGGCTCGGTATATTTACATAGACGGTGATTCTAATTAAAACCCAAATATCATTTATACTCCTCCAGTGTGTTCTAAATCTTGGTTTAGATTTTGTGCTATTTGAGGGAGTAAGATTGTTTTGACCTTTTCATTTGGCCCTAGTTTGGCGATAACCGGATTTGTTCTCTTACACTGAGAATTTCTTGCTCTGGTAGTTTTATGGTGGTTTTGAGTTTAGTAATTAAGTAATTATCCAGTTGTTTGATCCTAAACAGAATTCAATTGTTAGATTATTCGTTTGGCTCAACTTAGATGCATAGATACTTGTGTTCTTGTTGAGCTATTGAGGAAATTTCTTTAATGGCCCCTTCTGGGTTATATTCGAAAACTGCAAATTCTCTGATCTTCTGCTTTGTAGACTAGTTCAATGAAATGCTTATTGACTTATTGATACCCTCCTTGAATTAAATAAAATCCGAATTAACTAAGTAGACACATGATATACATACGAATACAAATCCGTGTTGTAGAGGTGGTATACGTCTTGTATAATACAGTGGTGAGCAGTTGTTGTATTTAGTCATGTTCACCATTGTGATTACTTTATTTTCTACGCAGGGTCAGGGCGAAGCACTGCCCCCTAATTCAGAGGATGCAGGTGCCACTACAGCTCCAGCTGCGGCTCATGGGATTGAAGTCGCAGTCGAATTTAAGCCAGTTGAACACCCAACGGAGCCTTATGACAATGATCGACCGATTCAGTGCCCACTGCCTGAACCTTCAATTCTTAACGTAAGTTAACTTGCTTTTAATTTTCCCACTGCCTGAACCTTAGTTTCTTAACGTGAGTTAACTTGCTTTTATTTTATGTTTGCCCACTGCCTGAACCTTAAATTCTAAACAAGTATACACCTAGATACATCTTTATGGGTGTTTGTGTAGTTAGAAGAAAACGCCATGGAACTCGCAGGATATGCAACTTAGCTGTCTTGTATTCTGAGCTTTTAGTGGTATGTGTTTTGGCTTCATACACAAAGCTGCAGGATCAGGATGTTGATTGCAGATTTGTAGGATGTTATCCCTTGAAGGGATCCCATTACTTGTCCACATTGATTTTGATTTCGATGCAGTGGCCAATGTTACTCAAAATAATGCAGAATTTGTGTATGGAGTACTAGGACCATTTTAGATGAAGTATGTGCTATTTAGGATTTATCATTGTACAACTTCATGTGGGGATCAACATTTGATGTAATGCTTGAGGCATAGGCGAAAGCGCAAGGAGAGGTGTTTCACCTCTCGTGAGGCGAGGCACAAGCCTTTTGAGTTTAAATTCAGTTTAATAAATACTTAAAATTACAAAAAAAAAAAAAAGAATAATAATAAAAATGCTAAAGAAAAATCATAAAAACTACTTTAAACCTAGCAATATAGAGTCATAGACATGTTAATACCTATATGTAATTAAATTTAACTCGCTCTGACAAGCTATAGCTACATACCACCTCTATTTAGTATTTACTATTTAGTACAACAATTTCTATGTTAAAATAGCGTACCCATAGTCCCATACTATATGTCAATCTCCCTCACTGCTTTTTCTAGCCATTCTCTCGCGTGTATTTTATTTCTATAAGGTATCAAATAGGTTCTCTTTCTCATTTCGAGCAAGGGATCAACAGGTTGAGAGAGAGTGATTGATCTATAAGTCAAGTTGAAAAAAGCACATGCTTCACATGAAACGCATAAACAGTCGCACTGCACACAAGGTGTAAGCCTTTAAAGGGTGGAGCCTTAATTTGAAAGCCTTGAGGCGTTTTGTCTTAGCATTGCCTCAAGGCGAGCCTCAACTTAGCTTTTGAAAACATTGATAAATAGGATGAAATACAGTGTCGTGTTCTAGGAACTCAGACGAGAACCATGCTTTTTTGGGGTAATTGGAGAACTAATGCTTTAAAAGACAACATGAAAGAATGTTCCAACATAATCAACTCATTGATGTGCCAAGCTAGTATTGTCGAGTAGAAAGATTATTATTTTAGACAGTGTTTTAAAAACCGGACTGGCCGGTTAAACCGGTTGGCCCGTCAACCGGACACTTGTCCAGTTCGGTCTCACATAATAACCGTTTTGTTTTCAAAACCGGCCTAAGAAGTAAAAACCGTTTCAGACCGGCGGTCGAACCGCCAATCCGTGAAAACCAGTACCGGGTTAGTCAATCCGGACCGTAAAATTTCGACTATCATTTTCACGCGTATTGCCAATGCTCATTGTCAGAAACCCACTTTTTTACTGGGCCCACAACCAGCCAATGGCCAAAACGCAGGACTGATTCAACCTGATGGTTTCTTTACCTTTTATAGAGGAAAATGAAGTGACGAGTTTCATTACCAGCCGATGTGGGATTCGATAAAGGCATTAGAACGGGAGTATAATGAAGCATCACTCCTTTTATATTTCTTCTAACTTCCTTTGTGTACAGACATTTTTTTTTAAGGCTTATTATAGTAAATTATATATTTCTAATATATTTTTAACATTATTATGACGTCACGGGTCAATAGCGGTTCAACCGCGGTTCAACCATTGACCCGTCCGCCCAGTCCCTTTTCCGGTTCGTCCTCCGGTCCGGGTTTGAAAACATTGATTTTAGATGCAACTTCATGCATGATAATTGTGTAAGTATTATCAATGAAGGGTACCTGATTCACAGTTTACTGTAGTTATTTAGCAAAATTCTGCCTTAAAACTTTGATTATAGTGTCTGAAAATTTTTTTGAACGGTTTGAGCACTGTTGTTTTTTCTTGAGCTCACTCTAGGAATAAAAAATTGAGGCTCAAGAATGCCCTAATTCCCAGTTTAGGTTTCCCACAGAAAGACGATTCTACGGAGACAATTTTTTTGTCCATGTGATCAAAGAAATGTCAGTTTAGGTTTCCCACAGAAAGACAATCATTCTACTGATACATTTTCCCAGTTTAAGGATGTTTTTTTATGTATTTATTTTTGGGTAATTTATGTTTTTTTATTTGTTTAACTGTGAAATACTTTTTTTCGTGAGGCGGACTAGCATGGTTTATCAACCTGATAGGCGCTGCTTATTTTTTGGACTGGGAATTTAATAGTTTTTTCCTAGAATGTTGTCAGTGGTCATTATTTAGTAATGAAGCTCATCGAAAGAGTTTCTCCATAGCAACTTGGTGTCACGTGTTTGAAACATGGAAGCAGCCTCATTCCATGCAGCGACATGCAGGCATAAGGTAGCACTCATCTGATCCTAAAGATACTACAATGACGACTCGTAAACTAGGTTTCCCATTTTAGCTCATTGGTACGCGTGGAGTTGTATTATCCTTACAGCCCCTCAGATGACAATTGAAGGGAGAATGGGAAGGGAACCTCATTCAGGTAAAGAAAAATAGAGAAATTCACGGTGCATTAGATAGAAAGATAGTGATTGGAAAAAGATAATGGATATCGAGTTTTGGTCAATTTGCCAATTACAGCTCTACCATTATAATGCTGTCCATGGCATTTTGGAGGAGGAAAAAGGATAATAACAGAAAGAAATAGGGGGAAAAGCAGAAGAGAAAATGAAGAAGATTGGAACTATCAGTACCACTGGATACTCTCTGGATATTGGGTGTTCTGAACTTTTTGGACAAATACAAAAATTGATGGCGGAAACTTACATGGGAACTATTGGACAAAACAGCTTGGGATGCAATGTGGTTTGGTTCATGTTGTCGTGCCTTCGAGCAAGGTGTTCTGGTTCAAGGAAAATGTTTTGAGATGGGCTTCCATTCAATGGCTATGCTTTCAATGCAAGCAGGTTAGATTGGATAGAGTGCTTGGATGCCGTGTAATGATGGGACTGAAACATATATGGCTAGTTCTTTGAGTATCACAGCATATTTGGTTCTAGTTGCTGGTGAAAAAAGAGGAAGTATCTAAGAGTTCGTATGAATCTGGTGGGTCAAATGGATTAGGCTGTCCAAAATTGTATCAACTCTTTCAGGGCTTCAATTTTCAAGCTCTCATTAGGTGCTACTTTATTCCATCACTAGATGGGAACGGATTTGAGAATTTACCAGTACAAAGCTCTGAGTCTGGACTACTATCTCTAAATTTGGGAATGATGTTAGATTCTTCTTACCTAGGTATAGTGGATCACTGCTTCCAGGCTCCTTGTGCTTGGTTGAGTTCCTTTTTGGAGCCCGGGGTATGCTGCAGAGTATGTTTAGAACATTTCTTTGTTAAATGGAAATTTTACGGAATGAGAAAAATTAAACTGCTTTGTTCACCATCCTAAAGTTTATTTCCTCAAATTTCAGGACGGACGAATATGGAAGGAGCAGCGAACATCTGCTGGGGTGCGGAGAAGGTCAGATTTGCCCGTAATGCAGGAGGAAACTGGGACCCCCACAGAGCTCAAGGCCATGGGGAAAAAAGTACAAAGGCCACCATCCAACCGCATGATCCTACCATCTATCAGTGCCCCTGAACATACCCTCCATAAACTGCTCGAAGAATGTAATGCATCTGGGATCTAAAATCACGTGGTACTGGTGCAAATTCAAAAGCTTTTTTTGTTTCTCTCTGTTTTCCCGTTGTAGTTGTATAAAGTTACAATGAACATTGCCTTCCCTTTCTCTTTTTCGGTCAATTTCTGAAAAGATTTATTTCCGAACGAACTCTTGTCGAGTCACAGAATATATATGTATACATCAACAGATGATTGAAAGTTTCAGTTTATGAATTAGCTGATACGACAAATTATGTTCGAGTTTGCTTTTAACTAATTGAGTTGGTATTATGCTACTGCGAGTCTTCAAATCTCACCAAAATCCCCGAATAAGTTGTACTCGATAACAGGATCTCTTTGCATATGGAGTAGATCAGTACATATCTTGAATGGAATAGGAAAAGTACACGATACTCTTTTCACATTATTCCTCCGATCATTCACACGGCATGAAATTGTAGATAGAGCTTAGATTAGTCAAATGGACATTATTTATTGTACATAAGAGCACTCCAACACAAAAAATAACACCAGAAGATGATGATGCAGAAGGTTAAACCGTTAATTAACGAACTTGGAACAGATGCTCAGCCGTCGGATTGATAAGTTGTTTCCGAGGCCCACGAAAGCTTCCATGATTCATCCAGGGCTTCCTCTGCCACGTCCGGTGAGATTCTCGGGCATCCCCTCTCCCTGCATGATTTCCAGCAGCAGAAGCTGAATGGAGGAACACTGAAGAGAGGAGAAGGAAGAGCAGGAGAGCAACTGAAGTGAAGAAGGTCCTCAACTGCACCATTGTGGTATTTCTGTTTTGGTGGTTTCTTGTTAGGAGTTTGGTGTTAATAAAGAGACTTTGCTTTGCTTGGAAGTCACATGGGGAATCATTTGATGTCACACTCCATATTTTGATTCCAGGCCCTTTGGTGGGGTTTGTTGGTCTGTTGTTGTAATGATTTTGTTAGAGAGGGTAGCAAGTCACTGAAATGTATAGACAAATTTTATATAGTGTGCTTGGTATGACAGACGAATGCCAATGATGATATCACTCACATGAGCCCGGAAATTTAAAACAAATTTGACCGCATGGGGTTGTCAAAGTGGTCTTGCCGTAGGACTTGGGGGTTTTTTTTCCAGCAACGGTCTCAGGTTTCATTCCCTTTGCCAGCAAACTCTTGGGACCATTGGGGGTTATACCCGGTCGTTACCTCCAAGGTCTTGAAATTAGTCGAGGTGAGCGTAAGTTGGTCCAGACATGCAGTTATAAAAAAAAAAAGTTAAAACAAATTTGTTCAATGCTTCTTAAGGCCTTAATCAAAATCACACAGGTCTATAAATCAATTTTCTACCTTCAGTTCTATCAAAACTTTTTTTCTTTAGCTTTTAGAGCATTGGCAGCTGATAAACCGGTTTTGCCGCGCGCTCGATCAAATGACTCACAAACAACAAATGACTGGTCGGTGCTAGGCTGCCAGCCAACACTCCTCCAACACCTATGCTACTATGCTAGTTGATTTGTGGTAAAGAGTGGTAGAAAGACAAACCAGAAAGAACACAAGCGAATGATGTTGGGAAAAATTATTCGGCAATCACAGAATTTCAGAAATACAATTTCACTGATATAAACTAAGGGAAATAGCTACAATACACATCCCTTATTTGGTTGTACCATATGCACCTATTGTATGGTCTAGATTGTGCCACCTCATCGGTAATCGTAACATTTTTTTAGTGTTTCATAACTTTTCAGCAATATGATTCATAACATTTTGTATGATTCGTAACATTTTGGTGTGTCTTGTAACTTTTATAAAAAAATTCGTAACTTTTACAAAAAGTTCGTAACTTTTTTAGGGGTGTGTATCATACACATCAAAATAAGGGGTGTGTATTGTAGCATTTTCCTAAACTGAGATACAAGTTACATGAATAGAACTGTAATGTAAATAACATAAACGGGAAAAAGATGCAAACAGTAGATTGGCCGAGTCGTGTGAAACCACACTCTCCTTACTAAAGATGCACTGCCTACCGTAGGTGTTGTAGGATGAACCGACGTCTTCATCCCAGGATACAACGACTAGAACCACGGCCGACAGAACACCGCTATCGACTGCCTTGGCGAACTGAAACTTGCGTCTGCCTCTCTCTCTCTCTCTCAAAGACGAATTCTGGAGTATTTGAGCTGCACAGAAAATCTGATACTGAAACACATAACAGAGCTGCCCTTTTATAACTGGAAAAAGGAGTTGAAACTTGAATACGGGATTAATGGGGGGAGCCTCCCCATTCAATAGGCAGATTGAATTGCAATTCAATTCTGTGAATCGTTACAGCCACCTTGAATACGAATTTGAATGGATTGATATCTGCCATAATCTCCACTTTTATGAGGGGAGTTACCCTGCGTTTATTATATAACGCTTTGAATCCGTGGGGTGGTCTCGGTTGCTTCGGGAGACCCTCCGAGTGCTCCGGTTTCATTCACAAAATTCCGACAAATGTATAGCAAGAGTTGCATACCTTGTGTAGTGAGGTATTTATATAGGCGGTTTAGAGACGTAATTCCATTAGGATCAGGATTCTTGAATCTTGGATGTGGATAAGGATGGTACCAATCGGGTCCAGTAGCCTTTTCCGATTACATTTGGACTCTTCGGCTGTGTTTGGTTAGATAGTTTAGTTTAGTTTTGATGATGTCATCATGTGTAATGAGTGGAGAGAGATAGAGAGAGAAATGAGGGAAATGATAATGTCATCAAAACTAAAACTAAACTAGAAAACGAACAGGGCCTTCATGATTTTCCTCGTAGAGATATGAGATGATTACAAGGATTCTTTGCCTGTTCAGAATCCCTTGGATGGTTTATTTGATCACCTATTCTCTGTGCTCGTCCACGTATAGTCCAAGCAGGTGTTAGGCCGAGCTAAGATGTGTCTGGTATTGTCGGTGTATACCTATTAGCAACAATCTCCCTAAAATGAGTCCAAGTAGAAGATTACTCGACACAAAAAGAGGGTCCGAGGAAGAAAGCATTGGATCTGAGTAGAATAACATTACACCGTTTCGTGTGTGTGGAGTTCATTAACTCTTATGTAATCATTGTTGTATGAGTATCACCCTTTATATTTGGACCTAGGTCATATAATACGCGTGCGCGAGTGGAAGCGCAAGTGTGAAAGAGATTTTTAGCCTATCTCAAAGTATTAAAATATCCGCGAGACCAATTATTGAAAGCGGTAGCAAAGGACACTACTTAATGGATTTTGTGGCTATGATTTGCACCTTTTTAATACTATAGTTCTATTGCTAACTCATGCCTATAATAAACTATAAATTGAGAAGTTAGTTTCCATCATCATTGGTGGATTTAAAAAAACAGAAAGTGGTTATTTATTATTTGAATTCCGGCTGCGTAAATGTAAGTTTAATAGCATTGGTGAAGTAGGTCTCGTGGGCTCCACAATAATAAATAACGCAATATTATATAGTCATTTGCATAGTTAAGAAAAGTTGAATTTGGTTATTGTTAATTCTGAACACTCGAACGTAAAGTACTATTAAAAAAGAATTGGGGGATCGAGGGTTTTGTTCCTTAAGGGACACCATGCATGTTGTCTCCATCCGAGCCGTCCGTGCTCGGCGAACAACGGTCCAGATCTGTTAGCCATCTGTGCTCGGCGATCAACGGACAACATGCAGATCGCTGAGCACGAATAACTCGGATAGAGACAACATGCATGCTGTCCCTTAAGGGACAGCACGCCCACTGATAATGAAGTGGCCCCTGTGGGAACCATAATAACGAGTTAGGTTGTATTATATGTAATGAAATGCAGCTCTAAGATTCAATTAGCATTTAACATATGCCCAAGTTATCAAAGTATGAGATAGAACAATATCGGAATCCACAATATATTTCATTTTAGGTTCATTATAAACTAATCGAATAAACTTGAAAAATATATGTAGTGGTAAAACTCAAAAACCGTTAGTGGAGCTGACTAAAACGTGTGACAAGTTTATAAGAGTTTCTCCAACGGCATGCTCTATGTGTTGTTATAGCTATATAAGCATGAAACTCCAAATTGTCTTTTCCAATGCACGGTAGGGTAAAATACATGATATACTAACTTTAGGTACATGTTGTGTCAAATATAGCAAAAGATATAGTTATTGCCATAATTTAGTATCTCCATTTGTTTATACCTCTAGCCTCATAGACCCACAAATAGTATTCCGAATTGACATTTTGTGAAGAAATTGAACATATAACATTTACACCATTAGATTAACATAGCTATAGAATAACAATTTGACACCATTCATTGTTATATTGTAGCAATAACTAATAATAACTCCATAGTTGGAGATGCTCAAAGGAAACGGCATATAACTAATTTAGTAAAGGCAACCAATGGTTAAAATAGATGGCGATAATAAAAACCAACACGTTATAACTAAAACATGTGAGCTAAATCGATGAGAGAAAAAATGTTCATGGAGCGACTGTCGATGTGAAATGATAAAAATGACTCGCATCAACAATAGTACTGTATTAATTTTGCAGCTATGCCAATAATGTTATTACTTAACAGTGTTGTGGTGATCACCACCCGTGGGTTTGTCCCAACGGGAAGAGTCAGCCCTTGCTTACAAGTGGACAGGGTTCGACTTTCTCCAAAGCAGGTACCGCGATTTACCTAATGAATCGGGGTGGTGGTTGCTTCGGCTAATCCAAAAGTTACACTCTATAGGTGGGTCCAATTAGTGGCCCTCCCATGGAGTGGTTCCTTCGTTTGCAAAAAAAGAAAAATTGTTGTGATGATCGGACGCAAAGTAAGAGATACTTCGAAAACATTGATAATGCAAAAATTATTTTGTCAATACGAAAATTCTTAGTGTACAAAGTACAAAGTAAGACAATGTACCATGCATCAACATAGTATAATTAGTAAATTTTGGCATCATCATTTTTCATCTGAACAAGGCATACTAGCATTGATTCTATTTTATACACAGAAAGGTATATACACCCCTACTATAGTATATAAATTAAAAATTTAAAGTGTGAGTAATATTAACTCAGTTTAATTACTATTAATTACAAAAAAATATATAGACCAAATCTTCTATAAGTGTATGCCCACCTTCCCATGAATCTCTCTCTTACGAAATCTCCAACACCCACCTCTTGTTTTCCCTCTCCATACCCCTCCCTTTGTGTTCTCCTTCACTCATTTTTTAAAACTAAAAGACAAAAAATCCACACAAAATTTTCAAAGAAGTTAGCTTGAAATTCTAACAAAAAAAATGTAGAGTTGTTAGATAATTTAGGTCCCCTTTGACCTAAATTCTTTATTTTATTTTAATATTGTTATTAATTTTGTGTTAAATATTTTTGGTAAGCGTTCGTATGATGAGAGAAATATTAGAAGCAAAAAATGGCAAAAGTTTACATTTTTGTACATTTTTGCTTACTAAAGGCGAAAGTAATGAAAAATTGCAAATTTCTAACACAAATTTTCCCAAGTCTGATATTTTGCGTGTATTTATATTTGTGGAGATAAATCCTAAAGATGAATATTTTATCAAAAAAGTAAAAATTTGTCTTACACGTTTTGCTTACCCATTGTTGTCTCATTGGCACTGGTTAGCTCTTTTAAGGGAAAAAAAAAAGTAATGAACAACTAATTTTTGAGGTTATAAATAAGACATATAACTGCTATTTCGCACCTACAAGATGAGGAGAATAAATATCACAAAACCACAAAACAATTTCAAATAAATTTAATTTCTTAAATCGACATTTTTAAAGACAGAAAGTATATTTGTCAGATGATTCAGGTCCCGTTTGGCCTAAATCACTTATGTTTAATCTTTATATGTAATATATTGTTAATTTTATCTTAAACTATTTTACGAATTTAGCACACGATGACAGAAATCTTAATTAGTAAAAAATAACAGTTGAAAGTTAAATTTTGTTTACTTAAAGAATAAAATAATGAAAAAATTACGAAATTTAATTTTCAAGATTACTTTTGCCAACTCTACTTTTTCCTAGTAAGATTCATGTTTTTACTTTTAACTTTTTTTGTAGATAAACCCAATTTTTTTTTTAATCTAAAATAAGATAAGTCAATGGCTAGGAAAATAAGTTAAAAAAGATTTATCAAACTCCGTGTTACGAGAATTTTTTTTACACTTCTTTCTTACCTATCGTTGTCTCGTTGGCGGTGTGGTTATATATTTTTTTAAAACTCAATACCATTATATAAAATAAGATAAGTCAATGACTAGAAAAATAAGTTAATAAATCAAACTCCGCCTTACGATAATTTTTTTTTACACATGTTACTTACTTATCGTTGTCTCGTCGGTGGAGTGGTTATATTTTTTTAAAAAAAATCAATAAAAATCAGTTTTTCCCCAATATATGCCAAAATCTAATAATACGACTCGCAGTTTAATGTAACACTAATCTACCATCCCGCGTTAGTGCGTTGCGCACAAGCAAAGCGAGTATAGTGCGTTCTTTACTCAACTCTCTCTCCTTTTCCTCTCTCTCTCTCTCTCTGTGTCTCTCTCTCTCAGTATTTCAAAAACCACTCTCTGCCGAAGGTTTTCCTGCAAAATTGCTGGTGGGTCACCATGAACGGCCGTAACGATCCCAACCCATTTGACGAAGAACAAGTCAATCCTTTTTCGGTAACCCACCTTCTCACTTCGCTTTTTATTCCATTTTCATAACCACAATCCTATGTATCTACCGCACTCGTCGCAGATCTAACCACATTTCTGTTTTTTAATCCCGTTTTTGTTGATCCGTTTTCAGTTACCGCTTTTGGCTCTTTTTTACATACGTGGACATATGTATCTTGATTTGTCTCTTTGGGTAGTTTCAGGTTATTTAGCGGGGTCTAGATCTGAAAACAGTAGCTTGTGTAATTTTAGGACTTGTTGGGTACATTTGGTTTGAATGACAATGACTGAATTAAACTCTGTAATTCCTGCGTAGAAATCGGGTACACTGATGTGGCATGAAATTGGGTAGGGTAGGGATGGAATTTTTGTTTTCTTCTCATGCGGTATGCTGAGGGGGAGGATAGGACTTGGGGTACTTGTTATGTCCCAAGGCACAGCAGAGTGTGTTGTGCCAATTTGCTGGCCCACTCCGAGCTCACTTACGTGACCCAAATAATCCATTTTTTAGGACGCATTGAGTAGACTATTCATGTGGACTTCAATCACCACATGATCAGATCTTTGATTTACGAAAATGGATGGAAATCGTTGGCATGAGAATCAATGTCTACTTTTTGAAAATGGCGTTAGGACCCATGCAATTATTTGCATGGATGATCTACCCATGGCCTGTACCATATGAACGGCGCAAACTAGTATGGAAGTCCACAACATTTTCATGAATATTCATGAAGTCAAGCCAAAAACTCATAACATGCAAATAATATGAATATATTCTGTACAAGGCTATTGTTGTAAATTTATGTGCAAATGTTATGAAACTTGGATAATTTGTCAGAAATCTAATGGGTATGATGTCCCTTGTTTTGTTGCTATGCTGGTTTTCGGTTTGTTTTTTCTGGTTCAGTTCGATTGTTTGGAGGTTTGTAGGCGCAATAACTGGAAATAAGGTTGCGTCAAGTTCTAGTCCTGGAATTAGCTATTCTAATATACAAACGGAGAATGCCTTTTGGTATGAACAAGTTTGTGAAGCTGTGTTACAAAAGTGATTTCCATGATTGCTCAACCAAAAAAATGGAAATAACAACTATCTTATTGTGCCATGAATTAACTTTTGGGATAAATTTATAGAGTTAAAAAGTTAATTAAAAACTCCTCGCTGAGCAATTAACTGTTGACGGTTCTTTAAAAAACTGTGCAGAGAGCAAATGGAGAATTCCTATATAAAAGCAATAAATAATTACCGAACAAGTATCACATATGCCCGCCTTCTAGTAGTTATTATACGGAAGTTTTGATGAGGCCATGTTGGTGCAAATGTGTGGTGAAGTTATATTCTATCTAATAACTGATGTTCTCTGAAAGGTGTCTTTAGAATTCTAATTGCAAGAAAACTGAAGAAGGAGATTATGAGGACAACCCTTGATTTTAAATGCAACCTTATTTAAGGTTTGTTAGAGCTTCTGAAAAGGAAAACTGAAATGGGGAAGTCGGACAATTTTGGATCACATCGGAAGCTTCTTTCAGTAGTAAATTACAACATTAATAAGTGAGGAAGTAAAAACTGTGGAACCTTGGGAGAGAAGTTACAATATGGGGAATTGTGATCATCAAATCTCTTATAACTGAAGCATCAGCAAGGATCACCACCTTTCGAATCTCAGATTAGATCAAAATCATATTGTTTTGTGTCCAGAATACCACTTTCACCATGAACCTCTGGAACAATCATTATTGCGGCTACACTTGTTTCTATGCCCGGCGTTATAATCACTTGTCATGCTCCTAGTTATCCTAACCCAGAGAGGAAGAGGCCAGGGAATTAATTGTGGGAGTTTGGCCCATGTGTAGATGAGATTGACTGAAAGATCCCAGATTCCTATAGAGATGGAGCATTTTGCACAATGTTCTATTTATAAGATTCGAGATCAATTGGAAAAGTCCTTCTAACCAAACCAAACCGAGCCTTATGTCCCAATCAATTGGGGTCGGCAAAAGTCCTTCTCTTAAACAAATACATGTAAGGTCTCAATTCCAGCAATGGTTTTGCACTACCTATATTTAAAGCTCCATCAGGAGAAGTAGGCAACTGCAACCTGGCGTCTTGAGAAGGAGCTGGGGTGCAAGATTCCTTGGTTAAGTTGAAGTTTTTTATTATGCATGGAATGACATGTTTTGGGGGTCAAGAAAAGAGAAACAGGAAAAAGAGACGAGGCATTAAAGGGTCCCAGTAAAATGGAATAAACTTGTGCTTTATATGCTTTTGGCCTTTTGTCAAAGACAAACTGATAACATGATTTATGCATCCATCAACAAGCATGTATGTTTCGATCCCTATGTTTAAAAAGATGGAACTCTAGCTGTTGTTTATAAGATGCTTCCTCTTGGGTGCCAAACCATAATGGGAAATGAGAAAGGTTGAATTTGCTTAGGTGAAGCTCATGATCTCTGCATTGCGATTTTTTCATATTATAGTTATCTACACTGGAATAAAATAAATTCATTGGCAACTTTTGAGGTAATCATTTTCAGTAATAAGGGAGAATAGCTTTGGGAATAATGTAGAAGTGCGGGCCCTAACAATAAACAACATTTTAAGTGGGTTGTGTCTTGTGTGTAGGAAGACAGATTTTGCATTGTTGAATAGTCTGCTTTATCTAGTTGTACATCCCTGCTTACCTTTTCTGGTATTTGTAAAAGCATTTGTAGGTTCGGGATTTAAAAGACAGAAAAAAGGTTCTAGATTTATGAAACAAAAGTGGTTGCAGTCAGCTTTTATTTTGAAGTCGTGGTCTTCTGAAAACTAGACCACTGAAAATTTTGACTACTAAAGGTTTTTATACTAATTAGTTTCAGAGAAATGGTATAGTGTTGCAAATCTAAAGCTTTACGAGAACTTGAACAGAGGTTCTGAATTTGAAATGGTTTTGGGGTTTTCGCCTTGGGTAAGCAAATGGAATATTGGTACCCGAAGAAATGAAGTTGAGCTTTCCTTGTGGTTTGGGGTTGCTAGGGTTCAATGTGGCCCCAAATGTATGATGTTATTAGGGATAGCTTCATTCAAAAGTCAAACGAAACCATTATTCACTCAATGATTATCTACCCTATGCAGAATGTTTTAATCACCAAATCTGAATCACTTTTAAATTTTCACAACAATCGTGATGTGTAAATATTTAAGTCAAAGCTGGTTCGTGTGTTTAGTAGAGTACCTTTTTCTTGTAGGTGCAGATACATGCATAATTACATGAACTTGTGATTGGCCCTGGGTCAGTCCTGAGTGGAGTTTAAATTAAATCAACTTAATAAAAATTATTATTGGTTATCTCTGTAGACTGTAAATGACTAGTTGATGCATCGTTGCCTAAGCTGCTGCATAGAAATAATTTTGGTTTTTAATCGTATTGTTGTTTATTATGAATACATGTGAATCGTGCAATTTGGATATAACATCCTTTTTTTTTTATTTTTTTGTGCATGTTGTACTAATTTAAATTGATGATAATGTTATCCATACTGTCATTGCAGAATGGCAGTGCTCCTGGATCAAAGTCCCGCATTCCCCAAATGGTTGCTCAAACCCTGGGTTTTGGCCAAAAACACGATGCAAATGTTGATATACCATTGGATTCAATGAATGTATGAAATGTTTGAGTTTATCATTAAATTTTCCTGTCGTTGTATTGTGAGCACTGAGTTGCATATCATGTGGTGCGAAATGGCAGGATGGTAATAAAAAGCAGAAGGACCTTGCAACTTGGGAAGCAGATCTGAAAAGGAGGGAACGAGTTAGTTCTTCAGTCCTTCTATTAAGCATATGTTGCCAGTGTAACTTATAGCTAGCATATGTTGCCAATGTAACTTATAGGTTTGCCTTTCTTTTGTGGATTGTAAATTGTCTCAAGACCTTCAGAATAGCAAGTTAGCAAGCTGACTGCTTTACAAAATGATGATGACTCGTTGAGATATTCCCATATAGACCATATCTTGGTCACACATTTACGCAGTTGCACATGTAATCTCTAAATGTTACAAAGTACCTCCCGTAGAGTCATAGGACACTTGAGTAAGGGTCTGAGATATGTCTCCAACACTTTTAGAGGGATTCCCCAAGATTTGAAGCCCAGTTCATAATTCAAGTTTTACCGTACGATCATAAAACTCACATTATGCATGGAATATCTGACATCGTGTAAACATAATTTAACCGCATGGAGTTATATATAAGTATAGTTTTTGTGATCCCGTATCCTTGAGATTGAAATTTGATGAATTTGACATCTATCGCATACCTGAACGCAATACATGAGTTCTGTAAGCTAGCTTTTGAGAATGTATATGCTTATCCTAGGTAGAACTGATGTGTGTTATGTTTTTCAGGAAATTAAGCGGAGGGAAGATGCTGTTGCCAGTGGTAAGCCATGAGACGAAGTCCAAGCAATTTTCATATCTCTGAGAGTAGTTTTGTTTGCTTTCCTGGATAGTGGTTTTTGCTGATTTGATTCTTCCTATGTTGCATTGCAGCTGGTGTCCCTGTAGATGATAGGAACTGGCCTCCATTTTTTCCCATTATTCATCATGACATAGCCAATGAAATTCCTGTTCATGCTCAGAGGTTGCAGTATTTGGCTTTTGCAAGTTGGTTAGGTATGGACTGATTTCGCTCTTTAGATAGGTGCATTTGTCTCTTGGATAAGTTTGCTTCAAGTTTAAATTAATCTGAGATAGTTCCACGTTGAGACTGATTGCCAATGGGAAATTTGTTAGCCAATTAGCATCCTGTTGTTAGTCAATTATTATGCATGTTTTTTTCAATACAGAATTTGTATGGCTTATCTACTGTTTGTCCTTGTAAAATATGGCAGGTATCATTTTCATCCCGATAAATATAACTGTGTCAATTTCGTCCTTTATCTAAAAAATTACAAGTCGATGTTGTCCTCACCGTCAACTTACTAACGGAACTTCCTGATGTGTATAAGGAGAGCATGATGTGGAGCTGACTTAGTGCCACCTAGCACCACTTGAATTGTTAGCAACCTTTACACAAGAAAATCTTAAAAGCTAAAACCAAAAACACCCTGACCCAGACCCATGAACAAGACCAAAACCCTAACCCTAACCTAAACCCAAGACCCAACCATAAACCTGCCTCCCCCTTCCCATCTCTACCTCTCTTCATCTGCCCTACCCCTCCATCATACTTATCCCCCACCTCGCCATAACTATCCAATCCATTGGTACGTCGCCGCCACCGAACCCCTTCTTTTGTCTCTCTCCATTGGTCACCCACTCTGTTGTCTCCTTCTGCTACATTAAAAACCCTCCCATTACTCCGTTTACGATGGTGGCGGCAACATATTCTTTCCACTTGCCACAAAAACATCTGAAACGATGGGACAACCGTTGGAAGCCCATGCCCTGTTTCTTATGAAATGACTATTTAACATTGATCTTTGTTGTTCTCGTCAAATGCATTTTGTCTTTGCCTTATTCTCTAATTCTTGTTTGATTTATTTGGTGGGTCTTTTTTTTTTCTAGTAAGAAAGTGTTTTCAACTAAGATGGAAAATTTTTGAGAAGAAATTTTTGAAAGATTCAAATAAGCCGGAAAAGAGAAAAACCATTGAAACGAAGCATAGCTATGACCGAGCGGACTTAGGGCAGTGGGTTTCTGGGTTTGCATGAACGATGAGGGGTGATGGAGAAGGGGGACGGCAGTGGCAAGTTCAATCCGGATGTGGATTAAAGGTTGGAGTATTTTTGGGTTTGGGTTCTCTAGGTTGGTGGGTTTTGACTTGGCTACTTTTTGGGAGAGGTGACTTTGTGTATTGTTAGTAATATTTACAATAATGTTTAAATCCGCATCAGCTGACTGTTAGCCGCGTTGCCATTTTCCGTCGCTTAGTTGAAGGCAAGGGTAACATTGATCTAAATTCTACACCAAGGATGAAGTTTACACAATTAAATTTATAAGGACGAAAATGAAACCTGGTATATTTTGTAGGGACCAAAATAGTAGATAAGCCAATTTGTATCCTGGAAATCCTTTATCTTTGCTAACTTAAATGCTTTCTTCATTCTGCATCTTGTTATATATTAGCATTCTATGAAGTTGTGCAATCCATGCTTCCCTGGAAATCCTTTTATCTTCAGCAACTTAAATGCATTCTGCCTTTTGCATCATCTACCACTGTAAACACACAGATTATTCAACTCAAGATTGTCAGTTTGTGTTGTAGGTTATATATAATCATTGGAGTTTTTTTGTTTTTTCTTTTCTATTTTGTTCTTTCTGTTCTTCCTTTTGGTACGTCTGCTCTGAGGCTGGATCATTGGAATTTGGATGATAAACTTTGTAAAAAAGACTTCAGTATAGTTATATTCTAATAAATTCTTCTCTTTCCATTCTTGCCCCGTCCGTAAATAACCTCTCTCCCTCTTCACAACTTGCCATTGCAGGTATAGTTCTTTGCCTTGTATTTAATGTTGTCGCCGTGACAGTTTGTTGGATTAGAGGCGGAGGTAAGGTTATTAGTTTTGCCTTTCCTTTCTTATATAGTTTCGGCATCTAAAAGAATATTGACATGATAGAATATATAGCTTCTGAGTTATTACATGGTTTCACTATCTCCAGGTGTAAAAATCTTTTTCCTGGCAACAATCTATGCTCTACTTGGATGCCCTTTATCATATGTCCTATGGTATAGGCCACTTTATCGTGCAATGAGGTATTCAACTGTGCCTTTCTTTTGTTTTTTCATACTCTGACTTCACCATATGCCACCTCTGGAGATTCCAAATTCATATGTACTTTGTTCTTTTATTTTGGAAAGGAGTCCGGAGGCGACTTTCTTTATGATTGAAATTGATCCATGCTAAAATGTAGACTGGCAGGCTGCCAGTCTACTTTTTATGGCAGGTGTCTCCTGCCCATAACCCCCTCAACCTAGATGGGCTCAATTCTAAGTATTGAAACTTCAAAATTTCCTAAAATATTATATGGTGGATCAATAGGGGAGCATATGGATAGCTATATGATGTTTAACTTGTCGAAAGGTTTTTATGATACGTCATGAAGGTCTGGACGGACTGCTGATAGATGTAGAGTGTGACTTTCTGTTTCCATATTGCAGGACGGACAGTGCATTAAAATTTGGCTGGTTTTTCCTGTTCTACATGGTGAGTCTGGTCATGGACCGTGATATTTTAATGCTTCTTGCAGTTTGACTTATGTTTCTTTGTGGCTGACGTTACTGGAATTTGCAGCTCCACCTTATTTTTTGCATATTTGCTGCTATTGCTCCTCCTATCGTTTTTCACGGGCAGTCATTGACGTAAGTTCTACTTACTTCAGTTTGAGTTTAAGGAACTTATTTTTTAGGAGGGATCTGTCGGCATTTTATTTTTCAGTTTAAGCATTCCTGTTGATTCACTATGATATTTTTGTTGCGATTTAGCTAGGAATGGTTGCTGCTTAGTATTTCAGTTTTATCAATAGAACTCTACACATTTATACACATTGGCTCTTTAATGTCTTGCGGTGTATAGGTATGGCAACGGGACGGGACCCAACCCGAAAATTACGACATGACCCCGACCCACTCTGACCCAAACAGGGTAATTTGTGGGTGCCTGTAGAAATATTCCCGCCCCGGTACCCGGAAACGTGATGAAAACCCGGATGAACAGGGCCCAGGGGGAGGGAATTGCCATCCCTAGCAGTGCTTATCATTGTTTATTAAACAAATAACACGACAGATTGGACAGTTATTTACTTAATTTATGGTCAGTTGGTCACCATATTTTAAATTCATTTTTAAAAGAAAAAGGTAAATATCCTTGTTAAAATATTGGTTAAATTTAGACTGTTTATTTTTCTCTGTCACTTGTCGAGAACTGAATTGTGAATTGTAGCTGAACAATCTAAAATCTCTAGGTTTCTGATTTTTCAAGGTGGTTAGTCGTTTTTATCATGATAGTTTGCAACTTTCCAAAACTTACCCAATACAAGAGATTTCTGCTATGAAAGCGTAAATGCATTTTATCAAATTAATAGTGCTTTGGACCTTTTACATATGCCTTGTGGTTATTCTGTACTTATGGTCCCTACCCATGTTAATGGGTTAAGGGGGTAAGGGCCAATAGCCTGGTACTCTTCTTTTTTTTTGGTTATCGGAAGATATAGCCCCGTACTCTTTAAGATTCAGGTTGCTAGGCATATGCCATAAACTGCTCCTGGTACTGAAC
Source organism: Vaccinium darrowii (assembly GCA_020921065.1). Classification (NCBI taxonomy): domain Eukaryota; kingdom Viridiplantae; phylum Streptophyta; class Magnoliopsida; order Ericales; family Ericaceae; genus Vaccinium; species Vaccinium darrowii. The sequence continues at coordinate 4,966,847 of CM037152.1, read as the reverse complement.
TCTTGAATCTTCAGTCATTTCGGGTTATTCAAGAAGGCGTCATAGTACTTTAATTTTCAGAGACAGGCGGTGATCGAACTCTGAAGCCCACCGGTGCATCGATTTAGATGCAGAAATTATCTTGCTTTCCAAATTTGTTAGTCTTGGAGAATAAAGTTTTTTGTTGGCTGGAAATACAAAGCGGGAATTTTTTTTTTTTTTTTTTTTGGGGGGGGGGGGGGGGGGTGGAATGCTTCAGTATTATACTGAATTCTGCAACTTAAAACAATTATTTGTATTAAGAAAATGAGGTTTTGTTGCTTACCATGTCCTTTGATCTTTTAAGTAATATATTGGTCTCTTCTTTTCCAATCTCAGGGGAATTCTTGCTGCAGTTAATGCCTTTTCTGACGATGTTTTGGTGGGGGTAAGTTATACTATGAGCTCGATGATATTCACTTTTTCTTATTAATAAAATTCTGTGATGTGTCTGCTCATGCTCGTGCAACTTTTTATTTTCTTGCACTTGTATCTATTAGGAGTGATATGGATAAGCAGATGGTAGCACTAAGTGAAGGAATAAACCTAAATTAACTTTAGAGGCGTAACTTTGAGGGGACCTGGGTTTCTTGGATATTACGGAACATGAAGCCCTCGACAAAATTGAGTGGATTCATGTAGCTAACCTCATTTGATTGGGGCTCAAGGCTCTGTTTGGGTTGGATCTGTTGTAAAAGCCATTTCCCCTTTCTTCACGGCTACCTCTCTCTCTCTCTTGCCCACTTTCTAACGTGTCTTTGTCTATTCATGCAACCTTTCGTAATGCTGGACAACATCTAAGCCAACATGACTTGATTTCGTTTACTATTGTGCTTAGAATGCCTTAAACGATGTGCAGAATTAAGGTCATAAGTGTTTTTTTTTTCTTTTTTTCTTTACTGACTGCTTGTATTTATTGTACAACTAATGTCTCTATGTTTTCTTGCAGGTTTTCTACTTGATCGGATTTGGCTTGTTTTGCTTGGAGTCACTTTTAAGCTTGTGGGTTCTTCAGGTTAGCAACAAAAACTTAAAATATCTTGTAAAAAACTCTTAATTATGTCCTTGATAGGGCACATTTGATTTATTTATTTTCCTCCATTGTGCTATAATTAATCATCTGACGATTCCAATTATTCATAAATAGAACTGTCCTCGTCTTGTGCTCCAGCATCTTATTACACTTCATAATATTTTATGGTGCTTTTGTAGTGACGCATCAAATAGATTCATTCTCTCTTTGGATACCCCAAATTAAATTTAAGAACATAGTACTTGTTAATGCGAGTTCATAAAACAGTAAACAAAAAAGTATATAACGCTTATCTAACCGTGAATAGTTAAAGTCAAAGGCATATACGGAAATGTGTCGGTGTGATATGTATCCACGTTTGAGTGTTTGGTTTGTATAGTTGATTGCTTAAGCTCTTTCTTGTTCTGTTTGTGCAGAAAGTTTACATGTACTTCCGTGGTAACAAGTGAAGTGATGCATGAATCTGGGCCACGTTCCCGTTCAGATGTTTGGCGTTACCGGTTGTTGAGCTCCTCATCATATTCCTTCCATCCCCCATTGCCATCCTTTCATCACTTGGGCAGTTGATGCCTTCGAGAGAGTGATTGACGTGGTATATACATATATGTTATTTTTTCATGTTACATTCGATGCATATTTTTTTGTTCAACCATTGAAAGACCTTGCGTGTTCTCATACGTTAGTCACACTTCATGCTTACTAGTTTTGTTGCTTTCTTTCAACACGTATCATTCGTACAAAATGTTATTGGGCCGCAATTGATCAGGGTGTTAACGGATTCTTTCGTTTAAGGGTTTCTTTTGGTACGTACTTATAGTATTTCTTTGTGCCTGATCTTCATCTTTGGGCACCATACTCATATTTCTGTTGGTTGTAAATGATGGTCCTCCCATCCATGTATCTCCGGGCATACTATAACAGGAGCGTTAAGCCGCGGATTAAACTGCGTGCTAAGTTTGGATACGCGGTTAGCATGTTAGTGTGAATTTTCCTGGGAATGACAAGGCTTATTGAGGATTATCATTTGTTCGATTTTTTATTTTTTTAAATTTCTTTTTGATGAAATATTCTATGTGAGCTATTTACTCTTTCCTTTGAGAAGTCTGACAGTAGTGCATTTTTGTCCTCAACCATCCTCTTACACGAGTGGCCATGGGCTTCGTACTAGAAAATTATTGAATGCTCTAGGACTAGTTGTAAATTCATGTGGTGCTCCAAATGTAATGTGATTGGTGTTATCTTGTGGGGACCTTGAACCTTTATCAAGGGACGGAGCCTTTAGTGCGGCACTGCATTACAAGGTACTAGTGGCATTTGAGCAATTGATCTCGATAATTAATGGTCTGGATTTCATTTTGGTAATGAACGACTTGGATATGCAAATGCCGAGGTGAAATCAAATTAGTCATTGATTGTGCGATGGACGGTTCAGATGCCGCACTACAACATTATAGTGCGGCACTGTAGGGTTTTCGCTTCCCTTGAACTTTTTGTTGGTGATCTAAGAGAGAGTATAAAAGACAAGCTGTGAATGATGTGAATGATGCAAAGTAATGCTCCAAGACCACCAAATAACTGCGCATGCTCACCCAGATATCCGGTTATAAAAAAAAACCACCAAGTAACCTCTCCTTCATATTGGGTGCAGCCTAATATGCTTGGCGTTTTCATAATCTAATCCCGAATTTAGATGAATAATGGTTATGAACATGGAAATGTGTAGCAATGAGATTTATGTGGGTTTAGTCTTTTTTTTTTTGTTAACAAAAGTAGCTTCTTCCATGGATAATTTTCTATAACCTTTGTAAAATTGTAATTGACTTATTATGGGATTAGTGTTTAAGTAAAAGGGTCCTTCCAACCGTATAAGGCTCAAACTTCTTAAAAAACCTAGAGGGAATGGAGGGAATAGGAAGTCTCTCTTGGGCCCATGAAGTGAATAGAGTGTCCCATTGATTGTACGATTTATTCTCTGTTACATCTCCATTTACACGTGCCTATTGTATATGAAAAACGTGGGGGTAAAGTAAATGGAAAAGTAAAGGCGGGAATTTAAAGTGTTTGAGTTATTTTGAAAGTGGTATCTTGGTGGGGATGATTCGTGATTGTGTGGTACATATATAGCGGCGGAAACACATGTGGTGTTAGATAAACAAGAAGGAATATGCTCTTGGAGTGTGGCAGCTATGGTGATTTTCTGCTCTGGTATCTTGTCTCTGCCCCATTTTTTTGCTTGTGTCTGTATTGGAAACTAAGGAGTCTGGACACGAGATCCTCTCATGTGCCGCTCTTGCCTATTCTTGAGAATTGAGACCTCTTCCATTTAACAAATCAACGGTTGGTATTGCACTTTCATTAGATGGCCGAAAAATCACAAAATAGGATCAGCTTCAACAATTTGATAAAATCTTAGTTTAAACATTTTGAACTGCTTTGGGGTAAGCACTACCAACAAATAAATTGCTCTACAAACAAATGTAATATACACATATTGTTAGTCACAATTTTGACACATTTTCATATTTGATCATAAAAGACATTATTCAAAAGAGATCCATTGCCTAAAAATTGAGGAGAGAAAGATGTAGATTTATCAGAAGAATATTCTCTGTATCGCTAAAAAACGAAATGATCTGATGGCTATAATCTTAATAGAAAATCTGACTGAATGGCTAATAGGCTGCTCTTGTTTGTATGCCTAAATATTTTGTAAAATAACCGTTTTGTTATGTAATATAGATTTTATAACATAGATTTGATCTACTGCTTAATATATTCTCTCTCTCAAAACGAAAAAAAAAAATTAAGCAGCATCCAATAAAAATCTTACAGTACATATTAATCCCGAGTTGAATGGTTGATAGGACATTGCTGAAAAAACCTTAGCAAAATCTAGAGTGAAGATAGGCCATCGCTGAAAAAACCTTGTCACGCGGCAAAATGAAAGGAGAAAACCGAAGGGTGCTCTCCAAGGGTGGTCACTAGCACCCTCGGTTCCGAGCAGGTTATATTGCACTTAATACTTACAACTAGAAGACAGCATTTGTTGACGTTGAAATAACTGTTTACCTAACCAATATCCTTTTGTCAAATGCTAAAGCTCAATTTATAAACTTTGTTATCAGGCATATTTCATAAACAAAAGAAAACTTTCAACGAAATGAACGGCAGCCCTTCCCAACAAATTTGCTAGTACAACTTATCTACATCATAAAAGCTATAAACATCGAGGATTTTCTTTTATCAACATATGTCTAGAATCATTTTTTACAATGCTCAAATCAAAGAACTAATAATTTACAAATGAGCGTAAAATTTGAGGGGATGATTGTTTTAACCAACAACTGCAAGCAAACTTTGTCTGACAACAGGGACTGAGCAAAAAAGAGAACCAAATATACCGGTGAGAGCATTGAAACAAAATGGGAGAGCCTCGGGATCCTTCGCTGATAATGCTGCTGTTCCCAGTCCATGAGCACTGAAACAATCAGGAAGAGCCTAGTGTAAACACTACCGGCATGAAGTAAAAACCTTTTCCCTTTTTTGGTATCGCTTCGCTTTTTTGGCAATATTCTTTGTATGAGAGGCTATTATTTCCTTTCCTATTTTCTTTAGAACGAAACTAGAGAATAACAATTTCCTCCTCTGATTGTTTAAACAGTACTTTGTTGCATTTGTTCCAAACTATACACAGTTCAACAAAAAGGAGTTGTCATCTCTGGGGAGAAGGCACGTACCTGGATGCAGTTGCAATGCCTCGCGCAATAGGATCATCAAAGCGAAGTTTGTCCAGCAATGCTTGCACGAAGTTTGCTCCAACCAGACCAGTTAATACAACAACAGCCGCAGTGAGAGACGAATTGGCACCTAAAACCAACATTGAAAGAAAGCAATAAAATTAAAAATATGTTGATCATATTACAAGCATTACATCCACTGGTATGCTTCAAACAACTTGATTATAAATTTACTTTAAGAGGAAAAAGATCATAAATCTTGCAATACCATTCTAGATCATTATGAACTTCAATTACAACTTCAATAACAGAACACATCTAGTCCCCAATCATTGGGGGTATGGGGAGGATGATTAGTCAACTTCAATTATAGGAGCATAATTAGTCACTGACCTTCAAACAAGGACACAATGCTGAGGGCTAGCGCCACTGTTATACATCTGGGTAGAATTGAAATGGTTAAAGATGGTTCCAACCCAAGCAGACGTCCAATGAGAGCGGTTGAATATAATGAGAATACTGTGGAAATGACGACTGATGTGAAAATTTCAGCTGAATGCCTCTTAACAAGCTGAAACAATAAACAGTACCCGATATCACTACACAAAATAGCTTCATATCTAGTTACAGTAAAAATAATGATCGTCCTGAAATTGGCGCTCTATAATAACATGAAGTAAATGTTACATGATCTTGGATAGAACTCAACCCATGTCACACGATCTTGGGTAGAACTCAGCCCCGAAAGCTAGCTTATGAAGTGGGGGTGCCCTCGCGCTTATATATTTCATATTACTTTGGTACCCAGGCGATGTGGGACTTCCCTTTACACCCTCCATCGGGCGCAGCGTGCTCACTCGGCAGCACCTGTTGCATGCAGGCCAGATATACGGAGGCTACCCAACTCTAATACCATATTACACAATCTTGGGTAGAACTCAACCCCAAACGCTAGCTCATGAAGTGAGGGTGCCCTCCCGGTTATATCTTTCATATTACTTTGGTACCCAGGCGATGTGGGACTTGGCTTTACAGTAAACACCTTAATGACGCGTAAATCTGAGCTATATTTGTTATTAACTGGCACAAATGAGCAAAACGTGCACAAAAAGCAGGGCCTTAATTCTTTCGTACAAACTTGTATGTCTTTTACTACAATTTAACATTGACCTTTCTGGAGGTTGCTCGCTATCCACACAACTATTACTTACTAACTAGATCTTCTTGTCCTCTGCTATTGTCATGAAAAAGCAAAGAACATAAACAACACTTGGTTTAGTTCATGCTAATTGGGGACTGGAGGTGTACATTTCGTACAGACCTAACATTTGGCATTATATACATTAACGGACTGTCCTCAGGATCAAACACATAATCTCAAAGGTTAATAGGTGCAGGCGTGCAGCGGTAGGTAGAAGTAGAACAAGGGGGTTCTCCTTAACAAAAATGCAAATCTCATAGAAGTGTTAAATGAAATCTAAACCTGCCTTAAGCTTCTGAAAACAATAGAAATAAAACATTAATAAAAATCAGTTACCTTTCTCTGTTTGAACATGGAGAAGGCAAAAGATATAATAACTGATCCCAAAAATCCCATTAGAATGTCACCAGCTCCAGGGTTTGAAGAGACTTTCGTTAGGTAATATCCTGCACAAGTTAAAAGAGATCATTACGTAGACGGTAACCAAGATAATCATTTTATACAACAGTCAATGGAGTCATAAGATTTGATTCCTAAAAAACGGAAAGGATAGAAACCAGGATTTGGATTTGTATGTATTACTGTTAAGGGTGAAAGCAATGAACATGGATTTTCAGTCCTCAAATGAAGTTTAGGTTCTGTCTTGTTCAGCTTCAAACTTAACATGAAGCTGCTTATTCGTCCAGAAACAGTTGTAGATTGAGGGAGTTCATATACCAGCTAGATTTACCATGGTATATGAATCTATTTTTTCTCACAACTCAGAAAACAATACTGAAGGCTAGCCGGAGCGTGCATTCATACCCATATTGAGAGTGAAGACGAATGCTGGGTTATCCCTAGTCTCCACTAATAGATCAAAATAAGATATCCGTTTACCAATAGATGAACTTTGACATGTCCAAAAGATATATGCACAAAAATGGCTTCAGCATATTCAACAGTCACAAATTTCCTTTGAACCTTCATGTTAGCTATTTAGGAACCTACTCAATGCCTCACAATCAAGTTACAACCATTCAGGTTTTAGGTCTGAACATCTGGTCGCATCCTATTAAGGATTTCCACCATACATTAATATTGATATTACATATCAACTACGCAACTGCCCAGTAATAACGCCACATTGTGCCGCATGAGTGTAGGTGTGCATGCTGCCTCGGTGTATAGCGTGCACCCACTTGCAGTGACAGGCACATGCATTGCCGCAAATTTAACTAATTGGTTGGCAATAAATCAAGCCTTTACTTGTTTTCTCACTTTCCAATGTCGATATGTCCAACAAGGCAAGTCGCAGCTTTCTCTAAACCATTTTGAAAACACCCAACACTTAAAATAATATACAAACTTTGAACATCTTTCCAACATGGAATAGCTATGGTAAGATTCCGGTTAAACCATTCCACTTTCTTTTTGCAACCAAAAGCAGCACATCCATTAAAACAAAACCTATAAGTCTCGGTTTCAACTTGAATTTGTACCTAGAACAGGATCAATTCCAGAGTTGGAAAGATAAGCAAAAGCCCAAGCTGCTATATCCGCAGATAGTGCACAGCAAATAATTGGATGGAAGACCTTTTTCAGATCAGATGGCAACCTGAAAGACGAAATTTAACGAGGTGATGAAGTGAAACTTCCAAACAAGAGACCAAAATAATTGTGGAAGTATGATTATTCTGGATTGAAAAGAAATAATCATACTTCCACTACAATTTTCTTCACTAGATCTGCAAAAAATGAGAAATTGTATTTTACCCAGAACCAACCATATAGCCAAGCACAGTGGATGCAAGTAGAAACGGAAGGCATGTTCTAGCGCTTGTTCCGAGTGCTGTAGGGTATACAAGTGCGGCAACAAATGACACAAGGAAAATACCACTCCAGGTCCATATCTCTAAAGACGAAAAGGGAGGTGGTTTTGACATGGGCTCAGCAGGTATCATTTCTGTTTTTACCATCTTTCTGACAGCTATAGCTGTAGACCCAGCCACAGTGAGCGAAGCCAGCCAGCCTGCAACTGCAAGACACAAGGAACAGTTGCATAATGTTAAATGAAAAAATGGGCTTACATCACACAAGCAGGGAGAGGTTTACAAGATGAAATACAGAAATTATATATTTAAGTCTTTCCTGAATGGAACCATGGTTTGCCTTACGCGTTCTTTATTGCAAAGCTGAAGCTAGGTGGGGAGACTTTGGCTGAGTTTTCTACTTAAACTGACTGAGTTCAAGCATTGATATCTAAAACCAGCACCAACCATGAGATTGCTTCATTTTTCTTTCCTGTGGCAGAATAATCAAATTGAAATTTGAATGGGGTTTTGTTCCTTAAATAGACACTAATGGCAGTTGAATTAGATATATCATCGAAATGAGTGATTAATGGGTATAAAAGTCTTCATAACAGCATTCTCTGATGTGCAATATGATTCAGTGGAACAACCTGTGAATGACGGCTTTTTAGGTTAAGAACCACACCAATAAGCAAAAGTCCGGAGTGTTGAATAGCATGATATACATCATGGACCCATTTCCTAACAACTTAAGCTTTGGGAACAATTAGTAACTAGACATGGGATCAACGCTCAGTTGGGAGAGGTTGGGTTCAAGTCTCTTCGTTTGCATGTTTTCCCCATTTGCATTATGTTTCTCCCCTTGATATACATTGTTGGTTCCATTTCCTAATAGCTTAAGCTTTTGGGACAATTGATAACTTAACATTGAGCTCATATGGGTCCAGAGAAATGTCATGACCCTACAGCACCTTGGCTTTATTCCAAATTTTAAGAAGCCTTATTAAGACTTTGTTTGACCAACATTTGGAATCAGATCTAGGCAGAGCTGAGTTGTGAAACAGGAGTCCATATAGGAGATTTACCAAGCAGCTGGAAGACTGGAATAAGGAAATTCTTTAAGTTGAAGAATAGCAAGGCAAATGGAGGGTAAAAAAAAATGGTCTTTATTCTTAATCCTCGGTATCTTAATCCTCGGTAAAACCATATTCCTAAATACTACATCAAAGAATAAGGAAAGAAACTGCACATTAATCTGCTGCTCTGAGAAAATACTCAGAAAATTGCTAAGGGAATAAAGGAGCCACTGATGAGGCAAGAGAAACAGGCGTAAGACAAGATAGGTGATGTGATGCTAAAACCCTGCAAGGCATAGGCTTTGCAAGTTTTGGGATCGAAATGATATGGTTGGCAGCCATTGGAATTGAGTCAATTGACAATGACAATAATGTGAATGGGTCGATGCAATCTACTGAATTAATGATATATGGCAAGTAGATGTTGGGGCACATAGACTTGGTAAATTTTGGAGCGTGGATGTATTTGAACTGTTGGTCATGCTATTTCGTGGGGACAAGTAAATAGTAATCCTACACAAATAAGTTCACCAAAACTGTATAATATATCACAAGAAGTCAGAGAAGTTTGCCAAGCCAGTAAAACATAATAAGAGAAGTTTCACTTTGCATTACAGAAGCCAAGAATGTCAAAATGCTCCGTAAAATTATGTAGTCACAACAATTCAGTTTTCACAACTTTACGTACCTAGTATGAAACAGATCTTAACCCCAGAAGCGGCAGGGATATCTTTAACAGCAAGAGGCAAAACAACTAATGAAGGAACATAGAACAACGGAAGCCACCTCTGGATAAACAAAAGCGCGGGCTCAAAGAAGTTCATCAAATTTATGGCAGCAGCGGGGACAGTAGAATCAAGAACCATGAGAATGGTGAATACACAAAACATCCCAAAAAGGGCGCTTGGGAACTTAATAGCGGCTGCCACAAATGCCTTCTTCAAGACCTTATCCATTGCCAGTATAACCCCAAGCGAGACAAGCAAATGCAATATACCGAACACCTAAATAGGCACAAATATAGAACCCATCAAAACCAACCATTCAAACTGTTTTGCAAGAACACCACGAAAACAAAACAATCACACGACAACAGGACACAAAATGTACAGAGGAATAGGCTTTAATCTTACAAATCTATTCAAAAAAGACGACCAAACATACAAACAACAAAGTCACTATCAGGGAAGAAGTGGGAAAAATGTGGATTACAGTTTGAAGGCTTGTGGAAGCAGAACTACCGCCTGAACCAATGGATTTCGCCTGAACTCTCCGACTAGAGTGAGGACCCAATCGCAAGAACTGGGAATTTGGTCCGAATGCTCTGGTGGGTATCATAGTTTCGAGTGAATTTCGGTAGCTAAGTGAGAGATCAACGCCATTGAAAGCAACTGAAAATGTCTTTGTATGGATTTTAGTGGAAAGTTTATTGGGGAAGATGAGACGATTGGGTGAGAAAATTGTAGAACGGCGGTGACTGGTAAGAGAGAGAGGAGGGCTATTGGGAACAGCGGAGGGGGCAGCCATGGGGAGGGAGTGAAGGGGAGAGAATGGCAGTTTCTTTGCTGAGATTGATGAGATTGGTAAAAAAAAATTTGACCATAATTTTTTTGTATTGGAAAATTAGAAAACAAAATGACGGATACTGTGTTATGATTGATGTAGATGGTAGCACTAAGTGAAGGAATAAACCCAAATTAACTTTAGAGGCGTAACTTTGAGGGGACCTAGGTTTCTTGGATATTATGGAACATGAAGCGCTCAACAAAATTGAATGGATTCATGTAGCTAACCTCATTTGATTGGGGCTCAAGGCTCTGTTTGGGTTAGATCTGTTGTAAAAGTCATTTCCCCTTTCTTCACGGCTACCTCTCTCTCTCTTGCCCCACTTTCTAACGCGTCTTTGTCTATTCATGCAACCTTTCATAATGCTGGACAACATCTAAGCCAACATGACTTGATTTCGTTTATTGTTCTTAGAACGCCTTAAACGATGTGCAGAATTAAGGTCATAAGTGTTTTTTCTTTTTTCTTTACTGACTTCTTGTATTTATTGTACAACTAATGTCTCTATGTTTTCTTGCAGGTTTTCTACTTGATCGGATTTGGCTTGTTTTGCTTGGAGTCACTTTTAAGCTTGTGGGTTCTTCAGGTTAGCAACAAAAAACTTAATACTCCGTATATCTTGTATTCTTAACTATGTGCTTGATGGGCACATTTGATTTATGTATTTTCCTCCATTGTGCTATAATTAATCATCTGACGATTCCAATTATTCATAAATAGAACTGCCCTTGTCTTGTGCTCCAGCATCTTATTACACTTCATAATATTTTATGGTACTTTTGTAGTGACGCATCAAATAGATTCATTCTCTCTTTGGATACCCCAAATTAAATTTTAAGAATTTGGTACTTGTTAATGCGAGTTCATAAAACAGTAAACAAAAATGTATATAACGCTTATCTAACCGTGAAGAGTAATGTCAAAGGCGTGTACAGAAATGCGTTCGTGTGATATGTTTCCACGTTTGAGTGTTTGGTTTGTATAGTCGATTGCTTAAGCTCTTTCCTGTTCTGTTGTGCAGAAAGTTTACATGTACTTCCGTGGTAACAAGTGAAGTGATGCATGAATCTGGGCCACGTTCCCGTTCAGATGTTTGGCGTTACCGGTTGTTGAGCTCCTCACCATATTCCTTCCATCCCCCATTGCCATCCTTTCATCACTTGGGCAGTTGATGCCTTCGAGAGAGTGATTGACGTGGTATATACATATATGTTATTTTTTCATGTTACATTCGATGCATATTTTTTTGTTCAACCATTGAAAGACCTTGCGTGTTCTCATACGTTAGTCACACTTCATGCTTACTAGTTTTGTTGCTTTCTTTCAACACGTATCATTCGTACAAAATGTTATTGGGCCGCAATTGATCAGGGTGTTAACGGATTCTTTCGTTTAAGGGTTTCTTTTGGTACGTACTTATAGTATTTCTTTGTGCCTGATCTTCATCTTTGGGCACCATACTCATATTTCTGTTGGTTGTAAATGATGGTCCTCCCATCCATGTATCTCCGGGCATAATATAACAGGAGCGTTAAGCCGCGGATTAAACTGCGTGCTAAGTTTGGATACGCGGTTAGCATGTTAGTGTGAATTTTCCTGGGAATGACAAGGCTTATTGAGGATTATCATTTGTTTGATTTTTTATTTTTTTAAATTTCTTTTTGATGAAATATTCTATGTGAGCTATTTACTCTTTCCTTTGAGAAGTCTGACAGTAGTGCATTTTTGTCCTCAACCATCCTCTTACACGAGTGGCCATGGGCTTCGTACTAGAAAATTATTGAATGCTCTAGGACTAGTTGTAAATTCATGTGGTGCTCCAAATGTAATGTGATTGGTGTTATCTTGTGGGGACCTTGAACCTTTATCAAGGGACGGAGCCTTTAGTGCGGCACTGCATTACAAGGTACTAGTGGCATTTGAGCAATTAATCTCGGTAATTAATGGTCTGGATTTCATTTTGGTGATGAACGACTTAGATATGCAAATGCCGAGGTGAAATCAAATTAGTCATTGATTGTGCGATGGACGGTTCAGATGCCGCACTGCAGCATTATAGTGCGGCAGTGTAGGGTTTTCGCTTCCCTTGAACTTTTTGTTGGTGATCTAAGAGAGAGTATAAAAGACAAGCTGTGAATGATGCAAAGTAATGCTCCAAGACCACCAAATAACCGCGCATGCTCACCCAGATATCTGGTTATAAAAAAAAAAAACCACCAAGTAACCTCTCCTTCATATTGGGTGCAGCCTAATATGCTTGGCGTTTTCATAATCTAATCCCGAATTTAGATGAATAATGGTTATGAACATGGAAATGTGTAGCAATGAGATTTATGTGGGTTTAGTCTTTTTTTTTTTTGTTAACAAAAGTAGCTTCTTCCATGGATAATTTTCTATAACCTTTGTAAAATTGTAATTGACTTATTATGGGATTAGTGTTTAAGTAAAAGGGTCCTTCCAACCGTATAAGGCTCAAACTTCTTAAAAAACCTAGAGGGAATGGAGGGAATAGGAAGTCTCTCTTGGGCCCATGAAGTGAATAGAGTGTCCCATTGATTGTACGATTTATTCTCTGTTACATCTCCATTTACACGTGCCTATTGTATATGAAAAACGTGGGAGTAAAGTAAATGGAAAAGTAAAGGCGGGAATTTAAAGTGTTTGAGTTATTTTGAAAGTGGTATCTTGGTGGGGATGATTCGTGATTGTGTGGTACATATATAGTGGCGGAAACACATGTGGTGTTAGATAAACAAGAAGGAATATGCTCTTGGAGTGTGGCAGCTATGGTGATTTTCTGCTCTGGTATCTTGTCTCTGCCCCATTTTTTTGCTTGTGTCTGTATTGGAAACTAAGGAGTCTGGACACGAGATCCTCTCATGTGCCGCTCTTGCCTATTCTTGAGAATTGAGACCTCTTCCATTTAACAAATCAACGGTTGGTATTGCACTTTCATTAGATGGCCGAAAAATCACAAAATAGGATCAGCTTCAACAATTTGATAAAATCTTAGTTTAAACATTTTGAACTGCTTTGGGGTAAGCACTACCAACAAATAAATTGCTCTACAAACAAATGTAATATACACATATTGTTAGTCACAATTTTGACACATTTTCATATTTGATCATAAAAGACATTATTCAAAAGAGATCCATTGGCTAAAAATTGAGGAGAGAAAGATGTAGATTTATCAGAAGAATATTCTCTGTATCACTAAAAAACGAAATGATCTGATGGCTATAATCTTAATAGAAAATTTGACTGAATGGCTAATAGGCTGCTCTTGTTTGTATGCCTAAATATTTTGTAAAATAACCGTTTTGTTATGTAATATAGATTTTATAACATAGATTTGATCTACTGCTTAATATATTCTCTCTCTCAAAACGAAAAAAAAAAATTAAGCAGCATCCAATAAAAATCTTACAGTACATATTAATCCCGAGTTGAATGGTTGATAGGACATTGCTGAAAAAACCTTAGCAAAATCTAGAGTGAAGATAGGCCATCGCTGAAAAAACCTTGTCACGCGGCAAAATGAAAGGAGAAAACCGAAGGGTGCTCTCCAAGGGTGGTCACTAGCACCCTCGGTTCCGAGCAGGTTATATTGCACTTAATACTTACAACTAGAAGACAGCATTTGTTGAAGTTGAAATAACTGTTTACCTAACCAATATCCTTTTGTCAAATGCTAAAGCTCAATTTATAAACTTTGTTATCAGGCATATTTCACAAACAAAAGAAAACTTTCAACGAAATGAACGGCAGCCCTTCCCAACAAATTTGCTAGTACAACTTATCTACATCATAAAAGCTATAAACATCGAGGATTTTCTTTTATCAACATATGTCTAGAATCATTTTTTACAATGCTCAAATCAAAGAACTAATAATTTACAAATGAGCGTAAAATTTGAGGGGATGATTGTTTTAACCAACAAGTGCAAGCAAACTTTGTCTGACAACAGGGACTGAGCAAAAAAGAGAACCAAATATACCGGTGAGAGCATTGAAACAAAATGGGAGAGCCTCGGGATCCTTCGCTGATAATGCTGCTGTTCCCAGTCCATGAGCACTGAAACAATCAGGAAGAGCCTAGTGTAAACACTACCGGCATGAAGTAAAAACCTTTTCCCTTTTTTGGTATCGCTTCGCTTTTTTGGCAATATTCTTTGTATGAGAGGCTATTATTTCCTTTCCTATTTTCTTTAGAACGAAACTAGAGAATAACAATTTCCTCCTCTGATTGTTTAAACAGTACTTTGTTGCATTTGTTCCAAACTATACACAGTTCAACAAAAAGGAGTTGTCATCTCTGGGGAGAAGGCACGTACCTGGATGCAGTTGCAATGCCTCGCGCAATAGGATCATCAAAGCGAAGTTTGTCCAGCAATGCTTGCACGAAGTTTGCTCCAACCAGACCAGTTAATACAACAACAGCCGCAGTGAGAGACGAATTGGCACCTAAAACCAACATTGAAAGAAAGCAATAAAATTAAAAATATGTTGATCATATTACAAGCATTACATCCACTGGTATGCTTCAAACAACTTGATTATCAATTTACTTTAAGAGGAAAAAGATCATAAATCTTACAATACCATTCTAGATCATTATGAACTTCAATTACAACTTCAATAACAGAGCACATCTAGTCCCCAATCATTGGGGGTATGGGGAGGATGATTAGTCAACTTCAATTATAGGAGCATAATTAGTCACTGACCTTCAAACAAGGACACAATGCTGAGGGCTAGCGCCACTGTTATACATCTGGGTAGAACTGAAATGGTTAAAGATGGTTCCAACCCAAGCAGACGTCCAATGAGAGCGGTTGAATATAATGAGAATACTGTGGAAATGACGACTGATGTGAAAATTTCAGCTGAATGCCTCTTAACAAGCTGAAACAATAAACAGTACCCGATATCACTACACAAAATAGCTTCATATCTAGTTACAGTAAAAATAATGATCGTCCTGAAATTGGCGCTCTATAATAACATGAAGTAAATGTTACATGATCTTGGATAGAACTCAACCCATGTCACACGATCTTGGGTAGAACTCAGCCCCGAAAGCTAGCTTATGAAGTGGGGGTGCCCTCGCGCTTATATATTTCATATTACTTTGGTACCCAGGCGATGTGGGACTTCCCTTTACACCCTCCATCGGGCGCAGCGTGCTCACTCGGCAGCACCTGTTGCATGCAGGCCAGATATACGGAGGCTACCCAACTCTAATACCATATTACACAATCTTGGGTAGAACTCAACCCCAAACGCTAGCTCATGAAGTGAGGGTGCCCTCCCGGTTATATCTTTCATATTACTTTGGTACCCAGGCGATGTGGGACTTGGCTTTACAGTAAACACCTTAATGACGCGTAAATCTGAGCTATATTTGTTATTAACTGGCACAAATGAGCAAAACGTGCACAAAAAACAGGGCCTTAATTCTTTCGTACAAACTTGTATGTCTTTTACTACAATTTAACATTGACCTTTCTGGAGGTTGCTCGCTATCCACACAACTATTACTTACTAACTAGATCTTCTTGTCCTCTGCTATTGTCATGAAAAAGCAAAGAACAAAAACAACACTTGGTTTAGTTCATGCTAATTGGGGACCGGAGGTGTACATTTCGTACAGACCTAACATTTGGCATTATATACATTAACGGACTGTCCTCAGGATCAAACCCATAATCTCAAAGGTTAATAGGTGCAGGCGTGCAGCGGTAGGTAGAAGTAGAACAAGGGGGTTCTCCTTAACAAAAATGCAAATCTCATAGAAGTGTTAAATGAAATCTAAACCTGCCTTAAGCTTCTGAAAACAATAGAAATAAAACGTTAATAAAAATCAGTTACCTTTCTCTGTTTGAACATGGAGAAGGCAAAAGATATAATAACTGATCCCAAAAATCCCATTAGAATGTCACCAGCTCCAGGGTTTGAAGAGACTTTCGTTAGGTAATATCCTGCACAAGTTAAAAGAGATCATTACGTAGACGGTAACCAAGATAATCATTTTATACAACAGTCAATGGAGTCATAAGATTTGATTCCTAAAAAACGGAAAGGATAGAAACCAGGATTTGGATTTGTATGTATTACTGTTAAGGGTGAAAGCAATGAACATGGATTTTCAGTCCTCAAATGAAGTTTAGGTTCTGTCTTGTTCAGCTTCAAACTTAACATGAAGCTGCTTATTCGTCCAGAAACAGTTGTAGATTGAGGGAGTTCATATACCAGCTAGATTTACCATGGTATATGAATCTATTTTTTCTCACAACTCAGAAAACAATACTGAAGGCTAGCCGGAGCGTGCATTCATACCCATATTGAGAGTGAAGACGAATGCTGGGTTATCCCTAGTCTCCACTAATAGATCAAAATAAGATATCCGTTTACCAATAGATGAACTTTGACATGTCCAAAAGATATATGCACAAAAATGGCTTCAGCATATTCAACAGTCACAAATTTCCTTTGAACCTTCATGTTAGCTATTTAGGAACCTACTCAATGCCTCACAATCAAGTTACAACCATTCAGGTTTTAGGTCTGAACATCTGGTCGCATCCTATTAAGGATTTCCACCATACATTAATATTGATATTACATATCAACTACGCAACTGCCCAGTAATAACGCCACATTGTGCCGCATGAGTGTAGGTGTGCATGCTGCCTCGGTGTATAGCGTGCACCCACTTGCAGTGACAGGCACATGCATTGCCGCAAATTTAACTAATTGGTTGGCAATAAATCAAGCCTTTACTTGTTTTCTCACTTTCCAATGTCGATATGTCCAACAAGGCAAGTCGCAGCTTTCTCTAAACCATTTTGAAAACACCCAACACTTAAAATAATATACAAACTTTGAACATCTTTCCAACATGGAATAGCTATGGTAAGATTCCGGTTAAACCATTCCACTTTCTTTTTGCAACCAAAAGCAGCACATCCATTAAAACAAAACCTATAAGTCTCGGTTTCAACTTGAATTTGTACCTAGAACAGGATCAATTCCAGAGTTGGAAAGATAAGCAAAAGCCCAAGCTGCTATATCCGCAGATAGTGCACAGCAAATAATTGGATGGAAGACCTTTTTCAGATCAGATGGCAACCTGAAGACGAAATTTAACAAGGTGATGAAGTGAAACTTCCAAACAAGAGACCAAAATAATTGTGGAAGTATGATTATTGTGGAAGTATGATTATTCTGGATTGAAAAGAAATAATCATACTTCCACTACAATTTTCTTCACTAGATCTGCAAAAAATGAGAAACTGTATTTTACCCAGAGCCAACCATATAGCCAAGCACAGTGGATGCAAGTAGAAACGGAAGGCATGTTCTAGCGCTTGTTCCGAGTGCTGTAGGGTATACAAGTGCGGCAACAAATGACACAAGGAAAATACCACTCCAGGTCCGTATCTCTAAAGACGAAAAAGGAGGTGGTTTTGACATGGGCTCAGCAGGTATCATTTCTGTTTTTACCATCTTTCTCACAGCTATAGCTGTAGACCCAGCCACAGTGAGCGAAGCCAGCCAGCCTGCAACTGCAAGACACAATGAACAGTTGCATAATGTTAAATGAAAAAATGGGCTTACATCACACAAGCAGGGAGAGGTTTACAAGATGAAATACAGAAATTATATATTTAAGTCTTTCCTGAATGGAACCATGGTTTGCCTTACGCGTTCTTTATTGCAAAGCTGAAGCTAGGTGGGGAGACTTTGGCTGAGTTTTCTACTTAAACTGACTGAGTTCAAGCATTGATATCTAAAACCAGCACCAACCATGAGATTACTTCATTTTTCTTTCCTGTGGCAGAATAATCAAATTGAAATTTGAATGGGGTTTTGTTCCTTAAATAGACACTAATGGCAGTTGAATTAGATATATCATCGAAATGAGTGATTAATGGGTATAAAAGTCTTCATAACAGCATTCTCTGATGTGCAATATGATTCAGTGGAACAACCTGTGAATGACGGCTTTTTAGGTTAAGAACCACACCAATAAGCAAAAGTCCGGAGTGTTGAATAGCATGATATACATCATGGACCCATTTCCTAACAACTTAAGCTTTGGGAACAATTAGTAACTAGACATGGGATCAACGCTCAGTTGGGAGAGGTTGGGTTCAAGTCTCTTCGTTTGCATGTGTTCCCCATTTGCATTATGTTTCTCCCCTTGATATACATTGTTGGTTCCATTTCCTAATAGCTTAAGCTTTTGGGACAATTGATAACTTAACATTGAGCTCATATGGGTCCAGAGAAATGTCATGACCCTACAGCACCTTGGCTTTATTCCAAATTTTAAGAAGCCTTATTAAGACTTTGTTTGACCAACATTTGGAACCAGATCTAGGCAGAGCTGAGTTGTGAAACAGGAGTCCATATAGGAGATTTACCAAGCAGCTGGAAGACTGGAATAAGGAAATTCTTTAAGTTGAAGAATAGCAAGGCAAATGGAGGGTAAAAAAAAATGGTCTTTATTCTTAATCCTCGGTATCTTAATCCTCGGTAAAACCATATTCCTAAATACTACATCAAAGAATAAGGAAAGAATCTGCTGCTCTGAGAAAATACTCAGAAAATTGCTAAGGGAATAAAGGAGCCACTGATGAGGCAAGAGAAACAGGCGTAAGACAAGATAGGTGATGTGATGCTAAAACCCTGCAAGGCATAGGCTTTGCAAGTTTTGGGATCGAAATGATATGGTTGGCAGCCATTGGAATTGAGTCAATTGACAATGACAATAATGTGAATGGGTCGATGCAATCTACTGAATTAATGATATATGGCAAGTAGATGTTGGGGCACATAGACTTGGTAAATTTTGGAGCGTGGATGTATTTGAACTGTTGGTCATGCTATTTCGTGGGGACAAGTAAATAGTAATCCTACACAAATAAGTTCACCAAAACTGTATAATATATCACAAGAAGTCAGAGAAGTTTGCCAAGCCAGTAAAACATAATAAGAGAAGTTTCACTTTGCATTACAGAAGCCAAGAATGTCAAAATGCTCCGTAAAATTATGTAGTCACAACAATTCAGTTTTCACAACTTTACGTACCTAGTATGAAACAGATCTTAACCCCAGAAGCGGCAGGGATATCTTTAACAGCAAGAGGCAAAACAACTAGTGAAGGAACATAGAACAACGGAAGCCACCTCTGGATAAACAAAAGCGCGGGCTCAAAGAAGTTCATCAAATTTATGGCAGCAGCGGGGACAGTAGAATCAAGGACCATGAGAATGGTGAATACACAAAACATCCCAAAAAGGGCGCTTGGGAACTTAATAGCGGCTGCCACAAATGCCTTCTTCAAGACCTTATCCATTGCCAGTATAACCCCAAGCGAGACAAGCAAATGCAATATACCGAACACCTAAATAGGCATAAATATAGAACCCATCAAAACCAACCATTCAAACTGTTTTGCAAGAACACCACGAAAACAAAACAATCACACGACAACAGAACACAAAATATACAGAGGAATAGGCTTAGTATGTGTTTGGTCTAATAGTCTTGGAGACGGTAGTATTTACTTTTAGTAATCTTTTGTTTAGCTTTTCGTCAAAAAATTTGGATCAATGGTTTTTGGCTTTTGAATGTAACTTTTCACATTTTAGACTTATGAAGTCAAACATTGATCCAAAAAACCTTACGCAAATCTTACAAATGTATCCAAAAAAGACGAACAACATACAAACAACAAAGTCACTATCAGGGAAGAAGTGGGAAAAATGTAGATTACAGTTTGAAGGCTTGTGGAAGCAGAGCTACCGCCTGAACCAATGGATTTCGCCTGAACTCTCCGACTAGAGTGAGGACCCAATCGCAAGAACTGGGAATTTGGTCCGAATGCTCTGGTGGGTATCATAGTTTCGAGTGAATTTCGGTAGCTAAGTGAGAGATCAACGCCATTGAAAGCAACTGAAAATGTCTTTGTATGGATTTTAGTGGAAAGTTTATTGGGGAAGATGAGACGATTGGGTGAGAAAATTGTAGAACGGCGGTGACTGGTAAGAGAGAGAGGAGGGCTATTGGGAACAGCGGAGGGGGCAGCCATGGGGAGGGAGTGAAGGGGAGAGAATGGCAGTTTCTTTGCTGAGATTGATGAGATTGGTAAAAAAAAATTTGACCATAATTTTTTTGTATTGGAAAATTAGAAAACAAAATGACGGATACTGTGTTATGATTGATGTAGATGGTAGCACTAAGTGAAGGAATAAATCCAAATTAACTTTAGAGGCGTAACTTTGAGGGGACCTAGGTTTCTTGGATATTACGAATATGAAGCGCTCAACAAAATTGAATGGATTCATGTAGCTAACCTCATTTGATTGGGGCTCAAGGATTTGGCTTGTTTTGCTTGGAGTCACTTTTAAGCTTGTGGGTTCTTCAGGTTAGCAACAAAAAACTTAATATATCTTGTATTCTTAACTATGTGCTTGATGGGCACATTTGATTTATGTATTTTCCTCCATTGTGCTATAATTAATCATCTGACGATTCCAATTATTCATAAATAGAACTGCCCTTGTCTTGTGCTCCAGCATCTTATTACACTTCATAATATTTTATGGTACTTTTGTAGTGACGCATCAAATAGATTCATTCTCTCTTTGGATACCCCAAATTAAATTTTAAGAATTTGGTACTTGTTAATGCGAGTTCATAAAACAGTAAACAAAAAAGTATATAACGCTTATCTAACCGTGAAGAGTAAAGTCAAAGGCGTATACGGAAATTTGTCGGTGTGATATGTATCAACGTTTGATTGTTTGGTTTGTATAGTCGATTGCTTAGGGTGTTAACGGATTCTTTCGTTTAAGGGTTTCTTTTGGTACGTACTTATAGTATTTGTTTGTGCCTGATCTTCATCTTTGGGCACCATACTCATATTTCTGTTTGATTGTAAATGATGGTCCTCCCATCCATATATCTCCGGGCATAATATACCAGGAGTGTCAAGCCGCGGATTAAACTACGTGCTAAGTTTGGATACGCGGTTAGCATGTTGTGTGAATTTTCCTGGGATTGACAAGGCTTATTGAGGATTATCATTTGTTTGAATTTTTTTTTTTAATATATAAATTTTTTTTTGATGAAATATTCTATGTGAGCTATTTACTCTTTCCTTTGAGAAGTCTGACAGTAGTGCATTTTTGTCCTCAACCATCCTCCTACACGAGTGGCCATGGGCTTCTTACTAGAGAAATTATCGAATGCTCTAGGACTAGTAGTAAATTCATGTGGTGCTCCAAATGTAATGTGATTGGTGTTATCTTGTGGGGACCTTGAACCTTTATCAGGGGATGGAGCCTTTAGTGCGGCACCGCATTACAAGGTTGTAGTGGAATTTGAGCAATTGATCTCGGTAATTAATGGTCTGGATTTCATTTTGGTGATGAACGACTTAGATATGCAAATGCCGAGGTGAAATCAAATTAGTCATTGATTGTGCGATGGACGGTTCAGATGCCGCACTGCAGCATTATAGTGCGGCAGTGTAGGGTTTTCGCTTCCCTTGAACTTTTTGTTGGTGATCTAAGAGAGAGTATAAAAGACAAGCTGTGAATGATGCAAAGTAATGCTCCAAGACCACCAAATAACCGCGCATGCTCACCCAGATATCTGGTTATAAAAAAAAAAAACCACCAAGTAACCTCTCCTTCATATTGGGTGCAGCCTAATATGCTTGGCGTTTTCATAATCTAATCCCGAATTTAGATGAATAATGGTTATGAACATGGAAATGTGTAGCATTGAGATTTATGTGGGTTTAGTTTTTTTTTTGTTAACAAAAGTAGCTTCTTCCATGGATAATTTTCTATAACCTTTGTAAAATTGTAATTTACTTATCATGGGAGTAGTGTTTAAGTAAAAGGGTCCTTCCAACTGTATAAGACTCAAACTTCTTAAAAAACCTAGAGGGAATAGAGGGAGTAGGAAGTCCCTCCTGGGCTCATGAAGTGAATGGAGTGTCTCATTGATTGTACGATTTATTCTCTCTGATATCTCCCTTTACACGTGTCTATTGTATATGAAAAACATGGGGGTAAAATAAAGGGAAAAGTAAATGCGGGAATTTAAAGTGTTTGAATTATTTTGAAAGTGGTATCTCGGTGGGGATGATTCGTGATTGTGTGGTACATATATAGTGGCAAAAACACCTGTGGTGTTAGACAAACAAGAAGGAATATGCTCTTGGAGTGTGGCAGCTATTGTGGTGATTTTGTGTTCTGGTATCTTGTCATGGTTGATTTTAGCAACTAGGTTGCTAAAATCTTTTGAAAAACTTAGCGTAAGGAGTCCGGATCTTTTCATATTAGAGGCATTACACGTGATGCTTTCATGTGCCGCTCTGGCCTATTCTTGAGAGTTGAGACCTCTTCCATTTAGCAAATCAACGGTTGGGATTGCACTTTCATTAGATGGCCGAAAATTCGTGGCAGTTTGAGCCTTCCAGAAAAAGGGGCAAAAAGAAATCCCAAAATAGGATCAGCTTGCGAACAATTTCATTAAAACTCAAAACATTTTGAACTGTTTTGGGATAAGCACTACCAACAAATAAATTGCTCTACAAACAAATGTAATATACACATTGTTAGTCACAATTTTGACACATTTTCATAGTTGATCATAAAAGACATTATTCAAATAGAGATCGATTGGCTAAAAATTGAGGAGAGAAAGATGTAGATCTATTAGAAGAATATTCTCTGTATCGCTAAAAATAGAAATGATCTAACAGCTATAATCTCAATAGAAATCTGATTGAACGACTAATAGGCTGCTCTTGTTTGTATGCCTATATATTTTGTAAAAAAATCGTTTTTGTTTTTTTTTTTTTTTTTTTGTAATATAGATTTGATCTACTGCTTAATATATTCTCCCTCAAAAAGAAAAAAAAAATTAAGCAGTATCCAATAAAAATCTTATAGTACATATTAATCCCAAGTTGAATGGTTGATAGGACATCGTTGAAAAAACCTTAGCAAAATCTAGAGTGAAGATAGGACATCGCTGAAAAAACCTTGTCACGTGGCAAAATAAAAGGAGAAAACCGAAGGGTGCTCTCTAGGGGGTGATCACTAGCACCCTTGGTTCCGATCAGGTTATATTGTACTTAATACTTACAACTAGAAGACGGCATTTGTTGAAGTTAAAATAACTGTTTACCTAACCAATATCCTCCTGTCAAATGCTAAAGCTCAATTTATAAACTTTGTTCTCAGGCATATTTCATAAACAAAAGAAAACTTTCAATGAAATGAACGGCAGCCCTTCCCAACAAATTTGCTAATACAACTTATCTACATCATGAAAGCTATAAGCATCAAGGATTTTCTTTTATCAACATATGTCTAGAATCATTTTTTACAATGCTGGAACTCGAATCAAAGAACTAATAATTTACAAATGAGCGTAAAATTTGAGGGGCTGATTGTTTTAACCAATAACTGCAAGCAAACTTTGTCTGACAGCAGGGACTGAGCAAAAAAGAGAACCAAATATACCGGTGAGAGCATAAGCAATGGCACAAAACGGGAGGGCCTCGGGTTCCTTTGCTGATAATGCTGCTGTTCCCAGTCCATGAGCACTGAAACAATCAGGAAGAGCCCAGTGTAAACACTACCGGCATGAAGTAAAAACCTTTTCCCTTTTTTGGTATCGCTTTGCTTTTTTGGCAATATTCTTTGTGTGAGAGGCTATTATTTCCTTTCCTATTTTCTTTAGAACGAAACTAGAGAATTAACAATTTCCTCCTCTGATTGTTTAAACAGTACTTTGTTGCATTTGTTCCAAACTATACACAGTTCAACAAAATGGAGTTGTTGTCTCTGGGGAGAAGGCACGTACCTGGATGCAGTTGCAATGCCTCGAGCAATAGGATCATCAAAGCGAAGTTTGTCCAGCATTGCTTGCACAAAGTTTGCTCCAACCAGACCAGTTAATACAACAACAGCCGCAGTGAGAGACGAATTGGCACCTAAAACCAACATGGAAAGAAAGCAATAAAATTAGAAAATATGTTGATCATATTACAAGCATTACGTCCACTGGTATGCTTCAAACAACTTGATTATCAATTTACTTTGAGAGGAAAACGATCATAAATATTACAATACCATTCTAGATCATTATGAACTTCAATTACAACAACAATAACAGAACACATCTAGTCCCCAATCATTGGGGGTATGGGGAGGATAATTCGTCAACTTCAATTATAGGAGCATAATTAGTCACTGACCTTCAAACAAGGACACAATGCTGAGGGCTAGCGCCACTGTTATACATCTGGGTAGAATTGAAATGGTTAAAGATGGTTCCAACCCAAGCAGACGTCCAATGAGAGCGGTTGAATACAATGAGAATACTGTGGAAATGACGACTGAGGTGAAAATTTCAGCTGAATGCCTCTTAACAAGCTGAAACAGTAAACAGTACCCGATATCACTACACAAAAGAGCTTCATATCTAGTTACAGTAAAAATAATGATCGTCCTGAAATTGGCGCTCTATAATAACATGAAGTAAATGTTACACGATCTTGGATAGAACTCAATCCATGTCACACGATCTTGGGTAGAACTCAGCCCCGAAAGCTAGCTTATGAAGTGGGGGTGCCCTCGCGCTTATATATTTCATGTTACTTTGGTACCCAGGCGATGTGGGACTTCCCTTTACACCCTCCATCGGGCGCAGCGTGCTCACTCGACAGCACCTGCTGCGTGCAGGCCAGATATACGGAGGCTACCCAACTCTAATACTATGTTACACAATCTTGGGTAGAACTCAACCCCAAACGCTAGCTCATGAAGTGAGGGTGCCCTCCCGGTTATATATTTCATATTACTTTGGTACCCAGGTGATGTGGGACTTGGCTTTACAATAAACACCTTAATGACGCGTAAATCTGAGCTATATTTGTTATTAACTGGCACAAATGAGCAAAACGTGCACAAAAAGCAGGGCCTTAATTCTTTCGTACAAACTTGTATGTCTTTTTCTACAATTTAACATTGACCTTTCTGGAGGTTGCTCGCTATCCACACAACTATTTCTGGTCTTTGGTTCAGGTGTCGGTTGGTATCTTACCATCCTACTTGTTTTTTGTTTTTTTCCCTCCTGGGGCCCTTGGCATTTTCAGTCTAGGGTCCCTTTAATCTTTGTAATTCGTTTCCAGAGACTAATAAATTCTTTGCCGATCAAAAAAAAAAAATATTACTTGCTAACTAGGCTGGTGATGGATGGTAACTATGATATCTAAGTAATCTAACAAAAACTTGATCTTCTTGTCCTCTGCTATTGTCATGGAAAAGCAAAGAACAAAAACAACACTTGGTTTAGTTCATACTAATTGGGGACTGGAGGTGTACATTTCGTACAGACCTAACATTTGGCATTATATACATTAACGGACTGTCCTCAGGATCAAACCCATAATCTCAAAGGTTAATAGGTGCAGGCGTGCAGCGGTAGGTAGAAGTAGAACAAGGGGGTTCTCCTTAACAAAAATGCAAATCTTATAGAAGTGTTCAATGAAATCTAAACCTGCCTTAAGCTTCTGAAAACAATAGAAATAAACCGTTGATAAAATCAGTTACCTTTCTCTGTTTGAACATGGAGAAGGCAAAAGATATAATAACTGATCCCAAAAATCCCATTAGAATGTCACCAGCTCCAGGGTTTGAAGAGACTTTCGTTAGGTAATATCCTGCACAAGTTAAAAGAGATCATTACGTAGACGGTAACCAAGATAATCATTTTATACAACAGTCAATGAAGTCATAAGATTTGATTCCTAAAAAACGGAAAGGATAGAAACCACGATTTGGATTTGTATGTATTACTGTTGAGGGTGAAAGCAATGAACATGGATTTTCAGTCCTCAAATGAAGTTTAGGTTCTGTCTTGTTCAGCTTCAAACTTAACATGAAGCTGCTTATTCGTCCAGAAACAGTTGTAGATTGAGGGAGTTCATATACCAGCTAGATTTACCATGGTATATGAATCTATTTTTTCTCACAACTCAGAAAACAATACTGAAGGCTAGCCAGAGAGTGCATTCATACCCATATTGAGAGTGAAGATGAATGCTGGGTTATCCCTAGTCTCCACTAATAGATCAAAATAAGATATCCGTTTACCAATAGATGAACTTTGATATGTCCAAAAGATATATGCACACAAATGGCTTCAGCATATTCAACAGAAACAAATTTCCTTATTTAGAACCTTCATGTTAGCTATTTAGGAACCTACTCAATGCCTCACAATCAAGTTACAACCATTTCAGGTTTCAGGTCTGAACATCTGGTCGCAGACTTTATGTTTAGACAGTAAATCCTATTAAGGATTTCCACCATACATTAATATTGATATTACATATCAACTACGCAAATGCCCAGTAATAACGCCACATTGTGCCGCATGAGTGTAGGTGTGCATGGTGCCTCGGTGTATAGCGTGCACCCACTTGCAGTGCCAGGCACATGCATTGCCGCAAATTTAACTAATTGGTTGGCAATAAATCAAGCCTTTACTTGTTCTCTCACTTTCCAATGTTGATATGTCCAACAAGGCAAGTCGCAGCTTTCTCTAAACCATTTTGAAAACACCCAACACTTAAAATAATACACAAACTTTGAACATCTTTACATGGAATAGCTATGGTAAGATTCCGGTTAAACCATTCCACTTTCTTTTTGCAACCAAAAGCAGCACATCCACTAAAACAAAACCTATAAGTCTTGGTTTCAACTTGAATTTGTACCTAGAACAGGATCAATTCCAGAGTTGGAAAGATAAGCAAAAGCCCAAGCTGCTATATCCGCAGATAGTGCACAGCAAATAATTGGATGGAAGACCTTTTTCAGATCAGATGGCAACCTGAAAGACGAAATTTAACGAGGTGATGAAGTGAAACTTCCAAACAAGAGACCAAAATAATTGTGGAAGTATGATTATTCTGGATTGAAAAGAAATAATCATACTTCCACTACAATTTTCTTCACTAGATCTGCAAAAAATGAGAAATTGTATTTTACCCAGAACCAACCATATAGCCAAGCACAGTGGATGCAAGTAGAAACGGAAGGCATGTTCTAGCACTTGTTCCGAGTGCTGTAGGGTATACAAGTGCGGCAACAAATGACACAAGGAAAATACCACTCCAGGTCCATATCTCTAAAGACGAAAAAGGAGGTGGTTTTGACATGGGCTCAGCAGGTATCATTTCTGTTTTTACCATCTTTCTCACAGCTATAGCTGTAGACCCAGCCACAGTGAGCGAAGCCAGCCAGCCTGCAACTGCAAGACACAAGGAACAGTTGCATAATGTTAAATGAAAAAATGGGATTACATCACACAAGCAGGGAGAGGTTTACAAGATGAAATACAGAAATTATATATTTAAGTCTTTCCTGAATGGAACCATGGTTTGCCTTACGCGTTCTTTATTGCAAAGCTGAAGCTAGGTGGGGAGACTTTGGCTGAGTTTTCTACTTAAACTGACTGAGTTCAAGCATTGATATCTAAAACCAGCACCAACCATGAGATTTCTACATTTTTCTTTCCTGTGGCAGAATAATCAAATTGAAATTTGAATGGGGTTTTGTTCGTTAAATAGACACTAATGGCAGTTGAATTAGATATATCATCGAAATGAGTGATTAATGGGTATAAAAGTCTTCACAACTGCATTCTCTGATGTGCAATATGATTCAGTGGACCAACCTGTGAATGACGACTTTTTAAGTTAAGAACCACACCAATAAGCAAAAGTCCGGAGTGTTGAATAGCATGATAGACATCATGGACCCATTTCCTAACAGCTTAAGCTTTGGGGACAATTAGTAACTAGACATGGTATCAACGCTCAGTTGGGAGAGGTTGGGTTCAAGTCTCTTCGTTTGCATGTGTTCCCCATTTGCATTACGTTTCTCCCCTTGATATACATTGTTGGTTCCATTTCCTAATAGCTTAAGCTTTTGGGACAATTGATAACTTAACATTGAGCTCATATGGGTCCAGAGAAATGTCATGACCCTACAGCACCTTGGCTTTATTCCAAATTTTAAGAAGCCTTATTAAGACTTTGTTTGACCAACATTAGGAACCAGATCTAGGCAGAGCTGAGTTGTGAAACAGGAGTCCATATAGGAGATTTACCAAGCAGCTGGAAGACTGGAATAAGGAAATTCTTTAAGTTGAAGAATAGCAAGGCAAATGGAGGCAAAAAAAAAAACTGGTCTTTATTCTTAATCCTCGGTAAAACCATATTCCTAAACACTACATCAAAGAATAAGGAAAGAAACTGCACATTAATCTGCTGCTCTGAGAAAATACTCAGAAAATTGCTAAGGGAATAAAGGAGGCACTGATGAGGCAAGAGAAACAGGCGTAAGACAAGATAGGTGATGCAATGCTAAAACCCTGCAAGGTATAGGCTTTGCAAGTTTGTGGATCGAAATGATATGGTTGGCAGCCATTGGAATTGAATCAATTGACAATGACAATAGTGTGAATGGGTCGATGCAATCTACTGAATTAATGATCTATGGCAAGTAGATGTTGGGGCACGTAGACTTGGTAAATTTTGGAGCGTGGATGTATTTTAACGGTTGGTCATGCTATTTCGTAGGGACAAGTAAATAGTAATCCTACACAAATAAGTTCACCAAAACTGTATAATATATCACAAGATGTCAGAGAAGTTTGCCAAGCCAGTAAAACATAATACGAGAAGTTTCACTTTGCATTACAGATGCCAAGAATGTCAAAATGCTCCGTAAAATTATGTAGTCACAACAATTCAGTCTTGACAACTTTACATACCTATTATGAAACAGATCTTAACCCCAGAAGCGGCAGGGATATCTTTAACAGCAAGAGGCAAAACAACTAATGAAGGAACATAGAACAACGGAAGCCACCTCTGGATAAACAAAAGCGCAGGCTCAAAGAAGTTCATCAAATTTATGGCAGCAGCGGGGACAGTAGAATCGAGAACCATGAGAATGGTGAATAGACAAAACATCCCAAAAAGGGCGCTTGGGAACTTAATAGCAGCTGCCACAAATGCCTTCTTCAAGACCTTATCCATTGCCAGTATAACCCCAAGCGAGACAAGCAAATGCAATATACCGAACACCTAAATAGGCACAAATATAGAACCCATCAAAACCAACCATTCAAACTGTTTTGCAAGAACACCACGAAAACAAAACAGTCACATGACAACAGAACACAAAATGTACAGAGGAATAGGCTTAGTATGTGTTTCGTCTAATAGTCTTGGAGACGGTAGTATTTACTTTTAGTAATCTTTTGTTTAGCTTTTCGTCAAAAAAAATTGGATCAATGGTTTTTGGCTTTTGAATGTAACTTTTCACATTTTAGACTTATGAAGTCAAACATTGATTCAAAAAAACCTTGTGCAAATCTTACAAATGTACTAAAAAAAGACGAACAAACATACAAACAACAAAGCCAGTATCAGGGAAGAAGTGGGAAAAATGTAGATTACAGTTTGAAGGCTTGTGGAAGCAGAACTACCGCCTGAACCAATGGATTTCGCCTGAACTCTCCGACTAGAGTGAGGACCCAATCGCAAGAACTGGGAATTTGGTCCGAATGCTCTGGTGGGTATCATAGTTTCGAGTGAATTTCGGTGGCTAAGTGAGAGATCAACGCCATTGAAAGCAACTGAAAATGTTTTTGTATGGATTTTAGTGGAATGTTTATTGGGGAAGATGAGACGATTATGTGGGAAAATTGTAGAACGGTGGTAACTGGTAAGAGAGAGAGGAGGGTTACTTGGAACAGCGGAGGGGGCAGCCATGGGGAGAGAGTGAAGGGGAGAGAGTGGCAGTTTATTTGCTTCATGCTATTCTCCTTTTTGGTGGAGTGGGTGTGGAATTCTTTATTTGTGTGGACATGAATGGCTGTTTTTTTTTCATCCGGGACATGAATGGCTGTTTGAAGCCAAAACAAGATGACTCTCTCTCCATCTCTCTCTCTCTCTCTCTCTCTCTCTCCCCCCCAGTGGGACAAATTCTCCCGGGAATTTTAGAAGTTAACAGTTATTTTAGTTGTGGCCGGGAGAAATATTCTTTCTTCTTGGAGCATGGCCGAGATAATCTTTTTTACGGATGATCCGTAAAAAGAGGGTTTGCATCGAGCAAATCACCGCTGTCCATTTCAAGATCGAACGGCTCAGATACCGTGAACTCTCTCTCTCTTCTCATTAAAAGCATCTTGGGTTTAAAAAACAAAAAAACAAAATCTGCACGGCATATGCGCCGTTAGATCTCTGGACGGCCACGTGATACTTTAAACTTTAAATTTGATGTTGAAGTATGGTCACGTGGTACTATAAATTTGATGTGATCAGTGTAAAATTTTTGTGGCCGTAATTTTTGTATTGAAAAATTAGAAAACAAAATGATGGATACTGTGTTATGATTGATATAGATATTTGCTACATCTCTAGCCCTTACCACCTTTTTTTTATCCAAATTGGGTCAAAATTTGAGAAACATTCAAATTGGGTGTCAGCATTTCTTATAGCAAAATCTATTTTGTACCCAAATTTATCGACCCAATACCCATTTTATCTGTTAGTGTCATCCACGATGAAAATAGATCTCTGACTCTCCTCCCACACTCTACATGTATCTCGCACGTCCGGCGTCTTCCGATCTCTTCTCTTCAGTAGGACCACACCACAAGGTTCGTCCAGTCAGGTTGAATCTGATGCTACGGTCAAAATTCATTTTCAACGACTTCAGTTTTTCGGTGAACTTAAACAAAAACTCATCTCAAAAAAGAACTCTGATCTGCCGATTGACCAAAAAAAAAAAAAACAAAGAACTCTACTTCAGTTTTCCGGAAAACCCAACCCCTCACAAAAACCAGGTCTCCACTCTCTCTCTCTCTCTCTCTCTCAAAAGCTGTTGGTAAAAATGGGTTAGGATTTGGGTCGTCCCTCATTCGGGCAAAGAAATGGGTAATGGGTAAAACCCAAAATGAAGATTGATTTGAGTCATGCATTGGAGATGTGTTTTTATTGTTTGCACTCAAATTTTAATTTTGAGTCTTAAAAGGGTCAAGATTGGAGATTACTAACTGTAGGGGTCCGGATATACCGAGCACCTGTTTCGCATACTGAGACACCTCATTGATTGTCTCCGAGAGACTGTCTCCGAGGGACTCATCGGTATTTGCCGAAACCTCCCCCATATTTTATTCATTCGTGAGCTTTCATGATTGATACTAGTAGATCTCAGGGCGTACCCGAGAGATGACGTAAACCGACTTTATGACCCTAGAATATGCCGAAAGACTGATTGCTGAATCAGCAGTGCAGTTAATGCTGCAGTGGCGTGTAACAAACCGTGATCATGACTAGTGACGTCACCCGAACGGTTATGGCACGTGTCAAGATCTTACTGGAGGCATGTGCTCGCAGTATGTTGCTTCGGGCTCGTCATCGTGACATCAGCCGAACGGTTAAGTCACGTGACGAGCACAGCTGTGCTTGGAGGTCAAGCCAAGGCTCACCTATAAAAGGTAAAATTCATCACTCAGAAGAGGTACGCACAACTCTCTCCTAAAAACCCTAGATCTACACTTCTTCTTCCCTTACTAGACCTTCGGAGTACCGTTCTGGACTCAACGGTCCAGTCCAATACTAACGGTTCGCTAAGTGTGCAGGTTTAGGGACAACTCGAGAGTGAGGGACTCATTTCCATCATTGATCACCATCAGGAGGAGCTACCGGAGAAAGAGGGCTCCACACTAACTAAACAAAACTCAATAACCTCTCCCACTATGGGTACACCAACTCGCGTGCCCCATATGCACACCAATGCATCTCAACCGTTTAAAAACATTTTTGACGTTCCGGATTTTAAATAAACTATTTGTGCGATGAGTTTGAACTCTTCACGCAAATAGTTTGTTTAAAATCCAGAGCATTGATTTTTTAGATAGATGATTGGGATGCGTTGGTGTGCATATAGAGTACGCGAGTCTAGTGTCCCCATGTCCCGATAGCACTGTTGTCTCCATGCCCGAAGGGTCCTAAAAGGTAAAAGTGGAAAATATTGTAGCAATAGGGGGGAAAAATGAGCAGGGGAGTCTCTTGTGCCCAAGGGTGCTGTCCTTTTCCGTTGGGTGCTTTGGTTTGGCTCGTCAATTTTGGGGTATTATTTATTGGAAAAAATGAAATTGGTCGGATGTTGGTATAACCAAAAAATAATAATTTCTTGAAGATTATTATTACAATAGTAACCGTCAAAGTTTTTTCAAGACAAATTGTTTCATTCATTTCAGTTCCGATATCGGATCAAGTTTACCTTCGACATTGATATCAAACTCGACGAGCCAAGTAAAATGAACGATTTCGATCATAAATTTAAGTCTGGAAAAGGATAGAACAATTGCTATTACAGCTAGTAATGCAACTATCTATTGCTAGTACATGTGGTTCATGGTCTCCCTTCTTCAAAATTGTTCAAAGATGAAGTCAATTTGCCGTGTAATTCTTCCAAATGATGTATTAGTCTTGACATCATGCCTTGGTTCATTGCACTGCTATCACTGTTTGCTTCAACATTGTATGATAGAACCTTTTTATAGTATGGATATGCAGAAGGTCGACTTAATTTATCCTCTCCGTATTTCGGTATGGGTGATCGATCATGCTCGATTTTTGAACCAGGGAGAACTGGATATGGGGTTTTCAGATCCGGACACTTGACAACAACGGTGGCGGCGATTTGCTCTGGCATTTTTTTTTTTTTTGCCCCTTTTTTTTTTGTATTTTTTTGTTGTTAGTTTTGTAGGTGTTTTGGCCAGCGGTTTTGAGGGCCAGTGGTTTTTGTTTTGGTTGTATTGTTTGCCGGTTTTGGGGCCGGTGGTTTTGTTTAATATATTTCTATCTCTTCACCAAAAAAAAATTTGTTAAAATCAGTCATGGATTTTAGCAAACGAGGAAGAATTTTTGCTAAAATCAAATATTCTTGTAAGAGATAAAATCAACGAATGATTTTATCAAATGAGAAACTCACCCACAAGTAATACTACTTGGTATTTTATTCTGACGGATCATAACACAATTGCTCATGAGTCATGAGTCGGGACAAAGATACATTGAATCTAATACTCTACGTAATTTTCGGCTAAACACATTGACCATGCACCAAACTCTTTATCAATTATCCTATTTTTCATTATTTTGTAATTTGAGCGCATTAAATGTATTTTTATATTATAAAATTAAAATAAGTTGACTTTTTTTTTACCATGGTTAAATAAGTCAACTTGTAACTTATTTTCATCCTTACTAAACTATTTTAACTTTTGATCATAATTTTTTACTTTTTCATCATCTCAGTAAAACAAATTAACCCAACCAAAAAAGACAGAGATGTGTCAAATCAATTAATCTAGTCCAGATTGACAAAAATAAATAAATTAATCTAGTCCAAACGTTGCACATAGTTAAAGTCAGCTTAAAGTTCCACCCTTTCCATGTCATAGACAATGCAATGGCATCACTTTCTATGATATCGGATGGTTTTCGGACAAGTTTGCATGCACCTCTAATATGCGATGACAGCTTGAGTTTCAATTTCCAATAATGCCCTTGGTTATACTGCCAAAAAGGAGCCAACAAGGATAGGTTAAGCAATTGATAATTTACACTGTCCCTGACAAAAAAAAAAAAACCTCCAATAAATGTATTTCTCACATATTTGACATCCACGAATCTGGGAAAGAAAAAAAAAAGACTACACCACAAATTACCAGATTTTAAAGCCAAAAAAAAAAAAAAAAGAATCCCATTCACATCTGTGCACTAGCAAGTAGCAACTAGCAACCAATAACAACTCAAACAGGCACAACTCTGTTAGACAACCTTTCCTAATATCCCAAACAATGGTTAGCATTCTGTGATAAGGGAAGCAATCACCAACTAAAACCAAGGTTTACTTCAATACCGATAGCCATTAGAGGACGAGTCGGCTCCGTAATGAAACACATCATACGGCTGCTGCTGCTGCTCAACTTCATAGTGGTTGACAGGATAGTTCTGCTGGTCAAACTCGTACTGGTGGATCAATGTATGGGGAGGTTGATTTTCGTAGTTATAGGCATGGTGCGGTGGAGAGGGGGAACTTAATTCGCTTGCTGAGGGACTCGGACCATGATTGTGGGGTCTGTTCACCGAGGTACTGGGGATTTGTGTCTGGTTCTTGTCTACTCTAACCTCAGTTAGCTCGACTTCTTCGAAAGAGTGGAAGATTGGGTGCAAGTATGCATCGGTCAGGTAAGCTTTCAGATTGACGTCTGGTTCAGAGTTGCGGTCCTCTATATCCTTTGCCATGGCTTCCTAAAGAGTCGGAAAAAGAAGAAAGATAATTCTGTCAGTACTTTGACTCTTTCATTACCAAATGTAAGAAAATTATAAAGCTCTTCAGGAATTTAGGATTACAGAGGTCACAAATTTTTACAAGACAAGAATTATGATATCAAATTTATGCAAGATAAATTATGTTGGTACCGAGAAATTTTGCTTCACACATACTATTTTTCCTTTAATGTTACCTTGGGGCATAACAACAATATTTCAAGCTACCATCGCAAAAAAATGCAACAAAGTAAAGGTACACATCATTACAGATTTTACGGAACACTTGGCTGTGTTTGGATCTTAAATTGGTGAAGCGATTTGTGGAGGAAAAAGAGAGCACAAGAACTCAATTAGAAATGGTTTCACAAATCCCTTACTAATCCAATATCCAAACACCGGTCGCAACATTTCTTTGTGAAATAAAATGGAAATTGGTAAAGGAGGATTCACGAAAAAAGAAGCCATGTAGATTTGCTGAAATCTAAAAAGTCATGTGCATGTATTGACGAAGCAATCTCAGATTATACCACGAGAAAGGAAGTGTTGCTACTGATAAGGGTTTCATCGAGGCTAGATGTAGCAAGAAAAAAATAGTGTTGCTACTGACAAGGATTTCATCGAGGCTAGATGTAGCAAGAAAAAAATAAACCTTGTGTTTTCCAC
The DNA here is from genome assembly GCA_020921065.1 of Vaccinium darrowii. Classification (NCBI taxonomy): domain Eukaryota; kingdom Viridiplantae; phylum Streptophyta; class Magnoliopsida; order Ericales; family Ericaceae; genus Vaccinium; species Vaccinium darrowii. Next base: position 4,931,294 of record CM037152.1, on the reverse strand, counting down.
TACCAGATTGGAGCTTTACCTCAAGGGGATACTTCCTGAATGCCGGCTCAAAGCGATTTTTGCAGTACTTGTGGAACGATAAAGTCAATATAGGTAAAGCAACAAGCAATGGAGTGGAATTTGCAGCCTTTTTTGTGCTGAGCAGACCCAACAGCAGAAGCTGAGATATCAACAAGCTTGCTATTATCCGGCTGTGAACGTGTGGCCAAAATGCAGCAGCACTCTCATATCGTTGATTGTACACATTAATTACCTGGGTGATCAGGCAGAGTACAAAACCTTAGCCAGAAGTGTTGTGGGAATCGCAACATGTACACACATAATATAGCCTCAGAATATCAATTCGTTTGTCCAACATGACGGTAAGACCTTTAAATCATTTAACCCTAGGGAGCAAAACAACCGACACCTGGTCAACGCAACGATATTTTCTTTGTATTATTTTTGGAAAAAACCGAAATAACAGACATGGATTTATTCAGCATTAGTTGATAATTGAAAACCTAGCAGTAAAATTCGATCATTACTTCCTAGAATTTCAGACTAACAATTCCGTCCTGAATTGGCCAATTGTTAGTCTTTCTTGGGTATTCGTGCCCACATTCCAATCGAAGAATAGCATACTCACGTAATAATTTTCTGAATCTCTCACCTTATTAAAAGTTCTAATTGAGATTTTTAAATGGTGTAAAAAAATTCCAAAATTGTTTAAAATATACATTATTATTTTATGCAAGCGTCAACATGGCTATCCAAGAAAGGACCAACAATTGGGGACAGAAGGAGTATGTGCTTATACAACCTCCATTGCATCAACTCCCCCGACCCATCCTTAGTGATTCCTTTTATGTTATGATATTCTAGGCATAATATTGCCCAAATCAAAGCATAGGACCACAATTTTGGTAATGAATAACGATTTTTTATTTTTGATTTATGATAAACTCGTCTCACAATGTTAGATGCTCACTTTTAAAGAATGACCGTACTAAATTCAGAGAGTAACTAACCTGATGACGATAAACAAGGTATGCCAAGGCGAAGAATACTAGTATGAAAGGAAGGAGGATTGGTGTAACGACAGCATATACAATTCCCAGAAGGAAGTAAAGTTGAAGGCTTGGAAGAGTCTCTGGAAAATCCACACTCCCAGGGTTCATAGCCTTCACTCTATCCCTTTCTGTTTTCACCAACAACATGTTCTTAAGGTGAAAAATAACCAAAGGCTTCAACCTGAGAATCTCACTTGCGATGCCAGCCCAACCATCAACCATTATATATGTGATAAAGAAAGTAGCCTTCATTGGTATTGAAACTCCAATGGTTCGAGGAATCCTACAATGAGATACGAGTTATAACTAACAATAGTCACATAGTATCCAAAGAATAGAGTACAGAAACAAAGGTCAACCGAAGTTAATGTTGAGCTCCATTCTTCATTGAGTTGATATTTGCTTTGCGAAACTTGTAATTGTATATTGCATGGGTTGAAAGTTGTAGTATTTTCTGACTCCACGTCGTTTACTCTTTGAGGAAACAATGAACATACTCCCTCCGTCCCAAATTGCTCGACCTCTTGGTTAATCGTGCAATTTTGCATGCAAAATTAATGTACTAGCATGAATTTTTTCCCAAATTTTTTTTACACCAATTAAAGATCACATTGAGAAGAAAAATTGGTGTGAAAATTTTTCAAGAAAAACAAATCGGAAGTACATTATTTTTCGAGTGCAAAATGGAAGGTTACCAAAAAGGTTGAGCAATTTGGGACAGAGGGAATACAAGTTTTGCCATTTTAAATTCATATCACAGAGGTGTTCTCTAATCCAAGGCAACTCATGCATCTGGACAGTCCCAAGCCCAGATAGCAGAGGCGTATTGTGTGTTAGGTAGCTGACAGCTGGAGCGTGTAAAGACCGTGTTAGATCCTTATTACCTGAATCCCATTATGGAACCCAACGTTCTTGACAGAGAAACCTATTCATGTAGCTGGACCCCAGTTGATTGGGACGAAAAGCTCGGTTTGGTTTGGTTTGGTTTTAATTCCCAACAAAACTCTAACCCAAAAATCACTACCACAATTCAACATAATCTCCTTCAAAAATATTCTTGAAATCACTAGCCTTTTCCAACCTATGAATTGAATTCCCTAGCTGCCAAAACTCTGCAAGCACTCGTAAAGATATACACAATCATTATAATGATGGTATGCAAAACAATAGTTTTACTTAGGGTAGAGATCTGTAGGATTTGACTATCAAACAGAGAAGTTTAACGTTGCAGAAATTGGTACTTAAGCAACAACCTTTGGTGAGGCAGGAAACAACTCATATGATAAAGCAAATCATTCCCTTATTACTTTTTAATAGGGAACTCATCACTGATAATATGCTGAGGAAACTCATATGGTGATAATACTGCGGAGGGCAGATACTTATCGCCCACGATGATAAACTTGAGAATTTTTCAATCTATTTACACCAGTTTTTTAATTATAAACATTCAGGCAAGTACCAAGGAGTGCTGCCTTACAGCAACTTGCACCTAGACGAAGACCAAGGCTGCCACTTGAAAATAATAATATAATATAGACCCGTAAAAAAATTCAAACAATTCACCAAGAGACCTAGAACAGAAAGCGGAACAAAACGCATGGATCAAACATGGAAAGCAATACAAAGACAAATTATAAAAACTATTATTGCAGCTTAGAATAGGGATGTGGGACATTACTGGGTGGGCGCTTGGTGAAGGAATGCATGAAGTTGCTCGAAAGCTGTTCCAGTCACAATGCTACCCAAGAAAACATTCACCAACATAAAGTAGTAATATTTTGCTGATGCCCTTCGCTCTAGTTCTGACAATGCCATGTGTCCTTCAATTTTTGACATAATCATCAATACTGTAGGAAGAATATACAAGAAGATTTTGAGAGCTAGACCAGGAAGAAATCCCTGTAGGAATGACTTCACAAATTTCCTGCCAAAAAGATATTTTTGTTATTAAGATGACCAAATACTTAAATCTATGTAATAGAAACAGGAAGGCAGTGCGTTTGAGAAACATGCCGCCATATTGATCCAAGTGCAATATAGAAGTTGAAAAAAATGATCCTACAACATAAAAAATAAAAAATAAAATAAGAGTAGAAATTTCACTTACATTTCAATCACAGGTCTCAAAAAAGGAGCAACTTTTTCAAGACCCTCCAAATTCGCAAGTGATTGCACGAAAGCAATGGGTATCATGTAAAAGAATACCAAAGCAAATACGGACAATGATATCACTAGCTTTCTGACGCTGAGAGAAACAAAGGGGATTGCTAGGTTCTTCCAGTATACATCACGGGGTTCAGGGGCCCAATTTGTCAACCAGAGTGTTGGGTTCTTGCTTTGCTGAGTTTGTGCACATACAGCAGCACCCCACCTTGAGTTGAATGATACAAATGCAGCCGGCATAATAGACTTTGGGTCCTTCAGAATTCTCTGGCGCTCCATTGTTAACTAGCAACAGTATGAAAAAATTATTGCTACAGACTTATAAGGCAGAATGAGTTAAGCACTTAGGCCCTGTTTGTTTGACCGGATTAACAACAAATAATTGGTCCCAAAGAATAACTAGTCCCATTTGACTAAAAGTCAAGGCATTAGCAACATCACATGTCCACATGCCCCATTACATTATATATATCCCACGTTTTTGTGTGGTCTCCTTGGATTTAGTGTACTAATGGTTTTAATCCAGACAAACAAAAAGGGCCAGAATTCAAAGAAACATTATCAATTTGAACCAGCACGAAATAATGGATAAAGGTACAAGAGATGGATAGCTTTTGAGTTATGAAGTAGCACGCTCAACTTACTCTTCTATCAAGATCATTGATCTGCTTTTTGTAGAACTCAATGGCATCAACTTTTTCACCACAAAGCCCAAGGAATCCTGTCTGAAAGTAAAATATTTACAGGATATTAGAACCAAAATTCCAGACATGCGAAACCAAATGTTCAATAACATCTGAATTGGCTTATGAAATTCTGTCTATTTCTTTCTTTGTCAACAAATTAGGTTTATGTGATTTCACAAGATAAAATGTGACTGACCGAATTTTTAAGACACTGTAAACTAATAAATCTCCAAAGTCTGCAATTGATGAACCCTAAAACAAACATAAGGACTTCAAAAAATATCTACATCCAGGGAGTAATCTTTTTCCGATATACCATTCGGCCGCCACTAAGCAGTCCCCTACCTAAATCTCAAATTATGAAGGAAGTACACAATATGACAGAATCAGAGCTCAAAACCGAAGGAATTAGCTTAATCAACGACGTAACTGGATTAATCATACGGGACCTCGTACCCCGTCTTCCTTAGTACACAAACACGGGCCTCAACCCCTCAACCAAGCTCTCTTTGACTTTTCGACATGTATCGGGCGGACTATTAGCCGAGCCCACTGGTTTCATGGTATCCAGCCACATTTCATATATACCACATAATATCAACTATTCCCAATGATTTCAAATAAAGACTACATGGAATCCAATGATGGAAAGATATCGATAGAAGAGTACAAGATTCGGATAATAAAGAAAACAGTACAGAGATTGGGAGCATAACATATGTTTCTGGCTTTCTGGTACCTCAAATGATGATCATGGATGTGGGACCGTGAATTTCATCACGAGAATAACATCCTAAAAGTGTACACTGATCGGAGTTAATCCCCATTGATCTCCTTGATCGTAATCTACTATCAAGTATCAAATTTCTTGGCCGAAAGGGCACTGATTCTCATGACCAAGTATTCTTTCTACCTATGGTCGACACCACCCGAATATGGATATTTATACCATTGGTTTCTTCCTCCTTTTAAGTTCAACTAACAAAGCCAACAATGCCATATTTGCTTGCACTCTTACCTAATCCCATCCCACCTCTCTCACTCTCATAAAAGCAATAATCCTCCTCACTGCAATTATCAGTACACTTGCTCACTTCTTCTTACAGCAGCATCTCCCAAGCCACACCACATGCTCACATCTTCTTCCACTTTTTTTTAAAATCTAAAAATCAACCTCACAGGCTCACACATTAATAAAATAAGGGTTATCACATAAAATAGGCTACCTTCTTGGTTGGCCTTTTGTCTGGATGTCTTTCGAACTTAAGCTGGTTGTAGTCCAGCCAATTTTGGATCCTCTCTCTTTTTCTCACAAGTTTGGCAAACTTGTTGAAATTGTAGACAGCCTGGATAAAGGATGTAAAAAGAATGACATGACATTCCTGAAAAATGGACAACATCACAGAAGAAACACCAATAGAAGTTCCATATCACCTGGTGACAGAGATAGTGATCGGGGTGATTTGTTTTGAAGAAGTTGTCCACACTATCAGATATTGAGCGACCAGAAACATGTGGTACATTCCTGACCAATACCTATGGATCATGCAGATTCAAGAATATAAAACCTAAAAAATACTCAAAACATAATTTGTTTTGCAATAGAAGATCGCAGTTTTCCAAATTCAGGAACAAATATCAACATTGGCCATAGGTATACACTGTAGCAAATTACTGATTCAAGAAAATGTATTTAGTTTTGCAGCATTCTGCATCCTTTCAGCAATGCCAAATCAAATTTTGCATCAGAATCTTGTTAACCTGCTTTTCAGCGAGTGAAGGTAACGTGAATTGGATAAATGGAGATGGAGAAGGTACAGATAACCCCACAAGTAACGGATGTATGCCAGCAGAACAACTACATCAGATCAGTTCTAGCAAACCTGGATCATTTGTTGCAGATAACCAAGAGACAAGATACATTACCATCAAATGCAAGTACATAGACAGGTGCACTGGTAGCAAGTAGTAAAGCATACTGTCGTTTGTTTCTACAACGACTGATAACCTTCTTGAGTACACATTATAGAAAACCTAGGTGATGTGTTAAGGCTTAGCAGGAAAGAACTAACAAATTCATGAAGGCCCACAAAAGCGGAGCAAACCATAGTTGATCGGACAACCAATGATTGATACCGTTATACCCCTTGTACTATAACTCTAATAAGGCATACTCTGCATCCAATCAACATGAATTTGGTAAGCATGATGGATGTGAGCGAGGGGCAATCTAACAATGGCCTATGCAAATAATGGGTGTGTATATAATTATAGAGGTATTTTTTGGAATAAACTAGTTATCTCCTTTGAGTTCATATTCCTCCCAGGCCCCAGCAAACATCAATAACATTTAACTTCAAGAGCTAGAAGGCGCAGTTCGAGTAAACTACACCAGCCTTAAACCTTGAGCAAGATGATATAGTAAATCAAATTTCCATATCAACCAACAGCAAGAACTCATCTGAAAGCTTTAACTATTGCACAGGGGGATAGCCTTATACTGTCAATAAAAAGACTAGAGATTTACAGCATTTCAGCTTTGTGCTAGGTCATTTAGAAAACGGAAACAAGAGAAGTTTCACTACATCCCAAGACACCAATGCATTGGGTAAGAGGACGCTCTTGTTTTGACATTTGAGCAATATCTAGGATTAGTACATGTAGTGACTGGATTTTCATTCCACCATAGAAAACGATTAGAATGTGCCTAAAGAAGATTCATAACTCCAAAGAACATACAGGAGTTTTGATTGCAAGCATTGACAGGGCGTATAGATCAGATAATTTATGATAATAAACCATATAAACATTAGGACTGCATCACTGAATGAAAGACAACTGCATTATATTTTTCAATTAGTATGAACATGGGTTTTAGTTAACATTGTTCTAGCACATCAAAGCTCAACTCACTGTGAACTGTGCTGCACGCCTGCGTTGAGAAGCCAAAAAGTTCAACCGCATTGATGCTACTCTACCATATTCCTTGTAGAGCAGAAAACAAGTCCAGAATGTGAACAAATATTCCAATCCTATGTGAACGAAAAACCTGAAATTCAGTTAAAGGCACTCTTCACAAGGCAGAATTGGATATAAAGAAAGGATGAATAAGAAAGAAGGGTTTTTTTATAATAAAAAAAAATAGGCAATGAGAAAGGAAGAAGAGTGCAAGAAGAAACTAGCATGCAAAATGTCATTGTATCTCCACTGGCTAAGCAGAAGCAACAAAGAAACACCACACTAGCTCAAAAGTTGTAAATAGTAAGTTTATAAAATTTCCAAACTATCAACAAGGAAATCACTGACAGACGCGTATGTATGACATATTGTCTACTCCTTTGTAGAATCCAAAAGGTCAACACTTGCCCGGTGTCTTAACTGATGGTCATACACCAAGTTTAAAAAGTTCAGCTATAGAAGAAGAAAAGCAACCACATTACTACTGCAGCAACTAGCGAACGTAATTATCACTCTTTTCTCTTCATGCAGCATGGATGTTGATAATATATGATTTACGTTTTTACTGAATTCACATATTCCTGGGAGAGAAAAAAACTTACCTAATTGATTTCGGATGAACATTTGATATTGAAAGCTTATCGATGTTGCTAACAACCAAATCTTTGCGAAGGAAAAACAATGTTCCACCCGATGCATTGATTGGAATTAGAACCAGAAGTGCCACAATAGTTATGGGCACAAAGATCTTTAAGCTGACAAGAAAGAAAAGCAGAAATAGTCAGAAGTTTCATAGGGCTTGAGCTTCCAATCATTTGATATATCTACAAACGAAAATTCACCCAGCACACTGAACATTATATGACACTAAGATGTAAAAACAGACAAAAGATAGTTTTCATAAAATAATGAACTTGGGTCTACCACTTATCCCTTCCTAGTTTTTCATGAAATGCACGACTTGGGACAACCACTTATCCCTTCCCTTAGCATGAAAGCACAGGCATGTATGGTGCATCAGAATATTCTGTTTGGCATTCTTTTCCCATTTTCATTCTCATTGTTCTTATACAAACACATAAACCTTGAGTGGTTGACAGTTTTCAAAACTTGTTTCCTAGGGTACTTATTTTTTTGACGAACCCATCTTGAGAGCCGTTTCGAATTCTCGAGCTAAAAATTCATTATGATATAAAATTACCCCTCCAAAAAATCTGAGCTTTAGACAAAAATATGCACACTTCAGCCTTTAAGTCCAAATCAGGAAAAAAATTCTCCCCAAATAACACCCCGTAGCAACCAAAATGTAAGAAAGAAGGAATGGGGTAATTGTATATACAATTACAAATTCACTACCCTAGAAGGTTACTCTAAGCAGGGAACTAAATCTAAGGAAGACCATTAAAAAGTCCAATTTTACCAACCACCAAACAACAACCAAAGCAACACTATCCAAGGCCTAATAGATAATTGGAAAATTGACTAACAATTGACTACCCCCATAAAGTGAACTATCCACGGATTATTCTCCACAAACAAACAGCACCCAGAACCAGAATACATCGAAAAACAACCTACACAATATACTGTCCAAATCCCACAATGATTTTCATGAAACAAACAATACCCACATTTTTTCAACACCAAAAGAAACCAAAAAAAGAAAAAGAAAAAGAAATCATCTTTGAGTACCCGAGAGTGTAAATCCTGAGGAAAACAGCAGAGTCAAGTCCAGCATGGTTGATGAGTTCGGTTTCACTCATCTTCAAAGCTTGAGGCATCCAGTTGAGGAAAGTCAAGTAAGTCCACAAATTGAGATTGACGAATTTGCCCACGAAGTTTCGAGAGTTTCTAGGACTAGTCCTGCCCCCAGTAATGTACCATTTGGGAAAGTAGACTCTGTCATTGATGGGTTGGATTCTGAGAAGAGCGAAGGCCAAGAGGAAAGCAAAGGCACCCAGTATGTTGATTAGTGCAGAGACCCCTATGTCACCCAGAGTCGCCATGGAAGCACAGAGTAGAGAGAGAGAGCAAAGAGGAGAGAGAGAATGGGGGAGGAGGAGAATCAAAAGGCGTGATATAAAAGGAAGAAAGGAATAGCACAAAGGAAAAGGAAGGAGAGAAAGGAAAGAATTTTGGGTCCTTTTTTTAGTAGGAAAGTGGGGTTGGTCTGTGTTTTCTTTCTTTTCTTCCTTCCTTCTTTGGAGAGATGTTTTCTCACAGAGTTCACGTGTATGAACTATGAACCCCCTCTCTCTCCCATCTCTCTCTATCGAATACTATGGATTTCCCACACGCATATATGATTGGGTTTGGCAAGCGGGTGGGGTTTCATCTGTCAGCGCTTTGTTTATCCTCTTGTTTATTAACGGATTGAAGAGATGGTGGGGTTTCACATTTTTTGTCAGTCTGGGTCTTGGATATGGAACGCTGCTACGGGTACAACCCTTTTGGGTACCGAAAATGCACCCCAGTCTTCGGGGACCCGCTTTTGGATCCCACACGAGTGATCCGAACCGTTCATTGTTCTTAAAATATTTTTCCGTTAATTTGAAACGGTGAGAATTTGGTTCAAGCACTTATAACCGTCCGATTGAGCTGATTTTTTGTGGGCCCCCTCGGAAAAATATTTTAAGAACAATGAACGGTTCGGATCACTCGTGTGGGATCCAAAAGCGGGTCCCCGAAGGCTGGGGTGCATTTTCGGTACCCAAAAGGGTTGTACCCCCAGGTTTTCCGCTTGGATATGTGTTGCATTGTAGAAGTACCACTACTCTCTCTCTATCCCTTTCACGGTGTCCGACTCAGCTTCCGTACTTTAATTAATTTTCTCTTCGGTTCATTTAGAAGCAGGTCATTTATGTTGGGATTAAAAGTTGCGAATTATTCTTTTGCAGCCTAACCCGAGAATCGAACTCTGATTAGTTGTATATAGTACAAATCCACCAACCAATCGAACTAAGGGCTCACCTTCCACACTATCCTCGCAAAAAGATCGTTTTTGAATGAATCCGAGACTGTTATTAGAGCCAGTTTTGAGTTTTCGAGGGCTCGATGTGAACTTTTCCAATGGAACCTTCTATATTAATCGTGGATAAAATATTTTTAAAAATTAAAAAATCAACTTTAAAGTTACAAATATGAAGTGCATGTACAAAAAGCCTGATATTGTAATAAATGATCCGAAAGTGTTTGATTATGTAAAGATGATAGAACATGTAAGAAAGAGAAGGGAAAAAAAATGACACTTTTTTAGTGTTTGATTAGCATGAAAATAGGAGAAAGTGCTAGAAAGTAAGCATGGTTTGGAAGTTTTCATTTTCTTGCTAAGAAGTAAGAACATATGGAGATTTATTTTCCTGTGAAAATTGTCACATTTATGACACTTCCCTTCACCCGTAATTTTTCCTTTCCTTTCAATATCCATATTGTATTGTGAGGGGTAAGTAGGTAACTATAAATATTTTCTCCCAAGATTCTTACAAATGTTTCATTGTAATCAAATGTACAGAAAAAATAAAGTTTCTTTTTCACTGTTTTTTCCTTTCACTTCACTTTCTCTCATTTCATTTTCTAGCATAAACTTCTTTTTAAACAAAAAAGAAAATAATAAGGTGCGAATGAAATGGCAGTTACAAGAAATGAAAGAGAAATTATGCATATTGTAATACATAATACTATGCTAATCTTAGCATAATACATAATTAAGTGAAATAGATAATGTTGTTGGAGTTTTACTAGAAAAATGGCTAAAACTAAACTAAAATGTATTAAATGTTGACTAATTGGCTAGTTGTGGCAGATGCCTTTGGGGTTTTTTTTGTCTTTTTATTATTGTAATTTGGAGTATTGGTGTTGCAGTGGTCAGTAGTGCATGTGACGTAACAGAAAAATTCCACAAATTATGCCTTGATTTTGTGGAAAGTGCTAACCAGCCGAACGGCCCGAGCCTCCCTTTTTATAATTTAGGTGTTTGAACTAGTTTATGTGCACATCAACTAATCATAGAGATTAATTTTACCTTCTACTTGCAGCATGAAAGCAACGTATTGTGACGATACAGCCAAACGAAGTATGAGAATATCAACACACCAACAAAGAAAAATGAAACACGAGGATTTACGTGGTTCCCCCTCAAACATGAAGCTCTAGAAGTTCGACCACGGAAAAAGAACAAGATGATTCACTATTAATGGGGAGTAATACACAGAATCAGCTATACCCGCAACTCAACTTTTAAGCATCCAACAAAAATCTAGGGACAAATCTCTGAGTAGCGACCTACAGAGCATTAAACGTCTCAATAACACGAAAGTGAGACACACACAACTCCCTAACAAAAGCCCCAAAAAACTGAATAAAAACAAACAAAAAAAAACTAAGTTACTTTTTTTTTGGGAAATTACCATTTAAAATAAGTAGCGTTTAATTGGGTTAATGGATCTATTAAAGACCAAAAGAAGAAGAAAAAAATAAAAACAATAAAGTGAAGAAGCTTTTCTTTTCCCTTATTGTATTTCTTTACTTTGAAATCATCGTTCAGGATACACGTACTTGCTTTTTTTATTCGATTTTGTCTTTATTTTTTACTAAATTTGTTCCTCATAATTATAATAGGGTGGCCAAAGCTCTAGACAAGCGCCCTAAGTATTAATTCTCCCATTACTCAAGTTAGTGATTTTTCAATTTGGGTCCAACAGGAGGCCTCTTGTGACTCTGTTTTTTTGCATGCAATAAAGAGTTAACCGATTGAAAAATAAATAAAAATAAAAATAGGGCGGGGCCCAAGATATCTTTTCAAATCCTCAACGTCACAATGTTGGGGAACCAGAAGTGTTGCACTTGCACCGTTGCACCGCACGCCATCACACTGTCCTTATCAGTTAAGTTGAAAACTAGTTATTCGAATGATTAATCACACATCAAAAACTTTAGAAAATAATTATGGCATCCTTCTTCTTCCATCTACAATAACTCCTTTTTCCATCATTTATGAAACATCCGCCCCAAAAAAAATAGTCTGGTTTGTTTAGGTAGTTAATTTTCACGCCGTCGGATTGATATTCACACTAATTTTTTTTTTTTTGTCTTTTAATGGAACTTTTACTCAAAAATTTCAATAAAAGATATAAAAAAAATGTGGATAACAATTTGGGAGTGTGAAAATCACTCTCCTCTATTAAGCGATAAGTTACAAATATTTTTTTACCAATTTACTAAATATTAAGGAGCTTTTTTAATCCATGAAAAATGTTTGAACTACTTTAAAAAACTATTTTCATCTTATCGTTTTGCGAAATTGTACTATCACTAGTGCATGACCGTGTCCGTGCCTGAATGCACGGCTTGAGGAATCGACACACGTGCCCATACCCTTATCCGTACCCATGCCCATTCTTTATGGTCCTTCAAATTTCAGAGAGGAAGTAGTGAGAGAGAATGCGGTTTAAATTTTGAAAAGGGAAAAAAATATATGGTTTGAAACTTTGGATTTTGTGGGCCGGTGGAGGAAAATATTAGAGAGAGAGAGTGAGGGAGTTGGCAAGAGAAGAATAAAATGTAATAGGATGACTGAAACAAAAACCGTCATGTATTGTCATATTGATGTTGGGAGGGAGTGAGTATAAGATTCCCTTCTGAATAAAAGTCAAGTAATGCATGTGAATCAAAGAGGAATGCAATAATTATAGGGAAATGATATTGGCACTCCCCTTTTCTCTATTGAAACTCCCTTTTTTGTCTTTTATTAGGTAAAATTACTCTTGCATTTTGTAAATAAAGACAAAAAAAGAGTGTCAATAGAGAAAATAGGAGTGTCAATATCAATTCCCTAACTATACTCCCAAAACTGATAAGAAATTTCACTACAGAGTCCACGCATTAACTACACTCAACCCGTTGTTCAAAAAAATATATATAATTTAAAAACAGAAGTGGGTGTATTTTTATTTTTATTTTTTGGGCATATGCTCAGTATTTATGAGGGGTAGAATAGGAAATCTGAATTTTTTTTTCTTTGAATTTTTAGAAGGGACCGATATTTTGGGACATTCAAAAATAAACGGAGTAAGGGAGTAACAAAATCACATGGAGTGAGTAGATACAAGAACAAACTAAGGGATATGACTTCTTACCAGGATCTGAAGTCATCGCCATAGTCTATAGAATTTATTATAGGCTAATGAATACTATAAATCCCAGAGTCCGACAATTAGGACCTCCAGATCGCACTATATTGGTAGATACAAACTTATATACTTCAAACATAGCCACTAATAGGCTAATTAATTGGGAAATTCTGGGGATATTGCCCCTTCCTCTTCCACGGGGATTATTGCCCCTGCCTCCTCGGCTAGGATTTCTGCTCATTGAGCCTCTTATTGAGCCATTATTCGTAATTGCTGCTTCATTCTTGCTGCAATACGACAAAGATAAAAATAATTATCATTTTCTTCTTGGGAAATTAATCCCATAGTATCATAAATAAATGATAAATGTTTATCAAGATATTTTGACCATTGGGCCAATTCATGACGAGTGTTTGGCTTTAAAAGCCATTTAGTCCAAATTCTCCAAAGATTATTCCAAAAAACTTCTCGATTAATCTGAGGTCCTGGAAGACCACTCCACTCCATTATGCCCTGGATAAATCATACATTTCAGCCTGTAATTGATAGGCACGGTCAGAAATAATTCTTAAACTCACCTGTTGAGCTTGTAATAGATCGTCTGGATCAATAATTCCTTCGGGATTAAAATTATCTAACCCTTTTGACAATTGTTTTGTCCACATCTTTAAATTTCCCAAAGTATGTGGTAATAAAAATGTTTGATTCCAAACTGTCCAAAGTCTTAAAAATATATCAGAAATCTGTTCTGGATTCATTAAAAATTTGGATCAATGTAAAACATTGGTGTACAGGCGGTAATTAGCCTGTCCAAAGCTGATTGTTTGAACAAAAGATTTGTTCGATTATTCATGTATTGATGTAGAGCTTCTTCATATCCTTGCTCAGAATAATTTTTGAAATTATCTTCAAAATCCTTTATTCTTCTCTTTAATTCAGAGATTTCTTGAGTGCAGGCAAAAATTAATAATTGCTTATCAGCATGTGCCATATAAAAATTCTCTGGTTAAAAAATCTGGTAAGGAGTTATTCTCCCCTTTGATATGTTCTATATCAAAATCAAATGAAGATAATTCTGATTGCCATCGGGCAAATATCTGTTTTGACGCCAGATTCTTGACATCTTTTTTGAGTACCTGTTTTGCTGCACTGCAATCAACTCTTAATAAAAAGTGTTGATTTAACAGATCATCCTGAAATTTATTAATACATTTAACAATAGAAAGGATTTCTTTCTTTATTGTGCTATAATTAGCTTGTGCATTTTTAAATAGTCCTGATGAGAATCGGACTAACTCCTCCTTAGTATTACTAGGATTGACTTGTTTTAATATACCTCCATAACCCTTGTCTGAGGCATCTGTTTCCACAATCTTCTTCCATTCTGGATTTGCAAGAGATAAACATGGTAAATGTTTTGATTTTAATTTTATTTTCTGAACAGCCTTTGTGTGTTGATCAGTCCATGGTGGAGGATTTTTCTTCAGCCTATCATATAGTGGGGCTGAGTCTTGGGCTAATTCTTTATAATAGTCTCCAATATAGTTGAGACTTCCTAAAAATCTTTACAATTGAGATTTGTCTCTAATTTCATCTGGAAATTTGGAGGCAAATTCTATGCTCCTGTCAATAGGGATGATTTTCCCTTGATAAATATTATGACCAAGGAATCTAACCTGTGTCTGAAATAATAAAACTTTTTATCCTTTGGATAATTAACAGGATTTAAAGACATTTTTTGGAAAATTGGTGTTTCCATGTCAGAGATAACTCCTTCTGATTCGATCTCTTCAGAGATAACATTTATAGACATATTCTTAATTCTCTTCTCTAATTCAGCAAGAAGATTACTATGCTCTTCAGGATTACTTAATTTAAATCCTTCGATTTCAATTGGAGGTTTCATATTAGTTTTTTGAATCTGTTTTTCCTCCTCAGTTGATTGATCAACTAATTTTTCATTAATCTGATTAACTTGCTCCTCAATTCTTGTGAGTTGGTTGGCAATAGTGCCAAGATGCAAGTTAGTAAAATTATTTTGTTTGTGAATTCTATTAAATTCCTCATTGTCAGTTTGTTTAATGAAAGCTGACGCCTCAACAAATTGAGGAACATTCTTATCATCTATGGATGAAGATGATGGTGAATAAGTTGTTGAAAAAACTTTCAAAGGGGTTGTTGGCGGATGTAAAGCCCTTACCAACCCATTATTGGTATGCCAATTTTTATAATGGCTTTCAATGATGTCAATTTGACAATCAATTTCAATCCAATGTCTTCCATAAAACCATTGGACAAAAGGAACAATTTTCTTAGAGTTTTCTAACCAATTATAAAACTCTTCTTTATATTTAAGCAACTGGTTTTGATTAAACCTTTTAAAATACCATTTTCTGAATTGAGCATATTTAGGCTCTTGAAATTCACTATTAATAGCTTTTCTAATCCTTGGATCAATCATGGATAGAAAAATTCATATCACTCGCCGTTGGCGAATCCTTTTTATAAATAGGATGGGGGATTTGATTTTCACTAATTTTAATCCCTTCAAAATTCAAATTTTCTATTAATGGAGATTTCGGTTTCTCAGGAATTTCTGAGACTGAGTGTCTACTGGTTGTTGGTAGACTAACCCTATATGGGTTGTGAGAAGATGAGTAACTATTTCTAGAACTCAGACTTCTTGAATAATTCCTAATTGGGGAATCAAAAGTAATACTAACAGATCCATTATCCTCTTGGATAACTTGATCAATATATTGGTTTACAATTGGTTTTGGAGGAACTGCGTTCTGTATGGTCCAGTTCTCCAGAAAAGTGATTTCTTCCCAATTAATTAGCCTATTAGTGGCTATGTTTGAAGTATATAAGTTTGTATCTACCAATATAGTGCGATCTGGAGGTCCTAATTGTCGGACTCTGGGATTTATAGTATTCATTAGCCTATAATAAATTCTATAGACTATGGCGATGACTTCAGATCCTGGTAAGAAGTCATATCCCTTAGTTTGTATCCTAAGATTTAATGATTCACCTATATTTCTATCTGTTAAAGATAGGGTGAGATTTGGGTAAGCATTGAAATAAACTGGTCCATGACAAAGACTAGTTTCTATTGCAGCCATCATTGAGGCTTTCCAATTGTTGCATCTACCATCCCTTAAGGTAGCTTGTAAGCAAGTATCAGTACCTAACAAGGTGAGTGGTTTAAAAGCAACTTGGACAAGTCCTATATGGACATATTTGAAGTCTTTGTGATGATTCAAGACTTCTCTAGGATCTATAAGGTTTATTACCTTATCATTATCTTCAATACTTTCAGTCTTTTCCATTGTTTTAATAGCAAGACTGCTTTTGAATTGAAAAGTACCATATCTATATATGGTTTCTGGATTTACTGGTGGAATTGTCCACGTATTGAGCTTTTCTCTTTGCTCTTGTACATTAACAAATTCTATTAATTCGGCATTTTTAACCTTATCTTCTGATTTAAAAAATTTATTAAATAGCATTTTCATTTTTGTTGTTCACATATGAGCTTAGTAAAGTATGTGTTACCAGAAAGAATATGTAAATTAGTTTCTGAAAGTATAATATACATAAATATGGATTTTATCATACAGAAATACACGTCTGTCAACGGTTTACGAGACAAAGTCCTAAACCCTACCCGGGACAAGCGGACCAAACAACCTCTACGCGACTTGGGTGACGTCCCATACTTCTGTATACTAAAATACATACTTATGGAAATTATAATTGCAGAAAGTAATTAACAGATTCTAACAGATAAACCATCACTCTACTACACCCCTATGTGAACAGCAGATTTAATGAGCCATACTGGCTCTGATACCAAAGAGATGCTGTATACAAAACACAATTTATATAAAGCAAAGGATCGAAAGAGTGTACCAGTAATAGAGCGGAATTTTATTGCACACTGGAGAAGGTTTTTACAGTGGAGGGATGAGAAGAAGAAAACTAAAAGAGAGGAGGAAGTTCTGCCTCTTCCATACAAACAAAGTCCCTTATAAAGGGATAAAAACAAACTGTAGAAGATAGAGATAACTTCTACTGTTTTACCTAATACTACTGTACAGGATAGAATCAGAGTAAAGATAAGATAACATCGGGTACTGCACTGGGCCCCATCGACACGTCTGATCTTATCTAAATCTGATAAAACGTCATTGGTGACGTCACACCAAATTATTGGTGTCCCTTGCCTTTCTTCATTTGCTCAGTAAGTAACTGAGTTATTCCATCCCAATAGTCTGCTAGGGTAGCACCATTAGGGTCTTCATCTTCATAAGGATCCTGTGATTCACCAGCAAGACAGGTGAATGGATTATCATTTTCAGCTGATTTTGCTGATGTCATTGACTCGTCATCTCCTGGAGGCTTGAATGTCTCAAATAATTGATTCTTCATAAAATCCATGGTTTTGATGACAACATCGTCTTCTGATAAGGATGGATTTTCCTGATGAATTTTCTTTGAAATTTTCAGGAAAGGATTTATTGGCTTCTTTTCCTGGCTCCTGACTTGCTTCTTGAGACTGTCATTTTTTAATTTAACGTCATTGAGGGTGGTATCAATATTCATACCACGTGTCCACCATTTGTAGTGGAATGTTCTGGCCAAAATTGGTAGGCCTAAATTATTGTGCTTAATTTGCACATCCCATCGCCAGATCCATGGGAGACCATTCTCGGTCATGAATAATAAAAATGATTTTCCTTCTGGCAAATTGTTTCCTCGAATTAGAGGATAATTCTGATTGAAATCATTGATTTCCTTTTGAATTGGTTCAGGAAGATAATCCTGTCTGGGACCAAATTTCTCCCACCATTGAATAAACCAATTTGGAAAATTGTTTTCCATTAGATTGGGACATAGTTTAAAAAACCATGAATGCCTGTGATCTTCATTTTGGTAGTAAAAAGTATAAGTCCAGGCATTAATATAATCCCAATAATTGAAATAAATTGGATTAGCATGAGGAGCATTTTCTCCTGGATAAATTGTCCTCGATCTTTGAGGATGAGTTCCCCATCTTTCTGGAGATAAAATTTTCTTAATAATTGCTTTGCTGTAGGTCATTGGACCTTTCTTCCCACTTTCATATCGGTGGGTAAATTCAATAGAACCAGTTTGTTGAAGCATTGCTTCATACTGATATCTATACTTCCCTTCAGGGACAGTATAACCATATGTGTCGAGATAACGACTCTTTATTTCCCATGGCTCATTCTGCCATTTTTCATCATTGAATTCAATGACCATGATTGGGTCAATTATTGGTGAGGTCAGATATTCTACCTCTTTTTGAAGGATCTCAGCAGCTGATGAGGACCCTTCACCATAAACGATTTCATTGAGGGCAGGAAATTGGGCTGCCTTAGCCTTCAAGTAGGCTTCAATATCTGATTGGGAAATTCTGGGGATATTGCCCCTTCCTCTTCCACGGGGATTATTGCCCCTGCCTCCTCGGCTAGGATTTCTGCTCATTGAGCCTCTTATTGAGCCATTATTCGTAATTGCTGCTTCATTCTTGCTGCAATACGACAAAGATAAAAATAATTATCATTTTCTTCTTGGGAAATTAATCCCATAGTATCATAAATAAATGATAAATGTTTATCAAGATATTTTGACCATTGGGCCAATTCATGACGAGTGTTTGGCTTTAAAAGCCATTTAGTCCAAATTCTCCAAAGATTATTCCAAAAAACTTCTCGATTAATCTGAGGTCCTGGAAGACCACTCCACTCCATTATGCCCTGGATAAATCATACATTTCAGCCTGTAATTGATAGGCACGGTCAGAAATAATTCTTAAACTCACCTGTTGAGCTTGTAATAGATCGTCTGGATCAATAATTCCTTCGGGATTAAAATTATCTAACCCTTTTGACAATTGTTTTGTCCACATCTTTAAATTTCCCAAAGTACGTGGTAATAAAAATGTTTGATTTCAAACTGTCCAAAGTCTTAAAAATATATCAGAAATCTGTTCTGGATTCATTAAAAATTTGGATCAATGTAAAACATTGGTGTACAGGCGGTAATTAGCCTGTCCAAAGCTGATTGTTTGAACAAAAGATTTGTTCGATTATTCATGTATTGATGTAGAGCTTCTTCATATCCTTGCTCAGAATAATTTTTGAAATTATCTTCAAAATCCTTTATTCTTCTCTTTAATTCAGAGATTTCTTGAGTGCAGGCAAAAATTAATAATTGCTTATCAGCATGTGCCATTAGAGAGAGAGAGTGAGGGAGTTGGCAAGAGAAGAATAAAATGTAATAGGATGACTGAAACAAAAACCTGTCATGTATTGTCATATTGATGTTGGGAGGGAGTGAGTATAAGATTCCCTTCTGAATAAAAGTCAAGTAATGCATGTGAATCAAAGAGGAATGCAATAATTATAGGGAAATGATATTGGCACTCCCCTTTTCTCTATTGAAACTCCCTTTTTTGTCTTTTATTAGGTAAAATTACTCTTGCATTTTGTAAATAAAGACAAAAAAAGAGTGTCAATAGAGAAAATAGGAGTGTCAATATCAATTCCCTAACTATACTCCCAAAACTGATAAGAAATTTCACTACAGAGTCCACGCATTAACTACACTCAACCCGTTGTTCAAAAAAAAATATATAATTTAAAAACAGAAGTGGGTGTATTTTTATTTTTATTTTTTGGGCATATGCTCAGTATTTATGAGGGGTAGAATAGGAAATCTGAATTTTTTTTTCTTTGAATTTTTAGAAGGGACCGATATTTTGGGACATTCAAAAATAAACGGAGTAAGGGAGTAACAAAATCACATGGAGTGAGTAGATACAAGAAGAGTACAAAAATTATTTGATCTAAAACAATGCAGATTTACTGGGCAAATGGCTGAAAGGTCAACAAATTAGGAAAATTTCACTTTTTTCCGTAGTAGATTAAACTTTTGGAGACGGACGTATGTTTCTTTTGCTTTAAGTGTATCGTTCCCCTTTCTACTTTTTGGTCCCATTTTGTCTATTTGGCTCCTTTTTTTTTCCACGGAAAACGAGGATTTATTTTATTTAAAAAGAGATAAGATCTGAAGACCGAACATCATCAAGGATAAAATTAATTAGCCATTGAGGGACCGACCCCCTCCTTCCAACTTTTCAATTCAGCACAAAATAGGAATTGCTTAGCTAACGAATGGATTACCATATTGCACATGAACGTTTAACAAGAATTAAATTATAAAAGAAACAGGAAGAAACAAGCTCTAAACAGTCCAAAAATGACTTCCCGCTTTAGTGAGTGCCAGAACAACTTGTGCAATTCATTCCCCTCTGGAGCAAGCTAAAGTCCACGTTTTACAGATTTCATGGCAATTCATTCTTCTCGCATGCATTACTTAAAAATCTCTTAAAAAAAAAACAAATACCATAAACAACTTGACTTTTGTTTGTGGCAAAAAACTAAAAGGAACAGTTCATCTCTGCGTAAATTTTCAAATTTATTGACATCAAATCCCCACGGTAAAACAAGGGGAACAGACCCCATGTGCACAGACCGTGTACAGATGGGGTCGGGAACCCCGTTGTGGGTCCCAAACAATCAATTTGAACCGTTCATCCTTCTCAAAATCGAATTCGGAGTGGGCCTAAGCGGAAATCGATGCTTCGACTGGGATGATTTTGGATCAAGCTCATACAGCTGTCCGATTGCCTCGATTTCCATTTAGGCCCACTCGGAATTCAATTTTGAGAAAGATGAACGGTTCGGATTGATCGTTTGGGACCCACAACGGGGTCCCCGACGCCGATCGATATGTGGTCGGTACCTATAGAAGCGTTGAATCCCCCATGACCCACATTAGTCTCTCACCTTGTCTTTATATATATTTAATTCTTGTGGGGTAGCTTTGTCTTATATAAATTGAAAGACCTGGGAGATACCCAAACCCCACCATTATCGCCCTCGAATTACAAGTGTCAAGCAAAAGTCCAGCCACTTTCGGTCTAATTGACACCTTTTTATGTTCATTATTAAACAAACATCAACTGATTGTTATTGATCACCTTTGTTCTTACCAATTTGTCCTCAATGGGTGAGGCTGTGGATTCAGTTGGTGGTACGTGGGCTGATCTCTCTCACTTGTCCAATTTTGGTTTGGAGGAAGCACCATGGGCTTTGTTTGTAACATTCAGCCCAATGGAATCAGAAGCCTTTTTCTTCAGTTTTTGCCATTGGTATTGTATAAGTTTATATACTTTTTTATAACCATGTGTTTAAGCCAGCTTATGCTCACATTAACTAATTCTGAAGCTCTTAAGTTAATGATCGGACAATCTTTCACTGATGCTAAGGATTTTCTGTAGACAATAGAAGCCGAATCTGCAAGCTTGAAAAAAGAAGCCCTGTATTTGCTACCATGTATGCTCCCACTCGATCAATTCATTGGGTTAACCTTATCTAAATAGCTTATCAAGGTTTCTGAGGCATTTTCACGCGGTTGGACATGGATGCATCTCGGCAACTGTTTTTGTTTTATGACCTTAGTTGAATTTCTCATGTAACACTCCTGTAAATAAATAAAGTTATTATAATTAAACAATATATCATTATCTGATGTATTTATTCATCATTAATCCATAAGTGAGTAGTTAATCTAATAATGCAGCCTAGTGAATCAATTTGTAATGTGTGATGCATGGCTAGAAATATAGTCACGTGCGTGCTTGACCTAACCCTTTGGTTGCAGATCGAACCCTGTTTTGCATCGTGTGCACAACACCGTGTGGTGTGGAGATTCGGTCATCCATTGCGAAAATACACGGCTCCGATTTAATCCAAGTAACAATGGACAATTGTGCATTTTCACAATGGACAGCTGGGTACCCCGCACCACACGGTGTCGTGCCCCGGCTGGAACTCCACTTCCTTTGGTTCCTTAGGATTCATGTAGTCAAGGACCATGCAGCTTACCCAACTTGTGACTAACCTTGCCATGGTTAATTGACAAGCTGACTTGAACCATGGTTAACATACACATTGCTTTGAACCCACCCCTTGTCTAAGCACATTAACCTCTCACACCACCACTCCCTCATCACCGACAGACAGATGGATAGATAGATAGATGGGTCACTTGAAGCTCATGATATCGAACTTGGCAACCTCTTCAGCCTTTGTTCCTCAGCGTTAATGAAGATTCATTGTGTGATGCTTTAAAATGTTGGCATCAAGTATAATTGTTTATCACGTACCTAAAGGTAATCAAGGGTATGCATAAAAATGTTTGATTGACATTGATCGTGACATCATGTATGATTGAGGTGTTACACCCGATTTGGTGAATGAATTTTATTTTCCATTTCTATGTCATGAAAAAGCCAAAATTTGAAGAGACGTTATAAATTCGCGCTTCGTTGCTACAAGGCCATGTCCCCTAACCAGGTTTTTCTGAAAATCAATATATCTTGCGTTAGCTGCAGTATGATCCTAAGGTAGCAAAATGGCGCCATATTTGCCCACCAATCTCCCCGTGCTCTGGCAAAATTTGGTTTATTTTTTTGTCTTTAGTTAAAAAAATTTACATTTGTTGGTTTCGCAATGATTTTTTTTTTGTGAATTATTGGTGTGTCTCAACTAGATGAATCCAAAGAGTACAAAATTATTAACTACACTAAATTTTTTGTGAATAAAGACAAAAATAATCCAATAATGCACAAAAATTTAGATTATTTTTGTCTTCAGTTAATTTTTAAAATATTTTTATAATTATTTTTTTTTCTTTAGATTTCTTTCGTTATAACGAACCAATAATTCATAAAAACTTAACGCAAAACTGACAAATACAAAATATTTTTTTAATAAAGACAATTTGCCAAAGCACCAGTCGATGAGCTAATGTCTTGGTCAGGTAGAGTGTATATATATATATATATATATATATATTTTTTTTTTTTTTTTGCTTAAAACAAAAAATTAAAAAAAATCCCTTTCTCTCCGAGCATTACAAAAAATTACTCTTTTTTTTCTTTCTACTTAGGGTAGGTTCCACATTTCCTGTGTAAATAATGTATACAAATACTTGAATATATTGCTCATTCTATAGAATTTGATTACGATGTTTGATCAAAGTCTAATTTCCCTCCGTTCTCCAATGGTGAACTGTGATACTTGAATTGTTGAAAAAAGAAAAATGGTGAATTGTGGACTCGGGGATACTGTAACGAGGATATAAGAGGGGACATGGGGAGGGACCATATATGTATAGCAAATTTTCTAATAACAACCTCCTGGATTTAAGGAAAAAATGTAATTTTTTCACTTTAAAAATTGTTTTCGGGAAATCCGAACCGTCCAATGTGTTCAAAAAGTGTTGTCAAGGTTCCAGACAAGAAATCTTCAAAAAAAATACTGGGAAGGGCTTGATCCAAGCAGTTTTTCGCAAAAACTGTATATTTACAATTTTGCACATAACTGCTTGGATCAAGCCCTTCCCGGTATTTTTTGTTTGAAGATTTTTCACGTGGACTCTTGAAAACACCTTTTAAACACATTGGACGATTCGAATCACAAAAAAAAATGCTCGGATCATAGGGGTCCGCAAGTCCAGAGTCCGGACTAGAAGCGGCCCCTATATGTATATATATATATATGGGTTAAGTATTTCTTGTGTTTATTTAGATTTTGGTGTTCGGATATAATTTGACTTGAATTTCTAGATCTATTAGGTGATTAATTTTGGACAAACCCCCCATTCCAAATCTTAGAGTAGCTCTATATCTCAATTTTGAAGATGGGATGTGACATCTTGAAGAAATTTTTTGTAATTTATCTTATCCTTTCTTAAACATTTTATATTTTACAAGAGAATATTTAAGGGACTCGTCGTCATTTTAGAGATATAAAAACCACAATGGATATATAGAACCGCACCTCCATTTTGGTCTCTCAATCTTTCAAAATGACGATTTATCCTCAAAATATTTCAAAAATTTAACGAATAGAGGTAGATAAATTACAAAAAAAATTCTTCAAAATAACACGTCCAATGTCTCAAATTCTTCAAAATAATGCTTGGTGTGAAATGAAATGCAGTTATCCGTTTTCCCTAATTGTCACCCCTTCTTTGGCCCCACCCCTACCACATCACATGCATTGATGGAGAGAGAGAGAGAGTGACGTTGGGGAGAAGTAGAGATGGATGTGCAGGCATGTGAGATAGACATGGCCCCACAATTTGTCTTTTTTTCATTTGTTTATCAACAATGATACATGTACAACAAAAATTTCTAACATAAGGGCATCTCCAGTAATGGGGTTAGTGTCATAATTTAGGTAAGAACTAGTGTAAATAGTTAACTTTTTCATTTTTTATGTTGTTAGGGTAAGAAATAGAGTGGCAGGGTGTAAGAAAAATTGGTGGCAGACTTAGGGTCAGACTTAACTGTGTTTGTGCCTTTATTTCTACATTATCTAGGACGAGGGCTTTGAGGTGCTGTGAAGGTGCAAAACGAAAGAGAGGGAGATGAGAGAGAGAAAAAAGTGAGGAAAAATGTAATGGTTGATGGGACCCTACCTACATTTATATGCCTACATACACATATATTTGTGTACTTTTATACATTTTAACAATACTCTAACAACACCATTGCAACCATTCTTACCTTAACAACACATTGTGTCATAACAATACACAAATGGGACCCATTTTTTACATTTTTGTGTCATATAACAACACATTTTAACTCCACGACTGCGGATGTCCTAACTCCAACACGCTCACATAGTATGTAGAGCCCACACATACTTTACACTCGAGTGTGTGTGTGTGCTCCACACACCATATGAATGTGTTGGAGCCATGTTAGAGCTGAGTTGTTGTACAACTATCATTTTTGTTTGTTTATTTGGAAGAATTTCACCCAGTTATACATTATTCAACTTTTCATATCATTTTGTGCAATAACAAAACAAAAAATGATATGCGTACACCTAACTTGCATCCCACATGCATACCAAAGTGATGTGACAGACAAGGGGAAGTCTAATGTGTGGCCCACCTGAAATGATGAGTTTCTCCTTGTCTGCCACATCACCTTGGTGTGTATATGAGGTGCAAGTTAGGTGTACCCATAGCATTGTTGAAAACTCAAATACTAACTTTTAATTTCCCTTGTTATAGAGGATAAAAGCATCTATATATCTCTATTTTAGAGATCGGATGTGATATGAGGGGAGGATTTGTAATTTATCCCTTAACTTTTTGTACCTTGGGAAAGAATTCATCCTTTTTAGAGAGCTGGTCTCTAAATTTACTTTTGGCCCTTTCAGTCTCCAAATATATACATTTTAGTCTTCAAATCTCCACAAATGACGATGGGTCTCTCCAAAAAATACAAAAAGTTAAGGAAAAAGAGAGAATCAATTACCAATTTTCCTTTCAATATGTCACATCTCATCTCTAAAATTGAGATATAAAGATGCATTAAAGATGCTCCGAGAAGATCACCTGGCTCCACTTGTGAGCGTTCAACAAAATTGCAAATGAATGAAAATTTGAAAGTAGTATGAGTATATCATACGGTGAAACGAGTTCAACGGACAAATAATCATCACCCAGCACATGCACAAAAGAACCTCTTTTCATTTTAATCCCAATAGAAGAGATTATTCAGTGTTCCTTTTTTCTTTTTCCTTTTTTGCGCCCAGTGATCATTCAGTGAATCAGTATTCCTAAAAAGGCTAAAAGCACCCATCTTACATTAGGAACATGTGCAAGCACACATTAGGGATGTCTAGGGGATAGTTTGACTCGGATTTTTGATAAAATAAATTTGATATTCTAAATTTACAATAACAATGGAACCCTAGTTAAGACCTGGCAAGCTTTTGCTCACCGAGATCATAACCGTACGTCCGTACCCGACGGGAACCGATTCTATTTAAAAAATCCGAACCTAGTGAGAGCTGAAATCTTAAATTAAAAGAACCGAGAAAAAAAATAGTGAATTACGTATTTGAAAACATGACCAAACCAATACTTGTTAAGGGAAAAAAGGCAAAATTTATTCTTTTAATAAAAAAAATAAAATCGTTTCTATCTGGACTGATATGGATATCTAGGTATTCAACGATTTGATTCTCGTAATCCCTATAGTCAAACTTCGTATGTATGTAATCTCAAGGGGGGAGGGAAAAAAAAAAGAAAAAACTTCCTATGAATGCGTAGTAGGGATGATAATTCTGTGATTTTGAGCCCCACTACTTGGCGCTCTATACGCATCTTTCACCATACATTTGTGTGGTAGTCATATACTTGGTGGTAGAGCTGAAATAAATATGACGAAGCACCATGGTGCTTAGGTTGAGTTTCCACTAAGGTATTTTTGATAATTTTGGATTACAAGTTGTCAAATCAACAAATCATTCTCCTTACTTACACTAATTGATTTGACAATTTATAGTCCAATTGTCCAAACTTCTAAAAAGATGCTGTCTTTGGTATTTTTCATTACAGTGTTTTTCGACTAAAACTTATTTTTTTCAGAATTTTTCTAGCTTATTTTTCTGAATTTTTTTAGCATATTTTTCAGAAATTTTCCCATAATTTTTGGGATTAATTGTTCCTGTTGAACAAATATAAAAATATGCCAAATTTTGAAAAAAGCTCACATAAGAGAACAAAAATACCAAAAACATCAGCTGTTTAGTATTTTTTTCACTTGTCGTATTTGTTTTTTTGCTTTTCGTTATAAATTATTACTTTTAGATTCATTACATCAAGATGGATGATTAATCTAAAAAATTAAACATGAATTTAACAAAACCACTAAAACAAAAGATACCGATATTTTTAGTGGAAACTCACCCACGTGCTTCAGTAGCAAGTACAATAATTTTCCGAAGTTGTAGAGCACTCTGGGCACCATATGGAGCACCCAATAATTTTCCGCCATTAAGACAGCAGCGGTAGTTAGAGAGATAGAGAAAGACCAAAGAAAGAAACATATATAAAGATCTAATCTAGAGAGAGAAAGTACATCAGTCAGCTCACTGTTGTTGTTGTTGTTTGCAGAGAAAAGAGGAGGTTCTGTCTGAAAACCCTAGTAGACCTCCGTTGGAAGGCCGCCTCGTTCTCTGCACCCACATGGTTTGTTTGTATGATCTAGATCTGTAGTTGCTTTTACTTGATGCACCATTTGTTATCTCATTCTTGTGGATATCTTAGATAGAGAGCCAAAAAAAGTGGCATTTCGAGGGCTTATCGGTGGAGAATTGTAAGTGCTTTATATTTATGTAATCGAAGGCGAAAGGTGTTGTATTTATCTGTATTTTGATGGAATTGAAGTTGAATTAACAACAAAAGAAGGGTTTTTGTAGAGCCACTGACCAATCCTTGTAAATTGGCTTGTAAATTGGAAGAGAAGGAGGTTTCTTTGCGTTGAATCTGGTAGGATTGAAGGGATTTTGGGGAGGAAAATTTGTTTTTTGGAAAAAGATCAAATAGTGTGTAATTGGGTTATCACAAACCCTAGAGCTCTTGAATTTGATTGTTTGGGTGAATTTGGTACTGATAATTTGCACTGGAGTGGCTAGGAGTGCCAGGACGAGGAGGGATGTCGTCCTTGAGTAGGGAGTTGGTTTTCTTAATCTTGCAGTTCTTAGATGAGGAGAAGTTCAAGGAAACAGTCCACAAGTAAGTTTCTTTCTTTGTTTGCTTATCGCTTAGTTGGGAATCTCTATTTTCCTGCTTGAATTATGTAGGATGTGAAATTGAATCCTGATGTTTTTACTTAATTTGGGCATAATGGTTGCATTTAGATTATTGTTATGTGGGTTGATTCTCAGTGACTGATGTAGGAAATGAAGTTGAAATACCATCTGGGTCTCATTAATTGGGACTTGGTGGTTGCATTTGGTTGTGTTGTTATAGGCTGTTTGAATAACGTGGGAAGTGAAATCGAGAAACCAGCTCTTATTTCTCAAGCATTAAGGCTATTGCTATGCTGCTCAAATAATGTAGAGCGCAAAATTTTGTAGGATTACATAGGAAGTGGATTCAAGAAACTAACTTGTCTTCTTAATTTGATTTTAATGGTTGCATTTAGGTAATTTTTATGCTGTGCGAATGATTGAGGAAGTGAAATCGGGAAACAGTCTCTTTTTTCCTAATTGGACTTCATGATTTCCTTTCGGTAACTATTATGCTGATCAAATAGGGAACCCAGCTATCTTTTATTGGTTGGAACTTATGGTTTCATTTAGGTTGTTATTATGCGCTGAATAATGTTGGTAGTGAAATTGAGAAACCATCTCTTTTTTTTTTTTTTTTTTTTTTTCTTTTTCCAGAACTGAAAATCCGCGGTTGTATCTAGGGAGTTACGATGCTGCTTGAATAACGTGTGAAGTGAAATGTGTGAAGTGAAATTGAACCAGCTCTTTTGTTCGGAGTTGGAACTTGATGGTTGCATTTCCGTGATAATTGTGCTGCTTGGATAATGTAGGAATTGGACTTGAAATACCAGTTCTTTTTTTTTAGCCGAACTTTGTGGTTTCATTTAGGTAATAATTATGCTGCTTTAATAATGTATGAAGTACAATCTAGGAAAATCTCTTTTTCCAAAACTGGGTCTTAGTGGTTGTATATTTGTTTGTATTTACTATTTAGGTCAGTAGCATGTTGCTTGAATAATATCTGAAGTGAAATTAAAAATCAGCTCTTTTGTTCTCCATTGGAACTTCGATGGTTGCATTTAGGTCATAATTATGCTACTTAAATAACTGAGGTATTGAAATTGGGAAATCAGTTTTTTTTTTTCCCGTTACTTGGAAGTTAAATGGTTGCATTTAGGTAACTAATATACTGCTCGATAATCCGTAGGAAGTCAAATTGAGAATAAGCTTGTTTTTCTAAATTGGGCCTTGTTATTGGTTGCATGTAGGTTGGAACAAGAGTCTGGCTTTTTCTTCAATATGAAATACTTCGAAGATCAAGTCCTAGCGGGCGAATGGGATGAAGTGGAGCGCTATTTATGTGGCTTCACAAAGGTTGAGGACAACCGGTACTCGATGAAGATTTTCTTTGAAATACGAAAACAAAAGTACTTGGAAGCTCTTGATCGGTGAGTTTTAGGCTGTTATTGTTGCGTCACTTTGTAGCAGTCCAAGGTGCTCAACAGATTTGATCCTTTTCTTCAATGCCGTATTTTGCAGACAGGATCGTGCAAAAGCTGTTGAGACTCTGGTGAAAGATCTCAAGGTGTTTGCCTCTTTCAATGAAGAATTGTTCAAGGAGATCACCCAATTACTTACTCTTGACAATTTTAGGTACTTTTATCTGTACATGCGCGGATAATGCCAGTTTCATTTTGTTATAGAGTAATGCCTTTCCTGCTTTTTCTATTGTGTTATTAGGCAGAATGAGCAGCTCTCTAAGTACGGGGACACAAAGTCCGCGCGTAATATTATGCTCGTTGAACTAAAGAAGCTTATAGAGGCAAATCCATTATTTCGTGACAAACTTACATTTCCGGCCTTCAAGGCTTCACGATTGCGGACATTAATTAATCAGAGGTATTGTCTACTAATTTACTACTTTTTCCCTCTAAGATGTGTTATTTCTTTCCTCCAAACTTGGTTCTTTGTTTTTGTTGTGTTCGTTGTTATTAGTCCTGTTCCAAACATTTCCTGAAAGTAGACGACACACCTTGGGGATAATTTTCTAAATTCCAGTAGCACTTGCTGAATAGTTAATGTGCTTTTCCATTCTCTATTATTATTTCTTTTTAATTTTTCTTACATTTGAATTTTCAGTCTCAACTGGCAGCATCAACTATGCAAGAACCCCCGTCCAAACCCCGACATCAAAACACTTTTTACTGATCACACCTGCGCAACTAGTAATGGAACTACCCGAGCTCCTCCCCCAACTAATAGCCCTCTTGTGGGGCCTGTTCCTATGGCTGGGGCTTTTCCTCCTATCGGAGCCCATAATGTAAGTATTTTGGGGTTTGTTAACTCAATTGGATACTTTGTTCCCCTCAAATTTTACTCGTCTCACTATTTCCTATGTGCAGCCATTTCAGCCTGTAGTTTCTCCATCTGCTAGTGCTATAGCTGGATGGATGTCAAATGCTAACCTTTCCATGCCTCACGCTGCTGTTGCAGCAGGTCCCCCTGGTCTTGTGCAGCCTCCAGGTGCAGGTTAGTTCTACAAGGTTGTCAGCACTTGTAATACATATTGACTCATTGAGTCAGGTATTCTGCCTGTTTTGCTGAATATTTCTTTCTTGGTTGTTCACAGCTGCATTCCTCAAACACCCAAGGACTCCCCCAGGTGCTCTTGGGATGGATTATCAAACAGCAGATTCTGAGCATCCGATGAAACGCATTAGACCTGGCCAACCTGATGAGGTGCAGAAGTTGGAAAAACCATCTCTGCTTCCATTGGGTTTTTTAATCTTTTGATTCATACTGACATCTAAAAATATCTTGTTTAGGTTTCCTTTCTTGGTTCGGCACCTCCCAACAATTATTCGCCAGACGATCTTCCAAAAAATGTTTTAAGGAACCTTACCCAAGGATCTAATGTGATGAGCATGGACTTTCATCCGCAGCAGCAGACAGTTCTTCTAGGTTGATGCTTAAGTGATCAGTTTTTAGTTTTTACTCGGCCTTATCTTTTGTATCTTTTTCTAGATTATTTCCTGTTCAAATTACTTAGGAAAATTTACCATAATCAACCTTAGGCAAATATTCTGAATGTATTGGTGGTTGAACTGTTGCCATGTAGTTGGCACAAATGTTGGTGATATTACCATTTGGGAAGTTGGATCTCGAGAAAGGTTAGCTCACAAACCCTTCAAAGTATGGGATATAAAAGCTTGTTCAATGCCGTTGCAGGTAAGAATTCATTGGTATTAGGCTATTAGCTATGTCTGACATGGTCCTTAACTGCTTATACAAGTTTGTGGATAACATGCCATTTATCTGAAAAGACATTCATTATGTCCAGGCAATTTTGGCGAAAGATGCCACCATATCTGTTAATCGATGCATTTGGGGCCCAGATGGATCTATACTCGGTAATATTTTTAACTCACCTTTTTTCCTGGGCTGTATTTCGTTTTCTCATTCTTTGATTGTCTTCTTTTGGGAATTATGTGTTGTTTTGTTGCTTATATTAAGTTTTCTCATTTGTAGGTGTTGCTTTTTCGAAATACATTGTCCAGATATATACATACAATTCAGGGGGAGAATTAAGACAGCATTTAGAAGTAACCTTCGTCATGTAATCATAGTCTTTTTCTGCTAATTTGACCCAGCTTCAAGTACCTCATACCTCTTCCCATGTTCCAGATTGATGCTCATAGTGGTGGTGTTAATGATATTGCTTTTGCTCATCCTAATAAGCAACTGTGTATTGTCACGTGTGGTGATGACAAGACAATTAAGGTATCAGCCTGATTCTAACTAGGTTTTGGGAATTTTTGGTTGAGTTTTGTCATCAATCTCTTTGCGTACTAGGTGTGGGATGCTGTAGCTGGACGCAGGCAGCATACATTTGAAGGCCATGAAGCTCCTGTATATTCTGTCTGCCCCCACTATAAAGAGAATATTCAGGTGAATAGATTTGCAACTTGGGAATTGTCCTGTTTCTGTGTTGTTTTTTGTATAATCAAAGAAACCAATGCTACTCTAACCTTGGGGATGGGTATGGGGTGTGTGGGGTTGAAACCACAACCTAATGCAAAGGAGTAGTACCTACCATTAGGCTACCACTCCAATTGTAGTCCTTCAGGTTCACGAGAATGATTTTGGGAGCCAATCATAGTAGATCCATGAAAGAAATTTCAGTTAAGATTTTCCCCTATATAGTTTCACTGGTGATTTATTTGTCATTGTCTGCAGTTTATTTTCTCCACTGCAATTGATGGGAAAATTAAAGCATGGCTCTATGATTGCTTGGGATCGAGAGTGGATTATGATGCCCCCGGACATTGGTGCACCACAATGGCATATAGTGCAGATGGAAACAGGTCTTTTTTTTAATTATTAAAGCCCAGTGCTGGCAGTACCTTCTTGTTTAGTGCCAGCTTGTTCTTTGATTGAAATAGTGACGGTTAGTTAACCTTGTTCTAGTTCCACATCACATTGCTGTTGACTTTGATCTGTGGTGGCTTTATCCTTGTTCTACAGATAATGACAATCTGATTGACTTTTATAGCTGTCACATTGCTTCTCTCCATTTTAGAGTACTATTCTCCTTTTTCTTCCCACAAGTGAACTACTCTTCTACTAGTAATGCTAGTAGCTTATGCATATGGATAAATTACCAGCTGTGACCTCCATTTTGAGTCTGGGGCATATGCTGTCGTATTTTATTTGATAAGATTCGTAAGAAAAATGTATTGTTATTAGAGGTATAACTTAAAAGCTCGTATCAGTGCTACCAGCAGGATTTGACCACATCCCACCTTTATTTTTGTTAAATCTGGAGTGTAAAATCTAAATTCCTGTAGAAATACCAGGAGACAGATTATTATTGGTGGAGCTAACCTGAGGATTATATCCTCTCATTCTTTTCCTTTCACTTTGCCATTGCCACTATGGTGAAATGCTGATAATAAAAGAAAAGTTTTAACTTTGACACCCAGAAACCTAGGCAAAGACACTCAAAAATAAACTCAATAGAAATGTGAATAAAATGGGAAGAAGCGAGAAAAGTTTGATAACTGTCACTTTGAATGATTCTCTCTTACAATTCCCATCAAAACATGCATTTCCTATCTTGTCGATGCCATGAGGTCTGCAGAGTTGAAAATCAGTTCCAATACTTGTGGTCGCAAGTTCTGCATTAAAACCCATAATGTGCTACAAACAAATGACTCTGTTGCTTGATAGTACAAGCAATGACTCTGTTCCAAAATAGGACAACAATTAAGCACCAATGAATAACAAAAATGTTTGTCTTTTTCCTAACAAAATAATGGTTGGCATGAGTCATGACTATATTAGTGCCGATCTACCTACTCTAGTACAACGGTAAAATAGAAACCGTAAAGAGAGTTACCCAATGAATAAGAGAGAGGAGACAAGGTTTACGTGGTACGGCCAAAATGGCATTTTCTCCCTCAACGAAGTCAATAAACATTCTTTCTAGTCACAGTGATGAATTCATTATGCTATCATCTTTTGCTTCAATAAAGATGAAGCTTGAGATAAAATCATAAAATTTATTCTCTCTTATGTTATGAGAATGCTGAGATGAATGTGCGGTAAAACAAGAAGAGACAGAATTAGAAATGAAACCGTTCGTGAGATGGTAGGTGCAACACCTATAGAAGTTGAGAAAAAATAGACGATGGTGGTTTTGACATATCCATAGTTGTCAAAGGTGAGGAAAAGCGATGCCTAGGCTAGAGTGGCCTCAAGGCGATAGGTTGTCGCCTTGAGGGGTGGGAGGCGAGGTGAGTTCAATAAAACTCCGTGTAGGCGAGAAAGTCGTGAGAGGCGAGAGGTGACAAATGGCTCGCCTCTTTCAAATTCAATCACAGCCGTAGGATATAGGTTTAATTTGTTACCTTAAGTGATTCAGTATCATTTGACAATCCTCCCCCCTCCTCTCTCAAACAGCGATACAAGGTAATCAAATTCATCTCTCATTCTCTCTCGATCTCTCGACCCTCTGTATCTCTGATCCTCAGTCTTTCTAAATCTAACCTTTCTCTATGACCACGATCAGTAAATCCTCCTTACAATCAATGGAGGGCCCTTGAATGTACCATAGTTTATGATGATTAGTAAATCCTCCTTAGAATGAGTGGAAGGCTGTAGAATAATTACTTGCTTTAATTTTATTTCAAATGTTGGAGTTTTGCATTTTGTTGAATTTGTCGTTTTAATTCTTCTCTGTGCAAAAATTGTTGACTATTTGACATTTCGTGGATGTTTTTATGGATCTTTTGGATGGTAGACATTCTAAAATTCATTGGCTTAGTGTTTGTTATTTGAAGTATTAGTGTGTTATTTTTACTAATTTTCTCGTTTAGGTTTGCCTCCCTTCGAAAAGGCTCTCGCCTAGATTCTAGTAGGCTTTCTCGCCTCGGTTTGCGTTTTGCCCTTTGAAAACTATGAACATTTCTACTGTAGACCTGTAGATGCAGTAGTTAAAAGAGTTGATAGGATAGTTTTGGGTAGTAACACTATGAGACGGGAAGACCCAAATTGACATTGGATGCTATAGTGCGCAAAGAGAAGAGTCTACTAAGTCTAAGTGAAGCCCTTGACAGAGCTAATGGACAAAAAGGGATATAGGTAGCCAACCCCAATTGATTGGGACAAAGGCTTGGCTTGCTTTGGTTTGGTTATGGTGGCAGTCATTCCGGTGTCAAGAGTAAGTGTGAGATTTAGTTAAATGGCTGGGACTGTCCATCTCTCCATAGAAATCGCATTCTCTAATTTTATTTTATTTTTTTTTCTTCCCATTTCTCTCCTACATAGGGTAATCAAGAATCAGTAGGTCTTTGGAGGGTTCTTGGGTTGTACGGTTTTGGGAGTATGCTTGGGCGGTTATTTTTAATTCCCTGTACCGACATTTTATAGCATAGTTCACACTCCTAATGTTTTTGTTGCTTTTACAGCATAAAAAACAAAAGGCAGGATTATTCATGAATGAAAGTATGCATTCATTCATTTTTGCAAGTATTCCATGTATTAGAAACAATCACATGCGCATATTGTTAGAAACCTTCAGGATTTTTCGTGAACGACCTTCACACCCTTCTTCTAGGTTTATAGTAATTGTTCCATTTGTGTTAATTACTATTTATTGGCAGTAGTCGTTAGAGCATGATGCTGACAATTATGACCACCAGAATATCTTTGCCTTCAATATTGTCATTATCCTTGTGATCTTTATCTTTCTTTTTTTGTTTTCAGACTTTTCTCTTGTGGAACGAGCAAAGAAGGTGAATCTTTCCTGGTTGAGTGGAACGAAAGCGAAGGAGCAATTAAGAGGACATATTCCGGTTTTAGAAAGCGTTCTTCAGGTGTTGTGCAGTTTGACACCACAAAGAACCGTTTCTTAGCTGCTGGTGATGAATTTCAGATAAAGTTTTGGGATATGGATAATACCAACATGCTAACAATTACTGATGCTGATGGTGGATTGCAAGTAAGCATGTTTTTTACATGTTATTGACCATCATAACACAAAACTAACTTGAATACTACAAAACTTGAGTTGCTATTAAGTACAGCTGCTTTTTCACAGGCAAGCCCTAAACTAAGGTTTAACAAGGAAGGCTCATTGCTCGCTGTTGCAACAAACGATAACGGTATCAAGATTTTAGCAAATACTGATGGGCATCGGATGGTAAGAATGCTAGAGAGTAGGGCATTTGAGGGGTCACGAGGTCTTTCCGAAGCGATCAACATTAAAGTAATTTTTGCTTGTTTCTTTTAATCTTTTATGAAATTTGGCACATCGTATATAGAACTTTGGTTTTGATAGTATTTTTTACAACTTTCTTGCAGCCTCCAATAGCTGGTGCATCGGGGCCCATCACCAATGTTTCTGGCCCTATTGTTCCAACACAAGAACGTTCTGATAGAATCCAACCTCCCATATCCATTGGCACTCTTGTAATTTGTTAAAATCTTTTTAGAATCATTATTAGGGGGTTTGTCTCTCCATATGAGTTAACTTATATTGTTTGATCAAATGGTAGGCTAATGTCGAGAGCAGCAGGGCAGCTGATGTCAAACCAAGAACTTCTGATAGTGTTGACAAAACAAAAAGCTGGAAATTTCCTGATATTGTTGACTCAGATCAACTAAAGGCTTTACGGTTGCCTGACCCTTTGATTGCGAGCAAGGTATGTTTTGGAGAAAGTATGATATTGCCTGTACGTCTGTAAATGCATATACTCCCTCCGTTCCATTTTGTTTGTCCAACTTCAACATTCGTATCTCAAAGAATTGTCTATATCTTACAATTTATTACGTTTTTTATGATTTTGAAAAGTTTGTCTAGTAGAACAAATTGAGATCCATCCATGAACATCCATATTACACATAAAAACCATTGTAAAGTGAAAATTGTAGACAATTATGTGAGAAGTCCGAACTAGCGAAGTTGGACAAACAAATGGGACGGAAGGAGTATAAGAGTACTCCCTGTCATTTCTTTTAAGTAACCATCTCTGCCTATCTTACGCAAACCAAGTGCAGTTCATAGTATGTCATCGGCTTTAGTAAGGTGTTTTTGAAGAAAACAAGTTTTCAATCTGGGTTGCACACATAACCTTGTATGTCCTTCATTTAAAGCACAACTGAACTAGGATCTTTCAATCTAAAGAATATGTCTACACAAAATTTAACCAAGTTGTTCAAGCAATAAATTATAGTAACATTGAATGATGATGAAACTCTATTGGAGTGACATGAATTATTCACAGGGAACCCTGGGGAAAAGAACCACTTATTTAGGAAATCCACTAGTAAACAAAGATTGAGCACACACTTGCAATATCCAGCTACAAGATCCTATCTGCCCTGAGCATTTACTGCTGTTGAGTATTCAACCCCTTCTATCTATTACCATTCTTCACCACTTGCGAAACGCCAGAAAAACATGGCCATGTGCCTTCCACATATGAATGCAGCTAATCCTATCTCTCTGTCTCAGTATAGAAAAGTCATCGAGATTTCAAACAACTTTGCAAAGCTCCAGACCATGCAAAATTATTAATGGAATATATGTGAAGCTCACACATTCTCTTACTGGACAATATTTACATTAACCCTTCCAAATAAGTTAGGGCATCCATCTCATCTGGAAGTGAATATAAGCAAAATAAGCAAGGACTTCAAATTATTTTGAATTCTGGTGCAGGAGTGGTCACATGCCATGACGTGTTTGAATGGTCATTTGTGTAAAACTTCTGTCAATTTTTATTGATGCCTCATGTGTTCGAATAGTTATCGATCATCAAAATACTTGTTGACCAAGATACATGCTTGCAAAAAGGCCAGCCACAGGTTTGGACAGATAAGCTACACTTTTCCCAAATATTTCATTGTATTTTAAAAACAAAGTAAAAATCCAGCGGCTATCCTAGTGCGTTCTAGAGTCGAGCCAAATGAGTAGTCTAGCCTAGGATCTAAATTTAAACCACCTATTGCCAAGATCTCAATAAAAGTAAAAACTGCAAAGACTAACATAGATAAAATCAATCTATGATATGCTAATGCAATGCAGGTTGATTAAACAATCTCTGTCTTTCTGTATGATCTAGACATACCTTGAGTCTCATCTCAATTCTTCAACTCCAGAGC
Source organism: Vaccinium darrowii (assembly GCA_020921065.1). Lineage (NCBI taxonomy): Eukaryota > Viridiplantae > Streptophyta > Magnoliopsida > Ericales > Ericaceae > Vaccinium > Vaccinium darrowii. The sequence continues at coordinate 4,893,957 of CM037152.1, read as the reverse complement.
ATTTCTCATGTCCACTGAGCTTAAAATATTCAATAATATTAGACTAAAGAATAAAATTGCTGAGGTAACTAGGGGTAGGCTTAAAAAAAAAAAGCTAGGGGTAGGCTTGGGTGAGTTGTTAGTGAGCTAGGTCATTAGTGGGTTATTAACCAATTTATAACCCAATTAGCAACATAATTATTACCCATCTGCAGCGCTACTTATCTGTTTAGAGTGAAGCCCAACCCACCCATTGACCCAATTGTATATCATGATATCTGCAATTACAATTAGCTATCAGATATGTGTTGACCTGGGAAAAAGTTGGTGTGGGTTAGTGGTGTGGCGATGGTAAATGTTATATGGTAATATGGTTGTGGTATGATGGTAGTAGTTTGTGGTACTGTTGAATAGGTTGTTGGGAAATATAACTTGATCCAATTGAGTCATTTAACCCAACCATATAGGCCTCATTCGATATGGGTAAAATTTGAGTTAGGACCCATCATGATCTCATAAGTTGGTTAGCTTTTAGTGAATTTAGTGTGAGTTTGTGGGTCGTGTCACAATCACTCCCGTAGGGTAATTAAGTACAGAACTTGTTTTTCCTGACGGCTGACACAGGTTGTGCGACTGCTGTACACCAATTCTGGAGTAGCTCTGCTTGCACTTGCCTCCAACGCTGTTCATAAGCTCTGGAAATGGCAGCGTAGTGAACGCAATCCATCTGGGAAGGTTAGTATTTAAGCTTATAAGTGTTGATGACTTATTATTTTAGTTTTTTTTTTTTACTGAAACTGCTCTCCAAATTCTTTCAGTCTACTGCCTCCATTGTCCCAATGCTTTGGCAACCTGCAACAGGGGCACTATTGACAAATAATTTGAGTGATACGAAACCAGCTGAAGCATCAGCTGCATGCATTGCGTTATCTAAAAACGATTCATATGTCATGTCCGCATCAGGTGGGAAGGTCTCTTTGTTCAACATGATGACTTTTAAGGTTAGTAGCTACACGTCCACTAGCAACACAGAAACTTCTAGTATTTTTCCTTGATGTTGTTTGGTTCTAGATTGCTAATCGTCTGGGACTTTTTGCTTTGATCTGTTGTATGACTCCACGGAACTTGTAATTTTTCTGACCAGGTTATGACAACTTTCATGGCTCCACCACCTGCAGCAACCTACTTAGCTTTCCATCCTCAAGACAACAATATCATAGCCATAGGAACGGAGGATTCTACCATTCAAATATACAATGTTCGAGTGGATGAGGTTAAGTACCTCTCTTTCTTAAGTTAACTGGTCAAGGGCTTTCGATCTTACTAGCCTTATTGGATTACCGAAGGATGTCGCATGTGCCAATCCCTGTCATCATATTATGTCCTACAATGGGGCCCTGACTCAGCGGAATAAACACAAAGGCTAGATAGCGTTCTAGCAGAGGAGATGGAACACTTGAATCAATGAGAGAAACTCTAGAATTTTTTATTGATGATTGAAAGAATAGTGCCATAGGCTTACACCCTTATTTATATTAGTAGGGTACTAATAAAAAAGAAATTACTTAGAGTAGAGACCAAGCAAAGCATTACTTGGAAACCAAGACTATTAGAAAAAGAAAACTCTTCCGTGGGAGAGTTAACTTTTATGTGTCAGAGCCTTTAATAAGTGTAAAAAGTGAAAACTCTTCCGTGGGAGAGTTAACTTTTATGTGTCAGAGCCTTTAATAAGTGTAAAAAGTGCTGGGCTGACAATAGATGGACTGATAATACTATTCCTAAATAAAAGTTTCCAAAATAAAATACTCTATGATTGATTATTTCTTCTTTGACTTGATACAATCTAATTGCTCCAAGAAATCATCCGCAACTTGGTCTACATCAGGGCCGAAGGGTGGCACCACGAAAAGAGTTGATTGGGTTCAAGTGGGTTTGTAGGTTTGGCTATTGGCTTGTTTGTTGGGACACACTTCTGTAGCTTAAACAAGCAATTTCTCTGTTGCCTTTGCATATCTTAATTCGTATGACTCAGTTCTAAATTTCCTTATTGACTCCTTTGGCAGGTGAAAACTAGGCTCAAGGGTCACCAGAAAGAAATAACGGGGTTGGCATTTTCACGGACTCTCAATGTACTGGTATCATCTGGGGCTGATGCACAGGTAAATATCAGGCTACTGGAAATATATGTGTTTTGAAGCAAAACGGAATCTTCGTTGAAAGATTATGAAAATATATCATATTTAACTGGGTGGAAGGAAAAATGCTGTGTGCATTTCATTTTTCTGGTAATTTGATTCATGTTAAACAACTTAGGACCTTATAATGCTTGATTCTCAACTTGAATTGCAGCTATGTTTATGGAACATTGAAGGATGGGAAAAAAGGAAAGCGAGGCCAATACAAGCACCACCTGGCCACCCATCTCCCCTGGTTGGAGAAACCAAAGTACAATTCAACAATGAACAAACTCATATTTTAGTGGTACATGAAAGCCAGATTGCTGTTTACGATAGCCAGCTTGAATGCTCACGATCAGTAAGTTTACCTCATGCTTATATTTGAGGATTTCTATTACCAGCTGCATTCTACCTTATAAATGTTTTGGGTTTCTCTTTCATCGAGAATTTCTACTCTACGTTATTTCTCTTCATGTATCGTGCCAAAGTTACCAATGCCTTGCATTCTGTAGCAACTACCTGCGCCTTATGGTTACCCTGTAGGCATTATGAAATTTTTGGTTGCAAAATGAGTGTGAACTGAATGCAAGGCATCTGAACTAATAGTTTATTGGTTAAAATCAATCTCCAGCGATAATAAATCAGAATTCAAGCCCATAATAGTGCACAGACATCCATCTAATCTACCAAAAGTACAAGGAAATTTTTGGATTATATGATAATATGTGTCGAAAGCAAGAAACAAATAAATATGAATGCGTTAACAATTTGATACTAAGACTGCACAAATATGTTCCTCATCAGAAGTTACCATGAAAAGGACTTGAATGGCATTCTAAGTTTGCTGATCATGCACGCCTGATGTCATAATATCTACTATCAAGTTACAACTGCACTGTGGTTCTAGCTATTTTTGGTTCTTTTCACTGTAATTGGAAAGAGAATATACAGAATACGAGATAACCATGCAGGGGCTGTTTGGTTACATATGTGCCTATTTATTTATTCATGTATTTGTTTTCAACTTTTCTAGCCTGTGAACTATCATGCAGTGGTATCCGAGAGACTCACTTTCTGCGCCCATTACAAGTGCAATATACTCGTGTGATGGTCTGCTGGTCTTCACTGGATTTTCTGATGGAGCTGTTGGAGTTTTTGATGCAGACAATTTCAGGCTTCGATGTCGGATAGCGCCATCTGCCTATATATCTCCATCCATTTCCAGGTATGCTAAACTGAAATATATTTATATCTTCATCCATTGCCAGGTATGCTAAACCGAAAAATCTGCAGCCTTTTAGTTGTATACTGGATTTAGACTTTTGAAATTTTCATTTTCCTTTTGGTTGTATAATGGATTTAGATTTTAGACTTTCGAAATTTTTCATTTTCTGCCCTTCATCTCCTCGATGAGGCTGGATTAATCCTTTACTAATGGCCATCATTTGTGCAGCAGCGGTGGCAGTAGTGCCTTTCCTGTGGTGATTGCGGCACACCCATCCGAACCTAACCAAATGGCTCTTGGAATGAGTGATGGTGCAGTCCATGTGATCGAACCATCTGGTTCCGAGCCGAAGTGGGGTGGGACGGTGCCTCAAGAAAATGGGGTCCTGCCTTCCGTCCCCTCAAATTCAGCTTTAAATAGTCAGGCATCTGAAACCCCTTCTAGGTGAGATATATCATAACAGGGTGCTTGATGAAGCTGTGTTGTTGCAATCACAACTTACTTTATGGTACCAGTAGCCCTTTGTAAATGTTTTATACCTATCGGTGCATCTTTTTTTGACAAATTCTAGGACGACTCTACACATCTTTTGGCCATCAAATATTTTGGTGTTTAAGGGCCCTTTTTTTTTTTTTTGGGTGTGTGCGCCTTGTAAGATGTAGAATGCGTAATTATCTAATTCTTGCTTTCAGTTGACTGAAGTTGTATCTTCTAGCTTGCATGAGAGTGGGGAATTTTAGGAGTATTTTGAAATATACTCTCTCTCTCTCTCTCTCTCTCTCTCTCCATGACAATGTTTTTCGTACTTCCATTTCATCTAAATATTCGAGTGCACCCAAGACGTCCGTGTTCTTTGCATATATACCTGTGAAAATGGCTTAAATTTTACTCATTCCATCCCTTTAAGCAGGTTGCTTCGTAAATCTAATTTATTAAAGAAACATTATCATTACACATTTCATATCGACTTTTTACCTCCACGTTACACTTTATAGTATCAATTTTTACCTCCATTTTCTAAAATTGTCTTTTTACTTTTACCTATTAACTCTTTACCCACAAACTTTTCACAAGGACAAAAGGATAATTGTACAAATTTTTATCTATTAACTTTTCAAAACACACTTACTAAGGAACAGTCGAAAATGGAAATGTCAAACACTAAAAATGGATAACAAGTAGACTATACATGTGAGCTCGTCTAATGACCTGTAAATTACGTAGATAATATGCCTGTTGATCTCCAGACACTTCAAAAGTTGAAAGAAAAGGCTACCAAACCAGACAATTTATATGGAAAAATTAACAAAATCAGTTTCCTACCACAACCAAGAAACTAAGATAGCTACAAGAAATCTGTCGGGTCGATAAGACGATAACTTAATAAGGAACAGCAATATGCATCCACACAAACGTATCTACTCCAATTTGCTCCGACAACAGAAGCTACAGAGATACAACTGCTGTTTCTGTACGTACATTTACATAAATAACATACCCTCAAAACTGTCTTTGTGGTTCAGAATTGCAAAGTAGATATAAAAAGAGTTTTCTACAACTGTATCAGTAAGCTATACAGGCTCTTCTTCTGTACAGCGTCAAGTCAAAAAAACTCCACCGTTCGTGGCTCAAGATTAAACACCACCGACCGCCACGAGCAACTTGCTGAAAATATGTTTTACGGGGACACATGTCGCTCTGTTAACAGAACTGTCTTTCACCTGTTCAGTGTTGGATGAAGAAGGTGTTCTTGTTTTCTGGTTAGACAAGCTAGGTTTCTTCAGAGACTTCACCAGAAACTTTTTTGGCGGCAAAAGTTTCTCCCTTGCCTTAGAGCCTAAATTACCTGGATTTTGAATTTTATCATCTTGAGGGACATAACAAACAGGAGTCCTTCTAGACGTCCTCCAAGCTGGCTGAAGCGTGGCACTCCCGTTATTACTAAACTTGCGGCTAGTTTTAGCAAGCAGGATCTCTAATGAACCTTCATCTGATGCTTCTACATCAATCAGGTGCCCAATAATTGATTTCCTGTTTAATCTACTCATGAGAGAAACCAGAGGGACATGTTCTCGTCGATAACTTGGTTGGACTGTCACCTCCACGTCAGTTAAGGTCATTTGCATCGTGTTATCCGTATCAGAGAACTGGATGCCTGGTTCTTCCGAATAACTCCTACTACGAGGTGACTGACACGGATTATTAGCTCTCTCTTTTTTGAGTTTGATGCTCTTGATATCAATCACATCTCCATGCCTTCTGGGTAGATTGCAAATGTTTTCTTTTCCTTTAACCTCCAATTTTTGTACTCCACTGGACAAGCACTTGACCTCGTGATTCCCCTTCCCATTCACGTTTCCAGGTTGGATGCCAAATTTTCCTGAATTACATGGTCGAGTTAACACGAGGATGGCAACATGTGTATAACCAAACAAAAGCCGGCAATCAGAATTGTTACAAGAACATAACCAACAAAAACTCCATAGAACCAATTCCAGCAAGGTTAATACTGTGTGATTCTGGAATCTAAACAAGTATGCTGATTTAGCAGTTGTACAACAAATATAAAAACATATATGTTAAAACACGAAGATTGTAAGAAAAATTTGAAAACTTGCATTCCTCACATTTACCATGTGATTTTAAGGGAAATCAACAAGAATGAACTTGAAAGAGCCGAAAAAACAACACTACTATACAAGGTGATCAGGACTAATTGAACCATTCACATTTCAATCTATCTTGAAAATAACACACGTATGGTTACTTTCAACACGCTCAGTGTCAGAGCCCAAAAGAAATGATCTACATAAAGAAAAGGAGGTGAAAAAAGGCTGCACCAGTGCTCCTCGTACGAATTATGGCAGTACCAAGTAAACCTAAAGTCCCCTCTTTCGTTTCGTTGTTCGTATATTCCATGCCTATGTATTTCAGCACAATTATGTCATTTTCAGATAAAGATTTCCTGAATACAGGACTCTGTAAACAATATACAAGTACCTGAATTTCAAACAAAGCTATTGAGCTATATGAGAGATAATTAACCTGAGAGGAGGGTATCCCTTTGACCTCTGTCTGGACCCCTAGAATCAGTTTCAGATGGCACAGATTTCATTGCTTTGGAAGAGACAGCAACTTCAGCTGAACCAGATTCCTTAGAACGTTCATGCACTTCAAACCTGGAGGATGTAAACTTCAATACATTAGGACTGAGAGCTGTTTTCTTCCAGCAATTGTCTGACTCGGCTGGCAAGTAAACACGCCGGCTTCTCTTTCCTTGGCAGATAATTCCTGCCCGCTCCTTTCCTGGCACAAAAGCATATGCATCATTATCAAACAAACTGGTGCTGTATCTTTCTGGCATAACACTTGTAAAAAGGTCGGGATCTATCTGCCCTCAATTTGTAAGAAATCTATAAGACATGCAATGCAAGATAGCTACCTTCAAGAGCCAATCAGACTGTGATAGTTGTGGAAGCACAGCTTTAGATTGCTCCTTTTGGAGTTTAGCAGGTGCTGGGAAACTTGTAGCTATAGCTGTGTGATCTTGGATTAAACTCTAACAAAAGCTAGTAGTGTTTGCGGCAAAAAGCTAGAAATCAGCTTTTAAAATAACTCAAATTTCAAAATCAAAAGCGCCCAAAACCACTTTCTCCATATTCAGATTTTTATGCTACAAATCATCCAGAAATCCATAATCTAATTTGAGGGGAATTTTCGCCACATCCCAAACTACATTAAAAACAAGTAGAATCTAAAAACCTGCCTCCAGAATTTTACACAGACAGAAATTACATAAACACACTATTGTTCATTCTATATCTCATTTAAGGTTTGACTTTGGAATTATCATCCTTCTGATTAATTGATTCAACGGTTTGGCTTTTCCCATACTCTAGGTAAAGAAGAACGGGGAAAAAAAATTCAGCTTCAACATACTGTCGGTGCAGTTTGCCTCATCCTAAATGGACAAACAGAGTCTCAGAAAATCATTCAAGGAACAATTTTCAGTGTCCGTATCATTCCCTCATGTTGAAGACTTGTCAGTCTCTTTTAGCATACTACAGGGAATGAACTGCTGGAGAGTCTCTTTTAGCATACAACAAGGAATGAACTGGTCCAGCAGTAAGAAAAGTACCTGCTGCCTGAGGATTTTTCTGCAGTTCTTGCTTTTCCAGCTCAAGAGCATGACGAATGGCAACTTCCCGACGTAGATATTTGACAATTTTCTTTGGCGAACTGGCCTGGGACGACTTAGCTCTTGCAATACAATCGTCAAACTCGCCGCATCGAAATGCCTTGATGCGCTTAGATTTCTCTACATTGTACCAGTCCCTAAAAGTTATAAAGACCATTTATTCGTTTAAAAAGTTAAATTAAATAACTAAAAAAGCTTTCTATAGTTGATTTAAATAACTGGACTACCATATGATGTACTCAAAAAAAATATCATAAACAAACTAAGTTGCAAAGAATCCAAGCCCAACATCCTCTAAACATGCACTAGCCATCAATTGTGACAAAGGGGGTCAATCACGAACACATTGCGCATCTAAGCTCATTCTATACCCAGTGTGAGACAATTCTTGGTGTATGTCATCAAGCAAAGGTTGAGCTCCAGAAAATTCTAACTCCAAACTCAGATCCTACTTTAAGCTAACAATAGCGACTTTTAAACTTGCATTTTGCAATAAGGACTTCAACTTGCTTCCTATTCACATTATTAGATTCATAACTCCTCAGATACATGGATCCATTTTCTCCGACACATTAAAGTAATGAAGTGATATCTACATGTCATGCCAGACCAGAATGTCACCTAAATAAGACTTATTATCACATACATCCTTCGCTCCTTTGATCAACTCAAATATATTCAATGGGTGCATTATCAACTTACTAAACAACAAAAGAACATGCAACTGACATACAAAGCATCATCTATTCTCAAGAAAACAAACTCAAGGCATGGGAACATTGAATCTAACTCAATAAACGGCAACATAATTCCGAAAACAAAATAGCAGAAATTCTAGTGCATTGGTTGCCAACAAAAGGTGAGAAACTGCATGAGAGAAATTTTTTTGCTTTGTTTCTTTGATAAGGCAATACCGATTGAAAGTTGGGTGTGGAAAAGGTAATGCGGAGGAAGCTTATGTGCCCTTTTCCCATTACAAATGAAACAATACTTGAGATGCAATTGCTATTTAGCCAATGGAAACGTAAACCTCCTCTTGACTTAAGCTATAAGATAAACAGTCATCCTCGAGGAGACAATTCTCACTCTCATATACAGATCAACATAAACTTAGAAGTACCAGTTATCCCCACCATATAGAAACGAACTGGAAGTATTAACAGGGATGCAATGAGATTTGAAGGGCGTTGTCGATTACCCACAAATTCAATAACTTAATATGGTGGTTGGTAACCATATGAGATCTATGACTTGTTATTTATATATCAACATCTGTCTTCTCCTTTTCCCCCTTGCTTTAAGAGGAATCTCGCGCATATATTAATGCTTATTAGCTACATAGAGAATCTCCAATCCTTGCCCTTTTTTCTACACAAACTCAAAATTTTAGTAGAAAGACTTAAAACCCACCTCCATGGCATACCCTTTTGCCTACCCTTTTTGAGTTCTACCCTTTTTTCTAACCCAAATGAGGGGAAACCCATATATAAACCCTTTTTCTCAACACCTCTTTTCACTTTCTTACTATTTACAAATGTGCCATTTTGACCCAAATTTTGGAGGGGAATGTAAAAACAATAGATTTGGGTAAAAGTACAGATCTAACAGCGGAGAAGGCATACCCGAATGGAGTTTTGACCCAAATTTTTTACAAGATTTGAGTAAAAAAATGGGTTGGGGCTGGAGATGCTCACAAATAAAGAAGTAAATCTTCTTTTCTATCTGCTTCTCAATTTATTCCTCTGTTTTCCCAGCAACCAGAAAGATATTGAGCCATATGTGACATTAAATCTTCTTACTTCCATTTTATAAGCTAAATCTTCTTATTTCTATTTTCGATTTTTCCCCTCTGCTTTCAAGAAAGCAAAGGAGATTTCACCCAATGAGTCACATCTCATTTATATTCCCACATTTTCTCAGCTTTCCAGAAATTAAAATGAAACTTAACCTATACATGCGCATATATACAACTACAGTATACATACATTCATATTTGTAGAGAGAGAGAGAGAGAGGAGGAAGGGAGGGAGAGAGAGAGAGGTTACACAGTAGAGTCTTTGCTGCCAAGGAGCTTGATGGGTGTGGAGGCTCTTCTCTTAGTGTCGTGAGAAAGTGAGGAGAGCTCATCCTCATTGACTTCAACTACTCTGCCAGGCCACCATGACCCATTCTTCCTCTGGACCCACACCAAAGTGCCTGCTCTACAATCAACCACTGATAAACCCATCTCTCTATCTCTTAGAGGGTTTCTATTTCTTTTCTAGGGTTTAGATTTCGGGGGGTTTATTGACCTCTCTAATGGAATATGAGAGAGAGAGAGAGAGAGAGAGTGGAAATTAGACAGGGACAGGGTGTGGCCAATGGCGGTTTATTTGAACGTTTTTGGGGTGTACGACCGTTGCTCTTTCCTAAAATTTTCGTTTGAGATAATTTTTGTAGATAGTCCCATTTGGTTCAATAACTATTATTGGGCCGGGTTTAATATAGTAATAGCTTGAGCCTTGAGCCCGACTTCATCTGCATCTGCAAGAGCATCTGGCCGTTACGAAAAATTTGAGTAAAAACTTGATTTCGTATTACTCGTTCCTATGGCAAGTCTAATTTTCTAATCAAAATTAGCTTTAAAAAAATTGGTAAACAACTTTTTATACCTTTTTTTTTATCAGCAACTTTTTATACCTTTTGACACCGTCGACATCGGCACGGCACTCAACACCAAGTGGTTCTCCCTTGACACTATCGACGTTGGCCAACCTACATCGCCACCAGATATACCCAGGAAACCAAGATTACCTTCCCTCTCCCTCTTCTGCGACTCAAAACCACCACCATTTAGATTCTAACAACAGAAACATTGACCACTAAAAAACACCAACCAACACGAAGAAAAAAAAAAAAAAAAAAACATCGACCACTGCCCTTGACCACTGGAAAAAACGACGAGCAAAATCAAGGGGCGACCACCACCTTCGATAACCAGCCACCACCTAAACTAGCCGTTGAAAATTTGGGTAAGCATTTAGGTCTCTCTTGATTTAAGTAAGAATTTGGCTAAAACTCAATTTGTTATAAGTTTAATTCAAGGATTAGATGTGAGTTTTTACTGTTTTTACCCAAATAACTTGGTTTTGAGTTTAAGTGGCTGGAGATGCTCTTAAGACTTGTATTTGGTTTCGCTGAGACTTTAGTTTATTTTTTGGTTTATTTACGTTTTTCTACAACTAACTTTAGTTCCCAATTTTGTACTTCTATATAGTAATTTTTATGGACGAAAGGAACCATAAATATAACACAAGAATAATCCCTCTTTTATTCAAAAAGAAACCACTGAGGCAAAAGTTAAAAGAATTATTTTTTAATTTTTAATTAAAGACCTTGATTTCTACTATTTTTTAAAATGTTGACAAGAGGAATCAATACTCCTAAAACTTCAACCAGGAGCTAAAAAATAGTTATGCATCAAAATAAGCCAAGACAAATTAGTATAGTGTAATTAAGATATGTCATGCATACTGGCCCGTCGTGTCAATGAGATAAATTTGATGGGATAAAAAGACTCGACAAAAGTGCAGTTGCTCACTAGTATTTGAAATGCCCATTTCCATGTCAAATTACACACATGAAAAAAAGTGATAAATTGAGGCCCTGTTTCTCTTAGTTTTTTTTTTTTTTTGGTTTCCTTCTTTAGACTATGGACAAAAGTCGAGTCATTAAGGCTACGTTTGTTTTGAGGGGAAATCGTTTTCTAGGAAAACCTTTTCTGTGAAAAACAATTTCTGGTGTTTGGTAGTATGGAAAATGAAAGTCAATGGAAAATTACTTCAAAAGTCAACAAAAAGGGAGCTTTTACGCCGGAAAATGATTTCCAAAATTTCTGGGCATAAAACATGTTCCTATGATATGAGTTGCTTCTCCATTCCCGTCAAAACCCGACGTCAGCTCTCTCTCTCTCTCTCTCTCTCTCTCAAACGACTCAAACTCCGGCCGGAGGTCACAACCAGATTCATTTTTCTTTTCCAAGGAGGGTAGTGGAAGTGGAAGATCCACTCGGATTTGTCTTCTCTCTCATTTTTCGGGAGTTCTAAACACAACGCAAATCTTAGACTTTGTTTGAAACATAGGGAAATAAAATAAATAAAAAGTAGGGAATTTTAAGGGGTTTATAGTTTAGAAATTTTATAGTATTATTTTATGTGTTTCTCGTATCTTTTTTATCTTTAACTTGTAAACAAAAGTAAAGTTATTTCTCTTATTATGTCTTTTTCTTGAACTTTTGAGGAAAAAATTTTGAGACATTTTTTAAATTGAAAAAGTAAAAAAAATAGATAAGAGAAACAGAGCCTTGGTTTGATAGGAAAAAAAAAAAAAGATGAGGCAAAATGGTAGGAGAAATATTTCCAAGAGTAACCTATCTCCAACTAGGGATGCCCATTCATCGAGGTCGAGTCGGGCTTGCTCTAGTTATAACGGATTTCACATGTAACTCCACCCGTCCAGTAAATAAATAGGTTTTTCATTTGATATTCCCTAGCCCAACCATTAAATTTTCGTTTTTTCAAGCTCATCCAATTAATCAATTTTATTTTATATAATCTGCCAGAGGCAAATTTCTCATATAAAAAAAATTTTAAAATTCAAATTGCTCTCATGTAGTGCAATTTTTTCATTGCAAAAAAAAAAAAAAGGGACTAGTAACTAGAATTACATCTTTATATCTTTTGTTGGAATATTCTTAATTACTAGGACGCCATACCGGGCTAGAATGAGTTCTAATGGATAATAAAAATCAAATACCTTATTGTTTTCCCTCTTCATCGACGCGGAAACGGCGTGAGCGAAAAAACTCAAGGTGTGAGTAGTTGTGCGGCATGCCAGGATCGTGACGTGATCCAAACGCGAATTAGGCTAGAGAGTCTGATTCTGTCTTCTAAGCAGGTGAGTTGTGCGCGGTAGATAAAATCCACCATCGGTTCTTTTTTGCCTCTACAGAAGAAGACTTCACATTTTCTCAAAATGATGTAGAAAGAGGAACGAGCCAGTTTGTTACACTGTAAAAATGGAAAATACTCAGGATTTTTCATTAACATCATCACCAGTCACAACATCAGAGTTGTGGAATAAAAAGTACATGCAACATCAGAGTTGCTGAAAATGAAAGGTGCAAAAATAGTACTACTAAAACATAGGCCAAAAGAGGCAGCACGTTCATTCCTTGTTGCTCCACTAGTGCCATGTCTCCCACTTCTTGAGCAACTATTAGTTACCCATGAAACCATGATTCTCATTTTCACAAGTAAATGGGATTTTCCTTGCACGTAATTTGCTGCCAAAAACAAATATGTTTTGCCCCTCTCTCTTCTTTTTTTTTTTTGTCAAAATTTTGCCATGTAACGCTTCCCCAGTGGCGTACATTTTTGGGTATAGTGGTTGATTGCACACCGAAGTCCCCTTAAGGCTGCTACGTAGTTCCCTCTTAAAGGGCCTCCATTTTGCCATAAATGGGTACAAACTACAAACACCTATTTATTGAACCGGCTTAAAAACTCCAATCAACCCAAAATCCAGTGAACTTTAAATACCAAACCTACCTTTATAAAAGCGGGCTGAGTGAGTTAGCATGCCAGCGTGCACCCTTGTCTCTAAGGCATTCAACATAACTTCCTTTCGGAGAACTGAAATTATAGTTTTAAGAATTAAATCACTCCAACACAATTTAACTTGAGGAATAATAATTGCAATGAGATGGCATTAACAATAGTATTGGACGTAACTACTTGACTTAAATTTCCTTCCCAAAATAAACCCAAACCCACTCCCACATCATCAATCACTGAACCCAAATCCATCCAAACCTCCACAAGCGCTAAATCTGAATTCCCCAAACCCAGAACACCCAATTTCGGTTTTCTCTCACCTAACAATCCGTCGATAAGGAGCTCGAATCCAACCTCCACAATCACTCTGTAAATGTTCAAATTGAGACTCTCAAACTTCCTAATTTCCAGGTAATATCGAAATCCCACTCCAAGACCCCCTAATTCTTAAAATTCTCTCTCATTTCCTCCATTGCCGAAATTCGAGCTCCACCTCACCAAACTTCCGTCAAAACCATGTTTTCCAACCACCAAACACTGTCAATGGCTCATTTGATCTGAATGGTTACCACCAAAGTTCCAAATTAAAAAATTTCACTACCTTTTTGGGTATGGATTAGGCTTTGTATTTTCTCTCTTTTTCCTTTTTTTTGTTCCCTTTATTTCTACGTTAAATGTGAGGAAGGCAGAGGGAAAGTGAGGGGGTTGTTCTAGGGGGGAAATTTCAAGACAAGGGTATTTCAGTAAACAAAAATCTGTGCAATTAAAGTTTCCTTTTCACATTAGGAGTAATCCCCAAAAAGTACACCAACAAATAGCAATTTTTTGCCCCTACCTCCACTGTCTAACAATTCACCCTTTTTCAAATAAACACAATAATCAAGAAAACCAAGTGACTTATTTTGAGAAACTATCCCTTATTATCATCTGCTTAATGGAAACGAAAAATCACTCGAATCAATATACTCTTCTATGATACTAATGTAGCTCTCATTATGTTGTAGGAATGACAACGGGGGACTCCATTAGGGTATGGATCGGGGGACTCCATTCCATACTCGATCCCCAATCGAAGGGCCTTTCACCATCCCTGCCCCGATCCGGGCACTACGATGAGACGTGAATAGGGATGAGCATGGAGAGGGTAAGGGGTGGATACCACTATCTCGATCCCCAATCCCCAAACTCGTACCAATCCTCATCCCTTCCTCAATCTCCACTAGGGATTTTTTTTTTACCTCCATCCCGCTCCAATGCGGGGAACGGGGATCCCCACGGAGAATCGGGGATCCAAAATTTCACTCAAACTATTTAAGTGAATACCAAATAAGTTGTATTAAAATTCAAAGCTAATGACAAAAGTGGTTTCCAAAGATAATTAAAATGATGCACCAAGTCACTCAAAAGTGCTACCACTGTTCTTGTTCTATTTTTATTTTTATTTTTTGATTTATGGGTAGATTAAAATTTCACTCAAAAGTGCCACATAAAATAGAAGTGAAGGAGAAAATCTTCTTTATATAACCAACCAACAAGTTATAAGTTATAAACTTATCCACGCCGGGGGGGGGGGGGGGGGGGGGGGGGGGGGGGGGGGGGGGGGCTTATAAACTTATAATATAATATACCTATATAGTGAACAAAAATGCGGGCCGGGGAGGGGATGGGTGGGGATCGGGGAGGCAACTGATTATACCGTCCCCTACCCGGTCCCCGAAATTTTTTTCAAAAACAATTCTCATACCCTACTTGGTCCCCGAAAAAATCCTCAAATCCCCTACCCATTCAGGGGGGGGCCGGGTTGGATCGGGGAGGGTCGGCCGAGATGGCCATCCCTAGACGTGAAAAGACCACATTGGGGATATTAGATAAAGAACTAAACCCGCCTCCCAATGAGGATCGAGAATTTCCCAAATATACCCATATCCATATATATATATATATAATGAAACTGAAGTTTTATACGGACGTTTCTTAGGCTTTTAATAGTTTGTAAATAAATTTACATATGATATTGAAGATTCATACGTGTGTTTCTGTATATATTTATAAATCAGTGGATTAGTATAGTAGTTATTGGATATCCTACTATACTATTCCATAAAGGGGTGCAATCATTGAATCGAAATTGCGGATTTTGTTCAATAGGTTAAGGAATTTCACGAACAATCGTTATATTGAAAAATAAATATTTTTTCTAGATTCTTCAAATTTCTATGTATATTAAACGGCGATTGGGGCCCGACCATAAGGGTCTTTATGACACAATCAATAATTCAATTCATTGTTCACATCGGTCTATAATAGGCCGCTCTCAATTATCTCAGTCATTTTTTTGATGACATTTTTTTGTTTTTTTGTTCGATTCGCTGTCATTCCAGTTGGAATGGGTAAAATCCAATTACCCGCTGAAAGCACCAAACACGTGCTTGAGGTAGTTGCCATGTGAAAGCACTTAGCTCGGCATTATCAAGAGATGGATCCTTAACCCTTTCCCGAACAAGGTTTGTGACATCCTGACTTTTATTTTTAAAAAAAAAGTTACTTCAAATTATCAATCTTTCATTTTTTTTTTCCTTTTCTCTTTTAAATGACTTTCTAATAAATAAATTAAAAAAAAAACTATTTTAAACCTCATGCATTTGGACTACTGGTCTAATAATCTTATTATACTATTTTTTTGTGTCATATACAAATAGATATACATGTTATGCGTGAGAAAATTTAGGGGAGTGGGAGAGTGGGCTTGTTTGCATACAAGTTAAGGTCTCTTTAGTTTTATATATATTGAGAATTAGGGTTATTTTATTTTAAGTTCTGGGATATAGAGAGAGGACAGCCGTCGTAAGAGAACCAGAGAATGGTGGCAAACAGGGCAGAACAATGAGGGTGGTAACTCTAATAAGAGGACATTGAATGGGGTGCATCAAGCCGAGACAATAGTGTAACGCCATGGCGATGCTCAAGAAACCTCAATAGCAAGCTATTGTGATGGGCCCTCCCCCTCAAAAAATTAATTTAATATCATGTGAGCCAATGGCTCACGTATCAGATATTAAACTGATAAGAACAGTAATACCCCAGGTTTGGGGGTAAATGGTGTTTAGTCCCACATTGGTTGTTTACATGAGTGGTCTTGGATATATAATAAACCATGTGGGCTACTACTAGTACCTTGAGCTTAAGCATTTTGGGCCATGTGGTGTGGCTAGCGAATCAAATCAGGGTACTGGGCCAGTGGTCTACATGGGGCGTTACAAATGGTATCAGAGCCAGGTTCTGGTCCAAGTGGTGGTTAGGATGCGCTATGCCACCATGGACACCAGGGGAGGTTGTTGGGACTATGCAACGCGGATGTTGCATCCCTAAGGGCGGAAGATTGTGATACCCCAGGTTTGGGGGTAGATGGTGTTTAGTCCCACATTGGTTGTCTACATGAGTGGTCTTGGATATATAATAAACCATATGGGCTACTATTAGTACCTTGAGCTTAAGCATGTTGGGCCATGTGGTGTGGCTAGCGAATCAAATCAGGGTACTGAGCCAGTGGTCTACATGGGGCGTTACAAGGTTGACCATGAGTAGAGGTCAGGACTAGTCAGCAACATCAAGTGAAAGGTGTACTAGCTCAGCAATTGCCATGTAGGGATGCCTTAAGACATAGCCGAGCTAGTTAAGCTACAAATATAGCCGGGGCAGCATTACGGGACTACATGATTCAGCTTAGTACAACTCGGCATATGTGGACTGGGCCTTGTACGGGCCATGCCGAGCTATGTGGAAGGACGGCCAGGACTGCCTTAAGAATATAGGGCGGTAAAGCATTCCAGAAGGTCCTGAGTCGGTTTGTTACGTGATAAAAGGCAATTCCGTGATTTAAGGGATTGACATAGGTATTCCTAATACAACTAGGAATACACTACACAGCCGTATATGAAAAAAACCTATATGGAAAGTGATTATATTGCAAGAAGAGATCGTGCATGGCGTTGCATCGTTACACCTAATAGGAAGAGTCCTGTTAAGAAATGTTTCCTAATGTAAATAGGAAACTAGGCTACGAGAAGTCTTAGTCAATAAGTCATCTGCACCTATAAAATAAAGCGACACACCCATGAAGAAAGGTACGTTGTAACACCCTGTTATACACACTGTGTTCTTTGTTTAATTAGTGACCTTATACTAACTTAAGCATCGGAGGGCCTTTGTCGACGAGAGGCAAAGGTGCTCTAACCCGTTGTCTGTCTTGCAGAGTCAAGTTTTCGGCGAAGAAACACGTGGTCAAAGACATACGTGAATTTTATCCCCGTACAATTGACGTCGTATGTGGAAAAACTTACCAAAAGATTTTTCCAGAAAGAACATTCAACAATGGTGGCTTTAGAACGCATTATTCGTACTCTAAGGCACAAAATAATGGAAGAGGGTGGCGAGAAAACTCTTGAGCATACAACGAAGAAAGGGGCAGAGAATACTCCGGTGGCCCCTAAAGCACCACAAAAGAAGTCTGCTGCCAAAAAATTTGACTTAGGTCATATTCCGAAAATTACAAGGTTTAGAGAAAAACGCTTAGTAATCCATGACTCTCTCGAAGTTCTAAGATCTAGGGAGCGACGAAGACGCTCAGTATCACCAACAAGAGTCCGGTTAGTCAGGAGGAAAGATTGTGACTGGACAGTTCTAGATTCCCAAGAAGAAAGCATCAAAACAAAAGTATACAAGAAGGAATATACCATAGGGAAAAAGGAATATGCCTAACAGATTAAGGAAAAAGCGGACCCAGATTCCAAATCCTATTTGAGCATCTTGGCTACGTTTAACATCCCGATTTACATTATGCTATATAGGATCAAAGATCAACCATGGTTTAGGAGGCCTCCAAAGATGACAGACAACCTAGCCAAAAAGAGGGCCACTAACCAACACTGCAGCTACCACAGGGACTGGGCCCACATGACTGAAGATTATGTGGAATATAAGAAGTTCTTGGATGAAAAGGTGGCGGAGGGCTACTTAAAAGAATTCTTGGTAGATGAGACTAGAAGGTGGCAGAGGGCCACCTATATTCATACCATTCTCTCTTCTTCGAATAAGTGAAATAGATCAACCTTTCCCTTCATAAAATAAAAATTATGATTGGAGTTTTATGAAAAAGGGGCCAAAGCAATGTAATCGTAAAACTATATGATTCGTCAGAAAAATGATTGGTTCAACCTCATCGCAAAAAAATGTTTTTGTTATTTCTGGCATTTTTATAATATACGTGTGTAGTTAATATGCTTTATATATTAAGGGCTTCGTTCTTCAACAAATTTTTGTTCCATAAAATCTCACATTTTATGACACTCCAATCTCAACACATAAAATGTAAAAGTAATTTTATGAGATTTTTATAAAATCCTCCTAAAATCTATAAGAAATCCACTATATTTTATCAGTTGGGAAAACAATTCCATTTTATCACTGCTCCATAAAATGTTCATTTTATGAGATTTTCATAAAATGCACCTAAAATCTATTGGAGAACAAGGCCTAAGTATAACAGGGTACGGGGCGAGTACGGATATTTGAGGGTGGGGATTACAAAATCATACCTGTTCCATACTCGAGCGAGATTTCTTTCAATCCCACCATACTTGCTCTGAGCGGATTTTCTTTCAATCCCACCATACCTGCTCCTATTGAAAAAAGAAAAAAAAAGAAGGTAAATCCCGTCTCAATGTGGGCGGAGCGGGGCGAGTCTTCATTGAATATAGAGAAATTGTCATCCTTATTATATATTGTCACTCTTGTCACTTTGAGTTTCGAATTTTGAAAAATTTTGGCCGACAACAATTAATGCCTGACAATAACAATCCCGAAATACAAATATATTGTTTAATGGACAAAGAAGACAAACAAAATCATTTCAAAAACAAAACCTCTCCCGCCAAAAAAGTTTTCCCCTTCCCCCTAAGCAATTCAAACCGATGGACCCACCATCTAGTAGATTGTCAAAGTATAACGTTACAATTCAACCATTTTTCAGATTGATTTGGACACTGCCCGAGTTTAGGAACTAGACCGAAGTACTTGTTGGAAAAAGACTCTGCCTCGGTTTTCAATAGAGACCAGTCTCCTCCTGTCCATTTTTTTCTTCGTACAGTCCGGCCCAATGATGGACCGGAAAACCTGGGGTACCCCATATATTGGCACCGAAAATGCACCTCACGCCTTCGGGGACCCGCTTTTGGGTCCCACATGAGTGATCCGAATCGTTCATTGTTCTTAAAACATTTTTCCGAGTTTTTTATTTGAAACGGTGAGATTTTGGTTCAGGCACTTCTAACCGTCCGATTGAGCTGGTTTTTGGTGGGCCCCCTCGGAAAAATGTTAAGGGGTGCTTTGGGTAAAAAATCAAAAACCAAAAAACCCAAAAACCACTTTTGTCATTATTCAATTTTTTTTTGCATTTGTTAGTTTCGCATCAAGATTTTGTGGTTTCTAGATTCCTCTCGGCGAGACGAATCTAACGAGTATAAATTTATGGTCAAACCAAATATTTTTTTGAAAATAATCCAAGTATTTCGGCTTTATTCAAAAAAATATTTGATTTGACCATAAATTTATACTCGTTAGATTCGTCTCGCCGAGAGGAATTTAGAAACCACAAAATCTTGATGCGAAACTAACAAATGCAAAAAAAAATTGAATAATGACAAAAGTGGTTTTTTGGTTTTTTGGTTTTTGATTTTTACCCAAAGCACCCCAATGAACGGTTCGGATCACTCATGTGGGACCCAAAAGCGGGTCCCCGAGGGTGTGGGGTGCATTTTCGGTGCAAAAACTGGGGTACCCCTAGCAGCGTTCTGGAATGATGGACCTTTGTGAGCTCAATGATTAGAGTCGTTTCATTTTGTAGCGCTCATTTAATATATTGTTTATGTAAAAGTTTAGATTGAACGAACACCTATAGGTATATTAACGTAATAGATTTTGTACAAGGAAAATAGAATGCCAACAAATTATTTGAAACTAAAAATACCCATTTATTTTCCCTTGTACAATTTCCTTTTTTTTTTTCCCTTCATAAACCTATCATTGTTTGATCATGCTAATTTTTACCTTGACAAAATTCTCAACAAGCTCAATAATACGAACGATTCTGATAATTGACGAAGACCCCAAACTGGAACCAGAAATAAGTAAATAAAATGGGCAAGTCATTTTAAGTATTGACGCCTATCGAGAATCGATAAACGGCTATAGGTACAAAAGCGAAGAATAAATAAAACGTACTGACAGCTTGCAGGGTCTACTTTTGAGTTTCACATGAATGATTTGAAGCATTTAATAATTTTAAAATAATTTTCCGATTATCCCGTGAAAAAATTAAACTTAATTAAATATGCGAAAGTAGATTTCTATACACTTTCCTTCTGTAAGAATAATCAGGTCCATTATGAAGTAAAGTTGTTAAGAAAACATCACGTTATTTTTTAGGAAATTGATATTCGCACTCCCAACTTTTATGCAGGAGCTCTAGGCTATGGTAGTTTTCCAAAAATACCATTTTGCAAGTTTCATAATTTACTTCAAGCACTCAAAAAAACCTTTATTTTTCTGTTTTACTTCAGGCACAAAAAAAATATAGTTTTTTTTTTAGCAGAAAAAGTAGATAATTGTTCAACTTTTTTTCTACACGTCACTGAATTGTCTACTACCATATGTAATGTTTCCTTGATAGAGTCTTTAAGCTATTGTCTCCATGTTCTGCACGAGGACAACCTGGACAAGTGGTCTTCGACCTATGATTGTATAACCATTTTTTTGTCCATGCAAAGTCTCTTGGGAGTTCTGTTACTTTTGCTCTCAAGAGTTCTCATAACTTTGGTAATGTGCTTTGTTTGTCTCACTATTAGTTTTAAAAATGTAGATTTGCAGCTGTTATGAATATTTTGAGGGAAAAATGGAAGATAATGAGCACAAAAAATATGAAGATCTTGTGTTGCAACCGTAATGAAGATTTTGCAGAATTAACACATTTTCAATTGTGTGTTGTTTATTTTAGAGAATTACAACAATGTTTTTTTTATTTTTTTTTTGTGTGCAAAGTGGTGTGAAGCAATCTGACATAGATGCATGTTTAATGTTTGAAACCTAATGTTTTATGATGTGGATGTTTAATGTTTAGAACCTAATGTTTATGATGTGGATGTTTAATGTTTGGAACCTAATGTTAATGTTTATGTTTATAACCTAATGTTTATGTTCGGTTTTGGTTCATTTTTCCGTTTGGAGTGTCTTAGTAAATGAGGAGATAATTTGGAGGTGGAGTGCCTCCAATGATTTTTGTATGTTGAAAAGGGTAGTTTTGTAACTTCATTAAATTTTTGAATGGGTGCATCAAAAAAGGGAGCCCCAAAATCAACACTTTTTTTTTTTTTAATTTTATCATTTTTGATTATGCAATTTTGGGAATAAATCTTTTGTCCCTATGGGAGGAATAAGAAAAGCATAAAAATGTGTATAGAAATTGAAGATAGTTAATACGTATAAGATAGCACTGTAGACAAGAATACTAGGGGGGCGTTTGGTAACGTTTTTGTTTTTTGTTTCTAAAAAAGTAAAAGTAGAATCATGTTTATTATTTATAAAAACAAAAAACAAAAAAATATGTTTGGTAGTAAATTTTTTGTTTTTCTGTTTTTTGTTTTTAAACGCCCCTATTTTAAAAACAAGGCAAATCACCTTTTTTATGTTTTGAAAATGCTATCAATAAATATAAAACATAAATAAATTACCAAACACATTTTTATTTTTAGGTCTCCTCTGGGTAAAAAACCGATTTTTGGTTTTCCTATTTTGTTCTTATTCAATTTTTTTTTTGCATTCGTTAGTTTTGCATAAAGATTTTGTGATTTCTGAATTTCTCTCGACGAGACAAATCTAACAAGTATAAATTTATGGTCAAGCCAAATATTTTTTTGAATAAAGCCAAAATAGGTGGATTAAAAAACCAGAAAAAACCAAAAATCGTTTTTTTACTCAAAGGAGGCCTTAGTTTTGAAAAAGGTTGAAACAAAAACAAAAAACAAGAAACAGAATTGCTACCAAACGCCCCCTAGTTGTTTGGTATTTTCCGTTTTTAGTATAATTTTTAGACTGCCGAGGTACGCGGTGAGCACGATGGGCATACCTGACCTGGATTCCCCCTATACCTATTGATTTTCGCGATTCTGTCACCACCAACTGTAATCTGTCAACCCACTGTCATCGTCGTCGTCGTCGTCGGCGACTCTCCAGAATGACCTTCAAAGTCACACATTAATCACGCATTCAACCTCCTCCACTCTTACAAAAATTGAAAATTACTGGTAGAATATCATCTCTTCTTCCTCGCATCCAACCTTCCAAACCCTAGCCGGAAGATCCATCCAACAATGGTGAAAGAGAGAGCCAAAGATACTACTCCACCTGGGAAACGCTTATCCGGCTCAAAACCCGCAATGCAAATCGCTTCTTCACCAAATTCCTTCAGAAGATCTCCCAGATTAACTTCACCTCCCGAGAACCACCGATCCAGCTCAAAATCCACAATGCAAAACACCCCTCCACCGAATTCCGTCAGAAGGTCGATTTCACCTCCGGCCGGCGGTGAAACTAAGTCGCCGGCCAAAAAAAATTCAGCGTTGAATTCAAAAAACGCCTTGGCTCTGACGGTGCATGTGTCAATGAACAATTTTGACGCCAACGAGAATTGCTTGCCGACATCGCGCCTACGAAGATCTCCGAGACTGACTTCTTCATCTCCGTTGGCCGTGGAAACCAACTCGATGTACGTGCCGGTGATTGATTTGGGCCCCACATTGTCCGCCGAGAAGTGTTCCACAACGAAAAAGTACAGAGGCATACGCGACCTAAAATCGCTTGGTGCATTGTCTTGTTCATCTCCGTCGACCGTTGAAACCAACTCGCCGGCTGAAAACCGATTGGTACTATACTCAAGCGCATTGGCCGCGTCGATGCACGTGCCGGTGATGGATTTGGGCCCCACATTGTCCGCCGAGAAGTGTTCCAATTCGAAAAAGTACAGAGGCATATTTGAGCTAAAATCGCTTGGTGCATTGTCTCCGTCGGAGGAACGGGGGAGAGTTGAGAGTAGTGATTCAGATCGAAAGCGCCTGAGGTCTCGGGAAATCGAGATTCCCATTGGTGGGACAGAGAGTGATGGTGGAGAGTCAGGTTTAGTTGCATTGCTCGATGAGAAAAGGAAACCGAAGAAGGCAAAGACTCGTGCTTCTTCGGAGAAAGAGGAGCGTCATGAACAGAAATCCGCCATATGTTTCTTTATTGGAGAGCCGGTGCCGGAGGAAGAAGCTCGAGAAAGGTGGTGTTGGAGATACGAGTTGAAGGTACACTTCCAACTTTAACTTTGGATGACATGATATATGTTCGACTTAATTGTGAAGGGATGAATTTACTTGGCGGAGATTTGAGTCAAATGGTACTTAATCTGATGTTCATGTGTGGATTTTGACAGCAGTTTTGAATGTCATGATTTTTATTGATTCGTCCTTGAGTTTCTTGATGTTTGGAGGTGTAGGAGGCCTTCATTTAGTAAATTTTTTCCGAGAGTAGTCATTTTGTGCATATATTATAAAAAATTGGGAAAGATAATCTATGCACCAAAAGAGTAGAGCACATAGCACCACCCCTAAAATGACAGTATACTCTTTTCTTTCAAAAGATCTTGCAATTTCTTTCCCTCCATATGCAGCACAAAATGGAAAGAGACACAATATTTCAACCTTACTATCACCCCTCTTCAGGCCCGGCCCTGAGATTTTCGTGGCCCAGACGATAATATAAATCAGGGCCCTATGTTTTTCTAGAGAAAAAAAATTAAAGAGCCAATATTTATTTCAAATGATAAATACCGTGTTCCATATCTTGTTTTTTTTTGTAATTCGTGTCTTCATGTTAATAAAAAATAGTTTTGGTCATAATTGTCTATTCTTGTTGCAAGAATTACAAAATCAATTGAAATGGGCAATGCGAACATTTTATGAATACGCACGAAGTGTTTTATTTCGGCAATTTTTTTTTAAAAAGTCAGCAAATGATAAGGATGTAGTGGAAAGGGGGAAAAAAAAGGAAGAGAAGGTAGAAACTCACTATGGTAAGAAAAAAGAAAAGGGAAGAGAAGGTAAAAAAGGAAACGAAAGGCCCATGGGAATTGAACCCTGGCATTTTCAGGAAACACGCAAACCTTTCCACTATGCCAAATGCTTCTCCATTTCTTGTAGCATAACATTATATATTTATTAATTGTTATGAACATATATATACCTAATTGGGGCCCTAAAAATGGGCTATTTTTGGTGGGCCCTAAGCCCGGGCCTACCCAGCCTACTCACAGGGCCGGCCCTGCCCCTCTTTAGCAATGTAAGGTACAGGCTTAGAGTAGTGGTGACATGACCCAAGCTACTCCAAAGATCGCGAGGAACAAGTTCCAAATATATGAGGACTGAGGATATTAGGCAATGCAGAAGGAAGTATTCACCAATTCCCCCTTGCTTATGTGTATATAACACCAATTCATGATGACCTTACCCCTCTTTCTCAAAGTTAAAACAGGTAAGAAGTCGTCTCCTTAGAACCCAAGCAAAGAAGGCCCTTATCGGAAGAACTTTCAGCCTCCAAACCCCTTTCAAAGGTTAATTACTTTAATATTGCCAAATCATGGGTCCACTCAAACATGGAGCTTTGTCGACTCTTGAACCTTAGCCCTAAATTGTTACCTGTGAGGGGGATTTGCACGCTGCTCTTTTGTGCGGTTGCCTTTATTCTCACCATTTTCATCAGGATTGTTAATTGCGGAGTTTTCGCCTTGTCTAACTACCGGTGCACCATCATTAGGTTGAGTTTTTTTGGCCTTCTAGAGTACGACTACAAATATTGCAGTTATCTAATTGCTCCACTATCTTTAATAGAATCTCGTCAGGCTGGAAACCATTTTTGCTTCTCGCATAACGGCCAGCCAGATTGTGTAGACATGATGCTGCTCCCACTTTGATACCAAAAGGGATGTAGGACAGATTTGAAAGAAGATTAAGATGATCAAAACACAGAAAATGGGCTGTTTGGGGGTTTTGAATGGTGGATTTGAATAGTGAAAGCGAAGATAAGAAGAAGTGTTTTGAGAACATCGAACTAGGCTTCACACCTAGGTTACCTAAGGCATCACACCCAAGGCCTCTTCAGCAGCACACCAAAAAATAGGGATCCATCACACAATCTTCAAAGCTTTAAAGCTGCAGAATTTTATTTAGTGAATCATACTTTCATACTCTTGAAGTTCATCAATTTATACCAAAGAAAGTTCTTATTCCCTAGGTGGCTAGGTAGGATGAATGTGTTAATGATGTAGGACAAGATATACACCCCTATCATTTAAGGAAACATTATTTTAGTAACAATTTTTATTTACGATCAGTATTAGGAGATCTTATTTAGTGCTGCCTGTTTAGCACAATTCTAGTTTCTTTTTTCTAGAGTTTTATTTCCTTATTTTTTTTTGCTTGGTCCCTACTCCAAGTTATATTCTGGGTAGCCAAGTATTACCTTATTAGATAGGCTTACTACTAGTATAAATAAGGATGTAGCCTATGGGCATCTTTTAAACTTTTATTCAATCAATATAACTTTGAGAATTTTCTCTCCTTTTCTCGCGGATTCAAGAATATCAGGTGGATTCGAGAATCTATTTCGTTTGGACTAGGATGCTAACTAGTCTCTCGTGAATTCCGCTGTGTCAAGTGGTATCAGAGCGGGTTTTTCCTGGCTTGATGGCATCAAACAAAGCAGATGACACACCCTTTGACGTTGCTCAAAGGTTTGCTATCCCAGGAAGATGGTAGAAGAAGAACAAACCTAGTTAGCAAAATTTCGAGAATTTCGTGAAGCTACCCGAACACTGTTAATGAACTTTCAAGAAACGTTGCGACAGTTGACTCTTACCGCGCGATTTTCTTCAACCCTTACTGGTCCTTGGTTGAGGGTAAGACTTTGTGACAGATTTTAAGGAGTCTAAACAAATTTATGCGATGGCGATGAAGGCGCTGGTAGTGGAAAATAAAAACGAGACTGTGATTTCAATTCCTACGAAGATACAGCCGTTGGAGGAGCTTGACGAACTGCTAACTGATGATGTGCCTGACGAGCTCCCTACAACGAGGGATATTCAATATCAGATTGATTTGGTGCCTGGGGCAAGTTTGCCCAATTTGCCACAGTATCGTATGAGTCCGAAGGAGTGTGAAACTCTGAGGGAGAAACAGAAAATTGTTATTGTTATTGGTAATCAAGTTGCTGAGGACCAACACAAATTTTCACAAGAGGTGATAGATGTTGCCACCTTATGTGATGGCTTTATGGTCAAGCCGGCCTTTCTAAATGCCAAGCAGGTACAAAATCAAGAGAAACCCGCAAAGTCAAGTTGACATGGTTGATTTCTTGGAGTGCAACGATATGATTGGATTCTCAATATTCATCTATTGGGTTCTATGAGACAATGAAAGCATGAAGAGAAGATATCATTGGAAGTAATTTTTGGTGTGTAACTTTTCTTGAAGGGAATCAAGCGATTGAAGTATTCTACTATCTATTTTTTTGTTGTAGAAGATGGCGGATCCCTAACGAGAACTTGAGGTCGAGTTCTTTTGAAGAAAAGGAGAATGATGTAGGACAAGATATGCACCTCTATCATTTAAGGAAACATTATTTTAGTAACAATTTTTATTTATGATTAATATTAGGAGATCTTATTTAGTGCTGCCTGTTTAGCACGATTCCAGTTTCTATTTTCTAGTTTTCTAGAGTTTTATTTCTTTATTTTGTTTTGCTTGGTCCCTACTCCAAGTTATATTCTTGGTAGCCAAGTATTACCTTATTAGATTGGCTTACTACTACTATAAATAAGGATGTAGCATATGAGCATCATTTAAACTTTTATTCAATTAATATTACTTTGAGAATTTTCTCTCCTTTTCTCATGGATTCGAGAATATCTCGTGGATTCGAGAACCTATCTCGTTTGGACTAGTACGCTAACTAGTCTCTCGTAAATTCCGCTGCGTCAGTTAACAATTGTTGCATACATAAAATATGTGGTCAAATTTATCTAAATGACAAGTCACAAGGCTCATGAAAAGTCACAGCCTTAAATATTCCGGCAAATGTCTAGTTAATATCCCAAGTAGGCCCTTCATCATACAACGTATGACAAATTAAGGCTCAGGCCTAAAAACCATTGTTAAGCCACGCCTTTTATAGACTTCTATTGGGTGCTACCATTTTCCATCACAGAAGTATATGGTTCGTTGACTATCTCCATGATCATTTATAAGGGGTTTTTGAAGACGGTGGTGATTGCCTTTCGTGCTTCCAATCTGTGTCCTTCCCTTAAACTCTCTAACTCCCCACTCAGATTACTTTTCCGCACCTTGTTTGTCCTAGGCTAGTGTTCTTCTCTAGGGGTATCTTTGTGAATCTCCTCCTTTTGCTCTCTGTAAGTCCTCCTGTCTTCAACATTGGCGTATTGCTTTACCAAATCCATCAGGCCCTTCGGGCTTTTGGGATTCTCTATCGTTGTCATTAGCCCTGATGGCACTTTCCAGTGGTTGCTCATTTTGAAGCACTCAAACACTTGGTTGACCTTTTGTCTCATGCGCTTAAGCTCCTCCTTTTGCTTCTCCAGCTACACAAGCAGCTTTCTTTTTTGACATTTTTTTTTTTTTAAAACTAATGAAGAGGTGCTCTAGCTGTCCTTCCTTTTGGGCTTCTCTTTGAGTGGCGTTTAGGGGTCCAAGCCCTTTTCCCCCTCCCGCCTGGCTTCTGTTGTGATTTGACCCTCTGGGATTGCTGCCTCCAGCATTGCTAGCTTCTCTATTTCCTCCTTTGTGATATTTCAACAATTTTTTCGTCTTCCATTACGTAGTTGCTAACTTAAAGAATCCTCCCATTGTGGTCGCTAAGAGGCCGGGTTTAGGTCCCCTTCGGTGATGGGAATTACTATTTAAGTTCCTTCTTGAAAGATGTTGACTTCCCTTAATGACTTGAACTCATTGCTAGGCAAAATTGTTGGCGACACTTCGGCTGGTGTCTGTTTTGATTAGTGAAAACATCCTCCAACGGTCAAGTTAGTTTTATCTCGAGGGCAAACAAAGGATTAGGTCACAAGGGGTAGTTGTCCTAGATTTCACGAATATCAGTAATGAAGCAATAGTATTTGCCTTACAGTCTATGAAGCACGGGTACGCTAAAACCATAGATGTACGCATACCCGGTACGGGTACTGAAAATTAGGTGCCGGGTATGCTGGAAACGTACCGGGTACTTTTGGTTGTTTTGCGTATGGCATGGATACTCAATTGGGACATTGGGTACGTTTTGAGAGAGAGAGAGAGAGAGAGAGAGAGAGAGAGAGAGAGAGAGAGAGAGAGAGAGAGGGAGGGAGGGAGGGAGGGAGGGAGGGAGGGAGAGAGAGAGAGAGAGAGAGAGAGAGAGAGAGAGAGAGAGAGAGAGAGAGAGAGAGAGTCATCTTCTTTTCGCTTCAAACAGCCATTCATGTGATCGAGGGGTGAAACAATGGCTATCAGCCTGTCATGAACTTGAACCCTCCGCCTATCGAGAGGCTAGAGAATAGCTCTGAAGAAGAAGGAGAAAAGCATGGGCCATTAGCCTGCGAGGGTTGGCTCACAAATTAAGGGCAAAACCCTATCTTCTGGAAGCTGCCATGCTGGGATCAGAACAGAAAATCAGAGGCATTGAAGAGGAGCCTCAAGTTGGGTTGTTTACCTTATCATCCATGTATACTTTAGAATTAGGGCTATAAATACATGGGTCATTTCCTTGTAAATGTGTGGCAAACAAGAGAGTGTGGTGAGAGAACCAGAGAGCGAGTAGAGTGGAGCTCGGTTGTGGTGCTCTTCCTCCGGAGAGTTGTTTTGTATATTGGGTGAAATATAATTTGGAAAATTTTCTCTCCATAATTTGAGCCCCACATTTGACAAAAGCTATAGAAAACCCTTCCCCAAAGAATCTTCCCCTAAATATCATAGATTTAAGCTTCCTTGGATCTTGTTTGGTTTGGGTTTTGGGTAATGATTGGAGGGAGAAATGAGGGTAATGATTGAAAACAGGGGGTAACGATTAGAGAGAGAGAGAGAGAGAGAGAGAGAGAGAGAGAGAGAGAGAGAGAGAGAGAGAGAGAGAGAGAGAGAGAAAGGGAAAGAGAAATGAAAATAATAATTACAAATATGGTTGATAATTGGAAAGAAATGGAAATAATGATTGATTAATAATTGAGAAAAACTGGTCTCAAAACCCAAAACCAACAAGGTCTTGAGCTTCTTACACATCCACTGAACCTCCATAAGATTGAGAACAATGGAGCTCCATCATCCCATGCTACACAGCCCCTCTACTAGGCCTCCATTTATAGTTTTGGTAGAGTGGAAATTATGTTTACACCCTCTTCATTTGTAATCTACATCTACCACAACAGAGCCTTAGATCTTTTTATTTTGATAACAAGGATATCCTAGCTGGTCTCTTGTTACGACCATCGTCAGATTTGTTCAGTGTTTTCCCCTGTGGATACAAATTGTGTGCATTTACTAATAGCACAATTTTTGTCGATATAGAATTTGACAGGAATACCTACAAAATCCCCTAAGACAAAGTTGTCCAAGAATGGCATCCTACATTCCTCGTTTTTCTTTATTTTTACCCCTTTAGTCAACTATACCCCCTAGTGTAGTGTTCCTTTCACATATTGCTTATCCTAATGTAACATATATCTATTGGTTAGATTTTTGTGGTATGATTTCTAAAGAGTGGTCATCTGGTCCTAACATAAGTTCTTTAACCTGTGAAATTCCACGCTACAGTTGTGAGCTGTTTTTGAGCTTAAGCCCTTTTCTAAATAGCTAGCTATTTTTCGGAATGTTTTATCCTTTGGGAGTGATGCATGCCACAGCTTCCATTAATGCAATGAAGAGTCTGTTTCCAAAACACAATCTCCCAGTTTCAAAGTTCGACAATTTTTTGAAGTTTGTAGACCTAAGGTCGTCGAGGTTGATAGTGCCCCTCTTCTTTTGGATAACTCTGTATCCGGTCCAATGGACCGACTAATCCGGGGACCATTCTTACTATCCATTAGCGGGGTGCCTTGTTAAAGCTGAGGCAAAGCCCCTTATAGAACTGGCCCAACAGATGAATTGATAGCATGCGAGTGGAATCCAAACTCGAGACCAAAGGCTTCCCGAGGCCCCTGGTCACAAGATACTACCAGTGTGTCAGCTCCTTAAGTGATGTGGCCACATCCAATCAGAGTGGTTTTTTTATTTTCAACCGCCTACATTTCTTGCGCAGCTCTGAGCAGGAGAACATGCTACTGTTTTTTAGGATCAGTTTTAAAACTTCCTTTCCTTCTCTGCCTTCTCTCACTTAACCTTGGCCTGAACACACAACACATGTCTAGACAACCCCGCAATTTCGGCACACCATAATTCAATTAACGCAGCCTCTTTTGATGCCTTCGAGTTTCTAAGGATAGCTTTTGTCAAAACCAGTGCTGGTGACAAGGCAACCATTAGATTGTCTGTACAAACCAACTCCGTGTTAATCATTGGCTTCCCACACTAGACATACTGTTGGCCCGTGCTAAAGGAGATAGGTCATCAAGGTAAGGGATCGCGAGGCATTGGAACTTGCTGATGGCTGAGTCGAAATTGGATTTGAATACATTCTTGAGAGCGAAAGGCAACAATGGTGCTGTAGTTGAAGAGCAAATGGAGGAGATGATGGTGTATGGGGCTATGATTTAGGTTACCAGTGGGTATTATGGCGATTTGGTGGGGTGTTGGAGTGGCATACTTCGCCTGTTAAAATATTGGGGGACTTAGTGCTAAATAAGCTAGGGCCTCTTGTCAAATCCCCAGAAGTCCAATTAAAGAAAGAGAATTTCTTTCGTTGTGGCCTGGCCTAGTTGAAGCATCAAAGTTTGATTAGTAAAACAAAGAGGAGGAATAAGGAAAAATAAGAAAGAGCAAGAGGAAGGCAGTATGGCCCTCACTGCATGCTGTTTAGTCACCTTATCTTTTGGACATGGGCCTCTAGTAATTGATTGGAAATTTCCCCTCTTGTTTATTAGCATGCATGGCAGTCCTTTGATACTATACTTGTCTTCCATGTTGTTTTATTTCAATTTTTTCTTTCCTTTTCTTTTATTCCAAATGTGATTAGAATATATTAATCTGAGAATAATTTTTTTTGAACTTGCAGGGTAAAAAAACTAAGCGCCAAAGCTGGAAATTAAAGTGAGTGGTAACTATGAACTTCTCTCCTAGGTAGCTTTTGTTTTGCTTCTGTGCTCTTTTACATGTTTGTCACCCTTCATATTTTTGCTTTTCATTTGCTCGTTTTTATTGTGCGTGTTTGTCGTTGCAGTGAGGGGGAGGAGGACGAAATAATTTTGAATGTGGATTGCCATTATACTCGAGCTCAAGTTAACAATTGCATATTCAATCTTGGAGATTGTGCATACATAAAGGTGAATGCACCATAGTTTTGGATTTTTTTCAAACCCAACTTCCTCCCTTATTATTTGTTTGATGTTACTTGAATTAGCTCTTATTGTGTAACGCCCCGTGTAGACTACTAGCCCAGTACCTTGATTTGATCCACTAGCCACACCACATGGCCCAAAATGCTTAAACCCAAGGTACTAGTAGTAACCCACATGGTTTGTTATATACCCAAGATCACTCATGTTAATAACCAATGTGGGACTAAGCACCATCTACCCCCAAACCTGGGGTATTACATATTGAGGCTCTTCGTAATTACAATTTCGCATCACAGTCAGTCTGATAGTTTAAGACATGTTATGATTTACATGTTGAAGAATTCCTTCAGGGTGATGGAAGCCAAAAACATGTTGGCAAGATTTTGGAGTTTTTCAAGACAACTGATGGCGAGGATTATTTCAGGGTTCAATGGTTTTTTAGAGCTGAAGATACGGTGAATATGGGGTTTCCATTAATTTCTTTTCATGCAATGTAACTTAAGCCAAATAAATTTGATTCTTTTGATATTTGCCTCCAGGTTATGAAAGAGGAAGCCTCTTTCCATGATAAGAAGCGCCTATTCTATTCTACTCTAATGAACGATAATTTATTAGACTGCATTATTTCTAAACGCAGTGTCGTTCAAATACCTCCAACGGTATGCAATCCATGACTATAGCTCTTGGTCAATGGCGTTTTATTATGCCTTGAAGTTTTCTTTTCTCAAACGGCTTACGGGCATTATGTGTACCCGCACACCTCTTTTAGTCACCATATTGTTGTGTTTTTCATCGTTTTGTGATTTGCAGCTAGGTTTGCAACCAAATTCTATTCCACCATCTGATTTTTACTATGATATGGAGTACTGTGTAGAATATTCGACATTTCGCACCTTGCTCACTGGTAAGGCTATCAGTAGTTATGGTTATAGGTTTTGGTTTGAACAAAGCTAGCATTCCATGAAAAACTGTAAATCTATAATCATATTTTCTAGGAAGATTGCAAAGCCTCTTGGGTTCACCTTCTAGTCTGGTAGGAATTCAGTCTATTGTTTTCTCGTTTTGAAGAGAGAATGGTATGAAGAAAAAACTATGCTATTTAGGATATTGTTATTTTCCATTGAATTCGGATTCTGTAGTCAAAGTACATGATCAATCAGTGCTACAGAAATAATAAGCCATCTGATTTCTGAATGTGTTCTACAAGTTGTATTTCTCAGCTTCTCCCAATGTAAAAGGGTCTTCTTATTGCATGTTGCCTTTGCGGTTTGCGGAACCCCATGTCATTATTGGGCTCCAGTCTGTTCCTCTAGGATTTAGGTTCAGCTCTTATCCAACTTTGGATTTGCAAGGCAGTGAATACACTATCCCTACCTTAGTTGTAGGATCCTTCTAAAATGGGTGCGCTCCCTAGACGGGAGCTCGAATCTGCACTCCCGAGACGGGAGCTCGATGGGAACTCGCTCCCGTCCAGACGGGAACCCGCTCCTAAACAAGATGGGAGCCTCCATACTACTCTTAAGGACGAAATTCTCACTTCTTTTCCCAAATATATGTAAGGAAAAAGAAAAAGACAAAAGAAGTAGGAAAGATTTAGGACTCTCTCTTTCTCGTCTCATATTTTATTACTTATCTACATGTTTGGTCCATATATTTGGCATAAAATAATCTATTGAGGTGTCATTTCTCACTCATGCTTATATAGGTAAAATGCTTACATATGTGCTCCCTTTGCAACTATAAAATATATGTCCAATACATATTAATATATATAAGTTTATTCAAATATATATTTATTTATTAAATACTTCCTCGCCGCTCCCGACCTAGGGAGCTTCGGCATACCCATGCTCCTCCTTTCCTGCTCCCGCTCCCGCCCCCTTTCCCGCTCCCGCTTCGTGCAACTAGGATCCCTACTACTAAATCTTTCAATTTTATCATGGATCCAACTACTACTATGTCTTTCCTATCGAATGTATTTTGTCGTTCTTTTTTCCCTAATGATCTACTGGAATTGAAAGCTGTAGTTTAAATGATTCTTGGTTTTCTAAATTATAAATAGTACATTTTGAGGCTTGAGCATGTTCAGATGCTCATTAAATCTAATAATACAACCAGTTTAAATTGATGTTTGTTTAAATTCCATCCCACTATTCACCAAAAGTTTGGCATTTGTCCAGATGATTCTGCCGAGAGCTTTAACTTAACCACACCTGATGATATCGAGGCTTTCTGTTCCATGATCACTGCAACTCCATTGGAGGAAATGGCCAATTGCGAGCCTTACAAAGCTGAATTGGCGTTATTAGATCTTTATGCTGGTTGTGGTGGAATGTCAACTGGATTTTGCCTAGGTGCCAAACTTTCAAGTGTGAATCTTGTGACGGTAATTGTTGAAATTTGGTTAAATTAGTATAGCAACTTATTTGAAGCTACTTTTATCATTGCAGAACCTGATATATGATTTATCTTGCTCTTTGCCCTTTGTTTTAGAGATGGGCAGTTGATGCTAATAAATCTGCATGTGAGAGTTTGAGAATGAATCATCCAGAAACGCAAGTGAGTATGGAATAGTTTTGGTAGATCATGACCAGGTTGGTGCTACAGATTTGTAGCACTCTTTGCAGGAAATATTCAGATTTTCGCTGCATTATATAGGTTAGGAATGAGACAGCTGAAGATTTTCTAGAACTTCTGAAAGGATGGGAAAAGCTATGCCAATGGTGTGTGTTCAGTAATTTAGATAGAACAGCAGAAGATACTACAGAAGTCAAAAGCAATGAATATTCTACATCTGATGTTAAGAGTCGTGCTGGAGAATATGAAGTTCAACGCTTGGTTGATATTTGTTACGGAGATACCGGCAGAAGAGGCAAACGTGGATTAAAATTTAAGGTACCGGTGTACCGCCAATCATAAATTAGTGTCTGCATGTACATGGTTTTTCGGAGATCTCTCTCTATCTCTCTTCTCTCAAAAGAGGTCCGGAACTTTGTTATCACATATGGAACTTAGACTACAGTCATACTATTAAATTACAGCCTTACTTGAAGGTCTCAAGCAACTGAAATCAGATAAATGAAGCTTTTGCTCTCTGTCAACACATATTGGGTGCATTAGGTGTTGTAACATATCCTTTGAGGGTGATTAAAAATAGGTGTGTAACATACCCTTTGAAGGTGATTAAAAAAATGTGTATTACGATGTTTACAGATAACAATGCATCATCAGCTGTGGAATATAATGCAAGCATCATTATCATTTGCTGTAGGCTCCCATAGGCACTCCACTTGTAAACTTATATTTTTTGTATCATGTCACTGTCTATCATGTGTTGCAAGGCTGCCATTTGACCAGTTTAATCCCTTATTACTTGAGTGTGGAAATCATAACTTTTAGATGTGGTGTAAGCTACGTGTAGTGGTGATCTAAGAACCTCCATAGAGAACTTCCGTAGTTCGCAAATGTAATGAGCTATGTTTGGTAACAAATTGCACTGCTTATGGAACTGACCCATTTTGTCTGTCCATCTTTCCAATTTGGAATGTCACACAGTTTGTGGTCCTCGTGGAAAAGTTAAATCATGAACTTTCTTATTTTTAAAAATTCTGCAGTACAAATGGGTAAGAATAGTTTCTAAAGTAGAGGCAAGGGGTAATGTTGGAAGTCTGCACCTTCTTATTTGAACTTGAGTGCATTAAATGCATATCCCTTGACATGTTGGAACTACCAATAGAGAAACAAAATGGGACGGAGGTAGTATGATTGAAGAACATCCCTACCATCATGCAAGCAGGAATATTATCTCCTCTAAATATGCTGAAAAAACAGTTCAGTTGAATTGTTTCTAATTCTAAGCAACCCATTCCTTGCCAACCTTGGCATGGTTTTGCTAGCTCAACCATGGTTTGACAGTTTGTCTGCTTTATTTTGGTGTCATGAATTCTACTTCAAAGTATCTTGGTTTAACTTTTCGTCAAAATGATTTCACTTATGCCTATTTTATTAGGTACGCTGGAAGGGATATAGCTCAGATGACGATACTTGGGAACCAATTGAAGGATTGAGGTTATTACATGATGGATTTATCTAATACTTGCATGCTAAGAAGCATGGATACGGGATACGGACACGACATGATAAGGACATGTAGACACATTATTTCTTTAAAAATTAGGACATGGACACGTCGGGGACATGTCGAATATAAAATGTATTTGTATTACAGAGTAGAGGTATGTGATGAATTCATATAAATGATGAAATCTTTATTTCTATCTAATTTAAGAACAATACAATCAATATAAATTAGCAATCCTCATATAAATATACGTGAACCATACATAGGTGGAAATTTCACACATGGCAGGGCTTTAAAAATTAGATTTTAACCTTTTATGTTTCCATAGCATGTTTTAAGAGTTTTGCCAACGTATCCTAGAATATCTACAATGTGTTGGAATAAAAGAAATACAAGAAAAAAATTAGAGAAGTATTTAAGCATGTCCTACATGTGTCCGGAGAGTGTCTTGTCATGTTCGTCACCGACACATGTCGGACACGGATACGTGAGGCCTGTAGACGTGTCTGTGCTTCTTAGCTTGCATGCATACACTCATTATATATGTACGTAGATGTACATACACACACATATATCATAGCAATATGATAACGACATTGAATAATGACATTAGAAAAATCTATGTATGATTTATCGTTCTTATTGTTAGTCTTGTCATCATCACTGTTATTGGGGTATTCTTTTCTATTTATGCTGTAGTATCTTACAAGAACTTATTTTTGTCAGTAATTGCCAAGAACGCATACAAGATTTTGTCAGAAGTGGATTTAAATCTAAGATCTTGCCTCTTCCGGTAAGTTGTTATTCGGATTCGACAAACTGGATGCTGAGTACAGTGAGAGTTGGCACCTAAACTGAAATTGATTGATCTTTTGTTTCTGTTTTCCCTAAGCTTAAATTGATTATTATCTATATTTATATACCAGGGCGATGTCGACGTGCTTTGTGGGGGCCCTCCATGCCAAGGGATTAGTGGCTATAATCGCTACAGAAATACAGATGCCCCTCTGGATGATGAAAGAAATCATCAAATTGTTGTCTTTATGGACATAGTGAAGTTTTTAATGCCTAAGTATGTATTGATGGAAAATGTTGTCGACATTTTAAGGTTTGACAAAGGTTCTCTTGGAAGATATGCCCTAAGTCGTTTGGTACACATGAGATATCAAGCAAGGCTTGGAACTATTGCTGCTGGGTGTTACGGTCTTCCGCAATTTCGGTTGCGTGTTTTCTTGTGGGGCGCTCTTCCTTGTGAGGTGACTATCTTCTCCTTGTTTCTTTACCAGATTAAGTAGATGAGTTCCCAACCCATCCCGTTTACCCCATCTAATCAACTGGGTTGATTTTAATTGGCCAAATGCAAGGCACTCTGTATAGACACCGTTGAACCATGCACACTAGACTAATCTTTCATTCATCTCAAACTGTCAAATGCAATGTAAAACAGCATTGGACAACTATATTTTCGAACTTTCTTTGTTCAGAAGAAATATAGAAAATAATAGATCCATTTGAGTGTTTGTACTTGAATTGAGTTTTTTGTGTAGTGCAAGCAGGCAACTGATGAATGTCTTCTGCCTTACAGAAATTACCCCAATTTCCACGTCCTACTCATGATGTTGTTGTTAGATATTGGCCACCAACTGAGTTTGAGGTGCTTCTTAATTTAAATCAGCAAGTTGGATTTTCTTGTTCTGTTTTTTTATTTATTTGAGAAGTCATGACTTTCATTTGCAGCAAAACACTGTAGCATATGATGAAGGCGAACATCGTGAGCTTGAAGAAGCCGCCGTTCTTCGTGATGCCATCTCTGATCTTCCTGCTGTACTCTAATCATATTTAATTTGGTTGGTTTGTTGTTTTGATAACATTTCACTGCTGTCTCATCTACATTAATTCTGTAGGTCACTTGGCATGAAGAACGAGAACAGATGGCATACGAAAAGCCGCCAGAAACAGACTTCCAGAGATATATAAGGTTAACCAAAGATGGTAATAAAATTACCTTCTACTGGCAGAATGCCTAGCTAATCTACGGTGCCTGTTTTTGAACTGCAGCTGAATATTCTTCTCTACTGCTTCATCAGAATGGGCATTTACCTTTTTGATGTGCTAATTTTTCTTTAGTGATATTCTCTCTTAGTGATTTGATCATGTCCTATGCAATCTGGATGATGCAGTAAGGATATTAAAAACGAAGTATGAATGCACCCTTTTTTTTTATTTTATTTTAAAACCAGCACAACTTTGTGCATAAATTGCCGAAGGTCAGGTGTGTCTCTAGTCCACCCCTGCCCATTACCCCCCTCGATTGGGGTTTGATGGGTATTGTTCTGCAGTGTGAAGAGTGACCATGTAAGCACTCTGGTGAAAATATATGATATTCCAGTTCATTATAATATCATAAGTTCCATTGGGTTGCAGTCCATTCTGTTTAAAAGTGTATGTGTTGGTGTTGCACCATGTAAGATATTTCATATTTCTACAGTGTACAGCCATAAAAGGAAAGGAAAAATATTGTGCACTGTTGACTTTTGAGTGTAGCCATTACGAATGAAGTGCAATTTAAAATCCCTATTATGGGTCAATCATGAAGAATTTTGAAGGAGCAGTGTAATTTCACCTGAAGATCTGTGTAGTTCTCTTTGTTAGTCAACATTATCTGTATATGCTGTTTCAGAAATGGGTAATGGGTGGATATAGATGTTATTAGTGGTCAGTTGCTCCATCTGCCCAATTGTTCTGAACACTTGTTCTCCTATCCTATGTTGCATGGATTTATAAATCCGGAAGTACCCGTGTTAGAGACTTGATACTTGGGCAAGGGTTTGAGAAGTCTCCAATATTTCATGTTGGATTTGTGGACACACCCTCATGGTTTATGTCACATTCCCTTAATGAAGGGAATCAAGTTCAAGTCTAACATGCTCTATGTTAGTATTTGTTAGAGCTTGTCCCACATTGGTTAATTATAACCTCCGAGTCTAGTATATGAGCCTCTCCACTCATTGCCAATTGGTTTTGAGTTGGATGCTTCGACATGGTATCAGAGCTAGGCTTTCAGAGGATTTTGGACAAGACTTTCTTGGTTATTACCCCGTTGTTTGTGCCATAAGTGCACCTTGTTTCGTTGTGATCCCAATGTTGCGGATCCGTTGTTTAACTCTCCACGTGCGGGTCAGGGGTCGCACCTGCGGGGGAGTGTTAGAGCTTGTCCCACATTGGTTAATTATAACCTCTGAGTCTAGTATATGAGCCTGGGCGGCCTCTCCACTCATTGCCAATTGGTTTTGAGTTGGATGCTTTAACAATATCTAAATACCAATTTATTGAAAAAGAAAATAAATATGTAAAAGAATATGATATCTACCTTTGTCGTGGTCTAGCACCAAGACATATGACGGCATCCAACAACGGTTACAGTGAGCCTGTGACATATATTTGATCACAGATGCTACTATTGAATGGATGGAGTTAAAATTTGTGAGCTCAGCAGATGAATTATTTGGGAAATGCAAGAAGCGATGGCATCTTTGACACTTACACTGCTTCTTTACCAGTCAACTATAATTATGAAGCACGTGTGGATAGATTGTGAATCTGAGATTTGTGATGTGTTTTATTTGGCAGAACGCATGGGGTATACTTTAGTTGAGCCCTACTTTGCACAAACACTTCCAAGAATCTGGGCCTGAAAAAATGACAAGTTGAAAATTGATACTATTGATCCAGTGATAACATACAAAACAATTTATATTTTTCTGTCTTCTTCATTACATATCCTAATATTACAAATTCTAAATTTCAAAACTTTCAATTTGCTTATGGCTCAGTTGGTTGTGTACCAGTACTTAAGTGCTAGTATGCAGAACGTGAAAATTAGTCCGCACAATTCCGAGATTGGAGTATAGGAATGTAGTTTCAATGTGAATTCAGTGACTATTCTCATTTATGCATGTGTAGATTGTGTAGTAGGTTGTTTTTGTACTTCTCTTTATCGTGTTATGTTTTGATTGTTTTTGAAAATGATGTCTCGGGTTTCCACGATGTGTCTTACATGTCCTAGGTCTGTACTGTGATTTGTTGATTAAAACTAGGATACTCGTTTTCTATTTGACTCCACAGTTTTCTAAAAGTGAGGACATTAATATGTGAGTGTCATCTTAATTGTATATAAGCTCTTGTTCTATGTTATAATGTTATATTCTGTCTGCAATGGTTTTCCCTTTTCTTTTCTCTGTCCATTTGGGTGAGCTTGTATCTGAGGCCTCCTTTATTGATATGAGATGACTGACACAGTGTTAAGTCCACTGCTTGTAGCCCGGTTGTTATTGATCCATATACTTGTTGTTCTATTTCCTCTTTTTTTCCAGAGATGATGGGATTTTCAAAAGGACTTGAAGATGTAAAAAAGCCTATATTATTTGACCATCGGCCATATCAATTGAACGAGGATGATTATTTAAGAGTGTGCCAGATTCCACACAAAAAGGTTTGACAATTTTGTTGCTTAGCAAAAAAAAAAAAAAAGGTTGTTGCTTATTCCTAATTTGAGTTCTTAGGGTTCCTATGATTCTTCATCTATTATTTTTGTAGGGAGCAAATTTTAGGGACCTCCCTGGTGTGGTGGTTGGACCAGACAATGTGGTACTTCGAGATCCAAAAAAGGAGCAAATGATGTTACCATCAGGAAAGCCAATGGTAAGCAGTTTGTTGCTTTTCTTCAGAAAGAGGATATCACCGTTGTCCTTAAGTGTCTCTAAATCCAATAATAAATGTGATCTCTTCTCTCTCTCTCTCTCTCTCTCTCTCTCTCAGAGGATCACCAACGACTACGGCAATTCTACTTTAACATCAGCCAAGCTCCATTCTGACCAATTTTGAACAAAAAAACAAACAGTTGGAAAAACTTTAAGATGGGGGCATAGCATGGGAGAGAATTAAGCACCATATCATTGAGTAGTTACAAGAGATCTTACGAATCCAGCCCTTGAGTCCATATCCTAAGAATCTAGTCCTCTTGTTAGTCCACCTACACTCCTTTTGTTTGAATGCTCAATAATCCAATCATCCTGGGTCCACAAGCCTCCAACCTCTTGTTCGTTATAAGATTCCTCCTTCAAGAGCTTTGAGTGCCTTTAATTCTCAACTGAAGGTTTTCCCCAAAGATGTAGTAATCTTCAATCAGAACTCATGGAGGTGCTTCAATGAAATTCAATGACCCAAGATCTAAGTTAGGTCCCCATGTGCCATAGCCCATAGGTATAAAGTACTACTTTCTGCTCTACCAATATCAAATTCAAAAAGTAAAAACAGAACCTACGGATTATTATTTTTTGATCGGCTAACCTACAAATTGTGAATGAATGATTACATAAGGAACTGTGAAAACAGATTGAGAAACAAAAATCACAGTAAATAAGGGTATAGAAAATAGCCTGTGAGATTCAAAGAGGCATGAGGCACCTAACAGTGTCCTAAAGCCACATGTGCCTCAATCTGTGAATGTATAACTGGACACTTGCAACTCCAAGATGTGACTCGGAATGCTCACTCTGGTGGTCTGGTTCACAATTCACAGTTGTAGCAGATGAGTGCCAAGTATGTTTCAGATGCCCATAATTATATGGAAATTACTTGCAGTATGTTTAACGGGAGAGAAAGGAAGAGCGACAGAAAGC
The DNA here is from genome assembly GCA_020921065.1 of Vaccinium darrowii. NCBI lineage: Eukaryota > Viridiplantae > Streptophyta > Magnoliopsida > Ericales > Ericaceae > Vaccinium > Vaccinium darrowii. Next base: position 4,852,409 of record CM037152.1, on the reverse strand, counting down.
AAGTGACAGGTACAGAAACTGGAGATCAGAATTAATGAGTGAGTGGTAAGCCACAAGAGTTCTGTTTCTATAGAACTCTAGGTGTCCCTTTAAAAAGGACGTGTCTTTTCAAATTTAAAGACCAATGTCTTTTGTTATGAAAGGTTGCAATGTTTAAGTTTAAGCCAAACACTTCTTGGCCCAAATTATTAACCGATTCAACTAGTGACAGTTCTGAGGCTTCTAGAAACAAAGTTTAGGTTTCTGCATCTCTGGTGTATAATACGGCTCTCAGCTTAAGTCAGGAATGAAGTACAAATCTGTACAGAAGTTCTGTCCCGACCAATTTAGCTTGAGTGAGACCAAAGCCGCTTGAGCTACTTTTTAAGAAAAGTGAAACTGAGGAAACTGCTAAGAATTGAGATTGATATTTATTTGGAGCAAAAACCAGCTCGCTCAAAGTGACTTCGAACTTGGTAGAGCGACTTCAGAATCTCGAATATGACAACAAAAGCTAAGAGGTGTAGCTTACCGTTCATTGCAGTGAAATGATTTTCGTTCAAGCGACTTGCAACATGCTCTATCGTGGACCACACCTCCAAAGACTCCAAATGTCCTATTTTGTTGTTATTTTCTGTCATGAAATTCTTTCTGAAGTAGTTTGTAGGAGCTTTTCCCCACTTAAGATAAAAGTCATGATAAAAACAGTTTTGTGTGGATTTATTGTCCTAACAATAAAAAAAAAAGTCCTCTGTTTATGTGTAGGTGCCAGATTACGTCTTCACTTTTGAACATGGGAAATCGAGAAGGTTTGTTGTTTCTTTATTAGCATATTGATAGGTATTCTTGTTCTCAAACTAAAGTACTAAACAAACATAGAATTATACGCGCAGACCATTTGCAAGACTATGGTGGGATGAGACAGTGCCTACTGTCGTTACTTTTCCTAGCCTCCACAATTCGGTACTTCCTTTCTATTGTTTTTAGGCTTCACAATTCTCTACTTGCTGGCAAGGATATCAGTCTATGATTTTTGTTTAGGCAGCATTACATCCAGAGCAGGACCGACCCCTAACAATACGAGAATATGCCAGGCTGCAAGGCTTCCCTGATTTCTATAGGTTCAGTGGGACTATTAAGGGAAGGTACGAGTCTCTTATCTTCCGAGACAAATTTGGTTAATATGTTTACATTTGTTTATTCTGTTAACTTTAACCATTGTGTGTTTTTTTTTTTTTTTTTTAAATTTTTTTTTTGATATAGCAAAAAACAAACACTAACTATATGACCCTCTGGTACATTTCCGAGATAAAACATTTAGAATTATGGCGGTGCAAAATAAAAGAAGTCAACAAAAATAAGAAATAGAGTTCATATCATGTACAACTGACCAAACTTCTCCGTGAAATGCCAACTTCTTACGCCGTGTTGCTTTATGTTGCATTAATTGTAGTATGAAAGCAAGGAACATTCAAAAGTTCGCCCTGTCTATACAATACCGGGAAGTGTAACTTAATTACGCATTCCGAACTGCTCTTACTTTTCTACAATATAAGTTCAAGTCATTAGGATCACCATAAGCCTAACCATAAGTTAGGTCTCGGATCAATAAATCGTGCGAAATCAGAACACCACTCTAACCACACAAATGTGATATTTTTCCTTAATGGGTTTCACCTTCGCAAAACATGCGCTTACATTTCTAAGAAGGTGGTATGTCGTGCGAATGCATTGGATACCTGACAAACATTTGTCCAAATGCATCTTTATATTTTTAGCACCGGACATTTTTTGGGCATTTGGGGGCCATACATTTCTCTGGCTCTGATGGAATGGAATTAGCATGTGGATGTAGGGGAGGAGCCACGATTTACTGGCAGAGAGATCAAATAACTAGAGCCATATATGTCTCATAACGACTAGACAAGAATTGACATTTTCAGGTCTTTGGGGCAATGGTCCAATACTTGTGGGGTCATTTATAAGACAGCTTGCCACCACTTATGCTTGACCGTTCGAGTGATTAAAAATTAACTTAGAATTTCGTCCCAAGCGTAGGACTATCGACCGGTGTAGCACAATAAATCCGGAAGTTCCGGAATCGAACCACAGAGACGGTCTACGGTGTTGACCCAAACAATGCTAGATTCTATGTTTGCAAATGGCTCTCAGGTAGCCACCCCTTGTTCAGATGACTGATTTAATTTAACTAAATTAAACTGATTAAATTGTTGGACTCTTAATTAAAACAGAAGAGCACAGCCGTGGGCACTACAGTGTCCGCAACTAGCCTAATCCACATTCACTCGGGCCACAATAATTTAATTAATAGGTTTAACAATATGAAAAGAATTCCCAACAAATGCGCACCACTTGTCACCAACCACTGTGCGCATTTGGAATTGGCAATGCCCTGGTTTGTTTGTTAGAAGAGATTTCGTATTGAAAAACTGCGCATTAATGTGAATGATTCGGCACCGAGGTGGAACGCAAATTAGCCTAGCCACGGGACACCTTGTCCCGCGGCCGCACTCAGTACGACTACTCACACATATTGAAATCAATTGCAGAAATCAAAATAATCTTAGATCTAGACATGCTTGGAATTAAAATACGAGAAACAATAGAAAACAGTACCGTAGTTGCAAAGGTAGAAACTCGAATTTAATTAATAACCCGCAAAGTAACAAGGCACTGGAAATCTGGAAATTAAACTTGAATGCGAAGCAACGAACGAAGAACTTCAGATCTGTAGCCGAAAACTTGTAAACTAAAAACCTAGGTAAAAATTGTGGAACCCTAGAATGGGTTTTAACTTAGGTATTTATATCAGAGCCCTAATCCTAAAGAAAACCGAATAAAATCGTTAAAGAATTCGTTCTGCGACCAACAAAACGGCGTAGTTTCATGTTTCGCGCTGTAAGCTCTCGGTATCGATACCTCTGAGAGGGGTATCGATACCTATCCCTTATCTTCCCTTCTTCCGCGTAAGCCGTAGGTATCGATACCTACTTGAGGGGTATCGATACTAAACTTTCTGGAACGATTTGTGCACTTTGAAACCAATTGGTATCGATACGGCTATCGGGGGTATCGATACCGACCCCTTAAGCCGTCCTTTTCAGCATTTTAACTTCAAACTTCGAGTCCCACGCCCAGCTCCGCTTCAAACCATGCAATAGGTGCCAAAAGCATCTTCTTACCTGATAAAATCATGCAAGCACCACAAACACTACCACGCATGCATTAAACAGAAAAATGATCATTAAACCGCACGTCTAACACGCTAACTCCCCCTACTTAGGCGCTTATATACGGAATATTGCGCGCCTATCAACTTACCTCGCCGTTGAATGATATGTTGAAGTTAAAGAGTATTGTCTTCTGATTGTTATGTACTTATGTTGCATTTCTATATAAATGAGATGTTCTTTTTAGGCCTTTAAGCTGTCCTGTTTTTTTCACAAACTATGCTGCTGACAGTTGATGTGTTAATGTCACATTGAGTGTTTGTGTCCGTGTATCTGTTACTTAGACTTTGCAAACATGATGTAGCTGGCTTTGCAACTACTAGGCCTTCTGCGTTTTTGCAGGTACCGTCAAGTTGGAAATGCTGTGGCTGTTCCCGTTGCACGAGCCTTAGGCTATGCCATGGGAATGGCTTCCCAAAAATTAAGTGGTAACGAACCCCTCATGACTCTACCACCCAAGTTTGCGTTCCAACGATTTCCAACTGAAGAAATTCTTTCACGGCAACCACAATAAGACTTATTCATCCATTCAATTCTTTGCCATAATGCGACAGGGATAACATCAAACCTGTCATGTTGTACCATGTTTCCTATTCTGCACTTTGGTAGCTGCTCGCATGTAGGTCCGCTTAGACCCTTTTAGTGAGTCATTGTTCATTGCTGATTAAGTCATAACTTTCTGTACGCTGATTAGAATGGGTTAGACAGCATGATTTAGAATTTTTTTCTTCTCTGACCACTAAAGAGGAGCGGGGAAAAAGGCGTCCGGATGTCTACAGAATCCAAGTCCGCTGACTCTGGCGGGTAAAAATTTATGGTAGAGAGAGATCAACCGGAGTCAGAAGGTTGAATAAACCAGCTAAATTACCTGTAAAGTACACTGGTTTTGGATCTGTATGCTCACATTTGCGTGTTCTGTTTTCAGCTAAACCAAATAAAATTCTGGTTCCTCAATTTTTTTTCAGCTTAATATTCTGGGTCCCCTACGTTTTTTCTTTATGTGCATTTCTTTGATCTTGCGACATTTATTTGTGGCTTTTATGAAAATCCTTACTGTGACGATTGTGGTTTTTTTAACTGAAAATGATGGTCAGATTATTGGGGAATGATATATGCAAATTTGAAAAGCCAAAAAACTAAAAGTACAAAAAATCATCCGGCCTGTTGTATACAAAAATTTCACTATCATGCCAATTTTTCATGATAGAACTTATCAATTGCTTTATCACAAAGGATAGAAATGTGAAAGCTGTGTTTGGATTTTGGAGGGAACAGATAGAATAAAGCAGAAATTAAAGTTCGTCTTTTTTTTTTTTTTTTTTGTGTGGTTGGGGGAGGGTTTATCTGGCGAATGACGAGAAATACTGCAATTTTTGGACTTGCAAATTTATCATGTTCATGTTGTGTAGTTATTACAAATTGGAAGGGTGGCATGTGTGCACATTAGTTGTTGCGCACAATAGTTGTTGCGGACAGTGGGGTAGCGGTTATGATAAGATGATTTTTAAATGGTTAGTCTTTTTTGAAATTATTCTTTTAAGTAATTGTGGAGCCTCACTTTTGTGCCAAAATTTCACAACCTCAGTCTCTTAAAGTTAGGCTCTTATTTCATTTTTGGCTGTTTTAAAATACATGTCCCTTTATGAAAATTCAAAAAAATTTAATTGTGCCCCTTTTCCTATCACCCAAAACATAATTCACAACCAAGTAATACTCTCTCTTCTCATATTTCTTGTCCACCTGCATTGTTAATAATACCTCAAAAAAATTATTCACATTTTCAAGTGTGTAATTTTTTTTTTTTTTTTTATGTATTTACTGAATCTTGTTTGATAGTTCTTGATGAATTCTATCAAATTATATTTTCAAAATTTTAAATAATATTACAAATTGAAAGATAAAAGCAATTGAAAAATGCCATATGCGAAAAATGGATAAGAAAATTGGGACAGATGGAGTAAAATAATACAAAGGGCAATTGCGGAAAGTAAACATTCGTACAATGTAGTCATTATGTCCCAATAAAAAGTTGAATTACAAAAAAGGAACCAATTTTTTTAGACGGAGGAGTACTAATTTGTTCATCCCAAAAGGTTCTTTTGAATATTAGAATAGATGTATAACTATTTTTATTTATTCACTTGTCTCTTTCTTGTCCCCAAAATTAATAGTGTCCATGCATTCAGAAAGAATTCTCTCAATTTCTCACATGTTCTCTCATGTAAGCGAGAAATATGAGATTCACTATGCTCTCATTTATGTTCATTTTACAAATCGTTTGATCTGTAACATATTCATACACAAAAGTAAGTGGACATTGATAAAGACTTAGTAGAATTTGTTGGAAAAAATATTTTGAATATATATATTTATTTTAAGTGTGAATGGAAATTGAATTGATTCAGAGTCGTGTCTTTTCAGTGACACTTGTTCGCTATGACCGGACGCGTCTTTTCGTGAACAGAGATGTCTCTTCTCCTTGGTGATTATTTGTAGAGTCAACAAATAGCCTATATATATGGCATCATTCATTCATTTTAAAAAAGTTGATTTTTTCTACACTTTCATTGAGTTGGAGTCTTTTTATTAGAGAGAGTACAGACACAAGTTTGGTTTAACAGACTCATCGATTGTAGTGCTGCTTCTGTGGGGAGTTCGATCAAGTAGTGTTGGAAGATAGACGTCCATGCAAACCGTAAACACCATAACAGGGGCGAATCTATCTTAAAATACGGAGTGTTACACTCGCCTTGATCACAATTTCATTCTCATTGATTTTCAGGTTTTGCATTTCGATTTTATTCCATTTGTATTTTTTGGTTTTATCACAAAAAGTGAACATATTTTCCAACGGAATCATATTATGTGTTCAAAATTCTAGCCTTGTTCGGTTTGGGTCTCAAAACCCACTCTGCACAGTCTCCAATAAATTTTCTTAGTATTTCCTTCTACTCATTACCTCTAAAACTCTCACTCAAAACCCAAACCGAACAAAGCCTCATGTTTAACCGTGGACAAATACGATTTGTTATAAATCGTCTACTAAAATAACTTACATAGTATTATTTTGCGTCACGAGAGAATCGTACAATTTGATGGAGCATCTTCAATGCCAAACATTAGCTACAAAATCAGTGAGAAAAGGTTGAAAAGAACTGAGAGAGCTATCTATCCATCCAAGGACCAAACAACGCCTTCTCTCGGCCCACCCTTTTCCCATTTGTTGTTTGTAGTTTTGTCAAAAGAATATTCTTCCGTCACCTCTCAACCGCCCCTCCCTCGCGGGGACGGGGACGGACACAGAATTCGAGTGTGAGTTAACCGAACACTACAACAATACTTTAGTTGGACGGATAAATTGATATGATTGTAATTTGTTTAAAAATTTATTACTCCGTACTATATTTGTAAGAAAAAATTGAAACTCGAGTAGGACGGTTGCCCAGACTTATCTGCTCTTGCGTTTGTTTCTGCCCGTGTAGAAGGCGAAACGTGTTCTCTCTCTACTCCGGATCCGGGGATCCTGTAGTGCGATAGTGTACTACAGGATACCCTCTTCCCTCTACTCTCTCTCCTCCATTTCAAATCAGGGTGGAGTTGGACCACTCTCTTGTTTGTAATCAAAACACACACACTGCACGAATATTCCACCCCCTTAATTGCGGGCGAATATTCCACGCTGGCACCCACGTCTCACTTCTCTCGTCCTTCTCCCCTGGACCATGTACTCCTCCTTCCAACCTTTACATACTCCATAATCTACTCCTTCCATCCCAATTTAAATGTCCCCTATAGAAGACCGTATAAGTTTCACCTTAAAAAATAAAAAACTTTCGGAACTATTTTTTAATTTTTTTGTACCGTTCGAAAAGATCTCAACGAGTATTTTTGAATGGCGTAAATTTTTTTGAAAAAATATATCTAGAAATATGTTTTCTTTTAAAATCAAAATGACACAACTTTATATAGGGGACATTTAAAATAGGACCGAGGGAGTAATAATTTTCCTTTGCTGTGTGGCCGAGTTGGATCCGGGGTCCTGGAAGGTGCATTTGAGCCGCTCATCTCGACAATCAACGGTTTAAATTTCATCTTCGCAATCAAGGTTCAGATTTGTAAAGTGCCGAGATAAAATTAGTACCATTGAAAACACATTCGACAGATGCCGTGCTACGGGGCCACCCTACAGGTAGCGTCCTCCAGTGTCCCCGTCTCCAGCAGAGTCGAAATTTCGATTAGAGGACTAGTCAAAGAGACATTCTCAATATACTCTTTAAAGTTACTCTGAGTTTTTACTATATTTTTAGTCCATTCACTTCGAAGAAGAAATGACTGTCTTAAATAGTGAAAAAACAAGTGTAAAATGTTGAAAATATCGAAAATACCATTTAGTCAATAGCAAAAATCCCATTTATCTTAATACTAATATAATAGAGTTGATTTTGTTTTTTGTCTTTATTCAAATTATTTTCACATTTGTTAGTTTAGCATCAAATTTTTGTGTATTACTCCCTCCGTTCCAAATTAACAGTCCACTACGAAAAGTCGTGTCATTTTTCAAATTAAAAGATGAAGTACTTCCGTGTATCATTTTTTTGAATGTTTTCGCACCAAATTAAAGTACTCGACCAGTACTTTAATTTGGTGCAAAAAAAATTAAAAAATGATATACGGAAGTACTTTATTTTTTGATTTGAAAAATGGTAAGAGAGAAAGTGGGGCTCTTATTTAGGAACGGAGGGAGTATTATTTCATCTCGACGAGAGAAATTAAAAAAGTAAAACATTAGGAGTCAAAATTAATTTTTTTGAATAAAGACAAAATAAGTCATGATGGATTTTTTCACTTATTTTTTCTTTATTCAAAAAAGAGTTTTTGGTTTTATCCCATAAATTAGTCACATTTTATCTAATTCGTCCTTAAACTATAAAACCCACCTATTTCATCCATAAACTTTCCAATTGCCTTCCATTTGGTCCAATTGATAACAATCCTTTACTTTGTGGACGGATAACCGTCTACGCGTAAATATCTTTCGGCAAAGATAGGTCCATGGGTCCCACTTCGGTGTCCCACACAAACAATCCAAGCCGTTCATTATTTTTTAAATATCTTTTCGAGTGGCCATACAAAAAATCAGCTCAATCGAATAACTCTAAATACTTAATCCAATCTTCCAATTTTTGATTAAGTGTTTTGATAACTCTAAACACTTAATCGTAAATTGAAATGTAAGATCACTTAGAGCTATCCGATTGAGTTGATTTTTTACTAGGTCACTCGAAAACTTATTTTAAAGTCAATGAACATATTAAATTGTTCTTCTGAGTCCTTGAAATGGACCCCAAGGTGCAATCTGTGCTCACAAATCTATGCGTCGAGACGGTTTTCCGTATAAAAAGTGGATGGGTGTTATCGATTAGATCAAATGGGTTGCAATCAGAAAGTTTAGGGACGAAATATGTGGGTTTCATAGTTTAGCAACGAAGTAAAGAAAATGTAAATAGTTTAGGGGATAAAAGTAAAAAAAACCTTCAAAAATTTTTAGATTTCGGTCATACTTTTATTTTTTTCCGATTCCTCATTGAAACAAATCAATAATAAAAAAAATTGACGCAAAACTAATAATACGAATTTATTTGATTAAAGATAAAAGTCAACTTTACTATAATGCCAAACATGGGACATGGCCTATAATATATACTTTCTTTGTTTCGCACGCTATAATATTTATCTTTTACCAAATTCATCAATAAAAAATGTTAGTACTACAGCACAATTTATTTACTTTTTCTTTGGCGACTTAGGCCTAGTTTTCCAAAAAAATTTAACAACCCAATTGTTAAAATCAACCATGATTTTAGCAAATGAGTTCAGTAGGTGCTAAAATCATGGTTTTGAAATCAAAAAATGAAGTGGTTCCGTGTATCGTTTTTTGATTTTTTTTGCACCAAATTAAAGTACTCCTCGTGTACTTTAATTCGGTGTGAAAAATTCAAAAAATAATACACGGAAGCACTTAATTTTTTGATTTAAAATACCATGATTTTAGCACTTGGTGAACTCATTTGCTAAAATCATTGATTTTAGCAACTGGGTTGCTAAATTTTTTTGGAAAATTAGGCCTGAAACAAGCACGCACGTTAGTACATACTTCTTGTGTACGAAGGTAATTCAAAATTTTTGTAAGGGAATATAACACGATTTAATTGAACCCAAACTAAATCAGAAATTAAAAGACACTAATATACAAATCTATATGCCGATCCCAAAAAAAAAAAAAAATCTATACCAAAAAATGTAGACATATTCCTAATATTAGATTTTTAAAAAAAGGAGTGGCCCGGCCCCCCTTTGACTCCACTACACCTCCGCGGCTTCGCCCCTGCTTCTCTCTTGCACTCTCAAATCTTGTTTACGTTCATATTTTCAATTCTCACTCGTGAATTTTATCCGTCTTGGATGGTTTTGAAAGATGCTTTTAAACCCCTAACATCTTGTGCACGTTTGGTTTCGTTTGCTACTTTATTTGCCTCAAATAAGAAACAAATTTCTTACATATTTGTTTATATAGAAAAAACTAATCGCAAAAAAGGCAAATAAAAATAGTCAAATGATTTGCCTATTTCCTATTTAAGTCAGGGGCGAGACCAGATAAGCATATTATTGATAAGTCATTAATTAACATGATTATTATAATGCCCCAAATTTTGAAAACGTTATATTTATTACAATAATAATAAATAAAATCTGCAACAATATTCCACTTCGGGAATTACATAAATCTCCTCTCCAAATACATTTATTCATTATAGGAAGAACTAGGGTTTCTCTACTTCATTGCATGGCCGTTAGCCCCAGCTGTGTCTTGTTCTGCTCCGTACGCCTCCAAGCTATAGAATTTCTCTTGTTCATCTTGATAGTCTAGCATAACATGTCATAGTCGCAAAAGCAATATCATGGTATTATGCCAGGGTCACACAAGTACAACACCGTGAGCGATAACGTCTAGCAAACAACTCTACTCAAACATTAAACTAGCAATTCTAGAACAATATGTATAACATGTACTATATATCAGGAGTTTACAGAAAAACAGTATCTTTCATGCAAAGTGAATGTGTCAGTGTCAATGCGAATCAGAGTATAGCGCTCTTAATCAAGAAGTGTCTTGTATCATTTTGTAATGTCAGCATTCTTCTTCAAATTTAACAGCTATTTGGGCACTGTTCCGACCACCAAGTCACAGGCCAGTCAGTCCCCTCTTATGGCACTACTTCCGACCATCGGGCCTACAGTCCATCACTCGAAAGTTATTGGCCTGTTTTCGTCTCCTTTCAACTGACGGTTATCAACCTTTCTGCTCGAGGTTCCGGCCGTCTTGTATCACGGTGCACACTAACATGATACAAGGTCCGTCCACTATGCTGTTGTGCACGCTTAGCCCTAACCACCAAGTTCTCTCCCCGAATTTGGGACGGCGCTCTCGCTGCACTAACATATTCATTTTAATCATTTTCATTCTTATCTCTATTTCTCCTCAACGCTATTAATTCATTTTCTAGAAAATCGTGTTGTGTCAATATCGTATCATGTCTCGTGAATATGCAACATGTCTCGTAAAACTCATTTCGTGAATATGCATCTTTTCTAAAAAACGTCACATATTAAAATAACTTTTCTTCGTGCCATCCTTTGAAAAGTGAGATAACCAGGGAGTTCCAGATCGGATGGCTAGGCAAGACCCAGTTAGAATTACCATTCCTCTCTTAGACAGCGCGAAGCTAATCTTTTTAACCAAGGAGTTCATAAAAAAAAGTTACATAATCACTTTTTAGAAAATCTCATGTCGTAATTAATTACAAGTTCAAAAGTTATATGGACATTATAACGGCATATTTTTGAAAAGTCGATTTCCAATCTGGCATTATAACAACTGCGTGATATTTGAAAAAGTGTTATAAAAATCTCCGACAAATTTTATCATAAGCGAAAACAAGTAAGTAATAACTACAACTTTAAGTAAAAATTTGAGCATTACAAAAACTATGCAAAAACAAATAACTAGATTAATACTATGGGTGAATAATCTTACCTTAGTTCTGAGGGTAAGTCGGAAGACGCGAAAGCTAGTTCAGTTGTTGGGCAGTATAACGGCTAGTAACTTCCGTAAGCACAAACACCATCTACTAACTTTTCTACTACAATAAGCATCTAGTGGCGGTTTTTGGTGGCGGAGGGTAGTGGTTTTACTTCGAAGGTTGAAGAACACTTTGAAACTTGAAAGTTTCTTTCTCTAAAATGCTACTAGAATACTACAAGTGAGTAGTGGTTTTTGGTGTGAGACATGAAGGAAGAATTGACCTCTATTTATAGGAAACTGGGTGGCACCCCTACCCTCTCCCTTGGCCAACGAATCTAGGGGTGACGTTGTGCGGTACGTGTTGTGCACTATGTTGTGCTGCAAAACTACGTCGTTTTGCTCATTTTCTTGGTACATCCAAGGGTCCTATTTGGAGAGTTAATTTTGGGGTTCAATTTTAGGGGATTTAGGCTCTTTGGAGTAGGGTATAGCAGGTTTAGGCACTTGGATTTAGGCATTTCAGGTTTAAGTAATTCATGTTAGGGTTTAGGCACTTTGTAGTGGCCAATCCCTCTCTCTCTCTCTCTCTCTCTCCCCCTCCCATTTCTCTTTCTCTCTCCCATGTGCTCTCATTTATGGCAAGAATAAAATCCATAGGTCATAATGGAAAATCTCTAGGTTAAGTACTTAAAAAATCTTAGGTTTATTCTCCAAATATTGGGGGTTTAATGGGGAAAATCTTAGGAGAAAAATCTAATCACTAGTTTAGGGTGTTTTGGGTACTAGTTATACACTTACCAGTGCAAGTAAATAGACACATGTCTAATAGGCTCGGTAAATCTAGGTAATCATGAGGAAATATTTTTTTATTCCCTTAATAATGAGGAATATATTCCCTTCATAAATGAAGGAGAAATGTGGGGAATTAGGGTTAGAGGTTGTACTAGAAATCCCCACTAGAAAGGAATTTTGGTGCTAGTTATACAAGCAATGTTACTACAAATAGGCACATGCCTATTAGGCTAGGAAAATCTCAGTTCAATCGTGGTGCTAGTGTGTGGGTGCGTGCGTAACTTTTTTTATCGAAAGATGTGAAATAATGAAACGAACTTGGCAAAATTTGGACTTGTTATTGGAATTGAATGGAATGTTTGAGAAATGAGATATTTCAAACCAATGTCATCACTTGGTGAAATTTTTTATAAAGGCACGCGGAGCCCACAGAACCCGGCAGGGGCACTCGGGGCCCACAGAACCCGGCAGGGGCACGTGGAGCCTACAGAATCCGACAGAGGCACGCGGAGCCTGTGGAATCCGGCAGAGGGATTAAATCCCTAGTGCTAATAAAATGATGATTTTCTTCAGTGAAAGAAAAGGGAAATGAGGTTTTCAAACGATCTTTTGTGTTTTGTCGAAACTCGATATGTAAACTTGACTTTAGACTTGTGTGATGAACTTGGGTGGTTAAGTGAAATAAAATGGATACTTGTGTTATGTTTGGGTACTTAGAAAAGACTTTGAACACATGGGTTGTGGGTGGATACTTGGTAGTCACTTGGGTACTTTGGAACTTTTTAAAAATCCCCTCTTTTTACTTGGATACTTGGACTCGCACATGAAGATCCTTTGGATATATATTGTCTCCATGTGCATGCATCATATTCATACACCTAGCATTAGTAGAATAGTTCTCCTACGAGAACGTGTGCTCACCCTATCCCTTTTCAGGTACCCAGCTTTGATCGTGCATGGTTTGAAGTGTATGACTTGGATGATGGGCATACATGGCATGGAGTTATTTTATTCATCTTCTATGCATTAGATTTTTTTGGGGGGAGATGATAATGTAACTCTAGTTTTTCACTATCTTTTTTATTATGAATTTGTAATAACTTATGGGATACTACTTTGATTTTCACCTTTGGGGCAAGGGTGCCCGAACATTTGATCGCCAATGGGCTAATGATGTACTTCATTTTATGGAAATCTTATTATTTGACTTGTTTGTTGTTGAAATTCTTTTATTTAAGTTTTAAGAAAATGAGGGCGCGATAAACCCCATGGGATTCTTGTGCATACATATACATGTATAGTGTACTTATTCTTTGTGACTAAATAATTAGGAAGCATTGTCCCTCCTCTCTTTCTTTTATTCCTCTCTCCTTCCTCCATTTGCAAACATGACTAATAACTCCTAGGAAAATCTAGAGGAATCTTAGGAAAATGTAGTAATACTAATATATACATAGTAGTATAAATATACAAGTACGAAAATTATTATTGACTCAAAATAATTATTAACAAAGAAAATAATTTAAGTAAAAATAAAATTCAGTTTAGTAAACTAATTTTTATAAAAAAAATTAGGATCATTACAATTATCGACATAATTGATATTTACGAATCGCGCCGGCTAAATATCCACAATTATGCTTTAAGAACAAGAAAGGACAAACAACACCATCATCATCTTTTATTTTAAAACAAATCACCATCTTTTTAAAAAAAATAAATCAGAACAAGCACCTTTTTTTTTTTTTGATAATGAAGAGTGACTAACATGATTATTGACATAATTGATATTCTCGACGAAGTTAAAATTTATTTTTTGAACCGCGCCGGCCAAGGATCCTCAAATATGCTTTAAGGAGGAGAAGACAACCAACACCATCATCATCTTTTATTTTTAAAAAAAACAGCACCATCTATTTTTTTTTATAAAAGAAATCAGAACAAACACCATTTTTTTTGGTAATAAAGATTAAAGAGTGTTCCGATGAACTGAACTAATTTCTCCTGTTCTTCCTGTAGCACTTTTCACTCATTTTCATCAGAGGTGATCCTTCCAAGGACCAATTGCTTCCCAAGAGAATCAATCTTGCGAATTTGATGTTGTAAGTTTGTCAAGGCAAGTCGATTAACCATTGCAACTAGGACAAAACCATATGGGACATTAAGCATAAATATGGGCCACCCCGAGTCTTACAGAAACAACGTTGTTCTACAAAACCCGTCTTTTTTTGGGGCATTAAATGTTTTTGGGCGATTAATTTAGAGAAAAATGGGTATTTTTTAACGGATCCATGTGTATCTTTTTAGCTATTAAGTATTTTAATGGATGTTTTGTAATTTTTTGTCGTTCGTCATTGCTTATCTATTACATGGGAGAAGTGAGAGAATGAGACTCAATCTCGTGATGCAGTGTGGGGCTTCTAAGAACTAGCTAGCCACCACTTGCATTTTAATAGATGCTTAATATGTGAAAACATGTACTTTTTGTTGTATTAAAAAAAATTAACTTTAAAACACATGTACCTACCTTGATACTAATTATATTTATTTTAAATGCTCCATTCGAATTGAAATTCTAACCCCGTCACTTAACGCGTCACCTCACTCACCATCAGTTAAACCATAGCAGCAAATAAGTTAAAGGTAACCAAACGGCCCCTACATGATATGATCAAAAATCAAACGGTCCCTCCCCAAATTGAGCATAAATCAAAGGGTCCACAAGTGAACTAAAACGTCCACATGATCTGTACCCTGCCAGTTTTCTTGCAAAGTTTCAATTTTTATTCTAATGTTTTCGGGTGATCATGTTTTGCTTCAGATTCGTCGCCGATCTTTTCTCTTCTTGTCCTTTTTATAGATTCCAACAACAACAACAAATCTATTCCCATTACTGGGCAATATATAAATTTCTCTGTCGTGAATGTACATGCTGAGTTGAAAATTGAGGCAAAATCAGTCGCCCTTTTTGAGCCTTCAAGAAGCTTTCTTCCCTTCTCTTTCCCCTGCTCTCTTCTTCTTCTTCTTCTTCATTTGCCCTTTTCACACTTTTAGATAGCTTCCGAAGCATAAAAAAGGAATTCAATTCGCTACCCATTTACTGCTTTTTCCAACTGTGTGCGCTTTGTTCCTAATTGGATAAAATTCTGTCACTTTTGAATTCAACCCATTTAGGAAACAAACACCGATCTTTCCCCCATTTCTCACACCGGGTGGTAGCTTCTTTCACACACTGAAACTCTGTGTCTGTGTGTGTGTGTGTGTAATTGAAGCTTTTTTTTCAGTCCTTTTGCTTTTTGGGTTGGAATTCATTCTCCTTCGATTTATTCTCTTTGTTGAAAGGAAAAAAAAGTGAAAGGAGCAGAGGCTAATTGTATACATATATACGTGTGTACGTATAGGCAGAGAGATTGAGACAAAGGGGGTGAATTGAGGTGGTGTTTCAGAAACTGACTTAAGTCGGGAACTGGCTTAAGTTGCGGATATTATAATGGAGAGAGGGTATGGAGGGAGTGAATATCGAGCAGCATATGAGAGTAGTAGTGGTGGGGTGGTGATGTCCAGAGATCCGAAGCCGAGGCTGCGGTGGACGGCTGATCTTCACGACCGATTTGTGGACGCCGTCACCAAGTTGGGTGGCCCTGACAGTCAGTCTCTCTCTCTCTCTCTCTCTCTCACATACTGAATGATTCATTTTAATTATGATAGGAGTTTTGAAAACTATTTGCTATTATGCATAAAATGTTGAGGAAAACGGCTTCTCTGCACTTCTGCAGTATGTGATCGAACCGTAGAGATTAATTTGTTTATTCTCATCTGTACAAAAGCATTTTGGATAGTTGAAATTGGTTAATAGACTCTTTTAACAAATCAAGATCATTAATTGTCGAAATGGATGCTCGAGCTCCTCATATTCATTTGGAGCTGCATTCAAATGTTGAGTAGTTGTGATAGCTCCTCCGCATGGTCGGTCGCCTCCGCTTGCTTATTGCTTAATCTGTTTTAAATCTAGACGGACCCGTAAGGAGTTTTACTCTCTTTCCTCTTTGACTCACACTAAACCCGCCTTTGGTTCGGTTTGCTTGCGCATTCGGTCTGTTTGCGTCTTGCAGTATGTGTTAGAGAGCTTGAGGCTCGGGTTGAGACGATTGAGATAGCTCTCTCACTTTGGTGCTTGGTTGTTCATTCGGATTGAGTTAACTGTGATCTTGATGAGGATTTGAAATTGGTAATTATTTTAATGACTATGGATCAGGTTGCCGTTGATGTAGGCAAATTTGGCGCAAATCAAATAATATTCCACTGAACCACATGAAAAATTTGTTTATTTTTTTGGTTATGGTCACCATGACATTATGTTTACTACTAGCATTTAACAGCTGTGTGTTTTTTTTGTTACAGTTTGTGGAATTAAGAGCATTTGTTTTCAGTTTTGTTCTCTTCCTTGGTTTCTTTTTGAACTATCATGGAATTTAACAATCCAAATTTCCGTTTCCTTGTTATACTGATGACATGCCATTGCCACCAGTAGGCTACAATTGCTCCAAATAAGGGTTGGAATCAGGATCTTTTCCCAGGAGCGAAATTGAGAGTAATAATTTTCACCGATAAAGATGCACACATAATTATCATATATCAATATTTTTCGTTTTCATAGAAGTAAATAAAATGCTTGCCTAACTTTTTTGGTCATATGGGTAGTAACAAGTTATATGAAGATTTCATCTACTAAGCAAAAATTGCCTTAATCGTGACGGGACCAAGCTAAATTTACTTCAAATTTTTGAGATTGACTTTCTTAATTAGATAATAAGTACTTGAATTTGTAAGGGTTGAGTTAGAATTTCGTAAACTTGGGGGTAGGCGTGTTTGTCATCTTAAGCTCAATTAGTGAATATGTTGTGGTAAATTTCATCCAATATCAATGGGGTGTTGAAAACAGGATCTTGCTTAATCTGTTGTTCCTAGTTTTTATCAGAACTATTTGTCCACAAAATTTAGCAGGAATTATAGTGGCTTCCAATTATTGCAACTGGTCATACACCGTTTCATTTTTATAGCTCAGGTTATCTAGGCTAGCTCACGTGCACCTCGACACTGCTTAGTTCTTAGATGTTCAATATATCTTTACATCAACTGGTTCAAAAAGCTGTTAGCAAAAGTTGAACAAGACAACATTAATAGAAAAAGGAAGTCTGAGTTAAATTCTTGTCTTTGTTTCTTACTTCTTCGATAGTTTTGGAAGAAAATTCAATTGAATAAGTTCTTTAAAATACGGAAATTCTGGTTACATGTTTTTAGCTTTTCTTTGCGGTTGGCTGGTGGATCCGGGTGTCGGGGAGCAATTGGGTACTTTATGGATAATTACTTAAATATCTTTGAAGATACATGCCAAATTTTGAATCCTCAAAAAAAAAAAAAATAAAATAATAATAATAATAATAATGTAAGAATTTATTTGCGAAATTTGAAGCATTGATATTGGTAATAAACCGTGTTGCCTTTTGGAATTGACCATTGTGAAACTAATGCATAAAACACAAAAAGTTTGCTAATCCAGGTTTTATATGGAAGTATTGGGTAGATTATGGAGAGAGTCGTAATCTCACTCTTTCAAAAGTATGTTGGTTAATTTCCTTGGCTTGTCAGTGTTCATGGCCTTTCCAATAATACTCTATGTACAACATAAATTCAAAGAGATGGGTTTCAATTTGCAGAAGCGACTCCAAAGTTGGTGCTGAGATTAATGGGTCTAAAGGGCTTGACACTGTACCATTTGAAGAGCCATTTACAGGTCTGCTTTTGTTTTCTGAGTATTGCAATCCTTCACCTTTTGTGCTTCTTCTGCCGATCTAACATTGCTCAAATGTTTCATGTGCAGAAGTATAGACTTGGGCAGCAGGCCAAGAAACAAAACAGTGCAGAACAAAACAATGAGAACAATGGTGAGTATGCTTAGATCTTGTCTCACGTTGATTAATTTTCGCCTCCAAAACTAGTAATGAGCCTAGGCGGCCTATCCACTCATTGCCAATTAATTTTGAGTTGTATACTTTAACAAGTGCATTTTTAGTGAAGATGATGCTAAAGACTCTCGCGGTCTCACCACAAAGACTGCTCAATCTTGTTACCCTCAACTTTTTCTCACAACGCAACCTCAATTCAGATCTCTAAAGACGAATAAAATAATTTTCTATGATGGATCTCTTTGACTGAGCGGTTTCTTGTTCTGTTTCTGATTTTCGAATTGTGGATGTCTTAGATAATTTTAGTCAATATTAATCTTTTGGATGAGTCAATTTAACTCCTCTTTTAGAGGTCAAAAGATTCCACTTGTTGCTATTGTATCTCCTTTTTGGTTTTATTTTCTCTGAATCACCGTCTTCTATTTTGGCTTTCTCAATATGTTCTTTTCATTCAGCATGTTTTCTATGTCCAGGTGGTTCCTATTTTGATTACCAAGTGCATTCCTCAGGTGCAACTACCAATTCATCAGGGGTTAACAATGAACAAAGGTATATTGCTGCCAAAGTCCAACTTCCGCTAGTTTAGTAGATTTGTTTCTTCAAAATCAAGTGGTCTCTCTGTTATTTGGAGCAACTGGTCAATCTTAATTTGAGAAGTTTTTCGTTTTACTGTAAATCCGTTCTTACCTTACCTGTGTTCTGTTTTGACAGAGAAATGCCAATTGCAGAGGCTTTGAGGAGTCAGATTGAAATACAGAAAAGACTACAAGAGCAGCTCGAGGTATATCTCTAATGGTCTTATTTGGTAGTTCTACGCCTCTTCTTTGTAGTAGTTAACAAACGTTTTCTAGTTCATATGATGTGTTTGTTGGGACGTAAAATATGTTCCCCAGAACGATTCCCCAAGTTTTTGGTGTTTGGTTGCATTTAACCACCGAAATCCTTACAACTAAAATTTCTTTCATCAGACTGATGGAAAACAACTTGAGTTTCTTTTCTGTGAGTAGTTTTACAAATGTGTTGCTGTGCTACCGCCTGGCCTCAAGAACACATTTGAATGCTTACAAGCTTTATGACTGTTTTCTAATTCTATTGCTGAGATAATCTCTTGAACAATGTGGTTGCTCATTCATGGGCACCGGCCAATCACAATGTTTAAAAAGTCAAACAAACTCCAACAAATGAAATTTCACACAAATAGTGAAGAATTTGTTCAGGAGTTATTTTCGAGGTATACTTGAAATAGAAACAGACTTAGCCTTATTTTTTCTCCCATAAATGGAATAGGTACAAAAGAAGTTGCAGATGAGAATCGAGGCACAGGGGAAGTACTTGCAAGCAATACTAGAGAAAGCCCAAAAGAGCCTAACACTTGATATGAACTGCTCTGGGAGTCTTGAAGTTACTAGAGCTCAACTTAACAACTTCAATCTGGCTCTGTCGAATCTCATGGAGAACATGAACGGGGAATCAACAAATGAAAATATATTTGAGAAGAGAATAACGATGAAGGATATTCACAGGAAAACAAATGGGACTCTTTTCTCGGGAGAGGAAGTGGAAAAGAAAGACATCAAGCTTAAGGTCGAAGGCGGTTCCATAAGTTTTGATTTGAATACCAGAGGAAGCTATGACTTTTTTGGTGCCAGTGGATCTGAATTGGAAACCAAGACACTGGCATATAGGAGTTAGACTTGAAAATTTTGTTTCACCTTTTCCTCTAGTGATATCCTTGTTAGTGTCTGTTACCCTCAATATCTTCCATATATTTGCTGTCAATACTAGCTTAGATAAACGACTTGAATGCTATCATTGAGAATCTTGCCATGTTTATTCATCAGCCGATACCGTTTGGCGGCATTCATAAGCTTTCTCGGGTGTTTTCTCATTAAGAGTCTAAAGAAAGATCATGAAATGAGTTGAATTTTTTTTTTTCCCCAATTTTGATCTATAGATTTGTGCCATTGAGTATTAGCTTAATAGCAGTTTTTGCAAGATAAAAATGTTGCCCTGGCGTTTAACCTGCCCCTCGCTAATGGATAGGGAGATTTTCCGGAGGAAACTTTCAAAAAAAGTGAGTAAGAAAGGCATTTATAAGTAAGTTTTCATCAGAATATGCGAGGCCTTGTTTTTCCATTTTAGTGGATAATCCAAGTTATGTTTGGAAAGATGATATAGGGCTTGTATTTGTGTAGCATTCTCTATCATTTCTGATTAATTTCATTGATGGAAAAGCTGCAAATAATTACCAAAAAAGTCCAATTTCAAGGGGTAATTTCCCACAACAATTGCCCCGTTAACCATTTTTCTCCTGCCTTATGATAAAAAAAAAAAAAAGTACGAGCTCCCACATGTGCGACGAGGGGATCTTTCTCTTACAATCGTTATGTCCACGCTCTTGGTCGTCGAGAGACTCGTGGACCTCCGATTGTGGAGCTAGCTTCCTACATCGGGAAGTTTGGGAGAGTGTGTGTGAGTTTATAACGCCCTTCTGAATAATGATAGTGACACAAACTTTGTGCCACAACCAACCACAACCCCACTCACATGGGGTGTGGGGCCCATGTGAGTGGGGTTGTGGTTGGTTGTGGCACAAAATTTGTGTCACAATCGTTTTTGTTATTAAAGTGACCCCCAGCCACCAGGGGGGACTGGGGAGTGGGGACACATATGGTTGACGAGTCTTTGCCTTTGCCAATCCTATCTTGATACCTGTGGTCTCAAATTGGGTGATTCAGTTTGCAAGCATATTATGAAACTCTGAGCTTACCTTTGGAATTCAGATAGATATTATCAAGTGATCATCCATGGCTTTGTCACTTCTTTCGGCTGTGCTCAGAATTCTCAATCCTTTGATTGAAAAAGAGGTGGGAATTCTTTGGGGGGTTGACAAAGAGATGAAAAAAATGTCAAGCACGCTCTCCTCGATCGTGGCAGTCCTCGAAGATGCAGAGCGAAATCACCTGCAAGATAAAGCGATACAAGATTGGTTGCGCAAGCTCAAACTTGCTGCTTATGAGGTGGAAGACGTCTTGGATGAATGCTCCACAGAAATACTCCGACGGGAATCTGAAGGCCAAAGTTCTGGACGTTTGGAGAGGGCAGGTACTTCTTTGTTATATCCTTTTGAAAACCTTAAATTCCGTCACAAGATAGGGAGTAGGATGAAAGAGATCTCGGAGAACTTAGCTGCAATCGCTGATGAGCGCAGCAAGTTCCATTTTCGTAATATTGTTGTGGAGAACCGAGATGAATTTACTGAAAGTCGTGAAACTAGCTCCCTTTTAACTCTACCAGAGGTGATTGGGAGAAATGAAGACAAGGAAAAGATTATCAAAATTTTGTTGGATGATGCACTTGAGAGGGATGAGGTTTCTATGTACCCCATAATCGGTATGGGAGGGCTTGGAAAGACAACGCTGGTGCAAGCAGCCTTCAATGACGAGAGGATGAAGATCCACTTCGGCCCCAGAATATGGGTTTATGTTTCTGAAGATTTCAATCTCAAAAGAGTGATAAAGTCAATTATAGAATCCATATCAGAGGACCCTTATCAAGTTTCAGACTTGGATTCTGCACAGAGAAAGCTTCGAGAGCTTTTGACTGGGAAACGATATTTGATTGTGTTAGATGATGTATGGGACGAAGATCAAGAGAAGTGGGATAGGTTGAAGTACACTCTAGCATGTGGATCAAAAGGTAGTTCTGTTATTGTCACTACTCGTGTTGAAAAGGTTGCATCGATCACGGGAACTCTCCCGCCACATCGCCTGTCCTATTTATCTGAAGATGACTGTTGGATGTTGTTTAAGCAACGTGCATTTGGAAATGGGAATGAAGAATGTCCAAACCTTGTGCCTATTGGGAAAGATATAGCGAAAAAGTGTGGGGGTGTACCTTTAGTTGCTACAGCTCTTGGAGGGCTCCTGCGGTTCCAAAGTGAGGAGAAGGAGTGGCTTTCTGTTAAAGAAAATGAAATTTGGAACTTACGTCAGGATGGAAATCCCGTGTTGCCAGTCTTAAAATTAAGTTACTATAATCTTCCATTGGAATTGAGACATTGTTTCGCTTATTGTGCCTTCTTTCCAAAGGGTTCGAAAATGGAAAAGGGAAAGTTAATTCGTCTTTGGATGGCCAATGGTTATATATCTTGCACTGACAAACGAGACCCGGAAGATCTTGGTGACAACATTTGGAGAGAGCTATGCTTGAGATCTTTTTTCCAACTTCTAGATAAAAGTGAAAGCATATGGTCCGTTGACCATTGCAAGATATGGTTTAAGATGCATGATCTCGTGCATGATCTTGCTCAATCTATTGTCGAGGATGAACGCCATATGATGGAGTATAGAGGTTCTAGCAGTAAAGGTAATGGAAAAGTTCGCCAATTTGCCATAAGGATGTTAAGAGAAGAAGATGAAGCACCACAATCCCCCTTTCAACCAGACAAGTGTGATTTAAAAAAATTTGGCTCACTGCGAGTCTTTGAGGCAGGGAAAACACGGATAATGAAGTTGTCTTCTTCAATTGGCAAGTTGAAACACCTAAGGTATCTGGACATTTCGCATAATCCACAAATTCGTAGTCTTCCTTATTCAATTTGTACCTTGTGGAATTTACAAACACTAATTCTAGACGGATGTCGAAGACTTAAGACACTACCCGATAATATGAAATGCTTGAAAAATCTGCGACATCTTCATCTGTTAGGGTGTCCATTGAAAGAAATGCCCCCAGAAATTAGACAATTGACTTCCTTGAAGGAATTAAGTTTATTTATCATGGGTAAGAATAAAGGTTGTCAGCTAGCTGAATTGCAACACTTAAACCTGGGAGGTGCGCTTCGTATCGAGCACCTTGAGAGAGTGAAGAATCCGAAGGATGCTAAAGAAGCCAATTTGGTGGGAAAAAACAATTTACGTGTAATGGAACTGATTTGGGAATGTCATGATGAATCTGAATCACAGGAAAATGTTGAAGAACTACTTGAAGCCCTTGAACCATGTCCGAACCTTGAGAAGTTGGTCATAGAGAATTACTACGGCACCCACTTGCCACGCTGGATGACGGATCTTAAAAAGATAGTTCATATCGAGCTGCAGAATTGCAACAATTGCTCAAAACTTCCACCATTTGGACAACTACCTTTGCTGCGAAGGCTATTAATTTCAGGAATGGATAAGGTCGAGTATATTTACGACGATTTCCCTGACGGAGGCCCAGTGAGAGGATTCCCATCTTTGGAAATACTAGAGATGGATGACTTGTCAAATTTGAAAGGTTTGTCAAGGAAGGATGGAAAAGAATTGTTCCCTCTTCTTCAGAAGATGAAAATCAGATATTGTCCTAACTTGAGCTTCCGGCATCTTTCCTTGCTGAAAAGCTTATCGGTCGTGGGAGGGTGCACCAACGTGGTATTGGAGTCAATCTCAATTCTTGAAAGTCTCACTTATCTTGAAGTTCGTGACAATCGAGAGGCGATTTACTTTCCAGAAGAGGTTCTGAGAAACCTAACCCTTCTTGAGTCACTGGAAATTTATGGGTTTACAAATCTAAAATGGTTTCCTAACGACCTTGCAAACCTTGGGGCATTGAAGTCATTGTGCATCCGCTCGTGTCCTAACCTTGAGTCTTTGCCAGAGGAAGGGCTACGAGGTCTTCAATCTCTCAATTATCTGGGATTCAATTTCTGCGAAGAGTTCAGTTCCTTGTCTGAGGGTTTCCAACATCTCACTGCCTTGGAGTATTTGTTTATTCATGGGTGCCCAAAGCTGGTGGCTCTGCCAGAGGGCGTTAAACACCTCAAATCACTTCAACGCCTGTGCATGTATTATAATGAAGTGTTGCCTGAGACCTTGCAACATGTCCCTGCATTACAATCTCTTAACATTTTGTCTTATCGAACACTGACATCATTGCCAGACTGGTTGGGTAACCTCACATCTCTTCAGTCGTTGGATATTTACACATGCCCGGAGATTTCATCACTTCCAGCTAGCATTCAAAGGCTTACCAAACTCAAACGCTTGTCAATTGGATATTGCAGTCTTGAATTGGCTCGGCGATGTGAGAAGGGAAAGGGCGAGGATTGGCATAAAATAGCACACGTGCCAGAAGTATATGTACTACCACTACCAACCAATGTGGGGCCTGCAGAGCCAAAGGTATAGTGGTTCTTTTTTTAATTTGCATATTTTCCTTGGTTATTCTAGCTCTAATTTCATGAAGCTTGCCAGCAATAGCCCTCTAGGAAGGGAATATATAGGGCAGGCTCTAGCCGCAAATTGTGGCCCATGTCCACACCTTAAAATATTAAAGTTATTCCATGAGGAAGCAAAGTTGGATCGTTATAGTATGTGCTGCCAATTGTATGTTTGATTTTCACTCCAATTTTTGAAAGCCTTTTTCCCTCTATTGCATCAATTTCATTATTTCCAGCTCCTCTCTGTTTTTTTTTTTCTCTATGAAAATCCACAATATTACCGAAGTCACATTAATCAATTACCTTACGCAAAAATAATACGCAAAAATAATGTATGACCATATAACGTACTTTTCAACCAAATAAGATGTGTTCTAAACCCAGATTTTGAGCCTTTGGTAAACCACAAATTTCCGTTTGTTTCTGTCCACTAGATTTTTTCTTTTTCTACATCAAGTAAAAGTGAAACGAATTCGTCCCAATTGATTGAGATTTCAGTATTATTTGGTTTATTGGTTTAGTTAGTGTTCAGTTATAAACATTAGTTCTTTGGTTGAATGAGAAAGAAAGTTTGCACAATTAGGTGGCTGGCATATTCAATGCATATCCACAATTGCCCATAACTTAGTAGTCTACGAGATTGACTTCGAAAGTTTTTACCTTTGATTTCTCGCATCATCTCACCCATGTTCATCAATGCATAAATACTAAGTTTGCAATTGTTATGAAAGGTGATCAGCTTCATGTCTAATTTGAAATTAGCTCATATAGAATGGCTTCGATTGATTGAATGAAGTAAGTTCCGTTGAGAAAATTGTAATAGCAAGTTGTTTGATGAATAAAAATCACATGTTTTTTTTCGTAAATTAGCTTTAAATGGTCTTCAAGCATTAAAATGCCATTTGTGTTTGTGTTTTCCTCTAACAGGTCTTTTGCTGATAGTGTGAAGCTGTTTGTGTTTTCCTCTAACAGGTCTTTTGCTGCTTAAATAGGTGATGGTCCGAGTCAAACTCCGATGATTAAGTAACTGTATGTTTCTTCTTTCGTTTATTTGCTCATTTATTTGTGTCATATGGTCATGTTTGTCTGCTCCTTTTGCTTTCCCTTTTCTTTTTTGTCATTAATTAAACTCAGTCCTGTATCTGGGATTTGTCAAGTGAAAGGTAAATGACAAGCAAATGAAATGACTTTACATGTACATTCTTGGAGGTGTGTAATTGTGAAGATTGGCTCGGTTTTTGCATACCACCGTCTGGATGCCGAATACGATATTGACTCCAAAGCCTTTGCTTTTCCTGTCTGGTCGGTGATTAAGTCCCTTCGGATGCGCCATACTAGGGTTTCCCCCCCCCCCCCCCCCCCCCCCCCCCCCCGGTTTGGAGGGGTTAAAACCTATTTTGGTTGGGAACTTTTTGCGAGGACTTCATAAGTAAAACATAGTAGTTTGAATTAGAATTTGGGAGAGAGAACTTATATTTTGGGTTCGGTGAGATTTTGGGAAGGGGTTGATGCAGAAACTCTGCTTTGTTGTTCTCTTGAGCATCTGTTTGCCTATGCATTAGTTCAAGCCATTCATCAGTCTGCGGGGTAGGTTTATACCCAGCATAAGCCGAACTATGTCCCTTGTCTCTCTTGGTTTGATTTTCTCTCATTTGCTTGATTTTGCATTGCACATTGATTTTGTTTGATTCAATATTCACGACCAACAATTGTTGAGTCCTTGGTGGCTCTCAACACAACGGTAATCAACCAAAACAAAACAATACTACATTACAAACTACCATACGCCATATGCCTGTGTCGTACTCATTTCTTCTCATTTCCACCATTAAAAATGCTGATATCTATCCCTTGGTTTTGGTTCTCTCTTTTTCTTTACAATTCCAAAATCAGGTGCTTGTGTGTTTGCGGGGTTATGATGGCAATATGACGGCAGCTAGTTCAGAAGCGGATGCAGCCTCAGTCCGGATGCATTGTTGACGGAAGCTTTTGGGCTGCTCAGGGGGGCTTTAGGATAACAGATTGGAGTGAGTTTCGAGTAAGCCTTTACATTTGGTCCACTGTAGAACACACAGGCCAATGGCAGTTCTGTTTATGGAGCTGTGTACTTTCATTTGTGTCCGTAGCATTGCTTAAACTCGTATTTATATGTCTCTGTGATTTAGACTACGATACAGATATTAGTCCAAACTGCTTGCTGTGTCACTGGATGTTGAATGATGTTATGATTTTGGCTCGCCTCTAACATTTAGAGGCTTGAGAACCTACATTATCTCCGCTTTGTTTTATGTGATTCCTGATTTGAATGTGTTTTTATCATCCTTTTACCGGTGAATTTTTTGTTCTCTGTGAATCTGTAAATCTTCGTAGTTTGATTAAATGAAA
Source organism: Vaccinium darrowii (assembly GCA_020921065.1). NCBI lineage: Eukaryota > Viridiplantae > Streptophyta > Magnoliopsida > Ericales > Ericaceae > Vaccinium > Vaccinium darrowii. The sequence goes on along the minus strand of CM037152.1, from coordinate 4,825,751 downwards.
CTTCCACCAAACTAATAAAAATGTTCATTACTGGCATTCACTTGTGTTCATGAGCCATAGAATATTTGTAGTTATCTGGAAGAAGAAAGTGAGAAGAATCACCAACTGATCATTCATATGGTATCGTTAAAGTTTCTTAAACTGCTTCAATTTTTTCTGTTGCGCAGCAGAAATTGTTTTCTAAATGCAGAACAATGTTCTCACCAAAAGCTGTTTAAAAAAAAAAAAAATTGTTCTCAGCAAAATGCCAATGCTAATCAATTTTTTTTTGTTTATTGCATTTCAGCACAACTCACTCTCAGATGATCTACATATTAATCACAACCCCATGGAGGTTGTCACAGTGGTTACTCAACTTGTCTCAGTAGTGCTTACCACTCCAAGATCGCAGCGTCAATTTGATCGGCAACGATTTGTCCTTAGGGTCGACCTACCTCATGCAAACAGGTGGATCAGACCCAAAAAGTCTTGTGGTAATGTTGCGGCTTTTGCTGATGTGGCAAGTTTGTTTTTTGCATTTCAAATTTAACACAGAAAGGGCAGTGGCTTTTGCTCATGCAAATGGTCTAATATTTTGAATAAACGATACAGATATTAGTCCAAACTGCTTGCTGTGTCACCGGATGTTGAATGATGTTATGATTTTGGCTCGCCTCTAACATTTATGTTGTGAGTGCAGATAACCATCGCGGTAGCGCTACCAAGGTTTTGGTGTAGTGCTACCTAGAGCCTAACTTCTGAACAGAGTTTTTGTTGGAAATTATCAAAATAAACGGGTCTTTATTTGGGGTTTTTATCAAAGTATTCCTTGTGCCTTTTAGAAAGCTTTTATTGTTGTGTTTTGGTTTTGTCCCACATCGGCTAGTGAGGAGATGTTTGAGTTGTATATATGTGGAAACATTTCTATAATGTTCACATAATGTTAAGTAGCAAGGCACCTATGGTGTTGCGCACATTACCGGCGTAGCCGGTGATGGAACACACTCATACGCACCCGCGCGCGCGTGCGGGAGCGTGGCAGTGGGCTGTGTGGCGCTTTGATGGCGCACTTTGCACGTCGGCGCGAGGCGCCTTGTAGGCGCCCTTTCTTATTGCCACTTGGCGGTAAGGTGTCGCTGATGTGGCACACGGGTTGGTTAACTCGCGGCTGTTTCACGAACAGAATGTTAAGAATCGATACCCCTGTGAGGGGTAGCGATACCGGTTTGCTATCTCGCGAACAGAAGGTTAGGTATCGATACCTCTGCCAGGGGTATCGATACCGGTTCATTAGCTCGCGAATTTCAGACACTAGTTTGTGTACGGGTGCAGCTCTAAACGGAGGGGTATAACCCAAACTCAAGTCTATTCACTAAAGGACGTGTCCTAAAGTGAAAGGGTACATTTGGGTCTATTTATAACACCCAAATTACTTTCATTTTACACCGAATTCTAGCCTTGTTACTCTGCCAAAATTACTACAGATTGCTTTCTAGTTTTGCTGTACCGTTACTCTGCAGAAACGGTGCCAGCAATTCCTTGGTTCTTTCGATTCTATTTCGACTCGGTATTCTGTCTGTCCTTCGTTTGTGCGGACGCAGGCAGAAGGTCATTGAATTGATCGGGCTTCGTTGTATCCTCGAACAGATTCGCTATCAACTCGGTGCACACCTAACGGTGGGGGCGAATACTGTTTTCGGAAAGCGACTTAGTAACGTGCCTCGAAGCAAGTTCCATCATCAACAAGTTCAGTTTCCCGAAGACTCCCGGATTTTTGCACCAACAGTTTTCTGTAGCGCTACAGGTATTTCCCTGTAGCGCTACCGAGAGCTTTATATGCCTCTTTTAGGGTTTTGGCCGGCTGCGTGTGATGTTAGATCGTGTATCAGTTTTCAGAGCGTGAAAAACTGTGAGAGGCAAGAGAAAACCAATCTCAGAGAGATTGTGAGAAGACTTGTACTCCTTGATTCGATTTCATAGTGGACTGGTGTGGCTCCCGTGGTTTTTCCTCACGTTGAGGTTTTCCACGTATATCTTGTGTCTCATTTTTCTTTCCGTTTTTCATTACGCACTTATTTGCTTGTCTTTTCTGTGATTCATTGTTCCCAAGATCCGTAGGGGCGTTGTAGGATTGAACAGGTGTTCGTGATAATCCATAACAATTTGGAGGCTTGAGAACCTACATTATCTCCGCTTTGTTTTATGTGATTCCTGATTTGAATGTGTTTTTATCATCCTTTTACCGGTGAATTTTTTGTTTTCTGTGAATCTGTAAATCTTCGTACTTTGATTAAATGAAGCTTCCACCAAACTAATCAACATGTTCATTACCGGCATTCACTTGTGTTCATGTGCCATAGAATATCTGTAGTTTTCTGGAAGAAAAAAGTTAGACGAATCACCAATTGATCATTCATATGGTATCATTAAAGTCTCTTAAAACTGGTTCAATTTTTTCCGTTGCGCAGCGGAAATTGTTTTCTAAATGCAGAACAATGTTCTCACCAAAAGCTGTTTATAAAAAAAAAAAAAAAATTGTTCTTACCAAAATGCCATTGCTAATCAATTTTTTGGATATATAATCCAATTGTTTATTGCATTTCAGCAAAACTCACTCTCGGATGATCCAGATATTAATCACAATCCCATGGAGGTTGTCATGATGGTTACTCAACTTGTCTCGGTAGTGCTTACCACTCCAAGATCACATCGTCAATTCAATCGGTAACGATTTGTCCTTAGGGTCGACCTAAAACGCAAGCAAACTGGTGGATCTGACCCAAAAAGTCATGTGGTAATGTTGCGGCTTTTGCTGATATGGCAAGTTTGTTTTTTGCATTTCAAATTTAACACAAGAAGAGCAGTGGCAACATTTTTAGAGATCAACAAATGGTCTAATATTTTGAATAAACGATATATGTATAGTCTTTCGATAGTAATCGTCTGGATATTAACCTGTGATGGAATTTAAATACAAATATCACATTAATTTATTTCTTATATGAGTTATTAAAAAAGCACCCTTCTGATCTGACCCTTTCGTTAATATTTGAAGAAGGAAAGTGCTAATGACTCCTATTTGAGTAGTCATTAGCCTCAATTATGACATTTAATTTTTGATTTAAAAGGTACTTAGAAAAGTTAAAAAAAAAAAAAAAAGGCGACAAATGTGTAAATGTGCAATGAAGTTGCAAAAGAAAACATGTTCAGTGAAACTCCAATTATTTTTTCCTTCATTTGATAATAGGATAATTATGACCCTTTGAAAAATCATAGATTTCCATCCTATTTTTGTTCACATCCCCAAAACTATGCTATAGATTTCATTATATTTGTCCTTTTTTTTTCACATCAAGATCAATGTTGCACATCCGGACCAAGCTTACATTGGTCCAGACTAGAGATGTTGGAGCATAACTAGACCAACCAGGACAGTTCATCCGGACCAGGAAAACCCTCGTCTGACCAAAGTTGCTGCAAGCTTCCAAAACATCCCATGATAGTCCGAACCAGAAATGCTGAAACTGACCTCTCACACTGAATTTCGCACTTTCTTCGAACGTCTTGAATTCAAGGCATATCTCCAACATAACTCATATTTCATGAGCAGTTCAAGTTCAAAATTATATGTGCCATCCATTTTGTACAAGTAACTCACATATCTATTGATTTCCAATCATGCTAAGTTTTTTCGAAATGTCATTTTTAGTGGTGGGGTCGAGATCAACACTTCGAATTTTTAACGTGAATTCGGAATGGTCTCACAAAAAAGGAGTATGGAGGATGGGAATATGGGAAGGAGTTGTACCGAATCCTCTCAATCATTGCTTGTGTGAATTGTAGTAGTTTGGGTTGTTTTGGAGAGACGTTTTTTTACATTCATGCTCACTCAAGCACATTTGTTTACACATAAAATTAGCTACCCAATGATAGAGGGCTACGTGGCGTTGCCAATTGGGTATGGGTACGCTTGAGACCTAGCTTTGCGTTGTAGATAGCGTTGCCGCGAGCGTAGAACTAGGTCTTTCCCAGCATAATACTCAGAAGTCTCAGATTAATTTCCACATGGAAGGAGACTGGAGCTAGTGGAAGGCTTCCTTTATTGTAGGATTTTGGCGCTAAGACGGCTGATTTTTTTAGGGTTTGTTTGTGGAATTTTCTCTCAACTTCAACTTCGACTGAAAATGAAGTTTTAACACTAAAATAAAAGTAGCAAGGTCTAGGGGATCATACCACCCATGACTTGGGATATTTATTGGCTCTCAAAGATAATCAAGTCAGAGACAAGATCTTTCACTCACTTGGAAGATTTGACATTTAAAACTAATATTTCACAAGATATGGGGTTTGGTAATGGATAAAAACTCATTCAATTATGTATTCATGTTATAGAACACCTAGAGTGTCATGGTTCAAAGTATTGTGTGTGTCAAGTGATTTGTCTACACCTAGTCAAAGAAGTTAACAACCCCAAGTTTAGACCGAAATAGAAGTGTTCAATCCATTGACAAATCCACAAATAAAAATTTACGAAGTACCCAAAGAAAAAACTACAAATAAGCATAAAAATATGAGAAGCCAATAAAGCATCAAATTCATGGGGTGATAATCACCCATGGCTATGACAAAGCCTAATTTATTACTCACTCATAGTTAAAGGAAACATGAAAGGAAAAAAATAGGGAAATGCAAAACATGAAATAATTGGAAATAAACTTGAGATCTATATAAATTGAGAGAATACTTACAACATTAATGAAGGCCAAAGCTTTAGAACAACGAGATTTAATACTAAAATCCAGAGAGATCTGTAGGTACCGGTATCAAGGTTTAGTATGATACCGGTACCTTCTGGGCAGTTTTCTAGCCCTCCTTTTCTTGATATTATCTTGGCCTTTTGGTGTCTTGAGCCTTGTTTATTGCTTCGTTTCTTGGTCTCGAAATTCAGTGGCGGAGTGCCATGTGGCCTTAGGTGCCTTGTGCCTGGTGCCTGCGCACCCTTTGACCTATCCATGGCGTCAAAAAATGTCTTATTCTCAAGTTTCTCCTGAAACTATCTAAAACACATATACACGCAATATCAATCAATTGAAGTGATAATATGCATGCGTGTGTGACAAAAATGAGAGAGAGAAACCTCATTATTTGCACTATTGAGGGTTTATCAGGGTACGCTGCTAAGTCAACGTGGCTTACTTTCAAACAACAGCATTTGAAGTAGAAAAGAACGAAGATTAACACTGTAAGAACCAAATTCCGGAGTCGTCTTGTTTTGGCAATTCCATATGACAAAACACATATTTTTATCGAGTTGTAATTTTATTGTTTTCCCTTAATTTTCTTAAGTAGAAGTCTGTATAGGATTAGAGTGGAAGGAATCGTTTTTTTATGTAATTTGAGAGTGAGTGTCTTCATCGTTTTGTTGCTGATCAATTTGGTGCCTTTAGAACAAGAAGATTGATCATGGGATCAATCAGTTTATTGATCGGGTCTCTCCAATATTGGCACAGGCTGCAGCGTGCGTTTTTCAGAGCATACCGATTGATAAGAGGATCAATCGGGTTGTTAATCGACATCTTCAAAAAGTCAGATCTACAATGTTCCGATCAATCGGCTTACGATGCGATTGATCGGATTGGAAACTTTATAAATATATCACGTCCTTTTAAGATCTAGGTTAGGACAGTCGGCCAAGAAGAAAGTGAGCCGTGTTTTTGTTTGTTCTTCAATATACTAATACCAAGAGGGTTGGCAGTGGATCTTGAAGCACTTTTGTTCATGGATTATTAATCAAAGCTTCAAGAGGATTTTACATCTTCGATCAAGTTCGATTTTTCGGTGGATTTCCGGAAGAACATTTGGAAGGCTTGAGGATTCGAGGCAACGGCAATCAAATACTGGGTGTGGTGAACGAGGAGTCGACAATCGATCTTAGGTCAATTGCGAGGATTCTCAATTGTGAGTAAGGTCAATTGTAACCGCACAATGATTTTTATAGTGTTTGATTCCTTCCCGTGGTTTTTGCCCATTTAGGGTTTTTCCACGTATATTTTTGTGTTCATCATTTTTCTTCAATTCTTATTTATTTACTTTAATTAATTGGTAGCAAAATAGGAATTTCACATGGTATAAGAGTGGGTCACTCGTAATCTGTAGGAATTTTTTCTTTCCTGAGCGGATCCTTAGTCTCGATGAACAATAGTTTGAAGATGAATCATCATTCTAGTTGCATCCCAATTTTGGACAGCGATAATTTTGACTATTGGAAGTCCCGTATTAAAGCGTTTATGAGGTCTGTCAACGAAGATATCTGGAAATCTTGTGTGGAAGGGTATACATATCCCACAAAGGAGGAAAATAGTACGACCCTCCCTAAATTAACCTCCGAATTATCCCCTGCCGAAAAGGCTGTGCTTCAGGCTAATAATCGTGCTCTCGATATACTTTTTAGAGCTGTAGATGTGATTGAGCACCGAAAAATCGCCAATTGTGAAATTGCTAAGGAAGCGTGGGATATCCTAGTAACATGTCATGAAGGGACCTATGTTGTTAAACAATCAAAACTTCAGAGACTTACCACTGAGTTTGAGACTATTAGGATGGAGGAGGATGAGATTTTTAAAGTTTATTATTCTAGGTTGATTTCCATTGTCAATATTTGTGAAACCCTAGGTGAGCCTATCCCTCCTCCTTTTCGTGTTATTAAGAAGATTTTAAGATCACTCCCTAAAAGGTTTAAAACCAAGGTGACAATGCTTCAAGGTAAAGAAAAGCTTAAAACCAAATCTGTTGAAGAGGTTGTTGGTATCCTTCAAACTTATGAAGCAGATATGTTACAATCTGAATCGTATAAATCCAAAACAAAATCTTCGGCTAAGCCGATCTCTTTTTCTAGTTTTCAAAAAGATAACAACGATTCTGTTAGTGATGTTGATCTTGACTTTGACGCTATGACCTTATTCACCAAACAATTCAAAAAACTTTTTAAAAAGAAACCTGCTGAAAATGAGTTTAAAAACCAATATTCAAACACCAAGGGAAAAGATGAAACTTCTAGTGGAAAAGGAAAAAGGGGAATAAAGGGACCGCCACATGGACCTAAGTGCTTTAATGTCATGGGTATGGTAATTTGGGTCATGAATGTGTCAATAAGTTGAAAAAGAAAACAAATTATAAGGCTAATATTACATGGGATGATGATACTGAATCAGATAAGTCTGAGGAAGAGCAAGAATGCAATACTAACTTTATAGCTTTTGGGGCATCTCTGCACTCACGAACTAGTGATGTTGACTCTTCTGATGGCAGTGATGATGAGAGTGGATATGGGATGAAGGATAGTGATGAGTTGAGAGAAAATACGAAGAGCTTTACAAGCAAAGTCTGAAAATTAACAAGTTCAATCTCAAGCTGGCAGAAAAATACAAACATGTTAGTGCAAAATTAGCAAAAGTGCAAAGTCAAGTGGATGAATTGCAAAGAGTTTTAGACGGGGTTACAAATGAAAGGGATAATCTTAGAAAACAGATGATAGATCTTAAAGAGAAAATCAAGGCTTTGAGTGATCTCAACACAATCCACGAAGGTAATATAGATAAGTTAAACACTGAACTTGCTAATGCTAGTAATGTTTTTGAGCAAATGAATGCAGGTTCAAAGAGTTTGGATGATATTCTCTATGCACAGAGGCTATCAAGTGATAAGTCTGGCCTTGGATATCTTGAGGTATCTTCCTCAAAACAACGATGAGGAAAGGTAATTGAGGAGAGCTTTAAAGAGGTAATCTAAAAAACTCCATTTATACCCACTGTTATGATTGGTTCTAAGAAAGCTCACAACACAAAAGATAGTAAGAATAACAAGTTCATCCCCACATGTCATTATTGTCAATTTAAGGGTCATGTTAAACCCAACTGCTTTGAACTCCATGGCTATCCCATCACTAATCATATTCATGCTCCTCAAAATATGGGTAATTATGACCAGATTGGAAGCATGAAACCTAGACCTCATCATAGGAAGTTGCATACATCAAATATTTCACATACCCATGTAGCATATTCTCATAATTATGACAAACATGTGCCGACATGTCATTTTTGTGGTGTGAAGGGTCATATTCAACCTAGGTGTTTTCAGCTTAATGGGTACCCACATGCTTCTTTCAATCATCAACATTTTAATAATTACGAGGGTAGAGCCCGTAGAACCCAAAAGTCTCGATGTAAGGTGAACCAACAGGAAAAGATCATGAATATGAACCCTAAACATGTGCATAAAATTTTTGCAAGCGTTGAGAAAGTCAAAACTAGACCTGCATGGGTGCGGAGGTCAGATTTGAGACCTCATACGGATTTATCTATCAACACTCTAGATGATGTTGGGTCATCCAGAGATGTTGACCTATCCTTTTGAGGGTTGTTCTTGGGTCCATAGTCTAGGTTGATCTACATTACTTATCTTGCACCTAGTACTATGTGTTAAACCATTTACTTAGTGTTATTACTTTTCTAATTTAGTAGTTGATGTTTATTTATTTTTTTTCATTTGTTTCATTGAAAAGATTAAAAAAAAAATAGAATTCTAAAATTTCAAAAATATTTTTTATTTTTGGTGACTTCATTCTGTGTCAAGTTACTATTAGGGGTGTACAAGAAAACCGATGTAACCGCCAAACCAATCCGATCCGGACCGAACCGGTCGATTTGGTTAGGTTCTATGGTTCATTGGTCTGGTTATGGTTCTACAAATCTAAGAACCGGTAATTATGGTTCGTTTATTGGTTCTCAATTTAAGAATCACGGTTAGAACCGAACCGGACCATATAATATTAATATATACTCCCTCCGTTCCATTTTAAGTGGCCGCTTTTACTTTTTGCCTTTATTTTTAAGTTGTCTATAACTTTCAATCTATAATGTATTATATACTTTTGAAAAGATTGTATTTTAGAACTCATTGATTTCTATCAAACAAGATTCATATTCCATATTTTTTATATTATAGATTGAAAATTATAGACAACTCTCGAATCCAGGTGGAATAGTAACATGGCCACTTAAAATAGGACAGAGGGAATATATGCATATATATTAAATATATTTATACATTTACAAAATTATGAATCTTATAAAATCCTATAATTATTTATTAATTTTATAAGTTGTTTTGTGTGCTCTAAATTCTAAATAATCTTTTGAACTCCCAAAACAGGTCCGGTCTTGCGGTTTGGATCTGGACAGGTTCTTCATGTGTATTGGTTAGGTTTTGGTTTTTAATTTTCTTAAACCGATAGGAATGGTCCGATTACTGGATTTGTAGAGAACCGGTCTAATCCGGACCGTGTGCACCCCTAGTTACTATCATCAATTTATCATGAAGATGAACATTCTTGATAGAGTATGTGCATGTGTTGTGATTTCTCACTCTTAGATGCATTTAGATGATGAGTGTTGCATGCTACATTGCCGTTTGTCTCCACTACTTCACAAAAATGCTAGATTGCTCCTTGTTCACGTTAGTCTCATGTATCTAGTCGTTTTCTTGTGTTCACCCCTTTGAGATTGACCTATGGCTATTATTCCCATGTGCTAGAGCCATTTTGATAGTAGTATATTGTTTACCTATCTGGGCGTTCATTGAGTAACCGGGCAATCGGGGTGAGGTACTCTCCCTCCAAGTATTCGCGTCAAAAGATGGATAGATCTTGTGAAGGTAGTTTTATATTGTTTACCTATCCGGGCGTTCATTGAGTAACCGGGCAATCGGGGTGAGGTACTCTCCCTCTGAGTGTTCGCGTCAAAAGGTGGATAGACCTTGTGAAGGTAGTATTGGACCACTTGCCTAGTAACCGGATCATCCGGCTCTATCCAGTCCGTATGTTCGCGTAAAACGGCAGTGGGGTAAAAGAGAAATTCTAGTGTTTGTGCTGCTCTCCAAAAATTAAAGAAAAAAGGGAGAATGTAACTTTGAGGGGGAGTATTTAGCTTGCTCATTCGTTAATCACATTGAGGACCTAGCTCGATTTGACTTCTTGAGGGGGAGTTGTCTTGAAACTCCTAGTATACATGAGAACCGACGAACTTAATGAGTTGAGCTTGATATGATCTTTGTGATTCATACACACTTTATCATTCGGCCATGTTGTTTGTTGCATTCTTAGTCTGATGTCTCTAAAGTGCGTTTCACAATATTTGTTCATGTTTTTGTCTTGGTGTGTGTGTTCATGGTTATTAACGATAGTTATAAGAGCAGGTGTGTCACATATGATCTTCTTCCTTTATTTACTCACATTTTTAGTGTTTCTTTTGTTATATCAAAATGATGTGGAAAAAAAATTAATATTCATTGTTTGAGGGGGAGTAGAATATCTTGCAAAATATATATATATATATATATATTTCTTAATTGAGGAGGAGTTTTGGTGTTCTATGTCATTTTTCTGTCTTATCATTTTTATTTTTATTTTTTTGCGTGGTTTGACTTCGTGAGGGGGAAATAATTTGACAGCCTGAGCGTATATGAGAAACCTCGTTTGTAATTGATAATCTTGAGGGCTACTGACATGTCACCCACACATTTATTTTTTGTCATCGATGCGTGTCTAATGCACATTTATGCTAGTATTCAACCCTCTCATAAATTTCTTATTTGGTTGCTTCTATTGGTCATTAATTGTTTAGTGCTCTTCTACTCGCATTTATTGCTTCACTGTTTATTCTATTCGCCCTTTGTCACTTCATGTAAAAAAGGGGGAGAATGATGACAAGGAGAGTAGGTTGCATATTGTTCTAATGTGGTTGGATGTTGAGTTTTATTTGTAGCCTCTGTACAACTCGATCTCAGTTCGTCTGTTGAATTCATTTTATAGGAGAGATTTTCATTGTAGTGTGTTTTGTCATGGAAGTGCCAAAGGAGGAGATTGTAAGAACCAAATTCCGGAGTCGTCTTGTTTTGGCAATTCCATATGACAAAACACATATTTTTATCGAGTTGTAATTTTATTGTTTTCCCTTAATTTTCTTAAGTAGAAGTCTGTATAGGATTAGAGTGGAAGGAATCATTTTTTTATGTAATTTGAGAGTGAGTGTCTTCATCGTTTTGTTGTCGATCAATTTGGTACCTTTAGAACAAGAAGATTGATCATGGGATCAATCGGTTTATTGATCGGGTCTCTCCAATATTGGTACAGGTTGCAGCGTGCGTTTTTCAGAGCATACCGATTGATAAGAGGATCAATCGGGTTGTTAATCGACATCTTCAAAAAGTCAGATCTACAATGTTCCGATCAATCGGCTTACGATGCGATTGATCGGATTGGAAACTTTATAAATATATCACGTCCTTTTAAGATCTAGGTTAGGACAGTTGGCCAAGAAGAAAGTGAGCTGTGTTTTTGTTTGTTCTTCAATATACTAATACCAAGAGGGTTGGCAGTGGATCTTGAAGCACTTTTGTTCATGGATTATTAATCAAAGCTTCAAGAGGTTTTTACATCTTCGATCAAGTTCGATTTTTTGGTGGATTTCTGGAAGAACATTTGGAAGGCTCGAGGATTCGAGGCAGCGGCAATCAAATACTGGGTGTGGTGAACGAGGAGTCGACAATCGATCTTAGGTCAATTGCGAGGAGTCTCAATTGTGAGTAAGGTCAATTATAACCGCACAATGATTTTTATAGTGTTTGATTATTTCCCGTGGTTTTTGCCCATTTAGGGTTTTTCCACGTATATCTTTGTGTTCATCATTTTTCTTCAATTCTTATTTATTTGCTTTAATTAATTGGTAGCAAAATAGGAATTTCAAACACATTCCAAAGATTTTAATATCCACCGCTACATGTTGTTTTTTGATTCTTTGATATGTTACACCTCGATATAATAGTGTCACAAAAAGAATTAGCACAATATTGGTTCGCACCAAAAGTTATTATAAAATTCACCGCCACTCCACCCGAATTTCCTCTGTTGTTACCGTATTATTTTTACGCGGTCTATCATTATTTGCTCCCGGCCCTAAACCCTGGGTCCCCCTTGTCTTAGATTTCCTAATTTGAGAAATTAACTACTCGCTCATTTCTTTGTGCACTTTTTTTAGACTTTTCCTGTAATATTCGTATTTTCGATGAAAAAGAGACCTTTTTTTTTTACATAAGTTAGTAATTGAATTACGAGTTTTATTAGGAGTAATTGAATTGGTGGTCCATCTGTTGTCTTGTAGTGTTGTATATTATGTTGGCTTACTTGCCAATTGGATTTACATGGTAGCTTGAAATAAAAACGTGGCCAGAAGATGTAATAGAGAGAACAGTGAGGGAGCCGAGAGATTTGGATCAACCACAGTGGGTGGCTCACGGTGGTGGAATATAGCCACGGTCATCGTCCTGCAATGAGGTACCAAAAGTATATGATATGTGTTCTAAATCATCGGAGTATTTCCTTTGTGGTCCTGTTTTCTATTCCTTTTAAGCTATGTTCATTAAAATCTATGAATTATTGTTGGAGCTGTATTATGTTGATGTATATGGGGCGGGGTGCCGTGGAACTGTTTAGTATGTGACCGAGTGATTTTGCCTACGGTGCCATCGGCCCGAGAAGCCATTGAGGCTGGGTGAGGCAAGTGAGGCCAGACCACTAGTCATATACTGAGGAGGACCTAATATGAGATCGTATTATGTGGATTGTTGTTGATTCGTGTCTCTAATTGGTTGGTTTTTTAAATTTCTGAGCCACTTCTATTTCCGTCGTATTGTATACTTTCCGGCTACATTCACTTTTGAGGTTGGCTGCGGAAGTGAGAGTTGGACGGGACGGGCGTTGGAGTGTAGAAGTGTAGTTGGATTCATTTATCCTAGATTTGTTAAGCTGTACTATTTTATTTTCATGGAGCTTGTGGATCTTGGTTGCTACATTTCTATGACCCAAAATATTAGTCCATTTGATTTGGTAATAAACCCAATGTCCTCTTTTCCCTTACCCTTGCTTTTTTGAAATGAAGTAAACTTTCAAAAAAGATAGAGGGTAAATATTAAAAAGTTGAATGATTTCTGTAATCATTATTCTTCTTTAAAAAATTGAATTCATTCTTTTTAAAACGTAGACAGAACAAATTGGGATGAACCCAAGGAATTGGCAAAAGTAGTTTTATACTGGGACTTAGAGATTTGTTCACTCATAAGGTCTAAGATTTGAATCCGTTGCTAATAAACTCTTGAGGCCACCGGAGGTTATGTCCGATTGTTATCTTCGGGGCCCCGAAATTAGGACATGTGTGTGCAAGCTGGTCTCGACATCCTGTTATAGAAAAACCAAACTGAAATAGTGTGCTACAATTATTTGGCTGAGCCCCGGCCACATCATTTTGGGTTTTGAGTCTTTTGACCCCCTCTAAATTGCAACTAACTCTGCAAATCTCTCTCTCTCTCTCGCAAAAGGTAATCTAAAGATTTGATTTCGAGGGCTTCGCTTTTGCAAGAGCTATCATCATTCCAAAATCAAAACCCTTTGCGGAAGGAAATCATCCACGACTGTAAAAGTACGTCCACTGCAACCTTTCTATATCTTCACAAATACAGCAGATTCTACAACAATGAATTCTTCCCATTTACACTAAAGAAAAAAATGTATGGTAGTTTTCAACTGCTCTTCATATCTTTGTTGAACTTAATTACTTAACAGCCCATTTCGATTGTGAGAAATGGTGTGATAGAAAGTGGAGACCTTTGGAGGGATTTGATGAGGAAGGGGAAGAAGCCAATAAAAATAATAATTTGTATACTTTTCTCTCCATTTCTCACCAAATTACTCAATCTATAAATGAGTGAGTTGGCAAGAAACTACAATCCTTTCTTCTCTTATCAAATCACTCAATCCAAAGGGGCTGTAACAGCCGTGAATCTTGAGTTTGACTTTTTATGATTAATACTGGTATATTGGTTGAGATTTGAAATAGTTCTCGAAAACCTTAATTAGTCATGGTTGGTTGGGAACTGTGATTGTTTAAGAGCATTAGCAAAAGTAATTAGATGAAAATTGCTTTGTTTTGTTTGGAACCGGAACTAACTGCTTGATTCCTAGGAAAGGGAGTTTGTTCCCGGTGGATGCGGACATTGGTCCCAGAGATGCTCTCATAAGCTCCCAAACAGCCCGAGTTATAAAAGGAAATATGAAAAGAAATGAAATAGAGAGAGAAGTGGAGCAGACAGAGAAGAACTTGCTAGGAAACAAGTTCCAGTTTGCTTAAGGAATTTTTACACACTCTAGAACTTATTAGGAAATACCCATTTCATGGTTTGGTTGGTAGGTTGATTTTCAGAGAGAGAGATGTGGTTGGCGGAATTTCTTTGAGAGAGAGAGAGAGAGAGAGAGAGAGAGATGGGTTCTTTCATAGGGCATGTTCTTCCAGGGACCTTGTTTCTTCTGGTTGGGATGTGGCACATGTGGAGTTCCGTGGTCCGTTACCTCTCAGACCCCACATCGTTTCGGGTTAGGGTTTGGAGTCCCGTGCCAGGTTTCGATGGTAGGATTAAATACTTGGAGCTTTACGTTATAGTGATTGGCGGTTTCATTGACCTGTGTATAGAGCTCTTGGTTGCTACCCGCTTGAGGTTCTTTGTTAACGGTGTATTGGATCCCTCTCACATGAACAATTTTGAGCATTCTGGAATGCTTCTGATGTTCTTTATCTTTGGTGTCGTCACGCTGCTCTCACAGAAAACGAGGTCAGTCTATCTCTTCTTTGGTATTCTAGCCATTTCATAGTGTAATAATTTCAAGTGACGTGCTTCTTTTTTGCGAAATTGTGGCAATTGGTAAAGTTTGGATCCCAGAAGTTTCCTGTTCTCTGCACTTCTGTACGCCTTTATCGGTAAATGTGGGAGTTAGAAATTTGGATTGTCGAGCTGTTAACGATTGGCCCTTGGAAGTGCCAAAGAGGCCGTTTTTCCTGTTTGTTTTACATCATTAATATATGGGCAAAGAAAGCCAAGAGAAACTGAAAGAGAGTGCTAGGGTGTGATGAATGTCATTCTAACTTTGATGAGAACTAGCTAATTGTTTCACTTTGCATATTCTGCATGCAGTTGACTTGTTTGATGCAGCTTCTGTGTAATGCTGCTCCTACTTTACTTTCAAACATATCAGGAAAAGTATTCAATGACATACATTTAATATTTAATCTGGGACAATATTCAAAATTTTCCAAGAGGAAATAAGAGTGCAAAATGGTGCCTTAAACTTCCTGTAGATGCAACTTGAATGTGTACACAGAGTAAGATCGATGACTGTGATTCTATAGAGAGTCATATTCTTTTGTGTTTTCACTCATCCCTATCCTTGTATTGGTGGTAGACTGGTAGTCGCCAATATGATCAAACATATGGAATGTTATTAAATCAGGTCTCAAATGCTGTGGGTTTTGTTAATCAGTAGTTTCTGTTGGGCTGACTTAAAAAAGAAAAGAACAAAACACACGAAGGCGACTCTCAGATTCGCGAATTGTGTCAAAACATTTAGTGTAGTTTGGAGAGCCGCAAAGCAAAGCAACTTCAAAAGAAATTAGATTGATCAGTAACTTTTTTTTTTTTTTTTTATCGGAAAAGAATTTATTAAGAAAACTTGACAAGGGGTACATCAAGTTAGGGGAGAGAATGGGGGAATCCAACCAAGGGTTGGATAAAATAAAACACCTGTTGGGACAAAGCCCAAACACCTAAAACCAGTGTTCTGAAAAAATGAGCACTCACCGCCTAGGCCCTAGAAGGCCCCTCGCTTACTAGCCCGACTAAGCCCTACTAATCGCCCGACTAGGCGCCGAGTACTCGGCCCTGGAAGCTAGAAGGTGATTGGCCACCCTGGGAGCGCCTAGCGAGTTTTAGAACCTTGCCTAAAACACCTAAATGCCAAGCCCTGACCAAAAAATCCTAAACATGCAAAAACCATGTCGTCCAGTAGCCACTACCCACACCCCACAAGCCGGAGTTGAAGAAGTGAACAGCCGGCATCTGCGCCGCCGTGAACCCCTTACATGGTAGGATCCCAAGAGCGACCGCCACTTCGAACCCCACAAACGGCCAGGGAATCTTACCACCGAGATCCCATCCGCCGCCGCTCACTTCTCGAAAAAAAACGTCAACGACAACCTTACCGAACACCTAAAACTCATTGTACTCCCCAATGAAAACCCCAAAGGTGCAAATCAAATTCTCAACGGCACCCATAGTGCAACTCCCAAAGTGCAATTAATGCAACAACCAAAGTGTTGCCTTCATGCACACCTAAACCCAGCCCATGCCTTGATCGTCCCAACAAACTAACCGCAGTACTGATGTAACTGATCAGTAACCTCAATCTAGAGGATATGACTCCGGACCATTTGGATGCTAACTTTTTTTTTATTTTTTATCGTTTGGAAGGGGATGCTAACTTTGTTGTTGGAATAGCCAAAAATGCTATAGGTGGTAAATGCTATACCACTTATAATGGCCATAAGTGAAACAGTTCCAGAGGAGAACTTTTCTTGGGAATTCTATCTTGTTCTCCAACGTAGTTTCGTTGGTGTCCTAGTTATGCGATGCATATCCTTTTAGTTCAGGTTTGCATCATCATGTTAAATTTGACAAAACCAGTTTCCTGATATGCTAAAAGTAAAAATCGTGTCACCGAGATTTTAGTTTTATTGATAATAATAGCCACATCAATACGCTATTATTATTTAGTGAAACGTGGGAGACGGAGGGGTCTTTGATTTGCAGTGGTCAAAGAGAAGCTTAGAGTTACGAGTCAATGTTATTCGAGAAGATAATTGACGAACAAGCTGAATATTTTCTGTTCTTGTCTTTTTGGAAGCATCCCTTGCCTCGCATAGGTAGAAAAATGGTCTCCTTAGCTCAGTAAGAAACTGTTTTTCGGGTATTTGGACATTTTTCTAGTTTTTCTATGGCTGAAAGTTTATGATTCAACGTCCACTTTAAATAAACCGACTTGATAACAAGGATATCTTGTAGTACATATGTTGAACTATAAGTCAGCATTATGTTAATGCCAAATAGAAGTTGCGTAAAGCTTAGAAAGTACCTTCTAAAACTGCCCAGTTCTTGGATATGTGTCGGCTAAAATGTTAGATCCTTTAACTACGAGTCTAGTTGACCTCTGAAACCAAGTCTTGTTCGACTCCTTCAAAGTTTAAGAAGGCTGGGAGAACTCTTTAATTTTCAGTTTATTTGATAATTGAATCTTGTAGCAGTAAAGGAAGACAACAAAAGTACATGTAGACCCTGCTCACTTTGAACATGTGTTGAGTTGATATGTTCTGTTAACTGTAGCCTGTAGGCACAAGTTGATGAATTTCTAAGGCATCTGACTGCTGTCAGTTTTGGCACTTGGGCCTCCAAATATTTTTGTCTCGGGAATTGGACTATGCCTCCGAATGCTTCATGACTGAGCATATTTTATTATGGAGCCTTTTGGCTTCGATTGTTTTCGAACTCCTTTATAGTTCAAGGTGGAACCTTACGCGAACTTTCTGAAGTTTTATATTGCATGCATTGAGACTATTGTCCTTGGAAGTGAGAGAATCTTTTGAGTCTTTTTTGTTTGATTACCTAATTACAACTCCAATGCTCGTCGAGAGCTTTGACCCCTATGTATAAACGCTATTCTCGTCACATTATCTTACTTTCGACATCAGATGAAACACAATGAGACTCCTAGAAATGGAAAGCTAACCTTATCTTCTCGTTTGTTCAGCTTTCTTCCCTTGCCAGAAGGAGCTTTGTGCTTGACCGCCGCCACAGCATTCTGCGCGGAGTATGTCCTATTCTACTTTCACTCCACTACCCACAAGGGCCTCGAGGGATACTACCACCTCATCCTATTCCTCCTTATAGCCCTATGCATTTTATCATCCGTCTGTGGAGCCATCTTCCCGACAAGCTTCCCAGTTGATCTGTGCAATGGCATTGGAATAACACTCCAGGGCCTGTGGTTCTATCAGACTGCGTTCACTCTCTATGGCCCAATGATGCCTTCAGGTTGCCAACTCAAGGGGGATAAAATTTTATGTCACTCATCGGGTAATGAAATCAGAGGCGAGTTGCTTGCAAATTTCCAACTATTTATGATGGTGCTTGGTGTCCTTGTTGCTGTTGTTCTATCGTATGTTTTCAACTCTGCTTCAATTTTTAGGCATTCTGGTGTTAAAAGTTCGCATCCAGCTGACAGTTGACTTGATCGGATTAAGGTATATATTTTGTTTTTACGAGCTCTCTCTTTCTATTTGTTTCAGAAATGGATCTGAGTTTTTTCTGAAAGCAGATATCTTGAACTTTCAATTTTGGTTGCCCGTAAACTATATGCAACGTGTAGTTACGTAGAGTCACCTTGGAATTCTGTGTATAGATAAACAGGGGTTCAATAATATGGATCATCGTGTAATAAAGCAACTCAATTTACTTTTCAGCAATAATGGTTATGAAATGGTGGTTGTTAGTTTGTTCCTTGAATGATATGTATTCTCACTGTTGCGCTCTTGGGGGAAAAAACTCCGATTTTGTTAAGTCATATAATTGATAATACGAGCCATGAAAAAACTCTCCCTCTCCGGTTCTCTCCCTGATCTCTCCCACATTCCACACTTCTCTGTCTCGCTTGATACATCCATGTATATAGAGATAGAAAAGAAAACACAGAGTGCCCGCTGCCATCAAGGCAAACGCGTGAAACAGATGGGCAGTTGGTTGCTGACAGTCTGGGTGGATTCCTCTAAATAATGCACACTACTCACTTGAGAGTAATAAAACTGACCAAGGCAACACAGTGTCTTAACCTTTCTTAACTTCCCTATTGTCTTCATGAAAATATGAATTTATCTTTGTTGTGGGCGTTCTCCCCATTTGTACTATTTTTGTTGTTTAACTTTCTTGCATGAATCTTGCATGGTATAATCTCCAATTTCATTGGTGCTCATATTATTGTATTCATCCTGTAATGATAGGAAAGAAAAAATAAAATGACGAACTAAAATTAAGAGGAAAGTTGCGGTCTTTTCCTTTCTAATCCCTTTCCCTCCAAACTCTCTCGAATGAGATGAGTACATTGCAACAAAGTTTAAATTCCTCAGTCCTTTTGATATGAGATCCGTCATCACCTTTTGATTAATGGAGCTAACTTTTGCAGTCTCAAACTTCTGCCACGGCATCATTCACCTGTACCTCTATCCGCGGATTGTCACTGTTAATCTTGAAGAGTTTCTTGCTTTGTTCGAGGTCTCTGATGGCATCCGCGTAATTTTTGGCACACAAGTTGTACCAGAACTTCAACTCGGAGTCCTTTGTCTTGTTGTCAGCAGAATTAATCTTTTTGTGAATTTTCTTGGACAAGGTATGCATTAAGTCGATTGCGAAACACAACTTTTACCTCTTGCAGTTTGCGAATCGTTCTTCATCAAACAGAGGCACCAGTGAGGGTTCATGGACTTGGAGCATAATTCAATACGCTTGGAATGCTTTTTCCCAGCAAAAGAGGGGCAAATGAACACAGAGCAATCCAAGAGAAATTAGCATGAAATATTTAGCAAATGAATATGCCTTTTTTTTTTTTTTTTTTTCCTGATCTCTATTTCTTGTTTATGTTTCTTCCCTCTTGGATGCAATGGGGAATGGATGAGAGTGGATCTTACATTAGATTTTTTTTAAAGGTTTTAAGGGTTGGATATTAAAGCAAATAGTCAATGTTTTTATGAAATTTCCCACATGGTACTAACTGGTATTTAAGTATTTTATTCAATCTTTTGTAATAGCTGCATATTAAGTGGTCTATTGACTTCCTGTCTCTGCTATGTTAGATTACCTTTTGAGATTCAATTGTCATTTGATAATTATTTAACTTATGGGTCTAAATTAAACCGTACATTGGAATTCGAGACTGCGAGTGAAAAAAAATTCGCATTACCGCAACACTATCTTGCTAGGGCGAGGTTTGAACTCGAGACCTCCCATTTGGGAGGATCAAGGAAGTGGCTGCCACCTGGTCTATAGCCTATTGGCAACTTATGACTGAGTTGTTTACTCTCAAACACTCTTTTAGTACGTAAAAGAAGTTAACGATCAAACAAATCTGTCAATCAAGTCATAGAATTCATTCCCACTGTTTGAGGAAAACGTGACTAAAGTAACTAGTTCGAATTTTTCCTTCCTGATACCAAGAGGAAGTTACTGTAGGCAATGGTCTTACATATGCAAAAGCAATATTCTTATTCCCTCAGTGTATGCAAATAAATTAGACAACCATAACTTTCATTATCATTGATTCATTAAACAGGTGGTTCTCGCTCCCTCTCCGTGCATTTTCCAAAGGAATTTGACCCCCGGATCTTGCTGGTAATCGTATCGTTGAACCATATCAAGTCCATGTTGGTAATGCTTGTCCAGTGCTTCTATAGTTACAGAGAAGACTTCTCTTCAATCCACAATGTGAATTAGATCGCGTTGTTGAGACTTATAGACTCCTCTGATCTGATCAAGTATGAAAACTGAGAATAGAACATCCAAATTTTCTGTGTGGAAAGGTATATAACCATATGGTTAACTGGGTTTTTAAATGTAGAGTTAAGGAGTTAGCCTAGTGGTGAAGTGCTGTGATTTAGCGTTTGTGCCTTCCTAAGGTTTTACGTTCAACTCTCCTTGCAAGCAACTCTTTCTTACATTCACCCCATGTGGGAGGAACTGGCTTTTATGAATGAGCGGAGGTAGCCCCACAAGCATAGAACCAGATAGACGAGAAGGAATTCGAGTAAAAAATGCAGGGCGGCCCAGTAAAAAATGGGAGCAAGTCTTTGGTATTCTGTTATTATTGCAAGTTCTTGACCCTCGGAGAAAGATCTAGATTCAGGAAATTCCTGTACGTCAAAATAAAAACAAGGGTGAGACCTACTTTCTATTAGAGTTTCGATTACATAAGTAGAGTAGAAAAAATATTCACTACTCATTTGGAAGGTGTCAGTTCATTTCGCCACAACCACCAGCATCATCAAGCCAGCAGCGCACCACTACAGCGACGACAGGAGTGAAAAGAAAGATCTTTTGGATCACATAAAGTTGACCCATGGATTATATTTCCGTGACAATGACGAGTTTAGAACGTCAAATCGTATGCTTACAATTTATACAATATGAGAGCGAGAGAGTTGTCATGGCATCAATCTTCTTCTTTGTTTCCTAAGGTAGCCCATAGCGTCAATCTTTGAAGCCTGCAAATACGTGATGCCAAAATGTCATTTTTGGCCGATTTCTTAGAGAATGTAAGTAATAAGAAAGCAAAGAGTAGACTACAAGGAATCGAAAAAAGTTGTACTTGGTATGACTAGTATCATATACTCCGTAGGTGGCAGCAGGATCTGATAACCTGGGCTACATCTCCCAGAAAACTAGATCTACATAACTAACAAATATCCCCGGACACGAACAGTTGAACACAATAGCAACATAGCATGAATTAACTCGCCCATGTCATAACAGCTTTTATTTCCTACTTTCCTCTTTCTTTCATAAGCTAGATGTTTGAATAAAATAGGACTAACAGAAACATATGGAAGGTCGTAACACTTGATCCAATTTGGTGTTTAAGTTCTGGAGATCATATTTGGAAAATAATCCGCTGCCAATTTTTTCAAGTATATAGAAGAAAACTACACGAACCCCTATTCTTTTCGCCCAAGGGGTCCACGTCCTACTCTGAAGTTTGAAAAGAGAGGGCTAACAGTACATTTACATTGAATTGTCTTTGTTTGCATACCTTTGCGAGGATGGAGTAAGTTAGCGCCAAATTCCTGCAAATGATCCAGAATAGACCTAGTATGGGTAGACATTACCCTCGGCATGTCAGACAAATCTACCACCTCACTGGACAAATCTCTAAGCTTGGAGCTAGAAAAACTTCCGAGCGCTTTCTGTTGTAAGCCTGAGATGTGCGAGCCCATGTTACTCCAGCCACTTGCTGAACCATTTCCCAAGTTGAGTAAACCACTGGATCTGGCGATCTCCAATGCACTACTTCTTGTGGCCATAATAGCTGGAGGGAGAGAGTTGATCAACTTTTGACTGAACAATTGTAGAAGTCCAAGCACATTTATAAGCTAATTTCATCTTACTGGATAGTGTAGCAGCTTACACATTTTTGTGTCTAGGACTTCGACTTTAGGCTTATGGGCCAAAAGCACTTTAAAATGATGAAAGAAAAACCTGTTTTTCAGGAAGCTAGTATGCATTTAAGCTTCTACTTTCCAATAATCAGCTTCTACAAGAAGTTCAGCTACAACAAACACCTAGTAAATAGGACTGTACATAATGATTTCATAAATACTAATACTAATACGTGTAGCGAGTAGTATAAAAGCAAGTATGTTACAAAAGTGACGAGAGTACCAGAATAAGGAACTTCCAGGACATAATTGGCAGGAAGACCAATGCCGAAACCAGCCAGAGTGATGCCAACACTAAAACCAAAACCACAGCCAGCTCCAACATAACCAATCACCTCAGGGCCAAAGCCAGGACCCCAGCCAACCCCACAACCAAAGCCTATGCCCATGCCCCAAAAGGCTCCAGAAGTCGGATGCACTGGATTCCATCTTTCATATCTCCTGAACAAGCCTTTTATAATCATCAGTACCTGCAGTCAGAGTAGGTAAAGACGAAATAAATAACAAGAAGTGAATCATAAGAGGAAACACATAATTCGCCTTGTGCACCAAGTTTCCAGGAAACAAGTTATAGTCCACCCTATATAATAGTCGCCTCGGCATACCCCAACTATGTACCCATCATTGTCTCAAATTACAAAGAAATAATTACTTCCTCTTTTTTGATAAGTTCTGTGAAATATCGTCGTTTCTTTTCAACATCATTTTTTAAACTGACAGGAGGGAGCCCTGTACATATATGGGGTAGAAGATGATCTCGGATATGGGACGACGATGGACCAAAGATTAGCTCCACTGTTGGACTTATATTTCAGATTACTTGATCAAGATTAGACACTTAAAAACGACAAACATCAAGAAACAATATATTCTTTGACTTACCGGATATCTACCTTCACGCAAAATGTCATTTTTAGGCAGTAGCATACAAAATGTAAATTTTTTTTTTTTTTTGTGAATGGCATACAAATTGTAAATTGAGTCCCCTCTTCCCACAAAATGTAAAAATCGGTCGATACAGCTAGAAAAAAAATACATTTGGTTTTGGCTAAAATCACTGCCTTTGATCGAGAGATTTGACATTAAAGATTATGCAGCCAACAAGTTGGGACAAGGCTGAGTTGGGATTTTCACTTTTTATGTCTTTTTTGGGTAAGAAGATTTTTATTTTCTATACTCACTAGTAACATTATCTCCAAATTTATCAAATAAACATCTCACCATATTTTAGGAAAAGAGCAGACTAAAAGCACTAATCAAAAAGTTCACTCCAAAACTCATAGATAGTTGGCTCTCACATTTGAATTCTTCATCACCTCTATGATAAGGCTACCCTAATTATTGTTGGTTTTGAAAACAGGGAATCCATAGATACCACATTAATACAAGGGACATACCCAAGTGGACAGTAACCAAACCGATGACTTGAATCCAAATCAAGTGGGGTCGGCTACATGAATTTGTCTTCTCCATTGAGCTCTGTTGAGGGCATCATGTTTCGTCATATCCAGAAGATTCAGATCCTTTCGAACTGCTGCCTCTAAAATCAATTTTGGTCTCCCCTACCCCTTAATGCTACATCTACACTAACCATATCACTCCTACCTTACCTATCGAGCCATCTACAATAACTTTTATCGCCACACCAGTATGCCAAACTGACCTTAATGCCCATTTCATTTTGTTCTAAGCACCCTCAGGCAGGCACAAATCGTTGCAGTGCGAACGGAAGGCCCTAGAATAACTCCTTTTCCATAATCAAATTCACATCATATGATCTAATGAGTCTTTTAGGTGCCGGCTGCCAACTACCGAATGCACAACTCTCCTCCTTCATCTGGTAATGGACATACTATGTGGCAGATAAGACTATAAGCATGACACATGCCCTAGTGAACAATGTAAAATTTCATTCTTCCTAGGTTTACTCCGAGAAAGCACCTTGTCCTAGGAAGATCTTCGCCTATATGCAATGAGATATTCTTCTTGTTAACCGATGTGGATGAGCATCACACCCTTTCCAGTTCTAGAATGTGAATTGTGTGCTGTTATAGGAAGCCCAATTGAAAGTGTACTACCTTAAAACATATATTGTTTGCTGACCAACGAAGGACTAAATCGAATAACACTAATTTCAGAGCTAGCCCACTTCACTTTTTGTAACCCCCATTGCATTTTGTTCGAAACACCCTGGGGCAGGCACAACGCTCCGCATGAAGGGAATACCCAAGCATAACTCATAAGTCATAAGCATGGCACATGCCCAAGTGGACAGTATGCGATTTTATTCTTCCTAATTTTCCTCCAAAAAAACACTTTGTACTAGGAAGATCTTCATGTATATGCAATCAGACATTCTTCTTGTTAACCGACGGGGATGAACATCACACCCTTTCAGTTCTAGAATGTGAATTCTATATTTCTATGATGCTACGAGAAGACCAACTTAAAGGGTACTACCGTCTACCGTACTTATGTATTGTTCCCTACATTGTTTCCTGACCAACGACCAAATAAATGAAACTCCAACAAAGACGATATGTTTTTATAACATGACCTATATCAAATGCAATTCTCTCTTCCCCTTTCCCAAGTTAGACAATCTGCCCTGTTGAAGCATGTGCAGCAGCCTCAACAAATATCCAAACTTAGCCAAAGGAAACCATTAAGTTCTTTTAATGATATACTCCAATTTTGGTTAATTAGAACAGCTCAATGAACGCAAGTGGAGTGTTAGCCCAGTGGGACGATGTACTCCCATGCATTTCATTGATTCAAACCTCACTGAATACGACTAACGATACCGACTTTTGTCGCGCAAAAAAGAGAAAAAAGAAACTCAAAAATCCCCAATTGTCAGAAACTACCCTTCCGATAAATTTACAGAATCTACATGAGCTGATATATAGACAGAGTGAAACGCTAATTTCAGAGCTCGCCCACTTCATTTTTCCGTTTGTTGACTCGTCAACTAAACACAAAACTCTTGCGCTGAGTATTAAAAAAAAAACCGAGTTCCGTAAAAAAATTATCAAATTTGGAACATAAACAAACACACACACACACGAGAAAAAAAAAAACAGTGACGAAATATTGTAAACTCGTGAAATTCGTGTGCACAAACACGGAGAGAGAGAGAGAGAGAGAGAGAGAGGGGGTATACATTACCATAAATCCAAGCTTCTCTTTGATATTACTTTTCCTGGAGAGAGAGAGAGAGAGAGAGAGAGAGAGAGGGTTAATGTGAACAAATCGCGCACTCAGTGCAAACTCAGTACACTCGCACAAACAGCACTGAGTTTTCACGAAACTCGTGCGAGTTTCCCTAAGGACCCTAACAACACATAGTTGACAGGTTGACTAAAACTCGGGGTATCCTAGTAATTCTACACCTAATCTGAAGCCGATAAGCTTTTCCTCCAAATATGGAAAATCACCACCACCACACCATTGGAAACGCATGTAAAGAAAAACCCCAAACAAAGAGAAAAGAACAAGAGAAAATATGGAAACTTGTTCAATTCCAAGAACACTACCCGTCTTATCCTCATCTCCCTTAACCCCAACCAAACCCATTTCCCAATTCTCAATCCCCAACCCAAAACAATACCAAAACCAAACCCACTGGGCCCACTTCCCACCCCTCTCAGCAACTCTGAACGGCCCAAGAGGCTTTGGACCCTCCCCAAAAAAAACCAAGAGGCCGAAGAAGAACCAGAAGAAGAAGAAGAAGAAAGGCTATGACAGTGATGATGAAGAAAAAGAGGAGGAAGAAGAAGAAGAAGGAGATGCAGAGGAAGGGGTAATTCCGGAAATAGTGACCAACAGGATGATAAGCAGGATGGGATTCTCAGTGGGTATTCCTCTGTTCATTGGGATTCTGTTTTTTCCCTTTCTTTTATTACTTGAAAGTTGGTTTGAAGATTGATGTGCCCAATTGGGTGCCCTTCATTGTCTCTTTTGTGTTCTTTGGGACTGCCCTTGCGGGTGTTAGTTATGGGATTGTGTCCTCTAGTTGGGATCCATTGAGGGAAGGGTCACTCTTGGGTTGGACTGAAGCTCGGAAGAACTGGCCTGTTTTTTGGCAGTCTCTCAGGGGTAGATCTGGAAACAAATAGCACTTTTTCTGTGAGTTCTCTGTATTTTGCCGAGTTCATTGCACCATTTTTCTTTTCCTTGTAATAATAAGGTTATAGCAGCACCTTTTTTTACTGCATTTTCTTTACTCCATACAGATCGTTAATTGCAGATGACTTTGGCTGTGAATCTATCTCTTGATAATGTAGCATTTTGGTTTTTTTTTTTTTTTTTTTCCCCCCGGTTTGGCTTCGTTGAACGACATGATTTGTGGAAAAAAGATGAACTTAAGATCCGGATAGAATCAATACCGTTGAAAATATATCCAACAGTTCAGATGTTCACACCAAAGAGCGCCCTCTAAGTCTCCATTTCCTAATATAAAATAAGTTCGGTAGCAAATCACTAAATCTCTACTCTAAAATATTTTGCTTTGCACCCTTAATTGATTTTCTCTATTGATTGATGGGGAGTCAATTTAATCTTTTGACTTGCACCCTTCTGTAAGGGATGATCCATTTCTCGTTTCTTTATATTGTGTTTGTTCATGCATTTTATTTTTTCCTTTTGTAGCATCTCCGTTCTTTCGTATGTCAAGTTCACAAGCATGTGTGGTCGTGCTCGCTCGTTTCGTATGTCAAGTTCACAAGCATGTGTGGTCGTGCTCGCTCGTTTAGGCAGCTTCCTCCATCAGGTGGCGGGTTCAACTCCTGCCTTTTCACATCGCTCTTCCCCAGGATAGCTTAGAATTAGGATTTGCCATGTTCCCCAAAAAAAAAAGTTCAAAATGCAAGACTTTTATTCGCATATGAACCCTGGACTTGGGATCTTGTTGTGACCTAAATATATATGTTCCATTTTGTTTGGCTCGTGAATGCAAAAAAATCACATTTGATCGGTCATCAATACTTTGAAAAAATCACGTTTGATCGGTCATCAATACTTTGACAATAACACTTTTGTTTTGGCTCGTACCAATATTTGATATTCTGTTATTCTGTTATTCGGGAGGAAATGATCAAGAACAGAGGAATCTAAACAACACACAACAGACGACAAACTTATTAGGTTCATTAACTCCTTACCCATTATAACTTTTTAAAAGGACAAAATTATAATTGTACAAATTTTTTACCGATGAACTTTTCAAAATAGGCACTTGTTAAGGACAACCCAAAATGAAATTCTAGACTAGTAAAAAGGGACGGAAAGAGTAATATTTACACCTGAATTTCGAAACTTTGCTTTATATATAGGGTCATCATTTTACTTGCTAGAAGAGAATTTTGAGCAACAGTATAAGCATTTGTTTTGTGTTGTGGACCCGCTGCCTCTAGTATTGTGTTAAAAACCAATTGCTAACAAAAGGGCCAAAAGGGTTCAGAAGTTTCAATTTGCTTCCATTGTATCATTTCTATTTGCTTGTGGATTTGGGCTGAGGTGGGTTCAGAAGTTTCAATTTGCTTCCACATTTTTTTTTATTTTGTGGTCCCATACGATAGCCATTGTTTATTAATCGCTGCTACATTATGCATAAACACTGTCAAAGAAAGTTTTTTTTTTTTTTTTTTTCGTTCGTCATTCCTAATCTATTACACGGAAGAGAGGGGAATGAGACTCGATTCCGAGATGCAATGTGGGGCATCCAAGAGCTCTACTGCATGAGTTAGTCACCACTTGCTGGTAAAGAAAGTTTGAGATAGTCAAATTAGTGAGAAGTCTATGTAGCAACTATACAAAATTTTGGTTACCAGGAAAATGCATAAATAAAAAAATAAAAATTATGTTGACTAGTACAAAAAAAAAAATGTAACAAAAATATGCGCAGCTATTTTGATGTTTACCATGCTTATCTGTAACATTATAAAAAAAATTAAAAAATGATAACTAATAGATAACCAGGGATAACTACTGAGCTAAGAAAATATGCGTAATATACACCAAAAATTGTGTACCCCACGCCAAAAATATGCCTACCATCATTCAAAACTAGTACTCCATTAGATTACGCAAAATACCTTTATATACATTGATTTTTATTGTTACCAATATTTGAGCATGTATTTGATACGTCTATAAGAGCAAAAAAATTAGTCAAGCGAATTAAGAGCATCCTTATCAGCCTCACCAAAAAAAACACCAAATTTAACCACAAAAACACCTTTTATAATTTGGCAAGCCACTTTAGCAAAAACTTAAAAAATCAGACTTTCTATCCAAACTTTACTATATTAAATTATTCCCCTCAAATTTATTAAAAACAAATTTCCCTAAAATGTTAATCTCCCGCATGGGGAGTTGTTTGTGTCAGCAAAGTAGTACAATTTCTCCCCTGCGTACAACTTTTTCCCTAAAGTCCTCTGGTCCCTTCCGTCTTCTTCTGGTTCCTTCCGTGTCTTCTGTTCCCTTCACGTACAAATCTCACGGCAAAAACAATTAAAAAAGAAGTGGTGCGTGAACAATGCCTACTCAAATTTGAGTAGGCACTGTAGCAAAATAATTTGGGGACGAAGAATAGAGAGGCTGATTTTTGGAGGTTTTGAGGAGTTTGGCTCCCTATATTAGCTGAAAAGCTAAAATAGGGAGCTTGACGAGGATGCTCTAAGATGGAAGGGTCAGTTTCAATGTGCAAAGACCATTGCAAACGGTTCGATGAAATTCCGACGGTATAAAAATATGTTGTATACAATATTTGTAGTTTGATATTTTGCGATATTTCATAAAACTGCAGTTAAGTTTCTTCAATAATTTTTCATTTAACTTTGGGCGGACTTATCCTGAAATCCATCACCATTGTCCAATAGTTCTTGCAGATTTGGACATTATCATAATATCAAAACCACTTTTTATTTTTCAACTTAGGTTTGAAGAGTATCAAAATTTGTTATATGACTTGTCACAGTAAAAATAAGCCACATGTTCACCGTTAAAAAAACTTCAATTTCCTGGAAAGTTTAGAAAAATGACCCATTTTGTTGCTCAAAAAATGACCCATTCTATTCAATTACGGAGCACAACATCCCCAAATTTGCAACCAGGATGAACGGGCGATACAGAACAACCGAAACTCTGCTTCGGAAAAGAAGAGAGACCAGAGATACACAGAGAATCGAACCGAAAAACCTCATTCCACCACGATCCACTTGTGTAAATCTCAGTTCAAGCTCGTACGAAATGCAATACAAGAGCAAACTGACAAATGCAACCCATATGGCTACGGGTAAGTTTGGAATGGAGAAGCAATGCCGTTTCTACGGGAGTGGAAGCTTTGGCAGCCCACTCAAGGGTTCACTCCGGTATATGCGTTGTCGTCTACGGGAGTGGAAGCTTTGGCAGTGTTGCAAGCCATGAGATGGGCAAAGAGCAATAGTATTACGAAGCTGTAAATTTTGATGGATAGCATTGAAGTTGTTCACGCTTTATGTTGTATTATGGATGCTAGTGTTTTTGTTAAAAGCGTTGTACTAGATATCTTAGATATGGTCTCTCATTTTGATTTTGTTAATGTAATGAAGGCCACCCGACAAGATGTGAGAAAGGTTTACAATCTTGCTCGGCGTCGCCTTTGTGATTATGTGGTTTAATGGATTTCCTTATGTTTATGGTTCAAAAAAAGAGAATTAATTTAATCCATTTGATTCATGACCGAAAAGTGACAAACCGTTAAATTAATGAACTCTAATTGATTACATGCCCATCAGAAAGCATCAAATAATTCGGTATCATTAATATCTCTGTCGAAACTTGGAGCCATATAACAACCATCTAAACTTAATAAATTCCACTATTTCAGGGACAACGCAATTTTATGTTTTTGCTACAAGTATTTCATTTGTCTTTACAAATTTTAAAAAAAAAATAAAAATAGATGGTTGTTTTTGCTACAAGAAGTTTAATCTTATTTTTGAATTATGTTCATGCAGAGGGTTCAAATAAAATTATTTATTTACGCACCATGAAACAATTTTTTATAGGTTTGATGAATATTTAATTTTTTCCCCCTATCTCTTACTATCTAAAATCTAATATTGAGCGTTTTCATTGTGTCACGAGTTCAATTTTTTTAATATCTTGAGGTGAAAATAATTTTTTTAGTCGCTCTCCATTTATTGAACAGGCATACCACTTGTACACGTATAAAGAAAAGAAAAATGAGGTAATGTGGGAAGAACGAGTACACGAGACTCTGATATGGACTTATCCGATAGCATGTTAATTTCTTAATCAACAAAAGAGCAACTAAAAGCTGGTTTGAAAAGGTTCAATTTTGGTCAAATGGATCTTTACTTTTCCCCACATGCCATCACACAATCAGTAACGGACTTGGGGTTGCTGCTGTGCAGCCCCCTGCACAGCAGCGTACTGTGCACCCCGTGGCGCGGCCGCGCCGGAATGTTTTCGACGATCGGAGACGTTCACCGCGTAGATCTCGTCGAGTACTACAAGTGTTCCAAAAATCAACTCGATCCGATATGGTTAAGTGCCTCATCGGAACACAAATAACTTGAAAAACATAGGTTCAATGGTTTTGTTCCAGTGTTTGTGTTCATTTGTGTTCCATTTTTTTTCGAGGTATTTGTGTTCCGATGAGACACTTAACGATATCAGATCGAATTGATTTTTGGTACACTTGTAGTACTCGACGAGATCTACGCGGTGAACGTCTCCGATCGTCGAAAAAATTCCGGCGCTGCCGCGCCACGGGGTGCACAGTACGCTGCTGTGCAAGGGGCTGCACAGCAGCAACCCCAAGTCCGTAACATCAGTAACATCCTCTAATATTTTGTGGTTCCATTAATTGGTTGCCACTTTTTGAAATTTTCTATAATGCCCCAAAGTGGTATTCAGGCACCCATGTCCCTGTAATATGGACTTTTAGATTTAAAAAAGGGTAAATCTCAACCATTAGATCAAAATCATCCACAAAAAGTAAGGTAGATTTGCTAAAAACAATATGATTTTGTGCCTTTCCCGCCAAAAAACACAGCTGTACTTACCATAAAACACTGCTTTTACTTACCAGTTCTTTGCTAACACTTATCACAATACATGACTATACTTACCACCTGACATGGCTACACGTACTACCTTTTATGGCCACCCTCTCTTCAACTAGTTCTCTAAGTTTTTTTTTTTGATAACTAAATACATTGTGAATTCCATAGTTCCGTTGTGGTTGCATGGCCTGTCTTTAATCAAAATGGAGAGAGAAGTAGTCCAGATATGCATAAGCTGGCTAAAACACCCTTGACTATCAAAAAACATACACCGAAAAGCAGGGCTGGCCCTGAGCTAAGGCGTATAAGGCCGCTGACTTAGGCCCCCGAATTTTGGCCCCGAATTAAGGCCTCGGATAGGTACGTTTGATGCCTTTTCGTTCTCTCCCCTTCTACCCATTTCCTCACAAACGGATTGAAAAAATAAACAGATCTACATATATGTGCATATATACACACATATATGCACTAGATTTACAAATATAAACAGATATACAGAGTTTTTTTTGTACCCTTTACAATCGCCGGCGACCGAACTTACACGAATAGTCAAGACCACGGCAGCTCAAATCTCGAACACGAACATAAACAAATGGACAGCCAAGTTGGTACGTGTGTGGACTCTCTCACGGAAGGACAGGGGGTCGATTCGCACGCCCCTCTTTTTTCGAGTAAATATATATTATATTTTATATATATATACAATCCAGATCAAGTCAGGACACCCTGATATAGGGTATGTCCGAACTTTTCGTTACAGCCGTTGGATCTCATCCAATGGCTATGATAAAAAAGGAGAGTTCGCGGGTCTAAATGCTACCGGGTTGGGATAATTTTACCTCGTGGGTCATAACCCTTCAAACCGGGTCCTTCCCCTCTCAAACGACTGTCTGGAACGAAGAGAGAGAGAGAGAGAGAGAGAGAGAGAGAGAGAGAGAGATAGACGCGATTCGCGAAAGAAGAGAGAGAGAGAGAGTTCGCGAAGAAGGCGGCCAGTTGGAGACCATCGAAGGACAAATCGAGGTAGAAGAAGAAGAAATCGACATCCCAAGGTTCGAATCTGTCTCTCTGTCACATTTTTCTGGTTCGAACTATACTAGGGTTTCGAAAAGTTTTTTTTGGTTCGAAATCGAACAAAGCTCCATGTTTTGGCTTGAAAATGAGGTCGTCGACGTTGATCGTGTTGGGTTCAAGTCGTGCTGGGCTGAGAGTGGTCACGAGCACAAGCCGCTGCTGATCTCTAACTGAGCGAATTGAGTCTTTGAGTGGCTAGTGTCCATTGAATTCAAAGTTTGAAAAGGACAAGAACCGGAAACCGAACCGGTTTCTAAAATTTGAAAATTCTTAGAACCGAGCCGAACCGGACCGGTCTATTAAAGAACCGAAGAAAAAAACCGGTTCGTCTCAGCTCAGTTCTCCGGTTCGGCTCGGTTCTTTGATTTTTTTGTTCACCCCTAGGTTTAGGGCATCACCCTTTCTGATGTTGCACAGGGGCTCAAAGGGACCAAAGAGTAGGTCTATTTCAGTTGTCAGAGGGACTCGTCTAGGTTGACAACAGGGGCATTTCTCATAAATATATTTAGAATTGGGGCCGGCCCAGCCCTAGGCCTAGGACATTCAAAAAAGTCTAAAAATTAGCGGCACTCCCATATTTAGTATTGGGCTCGAGTAGAGCTCTTTTTCAGGCCCAGTCCACAAAAAAATTTACAAAAAGCAGTCTGTCTATCTCAAAGAGACAACTCAGGAAAGAAAAATGGTAGCTCAACTAAATTTTAATTTTTAGGCACAAGAAGCAGAAGTTCAAACATAATCAAGCCTAATTCTTTATCTATTTTAACTTATAAACTCTCACACCACTTTGTAATTGGAAAGGTAATACTTTTTATTCTTTTTTAACCTTAGCTTTAGTAGCTTATTTTTTTTATGCACTCCATATGAATCATGATTCTGTGTATCGTGTTTTTTTTTTTAATGGCTATTGTTTTTTTTTCCCTGATGTGATACGAACATGGGATCTATTGCATGGTTTGATACCATATTAGATTGTTAACCACCAATTATCTAAATACTTTTAAGCTATTAAAAGGGTGCCTTGATAGAATCAGGCGTCTAAGAATCTAGGGCACAGAGAGGCTTCCAATTCTTAGTTGGAACCGCTCCAAATTTTTTTCATTTTGACAATGTTAGCTCATTTTTGTCGTGGATAGGGGTGGACATGCATTGGCTTGGGCTGAGCTTACAAATAATAATGAGACTTGTGCAAGTCCAAACCTGGTCTATTAATAATCGGGTTTCATTTAATATGGCCAAGTCCAACCGATAATTTTTTAAATTTTTTAAGCTCGTTCAACAAGCCCATTTAATTTTCTAAAATGTATTACAAAAATAAATTAATCAACCATAATGATCACAAATTAGAATTCACAACCATAATAGTTATAGTTAAGTTCTCACAAAACTATATTAAAGCAAATATCTATTAAAAGAAAAGAGAAAAAATTGAAGAGCAAGAAGACAAAGATAAAACCTACTCTTAATAAGAGGAGATGCACCGCTTCAAGAAAAAATAATAAGCAATTTAATAAACTATTTTAACTTGGCCAAGCCGGGGCTCAAGGGATTTTTTCAAACCCAGCCCATTTAATAAACTGCTCAAAATCTCAATCCAGCCCAGCTTTATGAGCCTAAATATTTATCCCGAACCCTAACAAAAAGGGATCATAATGGGCAGACTTCCTGACCGGTGTGCACCCCTGTCTCCTCTTTTGGGCTATGTTAGCTTTTTTATTTGGAGTTACCTTATTTTATTTCTTCTCTCTCTTTTGACGATTAAAAAAATATATATTAACAATAATAATACATATGTAATTTGTTTATATACAATATTTATGATGTCAAGGCTCATTTTCGGTCCAAAAACAATTGACCACTGGTTGAAACAGAGGCTCCCTAATGAGCCATGGGGATAAGTAAGAGACCCGTTAGCTGGCCTCAATACATTGAGATATCAAAATATAGTTAGTCATACCATTTGAGGTTAAAGCTTTGGAATGTTTGAGTGCTGATCATCTCATGCTTATTTATTGCCAAAATAAGATTAGAGTGTAATCTTCGCTGTTTCCATAGTATTAGATTCGGGGCGGATCCATGGACGTTTATTTTACACACTCTTTTTGACACTCCATCTCAGCCCTTGAAACCAAAGGCTGAGATTAAAACTTAAACCGCTCCCCGGACGATACACCCTTGTTTTTTCCTCCCATTCCTGCGGTAGCCATGGCCGGCGAACGCTCCTTCGACGGTATCTTTCCTCTATGGAATCATCTTTTTCTCTGTTCTGTTTAATTTAAGTCGAAATTATGGGTAGCGTCTGAATTTTGGAAGACAGCTGATCAGTTTCTGGTTGTGATTAGATAAGTTCTTTGAATTTTCTCTGACGAGGTTCGATATCTGATAGATTGTAGATTCGCTGGAAAAGAACGAAGCTTTTGGTCAATTTGAGCCAAATGAGATGACGGGTGTGGTTCTTTGAATCTAATGAGATGTCCTGTTAATTGCAATTTCATTTGTTATATAGTTTTTCGATAACCGAAGGCTGCATTGTTTCTTTGTTTTGTTTTCCTGTTTATGTGATTTTTGTTTCATTTGAATTTGGGCAAGATGTTGTTCCTTGGATTTGAATTGTCATTCTTAAAATCCGTTTCTCATGGGTTCGATCTTCATTTTCTGGTGGAATTTATCGAAATCACGGCCAAAATCTTTTTTACATTTTGGGTGTCAGACAACATCTTGAATTTTGGATGACAACTGATCAGTTTTGCCGTAGCTCTTCGAGTTTGTTTGGAACTTGAGGATTGAAAGAACAAGGGAAAGAAAATAATAAGAAGGAAAATTAAAGGGAAAATTAGGAAGAAATTGGAGGGAAAATTATACTTGTTTTTTACACTTTCCCTTCTATTTCTAGGAACCAAACAAGGGAAAGAAAATTTTTTAAATTTTCCATTCTCTTTCCTTTCCATCCTTAAGTTCCAAATAGAGCCTTCAGCTTCAACTTTCCTCATAAAACATTTGGGTGTGTTTCAGTAAGGGAGGGAGTATAGGTAGGAGGAGAGAGGGGGATGTCACGTGAGAACTGAGAAGGGAAGGGGGTTTTTAAGTTTTAATCTCAGCCCTTGGTTTCAAGGGTTGAGATGGAGTGTCAAAAGGAGTGTGCAAAATAAGTGTCCATGGATCCGCCCCCATTAGATTCGGAGTTAATTTTTTTACTAAGTCATAGACTCATATACTCGTTGTCCTTTCATGAGGGAAAATTGAAGTGAAAGAAGAATGTTGTGAATAAGAATAGTTAAGTAGTAGAGAGAAAAATTAAATATGAAAACTAATGGAATCAAGGAAAAAAATTACTTCAAATTCCATTTAAACAGAGAAAACACAATAGGTAGTGGATAAAACAAAGGAGAAAATGTAAAACAAAGAATAGGCATCTAAACAAGACACAACAACAGACAATTTTATTTCGGTTAACTCTTCTCCATCAACTCTCAAAAGTCCTCCA
The DNA here is from genome assembly GCA_020921065.1 of Vaccinium darrowii. Lineage (NCBI taxonomy): Eukaryota > Viridiplantae > Streptophyta > Magnoliopsida > Ericales > Ericaceae > Vaccinium > Vaccinium darrowii. The sequence goes on along the minus strand of CM037152.1, from coordinate 4,789,950 downwards.
AATCTTCACTTTGCTATGGCAGCAACCGCACTTCTTACAGTGGAAGAAGGCGTCCCCTGTTGGCAGAGACGGGAGGTCCGAACCACCTCCAGTTGATTGAGCGTATTACTAGGAAAAGATCAGCAACCGCTTTTTTATGGATCCAACCCCAAATCACTTCAATTCCTGAGCACAACATCTCCCTATTTGAAAACAGGATGTACAGAAAATACAGAGCAAGAGAAACATAGTTCTTGAAAAGAATAGAGGCCAGAGATGTAAAGAGAATTGAACCAAACAACCCCATTCCACCACGACCCACTTGTATAAAGGTCGGTTCAAACTCATATGCAATGCAATACATGAGCAGACTGAAAAGTGCAACCCACATGGTTTTTGGGTGTGTGTGGAATGGAGAAATAGTATCGGCGCCCTGATACTGTAGTTGAAGGAAGTTAAAGAGGGCGGAAATGAGAAAAGCGAACACGGTGTGCCAGGGAGTGGGCATAGGACGTTGTTGCAAGATGTTGTAGGATTTTATGTTGATGAATGTAACATTGGTCCTTCCACTGAAGGTCCTACTTGTACTTTGTCTGAACATTATCAGAAAGTTTTTCGGTTCCTACAAAGAAAGGTGGATGGGAATGAGTGAGAGAGAACAGTGACGAATATGGGATTATTGTGTACCTGAAACGGGGTTGATTATGCCTTCTTTATAGGACTTCGGATGGTGGAAACTCATTATACGAACTTCTATCGCTACAATTACGTAAGCTAGAATTGAACGTAAACAGTAGCACTCTCATAGCGATCGCTAGATTACGTAAGCTAGAATTGAACATAAAAACAGTAGCTATCAACCAAACGTACCTGATAGCGACTAGAATAGAACACCTTGGTGTGAAGTTAATGAGTAATATCTATCAACCAAACGTTGAGATTAAATTTTTTCCACCTCGGAGACTTTTGTATCTTCGTTAGTCTTTACAACTCAATCTAATTCAATTAAATAAAATAGAAAGTGAGACACCATTTACGTTTATATTAAAAATGCACTATTACATCATCTTTTTTTCTTGGGGTCGCTAATAAGAATTTGCAGAATATTCTCATTATTTATACTTCAAAAAATATTCTCGTATGTTTGTTGTTTTCTCTCTGTCTCTTTGATCTTGGATGAAATACAAAAGAGGAGAAAAAGGAAACATACATGAAACAAGAATAACCGGCTGTGTTTGGTTGATAATTTTGAGAAGAATATTTTGAAAAATATTTTGGAGATAGTGTTTGGATGAGTTTTTGGAAAAAAGTAATAATTAGAGAGAAGTGTAATAATTGGAGAGAGAAATGAGAATAATGATTGGAAAGAGGGGTATGAGTAGAGAGAGAAATGTGATTAATGATTGGAGAGATGAGAGATGGGGAAAGAATCTTTTTGAAATTTTTTTTGGAAATGTGAAGTGAACAAAGTGGCATAATTTTGAATTTTATGGGCTTTTTCAGCTAATATCATAAAATGATTACTTAAGTCTTTAAATTCCACCAATGAATAAAAATCACAAGAGTAAAAGTTTTTAAACAAAGAAGCCAATAGAAATTTTTACGACAAAGTAGGGCCTAAATGGTCTACAAAAATACTTTGACAGTGTAAAGGACTATATATGTTCAACAATGCTCAACAGTAATTTGTTCTATAAAACCTCATCTACTTTGATAACATAAACAAATTACCGACTTGAACAATGTTTAATTGAGGACAAAATCAGTGTTGAAGGCACTCACGTTTTATGTATAGGTAGGATTAGACCACATAGAATGGAATCGAAAAATTAGGTAGAAAATAGAAAAACGTCGGAAAATTTAGGGGATAAAATCAAAATTAACTCGGGTTGGTGGGCCACGAGTGCTAAGTCTTGTCCGCAGTTAGAGGTGGCAATTTCTAACCCAACCCATGAACCCAACCCAACTTGCCCACTTAAAACCCAACCCAACCTACCCATATTATAATATAGGTCAAAAATAGGTTAACCCATATACACATGGGTTTAAAATGGGTTCAAAATGGGTTGGAACAAAATTAAAGAGATTTAAGGCTGGTACTATGGAGCCCATCCATCACGCAGTAACTCCCACACTTCCGCCCCGTTTGGATGCCGGAGATGATTTTGGGTGGATTTGTAATGAGGGTGGATTTGTAATAAGGGTGAGCCCACCTCCTAAGAATGGTAGATTTGTATATTAGGTGTTTGGATGATTTTTGGAGGAGGGATTTGGAAGGTAGATATGAGGGAAAAAGACCAAATTACCCACAATTTATTAATTTAATAAATAAAATTGATTAATTTCATTATAATTGTAATAAATACATAATAATTACAGTAAATACAAATAAATACATAAATAAACCTAAACTATATATTAGATGTTAAAAAAAACAAAGAGTTAAAATAAAATGGTATTATTATTATTTTTGGTTTAGACGAAAAAACAGGGTGTAGACATCAATTTGGAGCATGTGGAAACACCCTCGTTTTTCAGACAACGAATTTTTTATCTTTTACGGAGAGAGAACAAAATTTTGGAACAATGAGAGTTACAAAAACAGCTATATTAATTATTATGCCTTTTTATTATTTTTTTTTTCTAACTTCAAAGTCCAAATCATTCTCATCAAATTGTTTGCCTTGCAAAAAAAAAAAAAAATTCAAAATAATCAAACATCAGTTACTACAAACACAAAAAGTGTTTATTTGAAAGAATATAATTTTCGAGATCATTCTAGACGTTTAAATAATTTACAAAAGATACGATCTCATTGTATGATAAAAAAAAATCAAGGGGTTCTAGTGTGATTTAATTAAAAAGGAAAGAAGGGTCTTCACTGCAATTTCCATCGTCTTCCCTGTTCATCTTGTAGCTAGAAAACACCATTCATCTTCCCCGTTCATCGTCTTCCCTGTTCGTCTTCCCTGTTCATTGCAATTTCCGGAACTCAAAGATCACAAATAAGTGTACCAAAACCCTCCATATCACCCGGATTTGGAGGGATAAAATAGGAACGAAAATGGCGAAATCCACCCGAATTTGCTAACGACGGAGTTGAGTCTATCGTTAGCTAACGAGACTTCTCCTTGATTTGTAGTCCCAACAGTGTTCAAATCAGGACGGATATGAATCGGTGGAATTGCTGCCAAACGCCGGACTAATGTGGGTCCGAGATTACAAATCCGGGTCTTTTGCAAATCCGGCATCCAAACCGGGTGTTCTAGCCTTACGTATATCTCTCACTAACTTCCAGAGAAGTTATTTGGTGGTGTTGGAGAAATGCTCTAGGCCATTCAGAAATTGACATTTGGCTATTTGTCACCAAAACACCAACAAGAAGAATGTGGACCCCTCTGTGTCAACCAATCACCGACCAATCGAGCACCATCACTGCCATAGAATAATTTTTCGTCTCTTCCCGTCACACTCTCTCTCTCCCCTCTACCCGTCGCACACTCTATCTCTCTCCTCTCTCTCCATTTTATTTTATTTTAGATAATAAAACGTTCATAACTTTTGTTACACTCATTCACTTTTTATAAAATTTATATTTTTGAAACCTATTCATAAAGATCTACCAAATGATATCAATATTAAAATTAAGATTACGAAAATCTACAATTTTATTTTTCCAATGTGAATTTTACATTGCAAACTTTTCAATGTGAATTTCATAATTAACAACATTAAAATTAACAATTAACAAACTAAATTCACAAATTATTAAATTATCAGTGTTGGATAAAATTAATCTTTTCCAAGTTTACACATTTCAGCGAACTTGGTCCTGGTATATTAATTCCACGTTGTTGTTTCGCAAAAAATATATGTTGTTACGGGGTTATTAGACAACAATTCACTACAATTGGGTTGGGTTGGGTTGGACTAGACCCGTATTCAACCCAACCATATTCAACCTGTATACTATTGACTAGAGGTGTCAAACGGGCCGTGCTGACACGGGCACGGTAAAATCCTGGCACGGAACGGCACGGTATAAGTTGGCATGCGGCACGGCACGGGCACGGAAATGAGCGGGCACGGCACGGGCTAAGGTGGCACGTGGCACGGCACGACACGATCTTTCTACCGGCACGGTAAGAAGTCAACGTGGCACGAGGCACGGTATGGCACGGCACGACTTTATTCTCGCACGACACGGCACGGCCCAGGCACGAGCATGGAAGTTGGCACGGCACGGAAGTAGGACGGACATGGCACGACATGAGCACGGAAGTTGGCCTGACACGGCACGACACGAGGCACGACACGGCGGCTCGGCACGGGCACGACACAAGGCCAAAAAAAAATGTTAAATAATTTATTTGTATGTATTTTTTGATAATCACAAAAATAAAAAAGAATTATTTTTTGGTTGTGTAACTTGGGTTAGTGAATTATATATTTATATCAAGTTTAAAAAAAATTAAGTCATGAACAAAAATATAAACAAGAGGGAAAAAGAAGTTACAAAATTTTATTGATTTATTTTATTTTATTTTATTTTATTTTATTTTATATTTTAATTTTGTGTGTGTGTGTGTGTGTGTGAGAGAGAGAGAGAGAGAGAGAGAGAGAGAGTTTGGACAAAAAAATAAAATAAGCTTTTAAAATATTTTTTTACATGTTTGATAATTGATACATTGCCTTTTATCTAATAAAGATTTTGAAAAAATAAAAAATAAATTTATTTTTGTAAAAAATAAATTTATTTAAAAAAATAGTGTTTTACAACTTGTAAGTAAGTCACTAAGTCATAAACAAAATAATAATAATAATAATAATTTACAAATTAAAAAATAAATAAAAAATTTAGGGAGAGGGGGAGAGAGAGAGAGAGAGATGGACAAAAAAAAGAAAAAAAATACAAATTATTTTTATAAAAAAATGATAGGAATTCAAATTATAGGAATTAGATTCTTTTATTAAATTATATTATAGAAATTATTAGATGTTAAATTATAGAAATTATATAAATTATAGAATTATTTTTATTAAATTTGGTTATAAAAAATTATAAATTATACAAATTAAATTTGATTTGTTTCATAGTTTCATTGTCTCACTCTCACAAGAACACAATAATGGGCCTCCACTTTTCGGACCAAATTTCGACGATCGGAACCGTTAGATGTGTTTAAAACGTGTTTTCAGCGTCCTACGCGAGGATTTTGCAAAAAATAATACCTGGAAGTAGTTGATCGGATTAGGTTTTCGTAAAACTACTATATGGAAATACGAAACCTGGCCCGATCAAGCCCTTTTGGGTATTTTGACGATCTACACCGTTCACTATGTTTGTCTTGCTGTTATAATCACTCTCGCCAAATTTGAAGTCTATCGGGTATTGAAAGTCCTTTCATCGGTACGCTGATTCATTATCAATCGACAATTTGTCCCCTTCGATCAAGTACGTAACTATAATTAAATCACTTCATTTTTGGCATGGAGGATATAATCACTCCCACTTAAAATCTAGACGGTTCCAATTTGAAAAAACTACTCTAATGGACGTCGAGTCATGCATTATAGGACATTATTGCTCATAGATGCACCGAATGTGATCCGATCAGGTGGTTGCAGACATTTGATTGTCACTGTTTTCGGGGAGAATGATAGATTTGATAAGATATGAAATCGTAACGGTTTAGATCGAACATTCGAGAAATCGAGTATGCACCTGCTTTGTAATCCTATACATTGAACATACTTGGTTATGAACAAATCTATTATGTTATAGGATAATGTACATTAGCCACATGCCCGCAACACAATTATGGCTATCCAAACCGTTCATTTTGTTTGTATTGCTGTTTTAATCACTCTCGACAAAATTGAAGTCTATCGGGCATTGAAAGCCTTTTTATCGGGACATTGTTTTATTATAAAATAAAAATTTGTCTCATTCGATCAAGTACCTAATGATAATTAATTTACTTCATTTTTTGCGTGGAGGGTATAATCACTATCACGTAAAAACGTAGAAGGTTCTGATTTGAAGAAAAATACTCTGACGACCGTCGAGTAGTACAATTTCAGCTCTATCGGACGGTTAGAATTACTTGAACCAAAGTCCCACCGTTTCAATTTGAAGATCAGTGTGCATGATTTGGTAACGTAAGACCTAGACCCAAGTATCCGAATCTTTTTGAGGTGAAGTCTCTGCATAATACTAATATGGTGAGATTCTGAAGCTTGTTCTGCAGTACTTACCACTCTCTCTTCCCGCTGAAAATCCACTTTTTAAGAATGGATGATCTCCAAACTTGATTTTGAGGGATTTTTGACTGGTTTTTTTGGGAAAGATCTAGGGCTTGTTTTGCTCTGCTTGACAGAGAAGGCTAAAACGAATACTGCCGTCGAAGAAGTTCACTGATTTTTTGCACTTGTTTTCGAGCCAATATACAGCAGTTTGCTCGTAAGGTATGATATCAATCCTCTCTCTCTCTCTCTCTCTCTCTCTCTCTCTCTCTCTCTCTCTCTCTCTCTCTCTGTGTATCTGTATCTATACATATGCTTACAGGACACAATACATACTGCATTTTACTGGTCTCTGTCTGTTCGTTCTGTTTTCGTATTACTCGTTTGGAAAATGTTGATTTCAAATCGTTTTTTTGGAGATTCTGCGAATTGATTGCTTGCTTGTTTAGATGAAAATCCTTGTGTTGCGCATCAACATATCATTTCAGCGATTCTCCTGGACAGTGGATACCTAATTTTTCTTCGTAAAAATTCATTTACGTGGGGATAATCGTCTGTTGATTGGATTGTACGAATCGAGATTCCGTAAGATTTGTCTTGGAGTGTTTATCGTTTGTTTGGAGAGAGAGAAAATAGAGAGGAATCGAAACAGAGTACTGATCAATGGGTTTCGCACAAGTAGAAGAAGAAGAAGAAGGACCACCGGACCATGTCAGTTTTTGAATTTCTCTGATGATGGTTGTCTCTTTGTCGATTCACCAACCGCTTTCAACACTACACACGCCATTTCTTCTGTCTCAAATACTCCCATATTTATAAATGTTTTTTTTTTTTATAAATGTTTTTTGTTTTTTTGTTTATTTGAGGGTGTCCTAAATATTTTGACACATTTTGACACGACTAATCACTCGGGTTAATGCAGCCCCAAGTCTTCTATACATCATACTTAAATGTTGAAATATACTACGTACCTCTCTCCGCTGTCCGTGTTTGTTTGTCCGAACACTATTCCACCCCCTTAACAATTGTACTTATCTTTTAATACGAATTTCAAAAAAATATGTAATATGAATCTTTTTTGATATAGATTTCAATTAATTTATAAAATGTGGACTTACTTTCATCTATCGATATAATTTCAACGGGCCGTATTATTAGGTATTATTAGTTTTAGTTAGTGAAGTTTGAATTCGATTCAAATAGATTTTGTAGAGCCGTTCATTTTCCAAAACACCCGGCCCTACTACTATCTATTCTAATATATAAAGGGGGAGAAGCTTTTTGGTGTAGAGTAGTTTTTGAGGCTGGCTCACAATTTTAAAATCCCAAAATACCCCTAATTCCAAATGAGAAACATTACGTTACCCAATAATCATAAGGGCAAAAATGCCATGGGCAGTTTTACACGCCTACTTCCACGTAACTGCCGTGGACAGTTTTACACCCCCACTTTTTCCAAACCATCTCCTTCCACAACAAAACAGCCTTCTTCAGTTCTTTGTTTTACTTCTCTCTCAAAACAATAGTAATCCTACAGTCCTACATCATCTTTGGCCATGGTTTGATACTTTGATGAGGTCTCTCTCTCTCACCTTAAGAAAAAATATTTTCCTATTACTGCAGGTATTTCTTCTCCTTAATTTTATTTATTATAGAACTCCATCAAATGGTAAAGTAACTTTGGTTTACCAAATGATAGTAACGATCAGTTTACAATCTTCTCCAAATTTGTTTCTCATTTAATCTATGTGTTTTGTTATCTATCATCATAATTTCCATAGTTTCATTGTTTTCAAAACTTTGTCAAATCTCTTAGCACCCAAATTTAAGGGGGATTTAAACTTAGAACACCCCGTGAAGAAAAAGAAAAAAAAAAACGAGGTTGTGAAATTTTTTTCTTCAAAAGCGATATGAAAATAGTGCTTAAAGTGAAAGAGTAAACGAATCGCTAATTAAGAAATTAATACTTCATACAATAGGGAGTCTCACTTTTTTTTGGGTTTATTAGTTTTCGTACTTTAAAAATTGTTACTGTTGTAGATGTGGGTTTGATAGTTGCAAACTTACAAATCCTACTTTACTTTAGAAATTGATCGAGAAAAGCCGGTGGCGAGTACGGCGTTAGCATAGTAATGTATGGTTTGATTACGTGTAATTTATCATAATACACTGTATAAATATGTGAGAAGTGTGAATAACATATTTGGTGTGATATTTTTTTATAGTAAGTTTATTTATAAAAAAAAAGATAATGTAATGCAAACGCGATCTTACGATAAGCTGGAAACTTTTGTGCATGTTTTTTTTTTAATTAAAGTTCGACTTGCACACGTATTGCGTGTGCCCGGCCTCTAGTTATTTTTTTAAATGTGGCCTTTCCTTGGACCTCGATCAATTCCTCCAATTTTTATTTTAGCTTTCAAGAAGTACTAATTGATGACAAATTAATCCGTTCAAAAATTGAATAGCTAAAATGAGTCATTCTAAATCGGTCCCACCTTTTTAAAATATTTTATTAGAGAATGATTTTGACACTCTATTTTTTGTGTAATTGCACTTTAATTTTTTTTTAGTATGACTTCTGTATTTTTTTTCACCAAAAGACAAATTTTAAAATGCAATAATCACGAAAAAGTGGAGTGTCAAAATCATTAATAGTATTTTTTTTAGATAAACACTAGCTCAAGAAAATTTATCATTCCGTTGTAAATCACAATTAGATGACGGATCAAGCACTTATAATTTTTTGAATGAGCTAAAATTTTTAAGGAGTGACTCAAAAAATTAATTTTATAACTAACGGACTGCTTGGATCAATAGTGTGGTTCTTTGAAATGGATACCACGAACCATCTCATACAAGGTATGCCCTAAAGTAAAGTTTTTACAAATTAAGATGATAGAGAAAAGCTAATTCTGCTGAGCTAGTTTCTTGAAAACCTTTTTCGAACATGGCCACAATTTGCTGAGCTAGCTTCTAGAAAAGTGAAGGGAAAAGAGGAGGGAATTGGCCTTGTGAGAAATAGACGCGGCGAAATCAGTGGGTATTTGCTGAGGTTCCAGGAAAGTGAAGGGGAAGGAGGAGGGAATTGGCCTTGTGAAAGACGAGACTTCTTTTTGCTTTTTCTCCAGACGCTATAAACAAGTCAGTGGGTTAATCTGAATCACCTCCTTCCTCCAATGTTGCTCCATGTTTGGCCGGGTCTCGATTTCTGGTTCTACCTTGCGATCATCTCGTCACCGTCATGGGTTTTCTCATTTTCGGCCATGGATTTCGTCAAGAAAACCAGCGGCCTCGTCTTCATCTTCCTGATTTCGACACTCACGCTTTTATGCTGCGCTGGTAACTTGGTGCTTTCCTATTTCTATTTGCATCCACAAACAAATCGTTTCTTCCGCGGATACGAATGTGCTGGGAAAACTATCGGCTTTGTGCTCGTGGTTTTGGGTAACGTCGGTCTCTGCTACTTCCCTGAGAAATCGGTTGCTTGCATTCTCACTTTCCTCTTTCTCGCCTTTTACTGTCTCTGCGCTCTCTTCTGCATCCAACCGTATACGGGTTTTGGCGCCCTAGAGTTTCTCCTTACTGCGAGTCTGAATCCAACATTGCGTCGATTCGGGCTCCCTTCACCATACTCGTGGCTAGTCATAATTGCTTGTATTGTCATAGCTGGGATCCGGTTTACTCTACAACCGGTGCATCCCCCGGAACAAGCAACTAGCGATGAAGGTCAACGACTACGTCAACTTGAAGCAGGGTTATCATCTCCTCCCGGTGCAAGATTGGACAATAATCCCTCACCATCCGACATTATTCGTGAGCCAGCTCCTGCAGGCGGACCAACAAATCCCCTTTTACAAGATATCAAGACGTATAACGAAGACCCCTCTCCTCCCGGTAATCCCCAATCTGGTGAAGTGGTGCTAGAGGATGAGGATGAGCCCAAGGAATGGATGGCACAGGTGGAGCCTGGTGTTCAAGTTACTTTTGAGTCTCTTCCTCATGGTGGGAATGATCTAAGGAGAATCCGCTTCAGGTATACTACTGGTCTATTCTGATAGACATGAGGCAAATTTCCTACGGTTGTTAAAACACCATAATGGCTTTTTTGTTTTCGCGTCTCTAAAAAATTACAGTAGATAAATCAGACCGAAGAAATGGCTCTCAATTTCTTCTTTGCACTTGTTAGGATTAGAAGGCTTGCAAATAGATGTTAACAAACGTGTAAAGATTTGAATTTGCTGAAATTTTCAACAGCCATAAGTTGGCTTAGATTGATGAATGAATAGAAAATCAATACATCGGTTGCATCATCGTTCTGGAATTCCTTTTTGAATGTCTCAGATTGGTCTAACTTTCATAAACTGATTTATTCTGTATTTTATGGAAGGGGTTCCAAATTGAAGAGTTAAGGCTGATAGTTATAGACTTATGCTGGATAGTTTGGATGCAAATCAGTCAATGACCTAAATCAACCCACATGGACAGATTACCTGTAGATATCCTCATCAAGATATTAAACGAACTATTTAACTTTTGGACGCCAAGTTGCTCACAGTAATCTTTTAAGTCTCTTTATTGTTAAAATTTACCTCTATTTACGATTCAAAACCTTACTGATGTTGCTTGAATTCATACATTTTGAAGCCGAGAGATGTTTAATAAGTGGCAAGCTCAACGATGGTGGGGTGAGAATTTTGATCGAATCATGGAGCTTTATAATGTTCAGAGATTCAATCGGCAAGCTCTTCACACTCCTCCAAGATCTGAGGATGAGGTAAACCATCTCTGACTTGCATATTTTCATGGCACGTTTATTAGGTATTGATTTATTTCACTGGTTTCTTCTTTTGTGACGAAAGTTGTACAATTGGTCCCGAATCACAACATAGTCCGCTATAAGAACTAGCATTCTTCTACAGAAATCTTTAATCTTAAACATAGCAGGTTGTGGAACCTAAAGGTCTTTATCTGCTCTTTTGGGAAGGCTAATTTTAGTTTATCACATTCAGCGACAGCTTAGTCACTAGGCTACTTACCTCAATAATTGTTTAAACCCCCTCAAAAAATTCAATCTTACCAATGGCCTCAGTTATCCGACTTAATAAAATAGGAGTCATTTTAGCATTCAGACCGAGGCCTCACAGAATCTTCGGCCTCTGCTGACGACATGTATCGTATATCTGTGTCATGCAACCAATTCAGCTGAAAGGGGTACTACAAAAAATGGTTATTCCCTCCGTCCCAAAATGTGTCTAGTCCGCAAAACTAGGACCTAAAAATAATGTTTTTATAAAAGAAAATTTTCCAACTCTAAAAATACTCATTGATATCTAGGAAATTGTTAAAAAAATATTGAATTCTTCTTGAAAATTTTGTACTATTTTCAAGTCCTTGTTCTGCGAACCGGACAAACAATTTGGAACGGTGGGAGTATCATTTGACAATGTCAATGGACTATTACTACAATGAAAGTTACTCCAACTACTAGATTGCTTCTATATTTGCACAACCGAGGTGCATCTCAATCCTCAGCTGCAAAAACTGGCACAATTCTTAGGGGGTGTTCCACTAATTAATTTTTTAGTTTTTTGGTTTTTTTTTTATCTTTAGTTTTTCAAAAAAACCAACTAGTTCCACTAACAAGTTTTTGGTTTTTTGGTTTTTTTAGTTGTGTTATGAAATTACAAATCTATCCTTCTACCCAAACAACTATTGCTCTCTTTTTTTTGAAGGGAGGGCAGATTTGTAATTTTACATGATTAAAGTACATGTACTTGATTGTGCAATGATTTGGTTTTTTTTAGGTTAGTGGAATGAAGTGGTTTTTTTGTTGGTTTTTTGTGGGTTTTTTTTAGTGGAATGAAGTAGTTTTTGATTTAAAACAAAACTAGTTTTTTGTTAGTGGAACATGGCCTTAGTGACAGTACACTATCTCTCTCCATCTTCTAATGAACTGATGCAGAATTCCCAAAGCTTACAAAAACATGTAATCTGTTCTGCAGAGAGATTCTTCTTACTCCGGACAAGAATATCCTATGACTCCATCACTAAACAAAGAATGGACACCAAGAAACTACAATAAACCTTCTGGCAGTAACGGCTATTTCCCAACTGAGCCTTCGGATCAAGGTCTTGGCCACCACTACAATCCCGGATCAATGGATGCATCAAGGACAACAACCTCTTCGAGAGACGAGGCTTCAGTTTCCATTAGCAATGCTAGTGACATGGAGACAGAGTGGGTTGAGCAAGATGAGCCGGGAGTTTACATTACCATCAGGCAACTAGCTGATGGAACTAGGGAGCTGCGGCGTGTCAGATTCAGGTTAGGAAAAGATTCCTTAGTTTGTAATGTTTCTTCAATTTGGCCTGTGTGGTGGCCAGTTAATAGTTCTAAGAAAAGTTCAAACTTCATTAAAAATTACATTTTCTCATCGAAGATTTCAGATCGAACTGATTTGTTAAGCCAAGAAAATCAAAAATCGAAATCAGTTATTTTGCTTTCTATCTGCAAGTGGCAATGATTCGTTTTTTGTTCTTTTTTGCAGCCGTGAAAGGTTTGGAGAGATGAATGCAAGATTATGGTGGGAAGAAAATCGGAAGAGAATACAAAGCGCATTATCTTTGAATTTATGACTTAGCAGGTCTAGATTTATGCAGTTTGAAATATTTGGCATTTCGCTGCTTGCTGCTCAGCATATGATGTTATCTAGCCACTGAAAATATGCTCTAATTTTCTCTACTGATCCTCGACAGCATTGTAATGAATGAATACCACGGATGGACAAAGTGATGGTATAGTTTCTGGAGGCGTTTTTTTATTTTATTCTTTATTTTTAGGAAAAATGAAGGTGTTTTTTTTTTTTTTTTATCAGCTGGAAAAGGAAGTAATCAATTTGTACTTTTTGGCCTTTGTGATCACTCATCATACCAAAATCTTGTAAGATTCTTCTGTCTTGTTTCAGATATGGGGTTTCTTTGGATTAATTCTCTCGTAGAGTCATAATTTGCATGTCCAGTCTCTCTCTCTCTCTCTCTCTCTCTCATGTGCATTTTTTATTTTATGTTGTAGCGTCGTACCTTGGCTTTCTAGTTGTACCTTGGCATTCTAGTTGCAACGCTTGGATATCTGTGGCATTCTATTTTTGGCTTGGGCAGCATTAAATAACCCTAAAACTGCTGGTAATAGTCCCAAGACCGCCAATAAAAGTATTTTCAATTGTAATAACGTCAAAATTCATACTGCCTTCGAAGCAATATTGCTGCATCTGGAAAGGCTATTCTCTCGTCTACAACTTTTATTATATGAAAGCCATTCTCATACCCTCATAACTACATAAATTTATACCAGAAGGAGACCAATCAAAAGTGCTTCTTGACGACCTCTGAAAACACCAACCGGTGGTGTTAAGAGCCTCATTTCAATTTTTTAATTTCAACTTTTCATCTCTAAACCCATAATTTCAAAACTCATTTTTTTGTTAAAATTGATTAATAAAATCAATTTTATTTGTACAAAATAGTTAGAGACAAATCTCTTTTTTTTTATTTTCGACTTTACAATTGATTAATAAAATCTCTTTTTGTTGTTAAAAAAAAAAAAAACTATATCAAGGGTAAGGCGTAGAAGGTTTTACTTGTACAAAATAGTTAGAGACAAATCTAACCAAGTTTTCCAAATGATAAAATATAACACTTGATTTTGTCTTTGATTTAATCACATGTCTTTCTCATTTGAGAAAATCAAGTATTAGATTTTATTAAATGTAAATTTTATCATTTGGGAGTGGGGTCTTATTTGCAGTTAAATACTTAAGGCCCACTAACAGGAGAGTCTATGCAGCAAATAAAAAAGTGATTGAGATCTTGATTTTGGGCCAACAGTGTCCCTTCTAGACATTGGTTAGAAAAGAGCCCAATAGATAAGTTCATATTGCATGCTGACTTCTGATTTAAAGTGGGCCTAGTTTTTAAAAAGATTTTAGCAACTCAGTTGCTAAAATTAACTCTGATTTTAGCAAATGAGTTCACCAGGTGTTAAAATTATAATTGATTTTAGGCTAAAATCAACCCAGATTTCAACACCTGGTGAACTCATTTGCTAAAATCAGGGTTAATTTTAGCAACTGAATTGCTAAAATCATTTGAAAACTCAGCCTCAACTCCTAAGAGCTCGTTTGGATGATGTACAAGAGAGGAGGATGAAGGAATCAGGGATGATGAAGAGCTGATTGGACATTTACCCCATGGTTTGGATGGCGTATAACTCCCCCGGATGAGTAATCCGGCTTCCCCTCTCATCCCCCTTCCCCCTGACTAAACAAAGGCAGGTGAGGGGGTGCTTATGTTTAGTCATGGCTGAGAAGGGCATCGTTTTTACCTTCTTACCCCGCGCCCCCTTTCAAACCAAAAATCTCAAACCCAAAATCCCCAATTTCAGACCCAAAATCTTGCACAAAAATCACATCTTGAACCAAAAAATACCAAAAGGGAGAGATACCATTTTCATCGTCGGACCTTGAACATCGTCGTCGGACTCTGAACATCGTTGTCGGAGCTTGACAATCAGATCTCAAACAACATCGTCGGACCCCCTTTGGAATCGGCCGGTGGTGATGGCCTTGATGCAGAAAAGTGGACGTTAGCGGCGTCGTCAGACCATTAACGGCCCATTTGAACACCGTTGTCGGAGGAAGAAGAGATGAAATGAAAACTTTGCACTGTTCGGTCACTGTATTCAGTGTAGGTAGAAGATGAAATGGGAAATGTATTCGGTGCGGCCAAATACAAATTGTTTTTCATTTTTTTAAAGAAAATAATATTATATTAAGCACTACTATGACTTAAATATTAGATAGTATATGAAATTATTAGTTTTCGTGTTTATATAATTATATAAATATATAATTTAATATATGTATTAGTAAGGTCAAAAAAGTCTCTTTTTATCCTTCATCCAAACCATGGACTATTTAATCTCTCATTCTTAACTGTCACATCAATGTGGGTCCACCCTTCTTATTTAATCACCCCTACTATTTTATCATCCCTTACTATTTTATCTCTCCAAAAACAATACGCCATCCAAACGGGCTCTAAAGAAGTTGAGGAATCCGTGAGTCGGCCTCTGAAAAAAAAAGGAAAATGTTAAAAGGTTCAAACAAAAGTGTGTTGAAGATGTAGGGAGGATATAAAGCATGTAAAATTGTATGGCAATATATAAGAAATGTTTCGGAGATTTTTCCCTTCATTTTATAAAAAAAAAAAAAAAAAACCAGGGTCTGGGGTCCTTGTAGTGAGAGCCTCACTACAGAGTTGTAGTGAGGTCATCCGATCGTTCATCTCAGCAATGAACGCTCGGATTTAGTCTAAACAATGAACAACTCGGATCATTTGGAATTTACATTAAACCCGAGTCGTCGGTGTCGAGATGGACGGTCGGATTAGTCTCACTACAACTTTGTCACTACAGGGCCTCCAAATCCCCTTAAACCAGCCATGTAGAGAATGCTTAAAGTGGGATTTGGGGAGCCCCAAAGCACTACAGTAGGGTTTGTAATGCCCCGCATTTTTATTGTGTGATATTACATTTTTCTTATTTGAATTCGAAGCTGTATTTTCTGGTAATTATCTTCAAATTCTGTCTATGTGTATATTTCTCTACTTACCGAAATCTAACTTCAACTCAGTCAACATTTCACTTTATTTTAGGTGAAATGGTACTTCACTCACTTATTTAATTGGAGCCTCACTATTTTATTGGTTTCTCCACACTTCATCTCATCACTTTCGTCTCTCTCTTGTATTCTTTTCCATTTCTTTAGTAAACCAAAACCCCATTTTCCTATTCATTGGTGGCAGCCAGCAAAGAGAGAATTGATTAACTTTTCTCTTTATCCTTTGTTTAATCACACCCCATGCTATACAAATTGTTGTTCCCTTACTTTTCCTCTTTCCCATTATTTTCGGCAGAGAGTTAGAGGAGAGGCAGGTGTGAGAGACATTTATTTATTGGGAGTAGAAAAGATAGACTTTCGGCTGTGGGAGACATTTATTTATTGGGAGTATGGTTGTCTTGACAGGTGAGGGTCGATTTGTGTATATAATGAGGGGAGGTCCATTGATCTTATACGCATAAGTTAGGACGGAGAGTTCATCTCTCCCACTGCCTTTTCTAGGCAGAAACTTTCCTACATGATGTTATATGTTCTGTGGAAGTAGATTAGTAGAATAGCCACAAGAGAGTTTGATTTCCATATAATTGGGGGTATTGTTCGTGAGATGGAGGCTATGTTTTTGGAGGAGTCAGAGTAATTTGAGGTAACCCGGGGAGTATGCGATATGCTTCCCATTTCCGGAATCCTTTTATTCGTATCATTTCGTACTCCTTTTGAATATCTCGTCTCATTGTTCGATTATGTGGAATTTTGTTGAAAGTGGAATATTTGTGATTTGAAAATGATATTTTTGGCTGGAGTGCCATGGAACTAGTCGGTACAGTGATTGAGTGGACCTTGCCAATAGCTTGGCCGATCCAGGAAAGCCAGGTAGGCTAGGTGAAGCGGGTGAGGAAGGTCACTGATCATGTACCGAGGAGGACCGGGTATGAGGTCCCTTGTGATTTGTGAAATCGGATTGATAATCGTTGTTTATTGATTCCACTTAAGTGCAAGCATTGTTATTCTGTTGTATCGTATACTTCCCGGTGATTTTTATATTTCAGGTGTGGAGCCGGGGTTTGTGAGGCTGATTTGGAGGATTTGAGGAATAATTATTTGGGCGAGAGAATTTTTAGACGAACATTTATTCGGAGGCTTTTGTATTATTTTGGGAGTTGTAATTATGTATTGGTAGAAAATAGGGCCTGGAAGTGTATAGAAATACAGTGTATTTATGGTGATTTTATTGAAAAATTCGGGTCGTTACAAATGGTATCAGAGCGGGTCCCGACCGGAAGTGTAATTTTTACATCGCTCGGGGTGAGATCCTAGTTAGCATTTGGAGTTTAGGGACCTTGGGTTAGATTTTTTGTGAGTTACCCGGAAGCTTTGTTGACAGTATTTGGAGTTATAGGACATTGGGTTATAATTTAAGTGTGATGTTCAGAAAGAGAAGCTAGTAGGATTTGATGTTGGAGGCTATAGAAGTACTAGAAGTTTATCAGAGTGATTCATACTGTCTCTCTATTTTTTTTTATTCCGACCAAACTAATATGTTTAAATAGTTCTGACCCTTAGTCTTCTTTGTTCCATCCTTTGTTTTTGCTTTTGTTATCATATTAGAAGGGAAACAAATTCAAACCATGATCTTTTACCAGAACCTACTCCCTTCCTTTCTTATTGTTTCGGCCAGACCAATATACTTACTTAATCTATATATATATACATATTTTTTTTCCCCATATCACCATAAGCCTCCATCATCATGCCATATAATCATTCACCTCTTTGTTCTTTGAAATTCCATTTTCTTGCAGCCAACATGTACATCTCAGGATTGCCTACTCTTGATTTCTTTCCCTTTTCTTCCTTTGGCTTACAGCAGTGTGAATACCCTTACTAATTTCCATTATATCTTTCTGCATTTTCAGCCGATTCTTCTCTTATTATATGTTGTGTTTTATCAGAGTGCGCAGCGTAAGCGTGGATTTAATATTTTTTTTTTTAAAAAAAAAAATGTTCTGTTTTGCAAATTTTGAGGACGAAATTTTTGTAAGTTGGGTAGATTGAAATAACCCGTATTTTCTTAAAATGAGTTTTGCAATAAATTTTGCAAATGTAATATGCTTTAATTAGATTTTCGTTAGAAATTACTTTGGCTACGCTATTTTAAATTTCGAGGACGAAATTGTTTTAAGGGGGATAGATTGTAATGCCCCGCATTTTTATTGTGTGATATTACATTTTTCTTATTTGAATTCGAAGCTGTATTTTCTGGTAATTATCTTCAAATTCTGTCTGTGTGTATATTTCTCTACTTACCGAAATCTAACTTCAACTCAGTCAACATTTCACTTTATTTTAGGTGAAATGGTACTTCACTCACTTATTTAATTGGAGCCTCACTATTTTATTGGTTTCTCCACACTTCATCTCATCACTTTCGTCTCTCTCTTGTATTCTTTTCCATTTCTTTAGTAAACCAAAACCCCATTTTCCTATTCATTGGTGGCAGCCAGCAAAGAGAGAATTGATTAACTTTTCTCTTTATCCTTTGTTTAATCACACCCCATGCTATACAAATTGTTGTTCCCTTACTTTTCCTCTTTCCCATTATTTTCGGCAGAGAGTTAGAGGAGAGGCAGGTGTGAGAGACATTTATTTATTGGGAGTAGAAAAGATAGACTTTCGGCTGTGGGAGACATTTATTTATTGGGAGTATGGTTGTCTTGACAGGTGAGGGTCGATTTGTGTATATAATGAGGGGAGGTCCATTGATCTTATACGCATAAGTTAGGACGGAGAGTTCATCTCTCCCACTGCCTTTTCTAGGCAGAAACTTTCCTACATGATGTTATATGTTCTGTGGAAGTAGATTAGTAGAATAGCCACAAGAGAGTTTGATTTCCATATAATTGGGGGTATTGTTCGTGAGATGGAGGCTATGTTTTTGGAGGAGTCAGAGTAATTTGAGGTAACCCGGGGAGTATGCGATATGCTTCCCATTTCCGGAATCCTTTTATTCGTATCATTTCGTACTCCTTTTGAATATCTCGTCTCATTGTTCGATTATGTGGAATTTTGTTGAAAGTGGAATATTTGTGATTTGAAAATGATATTTTTGGCTGGAGTGCCATGGAACTAGTCGGTACAGTGATTGAGTGGACCTTGCCAATAGCTTGGCCGATCCAGGAAAGCCAGGTAGGCTAGGTGAAGCGGGTGAGGAAGGTCACTGATCATGTACCGAGGAGGACCGGGTATGAGGTCCCTTGTGATTTGTGAAATCGGATTGATAATCGTTGTTTATTGATTCCACTTAAGTGCAAGCATTGTTATTCTGTTGTATCGTATACTTCCCGGTGATTTTTATATTTCAGGTGTGGAGCCGGGGTTTGTGAGGCTGATTTGGAGGATTTGAGGAATAATTATTTGGGCGAGAGAATTTTTAGACGAACATTTATTCGGAGGCTTTTGTATTATTTTGGGAGTTGTAATTATGTATTGGTAGAAAATAGGGCCTGGAAGTGTATAGAAATACAGTGTATTTATGGTGATTTTATTGAAAAATTCGGGTCGTTACAGGGTTGTAGTCCCTTGATCCGACCGTTCCTATACGCAATCAATAGTTTAGATATGTTTGTTAACTCTTAACGGTAAGAGTATACTGAACCATCGATTGCGGAGTTAAACGGTCGGGTCGGAAGACTACAAATCTATAGTTCTTTTGGGCACTACTGGCTCCCCAATCCAGCTTAAAATGACCCTTCAAAAACATTGGCTTTCATAATGGGGGAAGCCTACCCTACATAATTTAACCAATATTTTGCTACTAACACCAAATGATTTTAAAATTGATTTATCTCACATAAATTGATTCTGAAATCGTATCTATCGATAGGATTGACATGATTTTGTTATATACATGGATTGTTGTGCTCAACGAGATCTCGAAAGTAGTAAAACAATTCATCCCTATGAGGGTGCGGTCTCTTTTTAGAAATAGCAAACAAGCCTTCTCCTAAATTAATACCCCTAATTCTATTAATTTTTACAAATGATAAATGGTCCAAAATAGACTGGATGACCAAAAATTTGACACATGTACAGTAGGACAAGAATACCCTCCAGTATTTCTCATGTATATTTTTCCGTAAAGTATATATAGTGTCGGTGATGCTTGTTTATTGTAGTGTAAAATCTTGTGTACTTGTGTGTATTGCCTTGTTTGTTAGGGAGGATATGGGGTGGGATGGGATTTGGATTTGGATGTGGGTCCCAAAATTCATTGTTTGGTAACATTATTTGGGATGGGATTTGGTTTCCCCAGCCAATTAATATCCCCATCCGTACGGGATATAAAATCCCATGGGGGGGGATTTGGATGGGATTTGGAGTTTTTAGTGCAAAAAACCGGATATCCGGAGCACTATCCCGTCGAACACAAACACCGGATATGAATTTTTCCCATCCATTGATATCCTGAGCAATATCCCAAGGATTTCATATCCCACTCATATCCCATGGGATTTCATATCCCATCCATTTATCTCCGGCCAAACAAACGAGGCCTATGTGCATCAATCTATGGTATGCTTTTAAGATTACATCATACAGGATTAGCTTTTTATTGCGCATCAAAATGTTGTATTGGCGGCTTTAAATCACTTAAATACTGAAACTAGAACCATACTCTCTCATTCTCCCTCCGTCCTTTTTATATTGTTTAACTTTTCACTTTAGGTTGTCCCTTAATAAGTTAGTAGGCAAATTTCTTATTTTGCCTAAGTAGATTCCTTTTTGAAAAGTTAGTGGGTAGTATTATTATATAAATAAGGATAAGAAACGTAAAGTAGATGTGAAAGTAGTAAAAATTGATGTGCGAGAAAATAAGTTGGAATTACGAGGCTACACATTAAAAAGAAACAAAGGGAGTATATATTAACGTGTATGCAAATTTTTTTGTGTATGAGACACAAATCTATATTACAACGGAGAGCGGTTTTTGTCCCAGTCATATTTTTTGTCCCAGACATTTTCTCTCTCTCCCTGCCAAGTCATTCCTCTTTCTCTATCTTTTTCCTCCACCGGTCCACCATACTTAAAATTTCAAACCACATTCTCTTTCTCTCATTTTCGAAATTCAAATCACATTCTCTCACTACCTCCTCTCTTTCCCCCTCTCTGAAATTCGAAGGACCATAAAAAATGGGCACGGGCAGGGGTCCACGGGCATGTGCGTAGATTGTTCAAGTTGTGCTTTCTGGCACGGGCACCACATGCACTAGTACAACTAAAGAAGAATGCAATCATTAGTAATTAAACATTGGAAAATGGGAAAAGAGTACTTGAGGACTAAGATAGAGAATTACTTTTGTAGATGATCTCTGGGATGGCTTTAAATAATGAATTTGCAAAGCAGACATTAATGGAACATTCCTAACGTTTAAACAAAGTCTTGTCTCCTCCATGCTTTTATTGGAATCCTTTAACAAATGGATAGTTCTTTGAAATCCATCATTTAATGCTGATATCTACAAGAGGAAAATTGAAAAATAGAAATAATCTTTTCAGTCCATTTTTTTGAAAAAAAATGCACTTCAAGATTTGACTTTGTGTAACTGGAATTATACACAATACAATTCTCAAATCACACGAGCAACTCAAATTTTAAAGTGTATTTGTAAACAAACTTATAAAATTCATTTCTCAATCTAGGATTCATAATCCGTTACATACATCATACCTCCGAGCTTTGAAATCCCCTTAAGGAGTTTTAAATTCAAAACGATTTATTCTTAATGGAGCACAATCTCAATGGTCAAGTACAAAATCCTATCTCCACAAATTATGTCCCTTGTATTCCGGTTGTTGGTATCATGATTTTTCTTTTATCTTATAGGAGTAATAAGCACTAGAAGAATACAAATACTAGTCAATTACATCAATTGGACCATTAACCCATGATTAATGTCCAGAGACAAAGGATATATAAAGGTTTTTTAGCGTGAAATGAAGAGTACTTGGACCCACCCAAGATATGTGGCCCATCAATCCTTAAAAATCATAAATTTCATTACATTTTTTTTTTTATTTTTTTATGGCAATGAAGCTAGGGTATCAACCTAAAAGATGAGTAAAAACTAAAAATGAACACCCTAGAGATTTTCTTAAAATTAAGGAAAGTCTAGTTTTTCTGACCTAACCTATACTTTGTTCATGGGACATGACATTACATGCCAAAAAGAACTTTGGCCTCAAATAATTTGAATGGTCATTGGAAAGTTAATGGGATTAAAGTGCAAGTTTTTGAACTTTCTTTTAAATTTAACCAAGCAGGGAAAGATAAAAAAGATCTTTATTAGGAAGAAGGCCTGCCAGGATCATAGCTAGCTACTTAACTTTGGACCTTGACTATGCCTTTCTTACTTGAGAAGATCTCTTCCAAGAACTGCCTTTACACAAAGTTCAGCTCCCTCACCACCGGACCCGGGGTGCATGCTGTGCATGCAATTTCAATCCGAGCCGTCCATGCTCGGCGATCAATGGCTCAGATCAACTCGGCAATAAATGGTGCAGATCTGTTTGAATCTAAACAGATTTAGGCCATTGATTACCGAGCACGGACGGTTCGGATGGGGACAGCATGCATGTTTTCCCTTGGGAAACAGGCACAAAACAAAAGAGTAATATTTCACTTTGGTCCCTACATTAATTTTTTTTTTTTATCCATATTGCACATTTCACTTTTATTTTTTGCCCATCTAATTTCTTTCCCTCTTAACCCTGGGTTGTTGCGATCAAAACTGATGTGAGTTCCATATTTTGTTCTCACTTATTAGGTTAGAGAATTAAGTACACGGGAGAAAGGTTATTTTATCAAGAACCTCAATAAATAAGATTCTAGTTGGAAATGCAATCATGAAGTGACGTGACTGAAGAATTATGTTGAATCGCAAATCAATAAAATTGTAGGATCTCAATTGATAAGTATTTTGAGAGGATTATTAATAATCAAAATGTTGCTAAACAAATCAACTACTCGCACAGATAATTGGGAACAAATCATGCACAAATGTTGTTGCAGGGCCCACAATGAATCTCGTAAAGATCTCAAAATTGTTAGACCAATTTTAAGAAAATCATTACCGATAACATATTGAGCTAATTTTTTCCAGAAACCACTAAAAAAATATTCTAAGAAAAGTAAACCGTTAAGGTCATTTTTGCAACATCCCAAGTGGTCCTCTAAGAAGCATCTGTGCTTGATCTGTTTCCAATTGTCTGTGAGAATAGACTTTCTTATAAACACACAGAGAGAAAGAGAGAGTTTTTTTTTTCTAATGTCTAGTTTTTCTTTCAGTTATCAGTTTCTAATGTCTAGTTTATCCCAAGCATTACAACTTAAAGAGAGGTTAGCCCAAAAAGGAATATAAGGGTTAAAGGGGACAGAAGGGTAAAAGGAAAAGCAAAATTGCCCACAAGGCCAAAGCGGATGGAACAGAACAGAAATAGCCCAAGCATTGCTGACAACCGACCACTGCTGCAGCAGGTAACAACGCTATCTAGATAAATTGAAAGCAGCCTGCCAAACAAGACCAGACACCCACCGGTCATTCCCCGTTGTCAGTGGACTAATCGCTGTCCTCCGTACAGTAGTAAAATAGTACTCCCTCCGTTCCTAAATAATGTCCCTACTTTCTCTCTCTTACCTTTTTTCAAATCAAAAAATGAAGTACTTTCGTGTACCATTTTTCGAATTTTTTCGCACCGAATTAAAGTACTTGTCAAGTACTTTAATTCGGTGCAAAAAAATTCAAAAAATGATTTACGGAAGTAGTTCATTTTTTTATTTGAAAAATGGCACGACTTTTCGTAGTGGAACATTAATATGGAACGGAGGGAGTACATTTTTACTGATTGCACATAAGCATGGAGAGTAGGGTATGAATGTCCTACACAAATGATCCGATTCGTATTGAATGAAACTAGGGGTTTTCGGATCAATTACATATCCACGTTGGATTGAGCTGATTTCTTACGGTGCCACTCAAAAAATTATTTTAAGATAAATGAACGGCTTGTATCATTCGTGTGGAACCCACAAGTGGGTCTCTAAACCGGTCTGCTCCTCATCTGTACCAGTGGATTTACCGTTGAATGTAAATGCATAAATTGGGCACCAAAACGACCCATTTGAATACCGGTTATGTCCGAATGGTATTGGGGAGTTCACTCTGAAGTCTCACATAAATGATTTTAGTACATTAATTTAAAAATATTTTTTCGAGTACTCTTGTAAAAAATCACCCTAATTGGTTATTTATAAGTGTTTTAATCTAATATTTCATTTTTTCCATGTAGAAGTTCGAATAGTAAATTTTGAATGAAAAAAATGGAAGACTAAACTAAACACTTACAATATTCAATTAAGTTGATATTTTGCAATGTTACATGAAAAATTATATTAAAATTATTATAAACTTGGATAATTTGTATAGGACCTCGAAATGAGCCACACACTATTTGTTCATAATCAACATTGCTACTTGTATAGATCAGAGTGCACCGATGGTGCACCAACCAGCGTTGGAAACCCACTTTTGGGTCCCACACCAACAATCCGAGTCGTTCATTCATTTTAGAATGATTTTCCAATGGGCCACGCAAGAAATCAACTCCATCGCATGTGTGTAAGTGGTTGATTTAAAATCCCTCCCTCCCCCCCCCCCCCCCCCCCCCCCGGTTTCTTTCAAACGATTTTAAATGAAACGAGAGAATTTTGAATCAACCCCTTACACACGTCTAATGGAGCTGATTTCTCAAAAAGTCCTTAGAAAAAATTTTCTAAGATAAATGAACAACTCAAATTATTTGTGTGTTGATCGGTACCCCTTGATTTACCTGTTCATAATTGGTACTAAAAATGATCGGTGCCCATTGGCGGTTCTTAATAGGCCAGTCACGCATTGCTTAGAAAGACAAGACAAAACACAAATTCCTGATCTACTTGCATTAGAATCTTTTGCCTAAAGATTCCAATTACTGTAGGATTTGTTGGGAGCGACCTGTACTTTGATTCTTTCACATCTTTTGGGGGAGATTATACAAGTTCAAAACTTCAAATCACATTGGACTCTACAGTCTCTATTCTACTGTTAGTTTCCATCAAAATACAGGAGTCAATGTGTACTTGATCCGTTGATCCGCATCGGATCTCGTATTAGAGCATCTCCAACACATGCTCTTTTTCTTTAAAATAAAGAGTGGAAGTGATATATTAAGAGAAAATTTTGTAATTTATACTCTCTTTTCCTCAAAAAGTTTTATTGTTTGGAGAGACTCATCCACTTTTTTGTCACATTTAATTAAAATTTAAAGAGTGGATGTGAAAAAAAAGTGGATGAGTCCCTCTAAACAATACAACTTTTTGAGAAAAAGAGGGTATAAATTACAAAATTTCCCCTTAATATGTCACTTCTATTCTTCATTTTAAAGAAAAGAGCATGTGTTGGAGATACTCTTATCCATTTGCACCGATAATGCACATACTAGATTGCGGAGCCCACTTATATGCCTCACATTAAAGGTTAACCGTTAATTAATTTTGTAATATTTTTCCAAGTGGCTATAGTGAAAATAACTCAATTCGACAACTGGAAAGTATTTGAAATCGTGTAATAATTTTTTATTCAGAATTCAGGATTCTACAATCTAAATGAAAACTGGTACATTTAATACTTAATATTTATCGGATTGAGCCTATTTTTTATAGGACTACTAGGAAAAAATATTTTTAAATTAATAAATGGTTCAAATATTTTGTATAGGTTAATCGATCTTGTATCTGTGTGCA
Organism: Vaccinium darrowii; assembly: GCA_020921065.1. NCBI lineage: Eukaryota > Viridiplantae > Streptophyta > Magnoliopsida > Ericales > Ericaceae > Vaccinium > Vaccinium darrowii. Next base: position 4,764,210 of record CM037152.1, on the reverse strand, counting down.
TCGGTAGGCTTTTTCCATTTTGAATATTGGAACGGTAATTGTAACATCCTTTAATGTTTTAGTTTTAATTTGCAATTTAATAATCCTAGTATTCTCATGGGCACATTATTTTGCCTCATTCAAATTTCCCTCCCATCTACTCCCTCTCCCACTCAATAAAACTCCAAATTCGTCCATCTACTTCTCGCCACCGCAAACAAACAGAAAACACACGCAAGAGAGAGAGAGAGAGAGAGAGAGAGAGCGAGCGAGCGAGCTTAGAGGTTAGCCATGAATACTCCCTCCATCCCATTTTCATAGTCCATTTGGGATTTCAACCTTTTTGAGGAAACATAATGATTGCTTCAAAAAATATTTCACTTTTCAAATATGCCTTCCTGCTTAAAATTTGATTGATGGAAATAGTATAATTCTGTTTAAACACAATAGCAAGAATGACAATTTATCAAGTTCACAAACGAACCAAGAACAAAAATACCAAGGCCTAACAAAAGAATACAACTAGAACACTACTATATATAATAGTAGCCTAGCTATAGAACCCCTAAACAGCCTGAGAAAAAATCCTACTACTAAGGGGGTGTTCAATTACCAAAAAATAGATTTTTTCAAAAATCAAGACAGAACATTCTCACAATGGATCACATAAAAAACCGTAGAAAACCAGTTTATTCTAAAAACACCCTTAGCGAAACACCCCATAAGACTCCAAGCAGAAGCAATGGCTAGGTTGCAAGGAGAAGGATGAACATGTCTCCGAAAGCTAAGACAAGTTCGAATATATGCAATGATACAACCATGCAAAGCAGAACATGACATACTCTGATGTTGAAAAATCCTGACATTTCTTTCTTTCCACAACCAATATATAGATGCATCAAGAGATAGCTTGAAAAGAAAGTGAGTCATAGAGCTACTCCCTCGATATTGCTTGGCCCAAGTTAGAATCTGCGACAAATCCCGAGGGCCATTAGAAACACCATTAGAGACAAGAATAGAGGACCAAATATGAGTAGCATAGCTACAGGAAAAGAACAAGTGGGAATGTGATTCTATTTCCTTATAAAGTTGACACACATTTTAGAACGTCTAAAAATGAAATAATGTATTATCTAAACACGACGGAGAGAGTATTATTGTTTGCGTTCCTAAAGCCTTGCAAGATATCTACCCTACAAGAAATAAACGATTCCAACCATTATGCGAGGCTGATAAAGGCCATTAGATAATTGCATAAATGCTCGGGAACGAGCGAGAATCTTGTTTCTTGATAATAACGATGTTACTTTTAGCAAACGGTAAAGATATGAGTACAGATCCAAGGGACCCGAAATTATACCGATCGCACATGGGGACCCACTTTTGGGTCCCACACGAGTGATCCGAACCGTTCATTGTTCTTAAAACATTTTTGTGAGGGGCCCCACAAAATTTCAGCTCAATCGGACGGTTGGAAGTGCTCCAACCAAAGTCCCACCGTTCCAACCAATTTTGTGGGGCCCCTCGGGAAAATGTTTTAAGAACAATGAACGGTTCGGATCACTCGTGTGGGACCCAAAAATGAGTTCCCGTGTGCGATCGGTACAATTTCGGGTCACCATGGTCGGTACCCGTAGTGCTGTCCTTTAGCAAATGAGAATTAGGGTTGGTATAACTAGGAAAAAGGTTTCAAACGGGATACAGCATTTTTTACTACTATCCTGAAAACTGATTTGATTTTGCATTTTAAAAATTGATTTGATTGATCCTGATAAATCAATATCAGCACAACTTGGGGGTTAGAAAATCCAACAGAATTAAACCACGTGTACTCTGGTACTACTACGACTTAACACACACGGTAAAGATTACCCTTGTTACTTCACTCTAGACAGCTGGGCCCCACCTGCCCTAATTCTTCGAGACAATTTTCTATACATAAATAACCCCTCTCTCTCCCTGTTCTTTTCCTTCTCCCATTACCCTCTCTCCTCTCCAACAACCCAGATAGATACACTCTCTCTCTCTCTCTCTCTCTCTCTCTCTCCTATATACATATATATATATATAAAAGATGAGTGCGCATGATTTGGTAACGTAAGACCTAGACACAAGTATCCGAATCTTTTTGAGGTGAAGTCTCTGCATAATACTAATATGGTGAGATTCTGAAGCTTGTTCTGCAGTACTTACCACTCTCTCTGCCCGCTGAAAATCCACTTTTTAAGAATGGATGATCTCCAAACTTGATTTTGAGGGATTTTTTTGCTGGTTTTTGGGAAAGATCTAGGGCTTGTTTTGCCCTGCTTGGCAGAGGAGGCTAAAAAGAATACTGCCGTTGAAGAGGTTCACTGATTTTTGCACTTGTTTTCGAGCCAATATACAGCAGTTTGCTCGTAAGGTATGATATCAATCCTCTCTCTCTCTCCCTGTATCCATACATATGCTTACAGGGCACAATACATACTGCATTTTACTGGTCTGTGTCTGTTCGTTCTGTTTTCGTATTACTCGTTTGGAAAATGTTGATTTCAAATCGTTTTTTTTTTGAGATTCTGCGAATTGATTGCTTGCTTGTTTAGATGAAAATCCTTGTTTCGCATCAACATATCATTTGAACGATTCTCCTGGACAGTAGATACCTAATTTTTCTTCGTAAAAATTCATTTACGTGGGGATAATCGTCTGTTGATTGGATTGTACGAATCGAGATTCCGTAAGATTTGTCTCGGAGTGTTGTTGTTTGTTTGGAGAGAGAGAGAGAGAGAGAAAATGGAGAGGAATCGAAACAGAGTACTGATCAATGGGTTTCGCACAAGTAGAAGAAGAAGAAGAAGGACCACCGGACCATGTCAGTTTTTGAATTTCTCTGATGATGGTTGTCTCTTTGTCGATTCACCAACCGCTTTCAACACTACACACGCCATTTCTTCTGTCTCAAATAAATACTCCCATATTTATAAATATTTTTTGTTTTTTTGTTTATTCAAGGGTGTCCTAAATATTTTGACACATTTTGACACGACTAATCACTCGGGTACATGCAGCCCCAAGTCTTCTATACATCATACTTAAATGTTGAAATATACTAAGTACCTCTCTCCACTGTCCGTGTTTGTTTGTCCGAACACTATTCCACCCTCTTAACAATTGTACTTATCTTTTAATACGAATTTTAAAAAATATGCAATATGAATCTTATTTGATGGATTTCAATTAATTTATAAAATGTGGGACTTAGTTTCATCTGTCGATATAATTTCAACGGGCCGTATTATTAGTTTTGGTTAGTGAAGTTTGAATTCGATTAAAATAGATTTCGTAGGGCCGTTCATTTTCCAAAACACCCGGCCCTACTACTACTATTTTTTTAAATGTCGCCTTTCCTTGGACCTCAATCAATTCCTCCAATTTTTATTTTATTAGAGAATGATTTTGACACTTCATTTTCTGCGTAATGGCACTTTAAATTTTTTTTAGTATTACTTCTGTATTTTTTTTTAACTAAAAGACGAATTTTAAAATGCAATAATTACCGGAAGGTGGATTGTCAAAATCATTAGTATTTTTTTTATTATTAATTTCGGTAATAAACTACAGTACTGTGTCGGTTGTAATTACATTGTGAGTAAAGCGACGGATGAATGATCGGTGATTGGTTCCGTTTCGATCAGCGCTGGAAAAGGACATTCTTCTCTGCTCTGCTCTGCTTCACTCTCTCTCTCTCTCTTTATTACTTTCTCTCTCTTTACACGCAAACATTTATGGCGAATCGGACATCGAAATTTTTTCTCGACGAATGATCCAGATCTCGATATGATTCGAACAAACAAAAGAGAAAGAAGAATCCACGATATTTAAGTGTCAGAAACCTTCGGCTAACACGAATCCCATCTTCTCCGTAATTGGAAGGAAAAAGTTCACGGATTCAGGCGTCAACTGTGCGTTTCTGCTTTTTTAACGCAGCAGCAGCAGAATTGATGAGAGAGTCTCCATTATTAATGCCCGTTTCTGTGCCCTGATCTGATCCCCTTTCTTCTTTTTCTTTTACTTTTCCCTCTAATGATATTCCCAACCCGTGGTGGGTAGGGCTGCAAACGAGCCGATTCGAGTTTTACAGTGTTCAAGCTTGTTTATTGAGTTTTTTAACGAGTTCGAGCTCAATGAAACTTAACGAGCCTCAATAATTGCGAAAACATTTGATTTAGACGAACGAGCCTCGATAATTGCGAAAACATTTGATTTAGACGAATGTTCTAACATCTAGTGTTGGTCTCACCCAGTAATGAGTAAATTTCAGAACTTGTTTTAAAAGAAAGTGCTTCGGATAACAATGTTACGGATATATATTTGTAAGCATTCTATGGATTTTTTGCCAATTTCACATATATCAAGCTTTCACTGATTCCATATCATTCCCATTCCTAACTCGGTCTAAGTCAGGTTTTTAAGTCGATCTATTTTGAGAATTGGACAAGTCTCGTAAAGCGTAATAAAGAATTGGATAAGGCCGGCGTGTCATTGTTCTTTTCCGGTTAGGATGTGAACCACCATTGTTCTTTTTGTTCTTTTTTGAGAAGAGAAGAAATCATTGTTGGAAAGAGGAAAAGTGTATTCTTATCTGATATTTTATTGTGCTTTGTAATTTTTTTATATCAGGCATGTATTAATTGTTCATTTTTATTTGTTTGAGCAGATTAAAGAGGAAAAAGAAAAAGAGTTGCAAATACTGAGGGAAAAAGAAAGGTGAAAATGCTGACGTGTATAACATGTTCGAAACAAAGGGTGGTGGAGGGGGAGGAGGAAAGCGGAGAGGAAGGGGCGGCGCGTGGGACGCCAAGTACAAAAGAAGCCGTAAAAAGCCTGACTGCGCAGGTTTTAATCCTCTATAATCGTGTTTATTTTTGTCTCTCTCTATTTTTCTACAGTAGTTTTTCCCCCTTCTTTGTGTAAAGAAACAAAAATGGGATCACAAATCGCAAGTCACGAGCAAAAAAAGAAGAAAGAAAAAGATAGATAGGAGGGTTCCTTTAGGCTTTTTTACAAGGTGGGCACCTTCGGGGTCCAAAGTTCCCACTTAGGCTTTTATATGGTGGGGACCTGGGGGCCCACTAAAGCTACTGTGCCAAACACTACATTTGTGACCAATGAGGGTTTGGATTAATTAGAACTTGGACGTGGTTGGACAAGGCCTGTTTCTCGAAGCTCTCTCCTAATGCCACCGACACACAGTGAGATTTTAATTTCGGTTCCGACATAGGTCCGGTCTTGTACAAAGAGCGTTTTAATGTGATGGAGCAATACTTCCTACCGGAGATGATGGTCACTTTCATTTCACTAGGTTTTTACATGATTAGATTTGGACTTTGTGGGCCACAACAAGTCCACAAGGCTTTTATATGGTGGGGACTTGGAGGCCATTTTTCGGGGAAAAGTACAATCCTCTCTCACTCCACCAAACCCTTCCTTTGTGGGGTCGATCTGGAATCGCATGGGTAGTCTTTACTGTCCATTATGTACATGTAGACGGACATCTGCCCCGTAAATTAACTTGATCGAAGATCATTAAGAACGTGAATAATCCTTATCTTTGTTTACAAATGGCTGGCTTAGTTTTAGAATGATTTATATTCAATGAAGCTAATTTGAGACAGAGATAGCTTTCTTTGGGGATGTACATAATCAACGGTTCAAATCATCGACGTGGTCCAAGTTAGGTCCACAAAGGAGTGCTTTAGAGGACTTGGACTAGGATCATAATATCTGTCATGGGTTTCCTAATTAATTGGCTTAGGTTACTAGTATAACACTTTTGAATCAACATTTTCCTCCATTATAGGAATGTCCAAGGAGAAAAAAGGATTAGAAAAATGACCCACATATGTTACAACAAATATTCCACGAGATGTTTTTAACGTTATGAGCCATTATATAGGTGTTTTAAATCTAAATTTCAAATTACAGGTCAACAAACGAGTACATCTAAATATTTTGGTGTATGAATATTTCTCATAAAAGGTGATGAGGGTCTCTAAAGTTATATTACTGTTGCATTGAAGTGCACGTAAACTGGCCCAGACACTTAACTTCTGTGAAAAAAGAATCTGAATATTGGCAGCAAAATGGGATAATCTTTCAGGCCATGATAAAGCTTGATGAAAGTACTTTGGTCTAATCTGATAGTAGTGTTTTTGTTTTTTATGCAACCATTTCCAGGAATTATGGGCCAATGCTACACCAAATTCCCCACCTTCTTCATTTATATTAACACATGAAATGCTCGAAAGTTACATAAATGGAATCTGAATCTCATTCTTTCTGAAGACATAATCATTCTTTTAAACCTCCTAAGTCAATTTTATTGTTTTAGTTGGCAAAAAGGAAGTGAAAAGGTGATGTGACAAATTCATCCCAACATATCAATTGGTGACTATAAATAATTAGTAAACCCCAAGGGGTTGGCCTTGTAGTCTTAGTTCGAGACTTAGGGGTTTGCTTCCTTTTAAGGTTCAGATTTGATTCTTGTTGCCGGGAAATCTTCCTTCAGCTTCACTTCACATGGAAAAAGTTGTGGAAGGAGCAGTATGGATTAGTACGAGGTGCGCGCGAGTTGGCCCAGGACACCCTACATTACCAAAAAATAAATAAAAGAAAAGAATAGTATGGTGTATAATAGTGGGAGATGTGGGGAAAGAGAAGACATCATATTGAGGAAATTAGGACACACATCTTGTCCTAGCTGTGACCCACAATGGAATATTTGTCAACCTATTTTATATGTTAGTGACATTACACAACATTGTCCAGAAAAGAAGATGAAAGTTTCAGCACAACATCCCCAGTGGAGTGAATTCATGAAAAAAGCAATCAAGGATATTGTTGTTTTGTCCCCTGATAATGAAGGATGTTTACATCATTGGTTTTGTGCCAAAGTTTCATGTGTACAAGTCAAACATTTCTAGATTAGTTATCAAACAGAAACTTGATCCGGAACAACAACGGTTCTCACAATTTTTGGAGAAAAATCTACTTGGATGTTTTTCAAAAGATTAAAAGCAAGTAGCAAAAGAAGATTCTAAACGATAGGTAGAAAACAGTTGGAGCCTATGGAGGAGTGGTCATGTATCCCCCTCCTCCCACAACACCAAGGGAGGGATGTCCCAAAGCATTGTGAGAGGAGGGGGATATATAGACGGTAGGTAAAATACTTTGTCCCCGGGCCTATTCACGCAGTGTGCTGTTTTGGTAAAATCAAGAAGTATGTCAGGAACAAACAATTTCTGCAATCTTTGAACTCTTGTCAATGCTTTGCTCGAAAACAATTACGTTACAGCAATGAAAAATGATGATTGACAAGCATGGTTAATAACTGCTTGTTGAGCATTTGGCAAACTATTTACACTTAGGAAAGCCATTTATATTGGCATTGGTAACTTTAATATAGAAATTTCTTCTGTCTATCAAAAAATGTTTGAGCTTACTCCTAGCTCTTCTGATGCTTCCTGGCTAGCACAGATAACATTTGATGAACAAGTAACAGAATAGGAAGGTTTGCAGTTCCAATTGCTGATTTCGACTTCATTGAACACAGTGCAATCACTTAGTCCTGACTCCCTATTCCTGTTTAATTTCCTTTTTTTTTTCTGATTCATTTTCTGTTTTTACATTCCATATATCAATGCACTGGCCATTTATACAATCTTTTAGCATGCATTTGTCAAGACTTCGTAGTTCCTAGTCACGTGTTATCCTTTTTCTTTGGATTCTTTCTTTCTTCTTACTTATCATCTACCAATGCACTAGCCATTTACACAATTGTATCTCTATTCATAGCATGGCAAGTTAATGAAACTGGCCAAATTAACTGTTGAAAGTTCACAGAACGATTTTGATGTTCTAGTCTTTCCTTGCAAGAATTTTTATATGCGGAAGGTGATGATGCAACCCGTTTTAATGGTGAACATAATGACAGACCTGATAATACTCTGACGAGATTAAAAAAGTTTTGTCCAACAACTTGCAGATCAAGGACATGGCATTGAAAATGTCGGTTGCCTATAAACAATGCAAGCCATGTACAGGTTCCAGTACCTACAAGAGAGGACAGCGACCTTTTCCAGACTTTGATACCATCTCGGAAGGGCTTCCGTACCCATACATGCAACCAGGAAGCTCAAGTTCAACACCCGCAATGGATTTTGCTCCCACAGGTCATCGAAATGGTGGTTCTGCTTCAAGATTCACGGCGTTTGGCAGTGGACGAACCTCTGGCGGACTAGGATATATCTCTGCCCAATCTGGTGAAGTGGTGCTAGAGGATGAGGATGAGCCCAAGGAATGGATGGCACAGGTGGAGCCTGGTGTTCAAGTTACTTTTGTGTCTCTTCCTCATGGTGGGAATGATCTAAGGAGAATCCGCTTCAGGTATATTACTGTTCTATTCTGATAGACATGAGGCAAATTTCCTATGGTCGTTAAAACACCATAATGGCTTTTGCTTTCGCGTCCCTAAAAAATTGCAGTAGATAAAATCAGACCGAAGAACTGGCTCTCAATCTCTTCTTTGCACTTCTTAGGTTTAGAAGGCTTGGACAGACATCTTGACTGTAGATATCCTCATCAAGATATTAAACGAACTATTTAACTTTTGGACGCCAAGTTGCTCACAATAATCTTTTAAGTCTCTTTATTGTTAAAATTTACCACTATTTACGATTCAAAACTTTACTGATGTTGCTTGAATTCATACATTTTGAAGCCGAGAGATGTTTAATAAGTGGCAAGCTCAACGATGGTGGGGTGAGAATTTTGATCGAATCATGGAGCTTTATAATGTTCAGAGATTCAATCGGCAAGCTCTTCACACTCCTCCAAGATCTGAGGATGAGGTAAACCATCTCTGACTTGCTGATTTTCATGGCACATTTTTTAGGTATTTGATTTATTTCACTAGTTTCGTCATTTTCTACGAAAAATGTACAATTGGTCCCAAATCACAACATAGTCCACTACGAAAAATGTACAATTGTACATCTCAATCCTCAGCTGTAAAAACTGGAACAATTCTTAGTGACAGTACTCTCTCTCTCTCCATCTTCTTATGAACTGATGCAGAATTCCCAAAGCTTACATAGAATATAATCTGTGCTGCAGAGAGATTCTTCTTACTCAAGACAAGAATATCCTATGACTCCATCACTAAACAAAGAATGGACACCAAGAAACTACAATAAACCTTCTGGCAGTAACGGCTATTTCCCCACTGAGCCTTCGGATCAAGGTCTTGGCCACCACTACAATCCCGGATCAATGGATGCATCAAGGACAACCACCTCTTCCAGAGACGAGGCTTCAGTTTCCATTAGCAATGCTAGTGACATGGAGACAGAGTGGGTTGAGCAAGATGAGCCGGGAGTTTACATTACCATCAGGCAACTAGCTGATGGAACTAGGGAGCTGCGGCGTGTCAGATTCAGGTTAGGAAAAGATCCCCTAATTTCTAATGCTGAAGTTACAATACTTCTGACATTGCCAAGATACAGAGCACAATTTTCTGTTAATGCTTCCCATCTAGAAGCGGTAATGATATGCTTTTTTTTTTTTGGTTCTTTTTTGCAGCCGCGAAAGGTTTGGAGAGATGAATGCAAAAACATGGTGGGAAGAAAATCGGGAGAGAATACAAGCGCAATATCTTTGAATTTATGATTTAGCAGGTCTAGTTTTATGCAGTTTGAAATATTTGGCATTTCGCTGCTTGCTGCTCAGCATATGATGTTATCTAACCACTGAAAATATGCTCTTATTTTCTCTACTGATCCTTGACAGCATTGTAATGAATGAATACCACGGATGGACAAAGTGATGGTATAGTTTCCGGATGCGTTTTTTTTATTTTTTATTTTTTATTTTTAGGAAAAATGAAGGTGTTTTTTTTTTTTTTGGCAGTAGGAAAAGGAAGTATCAATTTGTACTTTTTGGCCTTTGTGATCACTCATCATACCAAAATCTTGTAAGATTCTTCTGAGTCCTTGTTTCTCTTGTGAAGAATTCTTGTTTCAGATATGGGGTTTCTTTGGATTAATTCTATCGTAGAGTCATAATTTACATGTCCTCTCTCTCTCTCTCTCTCACCCACAAATTTTTTTTTTATGTTGTAGCTTCGTACCTTTTCTTTCTAGTTGCAACGCCTGTGTGTGTGTGATGTGCGCGCACCTCCACTACGCCAAATTTTGGCTTGGGCAGCATTAAATAACCCTAAAACTGCTTGTAATAGCCCCAAAACCGCCAATAAAAGTATTTTCAACTGTAATAACGTCAAAATACCGAAGCAACATTGCTGCATTTGGAAAAGCTATTCTCTCGTTTACAACTTTTATTAAGATAAAAGCCATTTCTCATACGCGCATGAACTACATAAATTTATACCAGAAGGAGACCACTCAAAAGTGCTTCTTGACAACCTATGAAAACACCAACCAGTGGTGTTAACAATTAGGAAGTGTTTGAGAGCCTCATTTTCAGTTTTTTATTTTCAACTTTTTGGCGTTTCAACTTTTAGATTATAATCTGAATATATTTTGAATTTGGTAGGAGTGCTTGAGAGAAATGTGCAGAATACATTTTGTAGATCTTTTTATTAATCAAAATAAAAAAATAAAAAATGAGAAGTCAAAAAGCTAATCTCAGCGTACTTTTGACTTCTTATCTCCAAACCCATAATTTCAAAACTCATTTTGTAGATCTTTTCGGCTTTCACTTGCCAAACACGCATAATGCAAAAAAGAGAATCCAAAAATGTGAGAGTGCCCAAACACCCCTTAGTATGATTATGAAAATAAATTGCAAATAAATTGCACAACAAGTGTACCCCCATCATGGATCTATCTATTTCCATTTGACCACTCATCTAGACGACTAGTTCAACGAGCTCAACAAAATGAACAATTACGAATAACATGTGATCTACAATTAGCTCACACCACAATGCCACCCCTGCTCCCAACTGAAAGTCTGTAAGAGCAAGCACAACAGTGGCTGAGTAAAAATAGTCATGAACAATGCACATTTTTCATTTTACTCACATCTCTTTCAACACTCCAACAATACTATCTACTTTATCTACTCAAATATTATGATACACCTTTTTATTCTCTCCACCCTTTTCTTTGTTTTTTTCTTCTAAAGAGAGAGGAGAGAGGAGAGAGGGAGGGAAACAAACAATAAAAAAAGCAAAGGTGTGTGTACAGTTGCTCCATAAAAGGAGACTGATTTGGCGCGTAACGGTGGATTGAGGTAATTTATTAACCCATTTGTTGAGGCTATTGTACCCCATTTTGAGAGTTAGACTGGGTAAACTAGAGAGAATATGTAAATTGTGGAGGCTGTTGCACTTGCCCTAACGTTGTCCCGAGGAAACAAAGACATCCTTGGGACATGGGATGATGTATAGTTAACTGGGCTGTAGCAAGGGGAGTCACCACAAGCAGTCTAAAGTTATAAGCATCAAACAAAAGGCGCAATTTTAGACAAAAGACGATTTAGTCGAAACACTCTCTAACAAATTCGCATACCAATGTCAATAAAAGCATCTCTCATAAGAGGAGTTGCCTTCAACTTATTTTCTGGAAGACAAAATGAAACTTCCAAGCCACAATCCACATAAACTGGACTTATTTATAACTCACATTGAAACAAAGTTCACTTTCACTAGACCTGCCACACAAGACGCTATATATAAGCAGAGGACGTACTTATTTGACTCATTTTACCACATCTCCATAAGGGCCCAGATCAGAGACGATCTTCATCCCGCGACTTTCCTGGTGAATGTTCTTCGGGCATGAAACTCTTGGGAAGCGGGCAAGTTAGGTTGGCCAGGGTGCCATCCCCCTGCCTTCATAGGTGCCGGAAATGATTGCCTTGCGGTCACTCTACCAATATTCATATTTGCCAGCTTCTCAGCCGTATCTGAAACTCCATATACAGTCTTGCCATTGCAAATGGAAGCTGCCAAGAATGTAATTCATAACCAAGTATAAGATAAGCAGTATAAAATAATCTTGATTTTTTCCTTTGGGTCGAGCTTTATTAAATAATACCCAACTTAAACATTCATCACCATTCATCAAACTAATAAGGCACATTTTTACAAAAACTACAAACAAAAATTTTAAGAAAATCTAAACACACAAGGTCTTACGCTAGATTTGAGACTTACTAGGGCAGCTTAACTTTTTTATGGCAGGCAGTAGAGTAATTTTTAAGGAGATATAACTAAAGAAACTATAAAACTGGGGGTGGTATTAATGTAAGCATCAACATCTAGGGGGGTATGGAACCCCCGGTCCCTTCATCCACCCCGGGCTCAAATCTAATGAGTTTCACATCTGTACTTTAACCACCTTTCCAAGAAACAACAATTGTGGTTTTTGCTTTCCCGGTCATTGGTTGCTTGACAATAATGAATATGAAGGTCCACATTAGGGGTAACGTTACAATCAAAAGGCCAGCAAGAAGAAATTACTGGTGGTGCACAGGAGAAAAGAGGAGTTGACTACTGCACTAATATACAGCATACATAACCACAGAACCACAAAAGAATAAATGCAAGCACAAATACATATTATCAACAGAACACCACAAGCACATCCACAAGAGATTTATCAATTTAGCACCATAAATATGTTTCCAAATACAAACGGAGAAAGTAAATACAAAAATACCATGTGAGTAGTTCTTATTACTTCTCCCTCATTTCTCTTCCTTTTCCTCCTCAAACTTCTCTTCCTCCCTTTTTCTTCCTTTCTTTTATTTGGTGTCCCTTGGATGGGAGGATACTACTGGTACGGGAGAAGGAGAAGCAAAAACATCCAAAGTTGAACCATACAATACATAGATAAAGAACTGTGTTGGTCAACGACCCAAACTGACAACTACTCCAGCATCAAGAAAGCAAAAGATATGAGCATCTTGGGACAACTTGTAAGACAAAAAATGATAGGCTAGGGAAGACAGGATTTCAGTTAAACTGCATCAAACGTATAAAATCCTAAAAGGATAGTGAGCAAACACTTACTTGGACTGTTTCTTGCAGGTGGTCGGTATCTTGGTTGTTGATTGGAAGCCATCTTCGACAATTTATGGTTCTTTATGTCATCCTAAGCACCATGGAGAAAGGGGAATTTAAAAGAAAGAGAAACAATAGGGAAAAAAAAGTCAACGAAGTGCATCATCAGTTTACATGAAGAATTTATGCCCCATACCTGGTTATTCATCTCCAACTTGCGTTGCACACCTGTAACAATCCTTAAAAGTAAGTATGATCTTAAACAAAACCAAGTTCCACGGAACTTGTGAGTGTGTAATCCAGAACAGTGGTGCTATGGAGAATGAAAAATTTACTCCATGCTCACTACAGGTGCAGGTCCCGTTGCTGTGAATATGGATTAGATTTTGATAAACATAACATTTCTAATCCTATAACATGTGCCAATGATGAACAGCTTGAAGTGTTTCTGAACTGAAACAAAAGAAATGAGAGAAAGAAGAAGACAAAAGAATCCATGATGAAAGCAGCATTTGCCCATCAGTTCTAAATTAGTCACTATATTATTCTGATTCTGAAGCACAACTTTTGAGCTTCTTTTTCCCGACAACAGATCGCAGATCTTACTTTCTTGAAGTCCCATAGTGGTAGCTTCCAACACTAAACATCAATTATCCTACTCCTAGCAATCAATCATTCTAGTCCTAGCTTTTCCTGTAAATTCTGTGGCCCCAAAACATTTACAGAATACAGATCACAGGACAACAAGGAAGATAGCAACTACAAATGGCTAACAATAGGGACCTTTTTTTTTGTCCCTTTCTGAAGATTGTGATAAGTAACGCTAAGTCACAATCGGTGTTCATAAGTAAAGCCTAATATCGCTAGCAGCAACACAGATTCAGATTTACCCTCCCAGTAAAAACGGTAAGAACTAAGAAAAATTTAAGATAACTCTCAGCAGAGAATCCAAATCTATTGTTTCAAAATGGAACAAAATCTATAGAACCAGAAGTTTCTGGTGCAATAGGCACATCTGTATTTAGACTATCTAAACCATCACTGATTTATCACCTGTTGTAAGATACTCATGGGATTTGGCAGGTGAAAATTTTCTTGCTGGCTTTGAATTAGATAGCGTCCCAGAATATCCTTTGACAGACTTCTGCTCTAAAACGCTCCTTGTTCCTGCTGCAACACAGGAAACAAATTAGGGTCCAGCAATTTTTTGCCAATTATTAAAGAAATACAAATTAGGATGGAGCAAACCGAACCAGATGGAGGGGTTCTAGTTACAGCTGTTTTAGAGCGAAGTGATGGCGGAACGTACAAGCAGCCCTGCCAAATCGAAGGATGCAAATAATTACAAGTTCACCAAAGGAACACCAAAACATATGTTACTAGCAAAACTACACGCTTCCATTCTGCACAATTCCTATATAAATAAAAGGTGAAAGAAGGAAAAAGATATGCACCTGGAAGAACGGATGCTGAAGTGCCTCCGTGGCTGTTGGCCTTTTGCAAGGATCCCACGAGCAAAGCATCTAGCCAGTGGCAAAGAAACAGGGGAAAAAAACATTAGTATTACATGATAAGATGATGGTACAAAACAAAAATCTAACACAACCAACTGAAGTTCTTGAAAGAGCCAATGGAATTTACTCAGAAAATCACACTTTCTGAGAAAATATGGAAGGGGGAATAACAAGTAGAAATTTAACCACCTCTTGCTTTTCTCATAACAAAAAACACAAGTAGTTACCTTAATAAGATTGATTGCGTGCTTGCTAGCGGATGGCATCAATACAGAAAGATGGACACCGGTTAGCTGTCAAATATAACATCTTTTAACTCTTCCGCCATATATTATGAAATAAAATACCAATGATATGCAAAATCTTCTATTGGGATTGCATTGAAAGTTAATGAATATGGTAGGGATCTACTCAACCAGAAAAATAATGAACTCCTACACAAGTACAACCATGTAAGAATCCTCACTCCTATGGATTGACCCACAGAAAAAGAATATAAGCAAAGAAACAAGCAATCACAAAAACTACCATCATTTTCTTTTCATGGCTATCAGAGAAGCATATTTCCCAAGAACAACAGCAAAGAAATCTGAAAACCTTTATCTAAAGATCACACCAACGAAATTAAACTAAACCACATATTTCTTGCATTGATACAAAGGCTCAAACATTTCTACACTCTCTCTAAATTTACAAACTATGATACAGTTAACCATGATTAGAAAATGTGTAACAATTTAGTAGTTGGTGAAGTCAATGATGGTCAACTCTAGGTTTAATTAATCTAACTAAAATTATCTAGTTAATTGATCTATTGAATTATATACACTCATCCTTCATATATAGAGCTAAGAGAAGAGGAGATAGAAGATAGTTAGACGAGAAGAGAAGAGAAAAGATGCTCTACCCAAAACAGACAAAACCTAAACTAAACAAACAAAAGAAAGGTGAGTCGTAAACAAAGCCTTTTTATTAACTCGTGGATGTTATTATTTTATCTTTTTATTAGTTTTTTCCCCTCTAGTTCACTCTTCTGTTAAAAGAATCAATCACACACGAGTAACAAAAAAGGTAAATCTTTTTTTGCTTGTTTTGTTTGTTTGGGGAAGAGCATCTATTCTCTTCTATTTATCTTCTACCTCTTCTCTCTCTATATAAAGCATGAGTTTTGTTTACTATCCATCTTTCGTCCTAAAATTTTTGTCCAAAATGGCACTGTTTTACCGCCCACGAATTTGCACCGCCTAGTGCGTCATGTTACAATGTTTACTAACGGCCTGTTTTCTGACTGGATATAAAAGGTGGATATGCTATCACGCAGCATAATATCTCCGAACTACTTATCCGGTGTTTGCCACCTGAATATAGACGGTGGATATAATTTCACCCGAGATTGTATATCCATCTGTGACCGGATATAACAACACAACACCACCCCCTCCCCCACCGTTCTTACTATATTCGTCCTCTTAATTACGGAAATATCACTTCTCCTTTTAATTCTATATTCACCTCTCATATCCACCCCAAAACAAACCAATAATACACATATCCTCTCTTCTATAAATAACTCAAACAAACCATCCACAACATATGCCCTCGCTTTTATCATATCTCCCCCGATACTATATCCATCTAAAAACTAATCTGGTCAGCATAAAGGCCTCTCTCTCTCTCTCTCTCTCACACACACACACACACACACACACACATCCCCAGACCCTCTGTTATATACATCACTCAAACAAACCATCCATAACATATACCCAACTTTTATCATATCTCCCCTGATACTATATTCACCCAAAACTAATTTGGTCAAAAGCAGTCTGTTACCGTTAGATATGCAGGGACTAATAGTACCAGGGCTATTTGATATCACTCCTGTGTTTGCTTGTGCATGTAACATCCTGAATTTTTATGAATAAAAATTAGTACCGTTTATTCCTAATTAAATAAATTAACAAGATAGTTAAGTTAGATGAATTAAACCTAGAGTTGACTAGCATTGACTTCATCAATTACTAAATTGTTTGACAGTTCTAGTAGAGCTAACCTAGCCTTCTTCTCTCTCTCTCTCTCTCTCTCTCTCTCTTTACAAACTATGAATTTTAACATTCTTCTAATGCTTCAGAACACACGACTTAGACGGGATCATGGGAATATAAGATGGATGATAATTGATAACCAAGACTCTGACCTGTGGAAACTGGTAGTTAATAGCACTAGCAAGTTCAATTCCTTTCGCCCACTCTGCCTCAGTTGGGGTGCCTATTACGCTGCATATTTTGTAGATTTCATCTGCTTCACTGCAACAAGATTGTTAGAACAAAAAACTTAGTCCAAAATCACAAGCGGAAAGAAGACGAGGAGTTGCATGGGGGTGTGGAGGGATGGGACTCTAGACAGGAATTCAGTTAATATTGAAATAAAAACTCTATTGGAAGCACCATTTAAGTCCTTAGTCATCTATATTAACAAAAAAATCACGGCTCAATTCACCGCCAAAGAGATATGTGAAGGGATCCCATAACTCCACTCACTGTCATATTAAAATTTGTGCGTTGTGATTAAAGAAAACATTAAAATACGCACTTTGAGCCCGGAAAAAGGGGACGGAGAGTAAACAGTTCAGCCATTATTGCACCCATCGCCCACATATCTGGTGGAAGGAAGGAAGAAAACCAATGTCAAAGTTAAGTCACTGTAATTTAGATGTTTCTAAGCACGCTTTCTTTTCATTGGACTCACCAATTGCAGAATTATATGTTTGAGACTGAAGCAGAACTTCAGGGGCACGATACCTGTCAAGTCCATAGTTTAGTTTCAAATAGCAGAGCATAACCAAAGTACGTATCCAATACCAAGGATATCGAAATGGGAGACAAATTGGGTAAACCACCACATACCAGCGCGTTGAGACATATTCTGTATATGGTGGTTGAGAACAGATCTCACGAGCAAGACCAAAATCAGCAATTTTTATGACATCTTTTGAAACCAGCAAGTTCTCTGCATGATGAGCAGGTGTTTTTCATAAAAATAAGAAAACAGAATAAAAATAAGAGAAACTTCGAACATATATCACAGATACACGTGAATAAATGAAAAGGAAGAAATTTGCAAGGAGCATGTGAGCCAGTCAGCCAGCTTATAAGCGGGGTGTATGATGCACAGGAACATCGGAACATATATTACGAAACAAAAACCACAAAACTAAAATTTATTACCTATTTACAAGCCCACTATACATATATGAACCCAATTAAAAGCAAAACCATACATATAAAAATGACCTTAATTGTAGCAACTAGCAACTACCATGTGTTCATCAATTTAATCAATGAAGTGTAAAATTTTGAGCGAGAAAATAGAAGGGAAGATGGTCACCCTCTAAAAAGAGTGCTAATAGCTCAAACACCAAATAGCAAGCTTCTAATAAAAAGTGAGCAGTTGATATCTCTATTTTGGAATACGCCCAGAAAAGGAAAGTAACGTGTAACCAAATAACAAAAGCAAGTATGCTTGTTCATGATTGGTTATTCAATAATCAACCAACGGGAACAATTTCTTCCTCTTGCTTGAATAGACAATCATTCTAAAGAGAAGGGTGGTATAGCAGCTGAGGAGGTAATGTTCAAAAAAGAATTAGGTACAAGCATCAGTAGCAGGGGCATGTCCAAGCGCCTGCTCCTACAGAATCTCTGGATATTGAGATTTGGGCCAACAAACCTCCAACAAAAATTTGTATTATATGTTATTATTCATAGAATGTCTTGTAAATCAATTACACATGAACTTTTAATCAAATGAGGTCAAGGGAAAATATGGAATTTTGAATTGTCATCCATGCAAAATGTCATGTTAAAAAAAAATTTCTAACCATCACTTCACTTCCCTTTATTCGCACTCTATTTTGAGGGGAAGAAACATGGTAAAACAATGAGGCCTATCTTCCCTCATAACCGTTCTATATACTCCAAAGCATGATAAATATTACATCCCTGCATGATATCCTTGACCCCCACCCAAAAATATAAAACAATTACTAGAACAAAATCAAAGACAAAAAAATCAATTGAACGGTGTTGGAAGGAACTGATAGAATGGGAAGTACAGACTGGCTGCGAATCTATGTGATGGATCTCAACCATGTTCCAGAACTCATATCTATTTCAAAGTTCAACGTTTCTAGTTAGCCTATCAACTAGCACTGCAGCCCATGAACATCAACCAGATAAACCTTTTCCACGTCGTTACATAAAGCAGCAACATTACCTGGCTTTAGGTCACGATGGAAATATCCTCGCTGATGCATGCATGCCAGCCCCTGAAATACTTGGAAGCACCAATTTCTGATTTCAGCTTCTGAGAAAAGCTTCACCCTGTCTTTGATAAGATGATATAGGTTGCATTCCTGAAAAGGGAAAGTAAGAGCATTTCCCATGATCAGTTCAGTAATCAAATAATGAGAAGATTCACAGGATTAGAGGAAGGCATCATACCATGTATTCAAACACAAAATACAAAATATCATGTTCCCTAATGACTTCCTTCAGCTTCACAATATTAGGATGGTTCATTTTTCGCAATGACTGCAAAGAAAACAATCACATCACAAGGAATCACAGATACAGAGAACAAAGCCACATGATGCACGTAAAAGCCATAATCACGCTACCTTAACTTCTCTCAAATTTATGCATTCCTCCCACGAATAATATTTTCTCTTCATTTTCTTTATTGCAACCTGTTAAAATAAATGATTAATTTGAGAGAACATAATCAAGAACCTACTAGCTTCATCTTTTAGGTTGATAGGAAACCAACTTACAATTTCACCAGTGTGCTTATTTATGGCTCGCCAGACACTTCCAAACGTTCCATCACCAACCTCTTTGATTATCTTATACCTGCAACATCGAGAACTGTCATAGTGACTCCATGTAGTAGAAATAGAAATATGACCAAACAAGAATTCATAAACAACGCACCTGTCCATTCTCTTTATTTCAACAGGCCAGGATGCTTTATTCATTCAATAAAATACTGGCACATAGAGGAAGTCTATGATTTCAATCTTCAGTAGATCACTTGTAACAAAAACAACAAAATGCAAACTAACTGCCGGGCAGATCTAGCCGAGTCCACCATCAATATTCTGTTGCACGATCTGTAAGCACAGAACCGAAATATTTTTGATGGGTAGGCTTCACCATTTTATTTGTATAATGTACCAGAAAAAGGGCTCTGAGACAACAGTACGGCATGTAAAAAAGGGAAGATCGTGTGGTGAGAAACATCTTGTCACCAATCCAAGAGTTGATCAAGCCAGAATATTGCTTTAGCAAATAGATCGGATCCTTCCCTCTCGAATGCGTTACCCTTATGCCAACTTGATAACAGCTACCTCATCAACACTATGTAAAAGCTCTTGCAGATGTTCAGTTAAGGATGACGTCAGCAACTACTTGGTAGCCATCAGGAGAAAGTACAGAAAAATAGCTACTAATTCAAAACTCGGGGCAGATTTGGTCCAACAGGCTTCTATTAAAAAGTACACAACCAAACGTCATCTTTTGGTCTGCAGGCTCCTAAGCTGTGATCCAGGGGGAAAAAAAATGAGAAAAAAGAAACCAACA
Organism: Vaccinium darrowii; assembly: GCA_020921065.1. Taxonomy (NCBI): domain Eukaryota; kingdom Viridiplantae; phylum Streptophyta; class Magnoliopsida; order Ericales; family Ericaceae; genus Vaccinium; species Vaccinium darrowii. Next base: position 4,744,009 of record CM037152.1, on the reverse strand, counting down.
CAAAGGTTAGGTCCATCTCGCACAAATCAATGACAAACAAATCAACTGCATATGTAGGAAACAACGCGTGACTAAAACAGAATCCTTGTAAATGGTTTTCCCCAAGGAGCAGGACGAGAAGGCTATTTAAGCAAGAAATTGTCAGCAAATTCCACACCAAACCAAACCAAGCCTTATGTCCCAATCAATTGGGGTCGGCTACATGAATCCTTTTTCTCCAATCAGCACACACAAAAAAAAAAAAAGCCTTTTTAGGAATGAGGGAACATGGAGCTTACTCGTAGATGCGAACTAAAGATCCAACGCCGATCTCAGAATTTTTTTGCATTAGGACTCCTGAATTGGTCATTCACGACAAACTGCCCACTAGGTGCAGTTGACAAAGGAAACAAGAATGAAATCTCCAAGAACAAAACACCTCCAGTCAAGCACTTGCTGCAATGCGCAAAACCGAAACTTGGAGCAATCCGACCAAAGGCACACTTTCTCCATGATTTAATACAGAAAATAAAGCCCTTCAAACGAAGTCCAACGCAACCTGACAGCAGAGATAAAGCATACAAGTTCACACATCAAAAACACTATTCTAGAAGGTTCAGTTGTTCCAGTCATGATAAGCATTCCAAAATAATGACAGCTTCACACCGATAACAACCTCTTCCACAGATCATATCAAACATAAAATGACAGTATAAACAACATTATACCAAAACAAGACCAATATATAGAATATGATAAAAGACAACTTAAATGCGCTAATCATCATGAAAAAGAGTAGAAAGTTTACCAGCATTATGAACAATTTGCACAGCCATCCTCTCACCAAAGTCTATAACTATTTTTGTAGGCATGGTTCACTCCCCTTCTTCTCACATCGCACGCACAAAAGGTTCATCCAGAATTGTTATCTTTCTTTTTTATTTTCCAGATGGATCAAACAAAATAAAATATAAAATCTATAAAAATATAGACAAATTTTCTTTTTCATTTTATTAAGGGAATTGATATTGGCACTCCCATTTTCTTTATCGGCACTCCCTTTTTTTTTTTTTTTTTGTCTCTATTAGGTAAAATTACTCTTGCACTTTGTATATAAAGACAAAAAAAGGGAGTGCCAATAGAGAAAAGGGGAGTACCAATATCAATTCCCTTTATTAATGAGTCACAGTGAAATTTCAAGTGAGGAAAGTGATTATTTTAAGGTCTAATGACTCTAATGGTAATCAAAATGTCACAAGGCTTTAGTCTGGAAAAACATATAGCCACAAGGCCCACAACAAAAACTTAAATCTTCTAGGCCTTAACGCTTTTGTTGTTCAGTTCAAAGGCTAAAGATGACATGTAAGTTCCATTATTTCCGTAATTGACTAATGCCGTTAGATCAAATCCGCAGGACATAAGGTTCATAGTATCAGGAAACAATCGCGGCTTCAAACTTGGTGAACAACAAGCTGATGTTTTCCTCCGACTTCTCAACGTTATGCATCACACAACGAAATTCCACTGTCACACAACAAAACCGCAACGATTTGGACCAACACTGAATTACTAGCTAATATCATGAAATTTGCTTCAATAAAATAGGTTATGAACTCTGTTCGACAAAATAGGTTAACCAATTATTAAGTGATGCATCCCCACGGTTAAAAAAAACTAGTAGGCAAGCAACAACAGAGATAACTACAATCTTGCATCCACTTCGAGACAATCAACTAAATCTCTCAAACTCATCAAACACAATAGGCATAGCCATTCAAATCCATCATGATAATGCTCCCAAATTTAATCTCAAAAATTCATATGTAAGCCATAAAATCTTAAATTTGAGCTATTTTAACAGATACTAATATGAAATGATTCAAATCCGCTGTTCAGAATCCACATGTATCCAACTGGAGTCTTAGCCCATTAGGTGATGTTTATTGCATTTTCTTTTTTATTCACTCAATATAATGTGCTGTTGCAGAAGTACTTTTCTTTAACAGAAAATACGTTGCGGCTCACATGCTTCAAAGATTGGTGGAGATAGCTCTGCAGCCTTGGATTTCTACAGTTGTTCGAGCTTTGTGCGGATGTACCCTGCTGGGGGATTTGAATATCGGAGTGTGGATTCATAGATGTATAAGAGATGCTGATAGGGGAATTAACGTCTTTCAAGCTTAAGTGGATATGTATACACACCAAGATTGCAAAGATGGATAGAACTTGCAATGTCCTTGATGAAATTCTGGAGAAGGATATAGTTTCTTGGAGCGGTATGATTCAAGGTTATGCTTCAAATGAGCTCCCAACAAGAAGCCCTCCTTACCAAACTAGCCTCAGTGTCTATGTGATACATGTGGAATAATAGTGAGCTATTGAGATAGCAGTGACTAGTGTACAATGTTGGCCATTCTTGGAGATGGGGCACTACCAAAAAAATATGGCATAAACCCCTAGTTTCCATATTATAGAATAGTTCTAATTTCATCATCGTAACCAAAGTTCTCAAATACTCGGGTTGTTTTTCAACACTCAGCCTTGGGTCCCAAAGAACAATTCACAGCTTCTCCCCTCGGACGAGTTACCAAAACATGTGAAGATTGAAATGTTTTTTGAATTGTTAAAAACCTATACAAGAGACGCATCCTGAATATGAATTACTCCTCGACACGGCATCAAATTTGAGGAACCCCAGATATAAGAAAACCAAAATTTAAACCAAACCCGAGATTCATACCTCCCAAGAAAGCCACAGGAGATCACGGAAACCCAAACATCAAGCAACCGAAAATAACGCCAGATCCAAAATCAAAATTCAACAGGGAAAACCCCCTAACCCTAGATCTCATCAAATGAATTCAAAATCCAACATAACTCAAACGTAATTAATTCGCTTAGATCCGATTCTTATTCCACACCCACCAACAATAAACAAACATGCATCAATAAAAACTTGCCAACATACATGATAAACTGCATGCATATATTATTTCAAGCATATACAAACATATTACCGGTGGGTTTACCGGCAAAAGCTGAAGTCGCCACGGACGGCAAAGATTAAGGTCGACTCCAGAGCGTTTCTCTCTCTATATATCTCTGTCTCTACAAAGACCCCCGACAACCAAATATCTTCGCCAGAAACATATTCATATTCGTATGATTTCTCTCTCTATACGCTGATGATGGGATTACGGTGATGTGACGGAATTCCCAGAGACCTAGTCGCCTAGGCATCTGTGACTATATAGGGCTGTTATCTTGTACTACTACATTCTTTGATGCTACTATGACGTTTCAGATCAGGCGGCTGATGAGCTGGACCGTAGGATCATGCATAATCGTGCTTTCAATGTTATGAACATCCGGGCCGTTCATTGTTCGAATAAATGGCTCAAATTTTATCTTGCAGACACAATGATTTGGACACAAAGGTGCCGAGGTGAAATCTGGACAGTTCATCCGAGCAACAGACGACCCGAATGGGCACAGTGCACACGCTGCACAACAGCATCCCCTCTTCCCGTTCGCGCTCTTAATTTTTGCACTCTGCAACTTTTAGTGGGAATTTTGATTTTTTTTTTATTGTACGATAAATTTTGTGTGATGCGTGTAAATATCAAATTATGGATTTTTTCATAAGTAAATTATGGATTCTTTGTTTTTAAGAGATTGGGTGTAAAAGTTCTCTCCAATTTCTTGAGGGAATAATTGTCGAATTAGGGATCCTGTAGTGTGGCACCTGAACCATTGATCTCGGTAATTAACTACTAAGATCGTGCAAGTGCCGAGATAAAATCCGAACCGTTTATTGCTTGATCAACGACTCGGATGCTACACTACATGATTATCAAATCCATGCACCCTTTTTGAGAATACACTCCTCAAAATTGTACGTTTACAAAAATAGTAAGTAGTTTATTAAGGTCTAATGAATGAACTGACATGTTTATATTTGCAGACAATGACATAAAGGGGTTCCATTTAAAATAAAATTTAAATTATTTAACCCTCAAATGCCTATATTTGTGAAACTCACAGCTACGATTTGTAGCACTTATATACTCCCTCCGTCCCAATTTTATAATCCTTTTGGGAGTTCGTGCCACTTTTCAAAGTGTTACATCTTATAATCTACAACGTTTTAGGTAATTTCGAAAACTTTGTTTATTAGATTAAATTAAGATCTATCAAATAAGATTCATATTGCATATAAAATGTATTACCGATTGAAAGATATAATCGATTTTTTATCCGATTAGGATCGAACGAGGGACTATAAAATTGGGACCGAGGAAGTATTTATTATTGTCTTTTTGGAACAGGCAACCGTAATTAATTATTGCTCTCTTTGTTTCAAAATAAGTGTCCCACTCTCTTTTCTCTCTTGCTATTTTTCAAATAAAAAACTTAAGTATCTTTATATATCGTGTTTCGAACTTTTTCACACCGAATTAAAGTACTCATTGACTACTTTAATTCAGTGAGAAAAATTCGAAGAATGATATACGAAAGTACTTAATTTTTTTAGTTGATAAATAACACAAATTTTTGTAGTGGATACTTATTTTGGAACGGAGGGAATATTACTAGTTCTCTTCCTAAAGAAGAGCTTGCTTTTGTAATGTGTCCCTTTGAACCAATTTTATCGGATGTCCCCGAAGGATAATAGAAGGATACTCCCTCCGTTTTCAATTGGTCGTCTTGTTTGAATAGTCGTGTCACTGTAAGCATATTCTCGAGAATTATTTTAAAAAAAATTAATCCAAATAAAAATTCTAAGCCATATCTTTTTTTATTGGTGTTAAACAATTTACAAACTTGCTAACGAACGCACAAATATGGCCTTGTTCGTTTTGGTTTTTAAGAACCGGTTTTCTCAATTATTACCCCTATTTTTAAATATTATTTTTATTTTTCTCTCTATATCTCTTCAATCATTAATACCTATTTTTTTAATTATTATTCCAATTTCTCCCTCTAATCATTATAAAAACCAAAACTCAAAACCCAAACCAAATACAACCGTAATTCTTTTGATTTGTACCTTGGCACAATCATCGATAAAAAATCAACAATTGGTAACATAGAAAGCAATCCACATTAAAAAAAAAAGGAAATTATTTTTACACTCATTCTATACTCAAACACTTTTTTTTTTTTGTCTTTATTCACTTGAAAGTACCAAATTACCCTTCATATGAAAAAGTGACTCATAACGTAAGGGTAATTTGATAATTTCAAAGTGTATAAAGACAAAAATGGAGGATTTCAAGATAAAAATGGGGTATGAAAATCATTTCTCTCAAAAAAAATATACATAATTATCAAGACAGAATGACATAAATGTGATCTTACTATTTCAACTCGAAATGTCCATCAAGTCATGGCCTATAGCACCAAAAAGAATATTTTGGAAATAATATCAACTGCGAATTTTGTATGATTCTACAGTGTGATGTTGCACTACAGGGCTATAATGCAGCATTCGAGTCATTGATTGCGTAATTAATAGCTCGGATTTCATCTCGGCACTTGCACGATTCGAGTCGTCAATTGCCGAGATGAAATTTAAGTCATTAATTACCGATATCAATGACTCATGTGCCGCACTACATGATTCAAATGGTGAAAGGACAAAAAAGTTGCTTTGCTTTGCCTCTACACCAAGTCAAAAACATAACTTTCAAATGTGTAAATTTCAGAGATTACATCATATATCAATTTGGATGAGAACATTATGTGGGCATTAATCATGTATAGGTTTGCTTATTCATCAAGCTATTATTATATATACTATATACAACATCAAAGTGGGCCTCTATCCCTCCTGGTATGCAATGGGACAGATGTATATTAGAAAAAAATGTGGTGCACACTAGATTTGAACCTATTAATGCTTGTTTTTTCAATTAAATGTGTGTCGATCAGGTATCGATCGGTATTTGATGAACATGAATTTTTGGTACGATTGAAGCTCTCAACGAGATCTATAATGTGAACAGTTCCAATCATTGTTATGAACTCAGAATGAGCTCTCGAAAACGTAAACCGGAGAGAAACCGGAGAGAGGAACTGGAGCCGGATCCAAAAGGCTATGGGGGTGTGATTTTAGTTAGGTCATAAAGGTGGGTGGCGTGATATTCTATCATATCCTTTTGCTACATCTTAGCATGGAGGATACCATTCTAAAAAAGCATAGAGGTTGTTTTTAGGTTTTTGTTAGGTTTTGTGGGTGCTGAGCTGTGCAGATTTTTCTCTTCAAAAAAAGAAAAATGGTGTGCAGATTTTGGTCTTGCGGTGGTGCCACATCTTCCAGCGATGGGAATGGGTGTAAAGATAATAAGGTGGGAAAAGCACAATATTTAAATAGACTGGACACTGGACAGTCATTAGTTATTTTATATGTAGTCTTTTTGGCCCTACTTCGATAATTGAAATTACTTTTCCTAGGGCTCAGCTTGATTCGATTCGTTTCATAATTGAGTCAAACTTTTTGAGTTTTGAGATCATTTACTTTTCTAAAGCTCGGGTCAGTTCGAAAAAGCTTGGCTCATCTATATAGGTTTGGCTCGTTTATGAATGCTCATTTGATAAATAAAGTGGGATTGGCTCATTAGCACCCCTAATCAGAACACATTTATGTGGAGAGATATGAGTTCTGATCTAGTGTTGCAATATTTTATTGACAATATAAATGTAAATTGAAAGTTTGAAAATATACAAAATGATATTTGATTAATATAATTTTGGCGTGATTGATATTTTTATGGGGTGGTCCTTCAGCGTAATAATTTCTGTAGCCATGTAAAATTTTTGGCCTAGCACAAGTTGTCACATGTTACAGGGCCTAACAAAAAGGGCACAATAAATGGCCAATCAAATGCTGCCAAGTGTCCATAGGTCATAAATCAAAGATATGTGGAGGGACCAATTAAATGGAGCACGTGTCAAAATGATGCGGTTATTGATTTATAACTGCCACTCTGCTAGTGTAAGGATTTTGGAGTAGGAGTTAACTGCTGAGCGTTATCGCTCACAGTGTTGCACTTGTGTGATCCTCGCATAATACCACGATCGATGTTGCTTTCTGACTCTGACGTATTATGCTAAGCTTTAGAGACGAATAGGAGGATTACTATAGCTAGGGAGTTGATGGAGCTGAGCCAGACACCGTCGGGGCTGACGGCCGCATGGAGGAATAGAGATAACCCTAGCCGACCTAGTAAAGAATAATGTATTGCCAATGAGATTTATGTAATTCCGGTGGTGGAATATTTGTTGTCAAACTCTGTATTTATTTAATATAGTAAATTTACGTTCCCAAAATTAGGAGTGTTACAATTATCATCTTAAAATAAATAAGAAGGATATTCATCAAAATATAATTATCTCTTTTACATTAAGTAAAAGAATAATTAGAGATAAATATGAAAGAGGTGGAGCTTGTCACGACTCTCCATCCCCCATCCCTATAAATAGAGGTGTCCTCTCTCATATTTTACACGTATCAGGACCTTGAAAATCAAAGTCTCCAAAGGCTTTCGGAATCCTCCGAGCCTACATCAAGCAAATCAAAGTCTCAAAGCTCTAAAGCACATTCAAGCCACATCTCATCTTCTTCGCAAATCTTGGAGAAGATTCCACCATTTGATTCAGAATCAAGCTGTCAAGCGCTCGTTTCAACATTTGAAAAGAAAAATCAGAGGATTAATTTTTTTACAAGAGATTCATCAGAGATTGTAACCCTAATTTTGACAAATCGATAAAATTGACTTCTTGTTCAACATCTTTCTATCTTATTCGTAGATTCGAAATTTATGTGATACTGTTCATCCTGTCTACCTTTTGGAATTATGTTTTCATTGTCAAATTTGAGTAAACCCAATTTTGCCCTTATTGCACTATGTTTGTGTCATACTATTTTTACCATGAGTATTGAATAATGATCTCTATCATTTTAGATATGTTTTTTTATTTAAAAATATATACAATATTTATTACGATGCAATTTATTTTTTCCATAATCACTTGATGATGGATCACGTTTGTCATTTTTTTACCGTAGTTTTTCACAACTTTTCCATATTTACTTATGTGCTTAATTTTTACCATAAATTTTGGGTGATGTATCAAATGTGTCATGATCACAAATGTTTACTTCAAAATTTTGAAGATAGATTATAATGATTTGAAAATTTGAGAATTACACACCCATGGGTTGCCCCAGCGGCTAAGGTGAGTGTCTGACTTTGGAAGTAATCCCTTTGGTCAGGAGTTCGATTCCCGACAGAGTGAGTACCTGTGCTAAGTGGAGGGCCGTGATTGGTGTGGGTTGCGTCAGCTCCCTCTGAGGTTTGGGTTGTGCAGTGGGTCTAATTAGTGACATGTTGTAGGGCTATTCCTTGGCTATCCATATAATAATAATAATAATAATAATAATAATAATAATAATAATAATAATTCCCCACCTTTCAATTGGAAAAGATGGAAATAATTAAAAGCTATGATTTTAGGTAATTACATTTACTTAAAATCCTAAATACATCCTACCTATTTTTTTTTTCTTTCAAAATCTCATTACATCCCACTTACTTAGGCAACTGCATTACACTAAGTAAGAGTAGATATGGTATTTCACAAGATAAAACTGATGGAAACATAACCACAGACAGGGATGAAAACTTACGGTATCCCTAAATAGGATTGATTATTTAAGGAATAATTAGTCATAAATACACAATATTTTGCCTATTTGAAGGGAAGGGCAAGGAGTTTTTGCAATCAAACATAAATACATTGTTTGCAATTATGATTTAATAAAAGGATAAAACACACCCACTCTTCCTTTATTTTGGTCACAAATACCCTCACTCACTCGACAACGACTCTCTCTTTCTCTAAAAGAATTGAATCCTCATGACCCATTGCCCTCTCTCTAGATATATTTCCACCACTACTTATTTCGCCCAATAGAATCAAATCTCCTTTATGTATTCCAATCTCCCTCCTTCCCAAGCACATCGTTATTCTTTTACAACTTAAGGTTTGTTTTTTTCCTCCCATATTAATTATACTATTAAATCTATCTGAGAAGCCTATCTATTCGTGTTTTGTTGAATTTTAATCTGGAGGTCTCTAGAATTCAAGATTGCAAAATTTCATCAATCAAGAGACCACCCATGTTTCATCAATCGAGGTCTTTATGGCTTTACTACCCAGAATCAGACTCCCATGGATAGTCAGAAGACGGCGATTTTGCTAGAATCAGAGGGTGGGACTCTCTGGAGACTACGTGCTTTATGTGGGATGAAGAGAAGGGAGAAGAAATGATTGAGCTTGCATTTGACGAAAAGAGAACGAGTGGAGTGCTTCATTCAAAACATTTTATGATGATTTGTCACGCCCCGCCCCGGAAACGGCACCCATGGTGGGCCCGAGTCGGTGCGGCCACGTGGCATTCCAACACAAGACTCAACTTCAACTTAATACACCCTTATATTAACAACACAGCGGAAGACTTCATCACATAAGTGCCAACGTTAAATCACTAACTCAACACCCACAACTGTCTACTCAGAAACAACTTAAGCTTTACATAAACTCAAAATGCTTTATATTACAAACCATAAAAGCACTAGATGACAACACGTCCAAAATTCACTCGACACCAACTTCATAACCCAACGCTGACCGGTAGTGGAACTCCTCTACAGCTCTTGCTATCTAGAAAACCATAAAGGAAATCCAGAGTGTGTGAGACATAGATATGCTCAATAAAATACAACCAAATCAACATGCCAAAACACAACAACGTTATACATCAACTAAACCATCATTCAAAACACAACATCATTATACAATAACTTTCAACACGTATAAAACCAATCACATGCAAGTGGCACGTCTGCCACATCCTATGTATCCTAGGTCACTGTGGGAGCACACCCCGCTCGTTGTCACCGGTAGCTAGCCGACACAACGTACTCGCGGTGCAACCCAATCCACAGCCCCTTCGCAGATACCATCTTTCACACACAATATACAATGTATCCTAGGTCACTGTGTAACTCAATCCACAGCCCCTTCGCAGATACCATCTTTCACACACATCATACATGCATATCCACAGCTAAAACATCTATTAGCATGATAGCAACCATCTTCACAACAACACGTCATTATCACATTACATACATCCGTCTTCATAACAATACATCATCAGCAGCTAAAACATCTATTAGCATGATAACATCCATCTTCACAACAACACGACATTATCACATAATATACATCCGTCTTTACAACAACACAACATCAACTCAGTTATATGTTATTGAATATAAATATATCAAACACACTCACCTCGATCTCCAGAGATAAAGGTAGATTTGTTTATTGTATTCGGCATCCCGGATGTGCCCGTATCTGCCTCTGTACACGTATCCTCAATTAACTCAAAATCATACACAATCAATGGTAGACACTAATTAAGACCTTAGATAATCCCATGAATTTACGCTCAAACACAAGCAAGGTGCTCAACACACTTAGGACAACTCGACCCCTTTGCGGTCCACGAATTTATAGAATTAATCCACCCGTCCAAACATCCCAACATTTTAACCGTAGACCATAGACACAAGCAGAAACAACATACTAAAAACTCAGAATTTTCTAAGCTCTGCAACTATTTTTAATCAACCGTCATACTAGCTCAGAACTTGCTAAAACCTTCCCAAAACAGATTTTCCTCCAACTTCAAATTAAAAACTGCTATTACTGGGAAGGCCTATCAATTCTGAAAGCCTTACAAGTCTAGTTTCATAATCAAAAGACGGTGTACCAATCGGATACCCGAGCTAAAAGTTATAACCGTTTTCCCAAAGAGTGTCAGTGCTGTCTGCACAGACGCGAACCCGACAACAGCTCGGTAAAACATTTTTCATATTTTCTGTACTTCTCATAAAATCACTAAAATTTAACACAAGGTCTAGAACTCATATGGGTACCTACAGTTAAATTTCCAGAAAATTACGAACTCAGAAACCACATCTAAAAATTCGGCCAAGGCCATGGCAGATTGATTTTCATAAAATTAGCTAGTGAAATCCCTCACCTTCCTTCCACGAATTTCATAAAAACACACCTCAAATTACTCTTATGAGGTACAAAACACTTGATTAACTTGTAAATAAACAACATAATCCAAGAATTTTGGAAATTAAACTCCAACCCATACCTTAATTTTGGGATTTCCCCAATTTTTTCGGTCTTTCCTCCTTCCTCTATTTCCTTCTTCTTCTTCTTCTTCTTCTTTCTCTCCTCTGGTCTCCCTCTCTCTCTTCTCTAATTGTGCCCAGCACAATGGAAAGGATAAGAAGAAAAGAAAACAAAAAGAAGAAGAAAAGAAAGAGAGAAGGGACGACTTAGGGGGTGGGGTAGGACCCACTCCCATAACTGAGAAATTTCCACTTCCAGCAGGCGGCTGGAATTCCCGCGACCGCGGAAACAAGCTCCGTTCCGACCATGCAGTCCAGATTCCATCTCAGAAAATTTTAAAATTTTTATCATAGCCCAAATAAATTATTTTGAGACTACCCCCGGTCTCGGTTCATCCAATAACATTCTCAAAAAGTAAAATTAACAACCGTATGAATTTTCCAGACCAAGACATCATCCCACCAATAATGCACCCCACACATGGAAAATTATTGGGTGTAATCACACCACCACTCTAAATTGCGAATTAAATTCTAAATACCGGGAACGGGTATTACATGATTAGTGAGGTTTCACTAACTATTAATTTGATCTATTATCATATATTTTTAAGATAATTAATGAGTTTTCACTAGTTTGAAGAGTTCGTAGTTGACTAGCTGGTCGATTTTTTGAATTTTCTAAACTAAATTATAAATATTAATGAAATCTCGCTAATTTTTTGGGTCGTCGGGAGTGGTTGGCTGAAGGTAGGGTGGTGGGAGTTAATTTTTTTGAATTCTCTATAAGAAATTAGAACTTTTAAAAATTAGAGAAATGTCACTAATTTTTTGGGTCGACAGAAGTGGTTGGCCAGAGGTGGGTGGTGGTCGGCCAGGGGCAAGAGTTGATTTTTTTAATAATTTTATGTTCAAAATTAGAATTTTTAAAAATTAGTGACATTTCACTAATCTTTTTAGTCGCCAGAAGTGGTTGGCCAATGGTGGGGTGGTGGTTGGCCGGAGGTGGGGTGGTATTGTTTTGAATTTTATGTTCGAAATTAGAATTTTTAAACATTAGTGACATTTCACTAATTTTTTTGGTCACCGGAAGTGGGGTGGTGGCCAGCCGGAGGTGGGGTGTTGATTTTTTTTTTTAATTTTATGTTCAAAATTAGAATTTTTAAAAATTAGTGACATTTCACTAATTTTTTTGGTCCCGGAAGTGGTTGGCCAGAGGTGGGATGGTGGTTGGTCGGAGGTGGGGCGGTGATTTTTTTAAATTTTATGTTCGAAATTAGAATTTTTAAAAATTAGTGACATTTCACTAATTTTTTTGTCGCTAGAAATGGTCTGCTAGAGGTGGGGTGGTGGTCGGCCGGAGGTGGGGTGGTAATTTTTTTGATTTTTATGTTCGAAATTAGAATTTTTGAAAATTAGTGACATTTCACTAATTTTTTTGTCGCTAGAAATGGTCGGCTAGAGGTGGGGTGGTGGTCGGCCGGAGGTGGGGTGGTAATTTTTTTGATTTTTATGTTCGAAATTAGAATTTTTGAAAATTAGTGACATTTCACTAATTTCTTGGGTCGCCGCAAGTGGTCGGCCAGAAGTGGGGTGGTGGTCGGTCGGAGGTGGAGTGGTATTTTTTGAATTTTATGTTCGAAATTAAAATTTTTAGAAATTAGTGACATTTCACTAATTTTTTTGGTCGCCGAAAATGGTCGGCCAGAGTCGGGGTGGTATTTTGTTGAATTTTATGTTCAAAATTAGAATTTTTAGGAATTAGTGGCATTTCACTAATTTTTTAGTCGCCGAAAGTGGTCAGCCAGAGATGAGGTGGTGGTCGGCCAGAGGTGGAGTAGTATTTTTTTGAATTTTACGTTCGAAATTAGAATTTTTAAAATAAGTGACATTTCACTAATTTTTTTGGTCGCCGAAAATGGTCGACCAGAGTCGGGGTGGTATTTTTTTGAATTTTATGTTCGGCATTAGAATTTTTAAAAATAAGTGACATTTCACTAATTTTTTTGGTCGCCAGAGATGGGGTGGTGGGCGGCTGGAGGTGGGGTGGCAGAATTTTATGTACGAAATTAGAACTTTTAAAAATTAGTAACATTTCATTTTTTTTTCTTGTTTTTATGTTTGATTGTAAAAATTCCTTGTCCTTCCCTTTAAAAATGTCTAATGTTTTTTGTTTTTATGTTTGATTGCAAATTTTCCTTATCCTTCACTTAAAAAATGACAAATGTTTTGAATTTTTGGCTAAGTGGCCCATTATTTAATTATTAGTCGTATTTTTGTTGAGCTTTCAAAAGTGAACGGTTATCTACCAAGGTGGGCCTGGAAAAGACCCATAAGGTTCAACTGGACCGGACTTAGGAGGATCGTATTTCTCAAAGAACCCACAGTCTTAAAATGGACCTAAACAATTTGGATTCTCTCTTAACTTTTGTCCAGTCTCAAAATGATATTGGACAATCCAGTTGGGCCGTTCATCAGAATTCATTTTGAGATCCAAATAGTTCATCTTGATCGCGAGTATCGCAACCATCTATACACATGATCAAGTTAAGTTTAGCTTAAAAAATGAATGCTTTATTTTTCAACCATGTGTCTTTTAAGGACAATTGTGATTTAATGATATGGGTGTTTATGCAAGTGCAATATTTTTTAGCAAATGATCTCTTTATTAGAAAACAACAATAAAAAAGAGAGCAAGGGGATAGTCTTGAACCCCAAACTATACGATACCAACTAAGGCCATCTCTGATAGTGGGGTTAAATTTGTGTTTCTGTTGTTATATGACACAAAAATGTAAATAGTGGGGCCCAAAAATGGGTTCCACTTACTTTCCAACTTTTTATCGTCTAACTTGGAAAATAGGAACCAGAGGAAGACATAAAATAGAGCAAACAGCAAGTGGTGGTTAGCTCATGCGGTAGAGCTCTTGGATGTCCTATACTGCATTTCGAGATCGAGTCCCGTTCCCCCCTCCCTCATGTAATAGATTAAGAATGACGAATGACAAAAAAAAAATAAAGGAAAAATAAAGGAGCAAACAAACGGTATCGTATTTGAAGAGAGAAGTTACTTAAAATTGGAAACCTTTTTCACTTTTCAGAGCCTTACATCCCACTTAATTGTGGTTTCTGCTGGGCTGCTGCTATCACAATTCACTTTCGCGTTAATATTTTCTCTCTCCTGACACTGTGACACACTTTAACTCCACTCTAATTACACTATTGGGGACAGAAGAAAAGAAAATGTTAGCTAACCAACCTACTTGTTGGCTAATTTGTGCCTTTAACTCCATTACTGAAGATGGCTCTAATCTACGCAGCACGACCTATGCACAAAACTCCACATTCCATGCCTCATCTATCTTTGCCCTCACACAGAAGGGTTCTTCACATTTCTCCATGAAAACAAAAAAGCACGCACATCTTCATAGCAGAGGTAGAGCTGCAATGGAAACATGACTCATCTCTAGAAGAAATATTTCAGTGCCAAGCAGGCATCGCCTATGTTGTGTCCGAGTGCGCATCTCGTCCATTTAAAAATAAAAAATATTTTGGACGGCCCAGATTTTAAAGAGAAAAAGAGGAGAGAGGTGGAAGAGAGAGAGTGAGAGAAATATGGGCCGTCCAAAACATTTTTGGATGGCTGAGATGTGCGCTTTGCACTACTTGGCTGTGCTCTGTGCTTGCTTGGCATTGAAAAATTTCTCAATCAATAGAGCCTCCCAAGCTGATGTGAAAGTAAACTTCCCATATCTAGTTAAGTACCAACCAAGGAAGAAAATTTTGGGTGCAAATATTTGGCGAAGTATTGACTAGTGGGCCATTGGTGGGTTAAGAAGGTTGTAGGGTTTTTTTACTAAAAAATACAAAAACAGTTATAACAATGACAAAAATAAAACAAAAGAAGAAGACCAATAGTCAATACACTACAAGAAAAATTACCTATGGCGACGAAATGTGGTGAGGAAATTCAAATTTTCTCGCTAAATGGGTCTCTATGGCGACGAAATTATATTTCCTCACCAAAAAGCAAAGATTTGGCGAGGAAATATTCATTTCCTCACTAAAGGACACCCATTTGGCAACGAAATTAACTTTCCTCACCAAAAAGCTAAGATTGGCGACGAAACTACCTTTCCTCATCATAGGGCACCCATTTGGCGACGAAATTATCTTTCCTCGCCAAAAAAACTAAGATTGGTGACGAAATGAATATTTCCTTGCTAAAGCGCACCCTTTTGGCGACGAAATTTATCTTTCCTCGCCAAAAAGCTAAGATTGGCGACGAAATTATTTTTCCTCGTCAAAAAACTAAGATTTGGCGATGAAATTTCATTTCCTTGCTAAAGAGCACCCATTTGACGACAAAAATTATCTTTCCTCGCAAAAAAGCTAAGATTTTTACCCGTATTGGGGTTTTCCACATGCTAGAGGTGGGGCACACACAAGTCAATTTTTTTTATAACTTTTCAAGTCATGTATGTCTCATTGGGTTGTAATAAGACGTAATAATCACTCTCGTTACATGTAAATGCATGGTAATGTAACTCTAAAATATCACATATTACTCTAGAAGCATGGAATAATTACTCATTCATATGACTATTGTAGTTTTTTCATTTTTATTTTTACTTTATTTCACCGTAGTTTGACACTTCAAAGATCAAAAAATGTTTCACAAAACCATACTTGTGTAAATTTATAATCGGTATTTAATATCGTAAAATAAATAAGTTTTTCAAATTAAACACTTATCATATTTATGATACCATAAAATTATAACAAAAGAACTTATTTGTCGTATGCACACACTAATTAATGAGACTAAATGTATACATATCATATTGATCATGTCATTTGCATATAAATCTATTATTATTATTACTCAAGTAGAATAATGATTTGGTCTCCTAAAATGATCATCCATTTTGAAACAAAGGTGGGTATCATACTATCATGTATTAGAAAGCGAATTAAGATTTATGTGTTACAATCATTACATAGGTATCAAAATTAGAAAATCTGACTGACATAGAAAATAAAATATATATTTCCAAAAGTTGCTGCTTGATTTATTTAGATTTGAAAAATAAAAATAAAAAAATTGGAAGATAGAAAAAGTAGTAGCACAAATATCGTCGCGAATATCTAATTGTAAACATGGCAGAGTAATCGAACAAATATAATTTTTCACCTTAAATTAATTGTTCTAAGGATAAATAAGAAACTAATCTTTACCTCGACAAGTCTAGATATTCAAGGGACTCTCGATACAAGATCATTCAAGTCAAACATAACACAAACGTAACAAGTCAATGCCTATGTAGACACCCCAATTTGATTATTGATCCGTGAATCTTAAGCAGGAGTCCAGGTGTATTCCCAATGATGAAAAATTACTGACGACATCGCGAAATTTATTTTTTTAAATCAATGCTTCGATGAACTTGGATTTACCATCCGCCAAGAAAAAGACCAACAAACCCACCCAAATCAATTCATTTGGCCCATTATAAAGCCCAACAAATAAGCCCAAGTTCTAGCCCAATAAAAAGCCCAATTTCTTATCCAAAATGTTATTTTACGGACGAAATACCACAAGAGCAACTGACATACGCACGCAGGAGCATGGCATCCATGCTGTAAAATTATGGAAGTCAACCCTAGCGAACGCAAGGTCAAACCTTGCGGACGCAACATCACGCCTTCCAGACGCAAGGTCAAAATCTCAGACAGATCCTGCAGCTTGGCATGGCTGCCCATTCTCCATTTACTCACCTCCCATCCGAATTCTGGCGTAAAATTAGTGCAAGAAACTTCTTTTGTGCCTATAAAAGGAAGCCTAGGTCTTGGTTTTCAAGACACAACAAAAAATCCTCAAGAAAACCTTGCTGGAAAAACCTTTGTTCTCATTGTTTTTCCTTTGTAAACCCCTTTCCCGAACCCTAAATTCCTTTCCGAAAATTAGCCACGAAAATCCCAAAAATATTAGTCTTAAGCCTACTTTCCAAAATTACCCAAAGCCTTGCCTTTAATTCAAGTTTTTCGAAGCATTAGTTAAATAAAGTGCTTTTCGCGGCGAACAGAGTTCATACTCGCCGAATTCGTGATTTTGAGGGAAGCATCCAGACGTTGATTAAAAGTTCAGTCTTTGCCCTTTTATTAATTTGTGGTAATATTTCATTTCTCTAAATCTAGCCTCATGCATCGTTAATTTTATTTATTTTTCCTTGTTCCCTTTCCCGTAATTGTCTAAATCACTCTAAATCTTCTTTTAAAATTCCATAATTATAAGTAGAGACTAATCATTTTGATTAGGTGGGATGGCTGCATTTTTCAAATAAAACCTTCCCATCCCGTAACTTAGCTCCCGAACCAAGATCACTCTGGTTATGATGGACTGGTTGTCTCGAATTTTGTACGTTGAATTCGGTTGCTTGGTTAACCTTAAAATCAAGTGGCGACTCTAACGAACGTGTGCTCTAATACTTTCAAGGTTTCTCGCGGAGGTCTCGGGTGCCCACATCTGACGAAGGTAGAGACCACCCAAAAACATTCTCATGAGTTAGTTGTGGTAATAATTTTGTTTTCGTTGCGATGAAAAGCCAGAGGAAGGGGAAGAACGAAATTCATTAATCGGTTATCAATTCACAAAATTTAAAAATAAACAAATATATAAATGCAAAGATAAGTAATTCTAACAAGTAAGACTTATAAAAGGGTATAGGAAAATATCAAATTATAAAAAATAAAAACTTCAGTAAAAACAAAAAACATTAAAAGATTTAAGAAAGGAGTTTAAAGAAACACTACAAAGAGACTAAAATTAGACAAAAAGATTTTAAAAAAATAGTGAGGTGAAAAGAACTACAAAATGTTATATATTAAAAGTTGTTGAACTTTGCATTGAAATGGAAGTTGGTGTGGTGGATGGGGCGCTCGTTGCTTGAGAGGAGGTTGCGGGTTCGATTCCCAGCGGAGGCGGAGAAGCCAGAATAGGATTCCTTCTTTTTTTAGTTTAAGGAGTTTTGGCGAGGAAATTTTTCCTCTCCAAATGGTCAAAATAGGCGAGGAAAACAAAATTTCCTCGCCAATTGGTCAGAATTGGCGAGGAAAAATTTCCTAGCCAATTGTTCCGAATAGGCGACAAAAAATTTCCTCTCCAATTGGCAGATTAGGCGAGGAAATTTATTTTTCCTCGCTAGAATACCTTTTGCGACGACCTTTTGGCGAGGAAACTTGGCGATAAAATTTTTCCTCGCCAATTCCTTTAGCGAGGAAATTTGGTTCTTTGGCGAGGAAACTCAATCCTCACTGTAGACATTTTTTCTTGTAGTGATAGGGCGAGGATATTCTCGAAAATAAGTAAGTACTCAAAAGGCGATGATCTTTTTTACTTCTTTTTTAACACTCAACCCCCCTTAGTTTTTCATATTAACAAAATTGGGGCAAGTATCATTTTTTGGACCTTTCATTTGGGCCTTATTTTAAATTTGGCCTTAAAATCATTAGACAAATTAACTTTAAATCTTATGTAAGCTTAATTACTATATAGACCTATGTAACTGGGGCCTCAAAATTAATCAAAATTTAGAGACTTAAAGCGACAACTTTATAAGCTTTAGCCCAAAGCCGGCTATCTCTAATTGCCGTTCAACAATAATACAGCTAACTTTTGCTGACAAAGACCTCCCCAACTTTAGAGCACTTTGGCTAATATTAAATCATTGATATGGGAAAAAATAATTTATGATATGTGGACCACATTTACAATAATTGTTTAATCGTAAATCATTGATTGCTAGATCAATTTGATTTTTCGATGTGACCACCCACCAAATTGGATTGTTCAAATAACTATCAAGTGGACTGAGGGAAAATATACATGTGTTTTTTTTTTTTTTTTTTCGTAAATCTTTAAAAACACCTTCTAAACACATTGGATGGTTCGAATAATAAAAATTTGATCGGAAAATGAAGGTTTGGACGTACGGTGTGGATATAAAGGTGTGGACTGGATCCTCGTTGTATATATATATATATATATATATATATATATATACATGGCAGCTTTTCAATTAGGGATCCCTGACCGGAGGTTTTTGGGTGTTTTGAAACTTTTAAAACGTGTTTTTGCATGATTCAAGCCGTCCAATGTGTTTAAAACGTGTTTTTAAGGGTCTCCGGGAGAAATCGTAAAAAAAAAAAAAATATCGCGAAGGACTTGATCTGAGCAGTTTTTCACAAAACTGTACATTTACAGTTTTATAAAAAACCTGTTCGGATCAAGCCCTTCCCGGTATTTGTTTTTAACGATTTCTCGCGGGGGCCCTTAAAAACACGTTTTAAACACATTGGACGGTTCGGATTATAAAAAAATATCAGGAAAGTGGATCCCGGAGTCCGGAAATCCCAGATTAGAAGCTTAACCTATATATATACATAACAAAAATCTTTCGAAACAACTTGGGACGAGCTCCACCTCATGCGAATATCCAAATAAGGAGTGTGTATTATAGTATCATTTTCCTTAGTTCATATTACAGCAAATAACCCTTGCATAGCTTTGAAGTAAGTTGTAGCACAGCAATTTGTTTGTTCATTCTCGGGAATCCAACTTATTACACAACCATTACATTTTAAAATTTTGAACTTTCCAAAAATGCAATGTGTAGATAACCAAAAAAGCAGCTCATATATATATACATATATAAGGTAATCCCTAGCGCAATACTACACAAAAGCCACAAGAAAGATCTCTTCAGCAGAAAAAGAAGATCGTCTCGAATCCAAAGTTCATAGCTAGGTAGAGATCATATGCATAATAAGTTTGTTATGGCAGCGGCCGGCCGGCCGGCTATTTGGAAGCATTGACTTTGGTGAGAACAATTTCCTGAGGAAGAAGATGGTACTTGATGCCGAGTTCCTCGAAGATCTTCTTCAACTCCAGTATAAGATCGGTCATTCGGGTGTTGCGTTCGCCGTAGTTTTGATGGTTGATGGTGTGTTGCACACACAGGCACATCGTCATCTTGTTCATGTCCTCGATCCCTGTCACGATCACCGCGTGTCTCGGGTTCCAGTTCTTCGGTCTGCTCTCTATGTATCTGTAGTTCTCAAGAGCAAAATCCAGAAAAACAAAAGAACATGAGTTAAAAGATCGCGGATTCATACATTACATTGCTTGATATTAAGAAGAACAAGAACGCGTACCCTTTATTTAGATATAAAACATTTCATGACTCAATCACACATACTATGTGGGATCATTGAATAATATCGTAAGTGCATGCCATGTATAACACCACATTAGATGGCCAATAAATTAACGTGTGGGGAAAATATGGTCACTATAGCTAGGGCTGAAAACGAACAAGGTATTCGCAAGCAGGTTGAGACTTGGCTCGTTATAAGGCTTGGATTGATTCATTTAGAAATCGAGCCGAGCTCAAGCTTGGGTTTGAGGCTCGTACATGGTAAATGAGCCGATCGAGCTTGTAAATGAGCCAAGCTTAACTCTCTAAAGCTCGATCGGCTAGAAAAAACTCAGCCGATTTTATGGGCTCGTTTAGTATATATTTGAACCGGCTAGGCTTTGCTCATTGCTCCAGCTCAAATTTTAAGCTCGTTTAAGTAAGGAGCCAAGGTCGAGCACTTCAAAGCTCGACTCGGTTTGTTTGCACTATCCATTGAAAATAAAAGGGACACTATAAACTTGAACTACCACCATCCACAAACAGACACAAGTACCAAGTGGAGTAGTAGACCAATGATAGGCATGCACCATGCTGTCCCATATTTGGATTTGGGGTCAAAACTTGCTAACTACACTAACGATACTGACTCTTGCCTCGTTTTTTTTTTTTTTTTTTTTTGAAAATAAGAACAGACGCTGCTTCATTAGAGGGTTTGATTAAGAAAAATTATATATTTTGTAGGGAAATGATAAAATGAGTGATTTGACTTCATTTCATTTTAAGACTCACCAAATGTGTGTTCTTCAATTTATAACATATATAGTGTGTGCAAATATAGAACTATACATATATATATATATAGTGATTTTGTGAGAGGGTAAGGGTAGCTAAGCTTACATTTGTATGGCTTTTTTGAGTGCATTAATGGATTCCATGGATGTGGAGATATCAACTGTGAAATCAACACCGTCACCCATCTCTGGACTTCTGTAATAATTGCTGATTGGCTTTGTGAGCAGAACTGAATTTGGGTAGTAAATCTTCTCATTATCGTACCGAAGAAACACTGTGGTCAGTATATTCATCTCTTCGACAACCATCTGCAGATCAATTTAAAAAAAAAAAAAACTGATATTTTCAACGAAAAAATATAGTTAAAATTAATTTGAGACATTCATTCGTTCTTGTTCCTCATTGTCCCTAAATTTTTTGTCTGGTATTTTTTAATTTTTGTTTAGCTTTACATCGTAATTTTTCGAATTAGTTATTCGTGTCACCGAGAAGAATCCGAAAAGTATAAGAATATGGAGCGAAGTTCAATTTTTTTTTACATAAAACGACAAAAATACCAGTTTGGTGTTTTGTCAACTATCATGAAGTACTCTTTTTTGCTTTTGGCCATAGTACTTTTTTAGACTTCTTTTATCTTGACGGATGATTAATTCAAAAATATAACGCGAATCCAACAAAATTTTAAAAAGATAAAAAAAAAAAACCAAAAAATTTAGGGAGAGTGGATTAACTATATATACTGGTCAAATTAAAAATCCCTCCCCCCTATCAAACTTGTTTTTATCGGCATAGCAAATTTTCATTACACATAAAAGATCAAAGATGAAGGCAGTGAGTGAAAATTAACAAGAGGGTTCATAATATACCTGAACGCCATCGATGACGCAGCGGTCGCCAATGTCAAAAGGATGCATGACGAAAACGAAGATGATGGACTCGAAAGTAGTCTTGCAGGTGCTATGGAACATGACTCCCACAAGAACCATCTGTGTGATGACGAAGAATATGAGCTTCGTCGTCGCCAACCCCATCAACAAGAGAAAAACCACGACTATGATCACGCTAACGACCGCGCTGGCTAGCTTGTGGAGTTGCTGCACCGCGGTTTTCGTGTCGTTCAACGAGTGTGCTAGGGATTTTCGTTCGAAGTAAGCGCGAACCTAATCAATGGAGCATGGAGAGAACCAAAATTGTTATTCACACAAATTAAATTTTCATAGTCAAGAAAGCTTGTGACAGTGTCATTTTAAAAATTTTGAACCGGGCAATAATGGGTAATGTAATTCAAAATTTTTGAAAACAATGATGAATGCAAAATTTGTAATTACTAGCGGTCCAAACCATATGTATTTTCATATTAATAGGAAAATTCCCAATCTTATACACCAATACACATATATCAAAGATGGGGCCGGTTCCCCTTACACTTAAAAAAACACATAAAAAAACACACGATTTTGTTCCGGGCCCCACTATGACATTATGAACTGTTGATCTTGTTTAAATGAGTAAAATAGGGAGTCCTACAAAAATTCAGCTTAATTGGATATTGGTAAGTGCTTGATCCAAATAATTTTGCAAAAACTGTGACAGGAACTAGTGTTTTTAAAATCATTTGGATCAAGCACTTACTGATATCCGATTGAGCTGAAATTTTGCAGGACCTTTTATTTTACTCTTTTAAACAAGATCAAGAGTTCAGAACATCACAAGGGGGCCTGGAAGAGTGCTGTGTTTTTTTATGTGTTTTTTTAAGTGTGAGGGGAACCGGCCCCATCAAAGATAAGGGGGCGGTTCGGGAGATACAAATATACACTATTTGACACAAAAAATGTAAAATACCCATTTTGGAGTCTCACAGAAATAATTGGAGCTATTCAATATTTTTAAAGCCTATTTTTAAGAGAACCTGTAAAAAATCAACTCATTCAGATATTGGTGAAGGCTCGATCCGTATTTGTCCCTAAATTTGACAGAATAAAAACTAAATGAATCGATTAAGTAGATGAAGCCCTTACGGATCTCCAAATGTGTTAATTTTTTGCGGATACTCTTAAAAACAAGTTTTAAACAAATTGAATGGCTCCGATTATAAGCTTGGAGATCCGATTATTGTTTTGTCAAATGTTGTGTCACCTGAACCTCCCTTAATACAAATAAATTCCATATGTATAGTGCTACTTGAGACTTTCGGAGGAGATACATGTTATTATAAACCTTGTCACTGTTTTAACTTTATTAGCACGACCCAAAAATGGTTTAAATAATTCAAATTTTAGAAGTTTTTATCCACACATAATGGAGTTTTTTTGGAATTTTTGGAAGTCACTTAAATAGGGCCAATACCATAGAACTTTTCCAACCTGACTTGAAAACTAGTGAAAATATTTAGAGTTATGCACGGGATATCCAACAGTACCACGTGTCCGACACTACCAACGGCCATACCTTTTTTTGCCAAACATTATAACTTTTTTTGGGGGTGTATATATAAAAGTATATGTGTGAATATATTGAGCTATGTAAACATACCACCCAATTCCTGAAGGCAGACTTAGTGATCCTTCCAGTCTCAAGGGCTCCTTCAAAGAGAGGGAAAATGGTATGAATTTCAACCCTGTTTAGGAATCTCATCAGATCTTCCTCTTCAATGTACCTTCAACCATACAAAAAGTCAAATATAATTAGCCACACTAGTACTTAGGTTTAAAATTGAACTCAGATTCTTCTTTTTTTTTTTGAAATTAATTAATTATAATTTATCAAAATCCACGGAACGAAAAAAAAAAAAGAGCAAAAAATGCCAAAAGTTATTGCTCAATTTTAAACACGAGACAATGTCCCTATTGTATTGATTTCAACTTTTGATTTGTTATGATTATTGAAATTTTCTTCGCCGTTCAGAAAAGAAAAAAAAAAGTTTTCTTGGGGCAGATACTCTTTCAAAACTTCTTGACCAGATATTTATTAGAGTTTATACACATTGGGCCTCTCTGTCCAACTAGAGTAAATTAATTTAATCAACGCGTCTATGGATACACCACACACGCGCACACCAAGTACACACCAGCCCATCCCAATTGTCTGTCTCAGGAATTAATGGTTTAGATTTTGAAATAATTTTTTAGAGTTTACACACATTGGGCCTCTCTGTCCTGAAATAAAATTTTTTTTTCGGAAAATAAATTCGAAAATCGCTTCGGGTTTTATCTGATGCATGCTTGCGTAACAATGTCGTCAGTAGTGGCGAACCAATTTAGTGGTCCACAATTTGTGGAGTCATGAGCACTGGGCCAAAAATGCAAATGCAAACCTGTCATTTTTTTTTTAATAATAAAGGTCAGATGTTCCCCTTGATGTTGAGTGTTTTTTTTTTTTTTTGTGCGTGTGTGGCTATAAAAGGCCCAATTAAAGTTTTTGCGTTACAACAATAGGGCTCGATAATCATTGAGCCGACATTGTCAACTTTGGAACTTTTAACCTAGAATGTTCAGACTTAAAGTCATAACTGACTCGGCTGGAGGGAAAATATTGATCTGTCACTACTTCGTGATCTTCATCACCAGACCCCACCGAAGTGCAAGTTAGCCATAACATGAAATTTTAATCTTGCATATCAATATGCACCGATGCACGAGTGAAAGCGCGTAAACGTTTCATCTTTTTTACTATGTGAATTTTGCTGTAAGCTCCAAAAATCCGAGCTCCTTTTTCTAACCCCTATCATATAAGACAAATTAAGTGAAGGAATATTGAAAACACCAGCTAATTCACACAAACAAAAATAGTAGAATCCATTAACACACATGACATGTCCTGATCAGGACACATGTAGTGGTTTGAAGAATATTAATTTCCACAAACATGAGACGACCAAATCATTCCATTCGCAGCAGGTACGATTATCAGAGAGACACAGAAAATGGTGATGTGAGGAGCATGCAATTTTTGGTTGCGTATGGCAAACAAACACCATCAGATGGAACACTAATGCATGGCACATGGATGAGTGGTGGTCCGAATGGACACAGCCGACCGCACGTTCACTTACTGGAAGACCTGGACTTGATCCAAGAGTACTTGATTAATTACACGAGAAATTTCGAACTTGAGACCTTGAGAGTTAAACACAAGAGGGCCTAGACCCTAAGAAACATAAACACTCTCGAGCAACTCCTAGAACATCACGGTCGTTGCGCTAATCATCTAACACTTCTAGTGGCGCTTGATCAAAACACTTGATTACCTCGGGAAAATAACCAAAAGAGTCTTGTCCAAAATTCTCTGAAAACCTAGCTCTGATATCATATTAGATTGTTAACTAACAACTCATCTAAAAGCTTAATGAATTAGCTTGGGAGAGGGGCAAGAGATCCTGTGTTCGAACCTCACCGCCTACCTAATGATTAAAATTTCAAGTGTTTAGCCCGCTTATGAACATGTGAGGGGACCTGTTGAGAATATAAATAATAATAAAGTCGCCCTTCTCTCTAATAGTTGAAGCTTTTAAATGAGTTGGTGGTTAACAATTTAATAGTATGTGCCAAACATTATGAGAGGAACACTAGTAATGCATGGGACATGGATGAGTGGTGGTCTGAATTCATTCTCAAGTAATTGTGCCTGGCATTTGGGCTTTCTAGTGATGGACAATTCCACTAACCAGTTTTTTTTTTTTTTTTTTTTTTTTTTCAAAAACTAGTTTTTCTCAAAAATTAGGACATGTCATCCTCTTACAATACATCACATAAAAAAGATGTGAACACAAAAATCAAAGCAGTTTTAAAACAAAATTCCCTTAGTGGAACACCCCAACTGGGGTCCAAGAAGCCCTTACACAAAAAAAACCTACTTTTGAAGGGAACTTTGTAGCACCTTCAAAGCAACGAGCTGGGGACACTCTTGTACGACTAGGAAAATGACCCTCGAGTCTTGGAAAAGTTAAAGGCTATGGTGATGCTAAGGCCCACTAAAACCAACTCCACTAGAAACGTATATGGACTGACTCAGGGGTGTTTCACTAATAAAAAAATTATTATTTTTTAAAATTGAAACATGTCATTTTCTTACAATATACCACATAAAAAAATCGTGAAAAAATAGTTTATTCAAATGCGTGAACTCCATAAGAATATATGGTTAAAGAGTACGAGTAGTAAATATCGATTACCTCGGGTGATACTGAGGTTTTCCTCACCAATGTGCTTAATTACTTCTGCTATCTCTTCTAGCCATCGTAAAAGAATAAATATCTCTACCATTCTTAAAATCTTGTTTGACTCATTAACTGTGGAAACTTTATATCCATCTCAAAATCAATTGGTAATGAGTGGAGAGGTCCCAACATATACTAAGTGATAATACATTCCACTCTTAGGCAATGTGAGACAATGTTTCTTAATTTTAAATTATTCTACATTGCTCATCTAAGTCACCCAAGCCTGACTAATAAATTCTTGAGGTTACTCCACCTATTGCCAATTGGTTTTAGGTTAGAATCCTCCAAGAAATTTAACATGGTATCAGAGCTAGGTCTTGGGTGGCGTCATCTCACGTGGTCAAGTCTCCTTTACCTGAGTCAAATCTATTGGTCTTCTCAATTCGTACCTCCACGTGCATCCGGGCTGCACGTGAGGGGGAGTGTAAAATTATCACACATTGCTCATCTAAGTCATCCAAGCCTGATTAATAAATTTTTGAAGTTACTCCACCTATTGCCAATTGATTTTCGGTTGGAACCCTCCAAGAAATTTAACACTAGGACGACGAAATCATTGTGAGACAAGAAAATGATGGAGTTGCCAAGGAATAAATTTAGCTCATGATGCATACGCACACATTCGATATTGATGTGTCTAAAACTTTCCTATGGGTCTTGCGCGGTAATTGTTGACAATAGCTAGGGTCCATGCCTTTTTATTACACACAAAAGGCCTATTTGCAGGGCACTTTCTCACAACACCTAAAAGGCTACAGCTGGGATACTGTACTAGGAAAATGACCCCTGAGCCTTTGGAAATTCTAAAGGTTATAATGATGATGCCATGGCCCACTAAAAATAACCCCACCCCCCACAAACATGTGACGGTGGAAATGAATTCCAGCGAATCTCCCCACTGCAAGATCTCTCCACGGCACAATGACATAGATTTGAGTGAACTCCGCGAAAATATGTGTTTGGAGAGCGGTAACTATTGAATTACCTCGGGTGATATTGAGGTTTCACTTAAGGGTTATATCCTTGTTTTTGGGTAAATCAAACAGTTATATCCGTGTTACTCCAATAACATCGATATACTTTTCGTGATGTTTGAGTTTGAGATTTTTTGCTCTGCTTTTGCTAACCCTTCTATTCATAGTATAAATCTTCTTGCATTCTTAAAATCTTGTTTCGCTTGTGAACCTATCGACAAATCGTTGTTACACAAGAAATCGATTTATGAAAGAGTCATTTGTAGTATTTTCAGAGCAATGTCACAGATGTACGTGGGTCTAGCACAATAGATGTAAAGCTCGCACACATCAAACGATTTCGAATACATTTATGTTCGAATATCTGCCTATCAATTTGTGTTCGTTGTATTTTTTTTTTTATGTTTTTTTATTATCTTTTAATTAAGGTTATCTTTTAGATCATAGTAATTGTTTACAATAAAAATTATTTTTTTTCCCAACAGTTGGGTGTGTAGCCCTTAGTTACATAATTTGCGCATGTGAACGCGAGGACTTCCCAAAAACATTTCAAAAAATACCGAAAATCCAAAAGTCCACTATAACTTTTTAATGATTTAACATCGCTATGATTAGGGTGAATCAACAAGCATGATAAAAGCAAAAAGCAAAAGTTAATTGATTAGGGTCAACTGTACATCTTTGATTAATTTGGGCTAGACAACAAGATGTCACGATAGCCCAATTGATTATGTTGATCCATCATTATCCGAGACTAAAGACATGGTTAATGGAGGTACCACATTTCCCATGTGCACTTGATCGGGGTGATTGTGGTACTCAGGTACTTAAGACTTTTAACATGGTGGCCAATGACTTATCTTATGAATTTCCTATTCTTAATCAATAGCTTAATGGGTCGGGCAGTGGTGTAGTTAGCAAATTGGGCCAGTGAGGACACAATTCATAGATGTTATTTCTATTGTTGTGGAAAAAAAAAAATCTCTTCTTTAAGAATCTAACATGTCTTGATTTTCACGTGAAATGAGTCTTGCTTGACTTACATATTTTATAGACAAATGTCTCTTAGCCTATTTGGTTGTATCTCTTGGCTTCCAAGGAGAAGGTCTGGGGTTCGAGTCAGTGGAGGTCTGGGTTCCGTAAACAAGTTATAGGTTCACGGGAAAAATTAAGTGAATTGATGCTTGTTTTTTAGTACTTAGTTATTCAGTGACTATGGGGTATCGCCATGTAATGTTTTAACACCCTTCTCCAGCACTTTTTTTTTAATCGGTCTTCATTCATCACGTATTCAAGTAAAACTCATATATTTGGTCTTGAGTCCCACATAAATATGCGTAAGAAAATAACATTATAACACTAAGTAATGGTGCCCCAAAAACACTAGTTAGTTTTTTGTATGTAAAAAAAAAAAGTGAGTACCAGTTTACATTTTCCTACCAAAAAAAAAAAATTCCTCCCTAAATTTGATTAATTTTATTTATATAACAAACTAATCTTGAATGAGCTCTAATTAAACTCGAGAAGCTTGATTTGCTTACTTGTGCTAATTAACGAGATCAAAAAGACATTGGTAATTAACCTGTTCCACACTTTCACCTTTAGTCACACGATTCTTTAGTAAGAACTTCCGATCCCGCTCACAACTCTCATTCTGTGCTCGCCCACTCGTGAATTCTATTTTGAAATACTTTTGAAGATATTTTCATCTTCACGGTCGCACTCACTCACATGCGCGCATGCGCGCGCTTAGGTTCCACCATGCCCTTGCCTTAAGTACGATTGTGTTTGTAATGTCAACTAATTCTTGTTTTGTCTTTGGTGAAATTTTCAATCATTCTTCTTAGTTAGTGAGAATAAGGCCATATGGAATATTGAGGGATGTTTGTAGTGCATCCTTACACTACATGATTTATAGGTTGACAAAATATACATGAAAATATGAAATACTATCCCTCCAAACACGGCCCACTTAAAAAGTTAATCCCGTGTTCCAAAATAATTGATCTTACTAATTTTATTATTTCTGACTTCTAGAAAAACATACCTACATTTCTATTTTAAACTACTTTTTATATGTAAATATGATCTTATCTGATGGATTTCATTTAGTTCTATTAGATGGATTTTTAAAATTATACATAATATTATAGATTACAAAATGTAAACCACTTTTTGAAAAAGATTAAAAATAAAATAAGGACAATTATTTTGAAATAGAGAGAGCACGCTTACTTGGCACCGGGTTTAGCGACATTCTTAAAGATCCGTTTGGCAGCGGTTCTAGCCCCCCACTCACTCGTAATCTCTGACTCTGCCCTCCCGAACTCATCCACTGTAGTTGATACAGTTGGCAACCCAAACGACCTCACATAATTCACAAGCCTCTTCACGTTCCAAGCCGAAGCCGAACCTGTACTCAGCTTCCTCAGCTTCTCCATATCAAGCCGCTTTGACCCAAACCGCTTTGAATAAACCATATTAGTTTTCCTCAGCTTGGGCGGAAGCGACTGGGAAGTCGTTATTAGGTGGCTGTTGTGGCGCTGAGCCACCACGCTGTCGTCCATGGGTGGACCCGACAGCGTGTCGAGAATGTAGTGGTGGAACACACTTTCCTTCATCCGGTCAAAGTAGGTTGCCACGTGGAAGGAGGAGGCTAGGGTTTTTACTAGGATGATTTTGATTAGCCATATGGTTGCGCCCACTAGGACTGCAACTAGGGCTTGAAACACCTGGTTGACCGTTGAACAAATACGGGAAATTTTGTAAAAATTAAGGGGGCAATATTTAATTAACAAAATTTTTGTAAAAATTTTAACAAGAAAATGTAGTCAGCTTAATTAATACTCTCTCCTTACCCTTTTTTAAGCCATTATTTCATTTTCGGTTGTCCCTTAATAAGTGTTTATTTTTAAAAAGTTCGTGAGTAAAAATTAGTAAATTTTTCATTTTGCACTTCCGAGCTAGTAAATTACATTTTAAAAAGTTGAAGGGTGAAAGTGTAATTATGATGTCTACATAAAATGCAATTATGAAATGTTAGAATATTAAAATTGTTACAATGGCATCTCAATGAAAAGAATAAGTTTACTTGGACAATTAAAAGGAGATGGAGGAAGTAGTTTTATTTTTTTTTTATCACGACTCACGGATTTTGGGTGTTTAAATTTG
The DNA here is from genome assembly GCA_020921065.1 of Vaccinium darrowii. NCBI lineage: Eukaryota > Viridiplantae > Streptophyta > Magnoliopsida > Ericales > Ericaceae > Vaccinium > Vaccinium darrowii. The sequence continues at coordinate 4,713,453 of CM037152.1, read as the reverse complement.
AAATTAACAAAAATAAATGGCATATATTCCACACAAGTTTTCAATGATTAATTAAAAAAACATGTTCTATGAAAAGAAACACATCAGATGCTCTTGTCCCCAACCCCATCTTTTTTGGTAATTAATTCTTCCGTCTGCCCGATAAAAGTGTATATGTATTTTTACCAGAACACTTTTATCGTCCGACAATAGGAGGACTGTTTACGAAAAAACAAAAATAAGAAAAAAGCATCCTATAATGCTTTCACATGAACAAAAAACGAACATCTTAATGGTTTGAAAATAGATTTACCTTTTTGAGCATTTTGTTCTTCTTGTGAACCTTGGCATTAAACATGATAGTCCAAGCCAGCAGAACCAGCGCCAACCAAACACAGTTCTGGAAGCTCTTCCTCAGCCCATAAACGAAGTACAGAACTCTCTCTCTCAGCATGAAATTCCGTTCGATGACGAACACAAAAAAGCTGATGACCCAGCCGGACACGAGCCGACCGCTGAACGTGACCATCACCATTAAGCACCATTTCCAGTTCTCCAGCCCCCAGGTGTTGTGGTTCTTCAGGGATTCTATTGTGAGAGAGCAGAATAAGTTTATTACTATTATGATGAATAAGGTCCACTCGATTAACGCGCGGCAGTTGATTTTCTTCGTCTTCTTCTTCCTCCCGTGTAATTTCTCTTTTCCGATTCCTCCTGTCGAGGACAAGTTGCATACATTAGAGATGTTGTAAGTTCATAAGTTACCAACATGGCAATTAAATGAATTTATTTTCAAATTACATGCATGAATCAAGAAATGTAAGTTTAAAAAGACAGTCCTTCTGGGAAGACAATCTTCTAGTGTCTTTTTTGAACTTTTTTTCTAATTTTGGACTTTACTTTTATATATTTTCGATTCCTCTCATTGATCCAAATAAGATGTAAAAATTATACCCAGATTAGTAAAAATAAAGAGAAAATAAGAAAAAACCTTGCCAGAAGTCACTAAAAAGTCTCGTCAAAGCGGACCTAAGAGAAAAAGCAATAAAGTTACGTACACAATATCAATACACAACGCTAGACACAATATTCTGCGCGACAATATATGATTGGTGGTTGGAAAATAATTTCAAAGCATTTGTTCTTTCATTACCAATCATACAGTACCACGCCAGATGTTGTGTTTGGTATTGTGTCTTGATGTTGTATGTGTAACATTATTGGAGAACACGATAGTTTTTCCAAAAAAGAGAAAAAAAAAGTTTTTTAGCAAATTTCCCACGATAAAAAGAGAAAAATAAAGTATGTATATTTGCAAATGGGTGTAGACCTGTTTTTAGAAGCTTATTTAAAAAGTTAGACGGGTAATAGGCCTATTTAGGAAACAAGGATATGTTAGAATCTTAGAAACGTGACTGCCAAATTTTTTTTTTTTAGGGTCAAGGGTGTCGGGTCAGCTTAGTCACCACCTTGATTATTCCCCTTTCCGATCCGATCAAAAGCAGACTATCAACGTTTGGGACTAAGGCTTTGTTTGGTTCTACAAAAGAGGAAGGAAATATTTAAATTCCTATTTAACTTCCCTCCAATTTTCTCTTCAATTTTCCCTCTACTTTCCTCTTTAATTATTTTTCCTTCTTTTCTCTTTCTTTCCCTAACTTCCAAACATACCCTAAAGGATTACGAGAGATTTTCCCTTTGCAGTCTGGCCCCAAAAAGTTGTCTGGTTTCGAACACCAAATGATATTATTTTGACACAAAACAAGCGCTCAACATTTGAGCACCAATTTACCATACCAACAGAGGGAACCGAGGGACCGCTACAGGGGTGTAGTGAGCTATTACGACCATCCGTTCTGCAATCAACGCTTCGGATTATCTTCAACTAAAGATAACGATTTCACATATAAGATAATCCGGACCGTTGATTATTGAACAGACGGCCGTGATGATTCATTCACTACACCCGCAACTCACTACAGGCCCCCGGAGTATGGATTTGAAGCCTCGATTCCTCTTCCTTTACTTAGACAAAACACGATTGAAGTATTGACACACTTGGATGGATTGTTAAATGAAAAAAAAAAAAAAAAACTTAGACACCTTCATCCTCTTCGAGATCTTCTTCCTCGTCGTCATAGTCGTAGCCGTCGCTGTCATCATCATCGCTAGTCAAGTAACTCTCATTGAGGGGTTGGAGCTCCTCGAATTCGGGTCCGTGTATGCGAGACACGGGCGGGTGATTGAACTCGACGTTACGAGACTTGGGTTTGGAGAAGCTGAGACGGCGGAGGGTTTTCGTTCTTGTTGGAGTGTGCAGTGATTGGGTGGTGTGAATTGGGTTCTTGGGGTGTGGCTGATGATCAGGGGATTGGTTTTTGGTGGTTTCTTGGTCTATGATCACTACTACTTGATCGGAATTTGCCCTTTCCATCTGTGTGTGTGTGTGTAATATTTCAGCTAAGTTTGTGGTTTTGGTCTGGCAATCTTTGGTATGGTCCTCTGCCAATATATAGTGGAGTGTGTGACAAGACACAGAGGTTTGGGCTTGGGAAAATCTGAAATAGTGAAACGTTTGAAAAAATGATCAAGAAGAGTCTGAGGGACCCGCGCGCTGTAAAAGCTACTCTTCTTTTGAGCAACAAAATGTTCATGAGGTGGAACTCAGAGTGGCACGGCATCCGTATTGGGTTGACCACGGCTAATCGTGAAAGGCAATGTACAGCTTAGATTTATTTGGCAGCAGACAGTTCAGATTGTTTAGACAAGATTTGATCTGAGCTCCATTGTGGACCACGGACGGTCGTGATCGGCCCAACATGAATGCTAGGGATGGCAATTTCGCCCAAAATCGGCGGATACGTGAACCAAACCGACCTTATCGGGGCGGTTTTTTTTATATTTTTTCCTACCCATGGGGCGGGTTTGGTTTTGCGGGTTTGGATTTGGGTTTGGTCTTAGCAAGTATTCGGCCAAACCCAAACCGAATCCAAACCGATCCATATAGTATTACTTATTGTGTGTGTGTGTGTGTGTGTGTATTTTATTTTTATATACATGTAATTTTTATTTTTCAATTCATAAATTTTAGTGATTTTTCATTTCATCTCCCTCCTTATCCCTCTTAAATTCCTTAAAAATCTCAACAGTCTCTATAGGAACACCTTAAGAAAAGTTTATTATTTAGTTATTTTATTTGATTATGAAGGAATTTAGATGTTTAATTGTAAAATCTTATGGCATGTTACTTTTTAATTTTAATATATAATCATTTTCATTCATATGTTCATTAATGGAATCAATATTAATGCGGGTTTGGTGCAGTTCGTATAAAATCCAAATCCATATGGTTTGGTTATGGTGCATTAAAAATCAAACCCATTGGATATTGGTTTGGATTTACATATAGATAAATACTTTGGGTTTGGGTATGGTAATTGCAAAATCCAAACCAAACCGATCCATTGTCATCCGTAACGGCACCATTTCTAAATCCTCGCGGTTGAGACGTGAGATTTAGGAGTCTGCTCTAACGTAAAACTAGAGCGTGGAACTAGTGTCCAAAGTTTTTCATTTTTGCTAACAGTGCTAAAGGTGCTAAAAATAGTTAATGTATGTAAAGAGAATGACATGTTTTGAAATTTGTGCTTAGTATTTTTAGAAAAACAGGAAACTCACCCTTGCGGAGCCGGTGCATACGGGTCATTGCTCTTGTTTTTTTTTTATTTTTTATTAACAGGTGTCCGGGCCAGCTTTGGCACACCTTGACTAATCCTAGGAGACCAATTCCACCATCCAATAGTGGAGATCGTATTTACAACCAGAGTAAAAACTCTGAATGAACTTGCCCCAAAGGAGTGTGATAAGCCAGAGCAATTTGTTCCTGTTTTTTTTTTTCTTTTCTTTTTCCTTGTTTTTACACATACTCTTGATCTTAGCCAAAAGGCCGAGAAAGGTATGTCTTACACACACACACACTCTCTCTCTCTCTCCCCCTTTGTGCGTGTGATTGCAAGTTTATGTGGCTTTGGTCTGGTTCTCTTATTATGGTCCTCTGCCACTGTATAATGGAGTGTCTATTGCTTGAACAATGATGAAGTTTTGTGCTAAGAAGAATCTGAGGGACCCGCGTGCAATAAAAGCTACTCTTCTTTTGGGCAACTATGTTCACGAGTTATGGTAAGCTCAATAATTGGTAGGCAAATTATGTGTCGCTCCTACTGGCCCCTCCCTGGCTCCATCCCTGGTTGAGTGTGTGTGTAATGTGTATGTATCACTATTTTTTTTTTTTTTCCTATCAAAACTCTAACAATATTTTTTATTTTACATATTATCATTATTATATAAAATATTTATCTTTCATCGTTCTTAATATTTTTTTATTTAATTTCGTGCGAGGAAGTGGAGAGAGCCTAGCTATTGGAAATTTGCTTGGACGCGGGTTGCTGCCGTGCAGCTTGTGCACAATTCTAGCCGTTTGTTGCTTGGATGAATGACCCAGATTTCAAACAAAATAGGAGAATTATTCGCGCAAATAGTTTGTTTTTATCCGAACTGTTGAAAACACTTGTTGACGGTCAGGATTGTGAGCAACAACCCCAAGTCCCTTTTGCTTGCCCTCAAAACCCAAGTAGGAGTACTTCGCAATGACTTGGAACCCGAGTACTTCGCGGTCAAGACATGAGATTTAGAAGCACACTCTCTTAAATCTAAGTCCGAATCTAGTATCTAACTCTTGTAGAACCGGTGCATACGGGCTTTTGTTCCTGTTTTAATTGGATTTCCCGCTAGTGCAAAAACGCGATTAGTCTGATTAGTCAAAATGTACGTATAAAAGTTAGCCCCAGAATGCTGTGTGGCTGTGATTTGAAAAACAAACTAATGATCAGAGTTGGGAATTTCACTTTACACACCAATCTTGTACCAACACTTATACTCACATACTTTAGGAGTCGTATACACCTTACACACTCATTTATTGGGTTTGTTCGTGTACCCTTCTCTCAATATTTATCTATTTCATGATGCTTCGACGTCGTACTCACTACAAGTACTAATTGATGCACTGGATCTACATCGGGATCAAAGTTAAGATTCTATCACGTGTTATGAACAAAAAAGAACCCGACCAAATGGCTACAGAGACTTGAACACGGGCATTGAATGAGAAACTCAAAGTATTTACACATCGAAAAGTAAATTACTTAGTTACATATATAGCAAACATTACCAAAACTTAAAATCAACCGCAAAAATGAGGGAAAAGAAATGTTCTCTGTCATTGCAAGACTGAACACATGACTGCTATTCCTTTCAAACAATACAGCATTTCTGAAACTAAACATAGGTACTGAAGAACAGCTTCAATATCTATGGAATTGCGATTCCGATGGGAATCCATTAGATACACCAAAATCGCAAGCTGTGAAGTGTGAGTTTTTCAACACACTGCATATTTAACATTTAGATATACAAAGAAAAATGGAAACAAATGTAAGAAAAACAAAGGGAAGAGTGTACAAATTACACTCGTTGAGCTACACGTAATACGTTACATAGGAAGGACAAGAAAGTTCGGGCCGAAGATTATTGGGCACCGAATTTTTCAAAACAATATCTTAATACTACAAATGAACTAATTTCCCTGTAAATGGTAAACTTAATTCTCTTTGTATACCTGGTTGAATAAATATGCCCAAGCCTCATAAAGATTTATCACCAGAATTTGTATAAGCCTAGTTTATCATCTGGAGTTCTGGTTAGAGGAGTACCAGAGTTTCTTCTGACAAATTAAAATTTTCTCGTTCTCTACTCCCTTCTCGGTTTTTTCTTTACGGCATCCCCATCTCATCCCTTTCGCAATGGCAGCTACCGCATCAACATAATAGTTGGTTTCCCGGACTATAGTGTACCCGTTTGGCCTCAGGATCCTATCCATCTCCAAGAGCACATGTTTCATCTCACACCTGCCAATCACTGTCTAACCTCAGAACCAGAAGTATTTGGCATTCACAACAAGAATCATCACGATAGTTCAATCTGGAATTGTGAGTTCAAAGAAGCCCGAGTGGCCAATGGACTGCACCATTTCCTAGATTATTGCCGTCCAGTTATTGGATAGGCAAATGGAAAATGTGAAGGAAACTCAGAGTATTAACTTTATGCAGTTAACTAACTTCATTGAGCAGAGAGCTTTGATGCACGGACACGGACACATGTATGGACATAGACACGGACACGGGGACACGGGAATTCTAAAAAAATGGGGATACGGACACAGTAGGGGACACGTCACTTGTATATTTATTTATATATAATATAATATATAATTTTTTTAAAGCAAATATAAACCCAAAAAAAAAGGAGAAAAACTTCTATACACTGACAGAAATTATATGAAGAAATTACACTTTTTACCCCAAGTATTGATTAATTATAAATTTACCCCAAAAAGTTTTTAAAAATTCAGTTTGACCCCTGTCGTGTCCCCAGCCGTGTCCCCTTCAAAAATTCAAATTACCCGTGTCCCCATCCATGTGGCTTGTCGGGACGTTGCGATATGGGGACCCTAGAGGTGTCGGTGCTTCGTAGGCTGAGAGACTAAAATTTGGATATTGGCATCCAGTCTATTGTTTTCTAATTTGTTTCTGCTTTTCTGAAATTGTTTAATCAACTAGATCCTGTTTACACTTTTTTTTCCCCTTGGGGGTTAAGTATATGGTCCACTTGTGCTGTTTCGCAAATTAGATATCCTTCTTGGGAGAAATATTTCAGTGCCGGGTGGGCACCGGGTGGAAAGGGCATGTGGTGCTTGTCGGCTCATCCGGACCGTCCATCCGTGTTTTGGACAGCCTTAGATCTGTTGGGGTAAATCTACTCCCAAAATTCGACGAGCGCCACATGGCCTTGTCACCTGAAGCCCACCCGACACAGAAATATTTTCCCCTACTTGGTTACCCCTACGTCTTCTGATAAAAAAACCATTCCGATCAAAAACTTCTATGTCTTCCTTTTTCCATTTTGATAAGCAGCGAATCTACTCTGTGCTAAGGTTTTGTATCCAGAACATCTCATGTGTTAATGTTTCCTAAGTAAACTTAGAGCATAAAACAAGCAATCATGCATATCCATAAATTGGCTAATGGACCCAAGAAAATTTAAACACCACAAGCCTTACCTATGGCTTTCAGCAGTAAAAAGACCATCAAGATGGAGGAGATCATATGTTCGAGGATACGTTGAGAAAGCCTCACACCGGCCTACAAGACCAATCAACAATATACTTTAAATCTGTCATCTGTATTATCCAAAGAATAATAAAGTAAATGAAAAGGCCCAGAAGTTATGAGTAATTAGCCAGTAGTCCTGGAACAACAACTTGGCATGCTGACAAGGCACTCCCTGACCAACATGAGTATCAATCATGGAACTGCGGGTTGCCTGCATGAATCCCTTTTTCCGCGCCCTTATTGGTCGGAGCACCGTGTAGGCGTGCACACATGCCATGGTGCTGCTTCAGGACTACAGCACAATTTCTCAATATGGATAGCCGGAGCCCTATATGAATGAATTTGGAATTACCAGTCATGGTAGGTTCCAATAAGTCCCCTGTCATACATAACAGCAAGAGAATTAGCAGCATAGGAAGATACCACATTCATCACCCAAAGGGGATCACTAATCAAAGCCGCAGCAAAACCTCCATAAAGTGTATTCATGTCCATCACATTTCTTATCTTATCACTCCCAATTGCGCGCCCACTACAAGAGATTACACCATTGGCGAGTAAAAATACCGACTAAAATAGATTTGCTCGGCAATGTCTATACCATTACCGAGCAAAAATATTTTGGTGGCCAATAATGGTCTTTATAGCCGACCAAATTAATTTGCTCGGGGAAAGTATACTTTTGCCGAGTAAATTGGGCGTTGGCCGGGAAAAAAAAGGCTCTTAAGTCATTTTTTGGTAGGAAATTAATTGCCGACTAAATATTTACTCGGTAAATGGTAGGTGCCCAATTGCCGGCTAATGGTTTACTCGGGATAAAATAGGCGCGTAAGTCCTCCTTTTGACTTTTCCAGAAAATGTTGGCGGGAATTTTGGGACCATTTTCCCGACTAAATGTTTACTTGGCAAACCAAATTAACATACATGAGCCATGGTTAAGTGTTCCTCGCATACATGATCCAACTCATTACCATATACTTTTTTTTTGTATTTTTGCAATTATTTTAGTGATCACGTCTATTGCTTTTGTTATTTCTGTTGATGAAAAATCAATCGTCTAATTTTTTTCTCGATCGTGTTTAAAAAACTCGTCGATCGGGACCAAATTGTGTTTTTTTGAAAGAACTTTCGTCCGATTGAATGCGTTCCAATACACGATCTTCTTATTTTTTTGTACAACTGATTGTATCTGTAATGCGTAAAAAATAGACGGTTCTGATTGCCAAAAAAACCTTAGGTGGAGCTAGGATTGTCCACTATACGACTTTAAGGCCTCTTAGATGCATTAAATGTGATTCGATCACACGATCGCCAATATCTGATAGTCTCCAATTTTGGTGACACCAATAAAATTAGTAGGGCGTGAAATTCTAACGGTTCAGATCGACTATTGTAAATACTGATTGGGTGATGACCTTTAAAATCTATACATTGAATGTAGTTGATATCAAACTAAGTCTTGCGCTATAGTTGAATGTATAGTAGCCACATGACCGTGATACAATTAAGATGATCGGGTCCGTTGATTTTGTTGTTCTCTTTAGTTAAATCATCATCGTAAATTTTTGGCAGAATTGGGTGTATAAAGGTCATTGATCGGGAAACAGTTTCATTAAGTAAACGAGTTCTTATGGCTGATCAAGTGTGTACATTGTAAAAGATCGTTGATCCTGATGATCGAGTCCGTTGATTTTGTTGCCCTCATTAGTTAAATAATCCTCCTAAATTTTTGGTTGAATCGGGTGTAAAAAAGTCATTGATCGGAATGCAATTTCATTACGTAAATGAGTTCTTATGTCCAATCAAGTGTGTAGCAAGACTCGAATAACTTTATTCTCAATATGAATCATCTAATATATATAATGTTAAAAAATTGATGATTCTGATAGCAAAAAATAGCTCACGTACATCATAAAAATTCAATGTCTCGGGATGAATTAAAGGGCGCATCTCCGACTAGTTTTTTAGTATATATACTAGTTAAAAAAAAAAAAATTAGTTTTATAGTTTTGCTGACTAAAAGTTACTCGGTGAAGATAGGGGTTAATTGTGCGCGCATTCTAAAATATTGGGGAAATTTCAGGCGGCAGCCCCCCAAAAACACGGTACTCTCTCTCTCTCTCTGGTTCCCAAATCCAACGCCACCCCTTTCTCAAATCCCTCTCCACCCCCAATTTTCAGATCCTACCCTTTGCTAAATCCCTCTCCAGTCTGCACCCTCGATACAAATCCCAACAGAGAAAGATTAAGGAATCGATTACGGCGGGGGTTTCTAATTTACTACCAATCAAAGCCGATTCTGTCTCTCTCTGGACAGGTCTCTCTCTTCTCTCTCTCTCTCACACATACACACATGCACACATATGCACACACATCTACAGCGCATTCATAAGCTCGTTATTTTGTTTTTCCCCTTTCAATAGGTCTCCGATTTCAACATATTTGGGAAACTCGTGAAGCTCGTTTGATTCTGCCGTCAACGCCGTCTCCGAAGGTGAGATTTTTATGCCCATTCTCTCTTTGTTTTAAGTGAATGTATATATATGTTTTCTATGGAGAGCTGGGCGCCAGAAAACTCTTCTCAAATTACCTATAGCAAAAATAAGGTTTAAGTAAGAATAGCTGGAATAGGGTTTTTTTTTTTTTTTTTTTTACAGGACTCTCTCACGATCTATTCTCTTTCCCTTTGATCTGCCTTCCTTTTCCCAGTATATTAACCTCCATCACAGAGACCTTACCGACAATCAAATCGAGACCCCCATTGGTCAAAACTATACTTGCATGTCACAGATATTTCAGACAGCAGTTTCAGGCTATTGTTATCCCATTTTTCTCATAGTTAAACTGATAATGTGGAGAAACGTCCTTCATAGCTGTTAAACTAGATCCCGTTCGCAACGTTTGGCGTAAGAATCATCAAAAAAAAAATTAAGAATCCGATTTATGGTGATTTTCCAAAGTCAGGCTGTCTCAGACTCAGTTTTCAGTACCAAAAAACGTAACTGGGATTAAACCATTTCAAATCCGAATCTATAATTTTTTATCCTGAATACCCATAGATGTTATGTAAGCTTTTCCACCGGTTTTGTATTTACCGGATCTATAATGAATTCATCATGATTTTTATACCAGTTAAGGGTCAGATTTGGTTTTGTTAGGAAAGTTTACCAAAACCGTAGTTCTTTTCACATCAAGAAGGATCGAAGATCATACGTCTATAGGGGGCAGATTAAGGTTTACTTCTCTATGTCAATAGTAGTCATAAGAATTCCACGGAGATCTTGCGGTTGATGTTTATGGTTTGGGTTGTTTCGATTCAATACTAGATTGTGTAAAATTTTAACTAGAATAAGTGCAGCGTTTTTTGTCAACTACTGCTATTTAAGAATTGGTTGTTGAACATTGATATGTATAACCTCCAAGTAATTTTGTAGGCCACAAGAAATGGAAAAAGGTTGGATGAAGATAACAAATAGGTGGGCAAGTGCGGAGTATAAACTAGGGGTGGAATCTTTTATACAATTTGCGATGGCGAATTTAGGTTCAGAAGCTGAGATTCGGTGCCCGTGTATTGATTGTCTAAACACCAAAAAAGTTAGCAGTGTGGTTGTTAAGATCCATTTGATACGAAGAGGAATTGACCCTTCTTACAAGACTTGGGTGCACCATGGGGAACCTATTCCAGTGCGTGAGCCTCAAGATGATGATAATCTCGAACACAATGAAGGTATTAGGAATGAAACAAGTGGGGAAGTCCCTGAGGATGACAACCATTTGCATGACATGCTGGAACAAATCTATTTTGGGGGTATCTTAGATGATGATATCAATGAATTGCATATTAATCATGAGAGGATAGATATGCATAATTTTGATAAGTTGTTCAATGCTGCCCAACGTAAAGCTTATCTTGGGTGCGAAACGACTGTACTAGGATTCATTGTCAAGATGCTTCATGTTAAAGTGTATAAGAAGATGAGCAATGATGCATTCAATTTGATTATGCAAATTATTAAAGAGATGTTACCAGCAGATTGTCATGAGACTATTCCTTGGACCATTTATGAAGCAAAGAAATTGTTGAGGGACTTGGGCTTGGGATATGTGCCCATTCATGCATGTGTAAATGATTGCGCACTCTTTTGGAAGGAGAATGCAAATTTGGAGAATTGCCCTACATGTAATGAGTCTAGGTACAAGGTAAATGATGGTACGGGTCAAAAGATCCCTCACAAGATATTGCGCTACTTTCCATTGACTTCAAGATTACAGAGGCAATATTTTTGTAAGAAAACTGCTCCTGATATGACATGGCACAAAGACAAACGTGTAGATGATGGCGAACTAAGACATCCGGCTGATGGTCAAGAATGGAAGGAATTCGATGAGCGATTTCCTGATTTTGCTGCCGATGCGCGAAATGTTAGGCTCGGGATGGCCACTGATGGTTTCAATCCTTTTGGAAATATGAGTCAATCATATAGTATGTGGCCTGTTTTCATGGTGCCTTACAATCTTCCACCATGGAAGTGCATGAAAGAGCCCTTTTGCTTCATGTCTTTGCTTATTCCTGGTCCATCGGCAATTGGGAGAGACATTGATGTTTACTTGCGCCCGTTAATTGATGAATTGAAGGAGTTGTGGCAGAATGGTGTGCAAACTTATGATTCGTCTAGTGGACAGACTTTTACAATGCGTGCATGTGTGTTATGGACCATCAATGACTTCCCTGCTTATGGCATCATGTCTGGGTGGTCTACAAAGGGTTATTTGGCTTGCCCCATCTGTAATTGGGACAGCATATCAGTTGGTTTGAGGAGTAAAATTGGTTATTTGGGTGCTCGCCGCTACCTACCTGAGCATCATGTTTGGCGAAGAAGCAAGCTATTTAATGGTAAATATGAGGATAGAACTAGACCTTTGGAGTTGTCGGGCAAAGAAATACTGGAACAAATTAATTCAGGTACATATAAGCCATTTGGAAAACATACAAACAACAATAATAGCAAGAAAAGAAAAAGGGATGAATATGAGAAAAATTTGAATTGGGGGAAGAAAAGCATTTTATTTGATCTGCCTTATTGGGAGACACTCAATCTTCGACATTGCCTCGATGTCATGCACATAGGGAAAAATATATTGGATAACTTGTTGGGCACGTTAATGGGCGTAGATGGAAAGAACAAGGATACGGAAAAGGCACGGAAGGATTTGGAAGATCAGCAAATACGAAAGGAGTTGCACCTAAAGAGGCGTGCAAACGGGTCATTTGAGAAGCCCCCAGCCATGTACACATTGTCACGAGCAGAGAGAGAAGGCTTTTGCAATTTCTTAAAATCGATCAAGTACCCAGATGGCTATGCAGCAAACATCTCTAAATGCGTGAACACACATGGTGGTAAACTATCAGGCCTCAAAAGTCATGATTGTCATGTCCTTTTGCAACGACTTCTCCCGATCGGAATGCGTGGCTATTTGAACAAGGAAATTGACACCACATTGTTTGAGTTAGGGAACTTTTACCAACAATTGTGCTAAAAAACGGTCAAGATGAGTGATCTGGATAAACTTGAGAAGAACATTGCACTTGTACTTTGCAAGCTTGAAAAGATTTTTCCTCCCGCTTTCTTTGATGTTATGGTACACTTGGCTATTCACTTGCCTCGCGAGATTAAGCTTGGAGGGCCAGTGCAATATCGATGGATGTACCCCATTGAAAGGTATGGTGGAATTTTTTTGCTAGTTGTATCATTTAATAATAGTCATATTCATAATTAAATACTGATGTGGTCTTTTATATAGACTTCTTGGAATTCTGAAACGATTTGTAACCAATAAAGCTCGTCCCGAAGGTTCAATTGCGGAGGCTTACATATCCAAAGAATGTACAACCTTTTGTTCTATGTATCTGGATGGGATTGAGACAGTTTTTAATCGTGAAGAAAGGAATGACGATGGTGGTGACCGTGCACCTGGGTTAGTGGCGTTCACTCAAAATGTTTGTCCCTTTGGTCTAATCCGAAGAGCACTTGATGTACCTATCAACCAACATGAAATGGCTCAATGGTTTGTCTTGTTCAATAGCCCTGAAGTCGAGCCATATATAGAGTACGTATTTATTTAAACATTTTGCTATATTCAGTTTTTGGTTTTAGTATTCATTGTTGATCCTACATGTTAATTAGGCTACACAAGAATTTGTTGGAGAATGACAATACAGTTGATATTCCAAAGAGACAACGCAAAGAGTTTCCCAAGTGGTTCCGAAAGCACGTAAGACATATAAATCAAATTAGCCAACCTTCATTTTAAGCTATATTTTTTATTATCCAAAGTGTATAATGCATTGTTCAATGTAGATGAATGAATTGCGAGAGCACAAGTCTCCAAAAGCAAATGATGAGTTGTGGTCATTGGCCAATGGACCGGATTCAGTAATAAACACATATTCAGGGTGCATTTCTAATGGTGTCCGATTCCACACTATTGAACGTGACAACCGACGTACCACTCAGAATAGTGGGGTGGTCGTGGAAGGGGATCATGGAGGGCAAACAATAGATTTTTACGGGTATTTAACCAAAGTATGGGAATTGAACTACTTGTTCGGCCATCAAGTTATTTTGTTCCAGTGCGAATGGTACGATAGTAGTGATAAAACTATGCGAGTTGATGCACATTGCACAAGCATTGATATAAGAAGTCGATGGTATGAAGATGACTCGTTCGTTTTACCAAGTCAAGTCCAACAGGTATTCTACATTCCAGATACCAAGTTGGGTGACAATTGGAACATAGTGGAACGAATTCAACGTCGAGGAATATGGAATGTCCCAGAGATGGAAAGTTTGGAAACCAACGGTGTTCCAAATGAAGTTTTCCAGCAGGACACAACTACTGAGGTTCCAACGATTGTCATTGAAGATCCCATTGTAACGTCTTTGCGGAGAAATGACATTGAACCTGCAATTGTTAGTGAGGATGTGGTTTTACAGCTTGATACCCGACAAGCACAAGCTGAGGGAGTAGACGATGAGGATACCTTTATGTATGATGACGAAGATCAATTAATGGGTGATAATGACGATGAAGATGAGGAAGAAGATCACAGTGATTATGATGTAGATGTTGATATAGAACCTTAATACTGTAAATTGAGTGCAGGTATTTAATGTTAAATGATATAGAACCTTAGTATTCATGGTATATATTTCTCCTTATATTCATTTCCTTTATATCGATCCTTATTTATACTTAGGTGTTTCACAATTCCACAGATTGCATCATGGGTCCTGGATTAAAAAAGAAAAGTGTATCATGCAGCACCGAAGAGGAACAAACGCGTGGTGCAGGTAAAGTAACGCGTAGATGCTTTTTAGTCACTTGTAGATGCTTTTTATTCCCTTTATTAGTCACTTGTAGATGCTTTTTTGTTAAAAAAGAAAAGATGCATCTTTTGACGTTTGGGAGATTGCTTCTTTGCTCGAGGTAATATTTTGTATTCCTTCTTTTCTTACTCGCTAAGGGTGCAAGTGGGATACCCCTGCATCCCCCTCAAATGTATGTGATTGTGTTGTGGTTCTGGATAAGGTGCAAGTGATGCAGGGCTCCCCCCCTTTCTATTATTGGTTGTTGATTATGGATCATTTTTGTTCATTGTAAATGATTGGACATGTGATAGAATATAATTCTCTTTCATTAGATATGTAGTTAGGAAAAACAATTCGAATTGATATACGAAATGCAAGGGTAATAGTAGTTGCTCTCGTGGTTGTTGCTTATGCTTATTGGTCGTTATTATTGGTTCTCAAAATCTGGATCCCCCTCATTATCTAATTAATACAGAGAGAGAGAGAGAGAGAGAGAGAGAGAGAGAGAGAGAGAGAGAGAGAGAGACGCTATTTTTAGTTGCTGGAAATTAATTGGGATGCTGAAAACTGCACTGTAGGTGCTGAAACTGTTTGTTAGATGCTGAAAATAATTTCGTAAGTGCTGAAAATGTGTATTGAGAGGTGAAAACTGTACACGGATACATGTATTTGGTATATATATAAGGTAAGAGGGAAAAAAAAAGGGGGATTTGGTATATATCTGTACGTGGAAGTGAGAGAGAGAGAGAGAGAGAGAGAGAGAGAGAGAGAGAGAGAGAGAGAGAGACGATGTTTTTAGCTGCTGGAAATTAATTGGGATGCTGAAAACTGCACTGTAGGTGCTGAAACTGTTTGTTAGATGCTGAAAATCACTTTCGTAAGTGCTGAAAATGTGTATTGGGAGCTGAAAACTGTGGTTTAGGTGCAAAAAATAGTTTTTTTTTTTGGTGATCTAAAGTGCTGGAACAGTAGTCCATTGTTATAGTTTTTGGAAACCAACAGTGCTCCAAATGAAGTAGCTACTAGTGATCTTAGCTACTAGGGAAAAAAATATGTGTACCGATAAGCTATTGCTACTTTTTCTGCTGCCGTCACATAGACACTTTCTGCTGCCTGCTGCTGTTACTCTGTTGTTGCTTTGGTTTTCACTGCTGCACCCCCATGTTTTGCTACCTTGATACATATTCTGCTGCTGCATCCTCATATATACCGATATTGGCTGCTGAATTTTTACACTGCTGAATGCCTTGGCTACTGGATTTTTACACTGCTGCTTTCTACTTTTTTGAAAATATCTATCCATGTATAGTCTTTTAGTGTTTTAAATAGTTCTGATCAAATTTTGAACAAGTGTCTGCGTAACGACAAGGAATTAGCCATATCGTTATGTTCAGCGAGCTTTTCAATCTGTGATCCAAAATCTTCAGAACAGTTCATATTCCTGTTTAACTCACACACATGTGCAAACACAAAGCTAAGGCAAGGGACAAAATTGTGCCAATGAAGGGCGAGATTGACAGATTCTCATGACTCCACTAAACTGAAATTCAAGAAAAATGTTACGCGGAATATATAATTTCCTATAGGAGATGAATTAAAAAAGTGAGCATATAGGATCCGTGCTTTATAATTGAGGCAAACCTCAATTGTGTCCTCTATGAGTATTTGATGAGATTCTCATGACTACATCTAATTGTTCTTTTTTTTTATTTTTTATTTTTACAGATTGATAACACTTTGGTGGAGTATCGCTGCTAGTTTTTGTTAATTAAAGTTGGACTTTGGTTGTGGATTCTACGTACTTCGGCGTTTGGCCAAAGATCTTGCATTTTGGGAGTTTGGATACACTTTGTTTAATATTTACATATGGAGTAACCCTGCGTGGACAATCCTTTTAAATTTTCGCTTGAGGAATATGGATTGAAGATGTTATGTAATGATCGACCTCTATTTATGGAAGTTATGAATGAAATTACGATTGTGAATTTCAATTTCTTATAATTGTACTAGGTTCGCAATTGTGAATGGAATGATTGTTGATAGTGTATTGCATGGAAATGAAAATGTAGAAAGTTTGTAGTAGTTTTGGAATTTTAGGATTGGTTTTCAAAACCTTTGCCCAATAAACAATATTGGTTGCTTTGTCATCTTATACCGGCTAAATTTTACTCGGCAAAGTGCAACTGTTTACCGAGTAAAATTTAGTTTGGGGATTGGTGCACCATTTACCGAGTAAACTTTGGTCGGGGAATGCAACCATTTACCGAGTAAACTTTCGAGTAAACTTTGGTCGGAGAATGCAACCATTTACCGAGTAAACATTAGTCGGGGAATGCAACCATTTACCGAGTAAACATTGGTCGGGGATTAGTGTACCCTTTACCGGGTAAAACATTGTTTAGTCGGCAAATACATTTACCGAAGGTCTTTCACCGACTAAGTGCCGAGTAAAAAATTTACTAGGTAATGGGTTTTAACGACTAAAAAGCAGCTTTTGCCGAGTAAATTTTTACTCGGCTATGGTGAAATTTGTTGTAGTGGCCGGTAACAGTTTCTTGTAGTGCTTTGCTCTCACCTTCCACTGACTATCATCGTGCCTGAATGCACCAATACTGCCACCATGGACATCAGCCACCCGTTCGGGCCCTACATGCAACCGTTCGGGCCATTTGGGAAGGGATTTCAGGGCGATCTTGACCTTTGGGTTTGGAACGACAACGCAAGGACGGAGTGGAGTGTACCATGCCAAATCCGGTTCTGTGCCGTCGTCACACTTGGGGGGGTAGGCATCTGGGATGGCGAGCTTAGAATAGCAAGTGTTGTCATTTGATTTTTGCCACACAGCGATGTCGTCCTTTTTGTTGTACAATGTGAAGCACATTGAAGCTAGCAAATCGTGCAATTTTTCGTAGTCAGATTTCTGGTCTTCGATGGTTGTGTTCCAGCCTCTCCAACGATTTTCATAGTTCACAGGAGGACCAGATAGAATCCAGAAGCCTCCAGGACGGAGTATGCGATGTATTTCTAGAAGGTAAATCCCACCTGAAAAAACACACGATTTTGATCTGGTGATGAAAACTTGCTACATCAAATCATGAAAGACAAATAGCCTTTAGCTATTGATACAGGGATAACTCAACAAGCACTCTATCTCCGTACTAGATTCGAATTATAACCCAGAAGAAAACTGAGAATGACAGTGATTCACGATTTCACCTTGTTGAAGTGCAAAGGACAGTCGGGACAAATAATGAAAAGGTTATGAACTGCTATAAAAGTCACAAATAAGCAGAATAAAATCAATGGACCGATGAACAAAATAAACTAGGAAAACGCAAGGATATGAAGAGCTATATTTTCCCTTTTTTAAACAAATAATTGTTTTTCTGATACGAAGACCTATTTTTGCCAGAATTGATGTTCTTATAAATTCTTTCAGTTGATCGTGTTGCCAGGTCGAAACTAAAACTGCTATTATGAGTTGAGAGAGATTGATTACCAAATTCTGTCCATGGGATAAAACACCTTGAGCAATGCGCCATATCGAACGAATTTGAGGGGAACGGAAGCCGCTGAGTTGAAATAATGCCCAAAATTGCAGGAATTCCACGTTCCAGAGCAAATTGGACTCGAGCCTCGTGATTATCTCTCGGAGCAAGGGAGACTGTTAGAATTCCACGGTCTAGCAGATCACCTCCCCAGCTAGCAACCTATATCGATTGAACCATGAAAAGACACAAAGATTTACAAATGCAACAAGTACTACAAATGTGACAACTAATCATTATATAGTTATTTCTGCATTTCTTCTTAGTTCAATCACAATGATCTTAAAAACATCCATTCAAGCACTTATCTTACAGAGATCTAATTATGTCAGTAGTTCTGCACTAATTTTTGCACACATATTCATGCACTAACTACACTATAACTACACTGTTGGGATGCAAAAAATGAAAAATGTTTGCTACTTACACTAATTCTTACACTATTATCACGACTGCGGATGCCCTTATCAGTTGTTTTGGGTATCAATAGCAGAAACTGCTAGACGAATGGTATCCATCAACTAGATTTTTTTCTTTTTGAAATTGCAATTTGTTTGATATAAAACTAACTGAACAGGAAGTGCTTCAGTTGTGGGCGGGCACCAGAAACCCAAGTCAGAGGGTTCAGATAGCAAGACAAGACCAACTGATTTCATTTGATAACTCAAAATTTCTGGCATTTTCAAAGTGAACTTGGCTTCTGTGGCATCTAAACTTGGAGCCTGCTTCCTACTTGGCAAGAATGCCTCAAAGCTAACAGAAAAGGACAAGGGATATTCCGCTTGCATTAGCTTGCAGTCAAACATGCTTTACACTCTGTAGCACAGACACTTTTGGACAACAAAACTCTATCGACAGTTGGACACTCTCTGAATACAGGTCCAAATTCTGACACTCAATACAGTGTGTGCTACTTTTTCTATGTATTTTTCGTTTAGACACTCCAGGGACACTCTAAAAGATCTGGATGGGGATGTTAACCATATTAGTAGAGCATAAAAGAAAAATGTTTCACAAAATCATACTTGTGTAAATTTATAATCGGTATTTAATATCGTAAAATAAATAAGTTTTTCAAATTAAACACTTATCATATTTATGATACCATAAAATTATAATAAAAGAACTTATTTGTCGTATGCACACACTAATTAATGAGACTAAATGTATACATATCATATTGATCATGTAATTTGCATATAAATATATTATTATTATTATTACTCAAGTAGAATAATGATTTGGTCTCCTAAAATGATCCACTACAAGAGAAATCGCTTTCCGCGACCAAAAAATTTGTCGTCAAAGGGTTGTTTTTAGTCGCTCTAATATTTTGGCAACCAATATTTTAGTCGCCCAGTTTGTCGCCGAAAGCTCGTCTGGGAATGTATATGCCGACTAAAAATCTGGTTGGTCGCCAAAGGGGGGCCATACGGCGACCAAAACCGTTTGTCGCCAAAGGGGAGCCATACGGCGACCAATATTTTGTCGCCGAAAGTTCATACGAAAAAAAAAAAATTAATGTGCCACATGCGCCTGTCAGGAATTGAACCCACGACCTCCCACTTCTTTACCCAACACCTAACCACTGGGCTACCTATGCATTTATGTTCCATTTGTTAGAAACAATATATATGTATTATCTTTTCGTATATTCCGTTTTACATTACCAAATGTATAACATTATTTATCATAAATTATGTATTGCACTATATTTTATTATATTATTTAATTTTATCGAAATATACCATCGGCGACTAAAAGTTTTGGTCGCCATATGTCTCCACGACCAAAGCCGATGTTTGGTCGCCAAAGGCATTACATAGGCGACAAAAAAAAAATTTGGTCGCCAAAGGCATTGCATAGGCGACCAAAAAAAAATTTGGTCGCCAAAGGCATCGCATAGGCGACAAAAAAAAATTTGTTCGCCAAAGGCATTGCATACGGCGACCAAAATTTATTTGGTTGCCAAAGGCATTGCATAGACGACAAATGTTGGTTGGTCGCCCAAAGTATTGCATATGGCGACAAACAAAATTTGGTCGCTGAAGGTGCTACAATCAGCAACAAAAATTGATTTGGTCGCCAAATGTGTTTTCTCTTGTAGTGTGATCATCCATTTTGAAACAAAGGTGGGTATCATACTATCATGTATTAGAAAGCGAATTAAGATTTATGTGTTACAATCATTACATAGGTATCAAAATTCGAAAATCTGACTGGCATAGAAAATAAAATATATATTTCCAAAAGTTGTTGCTTGATTTATTTAGATTTGAAAAATAAAAATAAAAAAATTGGAAGATAGAAAAAGTAGTAGCACAAATATCGTCGCGAATATCTAATTGTAAACATGGCAGAGTAATCGAACAAATATAATTTTTCACCTTAAATTAATTGTTCTAAGGATAAATAAGAAGCTAATCTTTACCTCGACAAGTCCAGATATTCCAGGGACTCTCGATACAAGATAATTCAAGTCAAACATAACACAAACGTAACAAGTCAATGCCTATGTAGACACCCCAATTTGATTATCCATGAATCTTAAGCAAGAGTCCAGGTATATTCCCAATGATGAAAAATTACTGACGACATCGCGAAATTTATTTTTTTTAAATCAATGCTTCGATGAACTTGGATTTACCATCCGCCAAGAAAAAGACCAACAAACCCACCCAAATCAATCCATTTGGCCCATTATAAAGCCCAACAAATAAGCCCAAGTTCTAGCCCAATAAAAAGCCCAATTTCTTATCCAAGATGTCATTTTACGGATGAAATACCACAAAAGCAAACGACATACGCACACAGGAGCATGGGCATCCATGCTGTAAAATTATGGAAGTCAAACCTTGCAGACGCAACATCACGCCTTCTGGACGCAAGGTCAAAATCTCAGACAGATCCTGCAGCTTGGCATGGCTGCCCATTCTCCATTTACTCACCTCCCATCCGAATTCTGGCGTAAAATTAGTGCAAGAAGCTTCTTTGTGCCTATAAAAGGAAGCCTAGGTCTTGGTTTTCAAGACACAACAAAAAATCCTCAAGAAAACCTTGCTAGAAAAACCTTTGTTCTCATTGTTTTTCCTTTGTAAACCCTTTCCCGAACCCTAAATTCCTTTCCGAACATTAGCCACGAAAAACCCAAAAATATTAGTCTTAAGCCTACTTTCCAAAATTACCCAAAGCCTTGCCTTTAATTCAAGTTTTTCAAAGCATTAGTTAAATAAAGTGCTTTTCGCGGCGAACGGAGTTCATACTCGCCGAATTCGTGATTTTGAGGGGAGCATCCAAACGTTGATCAAAAGTTCTGTCATTGCCTTTTATGAATTTGTGGTAATATTTCATTTCTCTAAATCTAGCCTCATGCATCGTTAATTTTATTTATTTTTCCTTGTTCCCTTTCACGTAATTGTCTAAATCACTCTAAATCTTCTTTTAAAATCCCATAATTATAAGTAGAGACTAATCATTTTGATTAGGTGGGATGGTTGCATTTTTCAAATAAAATATTCCCATCCCGTAACTTAGCTCTCGAACCAAGATCACTCTGGTTATGACAGACTGGTTGTCTCGAATTTTGTATGTTGAATTCGGTTGCTTGGTTAACCTTAAAATCAAGTGGCGACTCTAACGAACGCGTGCTCTAGTACTTTCAAGATTTCTCGCGGAAGTCTCGGGTGCCCACAGCCTACGAAGGTAGAGACCACCCAAAAACATTCTCTTGAGTTAGTTGTGGTAATATTTTTTTTTTCGTTGCGATGAAAAGCCAGAGGAAGGGGAAGAACGAAATTCATTAATCGGTTATCAATTCACAAAATTTAAAAATAAACAAATATATAAATGCAAAGATAAGTAATTCTAACAAGTAAAGACTTATAAAAGGGTATAGGAAAATATCAAATTATAAAAAATAAAAACTTCAGTAAAAACAAAAAACATTAAAAGATTTAAGAAAGGAGTTTAAAGAAACACTACAAAAAGACTAAAATTAGACAAAAAGATTTTAAAAAAATAGTGAGGTGAAAAGAACTACAAAAGGTTATATATTAAAAGTTGTTGAACTAGGCATTGAAATGGAAGTTGGTGTGGTGGATGAGGCGCTCGTTGCTTGCGAGGAGGTCGCAGGTTCGATTCCCAGCGGAGGCGGAGAAGCCAGAATAGGATTCCTTCTTTTTTTAGTTTCAAGAGTTTTGGAGAGAAAATTTTTCCTCGCCAATTGGTCAGAATAGGCGAGGAAAACAAAATTTCCTCGCCAATTGGCAGATTAGGCGAGGAAATTTATTTTTCTTCACTAGAATACCTTTTGCGACAACCTTTTGGCGAGGAAACTTGGCGAGAAAATTTTTCCTCGCCAATTCATTTAGCGAGGAAATTTGGTTCTTTGGCGAGGAAACTCAATCCTCACTGTAGACATTTTTTCTTGTAGTGATAGGGCGAGGATATTCTCGAAAATAAGTAAGTACTCAAAAGGCGATGATCTTTTTTACTTCTTTTTTAACACTCAGCCCCCCTTAGTTTTTCATAATAACAAAATTGGGGCAAGTATCATTTTTTGGACCTTTCACTTGGGCCTTATTTTAAATTTGGCCTTAAAATCATTAGACAAATTAACTTTAAATCTTATGTAAGTCTAATTACTATATAGACCTATGTAACTGGGCCCCTCAAAATTAATCAAAATTTAGAGGCTTAAAGCGGCGACTTTACAAGCTTTAGCCCAAAGCCGGCTATCTCTAATTGCCGTTCAACAATAATACAACTAACTTTTGCTGACAAAGACCTCCCCAACTTTAGAGCACTTTGGCTAATCGTAAATCATTGATATGGAAAAAAATAATTTATGATATGTGGACCACATTTACAATAATTGTTTAATCGTAAATCATTGATTGCTAGATCAATTTGATTTTTCGATAGGATGTGACCACCCACCAAATTGGATTGTTCAATAACTATCAAGTGGAATGAGGGAAAATATACATGTGTTTTTTTTTTTTTTTGCGTAAACCCTTAAAAACACCTTCTAAACACATTGGATGGTTCGAATAATAAAAATTTGATCGGAAAATGAAGGTTTGGACGTACGGTGTGGATATAAAGGTGTGGACTAGATCCTGGTAGTATATATATACACGGTAGCTTTTCAATTAGGGATCCCTGACTGAAGGTTTTTGGGTGTTTTGAAAATTTTAAAACGTGTTTTTGCATGATCCAAACCGTCCAATGTGTTTAAAACGTGTTTTTAAGGGTCCCCGGGAGAAATCGAAAAAAAAATATATATATCGCGAATGACTTGATCTGAGCAGTTTTTCACAAAAACTGTACATTTACAGTTTTATAAAAAAACTGTCCGGATAGCCCTTCCCGGTTTTTTTTTTTAACAATTTCTCGCGGGGGGCCTTAAAAACACGTTTTAAACACATTGGACGGTTCGGATTATAAAAAAATATCAAGAAAGTGGATCCCGGAGTCTGGAAATCCCAGATTAGAAGCTTAACCTATATATATACATAACAAAAATCTTTCGAAACAACTTGAGACGAGCTCCACCTCATGCGAATATCCAAATAAGGAGTGTGTATTATAGTAGCCTTTTCCTTGGTTCATATTACAGCAAATAACCCTTGTATAGCTTTGAAGTAAGTAGTAGTACTCCCTCACAGCAATTTGTTTGTTCATTCTCTGGAATCCAACCAACTTATTACACAACCATTACATTTTAAATTTTTGAACTTTCCAAAAATGCAATGTGTAGATAACCAAAAAAGCAGCTCATATATATATACTAGTGAAAAGCCGACGTGCTACGCACGTCGTTTCGTGCCCATTGACTTGCTAATTTTGAGTTCATCTGGTGATTATTGCATGTGTGTTTAATGATCATTGCTAAATTATTTTGCGTTATGCAAGAAATTAAGCGCAAATGTCAAGTAAACCATCTCAAAGCTAGTAGGGAAGGGCTAATAAAAACAAATACTAATTTTTAGTTGAAAAACTTTATCAATTGACTTGGTTTCCAGAGAGTATCATTTTCAGTTTCACAACCCAACCTCAATAGGAAGTACTGCTTTTGTAATCTCTACTTGAATATTGAGAGCCCTAGAGCTGTAACTGGTTTGGTTCGGTCCAGTTCTTGGGAGTTTTGGAGTGAGCCGGGGAAAACCGGTTTGAGAAAAGTACAGAATCGAAATTGGTTTTCTAGAGTTTGGTTCATCCCGGTTCAGTTCGGTTCTCAAAAATTCAGTCAAACAACTCAACAAGAATCAATACCAAAAAAAAAAATTGATACAAATGTATATACAAATACAAATATATAGAATTGATACAGATATATACATTCTTGATCTTCTATATATGTTCTCGATCTATATATACGCACATATATAAATACAGAAAGTCAGTGAAACAAGAGTACGAGAGAGAGAGAGAGAGAGAGAGAGAGAGATAACAAAACCCGTACTCGATCTTGTGCTAGGGTTTGCTTACCTGGGTTTTTTTTTTTTGTGTGTGTGTGTGTTTTTCCGCCCTAGAGAGCCCTATTGCTTATGTTGAAAACACCGCGCTTTATGTACAGAGTCACCTACTCAATGAAGGTTCACTATTCTTGAAGATATTTTCCGCAACAGGAACACAAAATCAGCAAAAATCCCTGAAACATGACATTAAAATTGACCTTTTCAATGAATGAAAATTTCAACTTCAAGCCATCTATGTAATAATCTGCTACGCCGATGAACAAAAACAGACACAAGTGGCAAAACATAATCGCTAAATCCACCAAATAAAAAAAAAAAACACACAATGGAAAGGGAAGATGAGTACTAAATACGGAAACCCCAATATTATATTAAACATAGAGTTTATTGTTCAGCAAAGTCTGCATCACAAACAAAATCACGGATTCGTCAGACAAAATACAAAGATCCAACACATACACAGCAGAAATAGATACCTCTTTGATCAAAAAATCAACAACGAAGTAGCCAATAAAGGTACAAAATGTGCAAATTGGAGAAGTAACCTCAAGTATTGTTACTATCATACCATTCCATCATTAGTCCTGTTAGTAATCGACATTTAATCAACGGGTATCTGTAATCTTAACGTGGGGAGATTAATAAGTATTTAATAACGTGGAGCTCGAAATATAATCGAGATAAAGATGGGAGTGCAATTATAATTCTTTAGTGGTGTGAATTATAATTTGTGAAATAAGAATAGAATCCGGGTGGGATTAGGTTTTCTTATTTACACAAGGAGCCCAGATTTATTTCTCCTCAGGTCCCTGCTCTAGCCCTATAAATATATCGTTATGTTCTCTAGGTCACAAAACAGTCATTCAGAAAATTGGAATAGAGGCTGTGAGAGAGAACAAAGAGATCACGTAGAAGTCCACACTTGGCTACATGATCGAGATATAAGGGAATATGGCAGAAGATCATGAGGTACTGTCGAGCAAAGCTTGTTGCATACAATAATTAGGTCTGTCAAGTTCTAAAATAAACAAGTCAACCAGCGTTCGTGTCTATGGATGAGAGGTAAACCCTAATTCCGCCTTGTAGGGTTTGTGTTTATTTTTGTTGTTTAATCTGTACGCATAATTACTGGGTTCTGGGATTCGTTTCCCAACAAGTCCAACCCTGCGTCGTCCTCTTCATGAACGAGAACTCATGTCCCAATTTCACAACTGTCCATCTTCCTTATATACTTTCCCTTTTTTTTCTTGATTAGCACTGACTTTTCACGCATGTAGAATTGAATTTCTATTTTTTTTTTTAGTTCTTGGGTATCTATAGAGTGATTGTGAAGCCGGTAGTTAAGGCACTTCCAATACTTCTTTGTATACCTTTGAGAACTTGTTACTCTTGATCCCTTAAATTAGGGAAAGGAGAGACTTTGTGTACTTTCATGTACTCACCGACCTTTAGGGCCAATTTGAGGGAAATGAAAAAATAAGTTTAAAATGTAAAACTAAAATACCTAAACTGTCCACAATAGTGCATCACAACCCAATACATTCAGGGGTAATTTCTGGCCTATAGGTACATGCAACCCTTGTGTTCTCGAAAGTTTTGCTCGGTAAGAGGCCACAAGAAGGCAAACTAAAGTTAGCCTTTTTTTTTTTTTTGGTACTTCGGAAATATAATAAAAGACTAAGGAAGAGTAGCAAGATGCATCAGGAGTGCATGAGTTAGGTTACAGGGCCAGACAAAGGAAAACATAAACATAAACAGAAGACTTTTGTGAAAGGAAACCATGTGACCTTTTTTTTTTTTGCAAAACTTTGAATAGGGATTTTGTTTATGTGACTTCTGTTTGTTTCATTGTACGTATATATGTGCGGCCAATAGGCAGCACCCATTTCAGGGTCCTTAATTATCTAAAGGAATGTGCCATATGTTTTTGCTTTGCCGACAATAATCTAATGAACTTATAACTATATCGTGAGGAACAAATGTCCTCAATACAAAAATTCATATTCTCTTGCTCGGTTGATTACATGACAACATCATAACTCACCAATACATCATCTTCAATGCAAGTATGTACCGTCATAAAGCGGTAGGTAACTTAAAAAGGAAAAAAAAAAAAAAAAAAAAACATGAATGTAGTCTCTTGACACTTATATATATGCCAATGAAAGAAATCCTCTTTCGTTCCATATGCAAAAGTGGGAATGAGAAAAAAACATGGGACGCTCCTATGTTTTTTTTTTGACAAGAGACGCTCCTATGTTCAACCAAAGTAAGAACATAAAATCTGGACAAAAGGCATAAAATACACTACAAGAAATTACACTTTTAGTGACCAGTTTTGGTGACCAATTGTGTTTTGGTCACGGAAAACAACCAAATGGTGACCAAAAATACGGTGGTCACAAAATCTTGGTCATTCAGTGACCAAAAAAATTGGTGGTCATAGAATGTTCTACCAATGGTGAGTAAATTTTGGTTAGTCACTGAAAGTACTATAATTAGTGACCAGATTATGGTTAGTCACAAAAAGGTGTGAATAATTGGTGACCAATTCTGCATTTGATCACCAATTGTTCAAATCCTTCTGCGACTAACTAAAATCTGGTCACTAATCATAGTACTTTCAGTGACTAACCAAAATCTACTCACCATAGGTAGAACATTTTGTGACCACCAATTTATTTGGTCATTGAATAATCAGTTTGGCAACCAAAATCCTGTGGTCACCGAATAAATTATGTTTAGTGACCAAAATATTGTGGTCACCAAATAAATTTTGTTTAGCGCCACTTTTAGGGGAAATATTCTTCATCCCGATGAAAGGGTTTTTTAAACTCGATCAAGCCAAAAATTTGCATGAATGATTTAATCAACAAGCACAACGAAATCAATGATCTCGATCGTCATGGTTGAGTCGCGATCATGTGTCCACTATACATGCAACTATGGCACAAGACTTAGTTTACTATTAGTCGCGTCCCGATAAAGGGGCTTTCTAAACCGGATCGAGCCAAAATTTTGCATGAGTGATTTAATCAACCTTAACAACGAAATCAACGATTTCGATCCTTGTGATTGTATTGCTATCGTGTGACCATTGTATATATAACTACTACACATGACTTAGTTACTATCAATTGCATCCTGATGAATGGACTTTCTAGACCCGATCGAGCCAAAATCTTACATGAGTGATTTAATCAATAAGTACAATAAAATCAACCATATCGATCATCGTGATTGTGTCGCAGTCGTATTGCTACTGTACATTCTATTACTACACAATACTTAGTTCACTGCTAAGTAAGTTGAACGTATAAATTGTAAAGGTTATTGTCGAGTATATTTTTATAGTAGTTGATCTGAACCGTTAGAATTTCATATTTGACTTATTCCATTATTTTCACCAAATTGCAAAATCGCTGAATATTGATAACTACATGGTCAGAAGACGTTAGTGCTTCCGAAGGCATTAAAGCCTTATAAAGCACCACCCGAGCTCCACCTTAGATTTTTTATTTTTTATTTTTTATTTTACTATCAGAATTGTCCATCTTTTACAAAATATGGATTAGATTATTTTGTACTAGAACGAAGTTAATCGCATATCATTAGACAGTTGATCGGACGAAAAATATCATTCTATTAAAATTTGTAGACTGATGAAATTCATTTTTTGTGATTAGTAATAGTCATTGAAGCAAACTTTCAGGGAGCAATTAAAATTTGGTCAGCAAAGATACATTAAAAAGCCTACAAAATTGGAGAAAATTATGGGTGCAAATAGGGTATGGGTGACGTGGTGCCCCTTGGCACATCCGAGCCGTCAAAAAATGCATCGGACGACTCGGATGAAAACAAATTTTTTCTTTTCTTTTCTTTTCTATTTTTTTTTAAATCCGGATGACACTTTTAATCTGGACTGTTAGTTGCATTGTTTGGACAGCCCGGATGTGCCGAGAGGGTACCACGTGGCACCCTCTCAGTACCCAAAATTTTCTCCCGAAATTGAAAGGGCACCAAAACATTTCGTAAAGTGCGCCAAAGCAATTTGGTGGGAAAATTGGGCGCCATTCTAATATTTTAGGTGACCACTAATTAGTCACTGAAGTAAAAATGAGAGAAACAAAAGAGAGAAACGACACAGTTTGATATGGTCAAAGCTTAAATGTTTTAGAAGGGAAAGTAAAGGGCTCAGTGGCTCGCTTATTCTTTCACTCTCTCTATCTCTGAATCTCTAGGGCAGTGAAACCATCGACATCCACCATCGAAATCCACCGTCTCTGCTATCGTCATCCACCGTCTCCACCATCGTCGCCGACACATCTGTCACGAAGATTTGTTTCCCCACAACTATTGCTGGAACTCGCGAACACCGAAGGCAATCTCTGAACTCGCGAAATCTCCGAACTCTTCGCCTCTTTTTGTTAGACATGAAAGACTAGCATACAGGTTTTTACTCTCCCTTAAACTAGTAATTGAGGAATTAGGGTTAAACGTTTGTTGTTTCTGAGTTTCATGCCTTTGGTAGTTGTGGAAATAGGTTTAATATTCAACCCCAAAGAGATAAGTGATTAATCAAGTGCAAATGTTTTGTATTTTACAAATTTCTGAACTGTTTTTTCAAGTGTGGTGATTAATAAGGTTTTTTTTTTTTTTTTTTGAACAGCATTCTTAATTTTGATGATAGGTTCATTTGTTCACCCAACTACATAACCCGTAATACCTCTGGCTTGTGGGTGGTTGCCGGTATTTAGGTTTACCTCATAGGTGTCTACCTTATACCTTATTCGTTTCACATTGATGATTAGATTTTACAGATAGATCAAGCTTTAATCCTTTTGTCTCTCACATTGATGATTATATTAATAAGGGCTTATGGTATACCACATTGGTTATTTTCTTTTGTTTTTATGAAAATTTATTAGTACTTAGCCCTCAAATTGTTCTGCTAGACCATATTCATCGTTTACTCCTTTACTCAAAACTAATTTGGTGTGAAACCCCTGAAATCGTACTCTGTGTGTGTGTGTGTGTGAGAGAGAGAGAGAGAGAGACAGAGAGAGAGAGAGAGAGAGAGAGAGTGCGATTTTTCTCTTCATGCATGAGTATGTGTGTGTGTGTGTGTGTGTGTGTGTGTGTGTGTGTGTGTGTTAAATCTAAGATCTATGAAGGATTTTCTAAGAAGCAAGAGTTTTTTAAGAGAACAATGGCAGATTTTAACAAACACGGATATAGCCGCCAAGTTCTTTTTCTTTGTGCTTCATTTGTCGTGGGTTTTGATTTGTACTGACTTTAGTGGATATAGCTCTTTAAGTTCTATTGTAAGCTTTCTTTTATTATAATACTGTAGTTTTGGGCTAATAAAGTATGAGGTGGGGTTTTATTAGATGTTTGTAATCTTACTTTTTGAGTTGACCTTTCTAATGCTGATTGTTATAATTTTTTAATCATTGAACTGCGTTGAGTAAAATAAAAGAAGCGATTAGTGGATTTTAACATTTTCTTGGGTAAGCTATTTTCTATGATTTTTGTTTTTAAATTTTATTATCTGGGCTCTTTTATTATTTAAAAAAAAAAAAACACGTGTGGGTACCTCCAGGAAGCTAAAACCAAGACAAGAAGATCCTGTTGTAAAATGAAATTCATGTGGATTCACACTAATATCTTTTTATTTTTAGTACATTGAGGACTATTATACTTTATTTACGTAGATGAAAATAATAACTGAAATCTCTCTGAATGTTAAGAACTCTATCAGAGCTTATCCACATAAAGTTTTGCTCTGGCTTTAATTGAGGCTCCTACTAGTGGACATCGGTCTCCTAAGATTGGTTGAGGTGCACTTAAACTGACCCAAACAACTAAATTATAAAATAAAAAAAAGGAATTGTAAGAAAGTGCATAAAAAAGGAACTAATGAAGCGCAAAACGCAATTTCCTCCGATAATAGTTTTTCCGCTGTAGCCTATACATATATGCTGTAAAGATAGGCCACTAATACTTTTTCCTAATTATTTGACTTGAGCCAATTGCAAGGATGTATTTTATCGTTCCTTTAAGTTTTATGCTTTTTCTGTCAAAAAAAAAAACCCCACAAAAAACCCCACAAAAGTTGACTAGGCCAGAGTTCCAGGTTTATGTATCTGTCATGAAGTACCAGATTCTCTTATTCCTGTATGGACCCTAGAACAAAACATTCTATTCAGGTTTCTGAAGCCTTTATTTAAAGGTCAGTGGCATTTACAAGATTGTCATAGACTCGGCTGTTAATAGAATGCAAAATGTATGCTAGTAAAAATGTTTAGATATGTATACCAGTTGAAATGTTTAATAGAACTATGCATGATAGCAAGCAGCCAAGTACAATGTGTATTTTTGTGTGGGTTCAGGTTATAGGAATCAAATTCCCCATCCAGAAGCTAAAATAATGATCTTATAACGGGTTTGCCACCAAAACCATGGAGCAATTGCATATTTGGCATCGGTTTGTTTCTTGATTTCTATTTCCATTTTCTGCAAATTAGCCAACAGTTTGAAGATCCATATTGAGTCTTTTTTGTAAGCAATTTATTGTTATTCTGTTAAAGAATAGGGACGAGATGGTTTTGGATTCTAAATTTTTGAGATGCTAAAATGTTGGAACTATGTTAAAGAATGTTGACTTTTGATTTTATAATCTTTGTCTATTTGGTATGACTATGTCTAAGATATGAATGAGACAAGAAAATAAGGAAGGCATGTGATTTTTTTGGTAACTCCATGGGGGATTCCTGAGTTATTAGTGAAGTATGTTACATTTTCATGTTTTTTTGTTTCTTAATTTTTTGCTATATAGTACTTCATTTATATCTTGAAATCCTGAATTTTTTAGTAGAAGGAGAAGTTAGGACAGTATATTAGTTTTTCAACTCATGCTAGTACAATTTTTTAGAATTGCTTGTCTCTAGTATCCAATTATGTGTAAACTAATACATTGATGTTGTTGGATGTTGAAGGACAAGCGCTATTGGAAATCTTGTTGTCACTGCAAGCCGCATATTCTGGATCATTGTTGTGGGACACGACAATCACTCTCAGGTTTTTTATGGTCCCTTACACCAATACTTACTAGTTGAGCTTGAGTTTTTTGGTAATGTTTGTGGCTGTGTTTGGTTAGATAGTTTAGTTTAGTTTTGATGATGTCAGCAGGTGTAATGAGTGGAGAGAGATAGAGAGAGAAATGAGGGAAATGATGATGTCATCAAAACTAAAACTAAAACTAAACTAGGAAACGAACAGGGCCACAGAGTTTTGATCATTCACTAGGCGGATAAAGAATTATGATCTATTGTCCTTAATTGTCCTTTCATAAATGGGTAAACTTGTGTCAAGTAAAACTAGAATAATTCTTTCTTCGGTTCAAATAGAATCACTTTATGTTTTCTGTGTGTTCTTGATTGATTAAGTTCAACATCCCATTTTAAACATTATGGGTTCATTAGCTAGATTAAAACTATACCTTCTTATTTCACTAGTTTATTTGTCTCTATTACTTCGACACTGGATTGTGTCTCTGTTAATAGAAATGTATGTTTCTTAATTTGAACAAACTTTCTCTTTGTAGGTGATAAAAAATGGATAAGAGTTGGATGACCATAAAAAATAGAATAAAAAGTAAAGAGTATAGAGAAGGGGTGAACTCTTTTATTGAGTTTGCAAAGGCAAACGTAGGCCTTGGGGATGATATTTGGTGTCCATGTGTCAAATGTATGAATGTCAAAAAACAAAGCACTGATGATGTCAAGATTCATTTGATCCTCAAAGGAATATCTCCTTCTTATAAGACTTGGGTCCGACATGGGGAATTTGTTCCTGTTCCTATTCATGAACCACGTGTATCAAATGCGGAAGCTCATCCCCATAGTGACAGTAGCATAGATGGAGTGGAAGGGCAAAACCTCGAGGATAGAGATGAATTGCCTAATATGTTGGAAGAGATATATAGGGGTATTTTCATGGATGATGTCGACGATTTAGCCGATAGCTTGGAGAGGGAGCATGTGGGAAACTTTGATAAATTGTTTGATGATGCTCAGCAGCCCCTTTTCCAGGATGCAAAACATTCACTGTATTGTCATTTGTTGTGAAGATGCTTCATATTAAGGTTCACAGCAAATGGACCAACCGCTCATTCAACATGAATATGAAGGTAGCCAAGAAATTCTTACGCGATTTGGGTTTGGGATATGTGGCCATTCATGCTTGTAAAAATGATTGTGCACTTTTTTGGAAGGAAAATAAAAACTTAGACAAATGCCCGAAATGTGGGGAGAATAGATATAAGTTGAGCCCAAGGGTAAGAAGATCCCTCATAAGATATTGCGGTACTTTCCGCTGATCCCGAGGTTGAAGAGATTGTACATGTCAAAGAAAATCGCTATAGATATGAGATGGCATAAGGAAAAGCGTGTTGACGATGACAAATTGAGGCATCCGACTGATGGTGAAGAATGGAAGAACTTTGATCTTCAACATCCTGAGTTCCATGGAATAATAATTGTACTGAGAAAGTTAATTATGATTTGAATTGTTTGCATATATATGAGCTTTCTTTTTTGGATAATAATTGTACTTATTTGTGCCTTTATAGATTAACAAGAACTTCTTCGGAGCTTGGGCGTATGTTTTTGACATGGATGCATTTTGCTTGAATGATCCACAAGGAAATTGCTAATCTTTTGGCTTTTTGGACACTGATCCTTTGGCTTTTTGGAGTTTGCTGATTTGCTCACTTCCTGCGGTAATATTTCACATTCCTTTTTGTTATACTTGCTAAGGGTGTAAGTGGGACACCCCTGCATCCCCCCTTGAAATGTGCATGATTGTGTTATTGTGGTGCTTGCTAAGGGCGCAAGTGTGATGCAGGGCTCCCCCCCTTTCTATTATTGGTTGTTCATGTTAGTATTTGCCTATATTTTCTAAGCATAGTCTGTTCGTAGATGTGTGTAAATTATCTGATGTATCAATATATCTTTTTCTTAATTAGCTGAAGTTATAAGCGATTATCTAGTGTAAATTAAATTAATAACTGACCACCCAGGCACCCATGAGGTTTGGCTGCACACTTTTACTATGAATACTCAAAACCCTTGTCGTCAAGGATCATGAATGTACAACTTCCTCTGGAAGTGAACAATCATATAGGATAATGGAAAGCCTCCTAGAGCAAAATACATGGAGAGAGTACAAGAGAATGATGGATCAAGTTCACTGGGCCTGAATGATCAAAACCGAAAAGTGCAGCCCAATTTCCCATCTTCCCCGGCTGCCTATGACTTGATTGAGTTTGAACAAACCAAACCTTTCGCGTAAAATCCCTATAATCCTAAAGTAAATCCAATTGCTTTCATATTTTTCAATTTGGAAACCCCATCTGAAGCTCCTACAGGCTACAGCATACGAAACCCTAATTTCCATGATAAATAGGCCTTGGAAACAGGTAGGAATCCTCAAGAAATCTTTCAAACATTGCAAGTGAATTGCAATATGATTATTTGTAAGAGTCACTGTCTTCCACTTTGTACATCACAATGATGTGTCAAATTTTGAAATCCTTGATACTCATATGTTAGTAAGTGTCCAATAAGTGCCAATCACACATTTATTTCTTAGTCATAGATGCAAGAAACTGTCGTACACGTTGCAAAAAAGAGTCCAAGAAAAGTCTCTGCAAAGTAATTTTGATTTCATAATGCCTTTGTTTCATGATGAGAATGGAAGTCCTGTTATGATGTAACGCATGGTAGGTTGTTCTGATCCCTTCCTTTGCAGTGAGGTATTAAACTATGGGTACTGAGTGAGCTGTTGTGATAAACTAAGAGAATTAAAATTGTTGAGGATGTTGTGGACTTTGAAATCACCAAGCACAAATATACTTCCTTCTGGTGTAAGTTTATTAAGTGTTGCTGTTAGCGAAAAACACCAATGGGCAGCAATATTGACAATTAGCTGTGATTTGGTCATCAGATATTTTGGTTAGGAGCTATGATTAGTTTAAACTGCAAACGAGTTAGCAGCTTTAACTTTCTTATATATGTATGGATCACTTCAGATATGCTTCTTCTTCATGAACCCTCCCATAAGTTATATTTCCCATGGGCCCACTCTAAGGAGCCATATTTCTGCTAGAGTACACCTTTTCTCCATGCCCAGGGGACTGTTTCTAGCAATGATGCATGGACATCTTGATTAGATGGGAACTACATGTTTTGCCGCAGAAGTTCAATGATGTTATTTTTTTGATTTCTCAGCTTACTGTTGGGGAACCAATAACGAGTGTTATTCTTGTCTTTCTCTTTGGACCTTCTTAAGTGATAAGTCTTCGTTCTTTTCATTAGATTTGTTTCATACTTATGTAAAAAGCAATCGGAGGAAGGGATCCTTTTTTTTTTTTTTTCTATAGATAAAGTTTATGTATGCATATTGTAGTTCTCGGGGCGCATATTCTTCCATACCATTATGGTGAACACAGATTATACGTTTGTCTCTTAATGGGTATTAATTGCATTTATTTGTGCCATTACAGATTAAAGTGGACCTTGGGTATATTTTGGATATGGATGCATTTCGCTTCAATGATGTCTATTCAGAACAATACCTTTTGTGGTCCATATATTTTGTATAGGTTGGTAGACGGTTATGACATTAGGATAATGCATGGTTTAGTATTTGTAAGTATGATTATGGTGACTATTATATAAGGATGTTGAATGATTGTTAAAAATTAAATTATGATTTGGATTTACTATTGATTCTAAAGCACGTATTTGATTGTGTAAAACTGAAATGGCAAAAGAAAAGTCATTTTGGATGGGATTCATAAAAATATGGAGAATGAAATATGAATAATTAATGCCCAAAACAATTTAAAAATTATATTATTTAAACTAATGGTGACTAAATAATTTAAAAAAAATACTTGGTCACCAAAACATTTGGTCATCGAAGGTGTACAAATAATGACCACTTTTTTGGTCACCGAAAAATATATTCATTTAGCGATCATGCTGGTTGGTCATTAAAAGTGCACAAATAATGACCACTTTTTTGGTCACCGAAAAATTTATTCATTTAGTGATCATGCTGGTTGGTCATTACAAAGTGCACAAATAATGACCACTTTTTTGGTCACCGAAAAAATCATTCCGTGACCAGCAGGTATAAGTGACCAACCAATTTGGTCACCAAAAAGAACATTCAGTGACCATGTTTTGATCACTAAATGTTATGCTTCAGTGACTACAAGAAATAATGACCACTTTTTTGGTCACCAATAAAATCATTCAGTGACCAGCAAATATAAGTGACCAATCAATTTGGTCACCGAAAAGGGCATTCAGTGACCATGTTTTGATCACTAAATGTTATGCTTCAGTGACCACAAGAAATTTGGTCACAAAAACCTTTCTGCGAGTAGGGTTAGGCGACCAAATCTTTTTTGGTCACAATATAGATTTTGTGACTAAATAGGGCCTTTTAGAGACCAAAATCTTAGTCACCGAATGTGTTTTTTCTTGTAGTGATAGTAGAGAACGCTCACCTTGCTTCTGGAGACTGGAGAGTGCCTTTGAGGGTTGGAAACCTAGTAAAAAAACATGGGACGATTCATTCGCCAAGAATTAGAGTACGATCAACTATTCTCGTATGGTAATAAGAAATTAAGAATCAGATCAATTGTATGGTAATAACTAAGACATCAAGAATTAGACGATAAAAAAATACACAACTGGGATAGGAAAGGCCATTTTCCCGTCCATATCCGATCAACTGTTAATTTCGTTAACGGAGTATAAAGACAAAGGAGAGTGAGTCCAATCCAATCCATTAAAATCAACAAGGTTTTATTACGGGCCGGTACAAAAAACAAATATTTATTACCACTAATTCCAATCATTCTTTTTAATTACCACTAACTCCATTAAGGTCAATCACTCTTTTTTGGGACTTAGGCACTTAGGGTGCACTTTCATACTATAGGATTTTTAGTGGTTTAGGCACTTTCATAGGGTACCCTAAGGTTTAGGTTTAGACACTTTCATAGAGTACCCTAAAGTTTAGGGTACCCTAAATTTAGAATCTATATTTTAGAATTTAGACCGTACATTTAAAATTTAGACTGTACATTTAGAATTTATAATGTACATTTAGAATTTAGACCGTACATTTAGAATTTAGAATGTACATTTAGAATTTAGATCGTACATTTAGAATGTACATTTTAGAATTTAGACCGTACATTTAGAATTTAGACTGTACATTTAGAATTTAGATCGTACATTTAAAATTTAGACCATACATTTAAGAATTTAAAATTTAGCACTTTCATAGGGTACCCCAAGATTTTAGACACTTTCATAGGATACCTTAGGGTTTAGGTTTAGACACTTTTATAGAGTACCCTGGGATTTAGGTGGGGTGGGTAGAGAGAGGGGGGGGGGGGGGGGGGGGAGGGAGACGGACGGGTTGCCAGAAAGATTTGGAGTGAGATGAGCATTTTTCCGTTAACAATGGAGTGGGATGTGCAGCTGCTCCAAAAACTGGAGCGACTGGTAAATGCCCCAATCAACAAAGGTATACAAATAGACGAGGATACCACGGTTTGGTGTTGGTTGGTGACCGGGGCAAGAGAAATGAGATACGGGGAAGAGTAATAAAAGACCACCAGCAACGGCGGAGATGGGTGGGTGGTGGTCGTGTTGGAGACGGAGGCGA
Organism: Vaccinium darrowii; assembly: GCA_020921065.1. NCBI lineage: Eukaryota > Viridiplantae > Streptophyta > Magnoliopsida > Ericales > Ericaceae > Vaccinium > Vaccinium darrowii. Next base: position 4,676,092 of record CM037152.1, on the reverse strand, counting down.
CGATGAAAGAACATCTCGTGGACTGCCATTAAGAAAACATTGCTCTAATGCCATCTCGTTTCTTCATCTTCTTCAAGGTATCCGTAGGCAGAGAGAGAAATGGAGAGGAATAAAATACTTTGGCCGCCAAGCACGCAAATGCTTCCACTTTTCTGATTTATATAATTCACCAATACGTGTGGACAAAGCTACATCAAATAGGAAGAAAAATGATTAGACCTGGTGATAGATTATAGAGAGAAGGCTAACTTTTAGTCCGTGAAATCCGGTAAGGACTGTACCTTCGGCCGAAAGTGCTTTAGGAATCCCGAAACGTGAGAGCATAAGAAACCAGCTTGACTTTTGAGCCAAAACAAAGCGTCATGTTTGAACTCAGGCGGTACATGAATAAGAAACTCAACAGTAATACAGTGACGAAACAACAGTAATTGAAGTACTGCACCAAAGGGTTACTTCAACAAATAACAAATTCGAACTTCTCCATTCCTTTCGTCTCCTTCTTGTTTTCCGGCCAAAATGTACTTCAAAAGCCGTACTAAAAAAGCCCCAAAATTGGGAGAATCCGAAATGCATGGACCCAAAATCATGGTTCCTGACAGAGAGGACGGAGGAGTAGGTGAAAGAGGAAAGACGGTGGAAATTTCCCAAGCTGCTGAAAATTACAAAACAGTCATGGTATTAATACAAATTTTGAAATACCCAAAGTACCCCCAACCGTTTAACCTTGCCATGCCAAAAGGGAAAGGGTTTTTTTTGTCCGAAAATGACAAAAATGGCATGCCAACCTCTATTCTTATATAAGAAGGTTTAGATATATACACATATATAAGGTAATCCCTAGCGCAATACTACACAAAAGCCACAAGAAAGATCTCTTCAGCAGAAAAAGAAGATCGTCTTGAATCCAAAGTTCATAGCTAGGTAGAGATCATATGCATAATAAGTTTGTTATGGCAGCGGCCGGCCGGCCGGCTATTTGGAAGCATTGACTTTGGTGAGAACAATTTCCTGAGGAAGAAGATGGTACTTGATGCCGAGTTCCTCGAAGATCTTCTTCAACTCCAGTATAAGATCGGTTATTCGGGTGTTGCGTTCGCCGTAGTTTTGATGGTTGATGGTGTGTTGCACACACAGGCACATCGTCATCTTGTTCATGTCCTCGATCCCTGTCACTATCACCTCGTGTCTCGGGTTCCAGTTCTTCGGTCTGCTCTCTATGTATCTGTAGTTCTCAAGAGCAAAACCCAGAAAAACAAAAGAACATGAGTTAAAAGATCGCGGATTCGTACATTGCATAATATTAAGAAGAACAAGAACGCGTACCCTTTATTTAGATATAAAACATTTCATGACTCAATCACACATACTATGTGGGACCATTGAATTAATATCGTAAGTGCATGCCAAGTATAACACCACATTAGATGGCCAATAAATTAACGTGTGGGGAAAATATGGTCACTATAGCTAGGGCTGAAAACGAACGAGGTATTCACAAGCAAGTTGAGGCTTGGCTCGTTATAAGGCTTGGATTGATTCATTTAGAAATTGAGCCGAGCTCAAGCTTGAGTTTGAGGCTCGTACATGGTAAATGAGCCGATCGAGCTGGTAAACGAGCCGAGCTTAACTCTCTAAAGCTCGATCGGCTAGAAAAAGCTCAGCCCATTTTATGGGCTCGTGTAGTATATATTTGAACCAGCCAGGCTATGCTCATTGCTCTAGCTTGAATTTTAAGCTCGTTTAATTAAGGAGCCAAGGTCGAGCACTTCAAAGCTCGACTCTTCTTGTTTGCACTATCCATTGAAAATAAAAGGGACACTATAAACTTGAACTACCACCATCCACAAACAGACACAGGTACCAAGTGGAGTAGTAGACCAATGATAGGCATGCACCATGCTCTCCCATATTTGGATATGGGGTCAAAACTCGCTAACTACACTAACGATACTGACTTTTGCCTCGTTTTTTTTTTTTTTTGTTTTGAAAAAAAGAACAGACGTGGCTTCATGAGAGGGTTTGATTAAGAAAAATTACATGTTTTGTAGGGAAATGATAAAATGAGTGATTTGACTTCATTTCATTTTAAGATTCACCAAATGTGTGTTCTTCAATTTATAACATGTATAGTGTGTGCAAATATAGAACTATACATATATATAGTGATTTTGTGAGAGGGTAGGGTAGCTAAGCTTACATTTGTATGGCCTTTTTGAGTGCATTAATGGATTCCATGGATGTGGAGATATCAACTGTGAAATCAACACCGTCACCCATCTCTGGACTTCTGTAATAATTGCTTATTGGCTTTGTGAGCAGAACTGAATTTGGGTAGTAAATCTTCTCATTATCGTACCGAAGAAACACTGTGGTCAGTATATTCATCTCTTCGACAACCATCTGCAGATTAATTAAAAAAAAACTGGTATTATCAACGAAAAAATATAGTTAAAATTATTTGAGACATTCATTCGTTCTTGTTCCCCATTCTCCCTAAATTTTGTCTGGTATTTTTTAATTTTTGTTTAGCTTTACATCGCAATTTTTTGAATTAGTTATTCGTGTCACCGAGAAGAATCCAAAAAGTATAAGAATATGGAGCGAAGTTCAAAATTTTTTTTTTATATAAAGCGACAAAAATACCAGTTTGGTGGTTTTTCAACTATCATGAAAGTACTCTCTTTTGCTTTTGGCCATAGTACTTTTTTAGACTTCTTTTATCGGGACAGATGATTAATTCAAAAATATAACGCAAATCCAACAAAAATTTTAAAAAGATAAAAAAAAAAAAAAAAAAAAAAAAAAAAAAACACCAAAAAATTTAGGGAGAGTGGATTTACTATATATACTGGTCAAATTAAAAATCCCTCCCCCCTATCAAACTTGTTTTTATCGGCATAGCAAATTTTCATTACACATAAAAGATCAAAGATGAAGGCAGTGAGTGAAAACAAGAGGGTTCATAATATACCTGGACGCCATCGACGACGCAGCGGTCGCCAATGTCAAAAGGATGCATGACGAAAACGAAGATGATGGACTCGAAAATAGTCTTGCAGGTGCTATGGAACATGACTCCCACAAGAACCATCTGAGTGGTGACGAAGAATATGAGCTTCGTCGTCGCGAACCCCATCACCAAGAGAAAAACCACGATTATGATCACGCTAACAACCGCGCTGGCTATCTTGTGGAGTTGCTGCACCGCGGTTTTCGTGTCGTTCAACGAGTGTGCTAGGGATTTTCGTTCGAAGTAAGCGCGAACCTAATGAATGGAGTATAGAGAGAACTAAATTGTTATTCACAAAAATTATTTTCCATAGTCAAGAAAGCTTGTGACAGTATCATTTTAAAATTTTTGAACCGGACAATAATGGGTAATGGGCCATGTGATTCTGTACTAAGTTAAATATTTTGGAAACAATGATGAATGCAAAATTTGTAATTATTAGCGGTCCAAACCAGATGTATTTTCGTATTATTAGAAACATTCCCAATCTTTCATACCCTTAAATCGTGTTTCAAAATACAACACCAAGTTTGGTTTTGTCAGATTCAAGACCATGGAGAAGGCCTTGGAGGCTATACATGCTCTTAATGGTAAGGTTGTCCAGAATTTTTGTATCCACGTTAAAATAGCTCGTTTTTCTGGCGCAAAGCGGTCATACGTGGATAGACAAAAACTACAGTTGGTGGGGAGTAATGAAGGTGGAATTTGCAGACAGTTTTTGAAGAAGAATGTTTGGCCTCCTACCTGGGACAAGAATCAAGTCTCTTCAACAAAAGGTATCTTTTCTTATACTGAAGCTCTCAATGGTTTCAAGAATAGTCCTAAACTAATTGACTTGGAAGCTTTTGAGGTTGACTTGTTAGAAAGGAGTGTGGTGGGTCGTTTGATATCTTACTGTAATGTGAATTCGCTGCAGAATATCTTCATTAGTAATGAAATTTGGGATGCTCATATTCGTTCTTTAGGAGGCCTTAATGTGTTACTTACTTTTGATTCGAAGGAATCGATGGAGGATTTCATTAAGGACAAGAACAATTGCTTACCTAAATGGTTCTCTTCGGTTGAAGTTTGGAAGCAACAAAAGATTACTCCTTCGAGATGTGTTTGGTTGTCATGCTTTGGGGTCCCTCTTAATGCCTGGAATAGCAATACTTTTATTAGCATTGGAAATCTATGGGGAGAGGTTATCAAATTGGATGAATTGACTGCCAATAGCATTGCTTTTGATAAGGGAAGGATGTTTGTTCTTACTGATTGTCTGGATTGTATTAACGAAGTGGTTCACGTCAAGATTAAGGAGGATATTTTCCCAGTTAAAGTTGTTGAAGACCCATTCGCGGAGACCTCTTGGGAAAATAGGATTGTTACTACTATCAAAATTAAGACAGGAAGATCTGGGATTGAAGCTGTGGAAGAGGATGATGTGGATACCTTAGGTTCTGAAGAAGGTAATCGTAATAAGGTTGAGATGGTGAATGAGAAGGAGAATGCAGGCTTTATGGGGTTGGCTAAAGCCGATGGAGATGAGTTGTTGGACTCGAACTATATCGGTGAAGTTAATTCTTGTACTAAGATTTGCGATGACCACAAGTTGAAAGCTTCGGAATTGGCTTTTGAGAGCAATGATAAGGTTGACAAGGACTCAGTGAGCTTATGCTCGAGGTCTGCGAGTAAAGATAGAAGAGTGAATTCTTTTGGGTGCATGGAGGTTAGTCCAAATGATCTTTCTAAGAGCCATAAGGGAAAAGTATTTGAGCATAATGGAGATGGGTATAGCTTTTCTGGTGTTAAAGAGTCCCTTGATGCTATTCATAAGATGGAAAGAAGAATGAGGAGATTAAAGAGGAAAATTACCAAAAAGAAGCTTCTTTCGGAAAGTGGGGTGAAGGCCGACAAGTTGATCCTTCGTAATAAGAAAGCCCATTCTTCTTCATCTCTATCTTCTAATGATTTCCGAAATAGAAATTCTATTCTCTTTAAGAATGCTAGTAGAGCAATGAATATAGGGGCCACTTTGGGTGTTAAATTTAGAGGAGGGAGGAACTTTAATTTTAAAAAATTGGTTGAATTGGAGGAAGCCCATATGGCGGAGACGATTAATGCTCTTGACGGCTTGGAGGACTATGATGTTTTGGAGGAGATAGATGATATTGAGAAAGGTGATTCTCTTTCTCTGGCATTTTAATACCATGTTTTGGTGCTTCTTTTGGGTTTTGGCTTCTTGTGGACCTTTCGGTTTGCTGTTCGGGTTCCATCTCTCTTTAGTGGTGTTTGGTTTTTTGTTAGGGTTGGTTTTTGGGTGTTTTCTTGAGGTTTTGGGGCGTTTTTGGTTGGGTTTGGTTTTTGGTTTGGCTTCTTTCCTTCCTTTGGGTTGGTTCTCAGGTGGCGTTTGTCGGTGTGGCTGAGATCCTTTAATCTTTGCATCTCTTTCAAAGGTTATAAATTTCTTTTTGCCGATCAAAAAAAAAAAATATATATATATATATATATATATATATATATATATATATATATATATATATATATATATATATATATATATATATATATATATATATATATATATAGAGTCTCCTTCCTATCCACACCAGTCCGGACCTCCACTTTCCGGGCCAAATTTCGACGATCCAAACCATTAGATGTGTTTAGAAGGTGTTTTTTAGGGCCCCCGCGAGGATTTGGCAAAAAAAAACGCTATAAATGCATTTTTATGAAAAACTGCTTGGATCAAGCCCTTCCGGGTATTTTTTTTTGCCAAATCCTCGCGGGGGCCCTAAAAAACACCTTCTAAACACATCTAACGGTTCGGATCGTTAAAATTTAGCCCGGAAAGTGGAGGTCCGGACCGTAACACGGTCCGGGATCCTTGATAGGAAGTTTATTGTATATGAGTCTCCTTCCTATCCACACCTCTACGGTCCGGACCTCCACTTTCCGGGCCAAATTTCGACGATCCAAACCGTTAGATGTGTTTAGAAGGTGTTTTTTAGGGCCCCCGCGAGGATGTGGCAAGAAAAAATACCCGGAAGAGCTTGATCCAAGCAGTTTTTCATAAAAACGCTATTCTAACGGTTCGGATCGTCGAAATTTGGCCCGGAAAGTGGAGGTCCGGACCGTAACACGGTCCGGGATCCTTGATAGGAAGTTTATTGTATATGAGTCTCCTTCCTATCCACACCTCTACGGTCCGGACTCGGTCCGGACCTCCACTTTCCGGGCCAAGAAATACACATATATCAAAAATAAGGGGACAGTTGAGGGGACACAATATTTGATACAGTAAATGTAAAACACTCATTTTGGAGTCTTACGCAAATGATCGGAGCTGTTCAATATTTTTAATTCATGTTTTTAAGAGAACCCGTTAAAAATCAACTTATTTGGATATGGGTAAGGGCTCTATCGGTATTTGTCCTTAAATTTGACAGGATAAAAACTGAATAAATCGATTAAGTAGATGATGCTCTTACCGATCTCCAAATGAGTTGATTTTTTGCGGATACTCTTAAAAACAAGTTTTAGACAAATTGAGTGGCCCCGGTTATAAGCTTGGGGCTCCGATTATTATTGTATCAACTGTTGTGTCACTCAAACCGCCCCCAATAATACAGATAAATTCCATATGTATACTGCTACTTGTGAGTTTTGTCACAGTTTAACTTTATTAGCACGACCAAAGGATGGTTGAAAATTTCAAATTTTAGAAGTTTTTGGAATTTTTCCTCGTCAAAGTGACTTAACAAGGGCCGATACTATAGAACTTTTCCAACCTGACTTGAAAACTAGTGAAAATATTTAGAGTTATGCACGGGATATCCAACAGTACCACGTATCCGACACTAACAATGGCCATACCTTTTTTTGCCAAACATTATAACTTCTTTTTGGGCTTATATATAAAAGTATACGTGTGAATTTATTGAGCTATGTAAACATACCACCCAATTCGTGAAGGCTGACTTAGTGATCCTTCCAGTCTCAAGGGCTCCTTCAAATAGAGGGAAAATTGTATGAATTTCAACCCTGTTTAGGAATATCATCAGATCTTCCTCTTCAATGTACCTTCAACCATACACAAAGTTAATTATAATTAGCCACACTAGTACTTAGGTTTAAAATTGAACTCTCTCTTCTTTTTTTTTCTCTTTTTTTTTTGAACTTAATTAATTATAATTTATCAAAATCCACGGAACGAAAATAAAGAAGCGAAAATCCCAAAAGTTATTGCTCAATTTGAAACAAGAGACAATGTCGCCGTTGTATTGATTTCAACTTTTGATATGTTATGATTATTGAAATTTTCTTCGCCGTTCAGAAAAGGAAAAAAAAAAAGTTTTCTTGGAGCAGATAGCCAGATACTCTTTCAAAACTTCTTGACCAGATATTTATTAGAGTTTATACACATTGGGCCTCTCTGTCCAACTAGAGTAAATTAATATAATCAACGCGTCTATGGATACACCACACACGCGCACACCAAGTACACACTAGCCCATCCCAATTGTCTATCGCAGGAATTAATGGTTTAGATTTTGAAATAATTTATTAGAGTTTATATACATTGGGCCTCTCTGTCCTGAAATAAAATTTTTTTTTCTGAAAATAAATTCGAAAATCGCTTCGGGTTTTATCTGATGCATGCTTGCGTAACAATGTCGTCAGTAGAGACGAACCAATTTTTTTTTTTTTCAAACGAAATGAAACTTTCATTCCACGAAAGAAATTAGGTACAAGAACATTTCTCTCTACAAACAAGATCCCACAACCACAAAGGGGGAATCAATTTAGTGGTCCACAATTTGTGGAGTCATGAGCACTGGGCCAAAAATGCAAATGCAAACCTGTCATTTTTTTTTATAATAAAGGTCAGATGTTCTCCTTGATGCTGAGTGTTTTTTTTTTTTTTTTTTGTGTGTGTGGCTATAAAAAGCCCAATTAAAGTTTTTGCGTTACAACGATAGGGCTCGATAATCATTGAGCCGACATTGTCAACTTTGGAACTTTTAACCTAGAATATTCGGACTTAAGTCATAACTGACTCGGCTGGAGAGAAAATATTGATCTGTCTCTACTTCGTGGGCTTCATCACCAGACCCCACCAAAGTGCAAGTTAGCCACAACATGAAATTTTAATCTCGCATATCAATATGCACTGATGCACGAATGAAAGCGCGTAAATGTTTCATCTTTTTTACTATGTGAATTTTGCTGTAAGTTCCAAAAATCCGAGCTTCTTTTTCTAACCACTATCATATAAGACAAATTAAGTCAAGGAATATTGAAAACACCAGCTAATTCACACAAACAAAAATAGTAGAATCCATTAACACACACGTCCTGATCAGGACACATGTAGTGGTATGAGGAATATTAATTTCCACAAGTATGAGACGACCAAATCATTCCATTCGCAGCAGGTACGATTGTCAGAGAGACACAGAAAATGGTGATGTGAGGAGCATGTAATTTTGGTTGCGTATGGCAAACAAACACCATTAGATGGAAGACTAATGCATGGCACATGGATGAGTGGTGGTCCGAATTGACCCAAGAGTACTTGATTAATTACAGAAATTTTGAACTTGAGACCTTAAGAATTAAACACAAGAGGGCCTAGACCCTAAGAAACATAAACACTCTCGAGGAACTCCAAGAACATCACGGTTGTTGCGCTAATCATCTAACACTTCTAGTGGCGCTTGATCAAAACACTTGATTACCTCGGGGAAATAACCAAAAGAGTTTTGTCCAATATTTTCTGAAAACCTAGTTCTGATATCATATTAGATTGTTAACTAACAACTCATCTAAAAGCTTAATGAATTAGCTAGAGAGAGGGGCAAGAGATCCCGTGTTCGAACGTCACTGCCTACCTAATGATTAAAATTTCAAGTGTTTAGCCCGCTTATGAACACGTGAGAGGACTTGTTGAGAATATAAATACCCCTCTCTCTAATAGTTGAAGCTTTTAAATGAGTTGGTGATTAACAATTTTAATTATAGTGTGTGACAAACATTATGAGAGCAACACTAGTACTGCATGGCACATGGATGAGTGGTGGTCTGAATTCATTGTCAATTAATTGTGCCTGGCATTTGGGCTTTCCAGTGATGGACAATTCCACTAACTAGTTTTTTTTTTTAAAATTAGTTTGTCTCAAAAATCAAAACAAGTTATTCTCTCTCAATACATCATATAAAAAGATGTGAACATAAAAATCAAGGTAATTTCAAAATAAAACTCCCGTACGACTAGGGTCCAAGAAGCCCTTACACAAAAAAGGCCTAATTTTGAAGGGAACTTTCTAGCGCCTTCAAAGCAACGAGCTGGGGAGTGGGGACACTCTTGTACGACTAGGAAAATGGCCCCCGAGTCTTGGAAAAGTTAAAGGTTATGGTGATGCTAAGGCCCACTAAAACCAACTCCACTCCAAACACATATGGATTGACTTTGGGGGTGTTTCACTAACAAAAAATTATTTTTTTCAAAAATTGAAACAGGTTATCCTCTCATAATATATCACATAAAAAATCATGAAAAACCGATTTATTCAAATGCGTGAACTCCATAAGAATATGTGGTTAAAGAGTACGAGTAGTAAATATCGATTACCTTGGGTGATACTGAGGTTTTCCTCACCAATGTGCTTAATTACTTCTGCTATCTCTTCTAGCCATCGTACAAGAATAATATCTATACCATTCTTAAAATCTGGTTTGGCTCATTAACTGTGGAAACTTTATATTCATTTAAAAATTAATTGGCAATGAGTGGAAAGGTTCCAACATATATTAAGTGATCACTCATTCGACTCTTAGGCAATGTGGGACAATGTTTCTTAACTTTAAATTATCCCACATTGCTCATCTAAGCCACCCAAGCCTTGTTAATAAATTCTTGAGGTTACTCCACCTATTGCCAATTGGTTTTAGGTTGGAATCCTCCAAGAAATTTAACATGGTATCAGAGCTAGGTCTTGGGTGGCGTCATCTCACGTGATCAAGTCTTCTTTGCCTGAGTCAAATCTATTGGTCTTCTCAATTCGTAGCTCCACGTGCATCCGGGCTGCACGTGAGGGGGAGTGAAAAATTATCACACATTGTTCATGTAAGTCATCCAAGCCTGATTAATAAATTCTTGAGTTTACTCCACCTATTGCCAATTAATTTTCGGTTGGAACCCTCCAAGAAATTTAACACTACAACGAAATCATTGTGAGACAAGAAAATGATGGAGTTGCCAAGGAATAAATTTAGCTTATGATGCATATGCACACATTCGATATTGATGTGTCTAAAACTTTCCTATGGGTCTTGCGCGGTAATTGTTGACAATAGCTAGGGTCCATGCCCTTTTATTACCCACAAAAGGCCAATTTGCAGGGCACTTTCTCACCACACCTAAACGGCAACAAGCAGGGATACTTTTCGCGATGTTTGAGTTTGAGATTTACTGCTCTGCTTTTGCTAACCCTTCTATTCATCGTATAAATCTTTTTCTCTTGTGAACCTATCGACAAATCGTTGTGACACAAGAAATCGATTTATGAAAGAGTCATTTGTAGTATTTTTAGAGCAATGTCATAGATGTACGTGGGTCTCACATAATAGATGTAAAGCTTGCACACATCAAACGATTTCGAACACGTTTGTGTTCGAATATCTGCCTATCAATTTGTGTTTGTTGTATTTTTTTTATGTTTTTTTTAATTATCTTTTAATTAAGGTTATCTTCTAGATCATAGTAATTGTTTCCAATAAAAATTATTTTTTTCCCATAAACACGTGGCAAGAGTTGGGTGTGTAGCCCTTAGTTACATAATTCGCGCATGTGAACGCGAGGACTTCCAAAAACATTTCAAAAAATTCCTAAAATCCATAAGTCCACTGCTACTTTTTAATGATTTAACATCGCTATGATTAGGGTGAATCAACAAGCATGATAGAAGCAAAAGTTAATTGATTAGGGTCAACTGTACATCTTTGATTAATTTGGGCTAGACAACAAGATGTCACGATAGCCCAATTGATTATGTTGATCCATCATTATCCGAGACTAAAGACATGGTTAATGGAAGTGCCACATTTCCCATGTGCACTTGATCGGGGTGATTGTGGTACACAGGTACTTAAGACTTTTAACATGGTGGCCAATGACTTATCTTATGAATTTCCTATTCTTAATCAATAGCTTAATGGGTCGGGCAGTGGTGTAGCTAGCAAATTGGGCCAGTGAGGACACAATTCATAGATGTTATTTCTATTGTTGTGGAAAAAAAAAAATCTCTTCTTTAAGAATCTAACATGTCTTGATTTTCATGTGAAATGAGTCTTGCTTGACTTACATATTTTATTTAAATGTGACTCTTAGCCTATTTGGTTGTATCCCTTGGCTTCCAAGGAGAAGGTCTGGGGTTCAAGTCAGTGGAGGTCTGGGTTCCGTAAACAAGTTATAGTTTCAAGGGAAAAATTCAGTGAATTGATGCTTGTTTTTTCGTAATTAGTTATTCAGTGACTATGGGGTATCGCCACGCGATGTCTTAACACCCTTCTCCAGCATTTTTTTTTATCGGCTTCATTCATCACGTATTCAGGTAAAACTCATATACTTGGTCTTGAGTCCCACATAAATATGCGCAAGAAAAAAACATTATAACACTAAGTAATGGCGCCCCAAAAGCACTAGTTAGTTTTTTGTATGTAAAAAAAAAAAGTGAGTACCAGTTTATATTTTCCTACCCAAACAAAAAAAAAATCCTCCCTAAATTTGATTAATTTTATTTATATAACAAACTAATCTTGAATGAGCTCTAAACCATCGAAAGCTAGTTTAATTAAACTCGAGAAGCTTGATTTGTAATTAACCTGTTCACACTTTCATCTTTAGTCACACGATTCTTTAGTAAGAGCTTCCGATCCCGCTCACAACTCTCGTTCCGTGCTCGCCCACTCGTGAATTTTATTTTGAAATACTTTTGAAGATATTTTCATGTTCGCGGTCGCACTCACTCACATGCGCGCATGCGCGCGCTTAAGTTCCACCATGCCCTTGCCTTAAGTACGATATTGATTGTAATGCATGTATACTAATTCTTGTTTTGTCTTTGGTGAAATTTTCAATCATTCTTCTTAGTTAGTGAGAGTAAGGCCATATGGATTGAGGGATGTTTGTAGTGCATCCTTACACTACATGATTTATAGGTTGACAAAATATACATGAAAATATGAAATACTATCCCTCCAAACACGGCCCTACTTAAAAAGTTAATCCCGTGTTTCAAAATAATTGATCTTACTAATTTTATTATTTCTGACTTCTAGAAAACCATACCTACATTTCTAATTTAAACTACTTCTTATATGTAAATATGATCTTATCTGATGGATTTCATTTAGTTCTATTAGATGGATTTTTAAAATTATACATAATATTATCTATTACAAAATGTAAACCACTTTTCGAAAAGATTAAAGACAATTATTTTGAAATAGAGAGAGAGCGCGCTTACTTGGCACCGGGTTTAGCGACATTCTTAAAGATCCTTTTGGCAGCGGTTCTAGCCCCCCACTCACTCGTAATCTCTGACTCTGCCCTCCCGAACTCATCCATTGTAGTTGATACAGTTGGCAACCCAAACGACCTCACATAATTCACAAGCCTCTTCACGTTCCAAGCCGAAGCCGAACCCGTACTCAGCTTCCTCAGCTTCTCCATATCAAGCCGCTTTGACCCAAACCGCTTTGAATAAACCATATTAGTTTTCCTCAGCTTGGGCGGAAGCGACTGGGAAGTCGTTATTAGGTGGTTGTTGTGGCGCTGAGCCACCACGCTGTCGTCCATGGGTGGACCCGACAGCGTGTCGAGAATGTAGTGGTGGAACACACTTTCCTTCATCCGGTCAAAGTAGGTTGCCACGTGGAAGGAGGAGGCTAGGGTTTTTACTAGGATGATTTTGATTAGCCATATGGTTGCGCCCACTAGGACTGCAACTAGGGCTTGAAACACCTGGTTGACCGTTGAACAAATACGGGAAATTTTGTAAAAATTAAGGGGGCAATAATTAATTAACAAAATTTTTGTAAAAAATTTAACAAGAAAATGTAGGTCAGCTTAATTAATACTCTCTCCGTACCCTTTTTTTAAGCCATTACTTCATTTTCGGTTGTCCCTTAATAAGTGTTCATTTTTAAAAAGTTCGTGAGTAAAAATTAGTAAATTTTTCATTTTGCACTTCCGAGCTAGTAAATTACATTTTGAAAAGTTGGAGGGTAAAAGTGTAATGATGATGTCTACATAAAATGCAATTATGAAATGTTAGAATATTAAAATTGTTACAATGGCATCTCAATGAAAAAAATAAGTTTACTTAGACAATTAAAAGGAGACGGAGGAAGTAGTTTTATTTTTTTTATCACGACTCACAAATTTTGGGTGTTTAAATTTGAAATTAACAAAAATAAATGGCATATATTCCACACAAGTTTTCAATGATTAATTAAAAAAACATGTTCTATGAAAGAAACACATCAGATGCTCTTGTCCCCAACCCCATCTTTTTTGGTAATTAATTCTTTCGTCTTCCCGATAAAAGAGTGTATATGTATTTTTATCAGAACACTTTTATCGTCCGACAATAGGAGGACTGTTTACGGAAAAAAACAAACATAAGCAAAAAACATCCTATAATGCTTTCACATGAACAAAAAACGAACATCTTAATGGTTTGAAAATAGATTTACCTTTTTGAGCATTTTGTTCTTCTTGTGAACCTTGGCATTAAACATGATAGTCCAAGCCAGCAGAACCAGCGCCAACCAAACACAGTTCTGGAAGCTCTTCCTCAGCCCATAAACGAAGTACAGAACTCTCTCTCTCAGCATGAAATTCCGTTCGATGACGAACACGAAAAAGCTGATGACCCAGCCGGACACGAGCCGACCGCTGAACGTGACCATCACCATTAAGCACCATTTCCAGTTCTCCAGCCCCCAGGTGTTGTGGTTCTTCAGGGATTCTATTGTGAGAGAGCAGAATAAGTTTGTTACTATTATGATGAATAAGGTCCACTCGATTAACGCGCGGCAGTTGATTTTCTTCGTCTTCTTCTTCCTCCCATGTAATTTCTCTTTTCCGATTCCTCCTGTCGAGGACAAGTTGCATACATTAGGGATGTTGTAAGTTCATAAGTTAACAACATGGCAATTAAATGAATTTATTTTCAAATTACATGCATGAATCAAGAAATGTAAGTTTAATAAGACAGTCCTTCTGGGAAGGCAATCTTCTAGTGTCTTTTTTGAACTTTTTTTTTCTAATTTTGAACTTTACTTTTATATATTTTCGATTCCTCTCATTGATCCAAATAAGATGTAAAAATTATACCCAGATTAGTAAAAATAAAGAGAAAATAAGAAAAAACCTTGCCATAAGTCACTAAAAAGTCTCGTCAAAGCGGACCTAAGAGAAAAAGCAATAAAGTTACGTACACAATATCAATACACAATGCTAGACACAATATTCTGCGTGACAATATATGATTGGTGGTTGGAAAATAATTTCAAAGTAGTATTTGTTTTTTCATTACCAATCATACAATACCACGCGTTGTGTTTGGTATTGTGCCTTGATGTTGTATATGTAACATTATTGGAGAACACGATAGTTTTTTCCAAAAAAGAGAAAAAAAAAAAAGTTTTTTAGCAAATTTCCCACAATAAAAAGAGAAAAATAAAGTATGTATATTTGCAAATGGATGTAGACCTGTTTTTAGAAGCTTTTTTAAAAAGTTAGACAGGTAATAGGCCTATTTAGGAAACAAGGACATGATAGAATCTTAGAAACGTGACTGCCAAATTTTTTTTTTTAAGGGTCAGGGGTGTCAGGTTAGCTTACTCACCACTTGATTATTCCCCTTTCCGGTCCGAACAAAGGCAGACTATCAACTTTTGGGACTAAAGGATTTACAAGAGATTTGCCCTTTGCAGTTTGGCCCCAAAAAGTTGTCAGGTTTCGAACACCAAATGATATTATTTTGACACAAAACAATTAAGAGCTCAACATTTGAGCACCAATTTACCATACCGACAGAGGGAACCGGGGCCGCTACAGGGGTGTAGTGAGCTATAATTACGACTGTCCGTTCTGTAATCAACGGTTCTGATTATCTTCAACTAAAGATAACGATTTCACATATAAAATAATCCGGACCGTTGATTACTGAACAGACGGCCGTGATGATTCACTACACCCCCTGTAGTGAGTTTGCAACTCACTCAGGCCCCCGGAGTATGGGATTTGAAGCCCCGATTCCTCTTCCTTAACTTAGACAAAACACGATTGAAGTATTGACACACTTGGATGGATTGTCAAATGAAAAAAAAAAAAAAAACTTAGACACCTTCATCCTCTTCGAGATCTTCTTCCTCGTCGTCGTAGTCGTAGCCGTCGCTGTCATCATCATCGCTAGTCAAGTAACTCTCATTGAGGGGTTGGAGCTCCTCGAATTCGGGTCCGTGTATGCGAGACACCGGCGGGTGATTGAACTCGACGTTACGAGACTTGGGTTTGGAGAAGCTGAGACGGCGGAGGGTTTTCGGTCTTGTTGGAGTACTGTGCAGTGATTGGGTGGTGTGAATTGGGTTCTTGGGGTGTGGTTGATGATCAGGGGATTGGTTTTTGGTGGTTTCTTGGTCTATGATCACTACTACTTGATCGGAATTTGCCCTTTCCATCTGTGTTTGTGTGTAATATTTCAGCCAAGTTTGTGGTTTTGGTCTGGCAATCTTTGGTATGGTCCTCAGCCACTATATAGTGGAGTGTGTGATAAGACATGATAGGGTGTGTCCCCTTGGGAAAATCTGGAATAGTGAAACGTTTGACAAATGATGATGAGAGTGTGGCGCGTTTTTGCTAGTCTAGAAAAGTCTGAGGGACCCGAGCGCTGTAAAAGCAACTCTTCTTTTTGAGCAACAAAATGTTCATGAGGTGGAACTCAGAGTGGGACGGCATCCGTGTTGGGTTGACCATGGCTATTCGTGATCGGCAATGGATAGTTCAGATTTATTCGGCAGCAGACGGTTAAGATTGTTTGGATAAGATGTGATCTGAGCTCCATTGTGGACCATGGACGGTCGTGATCGGCCCAACATGAATGTTAGGGACGGCACAATTTCTAAATCCTCGCGGTTGAGACGTGAGATTTAGGAGTCTGCTCTGACTTAAAACTAGAGCGTGGAACTAGTGTCTAAAGTTTTTCGTTTTTGCTAACAGTGCTAAAGGTGCTAAAAATAGTTGATGTATGTAAGGAGAATGACCTGTCTTGAAATTTGTGCTTAGTATTTTTAGAAAAACTAGGAAACTCACCCTTGCGGAGCCGGTGCATACGGGTCAATTGTTCCTATTTTTTTTTTTTTAGTACAAGGTGTCCGGGCCAATTTTCGCACACTTTGAACTAATCCTAGGAGACCAATCCCACCATCCACTAGTGGAGACTGTATTTATAACTAGAGTAAAACTCTGCATGAACTTGCCCCAAATGAGGTTTGTCTTTACTCTCTCTGTCTCTCTCTCTCTCTCTCCTTTGTGTGTGTGACTGCAAGTTTATGTGGCTTTGGTCTTGTTCTCTTATTATGGTCCTCTGCCACTATATAATGGAGTGTGTTTTGCTTGAACAATGATGAAGTTTTGTGCTAAGAAGAATCTGAGGGACCCGCGTGCAATAAAAGCTAACTCTTCTTTTGAGCAACAATGTTCACGAGTTATGGTAAGCTCAATAATTGGTAGGCAAATTATGTGTAGTATACAACGTATTTTTTATATGACGAGATATTTTTTTCTATCAAAACTCTAATAATAATTTTTATTTTACATATTATCAATTATTATATACTCTCTCTGTCCCTTTTTAAATTATCCATACGTGTAATTTGAAACCCCTAAAAAACATATTGCTCTATATAATTTTTTAATTTGGTGCAGAAAAAATTTAAAAACCATATATGAAAGTATATATTTTAAACGTCCACAAAATACATTTTTTCCAAGTGATCACTTTAAAAGTGACGGAGGGAGTACAATCCTTATCTTTCATCCTTCTTAAATATTTTTATTAATTGTGTGTGAGGAAATTGGTGAAAAGAAATGATAAAATAAGTGATGGATAGTGAATATTTGTTGAGTTACTATTAATGAATGCAATTTAGCTACTCATTTATTGGGGCTATTGGAGTTTTAATTTGATTGTTTGCCAATTAAAACGCTTAAAAGAGCACATATAGCTAGGCTCATTTACTTGCCCTTAGAACCCAAGTAGGAGTACTTCACGGTGACTTGGAACCCGAGTACTTCACGGTCAAGACTTGAGATTTAAAAGCATACTCTCTTAAATCTTTAGTGCAAATCTAGTATCTAACTCTCGTAGAACCAATGCATACGGGTTTTGTTCCTGTTTTAATTGGATTTCCCGCTAGTGCAAAGACGCGATTAGTCTGAATAGTCAAAATGTACGTATAAAAGTTAGCCCCAGAATGATGAGTGGCTGTGATTTGAAAAACAAACTAATGAACAGAGTTGGAAATTTCACTTTACACACCAATCTTGTACCAACACTTACACTCGCATACTTTAGGAGTCGTATACACCTTACACACTCATTTATTGGCTTTGTTCGTGTACACTTGTCTTCAATATTTATCCATTTCATGATGCTTCGACGTCGGCAGGGACGGAGCCAAAATTTTAGCGTAGGAGGGAACGGCTATGCAAAATAAAAACTACGATATGAATTTTTACTAACTCAAAAAAAAAAAAAAAAACATTGCAAAATAACACAAATACATATAAAACTAAACGTGTTTCTAATATCAACTCAGATCTAATCTTATCTAGTATCTACTGAAATCAGGCATCTTGAACTGTGTTCGATTCTCTTTCTTGTTATTAAAAGCATCAATGATAGAGTTCGTGTCTAACTCTCGAGCAATATTTTTCTCAATATAAGTGATCAAGAAATTTGCTAAACAATCATCCTCTATTCTGTTGCGAAGTCTTGCCTTCACACATTACATAGAAAAAATGCATGTTCGATTGTGGCTGTTGAAACAAGTAAAGTTAATATAAGTTGAATCAACCTATTGACAAGATGATATATCGTGCACTTTTTTTTGTCTTCACCAACACTTCACTCAGCTTTCTGGATCATTGATGATGTCTCTTAACACTGAACAAATCCATCAAACTAGAAATAAAACCCAAACGAGAATCCCATTGAGTATCAGCAGCTCGTTGTTTCATAGCTTGATAAATATTAAAGAATTATAATTAAATTAACTTTATTAATACCAATTTTAGTACAAAGTTGTTTCATAACTTGATAAATATTAAATCTGTTACTATTACTTTTTTTAACGACAAAACGGAGGGGTATGAGACTATATAGTTTGATGATAAATTGTTTTTTTTTTTCAATGTAATCGTATGAATTTTTTAAAACGTAAGGGGGACGACAACCCCTACTAGCCCCTCCCTGGCTCCATCCTTGGACGTCGGCTCCTAGTATGAGTTCTAATTGATGCACCGGATCTATATCGGGATCAAAGTTAAGATTCTATCATGTGCTATGAACAAAAAAGAACCCGACCAAATGGCTACAGAGACTTGAACACAAGCATTGAATGAGAAACTCGAAGTATTTACACATAACACATCGAAAAGTAAATTACTTAGTTATATATAGCAAACATTACCAAAACTTAAAATCAACGGCAAAAATGAGGGAAAATAAATGTTCTATGTCATTGCAAGACTGAACACATAATTGCTATCCTTTCAAACAATATAGTATTTCTGAAACTAAACAAAGGTACTGAAGGAACAGCTTCAATATCTCTTGAATTGCGATTCCAATTTGTATCCATTAGATACACCAAAATCGCAAGCCGTGAAGTGTGAGTTTTCAACACACTGCATATTTAACATTTAGATATACAAAGAAAAATGGAAACAAATGTAAGAAAAACAAAGGGAAGAGTGTACAAATTGCACTCGTTGACCTACATCTAATACGTTACATAGGAAGGACAAGAAAGTTCGGGGTGAAGATTATTGAGCACCTAATTTTTCAAAACAATATCTTATACTACGAATGAACTAATTTCCCTGTAAATGGTAAACTTCTCTTTCTATACCTGGTTGAATAAATATGCCCAAGCGACATAAACATTTATCACCAGAATTTGTATAAGCCTAGTTTATCATCTGGAGTTCTGGTTAGAGGAGTACCAGAGTTTCTTCTGACAAATTAAGATTTTCTCGTTCTTTACTCCCTTCTCGGTTTCTTCTTTATGGCATCCCCATCTCATCCCTTTCGCAATGGCAGCTACCGCATCAACATAATAGTTGGTTTCCCGGACTATAGCGTACCCGTTTGGCCTCAGGATCCTATCCATCTCCAAGAGCACATGTTTCATCTCACACCTGCCAATCATTGTCTAACCTCAGAACCAGAAGTATTTGGCATTCACAACACGAATCATCACAATAGTTCAATCTGGAATTGTGAGTTCAAAGAAGCCCGAGTGGCCAATGGGCTGCACCATTTCCTAGATTATTGCCGTCCAGTTATCGGATAGGCAAATGGAAAATGTGAAGGAAACTCAGAGTATTAACTTTATGCAGTTAACTAACTTCATTGAGCAGAGAGCTATGATGCAAGGACACGGACACGGACACATGTATGGACACAGACACGGGGACACGGGAATTCTAAAAAAATGGGGATACGGACACAGCAGGGGACACGCCACGTGTATATTTATTTATATATAATATAATATATAATTTTTTTTAAGAAAATATAAACAAAAAAAAGAGGAGAAAAACTTCAATACATATGACAGAAATTATATGAAGAAATTACACTTTTTACCCCAAGTATTGATTAATTATAAATTTACCCCAAAAAGTTTTAAAAAATTTTAGTTTGACCCCTGTCGTGTCCCCCCGTGTCCCCAGCAGTGTCCCCTTCAAAACTCAAATTAGCCGTGTCCCCATCCACGTGGCGTGTCGGGACACATGTCCCGCCGTGTCCCCGTGTCGGGACACTGCGATACGGGGACCCTAGAGGTGTCGGTGTTTCGTAGGCTGAGAGACTAAAGTTTGGATATTGGCACCCAGTCTATTGTTTTCTAATTTGTTTCTGCTTTTCTGAAATTGTTTAATCAACTAGATCCTGTTTACACTTCTTTTTTTCCCCCTTGGGGGTTAAGTATATGGTCCACTTGTGCTGTTTCGCAAATTAGATATCCTTTCTTGGGAGAAATATTTCAGTGCTGGGTGGGCACCGGGTGGAAAGGCCACGTGGTCCTGTCGGCTCATCCGGACCGTCCATCCGTGTTTTGGACGGCCTCAGATCTGTTGGGGTAAATCTACTCCCAAAATTCGACGGGCGCCACATGGCCTTGTCACCTGGAGCCCACCCGACACAGAAATATTTTCCCCTACTTGGTTACCCCTGCGTCTACTGATACAAAAAACCATTCCGATCAAAAACTTCTGTGTCTTCCTTTTTCCATTTTGATAAGCAGCAAATCTACTCTGTGCTAAGGTTTTGTATCCAGAACATCTCGTGTTAATGTTTCCTAAGTAAACTTAGAGCATAAAACAAGCAATCATGCATATCCATAAATTGACTAATGGAACCAAGAAAATTTAAACACCAACAAGCCTTTACCTATGGCTTTCAGCAGTAAAAAGACCATCAAGATGGAGGAGATCATATGTTCGAGGATACGTTGAGAAAGCCTCACACCTACAAGACCAATCAACAATATACTTTAAATCTGTCATCTGTATTATCCAAAGAATAATAAAGTAAATGAAAAGGCCCAGAAGTTATGAGTAATTAGCCAGTAGTCCTGGAACAACAACTTGGCATGCTGACAAGGCACTCCCTGACCAACATGAGTATCAATCATGGAACTGCGGGTTGACTGCATGAATCCCTTTTTCCGCACCCTTATTGGTCGGAGCACCGTGTAGGCGTGTACACATGCCATGGTGGTGCTTCAGGACTACTGCACAATTTCTCAATATGGATAGCCGGAGCCCTATATGAATGAATTTGGAATTACCAGTCATGGTAGGTTCCAATAAGTCCCCTGTCATACACAACAGCAAGAGAATTAGCAGCATAGGAAGATACCACATTCATCACCCAAAGGGGATCACTGATCAAAGCCGCAGCAAAACCTCCATAAAGTGTATTTATGTCCATCACATTTCTTATCTTATCACTCCCAATTGCCGGTAACAGTTTCTTGTAGTGCTTTGCTCTCACCTTCCACTGACTATCATCCAGCCTGAAGGCACCAATACTGCCACCGCGGATATCAGCCACCCGTTCGGGCCCTACATGCAACCGTTCGGGCCATTTGGGAAGGGATTTCAGGGCGATCTTGACCTTTGGGTTTGGAACAACAACGCAAGGACGGAGTGGAGTGTACCATGCCGAATCCGGTTCTGTGCCGTCGTCACACTTGGGGGGGTAGGCATCTGGGATGGCGAGCTTAGAATAGCAAGTGTTGTCATTTGATTTTTGCCACACAGCGATGTCGTCCTTTTTGTTGTACAACGTGAAGCACATTGAAGCTAGCAAATCCTGCAATTTTTCGTAGTCAGATTTCTGGTCTTCGATGGTTGTGTTCCAGCCTCTCCAACGATTTTCATAGTTCACAGGAGGACCGGATAGAATCCAGAAGCCTCCAGGACGGAGTATGCGGTGTATTTCTAGAAGGTAAATCCCACCTGAAAAAACACACGATTTTGATCTGGTGATGAAAACTTGCTACAGCAAATCATGAAAGACAAACAGCCTTTAGCTATTGATACAGAGATAACTCAACAAGCACTCTATCTCCGTACTAGATTCGAATTATAACCCAGAAGAAAACTGAGAATGACAGTGATTCACGATTTCACCTTGTTGAAGTGCAAAGGACAGTCAGGACAAATAATGAAAAGGTTATGAACTGTTATAAAAGTCACAAATAAGCAGAATAAAATCAATGGACCGATGAACAAAATAAACTAGGAAAACGCATGGATATGAAGAGCTATATTTTCCCTTTTTTAAACAAATAATTGGTTTTCTGATACGAAGATCTATATTTGCCAGAATTGATGTTTTTATAAATTCTTTCAGTTGATTGTGTTGCCAGGTCGAAACTAAAACTGCTATTATGAGTTGAGAGAGATTGATTACCAAATTCTGTCCATGGGATAAGACACCTTGAGCAATGCGCCATATCAAACGAATTTGAGGGGAACGGAAGCCGCTGAGTTGAAATAATGCCCAAAATTGCAGGAATTCCACGTTCCAGAGCAAATTGGACTTGAGCCTCGTGATTATCTCTCGGAGCAAGGGAGACTGTTAGAATTCCACGGTCTAGCAGATCACCTCCCCAGCTAGCAACCTATATCGATTGAACCATGAAAAGACACAAAGATTTACAAATTCAACAAGTACTACAAATGTGACCACTAATCATTATATAGTTATTTCTGCATTTCTTCTTAGTTCAATCACAATGATCTAAAAACATCCATTCAAGCACTTATCTTACAGAGATCTAATTATGTCAGTAGTGGTGCACTAATTTTTGCACACATATTCATGCACTAACTACACTATGACTACACTGTTGGGATGCAAAAAATGAAAAATGTTTGCTACTTACACTAATTCTTACACTATTATCACGACTGCAGATGCCCTTATCAGTTGTTTTGGGTATCAATAGCAGAAACTGCTAGACGAATGGTATCCATCAACTAGATATTTTTCTTTTTGAAATTGCAATTTGTTTGATATAAAACTAACTGAACAGGAAGTGCTTCAGTTGTGGGCGGGCACCAGAAACCCAAGTCAGAGGGTTCAGATAGCAAGACAAGACAAGCTGATTTCATTTGATAACTCAAAATTTCTGGCATTTTCAAAGTGAACTTGGCTTCTGTGGCATCTAAACTTGGAGCCTGCTTCCTACTTGGCAAGAATGCCTCAAAGCTAACAGAAAAGGACAAGGGATATTCCGCTTGCATTAGCTTGCAGTCAAACATGCTTTACACTCTGTAGCGCGGACACTTTTGGACAACAAAACTCTATCGACAGTTGGACACTCTCGGAATACAGGTCCAAATTCTGACACTCAATACAGTGTGTGCTACTTTTTCTATGTATTTTTCGTTTAGACACTCCAGGGACACTCTAAAAGATCTGGATGCTCTCAAGACATTCACGAAACAATTTGGGGATGTTAACCATATTAGTAGAGTATAAAAGAAAAGTTATTTTTGCGTGACAGGATTGTGGTTTATTAAGTATAAAGATGCACAAATTATGAAATTCCTTTTGTTTAAACACTTTTGTGAATGATGTCGTTATGAATATGATTTAAGGATATATAGCACACTATAATAACAGTTCCACCCTTATATTTTAATTTTCGATTCATCTATATCATGCATATATACTTTTTAAAAAGTGTAACCCAATGTGTTGTGTCCTCCAAATTTTTGAAATTTACGTGTCGGAGTGTCAGTGTCTTGTCACGTGTCGGAGTCAATGCTACAGAGGCTTTACATTTCAAATGCATCTTCCTAAAGCAAATAGGATATGCGATCACTTCAGCAATAAAAACTTGCTGGGTGCTTTTTGTGATGAACCTGGCGAAAGTGAAGAAAGAAGACTAAAATGAAACGAGACTCACCCCACATCCAGTATCGATGGCAGTTCGAATGGTCCCATCATGCATTTCTGGGATCAGATCTCGCATCAGATCGACATAGGCACTAACACCATTGGGGAACATGGTACCCCCACCTGGGAAACGGAACTTCTCCCCCTCTTTCCGTAGCCAGTGCTGGTTAGACTTCTGCTTGTTGATCCAATCATAAGGCACATTCCTACAGCCAGAGCCAAAAAATTAGTGCAACAAGATTCATTTAAAAGTAAACCACTTAGAGCATTATGAACCTTGCACGACCTGTTAAATTAAAAAAAAGCCAAACAATGAATATTACCTATACCAACACTCATCCCTACTCTTTGGCCATTTTATTGGTGTCTTGTATCCATCAGGTGGGGGAACCAAGCATTCCATTTTTTCAAATACTGGAGGACAATGACGTTCCAAGAAAGATAGCCGATGAACACTGTATTTCTTCCACCTCTATAAGAATATTATAATCTCATGTTTGTAAGCACCATATAGCAAAAATATTATGAGTAAGAGAATCTCAAATGAACAATGTGTAAATGACATGCTATTCCTGAAGTGCCAAATTCAAGTTCAATTCGTGGTCCTATTCCAAGAGAGAAGAAACTGTGGCGTAGCCAAACCTTGTGTTGCATTGAGCGCCGAATCTAGCATTGACAAAATTTGGTACCTCGCGTAGCTTTGGTGCATTGGAGCAACAAAAGATAGGAATTGCCACTTTTTCTTTTCCCTTGGACAACCAACTTGCCGTGCGCATTGGAGATAATCTAAGAGCAATAGCCATCAGAAAATACCTTTGGATCAGTGCATGGAGTGTAGTCTTGATAGTCAGCACCGCATTGGGGGAAGGAAATCTGCTTAACTTGGATAAGGCCAGAGCCAGAGTTGGTTTCAGACAGAGATTCAACAAATTTGGAGACATCTTTAGAACTATGTACGTCCTTCTCAGAACAGAATATGCCACCAAGATAGAATGAAAACCCGCATAGCAGAATCAGCACAATCGCCGTGGGAACTACCCTGGACCTTTTATCCGGGTGTGTAGCTGGTTTTTCATCTTTGTACTTCATTGTCCCAGAAATAAATTACAATCTGCAAATATGCAACAGCAGCAACACAAATGATTAGAATAAGGCTTCAACAAGAATAATTGGAGCAACAATAAGAATTCAAGATAGACCAAATATAATTTGTTCAAATCTCCTCCAATTGACTTTTTGACGGAGAAAAGACCGTACAATAGAAACTCAAATGCTGGAAACTTATGACACACACTCCAAGCCCAACTCGCTATAACATCCCAAGTTTTGATTGTTCGCCTGTCCCCTTACAATTGCGCAAATTTATAAGAAAAAAATAGTTGAACTGATTGTGTTGGGAGATGTCATGTAAAATTATTGCGCTCTCAGTATTACTCTATAGGAACCACGTATATCTTTGTTGATTGTCTAGATGAAAATCATATCGTGGTTGCATAGCAGGTTGAAGCAAGATCCCCGAACCAGATCACCAGTTTCTATCGCCGAAAATAGAAGCCAAGACCTTAAAGATAATCAAACAGCAATGCAAGAACTTAAATAGTGGTAAGTTTGTAGATTGATCAATTGACAAAGTGTACATGATTCCACTAAACGCAAAGGTAAAAAGAAGGGAAAGCAAATTAAGCCGGAAGCAACAACCAAGACAAGAAAAAAACAAGGGTTTAATGCAGACCAAATGGTCCAAACCACCCAGGGAAATGACTGTGTGAAAAAGTTGAAAATACTAGGAAAAATCTGAAAGCAACAGCCGACATGCTCCACTTTCCACTTCACTTATACTTTATAGTTTATACCTTCCCACATGATACTGGGCCCCACCCCTATGACCTAAGCCACCTCAATTGAGGAGGGGCCCTCTCACCCACCAAATCAGGAAAATTAAGTAAAATAAAGAACCAATCAATAGTGACCAAACCATACAAAAAGCCAAAAGCACATGGAGCAGAAAGCAATAGATAAACATGTATGTACGCATCCAGATAGATTTTCTATTTTTCCAGTGTGAAATGTGAAGATAATATATGATATTAAATGGAATAGAAAAAGGGCAAAAACAAGCACACACGAGAATACAAGATCTACACAGATTGGCAGCCTGCCTGCATCAACATAGAAGAAAATAACAATTCATTATATCATATATAATTATGCTTTTCACACTTAAGTGTCACTTGTCTAATTCCTGAGATCAACCACGGTACCGCTCACTAGTGGTGCCCCATAAAATCAGCGCCACTTAAAATGGGGACAAAATCTTGTACTGGTAGCATCTAGAAAGTTGCAAACTTGAGACCCGTTACGGAGTAAATCTTAATCTCAGGGTCAATGACTTCTACAGAACTTCTGGTAAGTTCACCATAACTCCATAACCCATTAGAGAATGAGTTAATTGATAGTTGACTACTTGACTCCAACTGTTCAGTGTTTTCGTTTTTCTTCTGAAGAATCCACAGGAAATGCTCCCTTAAGGAACATCCAAGACGAAAAAAGGCAAAAGCACGTAGCTAAGAAACATACCCACCAAACAATTGGATATGCCGATATAGTTCTGAGAAAACGATGATGAGATCTAATAAATTAACCAAAGCAATCTCTTTTTGCATGTATATATATATAGTTATATACACATTGTGTATGTATTAAAAGGTAATGACACGGTAGGAATTCGATACATAAATGAAAAAGATTCAATTTTTCTTATGAGACCCGTTTGGGAACAGCTAAATGTTGTGTTCAATGACAACAATCAAGTAAAAATAGGAACACAAAACAGAAAATAAAGGAACCCATTATCCAAAAACAGATCTGCAGCACAAAATTAAAGGAAACCCAATTGCGAAAAAATAAGAACTTGGGAAAGAAATAATGTAATAGCTCGGAGAAAAAAAAAAAGGAGAGATGGAGAGAGACTAGTACCTTCTTTCTGGGTATGTACCTCGGCTTTCTGATATTTATTTAAGTCCAGACAAATTGAAAAGAGGTAATATCTTCTCCCCCACAAAAGAAAATCTGTTCCAGAACTGAATCTGGCTAGATGGGTTTGGGAGATCTGTCACCTACAAGAGAGATAGAGAGATCTGGCAAAAACTCACACATACAGAGCTAGACTAGAAATATGAACATTTTTATAGAATTCTGGACCTTCACTTTCTGCCCCGCTGTCTTCTACATTGGCTTTTCATTAATTGCGTACGAAATCAACGTTCAAGGTTCTTTGCCATGTTTTCCTCTCTCTCTCTCTCTCTCTCTCTCTATGATTATATAGGACTTTATCTTTTAGCTTTACATCATTCTCTCTCTCCCCATATGTGAATTTCAGAGCTTCTAGTAAAACCGTAAAAGGCAAGACCTGATTTCAAAGGGAAATAGGAGTAGTATATTATGGGCTCGTTTGATTTTCGAATTATTAAGATGGATTAGATAAGGTGGAATTAAGATGAGGATGGAGAGAACAAGTGGGGTTTCGAGATAATCGATAGAATTACACAAACATTATCTTCGGTTAGAGCGAGATAAAAATAGGATAAAGATGGCCTATACTATTTTTTTTTACCAGTGAGAGAACCAAATCTGGATCGGTGGGACAAGGTATTAGTTAGTTAGTACTACCACTTATGTGTATGAGGGATGTTTGTGAGTCTCATTTTTCATCTTTTATTTTTAATTTTTTGGTTTTTTTGCTTTTTAAATTATGGTCAAAATGTGTTTTAAATTTAATAGAAGTGTTTGGAAGAAAATGTGTAAAATGCATTTTGCAAAATGAGTAGTGTTTGAAAGACAAATTATCAAAATAAATTATGGATTAGTTGTTTACCATTTTCCCTTGTTTCTTTATTATGGCACTAAAATGCGTATGAATATTATTTTTAGCGATATCTTAAAAAGTGTAAATGTGTTTTGTTCTTTACAAGTTTCATGGATTTTTGCATCCAACAAGATTTAGAGTTAATAATATGAATTTATTTTGTCAATAAGGTAGCACATATCAGATCTTCACAAAATAATGGAAAAAAATCTAATGGATTTTCAAAATTTAATTATGATCTTCAATTTTGGTATAAGATCTTGATAGTTACAAATAACTAATAATATCACTAAAAATAAGTTGGTAATTAAAAAAACTTTTAAGGATAAGCAAGTAATTTGGCACAGTTTTTTCACTATCCACGCAATTATATTCATCCACGTAAACTAAGAACCAAACCATGGATTACATTATTACCCCTTAACTAAACTCACATCTACCATATTTTCTTCTTATCTCCATTCCTAGTTAATTCCTCAAAACCAATCCGGTTAACAAATAGGTCGTAGGGCTGTAAGCGGTTCGCTTCGGTCAATTAAAAAACAAACTGAAACGATTTAATCGATTTTTAATAGTATTGTGTACCGCAACTGACTAATACTACCAACGAACCTCATCTAACCGCGTTGTA
The DNA here is from genome assembly GCA_020921065.1 of Vaccinium darrowii. Lineage (NCBI taxonomy): Eukaryota > Viridiplantae > Streptophyta > Magnoliopsida > Ericales > Ericaceae > Vaccinium > Vaccinium darrowii. The sequence continues at coordinate 4,647,833 of CM037152.1, read as the reverse complement.
TTAATTGGTTTGGTTTGGTGCGGTTTATTGGTTTGAACTTTACATAATTAGGTCAATACATTGTCATAAACAAAACCAGCACACTCAAAATCAATTACATGTACTTTACATAATTAGGTCAATTCATTCTCATAAACAAAACCAGCACATTCAAAATCAATTATGTGTATAAATCATAGGTGGGAATCAACTCAGCAAATTACATGACAGCCACGCACAGAATGATGTCCATTTATAATGTCGATTGATGTGCGTACATCAAATGCCGATTGTCTTTTCGTTTTTCTTTTTACAAACAACTATATATTATAAGTGTGTTTCCCGTAGGGTTTTTTTTTTAATTTTTAAATAGATAAAAGTAAGTTGTTTCTTTGGTTGTTTTTGAGCTTTGATTTTTTAGTGTGAATATAAATTATTTTGGACTTTTTAAACAAAATGTCGATAAGAGGAACCTAGCCTAAATGAACACAGCACGACTTTTGTTTCGCAACCCACAATAGTCAATGCCTCAATGGGAAATAAAGCAAAGTTCGGGCACTCACACGCAGTGCACAAATGGGTGGGTGGCAGGTGCACAGATGGGTGATTGGTTTGCAGGGTGGGATCTATTTTCGGGTTCCATACAAATACGTCGAGTCGTTTATTAATTTTAAAATATTTATTTTAGTGATGATTCATAAATTTGGCTTAATTCAATAAGTGTAAGTGTTCGATCTAATTTTTTAATTAAAGAATTGTTATAGGGTCCATTATAGCTTTTTATAAGCCCTCTAGTCCACCTAATGTTTTCATAACACCTCTAGTCCACCAAATCACTTTTTAAATGCTCTTAGGTCCATTCTATTTTTTTACTAGACAAATGTACCCTTACATTAAATTTAATACATAATATACCTTCGCCGGAAAAGTCACCGGCGCCGGAAAGTCTGCCTAGTTCGCCGGAATTCCTCCGGTGCCGGAAAAGTTCGCCGGAAAATTGGACTTCGCCGGAAAATTCTGCCGGTGCCGGAAAAGTTGCCGGAAAATTGGATTTCACCGAAAAATTGACCGGCGCAGATGTGGTTATCTGAACTGTGTCATTTTTTAAAAAAACCTACTTAGGATCAGATGTGGTTATCTTGACTCGCAAGAGGTGGTTATCTGCACTCATAAGATGTGGTTATCTGGGCATATTTTTGTTTAAAAAACTTACTTGGGATCATGTCCTCAACCACCCAAGCACTACAAGGTAGCACCACAAACTCTCTGTTTTTAACATAAAACCTCATACTTCCATAACACCTCTAATTCACTTTTTTGCATTAGATATGGTTATCTATACTCAAAAGATGTGGCTATCTTTAATGAGGATTGCTTTTTAACTGTGAACTTGCATGTCCAAAAAATAAATAAACAAAAGAAAAGGCATAAGCAAGAGCATTGGGAGGAGAAAAGAAAAAAAAAAATTTAAACACCCGAAAATTAATTGAGGTGTGTGCAAGTAAGCACCCGATGTAATATCCCAAATTTTTAAAAAATATAAATTTGTGATATTTGTAAATACTAATTTTCGTAATTTGATTTTTACCCAACTTTTGAGATTTTTCCAAACGATTCCGAGCACACAGTGACGTTGCCCACGATTTTCTAAGTCAGTACGAATATTTTGGTATTTTTCTGAAATCGTAGCCTGGACAGTTCGAACACTACCCAGAGTAAATTGTACTGCATTCTATCACGTCGTGCTTCGCGCACACCCAATTCCTACGCCTGCCTTCCAAAACACCATAGCAATAAACTCAATTATTTTTCTTTTCTTCTTTTGCTTTTTCTTTTCTCTTTTCTCTTTTCTCCTCCATAATTCTTTCTTTTCTTTTCTTTTCTTTTCTTTCCACATATACTTGTCTCCCCCATGTTCTTCCCTTTCTTTTCTTTATAAGGCATTACTCATGCCTTTCCCCTCCCAATTTCTCATCAGACTACGCCCTCTCTCCCTCCCCCAAAATTATCACCTCCTTCTCTCCCTCTCAAGTATCTACGTTCTCTTTCGTCTCAAGATCGACCCTCTCGGGTCACACACTAGTAACGCCCTTTTCAGCCTAGAGTAATTGACGGGTTCCGGACGTTCCCAACGGTGCGGATCGTTCATCCACGCGCTTAATCTGCAGGAATTAAGGTAGAACTTCGATAAACTTGCTTTAACCTTCTGTATGATGATTTTTGTAAAATCTTGACCCGATCGTTGGTTTAGGGAGTAAGGGTTGTAGGTAACATTATACTAAGTTGATTGTACGGACCGATCAATTTACGGATCGATAGAATGTGAGAAAAACGTCTTTCGATACCAAAAACGAGTGTACACGGACTGGCTTCAGGAAACACACTGCCGGATACTGTTCGTGCATTTTCCGGCCACGTAGAGGTAAAATTAGGAAAAGTGTAAAACTACAAAGTTGTAGCTCTTCAAATTCCCTACGTTTTGATATATAATTCGACTCAAACGGAGTTCGGTGTAAAAAGTTATGACAGAAACACTAAGGCTGTCCGAATCGCTGTTTCAACAACTTCCCTCTATTCGGGCAGAAACTTTGGAAACCCGTAGAATACGATTGAACCGTAGGATTACAATGAAACTTGGTAGAAAGACAGTTTGACGTCTTAGCTACGTAGTGACACGTGAACGGACCAAATCCAACGGTTAGATCTTCGGGAATTGGAATTTTAGTAAACTGAGGCAGTTTTGACATGTTCTGTTCGTACGCACTTTTACCCAGCTTAGGAGCAGATTCGGCCTTAGGTATAAACACAGGAGTTGTTCCTAAGTTAGAGAACTATAACTCTGTTGAATTTCATAATTTTTGGTGAAGTATTGGTATGTCATTTTGTTATTATTGTAAACTGATGGTAACCGGTAATTTCGGGATTTATATGCCTTGTTGATTTGCTATTGTGGTATTATCTATTAATTTCCGCATTTGATGAAATTGGGTTTGTACCTCTTGATTGAAGTAATGGTTGGATAGACGAGATTGGGTTTGACGATGAGAAATGAGATAGAGTATGGAATGTGGAAAAGATGAGATTAAGGAATGTGGTGACGGGTTGGTCTTGAGCCGTGTTATGTCTTGAGCCATGCCTTGTCTTGAGCCGTGCTGTGTCTTGAGCCGTGCCATGTCTTGAGCCGTGTTATGTCTTGAGCCGTGTCCAAAGTGGCGTACGGGAACATAATGTATGGGAACATAGGTGTATGGGAACACAGTGTATGGGAACAATGGTGTATGGGAACATAACGAACGGGAACCAAAGGAGTATAGTTTGTGGAAAAGATGAGATTGGGATTGTGGTGACGAGTTGGTCTTGAGCCGTGTTATGTCTTGAGCCGTGCCTTGTCTTGAGCCGTGCTGTGTCTTGAGCCGTGCCATGTCTTGAGCCGTGTTATGTCTTGAGCCGTGTCCAAAGTGGCGTACAGGAACATAATGTATGGGAACATAGGTGTATGGGAACACAGTGTATGGGAACAATGGTGTATGGGAACATAACGAACGGGAACCAAGGATATGGATGTCTTGAGCCGTGCCTTGTCTTGAGCCGTGCTGTGTCTTGAGCCGTGCCATGTCTTGAGCCGTGTTATGTCTTGAGCCGTGCTGTGTCTTGAGCCGTGCCATGTCTTGAGCCGTGTTATGTCTTGAGCCGTGTCCAAAGTGGCGTACGGGAACATAACGTACGGGAACATAGGTGTATGGGAACACAGTGTATGGGAACATGGTGAACGGGAACATCGTAGAATCGACCACGTTTATGAACACAGTGTATGGGAACATGGTGAACGGGAACATCATATGATTGACAACGCTGATAAAACTTGTGTGTAAAATAAGTGGGTTCTGTTGGTTAATATTATATGTGGTTATTTGATTATGGAAATTATGCATACATTGGGGTAAGGGTAGTTTTACGTTGTTCTACTGAGTGTCACCACTCACGGTACTACGTTACCATGGTATTTGACGCCAGGTACAAGCGACAATATGGAGTATTCAGAAGATAATCCTGTAGCCGTTGAAGAAGTTGCTGAGTTGACCGAGCCGTGGCTAAACCAGTAGTTTAGTTGTTGGCTCTGTGCTTTTAAGTATTTTATTAAGATTTCAAGTTGTAATAAGGACATATTTTATTCTAGTACTTCATGTGTAGAAGTTTGTAATAAATCACTTTCAACTTTATTCGGTATTGTAATATTTAAACAATGTTTGTAATAAATGGGCTGTGTTTCTCTAATTTAACTTTTCAAAAAATAATACAGCTCAAAAATCTTCAAAATCCTTTATTTAACAAACCGAATTTTCGGGGCGTTACACCCGACCACCAAATAAGATGAAAATCCAAACAATAAACAACCACTGCTATCAATTTCAAAAGATTCTGGAGTAATTAAAAAAAGAAAAAGACCTTCAAAAAAATATATATATACAGTATATCTACAAGTTCAGTTAAGAGGGTGGAGAGAGTGACAAAATGTGTAAAAGGTCGATTCGACATCACCAGTCCATGTAGTACCACTCTCTCTCTCTCTCTCTCTCTCTCTCTCTCTCTCCTCTCTCTCTAGCGAAAACAGTGATACAGCGACGATGGGATGCACGGCGTCAAAGCTAGACAACGAGGACACGGTCCGCCGTTGCAAGGACCACCGCCGCTACATGAAAGACGCCATCTACGCCCGCCACCACCTCGCCGCTGCCCACTCCGACTACTGCCGTTCGCTCCGCCTAACCGGCTCCATGGTTTGGGATAGGATTTTAGACACCTCGAAATCGGCTATCTTCACCTTTCTACGAGAGTTGATGAGGAGGTTGGAGGGTTTGATGTCTCTGTGGACGATTCTATGGCAGTGGAGGTAGTAAAGGCCGGAGAGGATCTGACGGGAGAAATCGGGAGAAATCGGACACTTGACGACGTTTGGGTTGTCGACGTCGCGGAGGATCTCGATTTCACGGCAGATCTGACGGCGGACGGAGTGTTCGTGGTTGCGGTGAACGACGGCGGCGGTGGTGGCGACGATGGCGATCAGTTCCGGAGGCAGTGATGGGGACCGGTTCCGGTGAACGGCGACGAAGAAACAGATCTGTTTTTAGAGAGAGAGAGAGAGGGACGGGGGAGATGTTTGAGTTCTAAAGGGGTATTATTGTATTTTAGATGTGTGAGTGGACTAGATATGTTAGGAAAAAGTCACGTGGACTATAAGTGTTAGGTAAATGCTATAGTGGACCTTATAGCAACTCTCCCTTTTTTAATTTCTCATTGAGAAACAGTATCATATATTATGAAGGAAAAATTAAAAGATCAAATTAGGTCGTTACACTTATTGAATTGAGATTATTCTGTGTGTGAGAACTCTAATGCTCCCTCCGTCCCAATTTTATAGTTCCAGTTGACACTTTTTGTCGTCCCAAAAATACTGTCCCACTTCAAAACTAAATGGGTAATTATTAATGAATTTCCTCTTTTACCCTTAGATTTTGAAGTTAAAGTAATAAAAAAGTAAGAAATTGTAATGATTGAAGGGTAAAATAAGAAAAACATGTTTTCAAAAGTACAATAATTATGTCCCCTTATTAAGTTGGAATCCCCAAAAAGGACTATAAAATTGGGACGGAAAGAGTAATTATTTTTAAATTAATGAACAATTCATCTAAATATCCGTGTGGGGACATAATTATAATAGGTCGGACGGGTAAAGAACTTGTTTTCTAGTACTGTATTATTGGCATTTTCCTATGTCATTGGAAAGTAATCCATGACCGACACATATTTGTTACTCTTTTTTAATTCTTTGCTTGGACTATTGTCTGTACTATTGTTTGGTTCTTTTTTACTTCTTTGCAATGGAAATAATTGTGTGCGAGCGTGCCAGAGAGAGTTTCAATCTCCTCCCTCAGATTAACTTTGGAAAAACCAAATCTAATCAGGCGATTGTGTTTTATTGGTTCAATTACCTCAATTAAGAGAATTTTTTCAACAAGTGAAGAAATATAAACCAACAAACTTAGGAAATCGAAGAACAAAAAGAAACAAGAAACTTTGATTACCAAACCAAAGGTAAACTTACTTCGAAATCGTCTCCAACTTCAGATACAAGAACTTCGAAAAGGGTGATTGTTACAAGAACAACCAAGATTAATCCTAACTACTTCCTAATCTACTTCCTAAACTACTTCGAACTGGGTTCGAAATCCTAAACTACTTTGCCAATGAACAAACCAAGCATCAGTTTTTTGATAGCTGTTTGTTGAAGATTTGTCCCGGGGGCTTTCACTTCTTCAATTTCTTCTATTTATAGACGTTGCTTGCAATTTGAACTTCCCGCTCAATGCATTTGAACATTGGCTTGCTTCGAACTTTAACTTCCACTCTTCATGTTGGCAGTTGATTCCTCCTCCACGTCTGAATTTGAATCCTTCTAATTCTTCCTTCAGAAGCTTTGATTTTGACTCTGTGCAATTGCTTCAACAAACTCAAATGATTAAACAATAAGATGAATAACTGCCTTTCGACAAATATTCCACGTGTTATAACTGCCAGTTTGCTTTGTTTCCCAAGTTCACACGTGGAGTTTACACGTTTAGCAGTTAAAATCATGGTTTTGAAACCATCCTTTACGTCAGCAATGGCTTGTAACTGCCAATAACTGCTTTTCATCTTTGGCTTCAATACGACATCGTATTTAATCATTTACATTCCTTTAATCCAGTGTGTTTTTATCAACATGTAATTGCCAACGTTTGGCATTTTCCATCACGTGTCAATTAATTATTGGATTTGTTAATTTTATATGTAAACATACCCCCCACATTAACATCTTTGTTCAAGGAATTTGAATAAGTGTTAATGTGCCTTTTGCCGCTTCGAATTCCTGTAAACTTCCAAAGCAGAAGTTATTGGCAGTTCTCACCACTTCCAATGATGCAGTTGTAATCGATTCTTACGGTCTCTGTGAGAGGTTCATAAAAAATGGGCAGTTAACACCCACGTTCCTCGTTTACAAGATTTGAATTGTTTCAAATTCGGATTTTAAGTTTATAAAAGCACTCAACCACTGGTAAAATGGATCACCAATCTTTATTCTAATCTTGCTTTTATCTTCTTAAGCTAAACTTAACCATGACCAACGTTTCTGACACTCAAAATGCCTTCGAACGCTTGGTTATTCAAGACCCAACCCCTACCAATACTAACAAAGCTGTTACACCAATTATTGGTGAAATTCGAAGGGATCGTTCTTTTGTTTTGGTTCAAGTAGAGGATTCCGAACCTATTGATCCATGGAACCCTCCCACTTCTCCTTCTTTCAAACCCTCTCTGTGGGGTTTACCATCTGAAATACTGGTAGTAAAAATGGATGACCCTGCTGATTACAAGGGTTGGAGCAAATACCGCTCATTGGCTATGAGTAGATATTTATCTCCTCTTATTAGGCGTGATCCTAATATCATGGTACTTGACAGTCTTATTGCCACCTGTCTTGCTCCCATGTTCTTCAAGGTGTGTGAAGATGAAAAATCTGGCTTCGCTGGCTATGGTGAACTCAAACAGAAAGCCAAGAGCCAATACATTTATTGGTTAAATGAGGTTCGAAGGCCTCATTTTGAGGGTAAATTTGTTGATCCTTCCAACCTTTCCCTTCGAAACCTTCCTGACCATCCAGATTGGTTTCAAAAATTGAAGAGTATCAACTTCGATCCCACTATATTTCAAGCTGATTACTCTTATTCACTTTACCCACAATCTGATTCTGTTAGAGCCAAAGAACTATTGGCTGCTTTTGCATTCTTGGATATAGGGATTCTTGCAGAAGACATCCCTTGTAAGAATTTCTTATGGGCATGTGAAACCATTCAATGCTCAGTTTCTACATTAACTGGCTATTTTCTTCATTCTTTTCTAAGCCAGTTTCCCCTCCTTCGAATGTGGATGAAAAACAACAGTGCTGCTCATGTCTTCAACCAAGACCTTCATGACTATGAGATAGCACATGATCAGGTTGTCAAGCTTCATAATAAGATAGAAAATCTGAAAAGAAAGCCTTTCGATATTCCATCTGGGATCTCCAAGAGATTTCGAAAGAGGTTCAAAAGCTATGCAAAGAGGAATGCTCTCAAGTTGGCCAAGCTCGAAGCCAAGGCCAAAGCTCTGGTCTTGAGGATCAGGCCTCTGATTGAGAAAAAACTCAAACTAGATGGAGAAGCTGAGGTCAGGATAAAGGAAAAAGAATTTTTTGATTTCACCTGGGCAAAATTTCATGCTTTGGTGACTTGGAGCTTTCCTCACTATCTCCAAGTTATTCCTACTCCAACTGCTGCTCCATCAAAGTAGATTTAATTTTCTTCGATTGTAATAGGATTTCCCTTTGCAGCATGTAAATTCTTCTATGTTAATGCAATTTTCAGTTTTTATGGTTTATTCTACACTTTTCAATGCCCTTCGAAGCATTCGTATGTACTTTGAACCAGTTCGAACTACTGAAAAATCACGCATGAAGATATTAAACCAATAAGGAATGGTTTGGAAAACTTTAAATGATTTAAAATCACAGAGAGATATTGTATACGGGTTAAAGTTTAAACTTGGGCCTAAAATAATATAAGCCCAATTGCTAAAATAGAATATTTGACCCGAATCGGCACATCGCTTCGTCACAAAGTATAAATCTAGGGCTTGAACCGCTTTCATCATACATTCAAACCTTCAAATACTCCGCCTTCCCTCCTAGGTTTTCAAACTCTTACAAACATGGCTTCTGGCAGTGATACAACAACGGGCAACTCTTCTCTCATCCTCAGAAGATATATCAAAGAGGAAACGTCAAACCCCAAGGGTGAGTTGCATCAACAAACCTTTATTACGAATCCCGACAGAGTTGATACCCACATTCTTGGGCCTGCATTCTTCGAACTTCCTCTCAAATTTACCTCATGCTATCCCATCTTAGGAGAAGGTAAACTTGTAAAAGATCAAGAACTGGATTTCGTAAATTGGCCCGCTAAGAATTTTGCGTGCTGGCCAGTTCAAGACAAGGACTGGGGTGAATGGACTGATCACATGATGAAGCATAAGAAAACGGAGTTAGAGCAAACTGGCCTTTGGCATATCATTTCGCTGCTTCGATATGGTATCCACCAGAACCCTGCTCTCATACATGCTGCCCTAGCCTTTTGGGATGCATCATTTAATTATTTTCGTTTCAATTGTGGAATGATGGGTCCCACTGTTTTAGATGTGTCATTTCTTACTGGACTTCCTCCGTCTGGTCCAATGTTTGACATTTCGACCTCCATTAATATCCCATTATTAAAAACCATGAAAACTTCTGGCTCATATGCATCATATGGGAATTTTCTTCAAGCTGAAGCCAAGTTTAGTGAACCAGTAACTGACAGGGAATTCTTTGCATACCTCCTATATACTTTAAGCAAAATGATATTCTGCCATAGTGGTAAGAAAATTATGCATGAATTTGCCCCTTTGGCACATCGTCTTTCTAAGGGTGAGAAGTTCGATCTGGCTTCATACTTTTTGGGCTATGTCTACAAGATAGGATCTGATAGCCAATCAAAACCACTCAATTGCAATATAGGAGGTCCTCTTTGGTTCTTGCAATTGTGGATTTTGGCCTATTTCCCTGTCTTCACTGTTGCCATTTCAGAACCTATTAATATCCATGGGGACAGATTCAGAGTTTTGGCTTCTAAACCCCTCACATTGGTTGAATACCTGCGATATTTCCTCAATATGAGGGAAGATAAGGAAGAAACAGAATTTCGACCTTTCACTGATTGGAGTATTGGACCCTCCTGGCTAAAAGAAATGATGGAGAATAGAGGTGCCAATACTTTTGCTGCTGCTTGGGGAAGCATTCTTCTTCCACGAGAGCTTTTTATAGGTGGGATTATTGGTGGCCGCAAACAGACTCACTGTGAGACTTATTGCCCTGCCCAGTTTGCCAGACAGTTTGGTATGGTACAAGCCATTCCATGTCCTTATCCAGGAGAAGTTAATGTTCCTCTCTATGTCAGACAGAAAGTTGATAAGAATGTACTTTCACGTATAAACGTGGGGTACAGGAATTCTAGAGCCGCCTTCAAGCCCTCCCAATTTCCAATGGACAGTCCAATTTTCACTAATTTTACCCGTTGGTGGCATAACCTCATTGATTTATACAACCAAACCCCTTCAGCACAAAGTTTTGCAAACCATATTGGATGTCCTGTTATGAATGAAGGTGAGGCACTCTCTAGTTCACTTTCTGTATCAGACGATGGGTTTGGTGTTGAGAGAAGAAACAAATCTCAACAAGACCAAAGAGAAACAACACCAGACATACAATCTTCTGCTTTGGTACCTGTTGCTTTAAATGTCCAACCACTTCGATCAGTACCACAGATTGTGACTAGATCTCAACAACAAAGAACCCCTCCTCATTCTCCAGCAAGTGAGCTTCTAAATGTTTGTGCAACTTTTTGCTGTTTCAGTTCTCTTCTGTTCCTTACTTATGATTCATTTTGCAGAATCTACACCCAAGAAAAGGGCAAGAAGAGATAAAGAACCTGCCCAAACTTCTGCTTCTCCAGGTTCGAAGACAAATATCTCCTTCTCTCTCCTCTAAATCTATTTATCCTTGGCTCTTACTTATAACTATTTCCCTTTATCCTTTCAGAAGCCAAGAGGCAAAAAGAAACTTTAGCATCAGAAAAGAAACTTAGCCAAGAAGGAACCAATTTTGCTAAAGTTTACAAGGCTTCGAAACAAAGAAGGAAAATTTTAATTGAAGAGCCAGAGGAAGAAGAAGAAATAGAAGATATTACAATAGGCCAATTTGTGAAGGGTGAGCCGTTGTGACTTAAATTCCATCAGGCGTTTTGAACTTATTTTCATATTTATTAATGCTGAGCACTAATCTCTTTTCAAAAAGGAGAACGAAACCTAAGCATGCCGAGGTTTTAAAAACATCTGTACCCATATTTGACCCTCAAGCTGCAAAGCCTAAATCAAAACTTGCTTCATCCACTAGGATAACTGAAGTTTGCACTCCAGTCATTCCCCAAGAAGGTATATTACAAGATTTAACTGCTCCCATAAGACATGTCATTGCACAAGCATTGGTTTCAGATAGTATTAAAGCATCATTACCAGCTCATACAGACTCTGCTGTAGGATTCCCTACTTCGATGACCAAAGACCCCCTGCAGGAGCCAACTTCTGAACCTGAAGCTGTATTTGAACAGCATACTGCTGGTCCACCTGTAGCTAAAGCTAAACAAACTATTCCTGAAGAGTCTCTGAGCATTGGCATTGATAAATCCTCTGAGGTTAATATGCCTGTTCAATCAGAAGTTAGTATTTCATCTCCAAAAGATGACAGGAACCTATTCCCTGAAATTACACCAAGTTTCCCAGCTGTCAAAATCACTGATCAACCTGAGATGGTGCTTGAGGAAGCAGGACCTGATCCAGTCTCAAGCATTGTTACTTCCAGGACTGAGGTACTGTGAACTATTTGTATTTCAAACTCATGGCAATCACACCTTTTCTAAAAAAGATCAAACCTGAATATGCTTATACATCTTCTTAGCAGGAGATTGGTGCTTCTACTAGCACCTCTGTTGGTAATCTTTCTATGCTGGAGCAGTTCAAGCTACGAGTGAGTGATTTTTGTCAGAGAATCACTAATCCCCAGGCTCCAATTCCCTCTTCTGAATCTCCTATCGACCAACTCAAGGTCCAGTATAGCTCATCTCTTTCTGAGTTGGTCAAGCCTACCTTTACTCCAGAAGAGATTCAAGAACTGAAGGAGATCCTCCAACGACTCACAGAGCTGAATTTTGAAAATTTGGCTGAAGGAGGCTTAAAAGTCCATTTGGATATATGCTGTCAAGCTGCTTGGGCACTGAAACCTACTTCTCAAGAGCTTCATAAACAACTTCTGGATAGAGCTTCTGAGTTTCAAGTGAAAGCTCATCAACTTTGTGAAGTTCAAGAGAAGCATCTTCTGAGAGAAAATTTGAAAGCAGCATTATCCAGTGCAGATGATGAAGCTCGAAGTGTAATTTCTTCTCATGATCAAGATATCATCAGGCTTCGTCATCTGAAAGAAGAAGAAGCTCGTCTAGAAGCAGCCTTGCTTCAAGTTAGAGGAGAGATTGATAAGACTACCTCCAATATACAAACCTCTATGAGCAGAGCTTCTCAATCAATTGTAATTATTAAAGATCTTAAAAGTCAACTACAACAGACCTCTGATCAAAAGGAAATTTATGACTTTATTTGTAACAGAGGTGCTCATGTATGGAGTGACTTAAAAGATACCATTGTACAGTTTCTAGGTAATGAATGAAACGTTTTTTTTTTTTTTTTCTCTCAATTCCATTACTTTATAACTGCTTGGATTATTGATCTTATTGATTTAAATTTGAGTTCAGACCATAACCTTTGCTTGTTTCTTATGATTCGTCTTGAACAGCACAAGCAAAACAAAAGACAAACTACACTTAGTTTTATCTTCTACTGAAGGACTCCCAAATAGTTGGGAAATAGGCCTTTAGATATCTTCCATTAATCTTTCTTCTATGAACATAACCATTTAAATCTTTCAAATGATATGCCCCTCTTTTAAGAACTCTATGAATTTGGAAAGGCCCTTCCCAATTTGGGGCCCACTTTCCAAGTCCTTGCTTTCTTTCTTTGACAGGTAACACTACTTTCCATACTAAATCACCTATATCAAAGCTTCGAACAGCCACTTTCTTGTTATAACTTCTAGCCACTCTTGACTTTTGCAGCAGAATTTGATTCAGAGCTTTAATCCTTTCTTCATCTACCTCTTCGAGCTCCATATTCATTGCTTGATAGTATGCTCCAATATCCAAATCATTTTGAGAAGCAACCCTTTGTGATCTCACCACGATTTCCATTAGTAAAACAGCATCATGCCCATAAGTTAAGGCAAAAGGAGTAGTACCTGTACTGGTTCTTTTAGTGGTTCGATATGCCCATAATACATCTAAAAGCAAGCTTGGCCATTCCTCTGGATTTCTATCAACCATTCTTTGAATACCTCTTTTGATAATCTTATTGGTTGATTCTGCTTGGCCATTTGACTGAGCATAATAAGGAGTAGAATTAATCAAAGAAACTCCATGAGAAGCTGCAAAAGCCTTCACTGCTTTACCTTCGAAAATGGATCCATTATCTACTGTTATAGTTTCTGGAGATCCAAACCTATAAACAATATTCTTAATAAATTCAATTACCTGTTCTTGAGATACACTTTCAAAAGCTTGAGCCTCCACCCATTTAGTAGAGTAATCAGTGGCAACTAGAATGAACTTATCACCACTTCTAGAGGCAGGGTAGATCATGCCAATCATATCCATTGCCCAACCTCTAAATGGCCAAGGCTTAACTACATATTGCAACTCAGTAACAGGTAATCGCTTGAGAGGCCCTGTCTTTTGACAAGCTTGGCATCCTTTTGCATAATCAATACAATCTTTAAGGATAGTAGGCCAGTAATATTCATACCTTCGAATTAACCATCTCATTTTAATGCCTGCTTGATGAGCCCCACAAATACCTTCATGGACCTCTGCCATAATTCTAAAGGCGTCTACCTTGCCTAAACATTTAAGCAATAAACCATCTGCTCCTCTTTTGAACAGCTCTCCATTGTACATAATGTAATTTACAGATCTTAACCTTGTTGCTCTATCTGTTTTAGCATCAGGTTTTGTTAGATAATCTATCAGTGGGTGTCTCCAATCGTTCGAACTAGGAGAAGTAGTAATTTCACATACTTCGAGATCAGTATATCTATGTTTAAGCATTGATAAGGATTTCCTTAAGGTCAACTGACAAAACTCTTTGCTTTCATCAGTGATAAACTTGAATCCTGATGCTCTTTGTGCTACTGCATCTGCTTCTTCATTAAAGAATCTCGGCACATAAGTGAAGGTAATCATACGAAATTGTTTAATTAACAGTTTCACATACTGATGATAAGGTTTTAAACCAACACTATGGCAACCAAATTCTCCCTTTACCTGGTTTATAACCAATTGAGAGTCTCCGAACACCTCAACTATATCAACCTTCAAAGCAAGCAATAGCTCTAACCCCATGATTAAGGCTTCATATTCTGCTTGATTGTTGGTACATTCCCCCTCATTTATCCGAAACCCAAATTTGGTTTTTAAACCTTGAGGAGACTCCAAAACAACTCCAATTCCAGCCATTTGAGATGTTTTTGAACCATCGAACCACATCTTCCATGGTTTAATAGTTACAATGTCAATATCTGCTATTTCAGGAGTCTCTATTCCGTTTGGATGATCAGCCAAAAAATTAGCCAAAGCTTGTCCTTTAACTGATTTTTGAGGAACATACTCTAGATTGAATTCAATCAAAGATACAATCCATTTCCCAATTCTGCCACTAAGTACAGGTTGAGACAACATATACTTCATAACATCAGTCTGGGAAATTACATAAGTTACTCTAGGCATCATATAGTACCTGAGTTTCTTCGAAGCAAAAAACAAAGTTAAACATAACTTTTCTACTGCAGAATACCTACTTTCACAATCATTAAGAAACCTACTTAGATAATAGATAGCTTGCTCCTTTCCTTCTTCATTATCTTGAGCCAATAGAACTCCAATTGAGTCATGGTTTGCTGCCAAGTAGAGCTTAACAGGCTCTCCCTTTTTAGGTGGAACAAGAACTGGTGGATTGATCAAGTACTCCTTGATGGCCTTGAAAGCATCATCATGCTCTTTTATCCATTCGAAGTCCTCTCCATCCTTCAGTTTCAACAAAGAAGAAAAGACTTTAGTTTTCCCTGCAGTGTTAGATATAAACCTTCGAAGAAAATTCAATTGACCAAGAAATTTTTGAAGTTCTTTCTTGTTTGAAGGAGGTTTAGCTTCTAAAATAGCTTTAGCTTTATTTTTATCAACTTGAATACCTTTGCTATGGACCAAATACCCTAGAAAGTTTCCTGCCATTACTCCAAAAGCACATTTAGCAGGATTCAACTTCAATTGATAATGCTTCATCTTAGAAAAGGCTATCTTCAAATGCTCTACATGATCATCAATAGATTCTGATTTAACAATGATGTCATCTATGTAGCATTCCAGAAAACCCCCAACTATTTCATGGAAGATAGTGTTCATAGCCCTTTGATAAGTAGCACCAGCATTTTTCAATCCAAAAGGCATCTTGACCCACTCGAAGGTCCCAAGATTACCAGGGGCTCTAAATGCAGTTTTATGTACATCCTCTTTGGCTATACAAATTTGATTATACCCTGAATGACCATCCATAATAGACATAATTTTGTGGCCTGCAGAACTGTCCACCAACATGTCTACTACAGGCATTGGGTATTCATCTTTAGGGGTGGCAGTATTCAGATTTCTAAAGTCAATACACACCCTAATCTTCCCATTTTTCTTGATAACAGGAACAATATTTGATAATCATTCTACATATCTTGCTGTTCTGATAAAACCTGCATTCAAAAGGTTTTGAATCTCCTTTTTTACCAATAAAATGGTTTCAGGGGACATCTTTCTTGGAAGTTGTTTGAAAGGTTTGCAATTAGATTTAATAGGCAATTTATGTTCAACTAAATCTCTACTCAAACCTGTTAATTCTTTATAACTCCAAGCAAAGCATTCTTTGTTCTCCTTGAGCACTGTGATCAATTTGGCTTTCGAAACAGCATCGAGTTCTCTGTTGATCTGAACAGTGTTTTGAACAATTCCATCTCCCAATTCCACTTCCTCTAAAGGATCTTGGGAATCGACGTAGCCTAAAAAAGCTTCTTCGAATCCGGTTGGCTTCAACCCCCAGTCAGATTCTTCAGCCAATAAATCCTCCCAATCATTTATTTCTTGTAACTTTTGCTCTATTTCTAGAGCCATGAATTTAACTAAAGCCAAGGAGTTGGCCTCTTCGAACTCTGTCTTGGACTCACATCCAAGCAGCCTCATCTGGTGAGTTGTCTGATTCATAATCAACTGCTTGTTTAAGCTTAGACTTCAACTCTGCCAATTCTCCAATTTCCAACACACTGGATGGAGGGGTGGCAGGTTGTGCAATTTCACTTAGAGGAATGATCTCAGGCTTATACATTTCAGCCTCTGCACAATTTGCTGAAGTACTGAAGGGATGTGGATCTGCTTTCACCTCTTCGACCCCTACTTCTTTCCCATTTTCATACTTCACAATCATTAAAGCTTGATGCATCGAAGATGGAATACAGCCATTAACATGAATCCAATCCCTACCAAGTAGAGCAGTATACTTACTTGTAAAAGTATCTACCACAAAAAAGGCTGTATCAGTTTCCACTTGGCCAACTTTCAGGCGTATAGAAACAATTCCTTTAGGACTTTTACTTTCACCAGTAAAACCAGCAATGGATGTGCTTGTTGGGATCAATCGAACATTTTCTTTCCCCAACTTCTTCAAAGTCCTAGAAGGTAAGATGTTCACTGCTGCACCATTATCTACCAAAACTCTGTTTAACAAAATCCCATCAAACAATGCAGATATGTATAATGGCTTTAAATGGTGCCTCATATCATTCGAAGGTGATTTGAAGGGATAAGAAAGATCAGCACAATTCAAATCCACAACCAAAGGATACTCAGCATTTATTTCTGTTTCTGGGACAAAAACTGCCCTTTCCTTAGAAGTCACTTCTGGTTCTTCTATAGCATTAGCCATAACCAGAAGCTCTTCTTCTTCTTCTTCCTTTTGAATCTTGGATATCAAGGCTCCCCAACCATCATTCCAACCATTATCATACGTAAGGTTATACTCTTCATCACTTGATACATCAATGATTTCCGTAGGAGCAATTGTTGGCTGTAGTGCCCTTCGAACTGGTGAACAGTCTGGTCCAAAAGGCCCAAAATCAAATGAAGGAGCAACCATGTTAATTTGAACCTCAGGCAAGGTCCCAAACTGAATGGTCCTTTTTTCCTGTACTGGTAATTCTGATCCACCCTCTATTGTGTCCATCTTCTCAGGAAACTCCACTGCAGAAGTCTCCATGGGGGACCATGTTTCAACAGGTGATGAATTCATTCCTCCACCTTCCTCCTGTTCCACTATCATGGCCTCTAATAAGCCAGATTGATAGCTTGCCAAGGAATTTGGTGAAGCTGGACTATTTCGAGGTACCTCACTGTCCATTCTTACAGCCAGACTTTCCAGTGTTACCCTCTCTGATTGAGTAAACCCCTTTCGAAGAGATTCTTCAGAGTCTTCCCTTCGAAGTCTGTTAAACCTTGGGTTAAACTTATCACCCCCATTATGATTATCCTTGGAAGCATATTCTTCCATTTGGAAGCTAGTATACCTCCTTTGCAACTTCCTCTTCTGAGTTCTTGTCAACATAGGAATCATTTGAGGTGTTTTGGTCTTTGGATCTCTAATTACTACCCATTGACCAGCAGGAGTGTTTGGAGGTTTAACCATCTTGTTTCCAACTTTAGAAGGGGTTTTATATCCTTGGAAGAGTTCTGGTTTAACTTTCTTTAAAAACCAATCAGGAACTCCTTTTACCAAGGTGAATTGTTCCCCTTCTCCTTTAGTTTCTTGGTCTATTAGGGCCTTTCCAGTGTTGACCTTCTTCAGAGGAGGATAATCCCTCTTCGAAGCTGGTGGAACTGGACTCGAAGGTACATTTCTCTTTGATACTGGCCAAGACTTCTCATTTCTTCCATGACTTGGGCTTATCCATGGTTTTCTTTCATTATTCTGGTCCAAAGCCTTCCTTTCCATCCTTTTTGGAAAGAAATCAACCCCCTGTCGATCCAAATCTTTGAAAATCAGATAATTAGCCCTGCATTCCATACATAAGCATTCTAGAAAGGACGCTTCAAGCATAGGAAGATGAGATTGCTTAAAACCCTTCTTAGAAGAACTTCCCGTTGCATAATCTTGCCGGTGAGTCTTCCCATCATTACTTCGAAGTTGGCCAACTTTTGGCTTTCCTCTTCCAAACTGAATAGAGTTCATCCCAACGTGAACTCGTCTGTTTTGCCATACCTCTTGAACTGTTTTGGCCAAAGAAGTTGGCACATTGGTATTAGCAGTTACTTCTTCAATCTTTGGAAATGGATCTGTGTCTATTCCCATGGTCTTCTCTGGAAACATGATCCTTCCTTTCTTAATTTGCTCCTGAATCCTGTCACGGAAGACATTACAATTCTTAGTTGAATGAGTCCAAGAAGCATGCCATTTGCAATAATTCTTTCCTTTTGTTTCTTCCAAAGTTGGAAGTTTAACATTTTCAGGAAGTTTGATAAACTTTTTCTTCAAAAGGTAATCAAAAATTTCATCTGCTTTTGACACATCAAATGAATACACTTTGCTAAATGCTTTCTTATTAGTCCTTGGTGCTATGGAAGAATCCTTTCGAACTAAACATTCACACACACAAGGATCATGCTCAACAATTTCAGCAGCATCAATTTCATAAGTAGAGTCTTTATAATAGGTTGAATAAGAAGAGTTGTTTCTATCAACATCTTCTTCTAACAAAGATTCATATCTAGAAGCTTTGTAAGTTAAATCAACCAAATCTCTAAACTCAGTAGAGTCGAACTTCTTCCTAAGTTCTCTACTCAAACCATCTTGTGCTATCCTCACAAATTCAACTTCTGGTAATTGAACTTTACACTTGTTTCTAGCCTTTTTAAACCTAGCAATAAAGTGAGCAGCCTTTTCATCAGGCTTTTGCTTTAACCTTGCTAAATCAGCCATAGTGACTTCAGGTTCAGTTTGATAAAACTGTGCATGGAACAGTTCTTCCATTCTTTGCCAATTTGGAACTGACTCTGGTGTCAAATTAGAGTACCATTCGAAGGCTGTTCCTGTCAAAGAGTTAGAAAATAATTTCAACTTAACAAACCCATTATTGCCTAATTCTTTGCATTGAGCTGTAAATCTAGCAATATGCTCAGTTGTTGATTGTTTTCCATCTCCATGGAATAAAGTAAAATCTGGGATTTTGAACCCCCTAGGGACTTCGAACTGCCTATCTATCCATTCTGGATAGGGCTTTCTATAAATTTGAGTTTGAATTCCTCGGTTTAGAGGTCCATATACCTCTTGCATGAGGCCTAATATCTCATCTCGAAGGGCTGGACGTTCTCTTAGAGGCACTCTTGTATTAACAGGTGGCTCCCAAGTAGCATTTCTAGGTATGTTATCTTCTGGAAACCTCTGAAAAGGATCATCAAAAGGCCTATGATGCTTAAAACCTCCTTC
Organism: Vaccinium darrowii; assembly: GCA_020921065.1. Taxonomy (NCBI): domain Eukaryota; kingdom Viridiplantae; phylum Streptophyta; class Magnoliopsida; order Ericales; family Ericaceae; genus Vaccinium; species Vaccinium darrowii. The sequence continues at coordinate 4,628,516 of CM037152.1, read as the reverse complement.
TTGCTTTGCAAGAGGTTCATATAAGTGGTTCGAATGTATCCTACCCATTTCTGGTATTCCTGCATACTTAGGAATTCCAATCTCTGGATTATACCTTTTTGTATTGGTCCTATCTTTCTCATTAAAATGACTTCCAGGAGTGAATACATACTCATCAAACCCGTAATCATTGTTTCTAAAACCCTTATCCTCACTTAAACCATCAAAGTTTGGTTCGAATGGGACATTAGTGTTCTGTTTGAACACTTTCTTAGGTTTAGGAGCTTGATAATCATGAGTTTTTGCAGGTTCATACCATGATTCTGGTATATCATCTACATTTATAGGCTCTTTTCCAGGCCTTGATTTAAATTTGCTTGTACTAGCTTCTCCTTTATCCTTCTCAAATGAAGGCAAAGGATCATGCCTAAGCTCTGATTGCTCTTCTAATTTTTGTAACATAAGCTTCTGGGATTGAGCCAATTCTTTAAATGTGGCAATCATTTCAGCGAACTGACTAGATGACACATTTCCTCCAACTTCTGGATTCTTTGGGTCTTCCACATGTACCGTTCTGTTACTTCTAGTATTCATTCGAGAACTCTGGCCAATCCCTGCATTTAAGTCTTGACCAGTACGAGTCTCTGGTCCAATTTGTAGGCCTTCGACTTGTTCGTTCTCTTTAGAATTAACATTGTTCTCATCTTCTGGCGTTTGGCCAACCTGAGAATCATTCGCTTGCTTCCTAAGTTTTGGAGCCATTCCACACTTTCAGGTGTCCCACCGGGCGTGCCAAAAAATGTGTTTGGTTCTTTTTTACTTCTTTGCAATGGAAATAATTGTGTGCGAGCGTGCCAGAGAGAGTTTCAATCTCCTCCCTCAGATTAACTTTGGAAAAACCAAATCTAATCAGGCGATTGTGTTTTATTGGTTCAATTACCTCAATTAAGAGAATTTTTTCAACAAGTGAAGAAATATAAACCAACAAACTTAGGAAATCGAAGAACAAAAAGAAACAAGAAACTTTGATTACCAAACCAAAGGTAAACTTACTTCGAAATCGTCTCCAACTTCAGATACAAGAACTTCGAAAAGGGTGATTGTTACAAGAACAACCAAGATTAATCCTAACTACTTCCTAATCTACTTCCTAAACTACTTCGAACTGGGTTCGAAATCCTAAACTACTTTGCCAATGAACAAACCAAGCATCAGTTTTTTGATAGCTGTTTGTTGAAGATTTGTCCCGGGGGCTTTCACTTCTTCAATTTCTTCTATTTATAGACGTTGCTTGCAATTTGAACTTCCCGCTCAATGCATTTGAACATTGGCTTGCTTCGAACTTTAACTTCCACTCTTCATGTTGGCAGTTGATTCCTCCTCCACGTCTGAATTTGAATCCTTCTAATTCTTCCTTCAGAAGCTTTGATTTTGACTCTGTGCAATTGCTTCAACAAACTCAAATGATTAAACAATAAGATGAATAACTGCCTTTCGACAAATATTCCACGTGTTATAACTGCCAGTTTGCTTTGTTTCCCAAGTTCACACGTGGAGTTTACACGTTTAGCAGTTAAAATCATGGTTTCGAAACCATCCTTTACGTCAGCAATGGCTTGTAACTGCCAATAACTGCTTTTCATCTTTGGCTTCAATACGACATCGTATTTAATCATTTACATTCCTTTAATCCCGTGTGTTTTTATCAACATGTAATTGCCAACGTTTGGCATTTTCCATCACGTGTCAATTAATTATTGGATTTGTTAATTTTATATGTAAACAACTATAAGCACGAAAGTCAAGAAAACGTCGTGGATCTTTTTGTCATTCTAATTTTCCACTCGTTGCGGAAAATACGGGAGGGTTTGCGAGTTAACTTATCACATTTTTATTTTTTCATGGGAAATTTTCAAAATAAATATTTTGAGTTCAATGTCAAATATACTTCTAAACTTCTATAAAACTCAATTTTACTCATGAACTTTGCTTCTGTTAATCAAATCTACTTTTACCATCACAATCCGTCAAATTGGATGTTGGGCTCCTTTAAATTTTCTTAATTGGCATCCAATTCCACTTAAATTTTCTTAAGAAATGCCACTTGCCAAAAAAAAAAAACCCCATATAAAATTTATTTACAAAATTTTATTGTTTTCTGAAAAATTGTTTCCAAACTTTATTTTCAACAATTCTAAAAAGAATATTTTGAAATTCTTTTTTTGGGAAAACTGTTGTCAATTTTTTTTTTTTCAAAATAACTATTTTTACAACTTTAATTTTACAAAAACAAAACTGTTTTTTGAAAACAAGTATTTTCATTTTAAAAATTGTTGTGATTACTCTTTTTTCTTAAATACATTTTTCAATGTAGTTTCTGGAAAAAAAAATTATTCAATTTTCTTCCAAAACTGTTTTAATAAAAAAGAGAGACAGTTTTCAGAAATAGTTTTCTGAATAAAAAATACTTCTTTTTGAGAACCATATGTCACATTTAAGTAGATTTAGATTCCACATAAAGGGAGTGCTTGGGAGCTTAATTTTTAGCTTTTCATTTTCAACTTTTTGGTTTTTTTGGCTTTTTGGATTGTAGTCAGAATGTATTTTGAATTTGGTGGAGTGTTTGGGAGGAATGTGCAGAATACATTTTGCAATAGGAGTTGTGTTTGAAAAATATGTACAAAATAGATTTTGTGGGTCTTTTTGTTAATGAAAATGAGAAGTCAAGAAGCTCCTCCACACTTCTTTTTCACTTCTCCTCTTTAAAGTCTAAAATGGAAAACTTATTTTCTTAAAAGTCATCTTGGCCCAAGTCTCCCAAACATCCAAAACTCAAAAATGAAAAATGAAAAGTAGAAAGTGAGCTCCTAAACACCCCAAAACTGATTTTAAGGTGCCTAACAATGCCAAATGTCAATTTGACCGATTGAGATAGTACAAGTAAATTTGATTAACAAAAGTAAATTTTTGGAGTACAATTGAATTTTTTAAAAGTTTAGGAGTATATTTGATATTGAACAGAAGTAAAGTTTAGGAGTGTGATTGAATTTTTTAAAAGTTTAGGGCCCTGTTTGATACGAGGTTTCATTTTGGGGGGATTGGTAATGAGGTGGGATTAGGATTGTGATTGGTAATGAGGTGGGATTATTAATGAGGAGACAAATCCTTCCCCATGTTTGTTTTTACACTGGATTAGATCATGAGATTATTAATAACATGTTTGTTTTGTCTAGAATAGGATTGGATTAAAAATATTTGTTTCCAATTCCACCCTTACTCGAAAACAATATTTTCATTAACTATGGTACTCCCTCTATCCGAATGAATAAAATTTCGTGTCTAGTCTTCTTCTTTTCTTTTCTTTTTTTTGGCAAATAAAGTAACTCTTCAAAAAAGTTGAACGGAAATTATTGGGAATTTTTTTTAGGTGTATTCACTGTGTTCCCTAAAAAAAATTGAATCTTAAAATTGGATAAACAAATTAGGAGGAAGGGAGCATTTTTAATGGAATCACTACCATTTCTCAATAAAACCAAATTCGAGTGCAAAAAATAGACAAAAGGCCTCTCAACAAAACAATGTTTTATTTTTTGCTACTAGCCTACGTACCCAATACCCCTTAACCCATTTCAGCATTTTCTACAATGGTGCACAATAAATTGTGCACAATTCACAGAACATTTTGGAAGCAATCTTGCAACTAATGTGTACCGAACATTGGACAACACCCACGAGAGAGAGGGAGAGAGAGAAGATGAATCTTTCCAATCTCAGTCTCATGGGATAAGATTGCCAATACCCAACCCCCTTGGAATGGGTAATCCCATGATTTTGTGGGTTCACAATCCCATGGTATTAGCAATCCTTCCATTTTTTGCAACACCAAACAATTTTACTAGTCCCATAGGATTCCTAGTCCTATCCCATCCTCCAACCCTGATATCAAACAGGGTCTAGGAGCATATTTGATATGAGGTCTAAGTTTGGGTTGTATTTTGAAATTTTCCTTTTTTTCATTGTCCCATTTTTGTTGTTTGGCTCACCAGTCACCCCTCTCAAAATGAATTCCAACAAAATATATTTTCTTGTTTTTGAATGAAAGAGAGCAAAATGCAAAAACCAGGGAAAGATGAGCTTTTTGACTGTATCTTTTTCACTTGCACAGTACCAATGATTTTGGCACTCCCTAAGCTACTAACCGCACTCCAAAAAAGAGAGTGTCAAAATCAAGTCCATATTGGGATTGATTTTAACACTTCCCTTTTAGAGTACGATTAGTAATTTGGGGAGTGCCAAAATTAATTTTTCTTTTCATCTTTCTCATTTTGTTTAATATAAATACCTACATAATGTATTTTGTACATATTCCTCAAACACTTTTTCTGTTATAAAATGCATTATATATGCACATATTTCCCAAAACACTTATAGATTCAATAATACATTTTGGTCGTAATAAAAAAAAGTCAAAAATGCAAATTACAAAATATAGAAAGCAAAAAAAGAGAAGCTCCCAAACATCAAAAAATGGGTTAGTTTTCCGTTTGATTTTAAAAAGCAACTCAATTGCTAAAATCAACCATGATTTTAGCAAATGAGTTCAGGTGCTAAAATCATAGCTATTTCAAAGCACAAAATTAAGTGGTTCCGTTTATCGTTTTTCGATTTTTTTTCACACTGAATTAAAGTACACGAGGAGTACTTTAATTTGCTGCAAAAAAAATCGAAAAACCACTTCATTTTTTTATTTTAAAATCATGATTTTAACACCTGTTAACTCGTTTGCTAAAATCTTAGCAACTGAGTTGCTAAAGTTGCTAAAATCAAACGGAAAATTAAGCCTTAGCCTTTTAGGGGCATTTGAGGAAAGTGGAAATAAAGCTCAGTCTGTGAGTGATTAGCAAATCACGCATTGGCAAAATCCTTATGCATGTGATACAATTTTAAATTCAATTATACAATCATTCCTACAGTACCTATAAGATTATACAGTACCTACTGTCTTCGGGATCGGTGTATCAAAAAGAAGAAAAAAAAAAGTTGTGATATTTTTCTTTTTAATATGTTGAGGGAATAGCACTATGAGATTTATTTGATATTCTCCGACCCTTTTCAAAAGATTTTTTGGAAAACGTGTATTTTTTTTTAACGTTAAAAAAAATTACTTCTGTAGAACGTTTTTTATTTTTTATTTTGCATCAAATTAAAGTACTCAATGAGCAATTAAAAACAAGTGAAGGAGATTATTCGCTTATAGTATGTCCCACCTTTATAGAAAATGCTAACATGTGCCTAGTGGGCTTATGGTAAGATTGAAAATATGTATTGAAATGTGTGAAAATTGTATAAAGTAAGTGTAAATATATTAAAAATGTAAAAAATGCACATTTTGGTTTTTTTTTTTTGGGGTGTAAGTACACGGAAAATGATGTGGATACACCACATGTGCACCCCTCTCCTCACTTGTCACCCCAGGGTGGTGTGCATTTGGGATGTACATGTGGTGTACCCATAGTATTGTTGGTAAGTACACAATAGCAAGACCTTTTGGCTGTTTTTGGTTTGAGTTTTGGGTTTTGGTTTTTGGTAATGATTGGAGGGAGAAACAAGAATAATAATTAAAAATAAGGGTTAATTATTAGAGAGAGATAGAGAAAAAAATGAGAATAATATTTGAAAATATGAGGTAATGATTGGATAATAATTAAGAAAACCGGGCCTTGAAACCTAAAAGGAACAAGGGCCTTTGTTGTTTCCGGTTTCTCATGGTTTCTGTCCTTTTATTTCTCGATAAATGTATGATTACGTTCTTTGACCAAGGTAAATTTGCTGGTCAATTGATATAAAATTCCTTTTACATAGAAATATTGAGTCTTCCAATTTTCCAAAATGGAGTACTCCATGATTAGCGGAGTAATATACGTACTGAGAATGCTATATACATTTTGTCAACACGGTAACAAACGTTCTTTGATAGTAAAAAATAGCATAACAGGACATTAAGATGATTATTGTTTCACAGAGAATCCAATAAGAAATCAAGGTGGTCTTCTAGCTTTCCAAGTACAAATACTAGAACCCCACAAATCCGAAGTTGCCAAAGTGTGTGTAACTATCTTCATCGATCTACGAATAAAAAGAAAATCACAATTTAATCCGATTAACGGTGAATACCTTCGATGACAATTTTTACTTCCATAGGGGAAGACCACACACTAATGGCAAGCCAATTTGAAGGATCTGATTCGTCTTCAGACTGCCACTGTCTCCTCCTTTCTTCATCAAGGACCATCAACACTAACTTTATCGAAACCTGAAACGGCATCTCGATGATAAATGAAAAGTCAAGAGGAAGGAAAAGAGGAAAAAACACAAAGAAGATCTCAGACTTGAGATCGAGAGAAAAAAAACTCACTGGGAAAGATGGTTATTAGAAACGAAAATTCATCACTACTCGCTAGGGAGAACGGAAACACTACTACAAAAATGGTTAAAGATGACACACCAAAAATTGAAACAATGGCAATTTTTGTAAAATTGTCATCGAAAATATGAGGGTAGAATTTTGCTGTCAGTCTATCCTTAAGCTGCTATCTTTGCGATATAAGATGATGGTTTAAAATAAAAGTGACGTCATTATCTCTTTCTTTAATGTTAGTTTTTGGTTAGAACTGACATTAAAGCAAGGCGCTTCCAGAAGCCCATATGAAAAACCCTTTAATGTCAATTTTAATTAGAACTGACAACGAAGTTGATCATAAAAGATGACTGTAAAAAAGTGTCGATTAAGTGTAGAAGATGTCAGTTTAAAACCGTCATCTTATATTTTCAATGTTTAAGGTAACAGTTTAAATCTAAAACTGACATAAAAAGTGCTTAGCTTAAAATTTTTCGAAAATATAGTATAAATATTTTTGTTGGTCTTTTGTCAACAATAAACATGTTAGCTCAGTTGGTAACATGCGCGCGCGAGGAAATCAAGGTCTTGAGTTCGAGTCCTGGGGCAAGCAAATATTAGCTCACCACGCAAGCGCCACAAGGGTACCACGTGAGCTCCACTGGGCGGTCATGCAAGGGTGGCCATACAAGAGCCACATGCTCGAACTAGAATTGATTTTATTTTATTTTTTAGAATAGAGTAGATAAGATGACAGTTTAAAACCGTCATCATTGATTGTAAAGATGACAAGTTTACACTATCATCTTATATGTTTTAATGACGTGTTTTGACTGTCATAACAAATCTAGACTTTTAATGTCATCTCCAAAGATGACATTTTTAAATTGACATTTTTTTGTGTTGTATGACATCTTTTGACTGTCATGGTTTAAGGTTTTTTTAGTAGTGAAAACACCCGATGGATAAAGCCTTCTCCTCCCGCCTTTGCATTTAAGAACATCTCCAACCCATCCAAAATGAAGAATTGATGTAACATAATAAAGAGAGATTTTTTGTAATTTATGCCCCATTTTTCCTCAAAAAATTGTACTTTTTGGAGGAACTCATCCTCATTTTGAGAGGATGGGTCTCTCCAAAGTAGAACTTTTTGAGAAAAGAGGACGGGTCTCTCCAAAGTAGAACTTTTTGAGAAAAATAGTGTATAAATTATAAAATCTCTCATTAATATGTCACATTCATTTTTTCATTTTGGAGGTTTGAAAATTTATTAGAAATGCCGACGAAAACTCTGAGAGGAGGGAGGGGAAGAAGAAGGAAGGCGGCTATAGTACTTATTAGTATGGGCAAATGGAGACTTCTTGAGAATGCTATAGTAATTAGTAGTCAAATAATGGAAGTAGGTGATCAAGCTTTTGAACTTGGCACTTCAACAGATTGACCAAGACTTATTAGACCACTGAAGTGGAGTAGTAAAGTGTGGGCCAAACAAATTTAAGTGGGGCCAAAAATCTTTTGGGCTATCATATTGTAGGTGCTTCCGTGCTTCATTGAAAAAAAAAAAAACTTCCGACACGGGCAGCCTCAGCACAGCAACTGCTGTGCACCATCCGAGCCGTCCATTGTTTAGATGGATGGCCCAGATTTCACCCCAGCACCTTTGCATCCGAACCTTTCGTTGTTGTACGTGCAAGATGAAATCTGGGCCGTCCATCTGAGTAAGGGACGGTCCGGATGGTGCACAGCAGCAACCCTAAATCCAAAAAGTTCTAGGTCGGTAGATATTTTATTTGTCCCTAAAATAGTAAAATGTACTATGGAAAGCGGTATTTCGCAATAGCTCAATGGATTCACTTTCTATCCGCGGTTCTTTGAAAGAAATCCACGGACGTCCGATTATGTTTTGGACGGTCCCGATACGTTCATCAATTTTAAAATTTTAATACATCCGGGCCGTCCAAATACGATCGGACGGCCGAGGGCTGCACAACACGGTGCAAAGCACGCAGTTGTATAGCACCCCCGATTCGAAATCCACTATGGGAAATAAAGGTTACGAAACCCTAAAGAAAGACTATTGCTACATTAATAGTTTGATTCCTAATTGCATTGTTGCACATTTTTCATATAAATATATGAGTAATGTTCTTTTTTTTTTTTTTTTTTTTAAAAAAGCATTACTCTTAGGATTTGTCTTGGACTTTGATCTTTTAAGAAGAATAAAGGATTGATCGATTTTTTTTGGTCATTAAATAAAAGCCATTGAGATTTTTATTATGATTCAAATAATTCATATTTTAAATCGTTATTTTTTCATTATTTGTGTAAAAAATCAAGTTGATGGAATATCGATTAATGCCTTATCAGTTAGTAGAAAATATATCTTCTTTTCGAGACTACGGTGGCACATGCCGCTCTCAACGTTAACAAAGCTCTGCCGATTGCAATTAGGGATGGCAATGGGGCGGATCGGTTCGGGTTTTGGCCGATCCGCACCCAAACCCAAAGGGTTTCGGTTCGGTTCGGGTTCGGTTCGGAAAAGGGAGAGGATGAACCATAACCTAACCATTCGGGGTTCGGGTAATTTCGGGTAATTTCGGGTAACCGATTTTGTGAAGGAAAAAATAGCTACCCATTTGGGTAACCGAATTGTACGCATCCCGCCCCGCCCCAAACCGTACTAAAACGTGAATAAATTGAGTTTAGGATATTTTATTATCTCAAAAAAATTGAAAAAACATGAAAAAAATAACAAAAGGAGGCTACAAATATCAGTTAAGAGACTCAAGACTATAATACTATAAAATATCAGTCAAGAGAGTCTCAAAATGTACAGAATGTGAGACCAAAACCTAACCTGTGAATATCTTACATATATATACGAGAGGTAAAGTGTAATTTTAAAATATACCTAAGGGGTTTATGTAATATGTATATATAAAATAAGGGTATATATATAGCCAGGGGTACATACACAATTACTATAAATTTTAGGGATAAATATATAATTTCATATTTCGGTTCGTTTCGGGTCACGGTTCGGTTATGACCTCAAACCATACCCGAACCATACCCATTCGGTTCGGCCATATCCCATACCATACCCATACCCACGGGGAATATTTCGGTTATGGTTCGGGTAAAAATAGCGGTTTCGGTTCGGGTACCCATCGGTTCGGTCGCGATTGCCATCCCTAATTGCAATCAACCATCATGAATTTGGAATCCATTCACCATGAATCTATTTTTTTATTTGGGAGTTTGTAGAGAAGAAAGAGGAAAGAAGTTGAAGCACAAGAGAATTTTTTGAGGAAGCACAAACTTAACATAGATATAGAGCAACATAAGAATTTAAAGATTTTGGCTTATCTGCTCAATTAGAAATATGAAAAGAAATGAAGTAATACAAAAATGAACCATCTTTCGGGATTCGGGAAGGGACAACATACATGTTGGGCCGATCATGGCTGTCTGTGGTCGGCCATGGACGGCTTCGATTACATCTTGTTCAAACAAATCTAAACCATCATTGCCGAGCAGATCTGAGCATACTATGAGCTTATAACATCCGAGTGAGCAAAGCATATGCTACTAACCAATTTATTTTCCAAAAGCCAAAAATCAAACAAAAAAGTAATTATAAAAAATATTGAGGTAATTAAATATTCATCCATTTTTTGGACACTATTTAGATTTTCATCCCCTTATTTTACGGAGCTATGTTTTCATCCTCTTTTAATGCGATTTGCCATTATTACCCTTTCTTAATATATATATACACACACACACACACACACACACACACACCTACCTCTTTGTGAGGGACTAGAAAATGTTTTTTTGCTTGATTTTCTTTCCTAAAATCAAGGAATTTTGAAATTGTGAATGACTGTGTTACCTAAAATCAAGGAATTCTTGAAATGGTGGATAATTGTATTACCTAAAATCAAGGAAATTTTGAAATGGTGGATGATTCTCTTGCCAAAAATTAAGGAATTTTTTGAAAGGTGGACATTCAAAATTGAGGGTATGATATTGTTTTCAAATATTAGTCTTGTGAGCAGGGCCGGCCCAAGGGTTTTGAGTGCCCTAGGCCGAATCTTAAAAATTGTGCCCTAAAATTTTTTCCTGCGACAATCACAATACGAGGAAGCCAAAGCAGTATAAAGTTCTACTAATCACTTAGAAAAATACATTATTACTAAGACTAAGTAAGAATTAAAAAAAGATTGCATTATGACATTATTACTATTAATGATGTACTAAGAGCTCGTTTGAACTCAGTTTGTTTAGTAAACGAACGAGCTCGAGTGCACATATTCAGCTTGTTTGTTCAACAAAGCCGAGCCCAATCATGAAGTTTTTAAGGTTTTTTGATCTTCCTGCTTGAAACTTGGCTCGATCTCACGACCCAGATCATCTTGGTTTGTTCCATTAACGAACCAACTCGAGCTAAGAATTTTGACTCGTCTACAATACGAGCCCGAACTCGCGAGCTGGCTAGCAATTCCAAATATTTTCATTAATACTATATTTCCTATTATTACTAATGTTTTACGTTTTGTTAGTATTATAATATAAGAAAAATATCAAAACTCCATGGCTGCCAATTTGCTATATTGTCAGGAGGTCCCACGTGTTCAACAACATTAGCCTACCAAGAACCTTTAAAGAGAGGAGAAACCTCTTTGAACTTCAGAATTTTCAATGTGGGACAAATTTTACTCACGCCTAAATGCAGTCCTCCCTTTTCCTTATGAAGTCCCTCTTTTCTCCTTGTCCAACATCGGTTCCTCAACAGAAATGAGAAGGTAGAATGTCTTTATAAGGTGAGAGCTACCCGGCCCTTGTTCTTTATACGTGCCATTCAATGCGTAAAAGCTTGATTGGTGAAATGTAAGTGGGCTGGGCCTAACATTAGACTCCTACTCAAGCCCAATACTAAAATGTATGGGAGTGCCCTAAATTTTGGAGTTTTATTGGATGCCCTAGGCCCAGGCCTTGTGGACCTAGGGCCTGGGCCGGCCCTGCTTGTGAGCACCAAAATTTATTCCTATCCCATATTTCGTCTGATCTTAAATATTATATATAAGTATTGGCATTCTAAAACATGGTGAATATATTCAACTACAGATATATCACAATTTATTATGGTAAAAAAAATACAATAACAGTTGTCATGGTAAACTAAAAATAGTCGTGGTAAAATTAACTCCACATAATAAGTCATTATGGTAAAATTTGAAATGAGAACAAAATCATGGTAAAAAATCAGACCCAATACAATGGACATGGTAAAATTGAAAGGAACATGGTAAAGTAAACTAGTTAGCTTGGATATATATCAATATTTATGGTAAATTGTGACAACTAGTTAGCTTGGTTTAACAACTCCAATTATGGTGAAAACATACGCCTCAACCTTTACCAATTATTATTGGCTCATGATTTTGAATTTCCAATTTTCAAATCATCGTAAGATATCTTACCGTAAATGCTATTGGGATTTTTGTTTGTCGTAGTTGATTTTTACCATGATTATTGGCTCATGATTTTCACCATTTTTGGATATGTTTTCTTTAAATATGCCCTTAATATATATACCATAATTATTTGGTAATGGGTCACGTTTGCCATTTTATCATAATTTTTGGGCGGTATGTCACTCTTGTATCATATTCACCATGTCACTGGAAATGAAGTTATAATTTCTATTGCACATGTGTATTAATCATAAAGCTGTGCATACATATTCCTTGACGGAAAATATAGATTTTCCATTGGCTAATTTAAGAGATCTTATAAATTAAGTAAGACACGTAAATTATGAAAATTTGGGACCAACAAAAAAATGGTAAAATTTCTACCAAGGCTAGATATATATGGTCAGGGCCGGCCCAGGCCCTCGGCGCACAAGGCCTGGGCCTAGGGCATCCAAATAAACTCAAAAATTTAGGACACTCCCATACATTTTAGCATTGAGCTTGAGTAGGAGTCTAATGTTAGGCTCAACCCACTTACATTTCACCAATCAAGCTAGTTACGCATTGAATGGCACGTCCAAAGAACAAGGGCCGGGTAGCTCTCACCTTATAAAGGCATTCTACCTTCTCATTTCTATTGAGGAATCGATGTGGGACAAGGAGAAAAGAGGGACTTCATAAGGAAAAGGGAGGACTTCATTTAGGCGTGAGTAAAGTTTGTCCCACGTCGAAAATTTTGAAGTTCAAAAAGGTTTCTCATCTCTTTAAAGCTTCTTGGTAGGCTAATGTTGTTGAACACGTGAGACCTCCTGACAATTTAGCAAATTGGCAGCCATGGAGTTTTGAAAATTTTCTTGTATTATACTAACAAAACATAAAACATTAGTAATAATAGGAAATATAGTATTAATGAAAATATTTGGAATTGCTAGCCAGCTCGTGAGATCGGGCTCGTATTGTAGTTGAGTCAAAATTCTTAGCTCGAGCCGATTCGTTAGTGGAACAAACCAAGATGATCTGGGCCGTTATCGAGCCAAGTTTCAAGCAGGAAGATAAAAAAAACTTCAAAACTTCACGATTGGGCTCAGCTTGTTGAACAAACGAGCTGAATATGTGTGCTTGAGCTCATTCGTTTATTGAACGAACTGATCAGTTCAAACGAGCTCTTTCGTTTATTGTGATTGTCGCGGGAAAAAATTTTAGGGCACAATTTTTAAGATTCGGCCTAGGGCACTCAAAACCCTTGGGCCGGTCCTGTATATGGTATCCGGTCAATTTATGGAAATTTGATAACAACAAATGCATTTTTTTTACCATATTTGGGAGAAAAGGGAACCGTACAATTGGACCCTTGCTAGCAATGCTGTTGCAAAATCGATATTACAAACTAATAAATATACCTCATGGTGGAGATTGTCACTATCTGAGAATACAAAATCAATAACCCAAAATTGGTTTTACATGGTAAAATCCATAAATTGACTGCTCCATGTAAAATTAATGACAAAATCGCAGTTGGGAAAAAAGGGAACCGTGCAATCAAACCCTAATTCAGCAAATCTTTTTTACAACCCACAATCAAGTACCAATATTAGGCACTTAAAAAGGATGATTACTTAATATATGGGATAAATCGAAACATTTCCGAAATTCAACGATTCTGCACCGTAGTTTATAGACGCATATGCGAATACCCATCGAATAATTGCAGATGATAGTGTTTGGAGGGAAATCGGCACCGGTGATCAATGGAGGACGAGGTTTGGCGTTGATTAGGAGGATGGATGACAAGTGGTGGCGATGGAGGTCGATGATGGGGACCATCAGAGGACGTCCGACTAGGTGATGGGATGGGATGGGATGGGATGGAGATGTGAGAGTAGAGATCAGATTATGAGAGAGAGAGAGAGAGAGAGAGATATGAGACTGATCAATCTAGGTTTTATAAAAGGGAAAAGAATATTGTTGGCCTAATTTGTGGGATTGAGATTTATCCTAATCCTAAAATTGTAGCAGAGGACCTCATAATTTTGAAAATGGTCCATTACCTACCGCCCCATATATGCAACTTTTAATTTAGTCTTCAATCCTTTAACATGTTATATATATATAAAGGGCATTTTAGGGTTTATTTGAATCTCGGGATGGAAACATAACTCCTAAATATGCTCAGGATGATTTTCTAATTTCAAGTGACGACTAAAAGGATGATTATTTAAGTGCCCAAAAATATTTTTATTGATTAATAATATGATGATGGGGCATAATTAATCTGGTGGAAAGACATTAATAAAAGCAGTTGGATAGTTGAGATCACCATTAAACATTGATGCAACAAATCCATGTGTTACCATCACCGTATACTATAGATACCCAACCTCCATAAGGACCATAATAGGTGGAGCCTAATATTATGATGTGACAAAAAAAAAAAATTAAAACCGTGTCCTGCCATCCTTCTTTTTTTTCTTTTTTGTCCAAAAGGCAAAATTAATCAATATAGAGAAACTCGACAATCAGTATATCGAGCCGGGGAAGGGGAGAGAAAATCCAACAAAAAAGGTTGAAAGAAAAAAAGTACACAAAAGAAAAGAAAAAATCCTTCAAGAACATCCAACCGACAACCTTAGTCTCACCGTCATCATCGGAAGGGTAGTGAACTACCCAATGCCACCGCCGCCTCAACCAGTGACCTTTAATGAAGAAATCACGCCATGCCACCACCGCTACCCCAAGCAATAAGACCAAATGCCCAACACCAACTCCTCTGAGGCCCAACAACACACAAAGCATCGCAGCAAAACCAAACTCAGGCAGTGACCAATGATCACCTTCGTCAACCGACGACCTAACCGGAAAACACCCCACCTCCACCGGAGAAAAAACACCACCCCAACCTCCACTGCTGCTGACAAATCCCATCCCCGCAGCACTATACAACCTACAACGATCCCCCAACCTCCAATGCCCTGACAACCCGTCTCCTTAACGCCGCTGCAACCACCATCACTTATGTCGAAATCAGTTGTTGCCGGTGCCGAACACCATCTCAGTTTGGGGCGCCGCCTCCCCCCAAACTGAAACCTAAAGTTTTCATCGTTTTATTAATTTCGTTTTAATAATTCAGGTGTCCGGATCAATTTATGCACAACTTGACTAATCTAAGGACCAAAGCCCTGTCTTACCAATCTAACATTGCAATAATGCAAATAAATAATTGATCTATAACCTCACGATTGACGATTGTAGTGGTCTACCAAGACCCAAAAAATGTGTCTACATGTGGTCCTTTTAGAAAGTCATGTGCTACCTGAAATGAAGCTGTAAAAAATGTTGTGCTTTAAAAGTTTGAGGTGATTGTATATATTGATGAAGTTCATGCCCTTGTTAAAAGGGAAAAACAATAGAACATGGTGACAAATCAAAGTATGATGAGAGAGAGAAGAGGACGGACGCAAGGGCGGGGTTAGCCTGGACAACTGCCCTACCCAAGTTTTAATTTTTTCTTATAAATGTAGTATTGATTTTTGAAAACTTTTACAACTATATAGGTTTTCGCCGATCCAATAAATTTCTGTTGTCGTGTTCGCTCAACCCACACTCGAATCCTGTGTCCGTCCCGAGAGAGAGAGGGGGGATTAAATGGGATCACATGGATAGGTACATGGGTGGCCCTCAAAATGGTCCAAAATCCAAATGCAACTGAACGTGTTCCCTTATAGCGCCAAAAAAGAAACAGAGGGATAAGAAAGGCGACGGTGCCGAATTGCTCGTGATCAAGCATTCAACGCGTTTTGTTAAATTATAATTGAGTACAGCATATGATATGTTCAAATACGTTTGTCATTCTTTGACAAGTCGCTATCACGGGAGAATCACAAAAACTAGTGGCGGATGCAAGATTACCGATTTGGCCTGATTTGCAGGGATCAGTAGGAGGAGTGCATGCAGGAGCCAAACACCCCCTAAGTCTGTCCCTGACAAAAATGATCGGGAGCGGGGACACGTGCTATGTTTTTTTTTGTAAACATAGCACATGATATGTTACATACGCTTGTCATTCTTTCACAAGTTGCTATTACGGGAGAATCACAAAACAAATGTGGGCGGAGACAAGATTTATCGACAATAACATCAATTACTTAAAATCAGTAGCGGATCTAAGAATTCTACAGCGGGGCACCTTGTATTCACAACCTCGAATAAAATTTCCCAACGAAGCAAAACTGCATAAGAACCCAAATTATAGAGAGGTATTGTATGGGCACAACTCAAGTTTCACAAAAATGATCGAAGCCATTCACAAAATATACTAAATTGGTGGGCCGTCGGGGAGATGTGGGCTTCCCTAGATTTGGACCCATCTGAATGATCATAGTAAGGGATCTATTGTCCAGCCCACTACACTAATCATTGAAGCTTGTTGGAGGGATTCATAAAAGATCCGGTTCGAGTATAGGTATCGAGAAGTGCACCGAAAGTGCACATATGGGTGTGTAGGGTCCGTTTTGGAATTTCAAATAAATGATCCAAGTCGCCCATAAATTTTAAAATGGGCAATTTGTTCAAAAGTCTTAGGGAAAGAATTTATAACCCTTTTAGTCCATCAAACAAGTTTATAACCTATCCAGTCCTAACGCTAGCAATTTTTTTTTTTTTTTTTTTTTACCAAAAAAAAAGTTTGTACTAGGGGTGTACACGGTCCGGATCGGATCGGATTGGCATGAATCCAATCCTAATCCGCGAGTCACGGTTTTTAGAAAATACAATCCGTGTCCGGACCAAAAGTCTCACGGTTCGGTTCCAATCCGATCCGCGAGTCACGGATCGGTTCCGGTTTTATCCACGGATTACATGTTATATATAAACAAGTAACAAAGTTATATAATTGAAATTTTACCTAATGGTGTAAGCACAACTAATTAGAGAAGAGGCCTTCGTTGGAATCTCACACTAATGGTGTAAACACAAATACACAACTACTAATTGAATCTACTATATGTTGTCACAAATCCTGAGTTTATTTACTTCAGATGGGCAATATTAGACTGCTTCCACGGGTCATCAATAAAAATACACATCCAAACACGGTTATCAACCTAGTTTTGAAAGAGATCACAGTTTACCCCAGAAATAGATAACAAGTACATATAGTAGAAGTTAGTGTAACAGTTTAACCCCTAAGTTTTGAAAGAGATCACAGTTTACTCCTAGTCTGTGTAGTAGAAGTTAGTGTAAAATTGTGTGTGTGTGTGTGTATATATATTATTAAAAAAATTATATATATTAAAAATCTCACGGTCCGGATCGGTTAATCCACGGTTTTGAAATCAAAATCCGTGTCCGGACCGCGAGTCACGGTTTACTAATTTTTCAATCCGTGTCCGAACCATTAATCCACGGTTAAAATTCAAAACGCGCGGATCGGTTCGGTCCGGACCGGATTCACGGTTCACCGGTTTTTTTGGGCAGCCCTAGTTTGTACCCTATGAAAGTGCCAAAAAAGTTTGTACCCTGTGAAAGTGCCTAAAATTCTAGGGTACCCTACGAAAGTGCCTAAAACCCTAGGGTACCCTACAAAAGTGCGTAAAACCCTAGAGTACCATATGAAAGTGTCTAAACTACTAAAACCCTATAATAGGAAAGTGCACCCTAAAACCTAAACTCTAGGGTACCCTATGAAAGTGCTTAAAATTCTAGGGTACCCTATGAAAGTGCCTAAAACACTAAAACCCTATAATAGGAAAGTGCACCCCAAAACCTAAACCCTAGGGCACCCTTTGAAAGTGCCTAAATTCTAAAAAATAAAAAATAAAAAAAATTCATGGACCTTAGACCTTGTAAAACTTTAACATGGACTAAATGCTCAATAAGTCCCCACTTCTGGACCTTAGAACAATTAACCGTTTTAAGAATAAGTTTTCGAATTGTTTATGAAAAAATTAGTTGGATAAGTATAAGTGCTTAATCTAACGTTCCAATTTGCCATTATGAATTAAGAAAAGTTAAGCAATAGGATCAATAAAATACCAGTTAAGCAATAGGAGTACTTTGTTTTCCTAAAGCTCAAAATTAAATAAAATCATACTCCATAATTATTATTTTTGTTAATTATTAATGATGATGATGATGGGTCATAATCAATCTAGTGGAACGACATGCTCCATTAATAAAAGTAGTTGTTGAAATATACAAACATTAATGCTAAAATTCCATGTTTCATCACCATTTACCCAACCTCCATAAGGACCATAATAATGATGTAGAGCCAACTTAGTGTATTACTGTTTTTTATGATTTAGGTGTAGAATCAACTTATGCGGTTCTCGACTAATTCGATGGACTAAAACTTTGTCCTGCCATCACTTTATTCTGCAAGTGAATAATCGATTCTACAACGTACTTCACGGTTGTAGTAGTCTACGAAGAAGAAAAAAATGTGCACACATGTGCAAGACAACAAGGAGCGAACCAAACGCTTGCGTGAAGGAAGAAGCGAATCAATTAGAATGGAAACAGGGAGGAGAAGCGAAAGAGAGATTTTCGAGCTTGCAAGCAGCAAGCAACAACGGCTGAAAGGCCATTGCGTGATAGCTAGCTTGTAGTTTAAGGTCTATAAAAATACATGTGTTAGTTGAAATGAAACTGTAAAAAATGTTGTAATCTCGTGAATAGATAGAAGTATAGAACTCATTTCTACATTGCTTTAGGTTTTTTTTTTTTTTTTTTTCTTTTGTTGGTTACATTGGATGTAGCCTTGGAAGGGATACCTCAGCCCGCCCATTATGCTCGAGCCGGGAGACTCGCCTGGTCGCTGATGGGCTAGGTCATTTGTTGAATTGATCTGCGCCGAGTGGGGCTTGGCTGGCTTTGCAAAAGAAAAGAACCATGTTAGTGCCTCACTGGTCGTTGACAACTGAAAACTCCAATGATTAGGTCAGTCTATCAATGGGAAGGGAAGAGCAAAGCTTAAGGAGGGAGAAAAGGCACATCTCAGTAGTTTTTGTAGTAGTGCCTTGCCGTGGAGGCTAGGTTAAGGCTACACGTGCCGGCCTCGTGCCAAGGTGACGTTGCCGACAACTACTTCTTGACCAAACGCCACCCACGATAACCTTGAGACACTGCGCTATTACGGGACAGACTGTGGCACTTGGTGGAACCCAATTGGTGCCACAAGGTCAAACCATACCTTGGCTGAACACCTTGATGTTTTACGATTGCACTGCATATGGTTGAACCTAATGGGTGCCACGTGGCCGGGCTATACCTCGATTGAGTGCCTTGCCGTTTGTACATTTTAATTTCATGCCGCCTGGTGGGACCTGATCGGTGCCATGTGTCTAGACTGAATGACACATCCGGCCAGAATACCACGCTATTGAAACAGCACGTGACTGTGCCACATGACCAGACTACGACAAGAACCACATGACCAAATGTGACAGGTGGGTGCTAATGCGTTTGTATTTTATGAAATGTTTTTGTGCACGGGACGACCCGATACCTTGGCCTGCTCATTATGCTCGAGCCATGTGATCCGTCTAGTCGCTGTTGGACTTTGGTCATCTCGTGAATAGATCCTGCACCAAGTTGGTCATCTCGTGAATAGATCCGTCTAGTATGGCCGATCCGCCATCCGGCCCACCACATAAGAAGGTAATTGATCAAATGTCTCTCTTTGTATTTTTGTTACTGTATAAAGTTTGAGGTAATGGTATTGATTAAGTTCATGCCCTTGTTCAAAGGGAAAAGAAATGAACATGGTGACATTGTGACAATCAAAGTGTGATGAGAGAGAGAGAGAGGAATTAAATTGGTTCACATGGTTAGGCAACCGTCAAAATGGTCCTTTTTGTTATAGAGCCAAAAAAAATTGAAAAAGAGGAATGTGTGTTCTATGCTTGGTGCACATTCTATGCTTGTTATGTTTGTCATTCTTTGATGAGTCACTGTTACGGGCGAATCAAATAACGATTACGAGCGAAGACAAGATTTATTGACGGTGGAATCAATTATGGAAAATGCTAACTTATGTCTAGTGAACTTATGTTAAAGTTAAAAAATGTGTTGAAAAATGTATAAAAGTATATGTAAATGTATTCAAAACGTAAAAGGTGGACTGGAGTTCGTGTTTGTTTTTTTTGTGTGCTTGTTGTAGCAAGACCCGTTAATCAACCATGATTATCTATGACACATGAGACCGTTGGACAATCAATCAATCAATTAGTACCCTATACAAATGTGTTAGAGTCACACAGCCTCTATATTCCCAATCCTAAATTCTAAAAATTAACTTCTTTTTTTAAAGAAAAAAAATGAGAGAGAGAGAGAGAGATTTTTGGAGAGTGGGGAGTTGGGTTAAATAAATAAATAAAAATTCACATTTTTGTTTTGGTGTGTTTGGTTTGTTTATTCTAATTTGCTACAATTGCGAATTACAAATTTGGATGACTTTGATTCACACTTCAAAATTGTAATATTCAAAACAATAACAATAGACATGTCTTCCCCGTGCAAAAAAGAGCCCTTCTACGTGAACCGACCAAAATGCACCGGCGGCGTACCGACGGCGTCGGTGCCGCCGTTGTGGGTCCCATACGATCAATCCGAGCCGTTCATCGTTCTCAGAATCAAATTCCAAGTGGGCCTACGCGAGAATCGAGGCAATTGGACGGCTGTATGAGCTCGATCCAAAATCACCCCTATTTCACTCAAATAGGCCCACTCGGAATTTGATTCTGAGAACGATGAACGGCTCGGATCGATCGTATGGGACCCACAACGGCGGCACCGACGCCGTCGGTGCATTTTGGTCGGTTCCCTCGTCTTTTTCGTGCAAAAAACGTGAAAAAATGCTAGTACTTGTGAATTCAAATGTACTAGAAAATAACGCTAAATTTATTCTTTTAAACTGAAATGGGGTCATGCATAGCTCATTCAGTGAAAATGACATATGATTCCCATGTGGCATGTTCATGCTTTCGCATTTCTTTATCTTTATCTTTATTTTTTGTGCTTTATTTTGTTTTTTTAGTGATACTGACTCGAAACCCCTTAAACACACCACCCACATTCATGAATGTGTCTAATAGGTTTGAGTCCGTTGTAATCATTTTGTTTTGATAATGTGATGATTTTTTCCTTTAAAAAAAAAAAAAAAAACCCTAAACCAATAGGCAAGAATGTTATAATTTTTTTTCCTGAATGTTTCTAGATTCACAATTATCACTTTTTTTTTACTCCATTTAGGCTGCAATTAAATGCACCCCAACGGTCTGATAAAAAATCATGTTATAATTTTGGTATTGATATGGACTACAAAAACACTCACTACTCACAATTTCACATCTATATTACAATAGAAAGTGGTTTTTGTCTCAGTCATTATATTATATTTTATCTCTCTTTTTGCCAACTCACTCCCTCAGTCTCTCTCTCTATCATTATCCTCTACCGGCCCACCACACCCAAAATTTCAAACCACATTCTCTCTCTCTCTCCCCCATTTCGAAATTCAAACCACATTCTCTCTCACTACCTCTTCTCCTTCTCCCTCTCTAAAATTTGATGGACTATAAAGAATGGGCACAAGCACAGATATAGGCACATGCACGTTCGTCGATTGCTCGAGCCGTGCCTTCAGGCACGGGCACGGGCATGCGCTAGTACTCTATACATCTCACAACAATTCTTCTTTCCTATCTCTAACTTTTTACCAAAAACTCATTTATTTCTTTCAAGAATTCGTATGTATTCGAAATCTCAATTTATATGAATATTCAATGAAAGAATAAACATATTATTTTAATATAATTTCGAACATTTTCACAGGTAATAGCCTTATATGCATAAAAGATCAAAATCTCATGAAGAGCTTTGGGGTAAACCAAGAGTGACTTTTGCTTGGACTTTTAAATAGGATTGTTGGGCAAGGTAGGACATAAAACTAGAGTAAAGGGGACATTGTTTGAATTGGTTTCACTCAAGTATTGCGTGCCCACTTTTGTTTCCTGTAAGGAGGTAGGAATGGATTAAATTAAACCACCAGCCCAAAACCGGTAAACACCTACAAAACCACCGGCATACAAAATCGCCGGCCAAGAAAAAACCACCTACAAAAACTAACAACAACAAAAAAAGAAACAAAACAAAAAAAAAAACCTAAAAAGAGCAGAAAAGAAACCGCTGGTGTCAGAGGCCTAGATCGGCCTCCCCTTGTTTCGAAAATCAAGATTCTGGTCGCCCACAGTGACCGAAGAGCAGATCCGGCCATGCATGGGGAGTTACCGACAAATCCAGAAGAGGAAGTTATAAAGGAGAGGAGAGGAGAGGGATAGAGGGGCTAGTGGTAGGGGGCAGTAGGAATAAGCTCCGGCAACTCTCATGGCTCTCACATCTATCTCTCTCTCTCTCTCTCTCTCTCTATACTCATTGCGTGCCCACTTAGATGATCAGAATTACGCATTTTTTGTTTGTTTTGTCGATTTTGTTTTTCCACAGTACTAATAAGATTGATCGAATATCAACACACACGACCTAGGGGCAGATTCATGTTGAGACCAAGACGGTCACGTGCCTCCTTAAATTTTCCAATCTTTCATTATGCCTCATTTTACCCCTCAAAAATTGCACAGGTGCCCCATTTGTATAGAAAAATTATGAAATCTATTTTTTTAAGTCTCAAAAAGTACCCCCCCAAAAAAAAAAAAAAACCTTATTCGGTGTGTTTAACTTTCTCAATAAAAAATACAAACTATTTGCCTCGACCATAGATATCAAGGATTGCTCTATTTTGTACATCATCTATTGATTAAGTGTTTTTGTGACACTTTTTTTTTTTTGTTAAAGAAGTGTAAGAACTTCATTGATAAGAAAGATTACAATTGATAAGAAAGATTACAACCTACTGACAAAACAACTAAAGAAGACAAAAAACATATAAGAAAGACAAATAACACAACCAAATCAAAGAAGGATATATCCAGCGAAAAATGATCCGGTGGTCAGATGTCAGAGAATTGTATGCAATATGTCGTTGAGACTTTGATAGCTAGACATTTTGTTGAATGGTTTTGATATCTTCAAATTTGCTTCTTGTTGCTTGCACGTGAAATTAGTGGTTTTCAATATTTTTCATCTCTAAAGCTATAAAACTTGAACTCATAATATTATTATACTTAGAGTAAAAATATTTTTAAGCTTATGATTATTAAGTGCCCCTCCTATCTTTAATTTTTGGATCCGCCACTACATGAAGACAATACGTTTTGTGTGAACAAACACAAACGTATTTGTTTACGTTTGGGTGTCGGTATCCGATCAATCTAGCATGAACAAACAGAATAAGCCAACTTCGGATGGGCCAAAATGGAAAATCACAACACCTTCGGGCCTGGAAAAAATGGAGTTGGAGCTTTAAAAGTTCTCTAGTCCAACTGTTATTTAGAAAGTGCAACAATTAGATGATTTTACTCAAAATTAGTTCACTTCAGACAGAAAAAAACCTAATTTATGCCAAACTTGCTTACAGATCAGCGCCATGAATAGAAAGCTGCGATATTCGAGGTGCCCGTAAACTAGCCAACAAACCTGAATTATCAAAAAAAATATCTTACATACAAAGAAGGCTGCGATAAGAAATTAAGAACAATACATAAACAGGGACTAAATGGAAGCGAAATTCAACATCTTAAAGACTTCAACGTTCTTCATAATCCTTGCAATGAAAAACATGACAATAATTTACAGTAGTAACCAAAGAACAAAATCGCTCAGAAAACACAAGCCCAGAAAACCCAGCCACACAGCCAAACACAGTCGCGACATTTGCTGCTCAAAGAGGAAAAACTATACCCCCATTGCAGAACAAAAGTTTCCCCCTCAGCACAACTGAACTGGCTTGCAAACGTCCTCGACAAAAAGATGCACACATTTGTACATATTTCTGATCTACAAAGTTTATTCAAACTAAACTCAAAAGCCACCAACCCTTTGCTTAGAACCACCCCCATAGGCAGGAGGAACATTGCCCAAACCAGGACAATCTTTCGCCCAGTGCCCAGATTGATGGCATTTAAAGCACTCATTAGAGGCACCACCTCCTCCACCACCACCACCTGCCGCCCTACTAGCACCAAAGCCACCCCCATAGGCCGGAGGAACATTACCGGGACAATTGCTCGCCCAGTGCCCAGATTGATGGCATTTATAGCACTCATCAGAGGCACCACCTCCACCACCTGCCGCCCTATTAGCACCATAGCCACCTCCATATGGTTGACCGGTTATGTCGCTTGGGCAGTTTGCAGAGCTATGCCCTGAACCACCGCAGCTGTTGCAGCTCACGTACAAACCAGTTGATCCACTTGTCGTAACCCTGGAATTACCATATTGGTTACCAAACTGACTCGCTTGATTTGTTGGCGGAGCGAAATTTCCGGAATTGGTAGCACTTCCTGCATAATTAACTGCAGGTGGTAAAGGTTGCCTTGCTCCAAAGTTTCCAGATAATGTACTATTTAGTCCAGTGTTTGTATAGGTGTTCTCCATTTTTGGGCCTAGGGAACTAGCATTCTCCCCTTTATTAAGCTTGTCCACCAAATCCAGAAGAAATCTTGATTCTGAGGAGAAATTAACTTTCTCCGCTTTGACAACAGTGGACTTCACTCGCTGCTCGTCGCTGAACATCTCCTCCTTAATTTTCAACTTGAACACATACTTATTAAACAGCACTTTTCGCACTATTTCTCCAAATCTCTCATCTTCCTGCTCTTCGTATTTCATAAAGTACAATTCTTTTGCAGGTACACCCATGATCTCCTCGCCAGATTCCTGAAACGCCGTTACCCAGGTTAAACCAGTATGGTCCTGTATCTGAAACTGAAGTATATACCGGTAATCACACTCGTCAACAGACTGATCACACCTATCGCACCGCCATTTCCCATCCCCATTGTTTGTAACCTTTTTGTTGCATTGTCTATCCCCAATCATGATGGGACACGCTGTATAGCAAAAATTGTCAACTTTTATGAAAGAGATAGTCGCGCTGACTGTAATCCAATCTGGCTTCTCAGAAGTCCCTAGTTTCTCATCTTTAATCTGCGATATAGTTTTTCGAACTTCTGTTCTTCCTAAAGAAGATGTCTCCCTTGATAAAGAGATGGATGGAGTGTTTCTTCCCTCCTTCTCAAACCATTCCCTTAGCCTGCGAGCCTCAGGGAAATCTGGTTCTATGATCAACTGACTTGAAGATATGGTCCCCACTGCCTTCCCATTGAAGTCACTTACTCTACCCGCTTTCACCGCCAGAACAGGAAATGCCCCAGAATCACACATCTTTTGCAACTCAAATCCTTCTGCGTTGCAGAAATTCCCCCATAAAGTCAATTCAACGCTTCGTCCAGACATGTCCTTCAAATGGAGGGATCTCTTTTGAGTTTCAGTACCATTTTTTCTCATTATTGAACTAGACGGACTGATATAAGATACCATGCCAATAAGATCCAGAATACTGTTGTTCTCCATGCTTTCAATCTCCATAATGGGACGGAAATGAAATTGCTGCTGTGGGATCGAGGTATCATCCTCATGGCAAGGCTGCACTGTTGACGTACTTTCCAGCATTATTTCATGATCATTACGAAGATGATTGAAAGCCTTCTGAGCCGGTCTCAGGCTTCCTTTGGAAATCAAGTAAACCTTTCCAACCTCAATCTGGTTGTAGAATTGATCCGCAACAGCATTAAAGCAGGTCACTCGAATTTCTCCTCCATCAGAATCTAGAAGATCGAAAGAAAATACTTTACCATCCCCTCTAGCATTATTATAGTGTCTAAGTTCCCCTTTTGCTGTCACTCTGGCCTTAATTGTCCACCTTCCCTGATATGGATTCAAAGCTGCAATTGGAATAATCCTTGGGGGAGCTTCATTCTTAACAACAGGCCCCCTGTTTGAGTACATTGGAGGTGGCTGTTGATATGCTGCCTGAGGAGTGCGTCCATAACTACTCAACGAAGACCGGGAAATCCCACCACCAGCAAGATGGGCATTTGTCGCACTTGCATTGTATCGACCAGTCTCAGGATTGCTGGCAATGGAACCACCATAGGAATGGGAATCTGGGCTGTGATCCACTTTAGGTTGGATTGGAAAAGTTCCCCCAATAACATTTGGTTTAGCAACTGAGCCACCCACACCCACCGGACTACCAACAGAAGATGGCGCATTACTGGTCATTGTTCCAGGTTGATCCACATTAGACTGCACCTGCGCAGAGGATCTTGCCGCTGGAGCAGAATTAGTATTACTGCCAGGTCGTTCAAAATGTTTTGGTTCACCTATTATATCACACTTGTCAAGTATCACATTTAGGTCGATGACAATAATAATCCTGTTCAAAATGAAAGGTTCAAAACATCAATGATAACTTATGGATTAGATAATTGATTACGCAAACATAATACTACGTAAAACTGAAGAGACTAATAATTCGGATCTTAAAAGACCAAATGAAGACGGAAATATACGCCTGTGTCCAAAAAGTGCATTATTGTTTGCCCAAGTAGTGGAAATGGTGCATTTGAAATATCTGAATAGTGTCCAGCTCTAGAATCCCAAGAGACCAAAGAACAGTCGTTGTAAAAACTACAGAAATAATGGGACACCCTTGGATGGATGTCCAACATGGCATTAGGAGAGTGTCAATGTCCAATGTGGCGTTTGGAGACTGTCAATGTCCAACACGGCAGACAACCCCTCTTGGAAGCATCTGCGCGTCTTAGATAAATAGTCGGTACACTTCAATATTATGAGCTCCTTGCTGCCCGTTCCAAAGAAATTGGCTTACGCATTTTGTAGTTTTGTTTTTATTCAATTTTTTTGTGTTTGTTAGC
This sequence comes from Vaccinium darrowii, assembly GCA_020921065.1. Lineage (NCBI taxonomy): Eukaryota > Viridiplantae > Streptophyta > Magnoliopsida > Ericales > Ericaceae > Vaccinium > Vaccinium darrowii. The sequence continues at coordinate 4,601,763 of CM037152.1, read as the reverse complement.
TTTGCGTTAAACTTTTGATGACTATAGGTTCGTCCTGACGAGAGGAATCAGAATTGGGTAAAATTATGACTTTTGATGATTATAGGTTCTTTTCTCGGATATTTCCAAAAATATTTGGTAAAAGTTTTAATTTAATAAAAAAAATGCATTTGTTAGTTGTGCGTTAAGCTTTCGATGATTATAGATTCGTAATCAGAGTTGGGTAAAATTATGACTTTTGATGATTATAGGTTCTTTTCTTGGATATTTCCAAAAATATTTGGGTAGAAGTCATAATTTTACCCAATTCCAATTCCTCTTGTCAAGACGAACCTATAATCATCAAAAGTATGACGCAAAAAAAAAAAATTTGAATAAAGACAGAACTACAAAATCCTTAAGTCAATTGCTCTGGAACGGGCTCTGAGTAGTGACTCAATCAAAAGGGAATAAAAACATGTGGAGTAAAAAGAACACTTTTTGAGAGGTTTAACAATCACTTTTTTTTTTGATAATCCAGAGTAATGACTTCTTGTTACCATCAATGTTACGACACTAAAGTCTAAAAAATTGCATCTGCAATAGTATTATAGGGATTCAAATCTTCGGACTTGGTTTGATCATATAAAAAATGATCAAAAACACACAGTCGCATGTCAAACTTTTCAAAACCCAAAAGCATATACACCATTCACTTATATCCCAAAGAATAAACACCAGGTAATTCAGATTCAGGAAAACTAATCTTGACAACAAGCTAGAACAATCTTCAGCAAAAAAAAAAAAAACACGTGCGAAGAGGACAACTACCAAATTTAGAGGCAGTAATCGTATAATCAAATCAAAATTCCAACTTTGAACATGTATCTCATCAATTTCCACCGAAAACCAAACGGGGTGAACTCAAGCTAGTCCAAAAAGCCATAATCAGCAAACAAATCTACATACAACGATTTAAACTGACTCAACACAGACCTCAACATATAATACTTGACAATTAATCTTAAAAACAATATTCATATTTCATACTGAAAACTAAATGGTTGACCTAATGCTAGTAACAGAAGACCAATTTTTAGACCTCCTTTTGTCAACTTCCTTCTAGTCCACAAAGCCCTAATCAGCAAACAAACACGAAGATATCCATAACTACACCCACAGCCAAAATAGATACACATACATACCGACAAAAACATAAGACAGATAACTGAAAATAATCGGAAAAAAAGAAGAGGTAAGTAATTAATCATTACGTGCGGCCTTGGATGAGATTGCAGACGAACTGAGACAACTGAACGATGGATCCCTTCTGAAGGGCCTGGGTATGGACCAACTCGTTCTTCTGAGTGGCGAGCATGCCCTGCTGGAGATGAACACCGTCGGAGAGAAGAACACGGTACCTCTCGTTTTGCTGGTTCTGGTTCTGGGTGTTGACCAGTCTCAAGTCCACCACTTGGACCACCGGCTTCAAGTCCGCTACCTGAGCGTCGCCACTCGACAGCATTGCTATCGCCCCTTCCGTCAGATTGATCGCCATTCCGATACAGAGAGAGAGAGAGGGAGAGAGAGAGATTTTGAAACCCTAGGGGAGGAGAAGCGCCAAAATGCGAGAGAAGGAAATGCTTAACTGGGAAGTTACATTTGTGTCCCCGTTCCTTTAGATTTTTTTTTTTTTTTAAACAGATCCCAGTTCCTTTGAAAATTATTAATTACTCCTAGAACATCGTTACATAACTCTACGGGTGTTTTCTCGTGATTTTTAAATCTTTTTGCTAATTATTTACTAATGTTAGTAAGATTATTTCTCTTATCGTATCCATTTTGGGAGTGTTCCACTAAAGTAGTTTTGTTTTAAAACTGCCTTGGTTTTTGTGTTATGTGATGTATTGTGAGAGGATGGCTTGTCTCGGTTTTTGAGAAAAACTAGTTTTTGGAAAAAACTAGTTAGTGGAACACCCCCAGTTTTTCAGACCTTTTTTAGAAGAGATTTTTGGGATGTTTTGAACAATAAGTGAGAATTTTGAAAAATAGGGACGAGGCTAGACCGGTTTGGAGGATAGTGCAGTGCGCAAAATGCACTACACCGTATAGTGCATCATCTGACTGTCCATCTCGACAATGCAAGGCTTGGAATTAATTCGAGCAATGAATCTAATATGACAGTTCATTGCTCAGATGAAATCCTAGCCGTATATTGTCGAAATGAACGGCCGAATGTAGTACACTACACGGTGCAATTTTTATTTTATGCACTACAAGGTCCTTTGGTACGGGCCAGCCCTTGCTCATATCATATATTGGCATGGTCTCTACCGGATCTTGTTTTGGTTTGATTTTTGGGTAATGATTGAAAGAATAAAACAAGGGTAATGAGAAATACGGGATAATGATTAAAGAGAGATAGAAAGAAATGTAAAATAATAAAAAAAAAACCGATCTTGAAACTCAAAACGAACAATGTCTACGAACCACGATGTGGCGGTGTTTCAGTAGAAGTTCTGAATAATTAATTACTCTTACTCCTCACTACTGTGGCTCGAACTTCTGAGGGACGCAAACTGGGGGACTGGTGCCACGTGGAGGAGACGAGTGTACGTGCGTGCGCGACGGTGCACCTAATGGTCCTAATCTAAGCGCGAGGCCTCAATTTTTTGGATCCGGATGCTCAAAATGATGGCTGGATTGTGTTCTCCCAAAGAAATATTGGGCCCATTTTGAGTGGGCTGGGCCAGATTCAGTGACTCTATGTGAATCCTACCAATGGGTGAAAATTGGAGGATCCCCACATATCCAAAAAAAAAAAATCACTATTCACCTCAATTTCAATTCACATTCTCCATTTTCATTTTTAAAATTTCTCTGCAAAACTTCCTCCAATTCTTTTTGTAGAATTAAATTGTCTAATAAAATATGGTCAATATTGGTCTCATTTGAAGTATCTTGCGAAGATGTTGCCAATAGTGTTGCTACGAAAATTAATTAAATCAAAGTTATACCTATTTCATAGAAATAAATAAAAAAAGGGGTAAAGGATATGATTCGTATGAAATTTAAAATCAAAAGACAAAAAGGAGTAAATATGGAGAATTTTAAAAGTTGGGAGATAATTGAGTCTCTAATTAGTGTCCCATTGGCCTCCATATTTGCAGACTCAAAATCAAGTCTCCAAATTGATGGACGTAGGTAGGAGTGCGACAATTCTCCATTGAAAAAATCATTCTCCACTTTGGAGAAAAAGAGATGGGTTGGAGATGCTTTTATAAAAGAAGATTCTTCTCACGTATTTCAAAGATCTAGAGCCATAACATGTAGAAATTGTACATCGTGATGTTTTTTAGCGATCTAATTACTCACACTAGCACGTGTTTGGTCTAGTTTTTGCAACTACATTATGGAAATCTATCAATACTATTATACTAAGAGCTTGTTCTAGAAAAAGTATTTTTTTTTTGGAAACTGGTTTTTACTGTATTTATTTTTTTTTTGTGGTGTTTTTGGGTCGATGGATTATGAAAGAATGACCCGTCTTGTAGAACATTTTGAGTTGATATATTGTAAGAGCGTGACCTATCTCGTAAAACGTGAAAATACAGTGAAAGATAGTTTGGAAAAAATAGTTGCATTATTCAAGGCAGCAGAAAATTGGCTGCAATTATCTGATGGACATAGATCTCATCTGAATTTATGCACATTGTACTTGTGCATAGCCATTATTAACTTTGAAGGCAACGGTTTATCAATTTAAGGCAAACGAGCCCATAATACTTTTCTCGCATTGAGGGATCTGGTATCTAATGATCTCTCGCCCAAGATTTTTACATGGTTCCTCAAACTTTGTAATTGAGGTACATATATAGCTCACACATGTTCGACTATGTAATTTGAATGAAGAGAGTATACATCGGTTGTTGCATATAACAAGTATTTAAAAATCTAGGTTTATATCACTAATCATCATACTACCTCGAATACTTCAACGAAACGCGACCTAAATCTTTCAAGTCTAACTTCATAAGAGAGAGAGAGAGAGCATTATTAGAGACACATACATATATCTTAAAACGGATGTGATCAGAGCTGTCTAATGAGATGGATCTCACGAGTGTCATATGAGACCCACGTGCATTGGATGATTTTGGACATATATACCTATGTCCGATTTTGCGTCGAGATTTCAGCATCCATCCTAGGAGACCCGGTATGTGCATTGAATAGTCCTGGACATAATCCGTGTCCAATTTTGCATCAAATTTTCAGCATCCGTCCTATGAGACCCAAGTAAATTGGACGGTTCAAGACCTATTTGTGTCCGATTTTGCGTTGAGATGTCAGTGTCCGAAGCGTTATTGACAAAAAAACAAAAAACAAAAAACTTTAGTTGCATAGAAAAGGACGTGGATGAATTGAACTTTATGATTTCGTGAACTAGAAACCCAACTTTTAGTTGTACAGCTTTAATAAGCACATGAAAACTGCAGGTACAAACGGGACCCTACTCTACAGCGAAGCATTTCTGGCATGACTTTCTGTGTGGTGGTCCTATTGATTCCTACATAAAATCGAAAACTTGAGAAAAAAAACAGCTAGTATTTGATCAGCATCAACTACTGCTGCTGGCAAATTAAAGGACATAGTGGACTACATCCTAATTCTTCGGCCAATAAAATACTACTACTTCTTAAATGGGCCCGTCAGGAGTAGACGGTAGGATTGGTCCCTCAAAATTAGTCGAGTGTGCAAAATATGGCCCGAACATCTTGTTATATATATCTAAGAAAAACTTCACATAAGGGACCCTTATGGGAGCCAAAATCTGGACTTCTCCTCACAGCCCTTGGATCTCATCCAAGCGCTCAGATTTAAAGTGGCATCTCGCGGGTTAAAACCCCTTACGGGTTGACCCATAAAGGGTTCGCGTAAAACAAGTACATCGGGTTAAAACCCATTCCCCAGTCTATTTTTTCCCAAATCGATCCAGAGCCACGCTACTCTTCTCTTCTCAACGAAGAAGAAGAAGAACACCAGGTTCGATCTCTCTCTCTCTCTCTCTCTCTCTCTCTCTCTCGTTTTCTCTCTCTGGTTCGATCGGCATTCAAAACAATCCGGTGTAGGATTGTTGAAATTGCATTTTTTGAATTGAAATTGCCTTTTTTGCTCCTAAAATCCACAGGTTCATCAACGTATGTTTAGGTGTTGGGATTGTTGTGTGCTTGACCACCCTTTCTGGATGGTTGCAAACTGTATCAGCAAATCTATTCGTTTATCAGAAAGGTGGAGGACTTGATAACCAAGTCAAGCTTAACAGACATGTTGTGATGCTGAATTGTAACTGAGAAAGGGGACTTGCTGTAATGAAGCATATTTGGTAGACAATAAACGATGTCATCTGATCCGACAAGCACGTAAGTAACATTTTTGGTAGACATTCTTCAACATAGGTTTTGGATTAACAACAATGCAAGTTGATCAACGGCTCCACAAGCAACCAAAGACACCAAATCAAGCAAAACTTTACGGGTTACTTAGAGAGGCCGTCGGTAGGATGCCACAGAGCATTTTGTATTGCATAGTGATCAGAACCCAAAACTAAACCAAAATAACCATGCCTAAACTATTATTATGTCATCTCCTGCTTCATTCCGAACCAAATAAATGTGCCACCAAAATACAAGCGATGAAACCTACGAAGAAAGTCGCAACAAAGGCCAAAGTTGAATCTGGGCTGCGATCCACTTTAGGTTGGATTGGAAAAGTTCCCCTAATAACATTTGGTGTAGCAACTGAGCCACCCACACCGACCGCCGGACTACCAACAGAAGATAGCGCATTACTGGTCATGGTCCCAGGTTGATCCACATTAGACTGCACCTGCGAAGAGGATCTTGCCGCTGGAGCAGAATTAGTATTACTGCCAGGTCGTTCAAAATGTTTTGGTTCACCTATTACATCACACTTGTCAAGTACGGAGTATCACATTTAGGTCGACGATAATAACAATCCTGTTCAAAATGAAAGGGAATTCAAAACATCAATGATAACTTATGGATTAGATAATTGATTATGCAAACATAATACTACGTAAAACTGAAGAGACTGGGGTGTTCTACTAACAAAAGACTGTTTTTTCTAAAAACCGAGACATGTCATTCTCTCACAATACATCACATAAAAAACTGTGAAAAACCAGTTTTTTCAAAAACTAACTTAGTGGAACACCCCCTAATAGTTCGGATCTTAAAAGACCAAATGAAGACGGAAATATACGCCTGTGTCCAAAAAGTGCATTTATTGTTTGCCCAGCTTTCGATTATTATATTATAGATTCGTTATCAGACTTGGGTAAAATTATGACTTTTGATGATTATAGGTTCTTTTCTTGGATATTTCCAAAAATATTTGGGTAGAAGTCACAATTTTACCCAATTCCAATTCCTCTTGTCAAGACGAACCTATAATCATCAAAAGTTTGACGCAAAAAAAAAAAAAATTGAATAAAGACAGAACTACAAAATCCTTAAGTCAATTGCTCTGGAACGGGCTCTGAGTAGTGACTCAATCAAAAGGGAATAAAAAACATGTGTGGAGTAAAAAGAACACCTTTTGAGAGGTTTAACAATCGCTTCTTTTTGATAATCCACAGAGTAATGACTTCTTGTTAGCATCAATGTTATGACACTAAAGTCTAAAAAATTGCATCTGCAATAGCATTGTAGGGATTCACATCTTCGGACTTGGCTTGATCATATAAAAAATGATCAAAAACACACAGTCGCATGTAAAACTTTTCAAACCCCAAAAGCATATACACGATTCACTTATATCCCAAAGAATAAACACCTGGTAATTCAGATTCAGGAAAACTAAATTTGACAACAAGCTAGAACAATCTTCAACAAAAAAACTCGTGCGAAGAGGACAACTACCGAATTTAGAGGCAGTAATCGTATACTCAAATCAAAATTCCAACTTTGAACATGTATCTCATCAATTTCCACCGAAAACCAAACCAAACGATGAACTCAAGCTAGTCCCAAAAGCCCTAATCAGCAAACAAACCTACATGCAACGATTTAAACTGACTCAACATATAATACTCCCTCCGTTCCTAAATAAGAGCCCCACTTTCTCTCTCTTACCATTTTTCAAATTAAAAAATGAAGTACTTCCGGGTATCGTCGAGTACTTTAATTTGGTGCGAAAAAACTCAAAAAATGATCCACGGAAGTACCTCATCTTTTGATTTGAAAAATGACACGACTTTTCGTAGTGGACTATCAGTGGCGGAGCCAGGATTTTCAATCCGGGGGGGCCATTAGCCATAGGCATTTGATAGCTCCGTTGATGCCTACGAAGAGGGCTAGAATTGCCCACTCATGGGTGGCATTACGGAGAGAGGACTAACCTTCGTCCTCGATCCTTAAAAAGATCAGTTATAAAATTTACCAAATTAGCTTAGCAACTACAAGCTTGACGGCTATATAAACATTAGTAATCAAGGGAGGAGTCCGGATTCGGCCATAGGGGTGGCATCATTCAAGGAAAAACTAGTTACATGTTGTACAGAAAAATATGAAGAATTTTTTTTGTATACCCGTACATTCAAAAGTCCGAGTGACACCTATTTGCCTCCTTCTATGTTATCACCGTCACAAAATAAAATTGACTAGTAGCTCCATCAATCGCCGTTTTTTGCTTTTTCCCTTGGCAAACACCACAAAAAATAAATAAATTGGCAATTAAGTTTCATGAATGCCAAAGCCAAAGAGAAATCTCTCTTTCACTCTACATAAAAAAAAGATGAGTAATCCATTTATCATTCGTCCAAATATGTAAATCGACATGTTTGTGATTTCATTTTCATTGTACATTAATTCTCATTTCTCACCATAGTCTCCTTAAAGAAACAAAATGTTAAACCTTGAGAGAAAAAAATTTGATATTCAAAGGTGTCACATTTCTTTTTATTTTATAAAAAAATTTTACAAACTTTTAGAGAGAGAGAGGTGTACTAGCTGGCAATAAAAAGGACAAAAATATGCACCTTGGGAGAGTCGAACTCGGGTTGGTAGGGATGAAGCTGGGCGCTCCAACCATTGGGCTAAAGGTCAGCACTGATTCAGCTCTTCCTATTTTTATATTTATATTATAACTGTTCGTTGCAATTTTTTTTTTTTTTATATTTTTTTATAAAAGTGCGGGGGGGCCAAAGCCCACCCCAGCCCCAATGTACATCCGCCCCTGTGGACTATTAATTTGGAACGAGGGAGTAGTTGACAATTAATCTTAAGAACAATATTCATACTGAAAACTAAATGGTTGACCTAATGCTAGTAACAAAAGACCAAACAGCCCTAATCAGCAAAGCCCTAATCAGCAAACAAACACGAAGATATCCATGACTACACCCACAGCCAAAATAGATACACATACATACCGACCAAACCATAAGACACAGAGAACTGAAAATAATCGGAAAAAAAGAAGAGGGAAGTAATTAATCATTACATGCGGCCTTGGATGAGATGGCAGACGAACTGAGACAACTGAACGATGGATCCCTTCTGAAGGGCCTGGGTATGGACCAAATCGTTCTTCTGAGTGGCGAGTATGCCGTGCTGGAGATGAACACCGTCGGAGAGAAGAACACGGTACCTCTCGTTTTGCTGGTTCTGGTTCTGGGTGTTGACCAGTCTCAAGTCCACCACTTGGACCACCGGCTTCAAGTCCGCTGCCTGAGCGTCGCCGCTCGACAGCATCGCTATCGCCCCTTCCGTCAGATTGATCGCCATTCTGATACGGAGAGAGAGAGAGAGAGAGAGAGAGATTGAAACACTGTGTTCGTTTCCCGTTTTCCAGCCAAATTTTTTTGAAATGCACTTTTCCGAAATAAGACTTCCAGATGGAGTTGCACGCCCAGCCTTATTAGTCAACTTTTCCCACACGTTATTTGTCAACGGTAGGCTCCACTTTTGACTCACCAAAAGGTTGGTCGGAGTTTGAGGAGAGAGAGATGTGCGGCGTGGAAAAAATTGGTGTACCATTGTAATTATAAAAAAAAATGGGTACCGAATGGGTACCACGTGGCCATGCCGAACACGATATCGGCCGTCTAAAAGTATTTGGACTGCCGAAATTGATTCCTTCTCTCTCCTCTCACCCGGACACTCTCTCTCCTCTTCCGGATCGTTAGATTGCATTTTGGACGGTTGAGATTGCCGAATGGGTACCACATGGGCAATACTCGCTTGGTACTGAAAAATTTCTCTTGTAATTAACCCCATCAATAAAACAGACGGCTAGGATCTGGGAAAAAAATGAATAAAGGGGTACCATTCTAATTAATTGTTGTGCATATTTAACAAGATGGGTACAACATGTATGTTGCATTAACTTTTTTTCGTTTCATTTTTATTTTAATTATTGTTCTCAATTATTATTTTTTTTCTGGAAACTAAAATGGCGTGTACAGCTACCCAGAGAAATTCTGATACATAAACTAAGAAAAATTAATCAAACAAATTTTAAATTACACCCCAACATACTATGACAGACATCGTTTGAGAATGAAGTTGCTAGAGACTTCGCTCGGGGATCACATTGCTTAGTTCGCGAATATCCTTTAATCTTTTTAGTTTATTTTTTAACAAACTTAATTTATAAATTATGGCAAAATCTGTTTTCCCCCCATTTTTTCTTAGTGACAAAAATTTCATTTGAGACTTGAAATTGGTACATAAAAAACAAATAAATAAAGATAAAACGGGAACATAGTACAAACATTTAAACGTGCACAACGAAATAACCAAGTACTTGTTCGGTTCCAACACTGTCCAATACGACAAAAGTAGAACCTAGGAAGAAAAGAGTTTTTCATATTGCAAGCACTTATGGTAGATTATTCCCCATAAGAATCCCACATAGCGAAAGCCATTTGTTCCCTCCTTTGCACCATCAATTGTATGTTTTGAGGCGACATGTTAATTGGCTCTACCCCAGCCACGTTACCGGCATTCCCTTGGTTGTCATTCCCACCCGCCCAATGGAATGGGTCAATGAACCCCTCAAAAAACTCATCTATCCCCCTGGTGATTAATATGAAGTTGTGAATAACACAACATGCCGTGACGATTCCAGGTTGACGGGCCTCCGGATAATTTGGCATGTGCTTTAGGATTTTGAAACCTTCCTTTCAGAACCCCGAAGCACCGTTCAATGACATTCCTCAATGACGAATGCTTGTAGTTGAATAACTCCATTGGAGTGCGAAATACCATATTAGTCCCATTAAATTCATCCCTACAAGACCGGCGTCCTCGATGAGGAGCTAAATATCCCGGCATGTTCGTGTATCCAGCATCCACCACATAGTACTTATCTAAGACATAGAAGTTACAAATGTAAGTGGAAAGATATATTTTTACAATCAAATTGGTTTTTTTTTTGTGGGTTTAATTTTCAATAAATAAGATAAGTTTTTTTTTAAGATGAACTTATTTAAAAAAAATTATTGACCACTATCAATTTCTTCTAAAAACGCAATCCACAAATGTATCTTTTGTTCTTTTTTAATTACACATGTTTGCATATTAAAAAAAACACGAAGAGGATATGTATGCTGGTAATTTATTTGTATAATGCATGATTGTTACTTACTAATTGGGGGTACGGGAAGTTATTAGTAGGGGTGTACACGGTCCGGATCGGATCGGATTGACATGAATCCAATCCTAATCCGCGAGTCACGGTTTTTAGAAAATACAATCCGTGTCCGGACCAAAAGTCTCACGGTTCGGTTCCAATTCGATCCGCGAGTGACGGATCGGTTCCAGTTTTATCCACGGATTACGTGTTATATATAAACAAGTAGCAAAGTTATATAATTGAAATTTTACCTAATGGTGTAAACACAACTAATTAGAGAAGAGGCCTTCGTTGGAATCTCACACTAATGGTGTAAACACAAATACACAACTACTAATTAAATCTACTATATGTTGTCACAAATCCTGAGTTTATTTACTCCAGATGGACAATATTAGACTGCTTCCATGGGTCATCAATAAAAATACACATCCAAACACGGTTATAAACCTAGTTTGGAAAGAGATCACAGTTTACCCCCTAGTCTGTGCAGTAGAAGTTTGTGTAAAATTATGTGTGTGTGTGTGTATATATATATTTTAAAATTTTATATATAATAAAAATCTCACGGTCCGGATCGGTTAATCCACGGTTTCGAAATCAAAATCCGTGTCCGGACCGCGAGTCACGGTTTACTAATTTTTCAATCCGTGTCCGGACCATTAATCCACGGTTAAAATCCAAAACGCGCGGATCAGTTTGGTCCGGACCGGATTCACGGTTCACCGGTTTTTTTGTGCAGCCCTAGTTATTAGCCGGGTTTGATACTGCCGCATTGAAAACACGTCCATCGTGTGCACTGCCTTCCCATCCAGGGTACACGTAAGTGAACTTCATGTCGAAAGAACATATAGCCATAACATTTTGTGTTATTGTGGGCTTTCTTCCGCGAGACGCAACTTGCCTATTGTGCGGTACCCAAGCTTCTATCTGGGTTCCATCTATAGCTCTCACACAGTCCTTGAAATCAATAAAACCAACCATCAAATTCATGTCACAATTGTTGGCCAACTAAATTAATGAAGTCTTTTGTTTGGGTAAGGGATAAAAAATACCTCGAACCATGGAAAATATCTATCATCTTTTAAAATTTCAAGCGGCATTACATGGAGGTCTGGTGGTCAAATGATGTGCGGTGCCAAGTTGCATATAGCACGACGCATTAACTTGAAGTGCGCGCTTATGGTGCTTGTAGAGCGTTGGAACCGATCAGCGGCCATTTGATGCCTTTCGCTATGCCCACATATATAGAAAAAAATTGCCAATGACTCCTCGACACAAAGTTGCTTATTATCCCATTGTAGTTGTCCTCTAGAAACCAGTTTAGACACCAACGCTCTAAATGTAAAAGCATCCACACATAAAATGTCTTTAATGGTTTGAGGGTGTCCATCCAACAAAAAATTGACGTATGCTTGACCAGTTTGTTCGGAGGTTCGTTGTGGCATTTTTTCGAACTCATCCTCCATACCTAACTCCAAAAACTTGAGGTCTAGGAGATCCTCATCGCCGTCACTAAAATAGGTTTCCCAAAAGTTTGGCGGTGGAATTGAACTAGACGACATGGGTTTTACCTGGATGAAAATTATTGGATACAAAGGATATTGAAAATCGTGTTCACGGTGTCCTTACAAAAAAAAAAACAATAATAACTTATTTATAATACGTAGAATGTGAAATCCATATACAAACTTCTAATTTGGTGCTCTCTCAATATGCACCAAATTCACAATCTCAAAGAATCAAATTTATAGTGAACAAGAAGTTATGGCCAGTTATCACTCATACCCAGTTCTCAAAACTCAAACACGTATGCTTGAGGACTAGCCTGAGCCCTCTCTATGTTTGAGTTCAGTTTTAAAAATTTGATTCCCCAATATGGGTTCCAATAACCAACTTATTGAATGAGAACATGAGAACAAAATGGGTTCCAATTTCCAACTTACTCAGACATGTATGGTTGATCTAACAAGGACGAAAAAATAGTTCTCTCTCTGTTTTAGTTCTAACAAAGTTCCAGCTTAGTAGTTATGAAGAACAAGACATACATGTCCTAAAACAAAGCTGTCTTTCGTGTTTTTTTTTACTTCTAACGCCAGTAAATAGAGCCTGGGTTCTCGGTAATGAAAAATTACTAGCAACATGGAGGGCAGAGATGAAATGCAGCATAGACAGAGAATGATAGTCCTTCAAGGTCCTCAACAAGGAGGAAACAGAAAATGCAGCAGAGATAAAGAATCAAATGAAACAGATTGTGGACAACTACTGCATGGTTGTTCAAATACATAAAAAAGTAGCGAAATCAAGTCGAAACATATTACACGACCACCAAATTGTTCCTGAAAATAAAACTAACATAAATAGGCAGTCCTGAAAAATTAAAAACAACAGCGATATTAGCAGAGATAGTTTCCCATTGTTCCTAATCATTGATGTTCAAGTTCCTCACCCACTCAATCCTCATTTCCGGCGGGAGTCCCATGAACCCTTGCCTCCAATCAGCTCCACCTACACCGCAAAATAAGCCATAGGCCTTCCAGTATTTTTTCCCGTCAACAAATGGCTGAACAAGGGGAAGGGCAGCAATGCATACATCAATGGTGGATGAGGATTGTCTTACTTTATTGGCGATCAAGGTTTCATAAAATACCGCCTTTCGTTCGTTGGCGATTGCCACCCTATCATATGCCTCATGCGATCAAGGTTTCATAAAATACCACCTTTCGTTCGTTGGCGATTGCCACCCTATCATATGCCTCATGCATTTGCTCACCTTTCTTTTGTTTCATGACGGACCCACCACTCCCCTCAGATTTGCGCTTTCCTCCCGTAGACATGACATCGCCCCTCCGTATGTTTAGGTGTTGGGATTGCTTTGTGCTTGACCACCCTCTCCGGCCATACGGTTGCAAACTGTATCAGCAAATCTATTCGTTTATCAGAAAGGTGGACCTGATAACTAAGTCAAGCTTAACAGACATGTTGTGATGCTGAATTGTAACTGAGAAAGGGGACTTGCTGTAATGAAGCATATTTGGTAGACAATAAACGATGTCATCTGATCCGACAAGCATGCTGTGCAACGCCAATGCTCTGGATGCTGAATGAAAGAAGCATGGTAATGTGCACATAAATCAAAATGATTCTTGGGTCTGCCCTCTCTGATGCCTTTTGGCTTTGATTTGAGGGCATGATTCCGCAGCAAACGCGACGGTATAGGGGGATCACTGTTTCAGTGGTATTCTGTGAGCAGCCACTTTGTGCATTTATTGCCAAAGGTTAGGTCTGTCTCCAATCCATCTGTTTCAGTGGTATTCTGGGAGCAGCCACTTTGTGCATTTATTGCCAAAGGTTAGGTCTGTCTCCTATCCTTCCCCCGCCCATACCCCCAATTATTGGGGACTAAATGGGTTATGTTATTGTTGTTTTGTTGTTATCTGATCCGACAAGCACGTAAGTAACATTTTTGGTAGACATTCTTCAACATAGGTTTTGGATTAACAACAATGCAAGTTGATCAACGGCTCCACAAGCAACCAAGGACACTAAATCAAGCAAAACTTTACGGGTTGCTTAGAGAGGCCGTCGGTAGGATGCCAGAGAGCATTTTGTATTGCATAGTGATCAGAACCCAAATTATATTCCTTCCCTCCCACACTTCATATAATAGTGATCACATGGATTGCATTTTTGAGAACCAAATTACATAAACAGAAAAACTAAACCAAAGAGACACAGATTCATACACCAAAGGTCTCAAAGTAAAGAAACACAAATTCATATCTACTTTCTTAATTCCCCAAGTAGACAGAGGAAAACTAAACCAAAATAACCATGCCTAAACTATTATTATGTCATCTCCTGCTTCATTCCGAACCAAATAAATGTGCCACCAAAATACAAGCGATGAAACCTACGAAGAAAGTCGCAACAAAGGCCAAAGTTGAATCTGGGCTGCGATCCACTTTAGGTTGGATTGGAAAAGTTCCCCTAATAACATTTGGTTTAGCAACTGAGCCACCCACACCCACTGGACTACCAACAGAAGATGGTGCATTACTGGTCATTGTCCCGGGTTGATCCACATTAGACTGCACCTGCGAAGAGGATCTTGCTGCTGGAGCAGAATTAGTATTACTGCCAGGTCGATCAAAATGTTTTGGTTCACCTCTTACATCACACTTGTCAAGTATCACATTTAGGTCGATGACAATAATACTCCTGTTCAAAATGAAAGGTTCAAAACATCAATGATAACTTATGGATTAGATAATTGATTATGCAAACAAAATACTACGTAAAACTGAAGACACTAATAGTTCGGACCATAAAAGACCAAATGAAGACGGAAATATACGCCTGTGCCCAAAAAGTGCATTATTGTTTTGCCCAGGTAGTGGAAATGGTGCATTTGGAATACAGAAATGCTAGAGGCACACAAACCCACTGACACGTGTCGACCTCGTGGCGCGACACGTGTGCTGTGTGGTTGGAGGTGTGGTTGGGTTTGTGTGCCTCTAGCATTTCTGTTTGGAATATCTGAATAGTGTCCAGCTCTAGAATCCCAAGAGACCAAAGAACATTCGTTGTAAAAAAACCAGAAATAATGGGACACCCTTGGATGGATGTCCAACATGGCATTAGGTGAGTGTCAATGTCCAATGTGACGTTTGGAGACTGTCGATCTCCAACACGGCAGACAACCCCTCTTAGAAGCATCTGCGCGTCTTAGATAAATAGTCGGTACACTTCAATATTATGAGCTCCTTGCTGCCCGTTCCAAAGCAATTGGCTTGCGCATTTTTTAGTTTAGTTTTTATTCAATATTTTTTGCATTTGTTAGCTTTGCGTTAAACTTTTGATGACTATAGGTTCGTCTCGACGAGAGGAATCAAAATTGGGTAAAATTATGACTTTTGATGATTATATATTCTTTTCTTGGATATTTCCAAAAATATTTGGGTAAAAGACTTAATTTAATAAAAAAAAATGCATTTGTTATGCGTTAAGCTTTCGATGATTACAGATTCGTAATCAGACTTGGGTAAAATTATGACTTTTGATGATTATAGGTTCTTTTCTTGGATATTTCCAAAAATATTTGGGTAGAAGTCATAATTTTACCCAATTCCAATTCCTCTTGTCAAGACGAACCTATAATCATCAAAAGTTAGACGCAAAAAAAAAATATTTTGAATAAAGTCAGAACTACAAAATCCTTAAGTCAATTGCTCTGGAACGGGCTCTAAGTATTGACTCAATCAAAGGGAACAAAACCATGTGTGGAGTAAAAAGAACATCTTTTGAGAGGTTTAACAATCGCTTCTTTTTGATAATCCACAGAGTAATGACTTCTTGTTACCATCAATGTCATGACACTAAAGTCTAAAAAATTGCATCTGAAATAGCACTGTAGGGATTCACATCTTTGGACTTGGCTTGATCATATAAAAAATGATAAAAAACACACAGTTGCATGTAAAACTTTGCAAAGCCCAAAAGCATATACACGATTCACTTATATCCCCAAGAATAAACACCAGGTAATTCAGATTCAGGAAAACTAATTTTGACAACAAGCTGGAACAACCTTCAACAAAAAACTCGTGCGAAGAGGACATGTAGTGGCCAGGTTCGTAAGAGTCAGCAGAGGCCCCACTCTGCATAACAGGAGGGCAAAAGGGCCAACCCCTCAGAATCTGCAAAACTCAATGCAGATCATTGTATCTCGCCCCCGCCGAACGAACGGTTCCCACGGCATTCGGCGCGGACATCCAAGTTTGGACGAATATGGATTTGTGTGATATTCGCCGAGCCCTGGGGTGCCGAGGTCATGACACTCTGTGCTTAGCTCTCGGATCTCTCTCGGGGACTCCGCCGATCGGCGTGCCGAGCGCCCGAGAGGCCGGGCAGCTCTCCTGCCAAGTCGGTTGACTTCGGTCACACAGGGGCTCGGGGGTACTTGATTTGGTGGTGGCGTATCAAGCACGCTACACATTCCACGATGGAGCATTAAATGCGGCAGTCACCTACCCTGCCACCGCCGCTTGCAGAGTCACGTGGGTGATAGGGAATGTCTCGAGGTGAAGTGACCTCTCGAACCCATGTGCCATGACGTCACCCAAAACGCGGCATCTGCAGCAGAGATGGAAGTCACATCAGTTGTCATTCCAAGCGTGAATGACAGGCGCGTGAGGGGCACCGAGCGTGTAGGACGCATGCCCTCCTTTGCCTATAAATACCCAGCTACAAATACCACAATGGGTATTCCTCTCTCCATATTAACTATCCTGATAACTCTACTTTTCTCTCTAGATTTCCGGCGTATCTCTTCCCTCCGGTGGCTGACTTTGCCATCGGAGTGCCTTCTTGGACCACCACCGTCCGGGCAAGGCACTAACGTGGTTGTCTACGTGTGCAGGTCACCCTCTTCGGCGGGCAGCTAGGGTTCAGACACGGTCCAACCGTTCCGCCATTACTCACATCAACTCAAAAGGTCTAAAGAGCTTACTCCGGCGAGAAGCACCCCCACAGGACAACTACCGAATTTAGAGGCAGTAATCGTATACTCAAATCAAAATTCCAACTTTGAACATGTATCTCATCAATTTCCACCGAAAACCAAACGATGAACTCAAGCTAGTCCCAAAAGCCCTAATCAGCAAACAAATCTACATACAACGATTTAAACTGACTCAACATATAATACTTGACAATTAATCTTAAGAACAATATTCATACTGAAAACTAAATGGTTGACCTAATGCTAGTAACAAAAGACCAATTTTTAGACCTCCTTTTGTCAACTTCCTTCTAGTCCACAAAGCCCTAATCAGCAAACAAACACGAAGATGTCCATAACTACACCCACAGCCCAATAGATACGCATACATACCGACAAAAACATAATACACAGATTACTGAAAATAATCGGGAAAAAAGAAGAGGGAAGTAATTAGTCATTACGTGCGGCCTAGGATGAGATTACAGACGAACTCAGACAACTGAACGATGGATCCCTTCTGAATGGCCTGGGTATGGACCAAATCGTTCTTCTGAGTGGCGAGTATGCCCTGCTGGAGATTAACACCGTCGGAGAGAAGAACACGGTACCTCTCGTTTTGCTGGTTCTGGTTCTGGGTGTTGACCAGTCTCAAGTCCACCACTTGGACCACCGGCTTCAAGTCCGCTTCCTGAGCGTCGCCGCTCGACAGCATTGCTATCGCCCCTTCCGTCAGATTGATCGCCATTCCGAGAGAGAGAGAGAGAGAGAGAGGGAGAGAGATTTTGAAACCCTAGGGGACGAGAAGCGCCAAAATGCGAGAGAGGGAAATGCTTAAGTGGGAAGTTACATTTGTGTCCCCGTTCCTTTTGATTTTTATTTTTAGTTTTTGAGACCTTTTTTAGAAGATATTTTTGGGATGTTTTGAACAAAAAGTGAAAATTTTGAAAAATAGGGACGAGGCTAGACCGGTTTGGAGGATAGTGTAATGCGCAAAATGCACTACACCGTATTGTACATTATTTGACCGTCCATCTCGACAATGCAGGGCTTGGACTTAATTCGAGCAATGAATCTAATATGACTGGTCATTGCTCGGATGAAATTCTACTTGTACATTGTCGAAATGAACGGCCGAATGTAATACACTATACCGCGTAATTATTATTTATGCGAGTAATGATTATAAAATAATAGATAAAACCGGTTTTGAAACCCAAAACAAACAAAGTCTACGAAGCACGCGATGCGGCGGTGTTTCAGTAGAAGTGCTGAATAATTTCTTCTCACTAGTCAGTACTACTGTGGCTCGAACTTCTGAGGGACGCAAACTGGGGGATTGCTGCCACGTGGAGGAGATCGAGTGTACGTGTGTGCACGACGGTACACCTAATCTAAGCAGGAGGCCTCAAATCGGTTTTAATTTTTTGGATCCGGATTCTAAAATTGATGGATTTGTGTTCTTCCTAAGAAATATTGGGCCGATTTTTGACTGGGCTGGGCCAGATTCAGTGATTCTATATGAATCCTATCATTGGGTGAAACTTGGAGCATCCACTGGTATCCAAAAAAAAAAAAAAAATCACTATTCACATCAACTTCGGGAGTGGAGACCCTGTAGTCACGACACCTTATAGTGAGTAAATCTCGGCCGTCCAAAGTATTTTGGATGGTCTGAATTTCAAATAAATTGTTCGCGTGAATAGTTTATTTAAGATCTGGACCTTCTAAAACAAGAATGGATGGCCGAGATTCACTGCAGGCTTTCTATCAACTTCAACCCACATTCTCCATTTTCATCTTTAAAATGTCTCTCCAAAACTTCCCTCCAATTCTTTTTGTAGAATTAAATTTTGTTATTAAATATGGTCAATTTTGGTCTCATGGGAAGTATCTTGCCAATAGTGTTAATGTGAAAATTATGAAATTAGTATCGAATCAAAGTTATGCCTATTTCATAGAAATAAATCAAAAAAGGGCAAAGGGTATTCGTATTGAAATTTAAAATCAAAATACAAAATAAGTAAATATGGAAAAATTTAGAAGTTGGGAAATTATTGGGTCTCTAATTACTTTTCCATTAGTCACCATATTCGTGGACTCAAAACCAAGTCATATTGGTAATCAAAATGGAGATAGGTAGGAGTGCGACAATTCTCCATTGAAAAAACCATTCTTGGAGAAAAAGAGATTGGTTGGAGATGCTCTTATAAGAGAAAATTCTTCCTACGTATTTCAAAAATCTAGAGCCTATTAACAGGTAGAAATTGTACGTCGTGACATTTTCCAGGGATCTAATTACTCACACTAGCACGTGTTTGGTCTAGTTCTTAAAACTACGTTATGGATATCTATCCATACTACGAGCATCCTTATCAGACTCACAAAAAAAAAAAAACACCAAATTTAACCACAAAAACACCTTTTACAATTTAGCAAGGCACTTTATTAAAAACTCAAAAAATCAGACTTTCTATCTAAACTTTACTATATTAAACTATTCCCCTCAAGTCTTAAAAAAAAAAATCCCCTAAAAAACTAATCTCCCTGCCTTGGGAGTTGGTTTTCGTCCAGTAAAGTACATAGTAGTACCACCTTTTCCCATAAAGTGCTGCCCCTCTCTCTCTCTTTACTGAAACCAGACGGAAACTTCCCATAAACCCAAGGGAAACTCAATAGGTAAGTGAACAGTACCTACTCAAATTTGAGTAGGCACTGTAGCAAAAATAGGCACTGTAGCAAAAACCTGATTTTGGGGGGTTTTGGGGAGTTTGGCTCCCTATATATTAGCTTTTAAGCTAATATAGGGAGCCAAATGGGGATGCTTTAAAAGCTTGTTCTAGAAAACTATTTTTTTGGCAAAGTGGTTTTTAATGTTTTTTTGGGGTCTATGGATCGTGAATGTTTTGAGTGTTTTGAGTTGATATATTGTGAGAGTGTGACCTATCTCGTAGAACGTGAAAATTGTTGGAAATAATGATTAGAATTTCTGTAAATGTAAATAATTGGAGACAACAACACAACAAATAAATAACATGACGATACTACAAATATGAAATAAGAGAGATTAGGAAAACTTATATTGATCGAGGCACGCGTAAAGCGCTCTCCTAATAAGAGAAGATATGTCCGTACTTGCACCGAGTTGTGTGACATTCCACTCCCAAGATTCAACAATCATCTACGAAAGCTTTGTGTGAAGCTAAAGCTTTCCACACGAATCAAGAACCGCCCGTATGCCCAGAACTCAAAAGAATCTCAATATAAGTGTATGATACTCGCTCTGTATATATAATCAAATATTTCTCTATATCTTTTCATGTACACAACTTGCCACGTTTTCATAGTGACACCAATCACAAATGTCATTAGTCATTACATTTAACATGCACTTAAAGCCCTAATAAAAATAATTAGGCGTTACAAATGGTTTCATCTGAATTTATGCACATTGTACTCGTGCATATCCATTACCTACTTTGAAGGCAACGGTTTATCCATTTTAAGGCAAACGAGCCCATAATACGTTTTTGGCATCGAGGGATCTGGTATCTAATGATCTCTCACCTAAGATTTTTACAAGGTTCCTCAAACTTTGTAATTGTGGTACATATAAAGCTCACAGATGTTCCACTATGTAATTTGAATGAAGAGAGTATATGTCGATTGTTGCATATGACAAGTATTTAAAAATCTAGGTTTATGTCACTAATCATCATACTACCTCGAATACTTTAACGAAGTGCGACCTAAATCTTTCAAGTCTAACTTCATACGAGAGAGAGAGAGAGAGAGAGAGAGAGAGAGAGAGCATTATTAGAGACACATACATCTTGAAACGGATGTGATCAGAGCTGTCGAGTGTCATATGAGACCCACGTGCATTGGACGATTTTGGACATATATACCTATGTCCGATTTTGAGTCGAGATTTCAGCATCCATCCTATGAGACCCGGTATGTGCATTGGATAGTCCTGGACATAATCCGTGTCCAATTTTGCATCGAGTTTTCAGCATCCGTCCTATGAGACCCAAGTAAATTGGACGGTTCAGGATCTATTTGTGTCCGGTTTTGCGTTGAGATGTCAGTGTCCGAAGGTTATTGACAAAAAAACAGAAAACAAAAAACTTTAGTTGCATAGAAAAGGACGTGGATGAATTGAACTTTGTGCTTTCGTGAACTAGAAACCCATCTTGTAGTTGTACAGCTTTAATAAGCACATGAAAACTGCAGGTACAAACGGGACCCTACTCTACAGTGAAGCATTTCTGGCATGACTTTCTGTGTGGTGGTCCTATTGATTCCTATATAAAATCGAAAACTTGAGAAAAAAACAGCTAGTATTTGATCAGCATCAACTACTGCTGCTGGCAAATTAAAGGACATATTGGACTACATCCTAATTCTTCGGCCAATAAAATACTACTACTTCTTAAATGGGCCTGTCAGGAGTAGACGGTAGGATTGGTCCCTCAAAATTAGTCGAGTGTGCGAAAACTGACATCTTTTTGTCAAAAATAAATAAAAAAATACTACTGTGCTACTTATTTTAAGACACAACTTATTCCCAAAGTACACTTCTTTTTTCCGATAACTCTGGGTGCCCTGTTAGTTTACGCACACCGCTTTTAAACCTCTCGAGGAATCAATCTCACCATTCACGAGCGGGGGACCGGTTAAAACAAGTTATGAGAATACACAAAACATGTACAGATAAAACGCCAGTGCAATTGAACACACAATAAGTATAGAAAATAGCCAAAAATGGATATGAAAGCTTATGGTAAAAGAGAGAAGCCATAAAAGAAATCAGGAGAAGTGAACAAGAAGATCAACTTGCACGACAAATCCACTTATGGGCTTGCTTTAGGTTGGGGGACCAGTCTATGTACTCACTTTGTTGTCATATTCCCCAATCCCCAGCCGCCCTACAACTGGAATATGCCCTTGTCTATGTCTATATTCCCCACATATGCAATCTTTTTACGACTCAGGTGTCCGGATCAGTTTACGTGCACCTTGAAAATTCGGAACAAAGCTTCATATGGACTTGCCCCAAAAGAGTTGATAGATGTTAGGAGGAAACAAACCCTTACGTCCCAAGTCTTGACCACCAAGCCAACCCTTCGGGTTCTCACATATGCATTTAGATAAAGCAAATGGAGATACGTATATATATTTCAGCACCTCCTTTGGTTGCCCTCAATCTTTCTTTACAACAAAATTCAGCAATGGGGAATTCTCTCCGTCTCTCCTCCTTCAAGAAACGCAAAGCTTTGCCTATTGACACCATTTTCAAGCTTCCCTCTCCAAGACCTGCTTGGCCACCAGGTTTTGATCTTCTTCTTTTTTTGCTCTTTTCACATATTTACATCATTAATTTTCTTGACATTGTGTTCATTTCATAGTGGCTCCATTTCGTTTTTTCCTATCTAGTTCTGTCTGAGTGGAGTCTCAAATTCTTCAACCTGCTAGAACTGTTTATTTCGTATTTTCTAGCCGATTCGTCATGGTTTTCCTTTGCATAAAGAATATGATTTTCTTTTCTCAGCTTAAAAAGGATATGTTTGTGTGAGAGTGATGAACATAATCGGCTCATTGGATTCTCCTCTTTAACCTTGACAAGGGCTAAGGCCCTTTGGGCCGTGGTGCCCGTTGGAGATGCCTCAAGTTCGAGTTGATAGAGGCATAGAGCAACATCGACCTAGTTATTTTAACTTTCTAGCTATTATCATGCTCTAAACAAGCTAATGCTTTATCGTGGCGAAAAACACAAGAAAGTGAGACCCTTCTATTGATCATCCTGACAGTAGGCTAATCCAACCGATGTAACTCATTCGCGCTCTTTTTGGTGCAAATCACAGGTGAAGGATTTGGAAGTGGAACCATTGATCTAGGAGGCCTCCAGGTCTATCAAACATCAACATTCAAAAAAGTTTGGGCTACCTATGAAGGGGGACTAGATGACCTTGGTGCAACATTTTTTGAACCTTCTCCAATTCCAGATGGATTTTCCATGCTTGGTTGCTACAGCCAACCCAACAACCAGCCACTTTTTGGGTATGTTCTTGTTGGAAAAGATGTGGAAAAAACTGACTCACCTGCTCTAAAGAAGCCAATTGACTACTCTCTAGTTTGGAGCAGTGAGTCTCTAACAAAAAGTAAGCAAAATGGCCATGGTTATATTTGGTTACCAACACCACCAGATGGTTACAAAGCTGTTGGCCATGTGGTCACTACCTCACCCAAAAAGCCTTCCCTAGAAAAAATCCGGTGTGTCCGTTCCGACCTAACCGATCAACCCGAGGCCAATAATTGGATTTGGGGACCAGGGACTCAGAGCAATTCAAATGGTTTTAATGTATATAGCTTTCAACCTAGCAATAGGGGGACCAAAGAGCCTGGTGTATCCGTAGGCACATTTGTAGCCCAGAATAATGCCTCCTCCTCTTCTTCTACCTTATCTCTAGCTTGTTTGAAGAATAATAAATTTGACTTATCTTCAATGCCAAATCTCAACCAAATCAAGGAATTATTTCAATCTTATTCTCCATTGGTTTACCTTCATCCAAAGGAAATTTACCTCCCTTCTTCTGTGACTTGGTATTTCAACAATGGGGCATTGCTATATAAAAAGGGGGAAGAGTCTAACCCTATCCCTATTGAACCAAATGGCTCCAACCTACCCAAGGGTGGTTCAAATGATGGTGCATATTGGATAGGCCTCCCTCTGGATGAAAATGCTAAAGAAAGAGTCATGAAAGGGGATTTACAGAGCTCTGAGGCTTATTTACATGTAAAACCCATGTTTGGAGGGACCTACACTGATATTGCTATATGGATTTTCTACCCCTTCAATGGACCCGCGACTGCTAAACTCGAGCTACTTGACATCCCACTAGGGAAAATCGGTGAACATGTTGGTGACTGGGAGCATTTGACACTGAGGATAAGCAACTTCAATGGGATGTTGCACAAGATGTACTTTTCACAACATAGTGGAGGGAAATGGGTAAATGCTTCGTTGCTCGAGTTTTACAAGGGCAACAAGCCGGTGGCCTATTCCTCATTGAATGGACATGCATTATTCGCGAAGCCAGGGCTTGTTTTGCAAGGAAGTGGTGGGATTGGGTTAAGGAATGATACGGACAAGAGTGACAAAGTGATGGACACGGGAGAAAGGTACTCGGTGGTTTCGGCTGAGTATTTGGGGTCGGAAATCGTTGAGCCGCCGTGGCTGGATTATGCTAGGGAATGGGGTCCTAAAGTTACTTATGAACGTCGGGTCGAGGTTGAGAAGGTGGAGGCCTTATTGAGTGGAGGACTGAAATCTACATTTGAGAGTTTGGTGAAAATCTTACCAAATGAAGTGTATGGAGAAGAAGGGCCTACTGGCCCAAAGATGAAAAAAAATTGGTATGGAGATGAAGTCTCAAGTTAATGTAGTGTATGATATTTTTTGTGTTTTTTCCCCCCTATTTGATTTGGAGAAATAGTCATCTACCATAAGCAATGTGCTAGAAAGTGATTATTTGATTTTAGCAGTCTAGCAGGTAACTAATACAGATATATGTAAACTTGTGACCATGAATTCCGTTTGAGGTTAAGTTTGACTATTTCTTTTTTGTCCTCGTTATGGCGAAGCTTAATTCATATAAGTAGGGTCGCGCTAACAACTGACTAGAGGGCGGTGGTTAAGGTGAGAAAAAAACCAAAAGAACCGAAATCCTGAACGCATTCACAGGTTTTCATGCCTTTCCAAATACTACATCTGTTAGACTGTTACACATAGTTCGAGCCTCGAGGTAAGCTATTGTCTTGCGGCTGGCCGTTAGCATTTACGGAATCATCTGGTGTATGATCATTGGACATTAACCAAAGTAATCGGCATTCGTGCCACGGTGGGCGCAGACGGTTTCCGAGGATGTGGATTTTATGAGAAATAAAAAGAGAAGGGTAGCAACAAAAGTTAAGAATATTAGATGATACAGATTCCTTGGCAACCAAAATGGCATCTCTTGTCCCACAATATATGATTTGAGCAAGCAAAGCAAAATGGATTAAAAAAAACGAAATCTTGAGAATGTTGCAAACGGGATTAAGGGATTGCTTGCAGGCGAAAACAGTTATGCATCTTGCTTTTGGGCCACCAGTGTGATATTCATCAACAGCAGCCAATATACTTGAATACTAAAGAATATTGCCTTCTTTTGAAAGGAGACATTTTGAACCTCCAAAGGTATTTTGTGTTGCTTCTTTTTAGCTCTACATTACTTTTAGGGAGAAGACTTATGGTACACACCTCGAAAAAAATTGGCAACTAAAATTTTGGGTACCAAAAAAATGCATGACTCGCAAAAAACAAAAATGTCTAACTAAAGAAAGAAAAAATGCATAACTGTGTACCATACACTCTTATTCGTAACTTCAACCAAAAAAATTACATAACTAAGACCACAATGCTTAACTAATGAGCCATAAAATAAACGTACTATACAACAAAAACACTTGTAACAATCACTAAAAATATGCGTACCGTACTACCGTCGTACACACTATCCGTAATATATAGTTCCGAGGTACACCACATTTTTTAACTAACCAAAAACATGTGTAACATACCCCAAATTACGCATAACATATACGCGAAAATACACATAACATTCTATGATACACCCCAGGTATGCCATAGCTTTCTCATACTTTTAGGGGTCAGATCACAATTGCCTTGTCATTTGTGTAACCAATACTTGTAACCTAGGTTTTTATTGCCTTGTCATCTGTGTCACTAAAACTACATAAATATGTTGTTTCGGTTAGTCCTGGTTAAAAGGAGGGACCTTGGTTTCATATTGAGGAACAAGATTTTTACTTACTTCATATCAGTGAAAGCAAATCAAGGTTTAGTTAGGCCAGTCTGTTAAAATTCCAATTAAGAGGAAACAAAACTAAATAACTTTTCTCCAGAGATGTACCTGTTGATTGAAATTTTGTACAACTTAAATTGGAAATTGGAAGTGGTACCATTGTTTATGGCACTGAATGTTTCTTTCTTCTTGTTGCAATATTGGTCATTTGATAATTTTTGCAGGCTGGCCACTTTCTTTGGGTCCGTTCGGTTAGAGTGAAAATTATAGAAAATGCAAGAAGTAAACTACAATACTTTTCTGGCGTTCGATTAGCATGAAAATAGTTTAAAGTGCTAGCATGAGTCATTAAACAGTGATCAGTGAATGGCTTTTTTTCCTTTTATTCCACAAAATTATTTTGTAACAGTGAACCCATCACCATTTGAGGAGTAAACCTCAGCTGTCCCGAGACATCTCTCCACTTACAAAAATCGTTAACCATGGTTATATCATGTCAAATATAGTCACAGTATCCAATACCAGAACTAGCAACCCACCCATGATAATACAAGAAGGATGGCATCTACATTGGTCTATTTCTCAAATAGAATTTTGGCCATTTCAGGGCGTTGCGAAGGATTGAATCGTAAAGTCAATTGCAGTGAAGATGGAGAAAGCAGAATAAGGTCTCACATGTTTACAGTTTGTCCAATGATCCTTTCAATCTCTTCAAGAAGACGCTCCTTTTCTTCTGTCAACTCATCGTTCTGCTTTTGAAGCTCTTCTATTTGTTTCGTCTGTTCAGAATCCTTTCTGATATTTTCAAACATATAAATGATGGTCAACAGAAGCTTTATCAGCTCATCAAAAATAAAGTTCTAAGTAAAACCAGATCTATTGATACTGTAAATCTACGTAAATTAGAGCTTTATGGCAGTACCTATTCATGAAAGATAAGTTAAGTTTAAGTGACCGCACTTCCTTCTCAAGATTATCGCACCGCTTCAAAATGGACTGCATATCCGAGGGAATTGATGGTGTTAGATTCCTTTCCTTCGCCTCTGCCATTCTAAATCAACAGAAAATTCAACATAAGGTACAGTTCTATCAAACTTTTAAAGGAACTGGACACCATTAAACTATCTTTGGTATGCATATACACCCAGGCTAACGCATGTTCAGCTTCAAAGGATAACCAAATTCCCTAGTTAAGTGGGTTGCAATGGTGCTATAAGTAGTTAATAAAAGATAGTGTTTCTGGAATTTTAAAATTGCTTCTACTCGTCATGGACTTGAAGGAAGCTATGAAGTCCCAGAACTACTTCTGGGCCCTTTGTAAACACATCAATGGATGTTTCCTTCCCCTCCATATCTTCTTACCACTTCCAACCCAAATGGCCCGAGGCTTGATCAGATCCAGTGGACAGCCTCTTACGTAGTTGCACTTACATGGTATGCAATAAGGTTTCACTCACCTGTTGGACATTGACACCAGCTAGTCTGGTTACCTAAATCTATTCCTAGGCACTGTTTTATTCTCTTGATGGCAATCGAAGGCAGTCTTAGAAAAACGGATAAGATTATAGGCTTCGATATTCAGACCTCTACCAAATGTCCCCTCTGCCAGTGCAGCTAAGTGGTAAAAGCCTATTTCATCTCTACTTTAGAATATGGCAACAAATCTGCTTCCTCAGTGGTACATATTAACCTCATCACTCTTGGGAAAATGAAGTTAATTGGCTTGTTGGGAACCCGTGCTGGAAATCTTTCAGTTATCTTCCTTTAAGGTCTCTTCCCTCAATCTTGCCTTTCCCATTCTTGGAAAATTCCTCTGAACGTTGTAGCCTGTCACTAGTAGCTTTGTAGGCGATTTTTTTTCTTGTAATTGGGAAGGTAGGTGTTCTATTTGTTCTTCAGTAAAATTATGGCTTGCCCCAAAAGAAAACGACAAAAATCAATCAAGCAGTTGAACGGGTTTTTACATTATATTAATGGCCAGCATAATGTTTCAATCTATTGGAGTGCAATCTATCATGTACCGAAATTCTAGAGTTTATCCAACCTTAACTATGACTCACAAGGGTAGCTTGAAAAAGGACACTAAGAATGCTAGGAAATTTTGCATTTTCAGTGGCTAAAATTTGAAACTATTCTGTTCCTGAGACAATGAGATTATTACAATACTGAAATTTTCAGGACAATAGTTAGTAATGAAAGAATCTACTTCCCCCAAGTTGTGAAGACAGTAATACATACTTCCGGGATCGCTCCACTCTTCGCTTCTTTGTTGGATCTCCTTTCCCCACTGCAATACTTCTTTTGGTTAGAGAAAAATGAACTAACTTGATAAATGCTACACTATTAAGGACAATATTTAGTTCTGATTATATCATGATAAAGGATAGAACATGGAAAAACAGAAACTTCTGTGCATAGAAATGGGTGGATACAATGAAATAGATCACGGTTTCAAGGAGAACAAAGAAGCAAGGCAGCTTTACTTTCCTGTTATCACACTTGTTTCTGTTTATGTTGCCTTCACTCCATTCCCTTGGCACCCTCTGAGATTGCACAATTAAGCGTTCTGTGTCTTTTATTACCTCTAATAGCGATATTGAATCACTCCGGCCCTTTTTTTTCAAACTAAGACCGTGTTTTTTGTAATATAGACACAACCTACGTACTGACATTTATAGGAATCATGGTGCTAACTATATAACCATTGCCCCAAACAGAGAACACAAAGTCATCAAGCATATAAGAACTCAACAGTTAACTTAGAAGAAGATCAAGCTTCGATTTTAAAAGTTTTGATAAAAAGAGTAGGTTATTCCTTTTAGTAGTCTAACATATGACATAAGTAAGGAGCGAGCGAAACTGGAGAAAGACGTAAGCTTTGGCAATATTTGCTAAGAGAGGCTGCTCTTCGACTGCAGCCCTTATTGACAACCTTGTAGTATGACTTGTTTGGAAGAAATTCATGGAGTATAGGAATGGGTAATTATTACCTGAGCCAACTGAATTCATAGATCCATATCGAACAAGGCTTCCGTTTTGCTGAAGACAGATAAACAGAAAAGAAAATTTGGAAGTTTTAGAGGTTCTTTATGATGCTTCCAACAAGCTTGTAGATAGTTAGTGTTTTCATTATCAAAATATAAGGAATGGGTACAACATACCTTTCGATCAGCTTTTATATCGTCGTATATACGTTCCCTGATGTCTGCAGTTCAATAATGGAAAAATACTCACTAAGTGGCTGTATACTACTGATGAGAGAAAAAGAAGGGAACACAATAGGATGCTTTGAAGTGAAACAAATCTGGAATAAGCCCATAATAGCTATCATAGAATATCCCTTTCACTTTGGGCCCTTTTTCGTAGCAATTCCTGCTTTGTAAAAGTGCTATTTTCTCTTTTGTCAAAAGCAATGTTAGTGTAGAACATCAACTGCCCAATAGGAATTTACTTGTTACCTTTGGCTATAGAGCCATTTTCTGAACTCTTTGGATATCTATGTTGTTTCCTGGAGCTCTCACTCATATTCTGACCCGAGTTGCTGGGCCCATCACATGCATCAAAGCCAGTTGAGAGAACTGGTGCAGCAGCAGAAGATTCACTTTGTGAAGGTTCACGGGATAATGTGCCCTTCTGCGTTGGGTTTGTAAAACCTTCTAATTCCACAACCAAAGATTGGTTAACTGATGAGTGTAAAACCCCTGTATTATTAACTTGAACAGATGAGACATCTTGAAATATTCTTGGTGTCTCGCGAATAACATAATTCCCTTGTCCTTCTTGAGCACAATAATGTCCTAGGGAGCTATCTTTGACGGCTTCTCTTTCAGTTGTGTTCGTAAGCTTCTTTCGCTCCAATGTGCCCTTAAGCATGCTCACAACAGAGGAAATGTTGTCTAACTTATCGGCATTAGGTGTGTTGAAAGCAGAAGAGGATGAAACAGGTGGAGACATAAATGAGTTGAACTGGTTTGGATTGTCAAACATTGGAACATTGGCAAATGCATTTGGGTTTGGGTTTCCAAATTCCTGTTTCAAATTGTTGACAGCATGCTCTGTGACATTATGCATTGCTTCCATCCCGTATGGTGTTTGAGAGTTCTGCATGGCAACATACCTCCTCCTGCAAAACAAGTACCCTCCTTATATGAAACCAAGAAAAATTTTACCTACTCTTCCTAGTTAGTTTCTTTGCTGTAAAGCTACTATAAGTGGTCGAGGTGCGCACAAGCTGGCCCGGACCTCCGGTTATCCACAAAAAAAAAGAGTGCTAACAAATAAGATAAACTACATGGCTCGTTTGTAGAAAATCATACTATGGAAAAAAATGATACCGTAGTTCAGAGGATCGACTTCTTGTCATGGGTTTAGAACTATGGAACCAAGCCTTAGCCAAGTATAGATTACTAGCTTGCAACCCTTTGTCAACCGCAGTCCTGAAGAGAAAAGGAGCCAAAACTTCATCACCATCCATAGAATAAATTCCCACTCTTCAACCAATGTAAAAGTAGATTTACTGGAATTGAATGGACGCATTGGAGTTTGCACAAAATGAGAACTACGGCAAATAGTAAACTAGTCTGATAAAAACCTCCAACGATATAGCAAAATTACTGACTGAACCAGGAATAAGGGAAATGATCAGATTAAAGGTGTTGCAAGGACAAATTGACAGCTAAAACTATAGATTACCTATCCATCAAACTACTTTGATATATATATAATTGAGTAGAAATGCAAAAACAGTTGGTGATTTGATTGAAAATATCCAAAACTCTACGATTGGGCGTACAAATGTGACAGCACTTAGAGATCTACCTCATTGTATTTTGGGTGAGATCACTAGTTTGTTCATCAGCCATGTGAGTATTTTGTGGAAACGTAAATTCGTTGCTTCGTTTCTTCTGAAGTACACCACCAAGTTGAGGATTGGTTAAACTGGCTAGTTCTGTGGAAATCCTGCATTTAAAGCAGAATTTGTGTTAAGAAGTTGAAAAGTTGAAAACAAATAGGTTCTTGCTAATTCGATTGACTTTTTATCTCCTCATAGGATATCACAAAGAGTACAGATTACTGTAAACATGTGAGAACCAATCTCCATTTTACAAAAACTTACAGAGAATTACAGATTACACGCGCTCTATCAAGTATCAACCAACGTGAAACTCTTTAAATGTGACCTACTAACCTTCGGGATGCATTTTGAGTACGATTTGCTATGCTTGTTGAGTTATAGCCATGATTCTGCAGAACCAAAAAGTGTTGGGACAAAATCATGAAGCAAACAACAATACAACATACCACAAATTAACAAGATTGACAGCAACAGGAAAATTTTCAAGTCTCAACTTTTGATCTTCAGCTGTGATCACCCATTGTTCGATTTACTCCTTTTCCACATGTCATTTGTATGCATACAACTATACGTGAGAAGAGGCATTCACCATGCGGCCCTGGTCATAACTACTCGTATAAAAGTAATCACTTCGAAATGGACTCATTTGTGGCAACATGTTCTTTCCCTATGGCTGCGTTAAGTAAACTAAGGATATAAATCGTTCACAATTATGAAAAATGAGAAGCAAAGGAGAAAATCAAGCTATGATTTCACCAAATCTAGAAGAGGACTTGACCAAGGCATTCGTGTCTTTAATTTTAGATAGAAATTAAAAGTCATGCAAAAATCAAGTATGTTACCATATATAAATGATCATGCTCATATCACTAAACATTCATCTTGCTATTCAATTGTATGATAGGGAAATCAGAAACTCATAACACAAAATTTAACCATGGATCAATTAAACAAAGTCAGCAGAAGGAGATAGCACAATTGCTTGCCTCTCCATTTGTGAGCCAGCTTTTGAAGAGTTCCTCGCTATCTGCACGAAAATTCTGGCTTAGATTTTTAAAACCCAACATCTCCATGGATGGCGTTGGCATTCCAATCGAACTCTCCATCAAAGATTTGAAGAACAAGTCTTCACTTGTGTTCCTGTAAAAGTCCGAATATCCCCTTCCTTCGGTCTCCATCGAATCCTTTTCTACTTCAACCCTCCAAACAGCCTGAGATTCGGTTTCACGAATGAATCATTCCCTGATCTTCCCTTGATTCCAACATTGAACATATTACTCAATCATACTTTTTCAATCATGAACTTCCACCTAAGAATCACATGACATAGAATAAAACTAATTTTCCTCTCTAGCAGAAGTACTAAATTCTTATCCTGTTTGATAAGCTAACCCACTTATACCAAGATGTAGTCACAACCTTTAGGTTTATCCCCAAAAGAAATCCTTCTAGACCAGCAAAACAGGCAAAGTTCTTGAGACCGAAAATTGCAAATGGACTCAAACTCCGAGAATATACGTACAATAGTGAGCATATATTGGGCAATCACAGATGGGTATGATGGGTCACTGTATCTTGAAAACATCTACCTCCAAGAATTTTAGATTTGATGAATAAAAATGGTGATGTTTCTCTATTTGCTCAGTATTAGACAGGTATAAATGGCTCCTTGCTAATAACCCATATGGTGATTGAGAAGGAGACGAGCCGTCAAAGCTAAACTAAAACCAGAAAGCTATAGGAAAGGTGGAAGATACAAACTTCCAATTAAACCACCACAATATGATTATACAAGAAAAATGTTTCAAAACCATGTACAGAGACTACACAACTCCAGTGCATTTATATTTTGCTAGTTCCTTATACTATTTCTCATTGAACAATGACAAACAGATTGTGGGCATAACTAAGAAAGACGAAGACATGGAATCAAATACGTCATTTTTTACTTAGATTCCAAATCCCACCATTTTTTTTTTTCTTTTTGTCTGTTCTTAGAAACAATAGTTTACACTTCAGAAAGTTGAATCTTCCAAAGTTGACATTCAACAAGGGTTTTCATGTTTCATTTTCATTTTACCTCATAATATATACAAACTTATGAAATATGCGTGCATTACTTAGTGTGAACCTCTGTACGAGCAAGTAGCACTGCAAATAAACCGAACCAAGTGAGTGCAATAAAAGTTTAACAAGTTGAGCTAGCGTAGGTCTGAGTTGAGTTCGAGTACCTACCTCAACGAGCAAAAAATATGATACAGTTATTCCCAATGTACTAAACGAGAATAAAATTGGGGCCCGTGCTCAGTTCATTGAATAGATGAATCGAACTCAAGAGAACCCTTAAGGAGCCAAGCTTCAAATATTTTACAAACAACCCGGTCCATTAAACACTTATGTGGAACTAGGGGCGGCTGCACGTTGGTTTTTGGGCCTGGGTTAAAAAAATGCACTAGATTTTTGTATTTTTTACATGTAATTTGATTTTTCTTTATGTAGTCGACACTGAATTCATACGTAGCTTAAGTAAATGAAAATTCAATTAAATATGTGAGTAAGTAAATGATATTATCCCAACAAAACAAACTAATAGGCTCAATAAATTTCCAACCAAAATAAATATGTTAAGTTTATATTAGACTGTGGTATAAATAATTTTTATTATTATTTTTGTCGCCGCTCAACTAAAGTCTTGGAGCTGTCCTGTGTGGAAGTCATATTGAAGAAGAGGGGTTCAACGAAATAAGATATTTGGAAGTTGGAACTGGCCGGCGATTTTTTTGGAGTAAAATGGGCGAGGGGGGAGAGATGCACAGCACCGTGCTGTGCAACAGTGGCATGGAAGCGTCGGCACCTTTTCGATGATTGGAGACGTTTACCGTGTAGACCTCGTCGAGTAATACAAGTATGCAAAAAATCAAGTCGATCGGATATCTTCAAGTAAGTCATCGGAACACAAATACTTTGAAAACAAATGGACACAAACACTGAATCAAAACCACTTTTTCATGTTATTTGTGTCCCGATGAGGCACTTAAAGATATCCGATCAAGTTGATTTTTGGTACTCTTGTAGTAATTGACGAGGTTTACACGGTGAACGTCTCCGATCATCGAAAAAATGCCAGCGCCGCCGTGGGGATACATAGCACGGTGCTGTGCATGGGGATGCACAAATGTGAGAAGTTTTGGGCCGAATATGGACAAGGGGGAATGGGATGATGGAAGACATGAAAGGGACCAATGCAACTAAGGTTCCCAATTTATGATTAAATTGAGGATGTATCGCATGTAACATTGTGTACCCGAATACGTAAAAATCAAATCTTTCAGGTTCATTTCCCAACATCGAAAAGTAATTTTTGTTTTTTGAATCTCAGATTTCAGAGATGCTTTAATGATATGGAGTAATAAAAATAAGGTAACACATATATACTCTATGTCTAATCTTCTGGTTTGAATCCAAGAGGAATGTAATTTTTATTTTTCAAATGTCAGACTTTAGCGATACCTTGATGATATATAGTAATAAATATATTTACGATAAACTACTATAAAATCCTTTGTAGCACGTATAAATTGGATATGTTTAATCTTTCGGGTTCGACTCCTGGCAGTGGAAAGTAAATTTTGTATTTCGAATCTCCGACTTCAGAAATGCCTTAATGACATACTCCCTCCGTTCCATTTTAAATGTACCATTTGAGAAATATATATTTTCTTGGACGTAAAAATGTATCTCCATAGAACTTTTTAAAATTATATTTGCACCAATTTGGTGTAAGAAATTTAAAAATGATATAGACAAAGGAGTAGTATATTGTTTGGGATTTTGAAAATGCATGTATTCCTATAGTGGACATTTAAAAGAGTATGGACTGGAGGAAGTAATAAATATATTTACGATAAGATAGTATAAACTCGTATTAGCGCATATAAATTAGATATGTTCAATCTTTCGGGTTCGACTCCCGACAGTGGAAATTAATTTTTGTTTTTAGAATTCTAGACTTCAGAAATGTCCTGATGATAGAATAAATATATTTACAATAAGCTAGTATAAAAATTCCCATAGCACATATAAATTGGTACTCCTGAAAACACCTCCGTGTGATGCTTCATGGGTCTTTGTAGCGGGCATTGGTGGGGAACGATGTACTTGAAACAAGGACGCTACAGCCTACAGGTACAACAGAAGTTGACAGTACGGATCTCAACCGTTCCTTTCAGCAATCAATGATGTGGATTTGAAATACTTTTTGACTAGTAAGAGTACTTCAAAGAGTATTTTAAATCCGGACCGCCGAAAAACACTTTTGGACGGTGAGAGATTTGTTGACCACTTTTATTGTACATGTAGCATTTTTGTACTTGAAAGGCCCTTGGAGCGGCACATCACTTCATAATTTTTACTCGCATCCTTTCAGCCAACAGTGCAGTGATCATATAATGGGAGATTATTTAAGTGAATTTGATAGTCCTATCTGCCAATCAGTGATTTGAAATATACCCTCCGTCCCAATTTATTTTTTTATTTTGGAAAATCCAACTTGACAAAAGAATAAGATCATTATATTTAAAATTTTGAACTTTAAAAAAAAATGCTTTCCCACCAAAGTAGAGTAAGCAAGCAACTTGGCTTTTTTACTGGGTTATTATTTTTGTGATCTAACACTAAACAGTGAACGGTTCAGGTTATGTTTTTGAGCTTGGAAATTACTTAAATCCAAGGCACAGTAGTGCTTTCTTCTCCTTTCTTCTGAACGGTATCTATTATTTTCCACAGTTTTCATTGCCTGCTAAGGATAGTAGTTTTTGTTGTACTGCTTCGACAACTAACTATATGAGAGCATTTCCTTTTTTTTTTTTTTTTTTTTGGTCCATCGGAAAGCAAATAACAAATACAACATACAACCAAAATGAAGAGCAGCAACGCAGCGATCAACCCAAAGCCAATCAAGACCGGGTTCTAGAGAAGAGAGATTTGCATCCCCCTTCCACCGCTGGCGGGGTCTTACCTGCTGCCGCCGCCTCACGTCGCTCCGCTGCCGCCAAGCACCGTCTGACACCGCCTTCAACGAAAGCCAATGTAGCCGGGCCTCCAAAATGGTGATGATGCATCACAAAAATGAAGGGGAGAAAAGATCTCAACCCAAAAGCAGGGGAGAAATGATCTCAACCCAAAAGCATAAGAGATGGAAAGAGGAGAGGAGAGAGTGTGAAGATCTTAGGGGGGACTGAGGGTAAGGGAGGAAGGAAGGGAAGAAGAAGGGGGAAAAAAAGGAAGGGGGGAAGAAAGGGAAATGGGGGCGGCGGTGGGGGAGGAGAAAAGAGGGAAAGAAAAGAACCCTAAGGCTCCCACTCACTCTCTCTCTAGAATTCTAACATGCTATATATGTTGCTATAGCTACATTAAATGAAGCTCTAACACCGTGTTCGGTTGGGTTCTCTAAAACGGTTTTTGAAGTCTCTTTTGTGAAACTTGGTTTCCAAAACCTCTCTCAATTGTGGGGCCCTCCAAAGTTATTACACCCTCTCCTTTCTCTCTTTCTGCAATACGACACAACTGTGGGTCCCTCCATAGTTTGATGCACTCCTCTCGCCCTTCTCTCTCTCTACAATTGTCTATACTTTTTTTACTTTTCTTTTTTGTTTTGCGGGTAAAAACCAACGCAATTATTCTTTGCACAAAAAGTTAGAGACTTAGGTCAGAGACTTTTGGGGGAAATCGAACAACATCAGGTCTCAAAAACCGGTTTGCAGAACCTAAACGAACAAAGCCTAAAGTTCCTTAACCAATGATGAGCTAAAATACATGCTATATTTACCTATAACTATATATTCAACAAAATGTAGCACAAGAATATAGCTATTGCTATAATTTTGCATGCCCCTTTATATCTCTCTCTCTCTCTCATCATGTCACCCACAGATGCTCTTATAGCAATTTGACACTATCCATTGCTGTATTGTAGTAATAGCTATTCAAATTGCAACTCCACCACTAAAGATGCTCTTATAAGTTAAAATTCTGGCTGCGCTGCTTATGGTAGTAGTTCCTTGACCGGCAATTTGTCACTTGTTAAAGTTTAGTTTCTAAAACAAGTTTAACTACTAGAGGTTTTAAAACACACATAGGTATAACTTCATTTGAATTTGAAAACAACTAGAGCTTGATTTGGAAAGAAAATGATTTAACAGCACTTTTTGTTTTTTGCTGCAAATGAAAGTCAAAAGAATTAGACACCATAATTTCAACAGCATTTAAATCCCCCAGAGCATAAACCATTTTTTCAAAGTTGTAGCCAAGCTGTCCCCAGAGAGACAACACCCACCCCGTGTCCCTAAGTCGGTGTTCCAAAAGCCGGCACTATTTTACTTTGAAACATACTTATTATTTAGCACTAGTTAATTTAGTTTACTTATCAAACAATTTAAAATGGTTAAGATTCTCGACAATTTTCATCTGGACTGCACCCCATATAGTTCAGCTAATTTTTGCTCAATCCAACCCAAACCTCGAATGATCCAAACTGTTTATTTTGTTAGACTAGCCAAGTAAAACATTCATGTGTAAAATTAGATTGATCATACATTGGTAACATCCCGAATGGATCAAAGTTGTCTCGAGAATGATGAATGTTGTGTAAATTCACAAGTCATTTTTCTCGAGAGAATCATGATTAGATCGTGACGTTATCGGTGTACCATCAATCTAATTTTCCCTTGAACGTTTTACGCGGTAGATCTTATAAAATAAGCGGCTTGAATCGTTCGAGGTGGGAGGTGGGTCTGGATAGTTTAAACTAGCTAGTTGTCCAAAAAATTTTTTAATCTAATTGGTTATGTGATCAGGATGCTTAATGGTGAAATGGTTAATAGGGACATCTCTAATTCTCCATGCCAATTATCTAATTGCTTATGGTGAAACGGCTAATGGGGACGTCTCTGATTCTCAATTCAATTCCAATTATCGAATTGCGTATGTGATCAGGAGTTCCGTTCATTTGTCAAGAAACTAGTGACGCAAAACTCTTTCCGAGAAAATTATGGTGAGGTGAAGTAAAAGAAAATGAGGAGAAAGTTAGAAAATAGTACTTTGTTCGTCCCTTTTTAAGCGTGTTGATTCGTAAATCCAACTTATTAAAGAAATATCATCATTATTTTTTTCACATCAATTTTTACCTTAACTTTCCAAAATTATCCTCCACTTCTAGTCATTCTCTTTACCCATTAATTTTTCAAAAGGGCAAAATAATAATTTTACAAACTTTTACCCATTAATTTTTCAATACACATAGTTATTAAGGGACAACCCAAAATAGAATACTCAATAATTAAAAGGGACGGAGGGAGTAGTTTAATTAGGTAAAAATTAATGGAGAAGCAAAAATTCCTTCAAAATCTTGTGATTTGTGCACGATATGTTTTGAGGGAAAACTAATTATAGTGGAAAAGTTAGAGATTTGGGTCTCACAACTTTCCCGGTAACACGTAACTGAACACATTAAAAATATAGGAAAACTAAACATTCCCGTACTTTCTTTTTCTTTCCCTGCAACTGAAGGGGACTACATGAAAACTTAAACTAGTTTTCCAATTTTTTTAATGTAATTGCTTATTTGCTTATGTGATCAGGATGCTTAATGGTGAAATGGCTAATGGGGACGTCTCTAATTCTCAATGCCAATTATCTAATTGCTGTCCCTTCCCTTCCATGACTATCTTTACTTTTTTTTTATATATATTTTAAGTTATTTTCAAAACAAGAATTTGTTGCTTAATTTATTGGTTATTATGAAGTAATTTCCAACTAAAGAAATAGCAGGCTCTATCACAATGACTTCACAAGACCTAGCCATCCAATAACTGCTTCAAAGTTGGAGAGAAACTTCAAAAAGCCGTCCAAGCTCGCATACTAGTTTTGTTTTTTAAGTTCATCATCATATAAGCAATTTAATTTGTAAAAATCACTAGTTAAACTCGCATTGTTAGCCACACGATGGAACGTTGTTGTCTTCTAATTCATTCTTTTAATTATATTGATTATCTGTTTTCTGGTTTAAAATCTTAGTCAATAATACGGCAATCGATGTCCTATTAATTTAATTTTTCGCTTGAACGTTTTACTCAATAAAATCTAAAACCAAAATGTTCGGATGACGACAACGATAACGATGGATGAGATCGACCCCTCTGAGGCGCATCACAACATTTTCAGCAATTCTCAAGTCAATGATGGCCCATCCGGTCGAAGACAAGCCATCCACATTGAAACTAGGAGATTCACAAAAAAAAAAATATTTTCTTGCAACCTAACCCCAAGAAATCGAATCCTGATCAATTGTGTGGGAAACAAACCCACCAACTAACCAACCAAATAGACTAACCATTTTGTGAAGTTGAGAACGTGAGCCATGTTATGACTCTTTCCCAAAACGCGCTAAAGATTTAAAATAACACGGTTTTTTAAGATAACCTTCAAGATCATGCTGGACCGTAAGAGCGAAAAAAGAAAAAAAAAGGTCAATAAGAAAATAAAAAAGTGAAGTTGCTGAAGTCATATCTTTAGCCATGGACCCCATCATTCTAACTCTTCCTAAATTCTTTATCCAAACACAATACTAAGTAAATCAAATTTGGAACGTAGGAAAATTGGTGGTTTCAGTAGACGTGCCTAGCCCAGTTGCGAGCATATGCATGTCATGTCTTTCATTGTCCGGTGACAAGTACATGTCATTTTATGAACACATGTCATGTTTCCGCCAATAACCTAAAGAATGACTACCAAAAGGCGTTGAAGCCAAACTTGCAACAGGGCTAGGCAAGGGCGCATGACACGACACAACTTGTGCTGAGTTGTTTGACTTCGATGCCTCTTGGTACCACATCCTCTGGATAATTTTTTGGGCTATTACCATGTGATGTGCTAGTACAAGGCACCAAAGCCAAACGACTAAACATAAATCATTTCGTGCCTTGCCTAGCTCGGTGGCAAGTACATGCCATGCCATGCCTTGCCTGGTGGCTGGCAATTGTTTTTACCAACGGGTATTTCGGTTGCTGAGTAACTCCGAGGCAACCTTATAGAAACACACGGCGTTTATTTACCACGGTTTTTACATTTTAGTAACTACTGAGGGTGACACGGGCGCCTTTAGACAAACATAGACAAATTTCAGTACCCAGAACCCTAAATCTATATACGAAACGGATGTAGGTTTCTGTGAGTACCTACTTGTGTGCTCCATGGGCAAAACGGATGGAGATCAAATTCCAAAATCCCAGCAATGGATTTTCATAACTGACTACTTAGGAAACATCCCTCCTTTCAAACTCGGTAAAAATTGTTTGCAAGCTGAACAAAAATGACCAAACATTCTCTGCCCAATATTTCCAAATTTGGGAATTGTCTTTTTTTGGTAATTTAACTTTCATTGACAAAAAACACCGAAACAAAGATCAAATGGGCATACCCCTGAAGTGATACATCAAAACAAACTGGAGGCCTAGACGTCAATGGAAACAAGCCTGTAGCACAAACCTGAACAAAGCTAAACACAATAGGGACAAAGGCAACAAGCATTATAGAGTAAGCTTCTATTAAGAACCCTAACTTTCCAACTCGACATCCATGGTTTACTTATCAACATCCGTCGTCATCTTCTCCTCACCAAACTCCACTCTATCACCAAACTAGGAATGTAGTTTCACATCACAATAAATCTCATTATTACCAACTTTCGATGTGTGTTTTAACTTCATGGTTTAGTCTATTTGAATGTGTAGAGAATATGCATTATAGAGTTTTTCCTCCTCTTCTTTATTCAGCGACCTTGGGCATGTCGGACAGATCTTTTTCTTCATGCACTGAACTATGGTTGCCCTCTAACTTTGGTGCTCTTTAATACCTTCATACAAGTAAAAAAAGACTTTTGAGAGTGGGAACTTCCTTGGTAATCTCATAGTACAAGCTGTGCGTGTTTGTTCCTTGCAGGTTTTACGTAGGTTGCCTATAATTCATGGTTTATGTTTGTTGTAGCCTTGTAGGTATCAATAGAGTCAATTGGGATCTTGCATTGGCTTCAATTTCGCCAAAGTAGGAATGCCTCAGGCCACTTGTTCTCGCGTCCTATGGTATACAAAAAGATTGTTGTGTTTATTGGCGATGAAGGATTTGACAGTCAAATACTTCTTTTGGAGTAGGCGATTGTCAAATCCTTCATCGCTTACATCTCTTTTTGAATACCATACCGAGCCATAGGACGTGAAAACAAGCGGCCATAGGCATTCCTACTTTGGCAAAATCGAAGCCAATGCCAGATCCCAATTCACCATATTGATACCTACAACAAACATAAACCATAAATTTATAGGCAACCTAAATAAACCTGCAAGGAACAAACATATAGCTCGTACTATGAGATTACCAACGAAGTTGCCACTCTTTCACTTGTTTGAAGTATTAAAGAGCACCAAAGTTAGAGGTCAACCATAGTTGAGTTCATGAAGAAAGAAATATGCCCGACATACCCAAGGTCGCTGCATCAAAAAGAAGAGGAGAAACTCTATAATGCATAATCTCTACACATCCAAATAGACTAAACCATAAGTCAAGACTCATATCGAAAGTTGGTAATAATGAGATTCATTGTGATGTGAAACTACATTCCTAGCTTGGTGATAGAGTGGAGTTTGGTGAGGAGAACACAACGACAAATGTTGATAAGTAAACCATGGATGTCGAGTTAGAAAGTTAGGGTTCTTAATAATAGGATCCAACCGTAGGGACAAAGGCAGTAAACTAAACAAAAAATGACCTAACAATATCTATTTTGTTTACGCACAAATGCGCGCAGAGAGAGAGAGAGAAGGGCAGACACATCAAAGTCTTTCAGACAATTCTTTCTTTAAAGGGAAACAACAGAGAATTGCAAAATCTGAAAAACTTCTGAACGACGATGCTGCTAAGCATTTGCTCCCGTCTGGCCCAATAGGGGTAGAACTCCAGCTGCAGGGACATCAGAATGAAAAGCTGAACCATTGGCTAATTGTCAAGCCTTGACTTAAGTCGCCTAAAGAAAAAAAATTAAAAGCAAAAGAGAAAAGAAGAGAACGTTTATTGCGAAGTTAAACTAACCAACATGCACATCACTCAACACAAACTAAAGCCACCAAAACAGCAACAAGAAGAAAGAACTGATATTGTGAAGTTTAACTAACCAACATGCACATCACTCAACATTGACTAAAGCCACCAAAACAGCAAGAAGAAGTAAATATGACCAAATCTTATAATATAGACCTTAAAAGGGCCCATTTGTTGAGAAAACGAGGGGATAAGCGGTGACATAAAGAAGGTGTTTATCCAATTGGAAGGGTCTTAACTAGTCTCACCTCTCACACTAGGGTTAGCTAATCCAGGGTAAAATGGCCAAATTACCCTTTATTTGTTTTTTTTTTTTTTTTTTTTGATGTTCTCAATGCATTGATTTAATGAGTACAACCAAGTAATTTCTCACATTATCCACTCTTGTCCACCATATCAACTACAATTCAAAGTACTGTATAAGTTTATCCCCCTCCTCTACAAATCTCCCCTTATAATATATCCACCTCTTATTCACCCTCCTTCCTTATCCACCCAAAGCCTTATCTGTCCGACAAATGAGCAGTCAAGTATAACGTAAACACATGCATTTTTCCCATGTATTTGGGGTTGGAACGCGGAGAAAACGTATGTTGTTGCCTCTCCCATGTTTTCCCTTTTCCCTCAAAATATATTAAAGTTAAAACAGCCTGAACAACATAACAAGGAATGCCCCGTCCAAAAGAAATTATCCTTATCAGGGCCCCCTTGAAAAGAGGTTGTATCACCTACCTTTGCAGTTAAAAATGTTCTATCATCATGTTTAGATCTTCACTTCTTGGTCAAACGGAGAGGCAACATCACAAGCAGCCAAATACCCACTTATGTGCATTTTGTGTAGTTAAATTGCAATTATTGGTGACGCGCCTATCAGATAAATAATACTCCTTGTGTCCTATTTGGTTTGTTTATTTTCAGTAATCTGACCTTTAATGAAGCAATGATTTATGCATTTTCATGACTAATATTTTCAAAAAATCAACCAAACAAAAGGTCTCAAATAATTTCTTTTTATAAACTAGTGTAGTAAAATCTGCAGAACTATTCATAAAAATACAATATCGTTTATCACTTTCAAGACAAGGTTTTCGAAAAATGGGCAAACAATATTGAGCAGAGGGAGCAATGGTCAGTGGTGCAGTGAGAAAAAAGGAAAAAGAAAAAAGGCTTCCCCACTGCAAC
This sequence comes from Vaccinium darrowii, assembly GCA_020921065.1. Taxonomy (NCBI): domain Eukaryota; kingdom Viridiplantae; phylum Streptophyta; class Magnoliopsida; order Ericales; family Ericaceae; genus Vaccinium; species Vaccinium darrowii. Next base: position 4,558,586 of record CM037152.1, on the reverse strand, counting down.
TTCCATTTCCCAATTTTAACATAGTTATAAGCAACATTTGGGATGGCATAAAAAACAAAAAGAAAACCCAAATTGGCTTACCTGTATTAGTGGCCTCCAACTAATATATCTCATCATCAGGGATATCTGGCAACAAGAATGTTTTTTCATCAGCGGCTCTGTAAAAGGGACTCGTCACACCTTTCGGAACAGGCATAAGAGGAATAACGCTATCTCTATCAATAACCCCATCAATCACTCCATATTCAACAGCTTCTATAGGAGACATGTAGCGATCTTTATCAATGTCTTTCTCAACTTCTTCCAATGTGCGCCCAGTGAAGTCGGATATAATTTTTATGATACTAGCCTTGTTTTGCATGAGTTCCTTGGTTTGAATTTCCACATCGCTAGCCCCCCCACCTGCACCTCCCATAGGTTGATGCATCATTATCCGTGTATTGGGCATCGCAAAGCGCTTGCCTTTAGTGCCGCCACCAAGGATTATAGAAGCTGTTGATGCTGCAATGCCCATTGCAACTGTAGACACATCAGCCCTTACAAGCCTTATGACATCGTAGAGAGCCATTGTCGCGCTGATAAACCAAACAAGCAGAAACAATTAGGAAAGGAGAAGGGAAAAGTAGTGCGCAACCAAGATAATAGGTCATCAGTTGAATTATTACAGGTTCCCCCAGCTTCATGGGTCCAAACATGTCTTTGTTTTATATATTTAAATACATACATGTGTAGTAGTAGAAACTACGGAATCTTAGACACAAACGAAACACCTAGGGAAGGCAATCTTGACCAGACCGTCAGTTACATGAACCCTTTGGTGCAGTTTGTAACCATTCTTGTGCTTTTGGTTTTGGTTTTCTATGTTAACCAAACCTAACCGAACCGTAACCATGTCTGAACCGTTACATAATTGCATAAATACACCATATATACACACAATTCCACACAATACAACAGATTTGGAATGGATACTGGCTGGAAAGCTGGATTTGCAGCTGGAAGTTGGAACCATTAGTTTATGTTAGTTCACATTGCTTTATGCTTATTACTTTATGTTATTATGGGTGTTAAGTGTGTTGGATATTCAATTTGTTGGCTTTTTTGGATATTTTTTGTTGGAAATTCAGTTTTTTGGCTTTTGGTGGATACTTTGTTGTATATTATGCGTCTTAACTCTATTAAAAATATTGACCACTGGTTTCGGTGAAATTCAAACCGAACCAGTTCCCGTGGTTTTCCGGTTGTTTTGATTTTGGTTTCAGTTTTGGGTATTAGATTCGGTTTTGGTTTTGCCAATAACCGCACCGAACAGCACTGTTGCCATCTCTAGAAACACATAGCAAATTTTAAGGAAATAATTGGGATCTAATGTTACTATGTGAGTGTATACCAACAAATCCACTGTTTCAGGAAATCTAAAACCCACATCTACAAAAAAAAATCACGGATGAATTGCTTATGTTATATACTGAGGCTTTACACAATCTCTTTTCTAAATTTTAGAACGTGAATGTCTAAGAGGAAAATTTATGCAATACAAGCAACAAACAGACAATAGAAGGGAATGATGAGCACTCAAGGAAATCACCTACTGAAAGAAAGATGCAAAACACTCAAGGACAGAAGAACATGCTATTAACAAAACAGAGACGTTACACAGAATGACCAGCGAAATACATAATATATCAAGTCATGAGCGCCGAGAGTTGAGGTAAAGACTGACGAAATTTGGGCCTGATAAGTTTCAAAATAAAGCCATACAATTGAAATTTCCACACAGAATGACCAGCGAAAAACATAATATATCAAGTCACGAGCACTGAGAGTTAAGGTAAAGACTGATGAAATTTGGGCTTGATAAGTTTCAAAATAAAGCCATACAATTGAAATTTCCACACAGAATGACCAGCAAAAAACATAATATATCAAGTCATAAGCACCGAGAGTTAAGGTAAAGACTGATGAAATTTGGGCTTGATCAGTTTCAAAATAGAGCCATACAATTGAAATTTCCACGGTGGGGCATCGAGATCCCTAAAAAGTACTCCCTCCGTTCCATATTAATGTTCCACTACAAAAAGTCGTGCCATTTTTCAAATAAAAAAATGAACTACTTCCGTAAATCATTTTTTGAATTTTTTCACACCGAATTAAAGTACTTGACAAGTACTTTAATTCGGTGTGAAAAAATTCAAAAAATGATACACGAAAGTACTTCATTTTTTATTTGAAAAAAGGTAAGAAAGAGAAAGTAGGGACATTATTTAGGAACGGAGGGAGTATAACAGGAAACAAACAAGGGCAACATGTTATGCAAGATCACATATAAAAGAAACAGCAGATGACTCTAAGTTGCAGAAGAAACATATTCTACACCAAGCACAGGGGTGCGGATGCAACAAATTGAACTTGAGGGGGGTGTAGCCACATATGGCCCAAACCACAGGGGTATAAGTGAAGTTTGCCCTACAATATATGCTTGCGCACGCGCACACACAGAAAGAAAGGGAGAGAGAGCTTCAATCGATTGTTGATCGGTCTAGGGTTTCCTGCATTTTTTTCCCTCTTCGTTGGCTTCGAGATGTGTTGTGATAGTTGATATAGATTAAATTACACTAAAACCTGAATATTTAAACAATCATCCCTCCGTCCCATAATTTTAGTCCTTTTTGAAAGTTCCAACCTTTTAAGGGTACGCTCATTTAATGCCCTTCAAGTCACATCAAAAGGTACCTTTTACCAAAATTGTCCTCTATTTCAAATTTTTGAAAGTGATCATACCCCTTTGTGGAGGATATTACTGGAAAACTATAAACATTTTGTCTTTCACTATGTAAAGTGAACATGCATTTTGGGACATCCCAAAATGGAAAGATGAACCACAAAAATGGGACGGAAAACTGAGACATCCCAAAATGGAAAGATGAACCACAAAAATGGGACAGAAAACTGTGACATCCCAAAATGGAAAGATGAACTAAAGTGAACATGCATTTTGGATCTTTCAATCTACCCCCGTTGTGTCCTTGTACATCCCCCCCAAGGGTGCAGCTATCTATTTGGAGAGTTGGTGCTTCATACTCCCTTCACCCAAATTTCTTGTCCACTTTTCGGCATGCGTGTCATTTTTCAATTGCTTATATCTTTCAATCTATAATGTTTTTTTTTTTATTGTTTTGAAAATGATGTTTAATAGAACTCACTGAGAACTATCAAACAAGATCCATATTGAATACATAAAACATTATACATTTGAAAATATGAACCAGTTTTTTGAGGGTCATTAAAAGTCAAAATGGACAAGAATATGGGGCAGAGGGAGTAAATGTAAAGCATATAAAAATGTCTCATCAAGCTAACTTCATCGGTTGATAAAAGAGAACAATATTTCATTATTTCTGGTTGGGGTACAAACCAAGCCAAACCAAAGAAAGCCTCAAGTCCCAATCAGTTGGGGTGGGCTACATGAACCCATTTTTCCATTGACCTCTATCAACGGCATCGTGTTCCTTGTTATTCAAAAACCTATATCCTTTCATACTACGGTCCCTAATATCTTCCCACCTTAATGTCACCCTCAACCGTAACAATATCACTCTTCCAAACTACTGCATCAGTTGATCTACGATAGACATGTACAAATCACGTTAATCTATTTTTTCTCATCGTATCTTCTATTGGTGCTACCCCTACCATTCTGCATATGTTTTTGCTTTAGTTCTATCCCACAAGTCTCACAACACATCCAAATCGACACTCTCATTTCAGCTACACTTACCTTACTCGCACGTTTTTTAGTAGTCCAACACTCTATGCCATACAAACAGGCCAGAGGCTTTAGAGCAATACGGTAGAATTTTCAATTCAAGTCTTCAACTATGCAGGTATCTTACTCGCACAACATTCCTAAAGCACCCTGCCACTTTATCCATCCAACTTGAATTGTCTGTGTAATATCAACTCCAATCTCTCCATCTTTATTAACAATTGAGCCAAGATACCTAAAATGTCCACTTCTTGGTAATTCCTAATTTTGGAGGATCACAGTCAACAAACACTAGCACTTAGACCACCGCCAAACCTACATTCCAAGTACTATTTTTTACTCCTAGTGATTCTAAATCCTTTTGACTCAATGCTTATTTCCAAGATTCTAATTTAGTATTAACACCTCTTGCAGTTTCATCTACAAAGACATTATCAATTGCAAACAACATACACCTATCATCCTGAATATGTCTTGGTCAATACATCCATAACTAAGGCAAAGAAGTAAGGGCTCAAAGCAGACCCTTTGTGTAATCCTACTATGACTAGAAATTCGTTGGTTTCCTCTACTGGAGATCTAACAATAGTGGCAGCACCTTCATGTTCTTAAACACATCAGTATCGGAGTATCCTCTCCAAGACCTACTATAACGTCAATAGGCACCTAATCATATGCGTTTTCCAAGTCCATGAAAATTCTGTGAATGTCCTTTTCTCTCTATAAACTTTCCACTAATGGGACGAAACTTCTTGATCTTGGCGGAAAATCTTTTCATCATCATCCTTACCAAGAGATGCTATAGGGCCACGTGGGGCCACGTGCTCCCACTCAAAATCAAAAAATTGTATTTATATCTCTATATTGTCAATACCTATAGAATGTCACTCTTGTTATATAACTAGAAAACAAATAGACATATCTCATTTCAAGCCTCAACTTATTTCGCACAAGGTTGACTGATTTTTTTTTCCTTGTTCTATAGTCACAAAAGGAACATGTTTAAAAAAAGTCACTAATGGAACAACTTCGTTCTAAAAAATCTTTCGAGCTCAAATGTAAACACATAATGCACAAACTTTACCGTTGTTCTAAAAAATCTTTCTAGCTCAATTGTAAACACATAGTGCACAAACTTTACTCTAAAAAATCTTTCGAGCTCAACTGTAAACACATAATGTACAAACTTTACCGACCCAAATTTAAATTATGTGCTTATTTTTAGACACTTGTTGTAAGAATTTTGCACAATAAATTTTTGTAGCTAGTAATGATTCCTAAATATTAACTTGTTGCACTTGATTCCAAACATAAATTCCCACTGCTATGATCAAGAGAGTTCCCACTACTTCAAATTTTTTTACTTTTAGGACACTTGTCGTAAGATTTATGCACTATAGATTTTCGTAGCTAGCAATAAACAAGAAGTTCTCGTTACGATTGATTGCAAAAAAAATGAGTGCTCCCACTGCGTCAAATTTGTACGCATCGAATTCCTAGGTAAAAAAAAAAGAAAAAAATCCTAGGTCCGCCACTGCCAAAAAAATGCACGTACCTGAGCGACCCACCGGGTGAATTGATGAAGAGCTTGATATCTTTAATTGGGTCTTGAGCGTCCAACAGCAGCAGCTGACTGATAGTACAGTCGGCCACAAAATCGTCGATTGGGTATCCCAAGAAGACGATCCTCTCCCTCAGCAGCATCCCCATGACGTCGCCGTCGCCCCCCCTCCTGGCCGATGGCGGCGCCGGCGGGGCCGACATGTAGAGAGGATTGTTGACGACGGCTAGGGTTTTGAGGGTTTTGGGTAATTGGTGGGAACCAAGTGAGCAGCCGAAAGATTGTGGGGATGTGGAAGGTCGGAGAGAGAAAGCGGGGGGTTTGGAGAGACGGGTGTTGAGGGAAATCAAGTGAGAGGAGAGAGATAGGGCTTCCATGGTCAAGCCGGGAGAGAGAGAGAGTGTGTTGAGAAGGGGGAGAGGAGAGATATGGCTGGATTAATCCCAGAGGCTTGGTAGGTTGGGTACATTAAAAAAAAAAAAACCAAGAAATGTACAGATGAGAACGCATTCGACGGGTGAGATTCTTAATACTGTATCGGATGAAAACGTATCCGACGGGTGATACTATTTAATATACCAGGTGAATCTCACTCGTCGGATACATTTTCATATTTAATTTCATGTTTCCTCACACTTTCCCAACAATTCTCTAATGAGAGGAGGTGAGAAATGAAAGAGGAAATGAGTTTAAAAAATTCAGGCAGACTATTTCAAGTGGATTAAAGCAAATTTGGACTGTTTTAAGCAAATTAGTATGCTTAATAATTTAAGCAAAAGCCTCCTGTAAACAAACTCGAATATAAAGCACAATTTGAGTAATGCAGTTTCTCAAAATAAGTCATTTGACTTTTCGGGTTTGTATTTATTTTATAAAAAAAAAAATCATGTCTGATCTCGTTCGAAAAGTAAAAAAAAATCATGACTTTTACCTAATTATTTTAAGGAATATCCAACTTTTAGCACTTTTGACCCGGCTAAAAGTGTTAAAAGTCATAATTTTTTTTTTTACTTTTTTGATTCCTTTCATTGAGACAAACTCATAATCTACAAATACTTTACGAAAACCTAATAAACGCGAATTTTTTTAATAAAGATAAAACTCGAACCTCTTCGTTTGGAAGTTAGGGAAAGAAAGAGAAAAGAATTAAGAAGGAAATTGGAGAGAAAATTGAAGAGAAAATGAAAGGAAAGTTAGATAGGAGTTTGATTATTTTCCTCTCTCTTCTTGAAGAACCAAATAAAGGAAGAGAATTTTTTTTAATTTTCCCTGCCTTCCCATTTCTTTCCCCAACAACCAAATAGAGCCCCACTATGATAAGAGTTTGAGTCAAAGATAGAAGTAGTTTAAAGGATTTTACTAGGAATTTCGTTCGAAGTCAATGAAAGTGAGGGAAGAAGTTGCTCTTATTCGGTTATTTTCGTTATAAGTGGATTGATAAAAGTTTTGAATCATTATAATTAAATTAAATAATTTTCTTGACGAAAAATAAAAAAGTACTCTAAAATTTTACAGACTAAATTAGAACAGTTCTGCACAGGAAACTAAATTAAACAAAGTAAAACTTTTTACATTTTTAGATCTAAATAAGATTTCAACAACTCGCTCTACCCCTTTTTAAACGTGTAACTTTGTAATTTCAACTAATTAAAAAAACATCGTTGTTATGCCTTTCTCATCAACTTTTACCAGCAATTTCCGAAATTAACTTCTACTGCTTCCCATTAACTTTTCACCTAGGAGTATTAACTTTTAAAAAAGTTCAAAATAAGAGTACAAACTTGAACAGTCCAAAATGGAATACTAGACTATTGGGATGAGAGTGAGCAATACATGAGAAATGCATGTGTGATGACGTGGCAATTGTAGAGGTTTCAAAATGAGGATGATCAAATTTTATCCCACAATAAATCTGGAAGATTCAATTGTCAAAGAGACACAGGAAAATTAGCTTCTTATTATGATTAATGAAGTGAAAAATTAGGACTTTGGCATTTTGGTGAAGTCTGTTATGAGGCTCAAGAATTTGAACCAAAATGCTTTAAGATCAAAGGTTCCCTTCCCTCCATTTTGAAAAGCATGACTAACCCAGTTTGGCAAGTGGTGAATCACAAAAACAGATACAAGAACCGATAAGAATACGGATCTGGGGATCGTGTGTGCGGATGCCGCACTATAGGATCCCCAATTCCAAAGAGAACGAGTTCTGTTTATTTGATCATCTAAAGTTAGAAATTAAATTATCAAAAGAAAAGAAACAGATAAAAAACACCAGTTCCGAATTTTTTCTTATCACGAGTTACATGAATGTTTCGAGTTTATCGTTACTTGCCGTTTCCATTGTCTCTTGCTTCGACAAAAATTCTGCTACTCGTATAACTTGCCAACCGTATTCATAAAAATCAACTAATCATCACAACAGAAAGGAAAAAAAAAACACAATTTTACACTGCTTATAGTCGGCAGAGCTTTGACAAATGATCGCATCCTTCGTAGACTTCAAGTCCGGGCTGGTTCAGTTCATCTTCAGTGAAGCAAGCACAGCGCTTACTCACTTTTCCTGTTATAGCCATCTCCAGCGGCCTTTGAACTAACCTCGGATAACCTTTATCGCACCAGACCTGAGCAAAATAGCGGAAATTTGAGAAAGAGCTCAACAAGGTGAGCGGAAATTTCGAATACATTATTCCCCCAAGGCCCAAAGTTTTGTAGTCTTTTTTCATTTGCAGTTTGGTTCTTAAAAGTGGATTCGTAACTCAACACCCAACCACGTTAACCTTCTTAAAGAAAACTCTGATGTCAATGCTATAATAGTGGTCAGTGGATGCATTTCCAGAGTGGAGAATGAATACTCCGTTGGAGGCACCATGGAGTCTGTTCTCAAATCATGAATCGCGTCGAGTTACCTATAAAGGTTAGTGGAAATGGTCTCAGGGCTAGGAATTTTGTTACGAACAAAAATTTAGTGGTAATACAACCCAGGTTTCCTTCCTAATGTGGGAGTCGGGGATAGTGTAAGGTCGGTTAATACTGACCATGGTGATTTTACATATAGGTCACCTTGGAATGTCATCGGAAGGCATCATGCTCTACTGCTCCAGTATCCTAGCACAAGGTTATATTGGTCCTGACACCAAGTCCGTTGATGGTCATTTATTCAATGGCTTGTCTTGCTTGGAATATTGGCTCCATTGATAGGCTTGCTAATTGGGGGGTTATAGCTGTTAGTGACTATTTTCTCCATCAGCTATAGCCTATATGTATAATAAAGGGATTGTGAAGTTAGTTACAACCTCTTTTTCTCCCTTTGTTTCTCTTGCCTCCGCAAATCCCCACAAATCCGGGAGCTAAACACAGAGGCCATGTGGTTTCTTACTGACTGGACGGGATAAGTATACGGCGATTAGATTAAAGATTGTACCTCTGAACCTTCTTCCTGACTCCACCTTGAATTGCAGGTAGGTAGTTTAGCTTCTTCATTCTTCTGTTTCTCCATCAGCTGGGCACCTCTAGCGGCCTTTGCTTCAGCACCTTTCAAGTACTTCGTGGGATTCCCCTCGCTATCATAGTAACGACCAACTAGCTTGCCAACAAATCTGACAATCACGAAACAAGACGATATGAATTCGAAGCAAATGCAGCCCATTTTTGTCAAAATCTAAAACTCCAGCTTTGTAGGAATATCTTCCAAACCATAAAGGGGAAAATTGGCAAGCTTATTTAAGAACATCCAAGAACGCGTTGAAATAGATCATACAAGGAAAATACACCGAGTTAGATAATCAACTAACAACACTAGAATATACATTTTTGGAATTGCATTTCCATTTCCAAGTTGCACATTATTTTCATGAAATTTATAACTTCTATACTTCAATGCTACAGACTTTCTTTTGCGTGCACGAGGCACAAATGTCATGAACATTTAGCTTCTACTTTCACAAATCATCAAATCATACTATCTACACCATGCCATGCAACAACAAAAATATGTTAAATTTCAGTTATCTCATTCACTTGGTAGATGTTTTATGCCCTTCTGAATAATGTGAAAGCTTATAACAGGAAATGTTTTGTGCCAGAGAGTCCTGTTCATTATAATATTTGCGAATACATCGTTTGTGCCAAAAGAGTCCCGTTCGTCATATTATAACAGAAATTTTTTCTTTTTCAGTTAACTTCAAGCTTCCAATTACTAATAGAATCTCTGCAAAAAAAAAAAAAAACAGATAGTCAATGCATACTCACATGTACGTTTTGAAGTAGAAATCTCGCCATTCAACAACACTCTTCACCTGCAGACATAAGCCTTGAAATATCAAACTTGTAGAGTTGCCAAAGAAGCAAAGGAACTAGCATTAGGTTTGGCAATACACCTACTATAATGATGTACCAACCTAAAAGCCAAGACAATAATCTTTGGGATGGGGACAAAGGAAACTAAAAGATCGTTATAGAAAGTGCAAGTAATGGCAGGTATTACACAACACAATCATCCTACTTTTCCGATTCCATTTGAATATGATTATAATACAAGGATAGTCAATGGACAGATTATATCGAGCAGAATTTGGAGACGCTTATTAGTTTCAGACTTCAGAATTGTGTAGAGACCAGAGAATTTTCCAGGGGGAAAAAATGAGGGCAAAATGCAACTGTGTTGCACATGTAAGTAGGATAATTAGAAACTAATAAAACTGTAATGATTACCTGATTGCTGGACAAACCATGCAATGAATCAGTGAGGCCATCTCCTGTATTCAGATAAAGATAGGAAGATGCTATGAAAGAGAGTAATTGATGATTTTGGGACTCTAGTCATGAAGATATAAATAAGTGCTGCCATATGCGACTTTAGTGATAGAAGTTCTGTACATGCAGAAGTTAATATTAGTTCATAAAAAGTCAGAGAATATCCTTCTTCACACTATTATCCCCAAAGGCTGCAAAAATCCTTGAGGAAGCACTTGTATTCCAACAAGACTATCTGGTTTTACTACCCTTTTTTTTTTTACAAACTTCCTGTCAAAACCGAATTTTTAAACCAAAACCGATCATTTTGAAACCAAAGAAATTTTAGGAAAAGCTATGATTTGATTTGGTCTTCAACTAAAAGTCCAAAACCCATTTCGAGACGGTCATCAAGTGAATATAAAAGTCTGACAGATATGCTTGGAATGTTATGAAAAGGACACACAGATCTGATTGAAATGCTGAAGCAGAACTTGAATACCAATGCACACCATATCTTAAGTGAACCAAAGGATTATCAAACTGACAAACTAAAACTTGTAAGTTGACCATTAAAAGCAAATAAATAAATACGCGATTAGAATTTTACCTGTGAAATTTCCTGAAACAAATGCACGAGAAGCATCCCTGGAATCATCAAATTTCAAAAGCAGACAAGTCTCGTTAAACAAGTAAGACACGAATCAGAACAAAAAACAAACATGCAATTGAATTTCTATCTACCCAAAGCCAAAAGCGATTGACTGCTTGTGCTTAACCAAAATAATACTCAAGCAACTAATTTAGGGTATCATAGTAATCCGCTGACAGCAAATGTAACTAGATCTTACTATGATTGAAAATTTATATCAGCTGGCAACCACCTCAAGGACAAATATACGTTCAGATTTAGCATGTGCAGTTTTCTCGATAACTCAAGGTATCGAGCCAATTTATGTGCACCTCAAACAATTGCAGCGGTCAATCTCTCCGTCCACTAGCAGGGGATGCAATTAAAGTCAGGGCACAGTCCGTATGAACTGGCCCCACAAGAATAGCACCAGAAAGTTTCGAAGTTTTGACCACCAGGTCAAGCCCTTAGTTTCCAACCGTGTAGTTAACATCAATACCCAATATGTAATTGAATAATTTACTGGTTCAGCGATTCAAAGGACTGAAACAGAAGAACAAAAGAGCTGGAAATGAAAGCACAAACCTTCCAGCAAAATGATTGTAACCCCCTCCTGCTCCATAATGACTTTTTCCCTTTGTAACATCAAATACAGAGCTGATCATTCATCACCAAAACAACCAAATTAATTCATTGATATTAAGATTGACTATGATTACACATGTAAGGGAGAGAGGGAGGGAGGGTACCCAAGAATTGCTAAAAGGATGGGTAACCCATCATCGGTGCCATTATAGAGGGCCAAATTTTGAGCAGTAAACAATCTCTGGCAAAAGTAGCAGGGAAAAACAAAAAGTTCAGAAAGTAATCGAATTATGCTATGCAGCTAAAACCCAATTGATATATACGGAGATTAAAAGAAGACGTTTATGGAGAGCTGGGAGAACAGACAAGGAGAGAGAGAGAGAGAGAGCAAACCGGTGGAGGAGGAGGAGTAGCTGGAGGTGGGTTGAGAGGGAAGAATCTGATGAGGAGGAGAGAAACCAGAAGGAGAGAGATAGAAGCAGCGATTCCCAGAAGGGGGGAAGACGCCATTAATGGAAGATCTCGCCTTTGTTCACAGTCCAATTGACTCCCAGTTTTAAGGTTATGTTTGGTTGGAAAGAAAGAAAGTGAGAGAAAAGAATGGGAAAGTTACAAAGTTCATTATATTTACTTTTTTTTTTTTTTTTGAACTGGATGACAATTTCAGTGGCCATGTTCGTTTTCCAATTTAGTTTTAGTTTTAGTTTTGATGACAACATCATTTCCCTCATTTCTCTCTCTATCTCTCTTGACTCATTACACATGCTGACATTATCAAAATTAAACAAAACTATCTAACTAAACACAACCAGTATATTTACTTGCCAAAAAGAGAAGTGTAGTAGTAGTATATTGGGAGCATTTTTCATGAGGGCTAACTTAAATTCCAGTGTAGGACTTTCGTTTCTAGATTGAATTTTGGCAATCCGAACGATTAGATGTGTTTAAAACGTATTTTTAAGTTCCACCAAGAGGCTTCGTCAAAACGAAATACCCGGAAGGGCTTAATCCGAGCAGTTTTCCATTAAATTGTTCATATACAGTTTATCGAAAACTACTCGGATCAAGCCTTTCCAGGTATTTTTTTAAACTAATCCTTGTAGTAGACCTTAAAAATACGTTTTAAATACATCTAACTGTTAAGATGGTCAAAATTCGATCTGGAATAAAAAATTGCACCGTAGGCAGTTTAAGGGAGCCCTCGTTAAAAAATTCTTGGTAATATATTAATGGATGATCTAGCAACCCCAAAGAAATGTTCCAGTCCAAACAACTCCCAATATTTTACGCTGTGTTTGAGAATTGTGGAAAGAAAGAGAAGGGAAAAGCGTAATTTTTTTTGTTCCTTTTTGCATTGCTAAAAAAAGAAAGAAATTTGATAAATATTAGCTATTCCTTGTTCGGCTTTAAAGGAAAATAATTAACAAAAATTCAAGAAACACAATAGTACAATGACAGACACAACTACATGTATGCGGCGTCATATGTATCAGATCATTCTAAACATAGTTGCATTGAACATCACTAGTGGTATACTCAAATATGGATACTTAAATATTGTCACATCACATTTTGAGTATTCATTTAATGGGTTTATAAGTTTGAGTATCTACCCTTCTACAATGGTTCATTTGTGTCCATAATAAAAAAAGTACTATTCACTCTATTTTTATTCATAAAATGGGCACAACTTTAAATTTGTACATATATTTTTTTATAATATTAGTACTATTTAAAAGATATTCCCAGTACGTTTAACATGAGATCAATCTTGAACATATTTTGGTAAAGATTAAAAATTGATAATTTCAATTTTTGAGAGAAAGTGCAAAAAAATTGAGTTTTGAATTAAGTATTTGAAAAATGGAGAGAGAATGTTGTTACTTTTGATAAGGTGTGGTCCCCAAAATTTGGTTATTGAGGTTTGGTTATTGAGAAAGATTGGTAGTTTTGAGTATCCAAATGCCAAAAGTTGAGTATTTGTAACAAATGTTGTTAACTTTGAGTATTTATCCAAATACCATTGTGAGCCTCTTTTGTGTATCAAAATACTCATCTTTGAGTATTTTTGTGTTTGAGTATACCACTAGTGATGCTCTCAGAGTCGTATGTGCTCCTAGTATTTTTCATTTAATTAACTTAACAAAGAAAGAAAATAAAGAAGGAAAGCGGAAAGAAAGGGAAGAATAACACTAGTTTCCATAGCCCTGAATTTTATTTTATTTATCCTTTTTATGTTTTAAAACAAATAAACTAACAAAGGGTCAAGAAGCAAGAACATTAGTTTCTTGTCCTTTTCGTTGGACTTGTTCTCTTTTTTATTAAACAAAAAAATCAAACGAAGAAAATGAAAATGATTTATTTTGTACTAGTCTGTTTTTCCCTGGGTTTCAAACACAAATAAGTCTCATTCAAAGCCCAATTTGCCTTGAAACATGACACATTTTTCTGGACTTTGATCTTTTTACTGTATGATTCTCAGTCAATCACCTGCATGAACAAGTGCATACCCAACTTCCTTAACACTTCCAGAATTGAAAGATATCTAACTTCGATGCCACATTTAAAGGCATAGTTGCCAACAATAACACTTCCAGAATTGCCAACCAATGTTTTCGCAGATTTCCACAACCAAACAATGTTTTCGAACAAAAGATCGAAAAGACTAATATAAACGGCCAAACGGAACCGTAGTGAGAGTGTAAACAAAAAATTCTTTCAACATGAAATCTAAAACTTCAAGACCACCATCTTTGGTTTCGTTCACTGGTAATGCATTTCATACATTTGCATAAAACCAAACAGTTGAACAAATTGGCAGCAGAAAAATCGATCTCCAGGAAGCCTGTTCAAATGCTTCACAGGAGGGACCTGTATACCTGTATCAGTTTCTTAAGTGAACAACTACTAAAAAAACCCAAAATTTTACGATTGCAACTAAAAACCTTCCGACAGTTGGGTCACAAAAAAAGAAGTCTACGGAATGAGAAAACACTTGGCTCAACCCCATTACTGCATTTAGAAATCAACCACTAACAGCAAGCAAATGATTTCTCAAAACAGGCATCAAAATACTACATCAAACAATTTCAGAAGGAAATCAAATAGACAACAGCATGTAACATCCTCTCAGTGCCCCTAATTACAATACTAGCCCTCCAATCGAAATGAGACCACCAGCATTAGACAATTTTAGAACCACTTTATTAGCTCAAAATTAAATTATCTAAACTACCATTGGACAATAAGCCTCATCCCCGAAACCAACATAACACAAGGAACACACACCATCTTTCAACCTACACACGCCGTTTCTTTGGGAGTCTGCATCCATTATGGGCCTTCCGAGTTGTGTCCTCAATGTACACTATGGGATTCTGATCACCCCGTGAATTGGTATACCCCTCTCTGAAGCTCAAAATTGCTTGCTTTTTCTTCTTAAAAAAAGTAAATCCATTGACTTTCACCACAAAAGTCTTCAGTCCCATGTTTCTAGCTAATCGACCAACATGTTCTGCAGTTGCTTCAGCTGCATATCTCGATAGTTTTGGCCCTCCTTTCATTTCTGACAACATTCCTGAGGAAGCGCCGAATTTTTTGTTCCCTTTAGAATCTGTCACAGTGACAAAGGTATTATTGCGCATCAGCTTTACATGAACGATATCTGCATTGTGTTCAACACCGTATTGAGGTTGAGCAAATTGATTGTTCTGTCTGTCCCCCTCTAAAATTCCCCTCACAAAATTCATGGATCTTGTGTTCCTTTCAGTTGTCTCAAACTCCTTCTGAAAATTCATGGATCTTGTGTTCCTTTCGGTTGTCTCAAACTCCTTCTGAAAATTCATGGATCTTGTGTTCCTTTCGCTTGTCTCAAACTCGTTCAAATTCATGGATCTTGTGTTCCTTTCGGTTGTCTCAACCTCGTGCAAATTCAAATTCATGGATCTTGTGTTCCTTTCGGTTGTCTCAAACTCCTTCTGACTTGAAGAATGTATGGAACTCCTTAAACTGACTGCAACGGGTGGAGAAACACTCGAATTCACTTTCTTACTGAAATTGCCCAACAGTTGAGGTACATAGAGATTAGCAACTGCTTCACTGTTGCTATGAAGATAAGTACTGCCTTTTAAACCCCCCACACCTGAAAAGCCAAATGCATATCATCATATGCCAACATAACATGGTTTTCAGTTTTCCAAACAGATATTTGAGACATTAGGAATTCTGCCATTCCTTCACTAACTACTCACAGCAGTTTCAGATATGATGGGTTATTCGAAATGTAGAATAACAATTTTCTTCAATGGTGTCAAATGAAATACTAAATGAAAAACTATGAAACCATAACCAAACACGCTTGTGAACTACATAACCGAGAATCCCCACTGTTAGAGAACATTTTATTGTCTTGAATAGATACCTCCACATATTCTCTATTCCAAGAGCTACTTTGATAATAGACATTAAATTCCAACCCATTTCCCGACGAAAGCACGAACCAACTTAACAATCAAATCAATAGGCAATGGAGAACACATTTTCGTGATCCCCTTTCCTTAAGCTATATAACTTTCCCCAAAAGAAAATGGAATTTGATGATGATGCTCCATAACCTTACTTGACAGAAAGGGATGAACATGTGAAAACTAGAAACTAATTCAGCTAATAAAAGAACGTCCCACCCTGCAACAACTCTGGACAGTATCCAAAACCTACATATCTTGTCCGCATAGTTGTCAAATCGCGAATCGAATTGAGAATCGGAATAACTTTTTTCCGAATCGTGAATCGAATCGAATTGTGAATCGTAATGATTCAGTCTAAGTTTAAAAAATACTTGAAAAATGTGTCTATGCACTTGAATAATAAAGATACATTGTAACATTGACAAGTTTAAGCTTAAATCAGTATTAGAAGTTTTTTTCTAACATAAACTGATGATTACATGGTCTAATAGGAAAGAGTAGATATTTGTACATGAAACTAAATACTATAATAAAATGAATATATGCATTTAGATATAAATATTCATTATAAAAATGAAAGCTTAGCCTTACAACAAATAACAAAAAAAGTTTAGGTACAAAACTAGTTTATATGGCAAAATTAAGGTAAAACCGCTAGTGATTTCACATTAGTTGAATGTACTCATTGTGGGAAACCTTGATTCGCATATAGATTCGTATCATTTTTTGCATGAATCGAGAATCGAACCGTGAATCGTATGATTCACTACCGATTCTAGATAAACCTTGATTCACCTATAGATTCGTATCGTTTTCACTTGAATCGCGAATCGAATCGTGAATCGTGCGGTTCTGACAACTATGCTTGTCCGTAATCCTTGGAATGAAGGTGAATGTTACTATGCGTAGGTAACTGCTGCAAAGATTTTTCCTCCACAGCAGTGGCTTATGTAGTAATTATATCATATTCCATATCATATGAAAACTGTGAGGGATTGAAAGCGAGTATTTACCGGCAAAAAAATTCTCTTTCTTATACACTTTCATTTTCTTCCGTTTTAATAATAGTATTAACCATGAGTCCGTGAATGTTGTCACCCATTTGAATGAAGTAACATTATTGTAATTATCTGAGAAGTGATAATTCTCATTAACTCTAAAATGGGCGTCTGCATTAGCGAAAAGGTTCTTTCCTTTATGTAGACATTTTCCTACACCATCATATAAGCTATAGCCTATAGTTGATTTATTTAACCATAGTGCATTAATCTATTTGTACTTAGTTCCTGGCTCACAATGCAAGATTTATTCTGTTAGTACCCTTCCATATCTCTACCCCAAGTAAATAAATAAATTTGGCAACAAAAAATGAAAAGGTTACAGAGTTTGTGAGAGACAATATTCTACATGGTCACTTATCTATCCCATTTGATTGCATTCAATGGCAGAACTACTCATTGAGTGGAGTCTTTCGCATGAACCTGCTATATACAGTGCATTGCTTATAAATGTAGGCTTTCCAACTCTACCAGCACCACCCCATAGCTTTTAGAACTTTTCTTAAGGCTCTAATCAAACCTTCTATGGGGATTACACTACATGAACCTGCTATATTCAGTGCATCGAGTATAGATGTAGGCCTTCCAACTCTACTAGCACCCACATAGCTTTTAAAACTTTTTTCAAGGCTCTAATCAGAACTTCTTTGGGGATTACACTACATTCCCTTCTCCAGCAGTTAACCAGTTTCTAACAGTTCAACAGAATGGTGAACTTCCAATTTGGCTCACAACCATATAATATTTCCTATATTATCCTTCTTTCTTAAGTTATATCATTTCTATCTTATGTGCTCTTTTTCGATAAGTTTATGTGTGCACTGGTAACATATTAATTCCTACATTTCACTACACTTATGATTCCGCAGTCATACTTATAAGACTATGGAATCGAATTCTACAGAGAACAAATTTATTTTCTCGATGAGGAAGTTAGTTTCCATGGAAATTCCAGAGATATAAAAATATATAATAAAAAACTGGTCGATGGGGGCAAATTTTCTTTTCAAATCAGGGCAGGACACCTGATTCGATCTTTGTTGAGTACAACAACCAACTGAACTGGGTAAACTTCGTAGAAAGTTTTTATGCAACTCAGTAATGCTTAATTTCCGAGATTCTCTCAATGCCTTTTTTTCCCTTATCATACGAAAATTTTAACAATCAGTAATGCTTCAGTAAATTTTTTTATACTCCACTAATAATACCCTTTGCAATCCGAATTGGGTCAGCTAATTAAATGGAAAGGCATTGGAAAACCCCATTGAGTAAAACCGAAATCACAAACTTGAACGTAAATAGGCAAACAGTTGAATATAGACTTATCGAAGATATCAACTGAGCATATACTTGCCTCGAACTGCATTAAGTTGTGGAATTTGAAAGAGAGACTTGAGGGGCTGATTCGAAGTGATAGAAGGTTCAGATCTCGGGCCAAAGACTCGAATAGCGCGGTCGAACAACCCTGACTGGCACGAGAGTCGAAGCATGGATCTGCGAGTGATCATGGCTATAGGGTTTTGTTTACCTCTCAAACACAGAGACAGACACACAGAGAGAAGCTACCCGACGACGGGGATTGCATTTGGAGAGAGAGAGAGAGAGAGAGCTCAGTTTAGGGTTACTGAGGAGAAAATGCCGCATAAAAAATAACAGTAAGCCCCCTATAGTTTCAATGTTCATTTCTCCGATACCCAAAAAATAATTGTTCGACCAAATACGTTCAGTGGAGTTTTTGGTGCATTTTTCAAAAATTGATGGAGCTTTGGCGTGGACGACTCAAAAAGCAGGACGTGCCCGTGCTTTCTCAATTATTTTTTGCCTTATCTTTTATTCGTTTTGATTTTTTCATATAATGTTGCATCAATTGTTTTGTTTTCTACGATTCATCTACACAGGAATGTAAAAGTAACAAATTACGGTCAAAAGTTAAAAAGAAAATTCACTAATAATAAAAGTAACTCAAAATAGGAAGCAATTATTGTCTTCTGATTTTTCGGTCTATATTTTCTTTACATTTTTCAATTCTCTCATGATGAATTCAAAATGTCAAAAATATTGACTAAAAGTGAAAATAGTTCAACTAACACCGAAAATAAGTCATTGTTTAAAAAAGTAAGTTAATTTAGTCGAAACTCTACTGTATATGGAATTATGAACATACACATATACATATACACGTTCTTTAAAGAGATAATTAAATAATCATCTTATGTTGTCTACCATGTAAGTTTTCACCCGGTCAATTTGAACGGTTACGTTTTCATCATTTTTTGCTTGTGAAATACCTTTTTTTTTTGGGCTTGTGAATACCTTTTTTTTTTAACGGAGGAAAATTTCTTGTGAATACCTTGTGCACCCTTTTTTTAGTGATACATATTAATACATATAAATATAGTTTCCTAATTAAAGGAGATTTAATTAAGATTTTCATAAATGTAGTTTTCTAATTAAGGGGGATTTGATTAACTATTTCAAACGGAAATTAGGGAGAAATTCAAAATCGTGGATATAGACAATTTTATTTTTCGTGGTGAACAATTTTTCTACCAGGTAAAATTCACTTTTATCATGTTTGTTGTTTCATATTTATTTTTACCATGTAATATTGACAAAAGAAAATATTTACATTACAATGAACATGGTAATTTTGTCAAGAAACATGGTAAAATATAATCAATCTAATCCATCGTCCTGGAATCATATTAAAAATATGTCCCTACAACTAAATACGTAAATTCAAGTGAACATAGTTTGTATATGAATCATTTGGAAAAAAAGGTTGATCTATATGAATTTGTAGATGAATCCAAGCTGCTCCCATTAACAAATATCGGACAAATCCCACCACGTAACCGTGACTAGTCAACGACAATCAAAGCCACATCTAACCACAATCTTTACCGGGGGAAAAAATGAGAACCCAATTAACTACCTTGCGTTCGTGATAAGTTTATCAAAAACCTTGTACAAAGCTGAACAATATGTCCACCATTCGAAAAATAAGGTCTGTTATGCATCATCAGTAGTTCAAGCTCTTGGGCATTGCACACCAAAAAATTCTTGTCTAAACCGTAGCCAATGTTTGGCAACAATCCCTTGAACTTCCTTCCACACTAGACTAGAATCCCTTTTACAGCCCCTTTGGCTGGTGAGATGAGAAAAGAAAAGAAATGGGTATGATCTCCCTTATTAATTAGTGAGCAAAAAAAAAAAAAAGGGTGTGGTTTCTCACTATGTCATCCAAATAATCGTGTGAAATCAGACTCTCTCCCTCCCATTCTGGTGACCAAGCTCTCTTCAGTGACCAAATCAAAGGTTCGAAACGCAGTTTTGATCACAGAAGTAGCTTCGCCTTGATGAGACAAAGACAACGGTGCAAGTACGACGACGATCCGACGAGGGGGTGGACCGCACGTGATGTCGGAAGTCGACGAGGATCTATTCGTCCTCCCTTCTCACGGAATCACGCCACTTTTGGCAAGAGACGAAATAGGGTTTTGAAGGTGGTCTTGAATCTCACTCCTTCCCTCTTTCTTACCTCTGGTGCCATCCAAAGAGGGGAAAGAATCTCTTTTCTTTCAAACCCCTTTCTTCTCTCTCAAAAACCCTCCATCCAAAGGGGGTGTTAGTGTACACCAATTTGGCTTTACAGAGACCGATCGGTTGTTTCTGAGGCCTCTTGAATTTTTTTATCCACTTCTTTGATGACAGAGGCGCCCCCCATTTTCATCATTCACCGCTTTTTTGTTTGTGACTTAGGGTTTCACAAAACCGATAATGGCAAAACCGATAATGGAAAGGAAGAGGAGGAGGATTTCCAAAATATTTTTGTACCTGATAATGGAAGGGTGCATGAAATTAGAATTTTTACATGCATATATCCAAAATTGCAAAACAAAAGATCCAAGTTTAACTTTTGGTCCCAAAATTCTCTTCTTGTGCAGTGCCCAACAAAAATGGAAAAATAGTGCAATAAGGGAAAAATTGGGTTTATTTAAATTTAAGGATGAAAACATAATCTCAAAAAGTGGACGTGGATGTACAATACTACAATAGGTGTATATTTGGGGAAACGAGAGTGCTGTAGGGCATCCCTGTAGGGCACCCTGTAGTGCGCCATGTGGATCGTCGAATGTGTTTTCAATGGTTCAGATTCCGTACATTATCTTACAAATACGATACTAATTGGGTAGTGATAACGCCAAAATTATTTTGATTGTGCCAAAACTCCAATGCATAAAGAGCTTGTACTTTACACATGAGTACAAGCATTTCATGCACTTAAATTTTGGCACAATAAAATATAGTTTTGGCATTAGCACTACCCTACTAATTTTACCTGTAAGATAAATCAGAACCGTTAAAAACACAACCGTATAGTACTTGATTACGAAAGAAATATGAAAATTTGATTTGATACGACTGGGATCGATCAAGGGGGCTTAAAATAAAAAAAATTACTTGACCAAGACCGATCAATCGGACTACCACCGATCGTTCCATTCGTGGGCAGAGCACCAATCGATCCATTCATGGACAGAAAGCGTTACGATGGATACCAAACTACTGTCATCACTATCGTTACCTCATGCCACAACCATTGTTCATCTTTTTACCTCATTGCTAGATTATTTTGCTTGAGTGCATTCAAACTTAACATGGACTGGTTTCTTACATTCGCAACACTAGTGAATGTCCGTGCCTGAAGGCATAGGTTCAAGCATGGGCAAACAAAATATAAGCCTCAATCGACATCAACCACCAAGTCCTAGTCGGCAGATCCAATATAGTTATGAGCTATGGGGAACGAAAATAGAAATAAATTGCATAAATTGCAAAACTGAGATTATAGCCCGTGCCTTAAGGCACTTCCCAAAATATAAGCCTAGCTGCAGTCGCTATTCAAGTGCATATAAGAGAAACCAAAAAAAAGTAAAACATCATGGCTAACAATGGAAAAAAAAAAAAAAAAAACACTAAAACGTACTTAAAAACTATCAAGTGAGTGTACACAAAAACATTTGGCCTTCCTGTGCCTGAAGACACGGCTCGAACAATCAGCACACGAAAATAAATATTGAGCACAGGTGCAATATCTTAACCCCTATCCAATGATATGAACTCTATGAAAAACAATAGCCCAAGGGAGGGGAGGGAGAGAATGTATGAATATAACATAAAGTGTACAGAGTGAGATAAAACAAAAAAAAAATAAGCATCAAATTTTTATTCATCAAATTCAGATAATTGCCGTACTCAACATCTAGTCCATCGATACAACAATTCCTAAGCCAAAAGCATCCCATGGAGAATCGAGTGGGAAAGAAAAGGATCGAGGTGTGGCATTTGCAGGCAACCAGGACATATTCGAACTCTTTGTCCAACACAAATGCAAGCCAGGGCCCAGTTGTTCAAAAGATTTTAGTACCCAGGTGCTAAAATCATGATATTTCAAATCAAAAAATGAAGTGGTTCCGTGTATCGTTTTTCAATTTTTTTCGCATCAAATTAAAGTACACGAGAAGTACTTTAATTTAGTGCGAAAAAAATCGAAAAACGATACACGGAACCACTTCATTTTTTTATTTGAAATATCATGATTTTAGCACCGGGGCGCTAAAATCTTTTGGAAAACTGGGCCTAAGTACTATTCTTTATCAAATGGTTCATGTACGAAGTTATGTCCTTAGTAACTTTTTTTTTATATTTCTTTAGTGAAATTGCTGGTGTTACAAGTTCATCATCTTCAATCTTAAATGTGCCTACCAACCAAGATTTGCATGAGGTATTGTAATTTTATCGAGATGTAATTAGAAATGCATGCCTTTTTATGATGTAGTTATGTACTTGAAATAATAATTCGATTTTTTTTTACAGCCGCTAGTTGATCCTCACAGCCCTATTATTGTGTCTCAAGATTCGAAGTGTTCTACATACATGGTACTAGTATACTTATCTATGAAATAAAATAAAAATAAAAAAACTCTCAATGATAGTGTTTTTTAATTTTTGCATCGTCCTCTAATTTAATTTTTATTCTATGGCTCATTATCTATGCAGGATCTAATGATGGAAGACACATACTCATCGTTGTTTTGATTTCTTTTTGATGAATTTTGTGGATGGCAATGAAGCTTCTTCTTCTTCTTCTTCTTTTATTATTTATTTATTTTTTATGGATGACAATGAAGTTTGATCCTAAATGTTGTTGTAGATGACAACAAAGCTTTTTTTGTAAATGAGGTTGTTTTGTGGAGTTGTAGATGATGAAATGTGACTCTGACTACCTTCTTTCGTTTTTTGAATTTTGGATCTTATAATTGGGATGAATGGTTTCATTTGTAGGTAAAAAGCATGTAGCTTCGTCAATATGATGTTCACGACCCATAGTGTGGTTGGTTCGTTACTCTCTCTAAGAAGAAAGAGGTCTTGAGTTTGATTTCTCCGGAAAGAGATGCTTGGGAAAAATATTGTAATATTCGCGCTTGAAAAAAAAATTATTTGTGCGTTTTTTTACCTATCATTTTGAACAATGTCTTCTTTTTTTGGTGTCTTTATTGTAAAATGAACATATTATGGCCGCAAAAAAGAAAAAAAAAAGGAAACAGATTGTAGTTATTGTTGACACTTGAATAAGGTTTTGGGGTTTGTGAGTAATTCTAAAAACTTGCAAGGGTTGAGTTGGAATTTGGAGAAAGAAGAAAATAGGTTTCAACGTAATATAACTCACCAATGTTATACTAAATCGGTGATATGACGACGTGTTATTGGTTTGGAGGAAAAGCCAAGTGTTTCCACCACCGGTGGAAGTAATCTTTTCTCTTACCAAAACTACAGTAAAAATCACTTAGACTCCCTCATCTATCACTCTTGCACGCATACACCCCATCATCTTTAAAACCCTTCAACCACACCCCATCATCTTTCAATCAATGCCAAACAGAGTTTAAAAACCCTGTGATTTGACCACAATGCGCCTTCATTTATAAGGGACGGGTTAGGGTTTTCCAATTTTCTCATATCTGGAGTTCAACGAGAGAGAAAGAAGACCATCTACACCAAAGCTCCGGACATCTCCAGTATACCCATCGTACTTGTTGTGATTGATATCATTATCAATTTGCTCCGAACTCATGTACGCAATAGTTCCAATAGAAGAGTTACAAGGATCCATTGTCTATGCTAAATATCCTAAATACCCCAACATCGACAATCTTGACCTTTTTTTCTGGAATTGATTAAGAGGTTAGAGGGTTTCATTTCCCTCTAAACGATTTTGGGAAGATTAGAGGGAGTCACCATCACAAAAAAAAAAAAAAAAAAAAATTTGTGCCTCTCCCTCACTTTATCGTCACATCTATTGTGGTTGCATCTAGTCTGGTTTTGAATTTCATGAATTACTTTGACTTACTCAGTGCTGGAATTTGGCGATTTTGGGAAGATTTCATTAAGGTTGTTGGGCTCACCGTTCTTCCCCAAGTAACATTTCTGAATATTCTATCTTCTGCACTCTATTAATGTCTTTATTTGTTTATGTCCCCTTACTGTGGCCTTCTTTCCACAATTGATTGGAATACAGGTCGTGTGGTCGACTTTTGTGCTGTATATTCCGGACAACATTTTGCAATGGATTTAGAGTATGATTGGAGGAGAGAGGAGAAGGAGGGTTTTATGAAGGGATGAAGATGAGGGCAAATGTGACATAAAAATATTTATTTGGATGGAAGTAGTTGACATCCATTAAAAATATGGACGGAAGAGTGACGGAAGGATGTTAAGTGATACGGGTTAAAAGATGAAGGGGTATGGTTGATGGATTTTAAAGATTAGAGGGTGTATGCGTAGAGGAGTGATAAATGAGGGGGTCTAAACAATTTTTATACCCAAAACTATCTTTCTTCGGTGTTAAGACTCATGTGATGAATGATGATGTCATCCACATATGAGTCGCAACAAAAAACCTTTTTCGGAACTGGAATACTTAAGTCTTAAGTTTGGACTCGGCAGCATATATGCAACGAGCCTAAAAGGCTAAAAATGTGACTTGGGTACAAATGAATTGGGAGGCCAAATCCCATTAAAACACTGCCGATCCTATAAACTGCCAAAACCCTTTCGTCCAAAATCCAAATCCCCTGCAGAAGGCCGCAAAAACATGGAAGAGAAATCTTTCCATCCTCTACCTGATGACAACGCCGACAAGGGTACCCTCTGTCTCTCCGTCTCCCTGTGTGTGTGTTCTACGTAAATATGTTTTCGTTACTATATGTCTGATAACAGGCACACACTTTTCTTTTGATGCGCCCTTTAAAACATTTGACAACTATTTGGCTGTGGAGTGACTGAAAGGCATCATCTTTATTTTGTTTGATTTAGGAAATTTACTTGTGTTTTATCGTTTGCCATGTTTCTTGGAAAATGCTAAACCCGCGGTGGATAATGTGTGAAATCGTATAGGTATCCAACAAAAGTGTATTGATATTTGTTAAGAGTGTTTTGAATCTTTTGATACTCGTAACCGTGTATCGAGATTCAAACTTTTCTTTTTTGGGGTAAGGTAATCAATTAGACTAATGCCAAACCATGGACCAAGGGCATGGCCCTGAGAGTCACAAAAACCATCTCCACAGAGAGCAGAACTAACCTTTGAATAAGAAGGAGATCAAGACCATGGCAACACGCCAAGACCAAAAAACAAACAGCCGAGATTATTTCGCATGTTGGAATATTGGTTACTAAGGACGTCAAACTGGAACAAGCTCCCATCCAGTTCCTTATCCTCCATTTTGGTCCAGTTTAAGGTTGTTGTGGGCCATTCCTAGGTCCACCATAACCTGAACCCATATTTTAGATTTCGCAAAAAACTTCAATCGTCATAAAAAATTAGCTTCATCCGACATTGACGATTACATTAACAGTTCGGAATTGTGAAACACAAAATATATGGTGGAAGTATCGACGGTGTATTTTGACTTCTACGAATGCAAATCATATATATAGTAGTCGACATCCGACCAAACTAATTTTTTTAGAGGACATAATTTTTTGCAAAATAAAAAATATGAATGTTTCTGATCATTATTAAGAGCTCTGGAAGGGCCAACCACGGTCCAAAAATGGAGGATAAAAACTGGGTGGGAGCTTGGTCGATCAAACTATAAAAGTAAAACTAAGTTTAAACGGATAGAAGATTCCTTTGGTTTTAGGATGGAAAGTTCTCAGATACTATCAACTCTCATGGGCTAGTTCATATGGGGTTTTCCTCTAGCTTTCAATGGGCCTCTTGCTAGTAGATGGCGAGAATGGTTACCCAAAGACCAGTTGACCTGGGAGAAAACAAGTTATTTAGAGAAAGAATTCCATGCGTTTGTTTCTGTTGGTTAATTGCACATAGTTGTCAATGCATGCTTTCAACAAACTGGAAACAGTAATCTGACACTGTCTACAATTGAGATAGCTAGAAGTTCTCAAAACACTCATATTTTGATGCTTCAATCATTTCTGAGAAGTTGTAAGGTCAACAAGAGAGATGCCGCCTGCTCATTACACATTCAAGATCGATTCGTTCTCGTTATTGTCTAAAATATTGTCAATGTCTGAAGTGGAGAAATATGAATCTGATAAATTTGAAGCTGGTGGCTATAAATGGTGAGTTTGAATTTTCTACATTTTCAAGCATCGCAACGATTGCACGCCATTTGAGATACAATATAGCTTGAGTGCTTGGCTTGTGTTGTAGGAAACTGTTGTTGTATCCTAGTGGAAGGAAAGAAAGAAATGCAAATGGATACATATCTCTCTACTTGGTAGTTGCAGAAACAGATACTCTGCCACTTGGATGGGAAATGAATGTGATATTTAAAATTTTCATGTATGATCAAATTCGAGACAAGTATTCTACATTCCAAGGTAACTGCCCATGCATCATCAAATCTGTGTGTGTGCGTGTGCAGTTGCTTTGGTTTACGTATTTGGTGTTTCTCTCTTCGTGCAATAGATGGCTATGGTGGAGTGGTGCGATTCCATGGGATGAAAACAGAGCATGGGTTTGCTCGATTGCTTTCCCTTGAGAACTTCAACCATGCGTCAAATGGATACCTCGTTGATGATTCTTGTGTATTTGGCGCTGAGATTTTTGTTATCAAGTCTACTGGCAAAGGAGAATGTGTGTCCATGGTAAAGACACGTGATGACAATTTTCATACATGGAAGCTGGAGAAATTTTCAACTTTGGATAACGAGCGATATTGGTCTGAAGAGTTCATGAGTGGAGAGCGAAAATGGTATCTCCTCAATTCTACGCACTTTTTGATTCCGATAGCATTGTGTAATAGCTGAAATTAGATGTGATTCTCCCTCTCTATTTTGAATCCAGGAAACTATCTGTTTATCCAAAAGGATATTCAAGCCAAACCAGCAAATATCTATGTCTGTGTATGCATTTGGCCGATACCATAGATTTACCTCCTGAGAGACGAGTATTTGCTGGATATAGACTCTGCATAAGAGATCAAATCCGTGGTGAACATGAGGAAAGGACAGGTCCACTTGCACTTTTCCTTTGGTTCACAGTTCCCAACCAAAATCTCGCTCATTACGTTATTATTTTAATAGCAAGACATCTAGTTTTGAATAGCTTTCTGCTTTCAAATGTTTTCAATGGTCAGCTTGTTTTCATAAGAATGCAAACCATTCTACTGCAGATGTTTCTTGGTTTACTACCTCTGCTAAGTGTTGGATGTACAAGAAGTTCTTGTCATTGAGTGCCCTTCATGACACTTCAAGGGGTTTCCTGGTAAATGATACTTTAATTGTTGAAGGACAAATTAAAATCGTGTCAGCAGTCAAGCGATTCTCCTGAATACATGAAGGTTCCTATGTTGCTCTTAGAAACTGAGTAATGTTTCTAGCTATTATGATTTTTGCTGGTACACGTTGCTCTTGCTAGTTTTATGAAATTACAACTTCCAAGTACAACAAAAAACCTGTAGTGAAAGCAAGTATTCTTCCTGTGCTGATGATATTTTCCCTCTAAATGCTGCTCGTATGATTTTATGCCATCTTGTTCATTTAACTAGACTTCTTAAAGCCTTTGATCAAATCAGTTAATTATCTTTGTATGTTGTGTCTAGAACCTTCGCATGCTGATGCTTGACTTCTTTGGAAATCTTAAGAAACATTCTCTGCTCTCGTCCTTCGGAATTGAGTTTGAGGTCGCAACCTCGATCTATGTTGAGGAGGGTAGCATATTATCCAGGTATATGCTGAAAAACTTGGTTGGGCTCTCTATATATGTATATTGACATCAGGTGTCTTTGTCTTTTCTAGGGACCTGAATATAATCTAAGCCCTAGGACTAAAATAATGGCTGAATCACAGCCATCCATTGTCTCAAAAAGTTTGTTTGTGAGTTCACATTTTCACACAACCTCCCTAATTTGTTATATGGATTGTCGACTTGGTTGTACTGGGTATGTCTATATGTTAGTTATGTAGAGGAATGAGAAATCACTGGAAAACGTATGCGGTAATTATTTTGAATTCTAAAAAACATTATACGAAATTTCTTTTACGTTTTCATATGTTTACATCCATTGTACTTTTTTTTTAAAATTCTGAACTCCGAATTATAGTATGAGTTTTTCTCATTGGGCTTTGACTGATGCGTCGTTGCCATTTCAGATGATCTTGCAAGCTGCTTATGGTTGCCATGAAGAGAGTTTTGAGATTTAGAGTGATTTGTGGGATGTGTATATACTTCATGGAGTGTTTTTGTCTTCATATTATGGAAGTAGTAAGAAGACCCTTTCTCTGTTCATGTTAGGTCTTTATGGGCAATGACCTATTTTTCACTAAGTCGTGTACGTAAGCTAACTGCTATGGATTTTCGATCAAAGCTTCATCATCCCACATATTATCATACTTGGAAGTGAAATTTTACCAATCACTAACAGAAGCAAGAAGAAAAAGTGACTACGAGGAGGCAAGATTAAGGTGGTTTAAGTAGTGACTTTTTTTTGCTATCGCTTTGGTTTGATCTCAGCCATCGAACCTTCAATTGTAATAGAAATCTGGCATACCAGATTATGATGATGGTGTTTAGGAGTTAGGACCCAAGTATTGGTTTCTTTTGCCATTTTATGTTCCAGTACAAGTTGCCAGTTTGCAAAATGAGAAAGCAAACAAGGTCGTCGGCATTCACCGGGCTTCGAATATGCCATTGCCATGTCTCACTGCTCTGCACTTGGCCTTAGGAGGCCGTGTCGCGTTGGTTCGGGTTTGTGATAGTGTCCAACTTTGGAAGTCCCTCAGAACAGTCGGATCTAGTTGTAAGCATGAAGGATCTGGTCTTTTTTTTTTTGAGCGAACAAAGATCATCTCAAATCTCAATCATAGTTGTGAGCATGCATGTAAATGGACAAGAAACTCGGGAGGGAGGGAGTACTCTCTTAGGACAAATCCAAACTGGAAAATTTGATATTTTTTCTTTGTGATAACATCCTCATGTTTTGAGTGCAATTTTGTTCACCCTCTTTAAAAGAAGGTGAACAAAACCCTCTCTCTTATTGGTTGAATTGGTGTGGATCCCACCACAAAATGATGTCATGCTTACTTATCCAATACACTTTTTGGTAAGCATAACATTACTTTGATGTAAGCAAAATTGCTCTCTCATGTTCTTGGTTCAGTAGACTGGCCGGGTTTTATGCTTAGGTGGTGTGGATGTCATTCAACACCATTACTTGCAAAGCATCACGAAATTATTATTATTTTTTTTTGATGTGCAATACGATATGCAGGTTTGAGTCATATGAATCACTAAAAACTTAATACTCTAAGGCCTCGTTTGATTCTTGGATAAGGCAGATAAGATGGTAGGCCTTGACATGAACTTTTCATCCGCGTGATCTGCTGTTACATGATGCATGATAGAAAGGAGCATTACTTCTAGACTGCTAAAAAAATGTCATTGAATCAGCATGTCGATTCTTTTAACAAACAAAGAAAAGGAAAAAAGCATGCCGATCAAAAAGATCTGTTGTTACATGATGCATGACAGAAAGGAGCATTACTTCTAGACTGCTAAAAAAATGTCATTGAATCAGCATGTCGATTCTTTTAACAAACAAAGAAAAGGAAAAAAGCATGCCGATCAAAAAGATCTGCTGTTACATGATGCATGATAGAAAGGAGCATTACTTCTAGACTGCTAAAAAAATGTCATTGAATCAGCATGTCGATTCTTTTAACAAACACAGAAAAGGAAAAAAACATGCCGATCAAAAAGTGATGAGAAGGTTGATTTTGTTCAGTCAGTTGGAACAAGTTTTTATCAAGAATTCCCCTTCATTGTTGTATAATTATCCCGGCAATTCTTCATTGTTTTCCGAATTAAGAAAATCGTGTATTTTTTCGACAATTTCGTCCCTATCTTTATTTTCCAAACCTTCTATTTCTAGAAGGTCACCGTGAGCTTAGATTACGATCATTCATTATAAGTTCCTCTATTGTATATATGTTGTCTTGAATTGAATGAGTAAAATAGTGACTCTTCGAGACAAGCCTAATTCTGGAATAAACATGACACATGGATCTTTCCTTTTTAATAGGATGATATACCACTCTAGTAGAAATTTCAGTTTCTGAGAGTTAGAAAAAAAATCAACCTGTTAAAGTGTACGAATGATTAATAAAATAGTGTATATTAACAGTGCAACCTTTTGTACAGTAGCCTCTTTTTTTTTTTGAAATGCAATGGCTGATTCTTATTACTAACAGCACTAGCATGACCTGCGTCCTTGGCAAATTAATTGACTTATTCCAAAAATTGACTTATTGTGTTTTACGAGATATGTTATTCTTTCACAATACATCAACTTAAAAAGCCAACCTAAACCAATTCAACTGAATTATTGCCAATAAGTGAGTTTGTAGAACGCCCTAATGGCAAGAAAAATCCTTCATAATTAAGTCATCTGATGCATTTGAGAGTGTAAACCCAAAATGAATAACCATCACAAAAATATCAAAAACTAAAATTTAAACATTACTCTTCTCGCATTTTTAACCTCAAGTTCTAGTTAAACGTGAATAATCAAGTTTTCCTACCATAGTCTTTTCACCATACAACAATCAATCAATCAACCTCTCCTACTAGGACATGGTTGAAAGAAGGAAGATTGCAATCAACTTTAACTTCCAATCTATTTTGCCCGCAATCCATACAATTGGAAAACAATTGTTATCATTTGCCTTCAAGTAACTGAGCACATCAACGGGCCTTCTTATTTTTTTAATTACTTTCAGTTCGGAACATAAATCACTAGCATCAATATTGGAAAACACATCTTTTTAATCTTCCAGGATTAACAGTAGGACACTAACTTTCCACATTTGGACCTTTTCACTAGGGCTTTACAGTATTTATTTTGAATTGGGCCATTAAAATTTTTAACGAGGTTAACTTAATTTTTATAAAAGCTTCACAATTACATGGGTCTATGCGATTGGGCACCCTAAATCGGTCAAAATTTAAGTGGCCGGTGACTTTACGAGATTTAGTCCGAAATCGACTTTGGTCTCACAAATTTCTGACATTAGATACAGAAACTGTACTCCACTGTTTCCCTTACTTTCGCGGCAAGCTATATATATAGATATTCCTGTAGTGTTGAGTTGCCTCTCTCTCTCTCTCTCTCTCCCTCTCTCTGTGTGTAAAAAGTTCGGGGAAAAGCCATGTACCGCTTCGCATCAAGTCTCGTCTCGAAAACTCGGTGCGTTCCAGAAATCTCATCCCTTTTGATTTCAATTCTTTCACGTTTCTTCGTCCTACATTGAACTAATTTCGAAGTTTTCTAATTGATTTTTATTTGATTAAAATCAGGTTCGCCCGAAATAGCACTTGACAGGTTATTTTCGCTGAGCTCTGTTTACATTAGTTGCTTCAAAATATGTTCTCTGCTCTCCCTTAGCTGTATACAGTGGCGGACGCAGGATCACCATTTTTGCCTAATTTGCGGGGCCACTCTTCAGTAATTTTACAAAAAAATCTAAAAATGTACTAAAAATATGTCAAAAATTGGGGGGAGTGCAGGGGCCGAACACCCCCGCACCCCCCCTGTCCGCCCCTGGCTGTATATGCATCGTTATTACACAGTGGCGGACACAGAATTTGTCCATAGCCGGACACAGAATTTGTCCATAGCAGAGCCTAACTAATTGCATTTTTACAGTTATAGCACAACTTAGATTCTATACTAATGTATTGTATTGCTACTTGGAAAGTCTAAGTTTGTGTCTCTATGCATAGCCATCATTTGTCTAATTTTGTGTTCCACACTAAAGCAACTGAAAGATAGTTAGATAACTTAGGATTATAGAAAGTTTTTCCCACGCCTATGTACTAATTCCAAGAAACCAAGGTTTTAAAAGACGCTATGCGGTCCTAGGTCAGTTGGGTATTGACTAGCTTCTCGGGATTAGTTGGGGATTAATCGGCTAGTCAGATTTTCTTTTTTCTTTTCATAAAAATTATATATTCTCTGTGGCGGATCCAAGAATTTCATTCAGAGGGGTCACCTTTCGAGTGCTTGGGCGGCCCTCAGATTTCAGGGCCTAGGGTGCCCAATCTTAAATATGGATCGTCAATAAATTGTTATAAAATTGTTATGTTTTGAATGAATCATGTAATGTTCACAAAATAAAAACTTGCTAAGAGTGCGGGGGAAAAAAAAAAAAAGAGTTCTATAATAACACTTATAACCGAAGTATAAAAAATGTCCAAAGACTTTTAAAAGTAAATGGAGAATGATTTTGACACTCCACTTTTTTTATAATGATACTCTAAAAATTGTTTTTAGTACATCTGTCGTGCATAATATTTGCATTAAAAGACTAATTTTAGCTAGACATTATAAAAATTAAAAATTAAAGTGCCAAAATCATTACTCAATACTTATTGAATTTGGTAATAATACCAGAAATGAAAGTTCCGTTCGTTTGACCAACGTCTGGAAGACTGGAAGCATTTAAAACATTAAAAACAAAGTAGGGCAGTGGGGACAAGATTGGAACCCACGACCTCCATGTCAATGAGCAGGTAACTAACCAACTGAACCACGAATCAATTTGCTAAATTTGATAACATATATAATAATTATTTCAAAGTCAGGGGGGTCACTTGACCCCCCTGTGCCTCAAGTAAATCCGCCCCTGAAATATTCTCCCTCCCTCATTCCCAAGTTTGAGTAGGTAGAATAACATAAGTAGCACAAGTTTTGAGATGGATTTAGGCTTTAGATTTTCCTGTTCTGTTTTTTCGAACAAGACGATTAGGATATACAACTTGTAAGTTATGTTTTATTGTATATGTTTGCTTTGCTACAAATAACAGTTATTCCTTGTACCTTTTAATATCACAAATTTTGCCATTTTTTTTCTTTCTAAAATATAAAGAAATTACCTTAGACTAGGCCCGATTTGCCGACTAATCCCGACTTTCTGACTTGTCCCGGCCTCTGACTAATCCCGCCTCACCGACTAGCAGCCGACTAATTCCCGATTAATCGGCCTGGCGACTAATTGACTGCCTAGACCACTAATCGAGTCGACCAGGTGCCGACGGCCGACTAGGCCGATTGTTAGAACACTGCAAGAAACACTTTACATAAAAGGAACTGGCAGGGGCCATTCTTATGGAACTTTTCTAAATTAACCTGAAAAACTTGTATAATTAAAGAGAGAATTTGAAGTTGTGCAAGTGCCGAGGTACCCCCTTCCATTCTTACATCTTGCCTCACAAATGTAGCGTCGTGGGTTCCACCATCACTTGTGAGAGGGATATAAGAATGGATGTAAGTTTTGATGTGTCTCTCGCATTGCTTTGTACTATATGTCCTTTCATAGCCTTTTTGGGAGTTTCTATTTTTAAGTTCACGTCTCCTTTGAATATTAGCTTTTGATTTCCAGTGCAATCCCCGTTTCTTACTCTTGAAAGACTATTTTTAATACTTTATAAGGGTTAGTTTTTAGAAATTTGGAGTATTTTATGACATACTAACATGAAACAGAGGACTAACTTTAAGAGACGGACGGAGTATATTCTCATTGAGCTTTTGCACTTCACGTCCCAGATCTCCTTATGTAAGGAGAAACGGAGACCCGCATAGTCCCTTATACGACTGTTAATATTATAGGTCTCATTGTGCAAATTCTTCATACAAAAAATTAGCTTAACCAGATAATATTAAGTGTCACGCCGAATCATATATGACTTAATAATATATTGTCAAAATTGAGATGAACGTTCAGAATTTGACTATCTTGTATCTCAAGACATCTATGACCCGTTTGATTTTTTGCATGAACGATGTTCGTATCTGAACTTTTAAAATGAAAACCTTGGATTATCAGAATGAGACTGTCTGGCCCCTTCTCCTCGCATTATAGTCCCTCAAGGAAATCACAAAAAAGGATCATCTCTCCGTGGACTTACCTATCCTTCCTTAGCAAGCTAAACACTTTGATGTAGGCAGCTAGTTTTTGCCTGCATACTAGATTGTTTCTAAAGATAAGGGTTAACTGCATTATATTTCTTGGCAAAGTTTTTTTGCGGATGCAGATTTGTAGTAGTAGATTGGGTTATAACAGAGATTATTCTAACGCGCTTCAAAATATTATTTCTTGTCTTGCTATCGATTTATGTACGTCTATTTATATATGTATGCACGGATACGAATTTTGTTTTGGTGTGATGCAGATTGGTACTAGATTGAGTTGGAGCAGAAGCTATGTCCCCACAAAGTTGGAATGTGGGGCTGGGAGCAGCGGTACTCTTTTGATCCCCTAATATTTAATTTCAGGCTTTATTCTCTCTATCTTGATCACAATCCTTGCATAGGGTAAGTCAAGAATCAGACTTTAGGCGATCATAGATATAGAGGGACTCACCATTTGAAGAGTGAAGTTCAATAACTTAATTTGAAGAGAGAGAAATGTGCTTAAACTCTGGTTCTCCTTTTGATTTGATTGTTGGTGCAGTTTTTGCTAGCATCACTCTTCCAATACTTGAAAAATAGTATTTGAAGAATGGGTTAGAGATGCTCTTAGGAAGCATCACTATACTCTTTTTTTTTTTTTGATAATCGGATATCCGGGCCACCTTGTATGCTAGTCGACTAATTCTGTGGCCCTGAAGCATCACTTTACTTGTACATAGTATTGCTAGATATACTAAAAAGTTACACAAGAAAGCCTTTGAGCGACTCTTATTTGGTTAAAAAGAACTTGCGAACTTTTTTATATAGTCAGACTTTCTCGCTTCGTAGGACTACCAAATTAATATTTCTTTATAAGTCATTCAATTTTTTTATCTGAATTTTTACAAGCTGCATACACATCATGGTTCCATGCTTGTTCCAAACACAATGTTGAGAAGCCAAATCCCATTAAAAACCTGCCGCTTGGTATTTCCCCTTAATAGTTTGGCCTAATCCTTTAAAATGATCACTGGAAGGGAGGGTTTTTTTTTGGAGCAAGATGCTTTACTAAAGGACCCAGCCCAAAAGAATCAAGGGGATAGCCTTAGAATCCAAAACTATACAACAAACAAAGCAAAACAAAACCGCAACATACTACCGATGCTTAAACACTATCAAGTGGATCCCCCACTCTATACAAATCCTATAGTTCTCTGCAGATTCAGGCACATTGCGCCAAGAGCAAGCACAAGCCACCCCAGCCTCCACAATATTCTTCTCAACAGTCCCAGAATCATGGCCAATCTGTTGGAAGATCCTACCATTTCTCTCCCTCCATATGTGATGTACATAGAAGCAAGACTGAGCTTGAAAATGGTAGCACACACACAGCTACTTTTACAGAACTTAACACCCCAACTGATCTCAGAAGGTCCACAATAGGACAAGATACACCACATTTGACTTAACAGAATCCCAAACCATAGCTGAAAACTGACATTCAAAAAATAGGTGATTATGAGATTGAATACCTCCAGGGCACATCACACAACCTCTATCATTTGTTAACCCCAAGCCACCAAACGATCTCTTGTTGATAGCCTGCCCAGAACAGCTACCCACTGGATATAAGCCCACCTAGGGACATGTTTTGTAAACCAAACCTTCCTGCACCAATCCACCTCAGGAGCACAAACCCGTAAAGCAGCCCAAGCAGACTTAGCATCCAACTCTATGTCGTTGATGGTTGGTTCCCCTTGTATGGTTGGCTGTCGTATGTGTTGAATCATTAGTTTGCCTCACCACGTGCGAGATAGGGGTCACACGTGCGGGCGAGTGTTAGAGCTTGTCCCACATTGGTTAATTATAACCTCCAAAAGTAGTATATGAGCCTGGGCGGCGTCCCCACTCATTGCCAATTGGTTTTGAGTTGGATGCTTTGACAAGACCATTATGATTCAGTTTCCAAATGACTGTCATCTCAAGGAGCAGGAGCAGTATTAGAAGCAATTTCTCAAGAGACAACACTTCTACCCCTGGGCCAATGCACGCCCATTGGATAGAATAGAGCCGACCTTGGCATCTAATAATCTACCAAGTTTAAACACAATTCTGTCACCGAATATCTGGTAGAGGGATCAAAGTGTATGCCAGTTGTCCAACCACAGAAAAGTGGTTAAACCATTCCTTACAACAGACTGGATGAACTTTTGTTCATTTAATCCACCAGATTTCCCTCAAAGTCCAGGAGGAGTCACTAGTCTCTGGGAGGGGGGTTATTTATCCAAAATCCAAATCCCGTGCAGAAGGCAGCTAAAAAAAGGAATTAGATATAATTATATCGTTACCTAATGACAATGCCGACTTTATTACCCTCTCTGTGTGTGTGTGTGTCTGTGTACACGTATATATTTTTGCATATCTACATTTTTCTTTTGATGCACTTTTTAAAACCATTGGACAGCTATCTGAGTCCGACTATTTTCCCCATTTTGAGATTATTGATTGCATAGTATAAAGCTCAGTTTCAGCGAACAGAAGATTCCAAATATGGATGGCCCTAGTCTAATTTTAACTATTAGTTGAATGCACTCCTTTTACTAGAGTGACTTGGAAAAGTGGTAGGCATTCTAAGTAGGAGCTGAGCAATCACTTTTAATGAGGACAAATGAAATGCAATTACAGATGAACATTTAGAACATCCAGTGAAAAGGGAAAAAACAAGTCATTTAGAGAGAGGAATTCCAAGTGCCTGTATTTCTATTAGTTAAATTGCACATATTTGTCAATGCATGCTTCCTTAATGGCTTCCAACAAACTGCAAACAGTTGTCCGATACTGTCTAGTGTCTGCAATTGAGATAACCAGAAGTTCTCAAAGCACTCTTATTCTGATACTTTAAACTTTTTAAGAAGTTGTAAGGTCAACAAGAGACATGCCGCCTGCTCACTACACATTCAAGATCGATTCGTTCTCACTATTGTCTAATCTACTATCAACGTCTGTAGTGGAAAAATATGAATCTGATAAATTTGAAGCTGGTGGCTATAAATGGTGAGTTTATATTGTCTTACTTTTCAAGAATCTCAATTATTGGACTAATGCAGCCCTTTGAGATGCAATAGCTTACTCCATCCGCTTGTGTTGTAGGAAACTGTCACTTTATCCTAGTGGAAGGAAAGAAAGGAATGCAAATGGATACATATCTCTCTACTTGGTAATGGCAGAAACAGATACTCTGCCGCTTGGTTGGGAAATAAATGTGAAATTCAACATTTTCGTGTATGATCAAATTCGAGACAATTACTTGACATTCCAAGGTAGCTGCCCATACAACACCGTGTGTGTGTGCGCGCACTCGTGCATGTGCAATTGTTGTGGTTTATGGGTTTGAAGTTTCTCTTTCGTGCAATAGATGGCAATGGTGGAGTGGTGCGATTCCATGGGATGAAGACGGAGCATGGGTTTCCTCAATTACTTCCCCTCGTGAACTTCAACAATGCATCAAATGGATACCTAGTTGATGATTCATGCATATTTGGCGCTGAGATTTTTGTTATCAAGTCTACTGGCAATGGAGAGTGTGTATCCGTAGTAAAGACACGTCATGACTTTCATTCATGGAAGCTAGAGAAATTTTCAACTTTGAATGAGGAGCAGTGTTGGTCTGAAGAGTTCACGAGTGGAGGGCAAACATGGTATGTCCTCTATTTTATGCACTTTCCATTCCAATAGCATTGTGTAAATAGCTGAAGTTAGATGTGATTCTCCCTCTCTCTTTTTGAATCCAGGATGCTAATGGTTTATCCCAAAGGAGTTTCAAGCCAGAGGGGCGAATATCTGTGTTTGGGTATAAAACTTTTGGCCGATACATCGCTTCCGCCTGGAGAACAGTTATTTGCTGAATATAAGCTCCGTATAAGGGAT
Source organism: Vaccinium darrowii (assembly GCA_020921065.1). NCBI lineage: Eukaryota > Viridiplantae > Streptophyta > Magnoliopsida > Ericales > Ericaceae > Vaccinium > Vaccinium darrowii. Next base: position 4,520,381 of record CM037152.1, on the reverse strand, counting down.
CAAATCCATGGTCAACATCATGAAAAGACAGGTTAACTTGCACTTTTCCTTCGATTCACTGTTCCCAACTACTATTCTCCCGCTCATTACATCATTAGTCTAAGGCTCTGTTTGTTTGGACGTAAAATATTTTCCTGTAAAATGTTTTCCCTATTTTCCATTGTTTGGTTACAGAAAACGTAAGGAAAATATTTTACAGTGGAAAACATTTTCAATTAATTGGCGTAAAATAACTTTTGTCTAAAACATCCGTAAGTTATTTTCTGCAATGCCAATCATTCACTCCTCCACACGCTTTCTCCACCTCCTCACAAATATTTCTCCACTTCGTCGTCATCATCACCTCCACATCCCAACAACAACCTCTCTCACCTCCCAATCACAGCAATCCCCCCCGATTCAAATCCTTCTCTCTCCTCACCAACCTGACCAATTTCACATGTCAATCCTTCTCTCTCCTCACCAATCCGTAAGTTAATTTGTGATTTTATAAATAATGGTCCGAATAAAGCATGTATAGTTTTACATACATACAATATCTTGCTAATTTAATCGATCCTCAATTTCGACACAAATCTCCACTTTCCATCTCAGATATTGATTGAATTGAAGATGCATCGGTAGTGGTTGATTTAGGAAATTGTGTGAGGCTAATATTTTGCAAAAAGTTATTTTTAACAAGATTTTTTACATGAAAAATATTTTACCCCCAAAAATAATTTACGTCGAAACAAACGGAGTCTAAATAGCAAGACTACTAGTTTTGAACAACATTTTGCCTTTAAAAGTTCCAAAGATAAGTTTTCATAACAATGCAAACCATTCTGCTGCAGATGCTGCTTTGTTTTCTATCTCTACTCGTAGTTGTTGGACATACAGCAAGTTCTTGTCACTGAGTGCTATTCATGACACGTCAAAGGGCTTCCTAGTAAATGATACTTTGATTGTTGAAGGACAAATTAAGGTATTATCAGCAGTCAAGAGATTCTCCTGAATGCCTGAAGGTGCTTCTGTTACTCTTTGAAACTCGGTAATGTTTCTAGCTATTATTTTTTTTGCTTGTAGAAGTTGCGTCTTACCAGTTTCGGGAACTTTGAATTATTGCTCACAATTTTATCTCAGATCCTCCAGTGACAGAAAGTATTCTACCTATGTTGATTTTATGTTTTGCTCTAAATGCCGGTCCTTGTCTGGTTTTATGTCTTTTGCATATTTAACTAGTCTTTCATAAAGCATGGGATTGAAAAAAAATGGAGGAAGACTTACATTTTTGCAGCACAACAAAGATATAATACGTTTTTACCAAAAAAAAAGATATAATACGTTGCTCTCATTCGCTAGAATTGTGGTTGCAGCCTCATAAATCAGAATTGAGTTTGAGGCTGCAACCTGCATCAATATTATCCCATGCTGATGAGTTTCGAGAGTAGGTTGGGATCCCTATAAAGAGAGATCAATGAAAATGTCTATGATTGTTATTTTCAATCCTTATAAAATGTTAGATTTTGCATGAATTTCCTTTACCTTTTCAGAAGTTTACGTCCATTGTCCTATGGATAAATAATTAAAACGCATATTAAAGTATGAGCTTTTCCTGTTGGACTTGTATCTGATGCGTTGTTTATTATTTTTAGGTGACAAGCACGATTAGTATTCATCTGGATCTCCCTACTTTTGTATCAGTTCTTATATTGATATTAACAAAGCCGGAAAAGGGGAATTTCCCTTCTTGGTGCAAAAGGAGGGTCTAGAGTTGTAAGCGACATCCACAAATGGTGTGCCACATGGAACTCGAGCTTATTTATGTTTTTTAAGGTAGTTTTGAGATGAAGAGTGTTTTATGCTAAGAGTAGACTTCATGGAGTGTTTTAACCTTAATATTAAGGAAGAAGTACTAAGAAGACTCTTATTTGGGGCATGTTAAGCCCTAGTTAATGGGCAATGATAAAATTTTGCTAGGTCATGTATGTAAGCTAAACAGAATTTCGGCATGCTAAAGATGTCGAGAAGGAAGGAAAAGTGACTATGGAGGCAAGATTGAAGTGGTTTAGGTGGGGGTTTTTTTGCTACCACTTTGATTTGGTCTCTGCCGTCGAACCATGAGTTGATCTTAAAATCTGGGACACCAGATTAAAGCTCATAAGTACATAATGCTAAACGTTGCAACTTATTAGTTTCTGAAAGACGAAATCCTATTTCTCCAAGCTCTAGTTCTTTTGGCGGGTGAAGATGACGAGGTTAATATAGGACCCAAGTATTGGTTTCTTTGCCTTTCTATGTTCCGGCGAAGAATAATGTTGATTTTTGTTGCATGGGTTATGTTATTATTGTCGGAATAATAGACTTTGCTAAAAGGTTTATGTTTTTGGTGTATCTTCTAGTATTTTAAATGCAGGAGGTTTTTGGTATTACAGGTCCATGTTACCATTTTATGTGATGAGAGGTCCATGTTACCATTTTATGCCGGATGATTTATGTTTTCGGCATTCTGGTCGCTTCGATGAATCTATTTCCTTGTCTCACTACTCTGCTAGATCTCAGGAGGCCTTGCACCGTCGGGTTTAATTGGCCTATCAAGGTGAGAAATATAGTGTCGGAATTCGAAAATCACTGAGAAAGTCAGAACTGTCGGGTCTAGTTGTGAGCAAGAAGGCTTTAATCTTAAGAAAGACCAAAAGTCCTTGATGTATGTTTGTTATTCGTGGTACTACAACACTTAAACATCCTGCTTTAAGGTCAAGGTTTTAAGTACAATTTGACAATCGAATCCAAAATGTAATTTGATGTTTTTTCTTTGTGGTATCATTCTCCCAGGTAATGTTTTTTCTTTGAATATTAGTTATTTTTTTTTTTGTTATTGTTCTTTGTGTAGTTTATTATTGGATGTTACATGTTTGTGGTGGCAGTGGAGAGGTGGTGACCGCATGTGGTATGGTGGTGGAGACATGGTGTAATGGTGGTTGTGTTGGTAGTTGGTAGTGTGACTGTGGTGGTTGTAACAGGGGTGAAACGATGGTGGTTGTAATGAAGGTAGCGCGATGAAAGGATGGCGACAATAATGGTGGTGGTGGTCTTGGTGGATGGCCGTGCAAGTAATGGCAATAACAAGTGTAGTAGTGTAGTTGTGGTGGTGAAGAAGCGAGATGGATGTAGCAACGGAACATGATGGATTCAATGCAAGTTTGATTTGAACAAAAAAAATTGAATTCCAACTTATCAAGCATGTTGGTTTTATTTCCTAAATAAATTGTCCCTGAACTTAATATGGATATATACTGAAAATTGTGCCTCAATATAATCCTAAACTTAACATGGAAGGTCAAAACAACATTAAACGGTTGTATTAAGCTTTTTAATTAATAAATAAGAGTAAAATGAATTCTTCACTCATGTAAATAAAACTCATAACTCACGATAATATTATTGTCCTAAACAGAGGGACGGAGGCGTAGAGGGGATGGAGGTGGCACATGCCACCCCCGGTTCCCAAAAAACAATTTTTTTTACACTAATGAAAGTTGATATAGTATTTATCAGTATTCAAATAACTTGATTTTTTACATAGACAAAGGAAATGTGGTAGTAATTAAAAAAAATAAACGGTTCCGATCATATAAATAAACAGAAGCTCTCAGATAAAATAATTTAGTTTAGTTATTTTTCTTCTCTTTTTTTTCTCTTCTCTCAAACCAATAAAAGAAAGAGGGAATTTTTTTATTTTCCTTTCCTTTCCTTGGGTTCCAAACAAAGCCTAAGTCTTTTTCAGGAATCCTTCCGGAAAGTCCCTCCCATTGCCAATCCCCTACTAATAATCAACTGTGGTCTTCTTCCCGGCATCAATAAATAAGAGTAACATAAGATAAAATGAAACGTGGCGCAAATGAATGAGAGTAAATAAGAGAGATCCAGGCTAGGTTTGGCTAAATAAGTTAAGTGGCTTTTTACTGTTCATTTTTTTTGTCCTTATTCATTTTTTTTTGTACTTTTAGTTTTGCGTCAAACTTTTGCGACCTATTGATCCGTCTCGACGAGAGGAATCGGAAAAGTAAAAATTTTTGACCGAAACTCTTAAATTTTTTCAAAATACAGAATAAGTCAAATTTTGACTTATTCTGTATTTTGAAAAAATTTAAGAGTTTCGGTCAAAAATTTTTACTTTTCCGATTCCTCTCGTCGAGACGGATCAATAGGTCGCAAAAGTTTGACGCAAAACTAAAAGTACAAAAAAAAATTGAATAAGGACAAAAAAAAGAAACAGTAAAAAGTAACTTTACTACTTATGCCAAAACACCAGCCAGTATTATGACTAAAACAAGTACGAAGCCAAAGCCAACATACTGGTATCAGATGTAGCCATCCTATGCCTGCTAGGCCCTGCACTCAAGTTCGCCAATACTCCCTCTGTCCCATAAAGTTTGACACTTTCACTATTCTAGCCCTATGAAAAAATTGATTATTTCTTTTAATCTATAATGTTTTATATAAGCAATATGGATCTAGTTTGATAGATTTCAATTAGTTCTGTTAAACAAAGTTACGAAAATCACATAAAACGTTATGAATTGAAAGATATAGGCAATTTAAAAATGGCACGCACTCCCGAAAGTGTCAAACTTTAAGGGACGGAGGGAGTATTAAAAAGTAGGGGTTATTACATGCCGGTCCAATTGGCATAACTTAATTACCAGCAAGTCAACCACATTTCCCCGACTTCCGCCTGCTCCGCTTGTCAGTACGGGAAACTAGAGGAAGGGAAATACGGTCAAACTTACCAACTTACCCGACATTTGTCTCATTTTAAATTTTAAAATCTCCAAAACTAAATTGTAGGATACCTTATGAAAGTGCTTAAATCTAGGGTGCTGTCACGCCCCGCCCCGCAAACGGCACCCGTGGTGGGCCCGAAACGGTGCGGCCACGTGGCATTCCAACACAAGACTCAACATCAGCTTAATAAACTCTTATAATAACAACACAGCGGAAGACTTCTTCACATAAACAAAAGTGCCAACGTTAAATCACTAACTCAACACCCACAACTGTCTACTCAGAAACAACTTAAGCTTTACATAAACTCAAAATGCTTTATATTACAAACCATAAAAGTACTAGATGACAACATGTCCAAAAATCCACTCGACACCAACTTCATAACCCAACGCTGACCGGTAGTGGACCCCCTCTACAGCTCCTGCTATCTAGAAAACCATAAAGGAAATCCAGAGTGTGTGAGACATAGATATGCTCAATAAAATACAACCAAATCAACATGCCAAAACACAACAACGTTATACATCAACTAAACCATCATTCAAAACACAACATCATTATACAACAACTTTCAACATGTATAAAACCAATCACATGCAAGTGGCACGTCTGCCACATCCTATGTATCCTAGGTCACTGTGGGAGCACACCCCGCTCGTTGTCACCGGTAGCTAGCCGACACAACGTACTCGCGGTGCAACCCAATCCACAGCCCCTTCGCAGATACCATCTTTCACACACAATATACATTGTATCCTAGGTCACTGTGTAACTCAATCCACAGCCCCTTCGCAGATACCATCTTTCACACACATCATACATGCATATCCACAGCTAAAACATCTATTAGCATGATATACATACATCTTCACAACAACACGCCACATACATCCGTCTTTACAACAATACATCATCAGCAGCTAAAACATCTATTAGCATGATAACATCCATCTTCACAACAACACATCATCATCACATAATATACATCCGTCTTTACAACAATACATCATCAACTCAGTTATATGTTATTGAACATGAATATATCAAACACACTCACCTCGATCTCCAGAGATAAATGTAGATTTGATTATTGTATTCGGCATCCCGGATGTGCCCGTATCTGCCTCTGTACACGTATCCTCAATTAACTCAAAATCATACACAATCAATGGTAGACACTAATTAAGACCTTAGATAATCCCATGAATATACGCTCAAACACAAGAAAGGTGCTCAACACACTTAGGACAACTCGACCCCTTCGCGGTCTACGAATTTATAGAATTAATCCACCCGTCCAAACATCCCAACATTTTAACCTTAGACCATAGACACAAGCAGAAACAACATACTAAAAACTCAGAATTTTCTAAGCTCTGCAACTATTTTTAATCAACCGTCATACCAGCCCAGAACCTGCTAAAACCTTCCCAAAACAGATTTTCTTCCAACTTCAAATTAAAAACTGCTATTACTGGGAAATAATCAAGCTACAAGGCCTATCAATTCTGAAAGCCTTACAAGTCTAGTTTCATAATCAAAAGACGGTGTACCAATCGGATACCCGAGCTAAAAGTTATAACCGTTTTCCCAAAGAGTGTCAGTGCTGTCTGCACAGACGCGAACCCGACAGCAGCTCGGTAAAACATTTTTCATATTTTCTGTACTTCTCATAAAATCACTAAAATTTAACACAAGGTCTAGAACTCATATGGGTACCTCCAGTTAAATTTCCAGAAAATTACGAACTCAGAAACCACATCTAAAAATTCGGCCAAAGCCATGGCAGATTTGATTTTCTCAAAATCAGACAATGAACACATCTACTCCCTACCACGAATTTTTGTAAAAGAACAACCCCAAATCACTCATATGAGATACAAAATACTCAATCAATTTTATAAATAACAACATAACCCAAGTATTTTGGAGATTAAACTCCAATCCGTACCTTAATTCGGGTTTTTCTTCAATTTTTCGGTCTCTCTCTGTCTCTTCTTCTTCTTCTTCTTCTTCTTCTTCTTCTTCTTCTTCTCTGGTATCCCTCTTCCTCTCCCTCTCTCTCTTATTCCATCAGACAAAAGGAAAAGAATAAAAAGAAAACAAAGGGAAAGGAAGAAAAGAGAGGAGAAAGGGGCGACTAATGGGGGTGGGGTGGGACCCACTCCCATAAAAGAAACTTTCCACTTCCAGCAGGCGGCTGGAACTCCCGCGACCGTGGAAACAAGCCCCGTTCCGACCACGCAGTCCAGATTTCATCTTCGAAAATTCTAAAATTTTAACCGTGGCTCAAATAAATTATTTTGAGACTAACCCCGGTCCCGGTTTATCCAATACCATTCTCGAAAAGTAAAATTAATTATGCACCCACTCACGGGAAATTATTGGGTGTAGTCACACCACCACTCTAAATTGCGAATTAAATCCTAAATACCGGGAACGGGTATTACAACTCTCCCCCCCTTTAGGAATTTCGTCCCCGAAATAAGATCTACCCCTCGACAACAAATGCGATACCACAAATTTATCAACCTCTCGTCTCCCCACATAAATCCTTCAACGTAAGCCTTCACCACCATAGTTTCATGTAAACCGATGCCTCGGAACACAGACTTGCTCTTTACAACCTAGAACCACAACCTGTAAAACCAACTACAAGTCGCAACCTCCACTCTCAATAATCTCATACGGTTTAGTGTATTTTAGCAACTACAAATTCACCAAACACCAACTCCAATTCCCGTCTTCGCTTATCCGCGTAACTCTTCTGTAGGCTCTGTGCAATTTTCAACCGTTCTCTTATCAACCTAACTCCATCAGTTGTTTGTTGTACTAACTCTGAATCCAACATTTGCCCCTCGGCCCTTTTTCGTTCCATCTCTCGTGTCAACATACTCCTTCCGCCCACATCATCCCAACAAATTGGCGTTCTACATTTTCTCCCTTACAAAGCCTCACGAATTTTGACAACTTATACATCATCTTCCCAATTAAAATTTATCGCATTAAACACAACTTTATTCTTGAACATCAACAATATTTTTTCAGCACAACCTCTAGCTTACCCAAAACTTTTTTTTTTTCGCTTCCTCAAACACTCTATTTCAAATGTAACAAGCAGCACACAATTCTATAAATTCTGGTTCAACTCTGCCTCAACAACAAATACACATAATTGGATCGCTTAATGTTCCTCAATTTAATATTCGAACTACAGTTTCCACTCGATACATGGTTGCCAGTCAATCAAACACTTTACTCTTGGGTGCATTGCTCCACTCAAAACATAGCCACAAACAATTTTTTTTATACTTCCCACTAACACATGAAATAATTTTAGGCCCATCGAACAACAAAATCTTCAAAATTATCTTGCACTTAATACTGGAAACAAACAACCAACAAATAAATTGCCACTCTATCACATCGTAATCATCTTAACAGACCACATATCTAAAACCTTATTCGTTCTTGCTCCCGAATTTCATAATACCAGCTAATAGAAATATACTTAAACATCGAGGAATTTCACAAACACTCTATGGCTCACTGTTTCCATATACAACATCTTTCACCCGAAATAACCTCAACTTACACTCACTACATGTAAAAGTCATACACCTTCACCTTACTATGACATAACCACAAAAATAATACAAGTATCATGATCAACAATCCAACTAGAGCAAAAATCCTACTCAATCTTCTTATCTTGTATAACCCTCTCACAATAACCAAACAGCCATTCATACTTTCACATATTTTGCCGTAAAAAGCCACACCCTTTTTTTAAAACCCCACATTTTTACATCACCCGAAAAAAATCTACGCACTCACCATCACCCTTGGATTGAACTCACGTCGCTCTTAACACTATATCAATTTGTTATCTACATTCACATTCACATCCATAAAGACTCATATTAATATAATCTCTTTGGAAGCCGTCCGAAACTAATTTCACTTATTCATATTTAACTACTATTATCCACTGCCTTAGCATGCACCACCAAATTAAATATAGGTCAACCATCGCATTCGGTCCACAGTCCCCTTAACCTCCAGATTATACCACCGAAGACACTTACCAAAATCTTGTATTATTTCATGCTCTTCAAACATACTTCTAATAATCCCAAACATCTAGATATTGAATTAACCGACATAGATAGTAGCAATCCAACTCTTAAACATACAATGTCTCTCTCTAACGAAAAGATAATCTCTGTTCCATCACCTCCTTAACAACCAACTCTAGAACTATTACGGAAACCCTTGCTCCCTATTTACCATCGGTCATATGAATCAATTTCATGAATAAAAACGTCTTGCTAATTCTTTCTCGAATTTCAGAGGAAAACACAATTTGTATCCTCAAGATTCATCCCATATTCTTAATGTCAACCAATCATCCATTCAAACTATACTGATAACCTGTTACAAGTAGCAGACTTTGCTCCACACCTGTATAAAAACAATGTGTAAACAAGTCGTACCTTATTAGAACCCGTGCCCAACCTTAAATAACAATCAACTCACCATCTATAAACAAATCCTCAATCCAAAATACAACATTAGCAACTTCATCTACTACAATCCACAATATCACAATTCATCTAAACCCATTTATAATTCTATTCACTACACCCAACATCTGATTCCTCTCAGCTTGTCAATTCACATGCTCAAGTTTACTCTTAAAACTATAACACCCTCACAATATTTTGAATACCGAGGATAGATAAAAGTCCAAATCCTGTTGGATTCCTCAACAACCCCTTAAACAACCTTTGCAAACACTACACACACTATCATCACTTGCACCTGATTATATCCTCCAATAAATTTCATCGCATAAAGCGCGATTCCCAACTCTCTCCCCAAACTCACAAATTAGACTAACAGGCGAAACATCTCACCATCTAATTCCACATCCACAACTAACTCTCTAAGCACAATCATCCACAACCAATCCCGACATGCCACCTCATCACCCAACCAAACTCGGCACAAAGCCACGGCACATAGCCACAATAACAATATACAATAAGATTAAACAAAAATGCATAAACAATTCGGCACGAAGCCTAAACGGTAGCCAAACTCGGCACGCAGCCACAACATCAATTTATAGCAAGATTAAACAGAAATGCATAAACAATTCGGCACGAAGCATAAAAGGCAGCCAAACTTGGCAAACAGCCACAACATCAATATATAGCAAGATTAAACAGAAATGCTTAAATAATACGGCACAATACGGCACAAAGCCGACACGGCACGAAGCCAACACGGCACGAAGCCCACACGGCACGAAGCCAAATACGGCACGAAGCCACAATTCGACACGAAGCCTATACGGCACGAAGCCCACACGGCACGAAGCCAAATACGGCACGAAGCCACAGTTCAGTATCAAGAAACATCTGTGATTTAATCTCACATAATCCACACAAATTCCACAATTAATATCACATATTATCCCCAAAGTAATTCCATCTATGAATCAACACTCACAGTCTATCTCGACACCCAGCCAACCCTGGCACTCAATCACGACACACAACTAACCTCGACACGTAGTCAACCCATCACACCACCAACCTCGACACGCAGTCAACCCACATAAACACATATTACTTCCAATCATCAAAACCCAACCACCGACAATTTACACCGCAACAGGACTAACACATCCTTACCACTGTCGCAAATACTCCCAAAGTTATAATCAACATGTGTACAATTCCTCATCATCAGTCTATTTTCATCAGTTTATCTTATTGAAAATACACAACACATCTTCCAACTGATTTTATACTTTTATAGGACCAATAACTCCAATAAATTCTCTAACTTTAGCACCATGTCCTCAATTCTGATGACATTAAGCATTTAGCACATCATTCAAATCGCTGGAACACACATTTTCATAGTAAATACACAAATGCGCTCTTTACATCGACACCTACTCTACCACATGTATTTCTTTACATACCTTCACCCACCCACTCGTGGTAATAGAGTGACATCAGAGGTTTGTTTTGAAGTGTGCTGGCCAGTCACCCTCCAAATCAATCCACAATGTCATTCTTAAATCACCACGACAAAAGAAGAAAATATTTACCCACCTTAATTACTGGAGACATAATTTCACTTGTAGCTCCAACACTGAGCATTTTCTCTGTCAATTCCAACACAAACTCCAAAATACAAGTATTAAGGTCAAACAAATTAACTTACTCATGTTGCACCTCCTGTCCTTCACATCAATACAAAAAAAAAAACAAGGGACACATCTGTCCCAACCTCATCACCACTAAATGCAACATTCTCAGCGTGATTCGTATGCTCTGAATCCATTTCTCAAAAACCTGCTTTAACAACTTAAAACAACCAACAACAAACACAAGTTGTACATATATCTCACACGTTAGTCCACCACTAATCTTCTTTGACATACACAAAACTCCCATGGTCCACTACCACAACCCCAGCCGACTCTCGACACAGAGTCTAGAACGTACTAGGCTCTGATACCAAGCTGTCACGCCCCGCCCCGCAAACGGCACCCGTGGTGGGCCCGAAACGGTGCGGCCACGTGGCATTCCAACACAAGACTCAACATCAGCTTAATAAACTCTTATAATAACAACACAGCGGAAGACTTCTTCACATAAACAAAAGTGCCAACGTTAAATCACTAACTCAACACCCACAACTGTCTACTCAGAAACAACTTAAGCTTTACATAAACTCAAAATGCTTTATATTACAAACCATAAAAGTACTAGATGACAACATGTCCAAAAATCCACTCGACACCAACTTCATAACCCAACGCTGACCGGTAGTGGACCCCCTCTACAGCTCCTGCTATCTAGAAAACCATAAAGGAAATCCAGAGTGTGTGAGACATAGATATGCTCAATAAAATACAACCAAATCAACATGCCAAAACACAACAACGTTATACATCAACTAAACCATCATTCAAAACACAACATCATTATACAACAACTTTCAACATGTATAAAACCAATCACATGCAAGTGGCACGTCTGCCACATCCTATGTATCCTAGGTCACTGTGGGAGCACACCCCGCTCGTTGTCACCGGTAGCTAGCCGACACAACGTACTCGCGGTGCAACCCAATCCACAGCCCCTTCGCAGATACCATCTTTCACACACAATATACATTGTATCCTAGGTCACTGTGTAACTCAATCCACAGCCCCTTCGCAGATACCATCTTTCACACACATCATACATGCATATCCACAGCTAAAACATCTATTAGCATGATATACATACATCTTCACAACAACACGCCACATACATCCGTCTTTACAACAATACATCATCAGCAGCTAAAACATCTATTAGCATGATAACATCCATCTTCACAACAACACATCATCATCACATAATATACATCCGTCTTTACAACAATACATCATCAACTCAGTTATATGTTATTGAACATGAATATATCAAACACACTCACCTCGATCTCCAGAGATAAATGTAGATTTGATTATTGTATTCGGCATCCCGGATGTGCCCGTATCTGCCTCTGTACACGTATCCTCAATTAACTCAAAATCATACACAATCAATGGTAGACACTAATTAAGACCTTAGATAATCCCATGAATATACGCTCAAACACAAGAAAGGTGCTCAACACACTTAGGACAACTCGACCCCTTCGCGGTCTACGAATTTATAGAATTAATCCACCCGTCCAAACATCCCAACATTTTAACCTTAGACCATAGACACAAGCAGAAACAACATACTAAAAACTCAGAATTTTCTAAGCTCTGCAACTATTTTTAATCAACCGTCATACCAGCCCAGAACCTGCTAAAACCTTCCCAAAACAGATTTTCTTCCAACTTTAAATTAAAAACTGCTATTACTGGGAAATAATCAAGCTACAAGGCCTATCAATTCTGAAAGCCTTACAAGTCTAGTTTCATAATCAAAAGACGGTGTACCAATCGGATACCCGAGCTAAAAGTTATAACCGTTTTCCCAAAGAGTGTCAGTGCTGTCTGCACAGACGCGAACCCGACAGCAGCTCGGTAAAACATTTTTCATATTTTCTGTACTTCTCATAAAATCACTAAAATTTAACACAAGGTCTAGAACTCATATGGGTACCTCCAGTTAAATTTCCAGAAAATTACGAACTCAGAAACCACATCTAAAAATTCGGCCAAAGCCATGGCAGATTTGATTTTCTCAAAATCAGACAATGAACACATCTACTCCCTACCACGAATTTTTGTAAAAGAACAACCCCAAATCACTCATATGAGATACAAAATACTCAATCAATTTTATAAATAACAACATAACCCAAGTATTTTGGAGATTAAACTCCAATCCGTACCTTAATTCGGGTTTTTCTTCAATTTTTCGGTCTCTCTCTGTCTCTTCTTCTTCTTCTTCTTCTTCTTCTCTGGTATCCCTCTTCCTCTCCCTCTCTCTCTTATTCCATCAGACAAAAGGAAAGAATAAAAAGAAAACAAAGGGAAAGGAAGAAAAGAGAGGAGAAAGGGGCGACTAATGGGGGTGGGGTGGGACCCACTCCCATAAAAGAAACTTTCCACTTCCAGCAGGCGGCTGGAACTCCCGCGACCGTGGAAACAAGCCCCGTTCCGACCACGCAGTCCAGATTTCATCTTCGAAAATTCTAAAATTTTAACCGTGGCTCAAATAAATTATTTTGAGACTAACCCCGGTCCCGGTTTATCCAATACCATTCTCGAAAAGTAAAATTAATTATGCACCCACTCACGGGAAATTATTGGGTGTAGTCACACCACCACTCTAAATTGCGAATTAAATCCTAAATACCGGGAACGGGTATTACAGGTACCCTATGAAAGTGTCTAAAACTCTATGGTACCCTATGAAAGTATCTAAACCACTAAACTCTATAATATGAAAGTGCACCCTAAACCTAAACCCTAGGGTACCCTATGACTAGGGTACCCTGTGAAAGTGCCTAAAATCCTAGAGTACCCTATGAAAGTACCTAAAGCACTAAACCCTATAATATGAAAGTGTACCCCAAACCTAAACCCTAGGGTGCCCTATGACTAGGGTATCTTGTGAAAGTGCCTAAAATCCTAGGATACCCTATGAAAATGCCTAAAATCCTAGGGTATCCTATGAAAGTGTCTAAACCACTAAAATCCTATAATAAGAAAGTGCACCCTAAAGCTAAACCCCAAAAAGGAGTGGCTTACCTTAATGGTAATTAAAAAAAGTGACTTACCTTAGTGGTAATTAGACATCTCTTTTCTAAACCTAAAGGTAATAATTCCTAAAAAGTATGTACCTCTTTTGACTGCACCTTGTGTCCTACAAACATACATGAATATACTAGTGATCCCATTGTGTCTTGTTATTCACATTGAGGAATGTGATGCAATCGATTGAGTTTGATTTTTCAAGTTTCCCATTCAACATGGAACAACTTCACAACGATGGTGCAATGGGTTTGACTTATGGATTACCAAGTTCCAACGATTGTGAAATGAGTTGCATAAAACACTAAGTGAAAATGGCCAGCAGAGTATTTTCATCATCCATGCCATAATCACTGCATCTCACAAACGTCCTATAAATGATTCTTCAAAATGTCATGAAACTCAACTGCCCCGAACTGCAATATGAAACATGTCCCACTCTATGTTATGCAAGAGAGAACAATTGTTAATGGCAGTAAAACATTTTCAAGTAAGATTTTTTGAAAATTGGGGAAAAATCAACAAAATGGGGAAGAATGCATGGGGAATACAACTGCCCATGAGGCTTGAAAATGAGATATGCTTGATAGCATTGGAATGGCAGGTCTGTTACAACTAGTGTGTTCAAGCTAGCACTCCCGGGATCCATGTATCACAATGGGGGAATAGAATAGCATATCTTTTCGAGGAAAAGCCGCCTTCTTTTTTTTTTTTTGATCGGTAACAAAATTTATTGAAAAGAGAGTGATATTAGAAACTTGAATGGAATATTGGAAGAAGGTTTCATCTTCGGTCAAAGGTATGAGTGTTGGGAAGTCTTGGGGAAGTAATGTCATGTAAATTTCTACTGTGTCTGTCATGGTTTCGGTTTAATGTACATGGTGACCCTTCGAGAATCAGGGTTGCGACTGCCGTAGGGCATAGGTTGGATATTGGTTCCTGGCGCCAATATTGGTACTTGTTTTTCTTGGTACTTGGTTGTGGGGGTTCTGCCCTGTTACTTAAGGATTTCAAAGATACTCCCTTGCTTCCATTTTTGGTTGTCCCCTTAACGATATTAACTTTCCGAGAGTAAAAAAGAACGATATTAACTTCCCAAGAGTAAAAAATAACTAACGACTTTAAACAAGGAAAATTTTGACAGCAGCAATAATACTGCAAAAAAAAAAAGAAAAAGCATCGGTGCTCTGAGTTTCAAACAATTATTCCAATGATGAACTGATTTCCACAAGATGAAACAAAGCAACAAACGTTCATATTCAAGGAGCATTTGGTAATTAGTAAATTACTGCCCCTATCAGTTAAATCTTTTTGCTTCAAAATGAAATCTTTCTTTCAAGTAGCAGAACCAGCATCCATGCATACGATGTATTCGCCCACTTAATTGCCCTATTCCATTCATCACCTCGCGACCGGACATCAATTTATTTGCAGCATAAATCATAATATATGAATGACAGTGACTCTTTCCTTTCCCTTTGGTATTTAACAAAAGAAGCAAATCATTAGGCAAATAGCTCTATATTGATTAAAACATTCATAGTTAAATATAACGAATGGGTTCAAGGAATTAATTACACAATGATCCTTTGGACTTTGTCTAAACATTATATTAACAATCCAACTCCAAAGCAATTTGGCTCTCCACTCCATAAGTTTTCTTGATACGGCAGATCTGGCTCTGATAAGTAAGTCAAGAACTCTTCCCCATAGTCTTGAGAAGTGTCTTCGGGAGTCAACGGATTATAGCCAAAAGCATCACAATCAAGATCGAAACTTGGTTGCTCCTCCGATCCCAATAGAGAAACTGGTTCTTCAATATAACCAACCGCCGTGTCTTGAGAAGTGTCTAGTGCCACCGGTGCTGAAGAGGCTAAAACATGGCCCCACGGAACAACTTCGGGAGTCAACAAACTATTGCCATAAACATCACAATCAAGACCCCAACTTGGTTGTTCCTTCGATTCCAATAGAGATAATAGAGAATCTATTTCTTCAAAATCGGCATCAACCATGTCAGAATACGTAGGTGAATACTCCCCTTGCTTCTCCACTTCCAAAAGTTCTTCTGAGAATGGAATACCTTCTGTGGTTGGTGTCACAACAATATCACAATCCGTCTTCTGTTCTTGAACAAACTCTGTTCTAATTCGCTTTCCGGGCTTCGGGACTATAACATCATCACCAACGTTCTTTCTTTTCCTAAGGGATTTCTTGGGGGACTTTGAATTGTCTCTTTTTATCCTACAAAGAACATATTCAGTATTGTCACCGCCACTGCTTAGAGAGTACTCATGCATTATCCAATGGTCTTTAGTCACACTCTTGTCCATCAATCCCGATTCATTCGTGATCTGAAAGCATAACATTCTCTTGTACCCTATTACACGACCGTAATCATCTACCACTTGTTCAAGAGCGGTCTCAGCATGCCACACACCACACAACCAGCTATCCTAGCGGTCCAGTTCTTGCTAGCCTTGATCAAGTTCGTGAACACATAGATGGTACCTTCTATCTTCATTCCGTTCTTGCATATCTCCCATGGATCTGCATCGGAAAAAATCTGCCATGGCGCTTTGTCGCCAACCCCATAGATGTCACGCTCGATAACCACATCACAAGGCAGCGGTAGGCCCTTAATCTTTCTCCCAAGATAGAACACAAGAAGTTCTTCATCAGTAGGCCTAAAAAGATAGCTCGGTGGTATAATCATATCTCCCGGAGACGGCTATCTGTTTGCTCTCTCTCTGATCTTTCTACTACTCTCTCTTGCAATACGTACGCTTGATCTCACACGTTGTTACTTGAGAAATTGTATGAGACGTATAGGGTATATTTATAGACAATCTGAGGGCGGCAGATTGTGGCGGCAGATTGTGTAAAGATAGACATACATACTTGTTTCCTAAGTAAACAAACATATTTGTTTTTGTAAACAAGTACAAAACATACGTGCTTGAGGAAAGAAAATATAGGAAACGAACGGCTGTAATTTGTGGATCACGCTCCCAATAAAAACAAATAAATTAGTTGGGCAAAAATAAATCATATGGATTTTTTTTTGTCTTTTTTGAAAAAAATTTGGCATTTGTAAATTTTGCGGCGGTCTTTTGTGAATTATTGGTTCATCTCAACGAGTGAAATTTAATGAGTAAAAAATTATTAAGTAAACAAAAAATTGGGATTAATTTTGTCTTTAGTGAACTTTTTAAATATTTTTATAATATTTTTTTACTTTTTAGATTCCTCTCGTCGTGACAAACCAATAATCTAAAAAAAAAAAAATCGACCAAAACTAACAAATGTAGATTATTAATTATTTTTTGAATAAAAAAAAATAATAATCCATTTGCTTTATTTTTGTCAAAACACAAAATAAGAAACAAATAATTGAATTGGTTGATTTTAATCTTTTCAAAAATAAGAAAAATGAATATTATGTGTATCTTTCTCTTACACTTTCATTTACGCCAATACCTCCTAGTTAGAGGCCAATTATTCCATGGTCTTGTGAGGTACCATTATATGATGCCCAAACACATTTATCCATAAATAAGGGTATTGTTGAGACACCACGTTGCAACAAGACTATAGAATAATTACTTCAAAACAATTCTTTGAAAAGCTAATAGGTCTAACAACAAAACTTGTTTGCAAGCAGTTAATCACTTTTTTTTTTTTTTTATAATTGTGAGTATATTAATACCAAGCGTCCGTGCCGTTCGATGCACGGAAAAACGATTAATAAAGTCTTTTTTCACAATGAACAAATAATTATGCATTTAAATTTTTTTTTCAAAATTAGAAGAGCTAAAAGAGCCAAAATATTTGTTGTGTAAATTATTTCTAACAAGCATAAAACTTGTCACTTTGCTCATAGAAAATATAAATATAACAGATTTGAGTTGTTCAATTTTTTGAGGAATTTTGTATATGATCAGATTTTTAGACCATTCTTTTTTTTTTTTAATGCATGATTTAGATATATTCACGTGAGCGATAATGTAAATAGGTGACGAAAGTACGGTGTTGTAAAGCATTTCATTTTATTTTTTTTTGGCAATAGGCTTAGTTTAATTATTTTTTGAATGGCATTGAAATCTAATCCAGACTTTCATTTAAAGAGCACAAGATAGTTGAATTAAGCAATTGTTACTTGTAAAACAACAAAATAAAACTCAAGATAAAAGCTTTATTTTGTATTTTCACGAACAAAATACAACAATTATTAGGGAACTTCAATTCTATCGAAAAGTGCAACCCCCTTAGTCAAACCCAGGTTCCGTCCTGCTAAACATAAGTAGTAGTCATGATGAATAAATGGATTTTGCAATTGCTTCCAAATCCCGGTCCCCAATTTGTGGTGCAAGAAGATTCAGCTTCGGCCGCTTCCGATCTTTTGCAGGAGGATGAATAAGCGTTTGAGCTTGCAGTACAGCTGATGTTGGATCCCGGCTTTCGCTATCTCGCTTTCGTAGTCGTGCTTCCGTATCAACCCTTGTTTCGCCTTGAAGTTCTTCCACGGTGGTTGGAAACTCGAGTTGTTCCACCCCGGGTGCATCATCAGAAACCTCATAAAACCCCGGCGGAGGCTTCTTCTGAAAGGCGATTTCTGTATGCAGCTGCTGGGTACCACGACTTGGAATAATGCCGGCTGCCTTAAGTTCTCTAGTCCTCTGTAGTGAAGCAAGCCTTGTCGCCTCTTCAACTAGCTTCTCCCTGGCTTTCCTTTTCGCCTTCTTCCCCTGGGTATTGGCCAACCGAGCTCGCGCTTGTTGGAGCATCTCTTTCTCATCCTCATCCATGTCCACGGTGTCACGACGTGCGGGTTTCGATTCTGGGGTTGGGTCAATCTCTCCGGGACACAATTTTCGTGAAAATGGATTATCATCACCAAGAAGCTTTTCGTAATTGTCAAGGCACTGGGACGCAGGCCGACCAAGAATCTGCCCAACCGTCCTCCATTGGCAGGGCATGGTCTTGGCAAGATGAAGCAGCTTTTCCTCCTCTCCCCTAGTCCAGTACTCAGTCTTGTTGATCCCAGGATCAATCCACTCGGACCAACGCGCCTTGCACTGTTTGGCCGACATGCGCGGGACGAGCGTTGAAACCCTGTCCCATTCATTCTTCCCATATTTCATAACCCCCGCTTTCAACACTTCATCTTCCGTGTTTCTCCAAGCACCACCTCCATTACTGATCCTCATAATTCTCTCTCTCTCTCTAAACAGGAAGGAAGCAAACAGGAAAGCAAATTGTACTGAGATGTTGATAGTGCCCTTGGTCTTTATATAGAAGGGAGAAAGTGTTGGATCCTAGACCTACTAGAAGACAGAAAGGTTTTTTTTTTCCTTTTCCTAATCGGCCTGGGATCATGATTTTTCATGATTTAATTAATTCCATATTTTACTTTCTCTCTCCTCTTCTAAATTGGAAACTATATATATGTCTCAAGTTCAAGTCCCGATGGGGCCTTTTTCGTTAGGTACATTTTAACTTATGTTTGCACACCACATTTCGATAATTGTTTTTTTTTTTTAAATTTTCTTTCATATATTTTAATGTTATTTGTAAATTTTAATATCAAATTCACAAATAAATCACTTTTGACAATAATAAGTAAATCAAAATAGTTTATGTTGAATCAACAAACTTTGGGAGAAATTTTTTAAGTTAATCGAGTAAGTTTTTGCAGTTATTCTTACAATTAACATGAATAGATAGAGAAAAAAAAAAAAGAATAGTATGAGCGATATTTTGTAATAATTTTTTTTTTCTCGAATGACATAACAAAGTTTATGTTTATTAATTTACAAAGCTAAAATACTAATTCACAAAGTATATTTAATTCACAAAGTATGAGCGATACTAATTCACAAAGTATTTAATTCGCAAAGTATGAATACTATGAGCGATACTAATTTACAAAGTATATTTAATTGTCTAAAACACTTTTGAACGGTCAAAATACTCGTTCAGACATCATGTGTACGGGACTTTAGTATATAGCTCCTTCAATGTCCGAACATTTTGACTTTTGCATGCATTTGTAACAACTCGACCAATTTCGGAGTAGGAACAGCTTCATCTACAAAGCTTGTGGAAAAGAAATATTGCAATTCAATATATAAAATTCATAAGTACTCCTAATTTTTTGCACCACAAATCCTATAAAGACACATCTAAGTTTAATAAAAATTTTAAGAGATGGGTCTCATAGATTTCAACACAAATACTTCGCCTAAGGCTGAGTTTCCCAAACGATTTTATCAAAAATAAAATCAAAATTTGATAAAATCAACCGTTGATTTTATCAAATGAGGAAGAGGTTTTATAAAACCTCAGCTTTTTAAAATTTTTTTGGGAAGCTAGGCCTTTGTAGATACTCATGGAAACAGGATCCCCGTAGTTCTCAAAGTCACTACACTTTTGTATTGCGACGGCCTCACCTAGAGTGAGGGTGAACGTTGTCTTCATTTTGATTGGTGGAAAAAGTATAAGATATACGAGATCAATACCTTTTTTCAAAAAATAAAAATAAAAATAATAGGGTTAGTTTGTGATGAGACTCACATTTTTTTCACCAATTAGAGCAAGTGTAAACAAAATCACAGTCCTCTAGTGCCCAATTTGAATCGTCAAAAAGTGATTTCAATGGAATAAATTTCAAATGTTATCCAACATTAAAAAAGTTTGTTGGCCAACGTGTAAGATACTTGCATTGTGAAATAATTTGGGCCGTTAATTACTGAACGAACGGCCCAGATTGAGTAGCACGGGAGTGTAGTGCCTCTTGCGGCAAGCCTTTACTTTCGTGGCAAGCTATATATATTCCAATTGCTTCTCTGCGCTCTCTCTCTCTCTCTCTCCAAAACTTCTCTCTCTACTTGAACTTCCGCAATACTTTCTGTGCAACAAAGTCCGTCAAAAACCATGTACCGCTTCGCAGCAAACCTGGCCTCGAAAACTCGGTGCGTTCTGAATCTGCCAATCTCATCCCTTTTGATTTCAATTATTTCAGGTTTCTTTGTGCTGCATTGTGGTTTCGAACTTCGAAGTCTTCTAATCAAAATTCTTTAATTTTTATTTGACTCACATCAGGTTCGCCCAAAATAGAACCCAACAGGTTATTCCTCTGAGCTCTGTTAGATTTGTTTTTGTCTTTTCATAGCCAGGGGTGGCTGTCTGGCTGACACCCTAAAGTATAACTTTTTCTAAATTTATTAATAGTAATTTTATTTCGGCCTTTATTTGAAACATACAATCATATATTATGAACACTCATCAATTCAGCTAATTTATGTAATTACTAATGCATTAGCCCCAAAACAAGAGCATATGTCCAAAAATAACCATGTCCAACTATTTGCCACAATTCCTCGCAAAAGAATTTATCTGCCGATTTAAACTTGTTTGACTAAAAAAAAATTAAAATTTGTTGAGAACCATTGTAAAATCTTATTTACTTTTATGTTTTTTGCTCGCACTAAACACACTGATGTATAGTAGAGAAGGTAGAGTTAAGGCAATTGTTGAACACCCTGCCTGGAATTGCCATTGTCCATAGCCCGTTTGGGAGTTCCAGTTTTTAAAAATCACGCGAGAAAATCCGAGAAAAGGATCATCTCTGAATGGCCTCACCCTCTCCATGGACTCAACAAGTGGGGGGGTCTCCTATGTTAGGGATCTGCCTCAAGCTTAAAAGGCTTAAACCAGTGCTCAAATATTCTAATCAGCAGTTCTACTCTGATATTAGTGTAAGCTCCAATGTAGCAAGCCGAAGACGTTGATGTAGGCATCTAGTTTCTGACTCCATATTAGATTGTGGACCATCAAATCATGATGGGTTGCTTTGGATTTTATTGCTTGTCCTACTATTGATTTATTTACGTCTGTTTATCTATGAGTGCGTAAGAACTTGGTTTTCGGTGTGATACAGATTGGTAGTAGATTGAGTTGGAGCAGACGCTATGCCGCCACAGAGATGGAATTCAGTATGAGGAGCAATGGTACTCTTTTGATTCCCTATTATGCAATTTCAGGCATTATTCCACTATATGTTGATTACAACCCTTGCATAGAGTAAGTCAAGAATCAGACGTTAGGCGATTGCCTATAAATGTGTCGTGTTATCAAGTTTGCGAATTATTCGCAATTCTCAAAATGGGGTTTTCTTAGATTCTCTTTTTAGAGTTCTGTAACTTTAGATGCCTACTGTAGTTATATTGAGTGTACATTCTAGAATATTCAACTTGAACATGAACATGTATTATTTGCTTGAATATTTTTCCTATATTTGCTAAGAGCCTAAGACTAAGTTTCTGTTCATGTAACACAAAGCATGAAGCATGCGCATCCCATTCAGTTCAAAGTTTTAAGCATCCATGCTCAGTTACGTATGCGTCTAATTAGGCACGTACAATGCATGTCCATAGCCTTAAGGCCCTTAACCATGAGGCATGTGTTTGGCACAGATTATATAGGGGTTTAGTTTAGAAGAACCCATTAACCATTGGCTGAATACTAGGAGCTGAGGTCTATGAAACAGAAAGGATTAGTTTGTTGCTGTTTAGTATTATCGAACCGTTTTTCATGTTTTATCTCTTCGAATTGAGCAGAAGTACGAAGAGATGCACCACCGGCTCACTACAATATGAAGGTCAAGAAATTCTCACTATTGTCACAGATGATGAAAGATTCTCAGGTGCAGAAATATGAATCAGACACTTTCGAAGCCGGTGGCTACAATTGGTTGAGTCCATAACCTCTTGTTGTGGAGTTTCCTTTTGCTTTCCTATTGAGCCCATAGAAGCTAACTCTTACTGCTTTTGCATTGAAGGAGGTTGTCTCTTTACCCAAATGGTGATCAAGAAAGAAATGGGAAAGGATATATCTCTCTATACTTGAAAATCGCAGACACGATTAATTTACCTCTTGGTTGGGAGGTCAATGTGAACGTCAAATTGTTTCTGTTAGACCAGATCCAAGACAAGTACACGACTGTTCAAGGTAGTCTCATTGGTGACAATATCTCCATTTTTGAATTGGGAATCTGAATTTTCATGATTTCATCCTCTTGCACTTTGGGGTGCTCTACCCACCTGATGTTTGTTTGTTTCGATGCTTAATTAGACGACAATGGAAAGGTAGGCGCTTTCATGCGATGAAAACTGAGTGGGGGTTTCCGCAATTACTCCCGCTCAGTACTTTCACTGATGCTGCTAATGGATACCTCGTCCGCGACACTTGCGTGTTTGGGGCAGAAGTTTTTGTAGTAAGCTACACTGGCAGAGGAGAGTGTCTGAATATAATGGAGGACATTTACCATGCCAACACTCGTACTTGGAAGATTGAAAATTTTTCATCTCTACATGAGAGAGCTTATTCCTCTGATGTCTTCACAGTTGGAAATCGGAAGTGGTATGGAATTGTTTACTTCCCTCTTCTCAACTACAGTACGCAGAGTTATAGTCTTACAATAATTGTGGTTCTTATGGCTTCTTCTGATGAATCCAGGGAGGTACACCTGTATCCCAAAGGAGATCGGGAAATGGAAAATGACAAATTCTTGTCCCTTTATTTCAAGTTATCTGATTCGGAAGCCTTTCCTTCTGGACGCAGTACTTATGCAAAATACAAGCTACGCATATTGAACCAATACAATAGCAATCATGTGGAAAGGGGAGGTGATGGTTTCTGTTCATCCCGATAGCTCTGTTACAGTTGACGTTATGAGAGCGATAATTTTTGTTTTTAGGAACTATATGGCTACAACCAAAAGTTGAACTCATGTGAAATAAGACTGTATTAATTAGGCTACTTTTTTTAAAAAACTTAATTAAGAGCTTGGCATTTTCATAGGTCATTTTCCCTTTATGGTATTCAAATAACAATTGCCGATCATTATCTTGCAGGTACTAGGTGTTTCTGTGCTCCAAACTTCATCTGGGGTTACCCTGCAATGTTGTCATTGACTGATCTCGAAGATGCTACTAAGGGCTTTCTTGTAAATGATACTTTACTTATTGAAGCTGAAGTTAGTGCCATATCTGCAGTGAATAACTTGTCAAAGTAAGCTCCATCTTCCTTGTCATGTTAATTTGCTAATGCCATTTTGTGCACCAACTTATGAGCTAGGATCTTGTATGCAATGTTTGTGATGCAACCTGTAATGGGTTGGATTAAACTGTGGAGTTCTTTGTAGCCTCATTTGGTGTTGCTCTTCTTCAGTGATTTCTCAGTCATTTTCTTACAGCTCATGTTTGATTTGGTAATTTTTGTTTCTTTTCTCAATCCTTCAGCAGAAAGACCGACATGGAGGCCGATCAGGAAAAAAAAGAGACCGACATGGAGCTACCGCTGCGCCAAAGTTTTGCTGCAAAGTTTTTACTGTGGAAATAAGTTTTTTTTCTTCTCATTTTTGGTGGTCCTCGCATAGGTTAATATGACCTATTATGACTTCTTCATCTCTTTGTAATTATCGTTCTCTTGGGACAGAGTTCTTCCTTTTGGGTTGATGGGTACTTAAAATTTGCTGCTGGTTTGGCCAAACATGGGAAGCTTTGGCATGACCGAGAGGCCTGCTGTGTCTTTGTTCCATTCAAAAGTCCCGTCCGAGAATGTGACCCGGGACTTTCACTTTGTAAACCTCGACGCATACCCCTCGATTTCATACCCCTCGATTTCATACACCTTGACGCCGAATACATCAAGTTAATCAGACATCGATAGCCATAGAAAACAATAACAATAACAGAACCCATCTAGTCTCCAATCATTGGGGGTATGGACGGAGATGATTGGAGACAGACTTAACCCTTGGCAATATGCACAAAATGACTGCTCTCAGAATACCACTGAAACAGTAGCTCCCCTAAACCTTCAAGAATCAAAGAGATGTATGGACATTTTGCTGCATAAGCAGCATAATCATGCCTCCTAAATCAAAGTCGAAAGACATTAGAGAGGGGAGGCCAAAAGACCAAAATCAATTTCTATGCTCATTACTATGCTTCATTCATGGTCTAGAATATCCCAGTAATGAGCACATGGCCATGTATTTTCAAAGTCTGTCTTCTTGTTTATTTATTCAAGACAATGATTTGCTCACTGTGTTATGGATGTCCGATCAGCTTAAATTTACGAGTAACAATTTTATGAGTAATTATTCCATGGTCTTGGGCACCGCCACATGATGCCCCAACTACCTTGTTCATCCCAATTTCCTGTGGAATCCAATACAATGTGGTGGAAGTGTGTTAGGACACCATGCGGTGGTGTCCCAGCACCATGGAATAATTATAATTTTACACATCAAGTTTTACAAAGTGAATGTTCTGTATCACGTTTTTTGAGTTTCATATGATTCCCAATTTTGAGGTTTGTGATGCACCGATGTTGGCTCCAATAGATTGAGCCCAAAGCTCCAGTGCCACAAAAACACCCTTGCTATTTGCTTGTTAATCTCACTGTGGAACAATGAAAGAACTTGATAGCTGGTTCTCTAAAAAAGGAGAAAATTTTCTCTTTGGGAAATTGTTCTCTCTTTGGGAGAAAATTTTGGGTACAAAATGAACAATTCCAATAATTGTGTTGGATGCAGAAGGGCTCTCGACCCAAAAAAAATAAAAAATGGCATTTAATTTTCATTCTACCAAAAAAATAGTGTGTCTATGAAGAAGGGGTTTCCCAACAGTGCTCTGTTAAAGTTTACAGATATAGGCAGAGCCAACAAGGGTCAAGTAGTTACCCCACTCAAGGTTCAAAAGAATTCATGTTAGGTAAGATTTTGACCCCATTGCTAAAATTGATGGCTCTCCGCCTCTATGTATAAACAAAAAACCTTTCCTTAAAAAGCATAATATTCGTTCGTCTTCGTATAAATATAGTTATTACGAGAACTCGAATTTGTAATACTCTATGGATGATTATTTATGTTTGGAGTGCTATGTTTCAGAAAAATAAGCTGGGTTATTTTACGGACTTGAAAAATAAAAACTTTAATAGGAATGGACTTGGTAATATATAAAATAAAACCCTTTTTAAACGGACTGGCTTGAGCTCAGGCTCATTGTTATCTATCACAAGCCCGGCCCGAACATGGTCCAGCTGAGTTATGTGCACCCTACAACGAATGGAATGCCCTGCTTTCCTTTTCTTATTCCAAAACAGAGGAGATGGTTGTTCTTCGAAATCGCGTACGGAAGGCAGAGAACATGGAAGAGAAATCATGCCATCCTATCCCCAGCGACAATGGCAACTTTGGTACTCTCTCTCTCTCTCTATCTCTCTCTCTCTCTCTACATCTATATCCATGCGTGTATGTATGCTTGCATGTGTACACAGTATGACTGATCATACGACTCTCAGTGCGTTTAGCTAGGGTTCTGTCGTGGAAACTAGAACACCTCTATTTTTTTTCGTTTGCTTGTAGCAAAGGGTATTCACATGTATACTACCATTACGTTTTGTACATCTGTTGAATATACTCCCTCCGTTTGCTGGTCGATATTAGAGAGGTATTGAAGGTGCTTACACTTTGGGTCCGGTTGTTTGACGAGACTGTTGAAAGATCTCCACCACCTCTCCTGAGATTTCCGGATACTTCCAGAAACATCTGGATTGTGCTAGAATCTTCTAGAATTATCTAGACTATGCTAGAGTCTTCCGGGCTCTTTTGGAATGTTGTGGAGTATACTAGAACATTCTAGAAGGCGGTTCCGGGTTCTATTAGAGCGTTCCGGAATATAATGGCCCTGTTTGTTTTTTAGTTTAGTTTTAGTTTTAGTTTTGATGACATCGTCATTTTTCTCATTTCTCTCTCTATCTCTCTCCACTCATTACAACTGCTAACATCATCAAAACTAAACTAAACTATCTAACCAAACACAGCCAATAGAATTATAGGGGCTTTCCTAAAAGCTTCTAGAAGTACTGAGTTGTGTTTTATCTAGAAGCATCCATTGCTTCCTATAAATAGGGATGAGGTCTTCATTGTGTGTATGCAAGTGAGAGATACTCCAAGCAAGAGAGTGTGAGTCCAAGTGTGAGGTGTTCAAGTACCAAAAGGGTTTGTGTCCAAAGTTAAAGTGTTTCCCTGGATTGTGTGTACTACCTCTTGTGTGTGAGAGAATCATCATTTACGAGTCATAGTGTACACAAGTTAAGTGTACAAGTGCTTGTAATCAATAAAATTACTTTTGTTTGTTGTGTTCAAACTCTTCAGAGACTTATAGTGAATGGATGTATTATCACATACGACACGTAGTCCTATTGAAATATTGTTATGGTAGTAACAACACCACACTCGCAATGGTATTTTGCATTTCACAATTTGGGGATTTATATATTCCATGCATGTTTAATTGGGACCGTAATGATTTCACCAAACATCGGATAGGTAGCCCCCAAGGATATATAGTCCAATCCGATGCTTAAATAGGCCTGTTAGAATAAGTTTATATTAGTTAGTTGATGTTTGTCCCACATCGTCTATCTTAGTCATGTAATGTGGTACACACTAATATAAATAATATTGACTGGTGTTGGGGTAAGTCAACACCCTACACTCTTTCTTTCATCTCTGGTAACATGGTATCAGAGCCTCCCTTAATCCAAACCTTGACCCAAATCCTTTAATCCAAACCTTGACCCAAATCCCTTAATCCAAACCTTGACCCAAACACTGACCTAGCCTTGTTTCATCGTCATTATAGCCAAACCTGACGTCACCTTAACCCTTCCTGACGTCATCTCGTCATCATCGTTGCCAAACCCTAAACCGGCCACTGTAAACCTCAACCCAGATTTATACGACCCTACCAGAACCCCTGAAACCCTAAATCGAAGCCCCCAAACCTTTAAAAAACCCAAATCGAGTCCTGAAAACCCTCGAAATCCTACCCCCAACACTTGAAACCCTAAAACGACACCCATACAAGCCTCGAAACCCTAAAATGAAACCAATACAGTGGAATTTCAACGCCACCCAGTGTACCTCGTAACTTACCTGGTCGATTTTGACCCTTTACCGATCGGTTTCCACCCTAAATCAGCACCCAGATCCCGTCAATCTTCCGGCGACTCTTGCTAACCCTCGCCGACCGTCGGCGACCCTCCGGCGACACTCGCCGTCTCTCGTTCATCTCTGGAGCATCCGTGATTAGTGCTTGGCTTCAGTTACTGCTTCAGTTCCTGTTCAGATTAGTTCCCTGCTCTCAATTAGTTCACTGTTCAGATTAGTTTTGCTCCTTCTCTGTCGATTGATGTAAGTTATCTCTTGGAGTTTCTTATCTTCAGTAAACTGCAATCTGGGTTGGAGGTCTTATGGTGGTATACCTGTGGAGTATTGGTGGTCTGATTTAAAAAAATGTCGTTGGGATTCTTGGTTGTTGTGTCCAATTCAGATTCATTGTTGGGCTATGATCTTTGTGGTTGTGGCTTGGCGATTATTTAGTATCATCTTGTCAATTCGTTGTTGATTCGTTGGGCGCAGCTTGATTACTTGGTTGAAGCTGTAGTTGGATTTGGTTTGTTGCTGGTTATTTGTGTAGTTGGTTTGGCAATATGTCTGAAGAAAAGTCTGCTTCTGGTTCTAGTTCCAGTTCCATTACTATTGGTAGCACTTCGAGCTCCTCTCGTCGCCGTGAAAGGGATTCCATTACCTCCATCCCTTTAAATGGCAACAACTATGCTATTTGGTCTCGCGCTGTCAAAGTTTATTATATGGGTGAGCGGAAGTTTCGGTATTTGACGGATGATCCTCCTGCCAAAGAGGCCAAGGACTATAGTGATTGGGAAGCTGAGAATTGTCATATACTTGTTGAGTTGTGGAATAGTATGGAACCCCAGATTAGTGCTCCTTTGTTTTATCTCGACACGGCCAAACAAGTGTGGAATCGGCTTGCCGGGATGTATTCTGGTGTTAATAATCTTCGTCGTATATATGATCTTCACCACCAGTTCTTTTCGTTGACCATCGGTTCTAGCTCTTTGGAGGACTACTATTCTAAATTTCGGGGGACTTGTGAGGAACTCCGTGTTTATGAGCCTATCTCGAGTGATCCCCGGGTTATGGAGCGTCAGCGTGAGCGTTTGGAGGTAGCTCGATTTTTATATGGTTTGTCGTCCTTTTATGATCCAGTTCGGTCTCAGATATTGGGAGAGCGGGAGTTGCCCTCTCTCGATGAGGTGTTTAGACGTCTTCGCCAAGCTTCTATGTTCGATACTGGTTCTGTTTCTCAGCCACCACCTGATCGGTCTGCTTTAGCTATTTCGGGTGGTTTTGGGTCGCGTGGTGGCCGTGGCCGTGGTCACGGTCGTGATTCTGGGTTTAGCAATCGTGGTCGTGGTTCTGGTAGTCGAAGTTCTGGTGGCTATGATTCAGGTAATAATTCTAGCAGTCGTGGTGATTCTGGTTCCCGTGGTCGTGGTTTTGGTCGGGGTGGAACTGGTTATGGTCGCACGTCAGGGGGAGGTAGTTCTGGTCGTGGCCGTGGTACTAGATTTTGTACTCATTGTCAGGGTACAAATCATACAGTGGACTATTGTTATGATCTTCATGGTTTTTCCCAGGCTCATCAGGTTGCTCATTCTGAGGATGCTGGGCAGTTTACTCATTCCACCGATAGTAGTGTGACTATTACAGTAGAGGAGTACCAGCGTCTCATGTCCCTTCAGCCTTCTGCTACTTCCACAGCTACGTTCGCTCAGACAGGTTCCTCTGTTGCTTGTGTTGCTTCTTCTTCTTCTTCTCCTTGGGTTATTGATTCTGGTGCTACTAATCATATGACTGGTACCTCTACTATCTTGTCTAATTGTCAATCTATTGGTCAAAAATCTCATGTTACCTTAGCAGATGGTTCTACTACTGAGGTCATTGGATTAGGTTCTTTCCTAGTCTCTTCATCTCTCACTTTGCACTCAGTGTTACACGTACCTCGTTTACCTTTTAATCTCATGTCTGTCAGTCAACTTACAAAATCTTTAAACTGTTCCATCACATTTTCTTCTCATGGTTGTGTATTTCAGGATCTCAAGACGGGGAGGACGATTGGAAGCGGTGTTGAGCGTGGTGGGCTATACTACCTGACCAATAATCCTGCTAAATCTGTTGCTCTTCAGTCCACAGAGTCCTCCTATCAGCAACATTGTCGGCTTAGACATCCCTCACTTCAAACTTTGAAGCGTCTAGTGCCTTCCTGTGGTTCTCTTAAAGAGTTGTCATGTGAAGTCTGTGAGTTTAGTAAACACCGTAGAGTACCTTTTTATCCTAGAGTTGAGCGTCGTGCGTCGAGTCCTTTTGAGTTAGTTCATTCAGACATTTGGGGGCCTATTCATGTGCCTAATATTTTTGGTTTTCAGTACTATGTTATTTTTGTTGATGATTTCTCTCGTATTACATATCTTTATCTTATGAAAGCGAGATCAGAGTTGAAGACTGTTTTTCACTCATTTTATATGGAAATAAAAAATCAGTTTAATACTTGCATTCGTATATTTCGTTCTGATAATGCACGCGAATATTTTCATAACACATTATCTCAGTTTTTTGATGATCATGGTATAATTCATCAGTCATCGTGCGCTCGGACTCCACAACAAAATGGAGTTGCCGAACGCAAGATTCGACATTTATCAGAAGTTATGCGTGCATTGCTATTTCAAATGCAGGTTCCTAAGTCGTACTGGACTGATGCGATACTTGCCGCTTGTTATCTGATTAATCGTATGCCCTCTACTGTCCTTGGAGGTGCGATACCTCATACGGTCTTGTTTCCTGGTCATTCACTCCACCCATTACCCCCTTGGGTTTTTGGGTGCATGTGTTATGTCCATAATCTGGATCCTGACCAGAGCAAACTTAACCCTCGCTCTATTAAATGCATTTTTCTTGGCTACTCTCGCACTAAAAAAGGCTATAAGTGTTACTCTCCGTCTTTACGTCATCATTTTGTGTGTGTTGATGTTACCTTTAATGAGTCACTTCCTTTTTATTCCGAGTCTGTCTCTCCCAATGATTTGCTTGCATATGAGTCTGTGTGTCCTATACGTGTCCCGTCTGGTACTGTTTCCCCAAGTACTGTTCCCCCATCACCGCCTTTGCAGGTATATCATCGCCGTTCTAAAAATCCACCAGTGCCACCTCCGCAGGTTCCACCTTCGTCCGAGCCATCTCCGCCCACCGCCCCACCTTCGCACACTGCTTCGTCTTCCTCTCCGTTGCGCAATCCTGACGGCCTTGATCGTCCTATTGCCCACCGTAAAGGTATTCGGTCCTGCACTATCCATCCTATTGCTCATTTTGTTTCCTATAATCATTTGTCCCCGTCCTTTCGTGCTTTTACCACTTCGGTCTCCTCTGTTTTTGTTCCCTAACACTGTTCAGGAGGCCTTCTCTATGTCTGAGTGGCGGACAGCTATGGAAGATGAGATGTCTGCTCTTCATCATAATGGGACTTGGGAGTTGGTTTCTCTTCCTGCTGGTAAGACTACTGTTGGTTGTCGTTGGGTATTTACTGTCAAGTATCTTCCTGATAGCACTGTTGAGCGCTATAAAGCTCGCCTTGTTGCTAAAGGCTATACTCAGACTTATGGGGTTGACTATTCAGAGACTTTCTCTCCTGTTGCCAAACTGGGTTCTGTTCGGATTCTTATTTCTCTGGCTGCAAATCTTGGCTGGCCGTTATTTCAACTGGATGTCAAAAATGCCTTCCTCCATGGGGATCTCCAAGAGGAAGTATATATGGAGCAACCGCCCGGGTTTGTTGCTCAGGGGGGGAGTAATCAGGTGTGTCGTCTTCGCAAAGCTCTATATGGGCTTAAGCAGTCCCCGAGGGCATGGTTTGGCAAGTTTGGTGATGCTGTGTTGCAATTTGGTATGAAGCGTTGTCATTCTGATCATTCTGTCTTCTCTCTCACATCTGATCAAGGGAAAATATTGTTGATTGTCTATGTAGACGATATTATTATTACAGGTGACAATCAAAAGGGCATTGATGACTTGAAACTGTTTCTACACCGTCAGTTTCATACTAAAGACTTGGGCAAATTGAGATATTTCTTGGGTATCGAAGTGGCACAGTCTAAGGATGGTATTAATCTATCGCAAAGAAAATATGTGCTGGATATTCTAAATGAGACTGGCTTACCGGGGTCAAAGCCAGTTGAGACTCCAATGGATCCTAATGTCAAACTGTGTGCTGATAAGGGGGAGTTGCTTTCTAGTCCGGATCAGTATCGTCGCTTGGTTGGGAAGCTGAATTATCTTACTGTTACTCGTCCCGATATCTCATTTGCGGTTAGTTTGGTTAGTCAGTTTATGTCAGTTCCTCGCTCTCCACACTGGGAAGCTGTTCTAAGAATTGTTAAGTACCTCAAAGCCCATCCAGGACGCGGTCTGTTATATCGAGCTAATGGACACTTGCGTGTTGAAGCGTTCACTGACTCTGACTGGGCGGGGGCACCATCTGACAGGAGGTCTACTACAGGATATTGTATCTTTCTTGGTGGGAATCTTGTTAATTGGAAAAGTAAGAAGCAGACGGTAGTTGCGCGGTCTAGTGCAGAGGCAGAGTACAGGGCTATGGCTCACACAACATGTGAGGTTGTGTGGATACGTTCTTTTCTTGAAGAGATAGGATTCCCTGTGCAGGTGCCTGTGAATCTTTATTGTGATAATCAAGCTGCAATTCACATAGCATCCAATCTGGTGTTTCATGAGAGAACTAAACACATTGAGGTGGATTGTCATCTTGTGCGAGAGAAGTTGACTGGTGGTGTGATTGCTACTCCATTTGTGTCTACCGGTGTCCAGTTAGCTGATATATTTACTAAGCCATTGTTCAAGCCACGATTGGAATTACTTTGTGACAAGCTGGGACTTTTTGATATTTATTCTCCAGCTTGAGGGGGAGTGTTAGAATAAGTTTATATTAGTTAGTTGATGTTTGTCCCACATCGTCTATCTTAGTCATGTAATGTGGTACACACTAATATAAATAATATTGACTGGTGTTGGGGTAAGTCAACACCCTACACTCTTTCTTTCATCTCTGGTAACAAGGCCAAACAAGCGGGTTCTTTAGAACTAACGAAATAATTATTGAGTTGGAAGTTTAGTCATCAAAATTGTAGGGGGAAAATGCATGAAGGTTGTAACTTGTACCCTGTGCATGCCTTCACGAATGCATAAGGTGATTATTTCTTTTGGTAGGGAAAACTGTTGCTGTCTGCAGGAAATTATATAAGGTGAATATTTCTCGGTGGCGGTGGGGATAAAATCCTCAAAAGTAAAGAAAAAGGACTGTTATGTGGGACTAACAAGTATAACAATTTAAATACGCCAGTTTCCATTAGACCTTGTTTGTTTGACTGGAGAAACAGTGGCCATAGATATTATCCTGGCGCCCATGGATCAATAATCACATTAGAGTAGCCGAGGGGATTAATAATGCTGCACTCCTCATGGCATTGTTTATCCTGTGTTATGTGGATATCATATGTGACGGACATTTGATCCTAGCCGCAAAAGTTCCGACTAAATATAGGATATGTGGTCCGTTGGATTTGTAATCCAATCCGATATGCTTTAATCCAGGCAACCAAAAAGGGGTCTATGAGTTGATTTACATTTGTTTATGGACTCAACTACAAGTGTCGGTTCAAGTTGTGGAATGTTTTGTTACAAGTTCTCTTTCATATCTTCGATCTGAGTATTTTCTTGTAATTTTCCTCAGGCAAACTATTGTTTTGTTCTACAAGAGAAAGTGTATTCAATCAATTACTAATTATTAACCAACTAGTTGGATCAGTGAATTGGGAGACTCAATATCAATCATGCTTGCTTGGTAGTGGGTACATGTGCAATTAGGCATGTCAGATCCCCATGCAAACTCTCACGATCTCACCTAAGTTTCATGTTTCCAGCATGATTACTCCATATATTGATGAACACATGCAACATTGGGTGATTTGTGCGGACAAATTAGATGTTCCATAGTAGTTGACTGTTTATTTCTTTATCCTTCTGCAGAAGTAGCTAGATCACTAAGAGAGATTCCACCAGCCCACTACACTTTCAAGATCAAGTCATTCTCATTACTCTCACAGATGTTGTTAGATACTCGACAGAAGAACTTGGAATCGGCCGTTTTTGAAGCTAGTGGCTACAAATGGTTGAGTTGCTAAACTCATCTTTGATTTCTTTAGAATACCAATCCTAACATAGAAGCTAAGCTTATGTCTTTTGTGTTGAAGGAAGTTGTCTCTCTACCCTTGAGGTGATAAAGAAAGAAATGGGGACGGGCACATCTCTCTGTATTTGGTAATTGCAGATAGAGATAGTTTACCTCTTGGTTGGGAGGTCAATGTGAACTTCAAAATGTTTGTGTATGACCAAATCCAAGACAAGTACATGACTGTTCAAGGTGGTCTCTTTAATAATACTAAGGCATATGAATACTCGTACTCTAGCTGTCTAGCACCTTCGGCGGCTCTTACTACCTGATGTTTCTTTTGTTCCATTGCTTAGATGCCAATGGCAAGGTGAGGCGTTTTCACAATATGAAGACTGAGTGGGGTTTTGCACAATTACTCCCACTCAGTACTTTCAATGATGCTGCTAGTGGATACCTAATCAGTGACACGTGCGTGTTTGGAGTAGAAATTTTTGTGGTAAGTTACAATGGCAGAGGAGAATGTTTATACGTACTGGAGGGACTTGACACTACCTATACCTGGAAGATTGATAATTTTTCATCTCTGCAAGGCGAATTTCATTACTCTGATGTCTTTACAATAGGGAAGAGGAAGTGGTAAGTAATCATTGACTTCCCTCCTCTCAATTACGGTAAGCAGTGTGATTGGCTGTCAATTATGGTTTTATGGCTTGCTCTTATCACATCCAGGAAGTTAATGCTCTATCCCAAAGGAAATTCAGGAGTAAAGAGCAAAAGCATGTCCCTCTTTATACAGTTGAATGATTTTGAAACCTTTCCTTCCGGGCAGAAAATATGTGCAAAATACAAGCTCTGCATAATGAACCAATACCATGACAAGCATCTAGAAAAGACAGGTAATGTTTTTTCCGTTCTTCCGAATATCTGAGGTGCTGCTGACACGGGGAAGGGTGTAGTGAGCCCATCTGGCCATCCATCTCAATAATGAACGCTCGGATTTTAATCCAAACAATGGACGGCTTGGATCATTTAGAGTTTGGATTAAATCCAAGCTGTCAGTGCTAAGATGGATGGCTGGATGAGCCTCACTACACCCCCTGTAGTGAGTTGCCTCACTGCAGAGCCCCACTTCCCGCTGACACGATGACAAGACAATTATCTTTTTTAATGCAAAAAATGACTCTAGTGTAAAGATAAAAAAGCATATCAATTGCATCCCTCCTTTTTTTGCATAGATATTTTTGTTAACCAAACAGCAATTTCCCAACCGTTCCCTTGCAGGTACCGCCTTTTTCTCTGCTCCAACCTACGCTTGGGGATACCATTCGATGTTGTCATTGACTGATCTCCATGATGCTTCTAAGGGCTTCCTTGTGAACAATAGTTTAATTATTGCAGCCGAAGTTAGTGCCATATCCATGGTGCAGAATTTTTCAAAGTAAATATCGAGTCTTTGTTTCAGTAATACTAGGATGTTTCAGCATCCTTAACTTGTCAAGTTGCTAATGGCCATGTTCGGTTGGGAGCTTTGCTCCGGTTTTGTTTAGTTTATGTTTTGCTGACATCATCATTTTTTTTACTTTTCTCTCTATCTCTCTCCACTTATTACACCTGCTTACATCATCAAAACTAAACTAAACTCCCTCAAAACTATGAACCGAACACAGCCAATGTCATCTTGTGCACCAAGTCACCAACTTCTGTGCTAGGTTCTAATATGCAAGTCATCAACTTGTCAAGTTGAATATGTGGTATGACCTTTATGGACTTCTTCGTCTCTACGCTACCATAAATTTAGCTGCTGGAGTGAACTTCTCCCTTTCAGCCTTTCAGGTTAATGTGTAGTCAAAACAGCTGCTATTTTGTGATGTTCGTAATCAGAATTTTTGCTATAATAACAGAATGACAAAATCAACTTCGAAAGGATTGCAGGGCAAGATTAAAAGGAAGCACATGGAGGAATAGTTTGATTAGAGTTTTTGAGATTGATCAAAGTTGAGGTCTTTTTTTTTTGTTTTTGTTTTTTTGCAGCCCTTGGCGGAGCCCTCATTTTACTCTTGTTATTGTTTCTCTCTTCTATTATTACACAACTAGTGTCGGGCTACGTGCGAAGCACGTAACCGCGTGCTCATCAATATTTTGTCATTATGTGATGCTAGAAACTTGAGAAAACATGTTTCGATATTTGGCAAGAGAATGATTCAGAGAGGAACAGGGTTTTAAGGAAGAGTAATGTAAAGTGGTTGCAGCAAAAGGGTAAAGTCAGTGATTTCAACCATTAATCACAAAAAAGTTTGGATAAGTCTTGCATCTATTTGCAATTGAGTTGGCTTCTTCAACATGCCAACCAGCTGGAGCATTTGGTCGCTGAATTGGGAGTGTAATCAACCATTCGTAATTGACATGACATCCACCTTGATTGGTATTTCATAGCTTGGGCTTCTGATCTTTGGACAACTCAATTGCTTTAGCTCGCTTCCCTAGAACGGCTCAACAATCCCAGTATTGGCAATAAGCATCATCCTACAAATAGAAAAACCAAGTTAAAAGTAACCCAAACTCTGACCCCTAGTTCCAGGGAAAATCGCATGCTTTAGGAGCAACATTTCACATGCAACCCACCAACGAATGTAGAAATTTCAAATGCAGCATGCAAAATACATGAAGTCTGCACTATTTTTCCTTTTCCATTTATTATTTTATTCCAAAATACGTAAGTTGGCCAAGGGTACAATGAGAATGCTTCTAATGGGACACTTATAAAACGACACAATGATGGTCATGTTTCATGGTTTGCTGGAACTAAACAGTCAGTGTGGGACAATGTTTTTGCATGACCATACAAACTCCAAAACATTGAAATATAACGAAAGAAAACTATGAACTATTTTAACTTCATAAGCTCTACTTCGCCAGTCACGTTAACTGTCATTTCTTGGTCTCTCTCTCTCTTGTAGAATGGGGGAGTGTTGACAAATTCAGGGCTCAATACCTTCAAAAAATGAGAGCAATCGAAGCAGTGGTGCCAGAGAAGATGTTAAGAAAACTGTTATTTGCAAATGATGATCAGCCTTGACAGAAGTGTTTTTAATTGCTTTCTTTGTACAAAGAGTAAAATGGGAATCCTCAGACTATGAACTTGAAGATGTTCTTTGTAATAAATGAAGCTGCATCTTTACCAACCTGGCCATCAAACACCTGCCAATGTAAGCTAATAAATATCAGCCATGAGAAAATACAAAATCAACTACTATAGGAAAGGTTGAATTCGCAGTCCATTCCATCACTATAGATCTTCATTTTGCAGTACATTAAAAAACTATGGAGCTCATCCTAAACAAAAACCAAGACTGGCCAATGCCCTCATATCATAATATAAGTGAAGTAAAAACATGCACCCTCAAATGTAATTGCCAAACTATGGTGAACAGCCCAGTCTACGGGCGATGGGCAAGGACATATAAAGACTTGCAGACAGTTTTTATGCTGCAGAGATTAGACAACCTAGATTAATTTCAGAGACAGTTTCTGATCATATAAGTTCACCATATCCCGAGTTAGGTAGGACACGTCATTTGACCTGTTTCAAATATGACAGATTACGCCAAGCGAGATAATTTTAAATCTTTTTTTGGTCACTGCCATAGTGAAGTCTCAAGCAGTCTTGAACCCACAGAACTCTTGTCGGCATATACCAAAACCACTTGCTCCCAAGCATATGTAAAGAGTCAGGCCAAGAACATTGTATCCTAAAATTATGGCACTTCAATCATTGTAGACTTACCAATACCAGAATTATGGAGGTCAATGTCATGCCCTTGGCTTCGAATCAAAGCCTTCATCACTAATTGAAGAAGGGGAAACTGAAGAAGACCCCTTCACAAAAAAAGAAGAAGCTTAAACTCAGAGAAGGCCTAAATATACAACATGCACATTCTGCTTTCGAAAAGGGAAAAATAAGTGTTGTTTTAAATTAATTTGTGCTTTGCAAGTTTGGAAGCTCCAGTACAGTACTGCCTCTGATACTCCGTATCCTGAATTGAACCGTCTGCATTAGAGTTCTCTTGAATCCGAGAATTTTGGGACTTGTGAGATGGGCTATCTACAGAATGGATTGGACTTTGAGCTCGACTCCTAGCTACTTTCTCTTCATTGGTCCATTAGGCCCTATTAGCTGGATTCTGGTGGGTTCGATCACACTCTGGTCCAGCTACAGGATTTCCTTTGAAAGAATACAACTTTACCCCATTTTCTTGAAACGTAATTCACCAAAAAAGAATAAAAAAAGATCTATCTGGACATGTAATTCACCTATGTTCCTTATTTTCCTAACTATGCAAGGGGGCTCATTCAAACATTTCCCCAAAAAAAAAGAATGGAAAAAATTTGTTCTCATTTGTTCTTGTGCTGCTTATTTCAAATGTAATAGACCCTACTATCAGTGTCCTTCTCTAAGGAATTCTCAACCACGGCCTTCCTTTTGAAAGAATTTCTAACTATGCAAAGGAACTCTTCAAACATTTCAACAAGCATGTATTGTGGAAGATTTACATTCAAATAAGGTAAATTACACAATCGTAAGCTTCTTGCATGCACTTCAACTGACCTCATTACAATTCCTTTAGTGATTTTGTGACTCTTTACTTTTTTCTTGAACTTTAAAGACGGGAGAGTGGCAAACAGTACAAAAATTGGATTAGTTGTCCAGGTTTTAAAAGACATAGAGAATCTCTAAGGCAACAAAACAGAAAGAGGGGAGAGAAAACATCTAATTAGTACCCAAATACGCAAAATCAAATCCACGATAAACAACGATTCAAATAAAATGTAAATCAATTAGTTATACCTGGTGAAGGAAAGAAAAAAGAAGAAAGTGGAAGAGAAGGAGGTGAGTGAGGGCGTCATCTTCTTTGACTTGCTCATCGTCTTTGTCATTGTTAGGGGCTTTCTTGTTCAATAATTTTGATGACCTAATAATGCCATTGGAGATGACCCTCCATGGCTTCCTCGTCTTCTGCTTAGATTTTTTAGGAAATAGTTACTACACTTTAAGAAAGGAAAGACATATATAAGAAACCAAAACCTGATCAATAATCACATGAATTCACCTCATCGACGCTGCCTCGTCTCTCCCCATCTGCCTTCCCGATTACATGGCAGACCGCTTCAAGATCTACGCGTACCTCGCCTCCGCCATCTACAACAAGGTACAAATCAATCCTCCGTTTTGATTCCGAGATATCATACGATCTGTCTTTTACTCTTTCTCAATACGCTAACCTCCATAAATGCTACACAAAAGGAAGAAGTGGGGCAGTACAAAACACTTTTAGGATAATACATTCTTGCTCTGAAGAAGTCAGAAAACCTCTGTAGGAAATTCGAGGAAAGGGCAAAACCATTTCATCTTCTTGTGAAGGATGGTGATGAATGCTACAGAACTTAAAAACACAAACTTCTAGTCTTCTACTTCAATCTCTTTCCTGGTCCATATCAAAGGACTTTTTGAACTTGATGTTTTAAATGAATGCTTGAGAATCACCAATTAACCGCAAATATAGAATTAAATGAACCAAAAAAATCTCTTCTTTTCTTGCACATACATTTTCAACCTTGTCTCTTTAGAACCAAACACGTAAAACTCATTTTCTCCAAATTTTTCATACTATAATTTCCAAAACACAAGTTCTAAACACTCATTATAAGTTCTAAACAATCATCTAAGACACAAATCAACACATAAGGAAAAACACTTCAGGGAAAAACAGGAGGAATTACCCCTGAAATGATACGAAGGCAATAGAGAAGAAACTACCATTAATAAATCGCGAATACACATCACAACAAATCGATTTCAACTTTCCTTCAGCGCCTGATATCAAAACATTAAGAACTCGAAAATGAAATTCAAACGAAGACGAAATTCAAAACAATAAGTAGAAGACACACAGAGAAAATTACCAAACAAGGAAAGTTATCGTGATTCCGGTTAAGTAGACACACATACTGCATGAATTTTGTCATTGTCTTTAGAATCACTAAATCACAGAAATTACACCTGAAACAGAAAACATGACAAAACAAATCCAATATTTGTTAGAAAGTTCTGTATTTGCATAGATATGAGATTGTGATTTATCAAAGTGTCATCCAATTGAATTTATTCTTCAGCGCCATTTGAAGTACAATACGAATGAATTCAGAAGAAAAAGACCATGGTGGGCTATATGCGTATACCAAACAAATACGAATATAAGGTTGAGTTTCCCAAAATAAGTCACGGTGCAAAAAGTGTGTGTTGTTTATTTGCTCAATCACCGCTAGCAAATTCATAGAGACTACCTTAGAGTTTGCTGTTGGAAAAACCTGCAAACGAATATATAGTCACAAATTAATCACACAGATACTGACCTAGGTAGCCACAAATAGAAATCTACAAGTGACTATTTTGTTCTCCGTGAGAATATTTTCTCTCAAAACAAAGAAACTACAAGCTCTGTCCTAGACTAATGAAGCACAAAATAAGGAGATTGGAGAGAGAAAAGACGAAGATCTATAAAATTTTGTAAGACGATGAATATTTAACTATGATACTGATTTCACCTATTGCGGAAACATCAAATATTGACTGCAAATAAAACCCCAAAACAGAGGCATGACGACGGTCAAAATTACCCTAAAACTCAACTGATACAGATGGAAACGGAGCTCATTATAAGACACACGCATAGCGCAAGAATACCGAGAGATTTTAAGCATAAATAGGTTAGAAGAAATTAACAAACAGTTCACATTCTTGTTTGACAAAATTTAGTTCACTAAGCATGTCGATTGAGAAAAATTAACCACGAAAGCAAGAAATTTTCTTCCAAGCTTCAAAGATTTGAAATCTTAAACTTGAACTTCAATATATGCAACCTATCATCACAGTAAACAAAAGGGGAAAAAGAACCACAATGAAGGGGGCAAAATAGTAGAGACAGAACCAAGAAAAACCATTTACCTTTTTGGTCTTGAAGGTTTGAAACCGGGTTTCCCCATCTGCTGCGAAGATTTTCCAATTAACCCACCTAAATGAGACCCTATAAATTGTTACCCGCAAATTCAATCGTTGTGCTGTCGGAACCCTGAAATAGAGCCCTTAGAGAGAGAGAGAGAGAGACGAACAGAGACAAAGAGAGCACCTGTTCAATTGAAGATGTTGGCTGGTTGCGATTCTAATCGAAAAGCCGTCGCGTTGCTTCTTCTTCTTCTTCATCGTACCTGTAGAGAGAGAGAGAGAGAGAGAGAGAGAGAGAGAATGGAAGAAAACATTTTTTTTTTCCTGAACATCAATGGAAGAAAATACATTGGGAACTCAGATTCTCTCATATCATCATCATTTATTGTGATTTTCGGTAACGTGTGGACATAGTTGAGAAAAACAGGGAGAAAGCCTTGAATCGTTGTACTGCGCGCCGAAAGTGCTGCTTCGGTTGTACTTCTCGGAGAAAATAAGGCCAAAACAGTATAGTTTGTTGCCCGCTACCCCTCCCTGGGTTGTGAAGCATAAAATAAATCTTGCCTTTGTCCCCAAGTTTCAACTTTCCACCCTCCAAATCGTACAGAAGGCCAAAAGGGTTATTTTTAGGAAGAACCCAAAAATTATAATTTTGAAAAGCCCAAAGTAACCCAACATTCAAAACACTACACAATACAAAACAAAAGGGCATTTGAGTCTTTACACCCATGTGGCAAACGACCACCACGGTGGTTCTTTTTATACAAGTGTGTTGATATATCACCGAATCTCATTTATTTTTATAAAACCTTTATCACTGATACAAATCCCACTAGTCAAACCATGTTCTCTCCTACTACTAGGCCAAGGTCGGCTCTGAGATTTTGGAGGCTTAAAGCGAAATTAAAAAATAGGCCTTAGTTTTTTGTTAAAAAAATTAAAAAAAAAAATTCCACTATAGGTGGGTGGTATAGGGTAAAAAGATTAAACATTGTATTTAGTATTGCTTCACTAAAATAAATTTTAATTTTTTTTTATACAATTAGAAAAAAAATAAACCGAACATAGTAAGCATCTCTCTCTCATCTCTCTCTCTACCAAGTCTCGTTCCCGAGACATGAAGGAATAAACCAAACATAGGAGTAGCAAAGTACTTCTCATACTATGCGTGCATTCTCTCTAACTAATTATGAGGTTGTTCTACTTTGTGAGCGAAAATAAATGACTTTGGTATTAACACTTATTTATTTGAGAATTTGATGTTAAAAGATAAAAGTAAGATTAAAATAAACTAGGGAAAAAAAATCAAAATATTTATTGTGTGCAAATGATTTGAACTTTGGGCTTGACTAACATTTACAACCACTAAAGCATAAATGATGTGGTGGAACAGTTTTGTTTTACACAAGATGCAATTTGTTTTTTTGATTACTCACTAAGGCAAAATAAGCAAAATAACAATTGGCCAAAGAGAGCCCCCAAGGAATTAAACCTAGGACAATTAGCTTCAATGTACATGCACAAACAATTTGAGCTAGCTCCCATATTGTGTTAAATCACATAATATTTTATATAATAGACGAGTTTT
Organism: Vaccinium darrowii; assembly: GCA_020921065.1. Taxonomy (NCBI): domain Eukaryota; kingdom Viridiplantae; phylum Streptophyta; class Magnoliopsida; order Ericales; family Ericaceae; genus Vaccinium; species Vaccinium darrowii. Next base: position 4,477,575 of record CM037152.1, on the reverse strand, counting down.
ATGGAAAATGAACCCCTAATTTTTGCTTAAGTTTTTTGGTCTAAAGTGGCCGAACCTCTCGCTTTAGGCCAGAGCTGGCCCTGTGCCCCGCTAGGGAGGTTTTCGTCACTCACATGTTCAATATCATCGGTCTCAGCATATGTTTCCACTAAAAATCTTAAAGCCTCCATAGGGGCGGCTGCTAATAAAACACGCTGTTCCAACTAATCAAACATTTTGGTTTTATTTTCGAAATAATTTGTCCCTAAACTTAATATGGATACCGAAAATTGTGCCTCAATTTAATCTTAAACTTAACACGGAAGGTCAAAACAACATTAAATGTAGGGATGACAATCATACCCGCCCCTCATCGAATCCACCCTGCCCCTAACGGCAAAGGTTTTTTCCTAATTTTTTGAGCAATGGGTTGGGTTAGGGGGGGAAATTTGAAAACCCGATTGGGTTAGGATAGGGTTACGGGTAGTAGTACCACACCCCAATACCCATCCCGAACTCGTCTGTGGACGGTGAGATCCACGCGGCTCGCGGAAATGGAAAGATGAATAGAAATGAATAGAGTCGCCACCCGGGATTTATTTAGGAAATAATTTTGGTTCCCGAGAAACCGTTGAAAATAATGACTCTTGTGCCGTTTTGGAAAAGATTTGGTCTGCGAAAAGGTTCTTTTTGGATTCGGAAGCCAAGTTACGATCGGGGAAGGTTTTGTTAAAAAGCACCCCGCCCGCTCGGACAATTTCCGGTCTCTACTAAATATTTGTGGGATTTTTCAGAAAATATTTTATTGCAAAACTTTTAACAAAAATACAAAATATGAATAATAACAATGAACAAGTAATTCACAGAACCATAATGGAAATAAAATGAAATACACGAACTTGATAATAAATAAGCAGAACCTGAGGGGAAACGTCGCAATATCAGCAGCTTAAAACCAGAAAACACGAAAATAGAGCACGATTCTGTTTGAAACAGGGGAGGGACCCATTCTTCCAAAAGTTAGCCACCCGGTCATACCATGTTGGCCGCCCGGCCAACATTCCTCTATTTTTTTGAAAATTTTGCAGACTGGAAAAGTGCCTTGAAAATCTTTCTTTTGGAAGGAAGCCGGTTCGTTTGAATTCAAAATGAACTTGAGAAGTAGATTTTGAGAAAGTTGTACCCCGGGTAAGGTCGTATCGTGCGATAACGGAGGATACCTTCCGATACTGAGCCGTAGGGGTGGGTTTTGCTTGAAACAAGATTATCCGAACCCGGGGATGATTACGTGAATCATCCCGAGCCCGGAATAGTTCCCCTCAGAATGCTAGAAGTTAGTTTGAACGAACGAAGTTGTACCTTTTCAGAACGAACGATCGAGCTATGGAAGTTTTAAGCTTCTCTCGGAAAACTTCAGGTGAAGTATTTTTTGTTGATTTACTGGTAGAATGAGAGAGAGGGTATGAGTAGAAGCGTTTAGAGAGAGAGAGAGAGTGGTTTGACAGCGTTTCAAGGTGCGGAGTAACAAATTTCGGTTTTTGGTGGTGTCTCACCTGGGGTGTGTCTGTCGGAGGAGCAGAGGCCGGAGGTTTATATAGCCATGGAGGGGGGAGTGCAAATGATGAAGAAAATCTTCCGAAAGATTTTCGCGATGATGATATTCCCTGCGCCGGGAAATATATTCGTCTACGAAGAATCTATGCAAAACAAGCTGTCCGATTTGACAACCAATATTGGCCGCCCGGCCAATCACGTTAGCTGCCCCGCCAAAAAGGTTAGCCGCCCGACCATCCAGAGGAAAACTGGGCCGCTCGGCTGTCAAAATGGACCGCTCGGCTAAACTGGTTATTTTTTTGATTTTTTTTGTGAGCTCTGATCGATCGTTTCGAGGTAACCATGCATGTTCCTTTCGTCATAGGGGATGCACTTGGATCAAAATTGGGGTGTCTACACCGCCCCAATATATATGTATATGTATGAAATAACATTGTAGCCCTTATATTTTCATTTAATTTCGAAAGTACCACAACATATATAAAGAAAATCTTTCAATTTAAATTTAGGGAAACTTCAGATCATGTTTCTTCCAAATTTTTTTGTTTTGTAGGCAATAGCTTGTGATGATTAAAGTAGGCATGTGCTTATGAATAATGGTTGTTCAAGATCAACTATGTAAGACAATTAAGAAAGGAAAAAAAAAAGAAGGCAGGTATGGTACGGTAAACCCATTACCCGGCAAGGTAGGGTATGGGGGTAGATTTCCATTACTCGGTCGGGATAGGGGAGGGACAGGGGGGAGGTTGCCACATTTAGGGTAGGGGTAGGGGTAGATCAAAACCTGCCCCAACCCGCCTCTTTGTCATCCCTAATTAAATGGTTGTATTAGGCTTTTAAATTAATAAATAAGAGTAAAATGAGTTCTTCACTCATTTAAATAAATGAAGAATGTACTCATAACTCACGATAATATCATGGTCCTAAACATAAATAGTGCTTAGGTTTAAGATTCTGATTTAATTAAGAGAATAAGTTATTTCCGCGAGCGGTGGAAATAAATATTTTCTCCAAATCAATCACAATAGTCCGTGTGATTGTGTATTACACAATTACATTGACTACACAATCACACGGACCACTGTGATTGATTTGGAAAAAACATTTGTTTCCGCCGGCAGTTGAAATAATGTTTTCTCTTTAATTCCATATTTTGCTTTACTTTCGTGGCAAGCTACATAGATATTCCTATAGTCTTGCTTCTCTTCTCTGCTCTCCAAAGCTTCTTATTCCCTAAAAAAATCAAACGTCTCCCCTACTTGAACTTTCACAGTAGTTTCTTTACAAAAACCATGTACCGCTTTGCAGCAAGCCTCGCCTCGAAAACTCGGTACGCTCCACCAATTTCTAACCTTTTGATCTCAATCACGTCACCTTTCTTTGTGCTACATTGTCGTTTTGAAGTTTTTTCTAATCAGAGTTGCTTCACTTTTATTTGATTGAAATCAGGTTAACCCGAAATTGCTCTCAACAGGTTATAATTTCCGCCAACCTCTGTTAGATTTGTTGATTCATAATTATAATCCTCTCCTCTATACGTATTGTTATACTTCATATCCACAGCATATTCGTCGCCAGTTATGTTTCCTTAATTTTCTTAATTTGATTGTCAATAGGTTTTGTCTAATAAAGAAAGAGTCTGCATTAATGTTAAAGTACGTAGTTTAGTAGCAGTTTTTCCAATTTAAAGCCAAAGATAAAGACATTGACGAAGGCATTCAGCTAGCTCCATATTAGATTAGATTGTTAACCATAAAATCACGACAACGGTGTCTAATAATTTGTGTTGGCAAAGGTTTTTGGCGGATGCAGATTGATAGTATATTGGTTAACTATCTATTATGGAGTATTGATTTTTGGAATTTTATTGCTTGTCCTGCTATCGATTTTTGTACATCTGTTTCTATATGTGAGTATACGAATTTGGTTTCTGGTTTGATGCAGATTGGTAGTAGATTGAGTTGGAGCAGACTCTACGCCGCCACAGAGACGGAATTCGGGGTGGGGAGCAGCGGTACTCTTTTGATCCCATATTATTCGATTTCACATCCTAAGCAAAGCTAAGAACAGTCCTATGCCCATCCGAGACCCAAACCGTAGGTTAACAAGAAACCAACCCAAGAAACACCTATAAGGCGGAAACCCAACCACCTAAAAGCCTAGACTCGAATAAGAGCCAAACCACAAATAAGATAAGCCTATAGCACCCATAGCCTAGCCCAAGAGGGCATACCCGAAAAACAACAAAGCCGAATACACCTAATGGGACAAAGCCCAAACCCCCAAACCCAAAACCTAACCCTAACCATCAAAACATCCTTAAGCCACCGCCACCGCCACCATCGCAGAGCCAAGTCGCAAAACCAAAGAACAACTAAATGCCTGTTCATAACATAAAGCACAAAGCAACTTAATTTTACAAGTAATTATTCCGTCTATTGGGGCACCCCCACGTGATGCCCCAACACTCTTGCTCACCCCTACTTTCTTGTGGGAGCCGGTACAGTGTGTGGTGGATAAGTGCGTTTGGACACCAGGTGGCGATGTCCCAGCACCATGGAAAATGACCTACTTAACACAGTGGTTAGAGGTTAATTTGCTTTCATATGGCAGGAGTCATTGGTTCAAATCCAACAGTAGGTATAACTTCTTAGATAGCATTGACCTTGGTTCGGTGTCTAATACCTCTTTCTACCCACCTTCTTGTATTGATTTTCTATCTTTTTCATCCAATTCTCTCTTTCTTTTTTCAACTGAAAAAAGTCTTGCCTCTTGCCTGAAGATCCAATTCCACTTGATTGTATTCCATCGGCAGAATATAAAATCCAATAGAATAGGGTGGCGTATATGAAATTTAGGATAGTAGGGATAAGCTATAGGGCTGTATAAGCTATGGATAGGGTGTATAAGCATCAGTTCTTAGTCTAATTTTACACGTCAAGTTTTACAAAATGAATGTTTTGTATCACATTTTTTGAGTTTCATATGATGCTCTATTTTGAGGTTTGTGATGCACAGATGTTGGCTCGAATAGATTGAGCCCAAAGCTCCAGTGCCACAAAACACCCTTACCACATTTGCTTGTTAATCTCACTGTGAGACAATGGAAGAACTTGATCGCTGGTTCTCTTAAAAAAAAAAAAGAAGCTTGATCACCGCATTTGGCTTCATTGACTTAGAGAACAAGAGCATCTCCAACAAAAGCACCAAAAGTCATAATTAAAACTCATACTTGGAAGATTGTGTTGGGTACAAAATGAACAATTCCAATAATTGTGTTGGAGGGAATGGCTCTCGACCCAAAAAACTTAAAAATTGAAGGAAACTGTAGCATAGCTAAACTGGACAGGAACTGTGTCCCCTTGGATTAGGAACTCGAGGTGCAACCGGCCAACTTGCCCGGCTTTTTAGTGGTTTGGAAAATGTATTTAGCCCATAAGGTCAGATATCATGCATACTCTCACGGTCTATATTGAAAAAACATGCAACATTGGCTGAATTGTGCAAATACAGCAAATTAGATGTTCCATGGCAGTTGACTATTTATCTCTTTATCCTTCAGCAGAAGTAGAAAGAACACTAAGAGAGATTCCACCAGCCCACTACAGTTTTAAGATCAAGTCATTCTCATTTCTCTCACAGATGTTGTTAGATGCTAGACAGAAGAAGTTGGAATCGGCCATTTTTGAAGCTAGTGGCTACAAATGGTTGAGTTGATAAACTCATCTTTGATTTCTTTTGAATACCAATTCTAACATATTTAGAAGCTAACCTTATGTCCTTTGTGTTGAAGGAAGTTGTCTCTCTATCCTCATGGTGATAAAGAAAGAAATGGGGATGGGCACATCTCTCTGTATTTGGTAATTGCAGATAGAGATAGTTTACCTCTTGGGTGGGAGGTCAATGTGAACTTCAAAATGTTTGTGTATGACCAAATCCAAGACAAGTACATGACTGTTCAAGGTGGTCTCTTTAATAATACTTAGGCATCTGAATACTCATCCTCTAGCTGTCTAGCACATTTGGCGGCTCTAACCACCTGATGTTTCTTTTGTTCCATTGCTTAGATGCCAATGGCAAGGTGAGGCGTTTTCACACGATGAAGACTGAGTGGGGTTTCGCACAATTACTCCAAGTCAGTACTTTCAGTGATGCTGCCAATGGATACCTGGTCAATGACACGTGCGCGTTTGGAGTAGAAATTTTTGTGCAAAGTTACAATGGCAGAGGAGAATGTTTAAACGTTCTAGAGGGACTTGACACTACCTATACCTGGAAGATTGATAATTTTTCGTCTCTACAAGACGAAATTCATTTCTCTGATGTCTTTACAATGGGGAAAAGGAAGTGGTTAGTAATCATTGACTTCCCTCCTCTCAATTACTGTAGGCAGAGTGATTGGCTGTCAATAACTGTGGTTTTATGGCTTGCTCTTAACACATCCAGGAAGTTAGCGCTCTATCCCAAAGGACGTTCAAGAGAAATGGGCAAAAGAATGTCCCTCTTTATACGGTTGAATGATTCTGAAACCTTTCCTTCTGGGCAGAAAATATATGCAAAATACAAGCTATGCATAACAAACCACTACCATGACAAGCATCAAGAAAAGACAGGTGATGTTTTTCGTTCATTCTGAAACCTTTCCTTCTGCTGCTGACACGATGACAAGACAATTATGCTTTTTTAATGCAGAAAATGACTCCTATGTAAAGTTAAAAAGGCATATCAATTGGATCCCTCCTTTTTTTGGATATATATTTTTGTTAACCAAACAGCAATTTCCCAATCGTTTCCTTACAGGTACTGGCTGTTTCTCTCCTCCAAAATACGGCTGGGGTTACTATTCAATGTTGTCATTGACTGATCTCCATGATACTTCTAAGGGCTTCCTTGTGAACAATACTTTAATTATTGAAGCCAAAGTTAGTGCCATATCCACGGTGAAGAATTTTTCAAAGTAAATACCGAGTCTTTGTTTCAGTAATACAAGGATGTTTCAGCATCCTTAACTTGTCAAGTTGCTAATGTCATCTTGTGCACCAACTTATGTGCTACGTTCTGATATGCAATGTGAGACTTCCTTTTATCCATGGTTTTATGGTTTGTGATTCGCACCTCTTACTGGGTTGTTACGTTAAACTATGGATTCCCATTGACTGATTTTGTTTTTCTTGAGCTGATTTCTCTTGTCATCCTGCTATCTTATCTTTGATACCCCCAATCCCAATCCTGGTAGTCTCCTTGTTTGTCTAATACTCCTAGAAATAAGCCTATTTTTTAGAAAATTCTGTTGTCTTTTGGCCAGTCCTTTGGAGTCTGCTATCTCTTGACTCTTGGCAAGCCATTTGGAACAGGACCTGTTTGAGAAGTGCTGCATATAGATGAAATCATGACAACTCAAGAGATACCATTTTAGTATATCACATGCATAATGCATCTACCTCACTAGTATTACACTAAATGTGAAAATTTTTCCATTTCATGCTTTGTCCTTAGCTGCTCCACATTTGGCCGACACTGTAATAGTACTCTCTTTGCCCCAAATTGCTTTATCTTTTTTTTTTTATTAATCCTGTATTTTGCATGCAAGAAATAGTTCTTACCCAAATTCTACGTTGGATGTGATTTATTTTTTGGGGATCCGTAATGGCTTAGTTTGTTTTAAATTCTCCGACTCTGGTTCCTTGATTCTATGCAACCTCGCTGCCAGACAGTGGCGGGAAATCCTGGATAACAAATGGTGGGATGATAATGTTACGAAAATTAGGTGGGTCAGTTTTGGATTTGGTTTCCATCCCAGTGCTGACAATTACGCATTGATAAGGATTACGGATTACCGGTTTATCACCGGAGATAGGAAACCTCTTGCCCGAATTGAAATGTACATGATGGGAACTGATATTTGGAGAGACCTTGATGTTACGATGCCTTCTGCTTTCGATGAGGAGGTAGCTACTGCTGATTTTTGCCCATGTGAACTTTATCTGATCCTAATGCAGTCTTCATAAATGGAGTCGTTTATTGGCCAACAGTGGAGTATTCGAGGGCTGGTATGGGCATGGGCATTGTGGCCTTAGAGTTGGGTGATGAGGTGTTCCGGAAAATAAGAACGCCTTTTTTTAACAAGCGCTTTCCGAAATTTTTTGCATTAAAAGAAAAACTTGCTATGGTTATTACGCCCTATGGCTTGAGATGCTTTGACGTATGGGTATTGAATGAAGACCAGATATCATGGACTAACCAGTTTAGAGTTAGACCTTTCTCACCGACTGCATATCCTGTGGGTTGTTGGGAATCTGGTGTGACGATTGTGGGATGTGCAAACAATGGTGAGCTGATACTGAGGGTCCATACAAAATCTAGCGGTATAAAGCTTTATTTTTGTGATGTGAAGACACAAGTAATCAAGAATATTCCCGTTGATCAAGGTCCCTGTCTGGCTCCATTGTCTCTTATTTATATGTATGTGGAGACCCTAATTCCCGTCAAGAAACACACTGAATCTTGAGAGTCACGGGCAACAAGAAGAAAAAAGAAACAGCAAACACAACGCTGAACTTGTTGAGAAGCACGATAGGTGAATGATTGTTTTGATTACTTTCTCTATTCATGTGTAATTAATTTACGTTCTGTTAACTTTGCCCCTTACAGTCGGTTCTGAAAACAAGTTTCCAGTTCCCCACCGCAACAAAGTTGATGTGTTTCAATTACGAGCCACAAAACTGTATCTTTTGAGTGAATATGTACTTTGCATGAGATGGAATATTAATTTTCTTATCTGATGCTTTATATTGCTCAGCTTATTTGACACTCAACTGTGATGACAAATATATATTTTTTAGAATGAATGATTGTTGACTTGTAACATTTCGCTTCAATGTATAAACTTTGAAGTGAATTATCGTTGGTTTTGTTGAGCTTAATTCTTGAGCTTTTCCTGCATGCCCATCTGTATTTTTTGGAGTACAAATATGCAGGTCTTAATTGGTACCTTAGCTGCACCCTCTTTAATTCTTGAAGCCGGGTGTTCCTTTTAATTTTAAATCCTGTGAGATTACTTTGATGTGGTAGTCGTAGTGCATTACTTATTACCTATTCTTCACCAAAAAGTTGGATGACCATGCCTTCAAGGTAAAAAAGGTAGAATTCATGGAACAACTCATGTTCAAGCATAGCTTCACCATGTTCAAGATGCCAAGGGTAAGTACTGTTGATCACTAATTCTGCATTTCGCTCACATTCACCGAAAGTTAATTAGAAGTGTTTTCATCCTTTTCTCGCGTCTTGTTTAATGAGTAAAATGTAATGCAATTTGACTTGGTTGAGCATGTACTGCTGGAGTCTCTCTTTCAAGTCATGAATGTAGCATTGGTGCATGGGCGTTGCTGCTTCTTGGTAATGTATGTCGGCTTTCCTCTTTCCTTCTTGTGTTACAAAAAATGGTATTAGGCATATTGGTACCCATTGATGCTGATTTTTATGCCTGATAAAGCTTCCCATAGCATTCCATTCTGTGGGGGTGCTTCTCGCCGGAGTGGACTCCCTGCACTTTCTGGGATGAGGAGGGTGGTGAAAAGGGTGATCCTTGCTTGAGCCTTATCCTTCCCGCCGGAAAGAGTAACCTGCACAAGTAGGCAACCACGTTAGTGCCTTGCCCGGACGGTGGTGGTCCGGGAAGGCACTCCGATGGTTAAGTCAGTCACCGGAGGAGAAAAGTACGCCGGAGATCTAGAGAGAAGAATGGAGTTATGAGAGTAGTAAGTGAGGAGAGAGTGAGAGTTCCAACCCCTTTGCAATAAATGCAGTGTGGTATTTATAGGCTGAGGGGCGTGCGTCCCACGCGTTCGGTGCCCCTCACGCGCCTGTCATTCGTTCTCGGAATGACAGGTGAGGTGATCATAATCTCTGCCACAGACGCCATATCCCGGCCGACGTCTGGCACGTGGGTTCGAGTGGTCAAATCACCTCGTGACATTCCCCATCGCCCACGTGCTCCTGCAGGCGGCGGTGGCAGAGTAGGTGACTGCCGCATTTAATGCTCCAACGTGGAATGTGTAGCGTACCTGGTACGCCTCATCCGAACGAAGTAAGGCCCGAGCCCCTTCACACGACGAGGTCAATCGACTCGGCGGGTGAGCAGCCGAGCATCCAAAGTACTCGGCAACCGCTCGGCTGAGATTCCCGAGGGCATCCAGAAGGTCAGGCAGAGAAAGACATATCCTCGGCCATTCCTGCTCGGCATGCATCACTCAAATCCATATTCGTTCAGGACCACCCATCCTCGTTCTCCGCCGAAGGAACCATCCCCTCGGCACTACAGAGACGGATTGAACTGCATTCAGCTTTGCTGATTCTGAGATAGTCGATCTTTTTGGCTTAATCTGGGTTGAGGGGTGTGTGCCCCCTGTGACCCCTATGAACCCGGCCGCTACAATAGCCCCATCAACTTCCCATGTCGAGGGATGATGTATGTGGGAGTTGATTCAACCGGGGACGGTCGGTCGGAGAAATAGGCTTGGATATGCTCCGCCACGGGTTGGAGTCTTGCGCTCGGTGGAATTGGCCGAGGGCATGGGTTCAAAAATCCGAGTCCCCTTATCCGAACGCGTTTCGGAGGTAAGCGTCCGGAACGTCACATCGAACAATGACATGATGGGACGTCTGACACATCGGTTCAGAAATCTGTGACGCGTGATGACGTTTCTGCCACGCGTCGCTGCCTGAGTGGTCTCGGCGCCGTCTTATGGATTCGCGCCCAAACGATTTGAATGAGCTTGGACAGGTGTCACGATCTGGGGGGGGCGTCCCTTGGGCTCCCGAGCCGGTGCCATAATGGCGCCCAACCCTACCCCTATAAATACAAGAGAGGGGGAGGAGAGAGAAAGCACCGTTATTCTCTCTCTCTTGCTCTAGAGCTGCTCCGCCGCCATCGACCGCTGCAACCAATCGTCTTCTTCGCGAAAACTCCTCTTTCAGGCACAGATCTTCATCGAAACTCAGGTATTTCTACTTCTCATCAGTTTTCTTGCATTTTTGTGAAGTTTTGGTATGTTTTTGCTGCATTTTGGGTGGTTTTTTGAGTACCTCGTTTTCTGCTCTTCTCGCCTCTGTTTTTCGTTTGAGTTTTCCGGCGGTTCGTGCGGCGGAGCACGGCCGCCGGATTCTGGGCTTCAAGAACACTCAACGTGTTCTTCCGAGCGCCCATAAGTCGAGCGCGCTCCCCTTCGCCGAGAGGCGGTGAGCCTCCGATCGCGTTTGTTCCGTCTTATTTTTGCCGAGGGATAATAGGTAGGCGTGGCTTTCGGATAGTAGACAACATGAGGGGGGCTCGGCAGGGGCCGAAGCCTAACCCTTCGCATTTTTTCCTGAACTTAAACCTGTGCATATCGCTAATGGTTGTTTCACCCGTGCACTGTAGGTTCTCACCCGGATGAGCTCGACCTCTTCGGACTCATCTCAAGACGACGTCCTTGCCGACTCTCAGTTCAGCGATTTCGTCCGAGACATACTCGTCCGAGAACAGTTAAGAAGCCTCGGGAGGGATTATAGGTGCCAATCCCAACCGCTGAACGTTGCTCCCCTTCAAGCCATAACACCCGAGCGCTGGATGGAGATAGAGGAGGAAGCCAGACGCGCCGAGAGCGGTGCTCAAACTTCCACCTCCGAACCGACCCCAATACCGAGATCAGCCCCTGACACCGGGCTCCCGAGCGACAGCCCCTCGTCACCCCAACTCGACCCGGCGGATATCCCAAGTTCCCCCGTCAACTGGTCTCCGGATCCGGAGGTAGTGGAGATAGACAGGGAGACCGCGGGATTCAAGGAGCCCGAGCCTGCCGTGCTGGTAGAGGTGGACGCGTTCCTGGCCAACAGGATGGACGTCGAGGAATCAGGGCCGTTCTCCGAAGGCGAAGGCTCAAGGGAGGAGCCCGTAGCTGAAGACGAGCCCGAAGGGAGGTCGGCCGAGGCGGAGGAGGAGACGTCCGGAGCCGCCGCCGTGCCTGAGGAACAGGCCCAGGAGTCCGCGGATCCAACAGCGGACGAAGACGTCTATATGGATGGGGGCGTAGAGTACGGCCCCACGTGGGAATCGATCCCGCCGCCGAATCCAAAACACGGCGTCTGCAAGTACGTCAGAGATTACTTTGACGGGACTGCCGAGAAGCTCGCCCTGTTTCGAAGGGACTACCAGATCCCTGAGGACGTGGAAATCTCCCGGCCTACAGATGGCCGAATCCACTACCGCCGAGGGCAGATCACCGTGCCGCTCATGGCAATCTGCGAGGGCGGCCTGACTTTCCCGATGCCGAGGCTCCTCCGGCGTTTCCTGGATCTCTACCAATTGGCCCCGCACCAGCTCGCCACCAACGTCTACCGAATCATCAACTCGGTGGTGAGGCTGTCGGAGCTGCATAACATCCCCTTCCGCCTCAACGACCTCATGGCCATTTACGTGGTCCAGAGGAGCCCCGCCTACGGGAGATATTACTTCGCGAGGCGGCCCGAGTACCCTCCCCTCATTGGGAGCTTGTCTGACTCGGAGAGGCACGCCTGCGAACTGGTCATCGTTCGGGGCAATTATGAAAAGGCCCTCGGGGACGAGTCCTCGTGGTCCATCCCGTGGCGCCGGGGGAAGCCTAGTAAGTCCGAGGGCGCATGCTTAACACAATTTTCTCTATATATTGCTTCCTTTATGCATATACTGTTAAACTGCCGAACACTGACGTTGTTTACTTTGTATTTGCAGAGTGCGGGGACGTGACCAAGTACCTTGCCAGGGACGCCGACGACGACGTCATCGATCGTATTTTCACGATCCCACATCGCACGGCCCCCGACATCCTCGGATACGCGCCCTCCTACAAGGGCTTTTTAAAGAAGGGGAAGGAACCAGTGCCGAGGGTTGGTCCACGGCGAGTGAGGCACTTCGACCCCAACATCTCGCGATCCGGGCTGGTCGGTCGTGAGCGTGTACCGAGGACATCCACCCGCCTCCCTCAGTCATTCATCGCGGGAAGCGGATCCGAAGACGCGATGGCCGGGGCTTCGGCGCTGAAGGAGGCGCAGCGGAAAGAACGGGCTGAGAGGAAGAGGAAGGAGGCCGAAAAGGCGGCAGCCCTCCAGCCAGGGCATTCGGCGGAGGGGGAGCCTTCTGAGAAGAGAGCTCGGACGACCGAGCCCTCCGAAAAATCCAAGGGGCCCCTCCTGAAACCTCCGATGCCTCCGACACCGACCGTCCAAACGCCCCTGGCCGAAGCCCAGCCGCAGGGTTCGGACCCGAGGGACAAACGGGTCCTCTCTGCAGCGTCCGACGCCGCGCCCTCTGAAACCGAAGTTGTCGAGCCGTGGGTACCGGTCATTCAGACCTCAAGCGGCGAGCCGGTAAAAAAGAACGCCAGCGTTCGGGAAAGCCGTAAAACGGCAATGACCCTGCTGAAGGCCCTTGCACTGCCGAGGGATATGAAGGCCATTTCCAAAAACACGGCCGACAATTATTCCGAGCTCTGCACCAGCATCGTGATGGTAAGGTTTTAATTTTAAGCTTGTATTTCACCAAGTCTTCTCCTTCGGTACACTAATTGTTGATGCCCGTCCTCCTTCCCTTTGCAGGCTGGTCAGTCGGCGTTGGCTCTCGGCGATAAGGTGTATAACCTTGGCGTTGAGAAGTCTTCGGTTGAGAAGAAGCTCGAGGCGGAGCGGAAGGCCAGGGTTGAACTCAAGAAGAAGGCTGAGACCCTAGCTGCCGACGGCCATCAGCTTGAGAGGCTGCTCCTCGAGGCGCGCCGTGACCAAAAAGAGGCCGAGGAAAAGGCCGCGACCGCCGAGAGTAAGCTCACGGCCGCCGAGGAGAGAGCTGCCAAGGCCGAGAGGGATCTGAAGCACGTCCAGGACGATCACGCGGAGATGATGGCTGCCGCCGACAAGAACGGCTATGACAGAGGGGCGGAGGAGACGCTTCGGAAGTTTGCCAAAGAGGCAAATGACAACGAGGAGAAGGCCTTCAAGAAGGGGTATCTCCTCGGTCGTGCCGGCTGCTGGGCCGAGGCCTTCTCTGCGGCCTATGACATCGTCGCCGTTCCTGCGGAGTCTGTGCTACGGACGTCGCTTCCTCCAGTCCCCGAGGCTGCGATCCCGGAGATGCCATCTGACGATGAAGAGGATGCTCCCGAAGGTGATGGCACCGAGGAGGCAGCTGCCGAGCTCAACCCCCCCGAGGCTTAGATTTTTGTCGCAATTTTTTTTTTTTTTGAAGTCTTTGTACTCGGGTCCGAGACCCCTCATCTTCTGTAATGAATGAATGGAATCTAATTTTTGGTTTAATGAATGGACGTCTTTTCCCTTTCTGACTCATTGTTTTGATATTTGAATAATTTTTACAAGTAATGGCTCTCGTGGGTAACAAAACTGTAATAACCGAATCGTAACCATCTGACTGGTAATGAATGACGGCCCCTGCTTCGGCGGTTTGGCCGAGAGATAAATGACTCTCTGGCGCTCTGCCGAAGCACCAGAGTTGAAAAATTAAGACTGTCCAATTTCGCGCCGAGCGATAATCAAATGCAATAGCCCGTAGCCAATTTGATAGGTTGGTCCCGAGACCAGGGGTGCCTTCCCCGAGCGCATGTACGTATTAGCACTGCTCCGATTGACACAACCATACGTTCCATCGAACGATAATGATCGTTTTTGCGGGTAGGGTCATTCAACTGAACGGTGATGATCTAGACACGGTTCTTCAGCCGAGGATGAGGACTTGCGAAAACGGGAACAAAAAATTTATAACCGAAAATAGGATCTTATCATTTAATTCTCGGTTCCCAGGCATTACAAAAAGCTGCCGAGGGCACTATAAAGTAAAAAATGATAAACATAAGATCCTACCCGTAAAATTTTCTTAACTTTGACGCGTTCCACGGATTGCTCACAGTCGTGCCGTCCATTTCGGCGAGTTTGTAAGCCCCATAGCCAGCTTTGGCCACAATACGATAGGGACCCTCCCAATTGGGCATAAACTTTTTCTTGTTCTTCTTTTGGACGACCGCTCGGAGAACCAAATCATCGATATTGAAGGGGCGTGTACGAACATGCTTGTTATAACCCTGAGCGACCGTCTGCTGGTATGCAGCATATTTGATGTTAGCCTCGTCTCGGAGATCTTCAATTTGGTCGAGCTCAGAGGCCAGGTGCTCGTCGTTTGTGGCCGGATGGAAAGACTCGGTTCGGGCGGATGGAGCAAGAGCAGCAAGCGGGAGGACAGCCTCCGTCCCATAGGCCATGGAGAATGGCGTTCGGCCAGTCCCTCGCCGAGGGGTAGTTCGGTAGCCCCAGAGGACCTTAGGGAGTTCCTCCACCCACTTCCCTCGCTTATTGGTCAGACGACGCTTCAAGCCGGACGAGATCGACTTGTTCGAGGCCTCGGCTTGGCCGTTCCCCTGAGGGTAGGCCACAGTGGAGTTATAAACGCGAATGTTCTTCTTTTTGCAAAGCGTCTTGATTGCCTCGGCGACGAATTGGGTGCCGTTGTCGGAGATGATAGCGTAGGGAACGCCGAACCGAGAGATGATGTTTTTCCAGATGAACTGCTCGACCTCGGTGGCCGTGATGTGAATCAGGGGCTCGGCCTCCACCCACTTCGTAAAGTAGTCCGTGGCCGTGATCAAATGCCGAAACCCTCCGGGGGCCGTAGGGAGGACGCCAACAATGTCGAGCCCCCACTGAGCGAATGGCCATGGGCTGGTGATCGGCTGTAGTGACATAGCGGGCTGGTGCAGAATGGGGGAGTGTTTCTGGCATGCCTCGCACTTTTTGACGTAGTCTTCAGCGCTCTTCCTCATTTTTGGCCACCAGTAGCCTTGGGTAATGGCTCGCTCGGAGAGAGTCCGCCCGCCCGAGTGGCTGCCACAACTCCCCTCATGGAGTTCGCGAAGGACGTGGGGTACCTCGGCCTGGTGTAACACGCGTAGGTCCGGCCCGATGTAAGTGCGTCGGTAAAGCTGGCCAGCTGGGGACAGAAAGTAGGACGAGGACTGGCATCGGATCCGGTGCGCCTCCTTCCTGTCCGAGGGGAGGGTTTGATCTCGGAGGAAGGAGATCACAGGGTCCATCCAGCTTGGACCATGCACGCCGATGGTCATCACATCTTCGGCGCCTGGCTCGAAGCTTGGCGCCGCTATTTCGCCGAGAGCAATCGTCCGTGTTCCTCCGAGCTCGTTGCACGCCGATCCGAGGGCAGCAAGGGCGTCGGCATGAGCGTTCTTAGCTCGGCCGATATGGGAGAAGTGGACGGTCTTGAAGCCCTTCTGTAGTTCCAAGACATGGCTAAGGTATTTTAACATCCGAGCCTCCCCAGAGCCGTAATCGCTGTTGAGCTGATTTACCACCAGCAAGGAGTCGCTGTAGACCTGAAGTTCGTCAACCCCGAGAGCGAGGGCAAGGCGGAGTCCAGCGATTAATGCCTCGTATTCGGCCTCGTTGTTCGTGGCTGGGAAGCCGATGCTCATAGCGCACTCATGGAGGGTTCCCTCGGGAGAGATGAGCACAATCCCGGCACCGGCCCCTCGGCTGTTGGAAGCGCCGTCCACGTGCATGCGCCAAGTCTCGCCCGTATATATGGTAGCCGTTCGGGGAGGGGACCGCTTGAGAACGAACCCTAATTGGTCGGGAGCGGTGGCTCCCTCGACCGTCCCGACCCCGACATCCTCGGCAGTGATCTTCTCCTGGAGCTCACTTTCCAACCGCGGGGTGAGCTCGGCAACGAAATCCGCCAGTGCCTGACCCTTAATCGCCGTCCGAGGTTCATACCGGATGTCGAAGTTGGCCAATTCCAACGACCATTTGCAGATCCGATCTGAGAGATCCGCCTTACGCATTACAGTCTTCAGGGGGTATGCCGTGATCACCACGATCGTGTGGCTCTGAAAATAGGGTAGGAGCTTCCTTTTGGCTGTGACCAGCGAAAGTGCTAACTTCTCGATTGGTAAGTATCTGGTCTCGGCCGGGAGCATCGTTTTGCTCGAGTAGTAAATCGGGAACTGCTCCAGACCCTCCTGCCTAACCAACGCCGAGCTCACGGCATGGTCGGACACTGCTAGGTAGATATAAAGCTCTTCGTCTTCCGTTGGTATGACGAGCAGGGGCGCTCGGGACATATATCTCTTGAGCTCGGCTAGTGCTGCGTCGCACTCGGCGCTCCAGAGAAAGGCCCTGTTGCTGGTCTTGATGGATTGGAAGAACGGTCGACAAGCGTCAGATGACTTGCTTATAAACCGATTGAGGGCAGCGGCCATCCCTGTCAGTCGTTGGACTTCCTTGATCGTCGACGGCGCTTGGAGCTTCTGTATGGCATCCAACTGGTTGGGGTCGGCCTCGATTCCTCGGCGCGTGACGAGGTACCCCAAAAATCTACCTGACCCAACCCCGAACGCACATTTCTCGGCGTTAAGCTTAAGACTGTGCCTCCTGAGGATGGAGAAGACCCTGCCGAGGTGGGAAAGATGGTCTTCTGCATATTTGCTTTTCACTACCATGTCATCTATGTAGGCCTCCATGATGTCGCCGAGCTCTTTGGCAAACATCTTGGAGACCATTCTCTGGTAAGTAGCCCCGGCGTTCTTCAGGCCGAAGGGCATTACCCGATAGCAATAGGTACCTCTCGGCGTAATGAACGCCGTCTTCTCCACGTCCATAACGTCCATTGCGATCTGGTGGTACCCCCGGTACGCGTCCATGAAGCTGAGCCTAGCATGGCCAGCCGTGGCATCGACCAGCTGATCTATCCGAGGGAGGGGAAAACAGTCCTTGGGGCAGGCGTCGTTGAGGTTCGTGTAGTCCACGCACACCCTCCATTTCCCATTCTTCTTCTTGACTACCACGGTGTTCGCCAGCCACGTGGGGTATATCACCTCTCGGATCGCCCCCGCCTCAATCAGGCGATCTACTTCCTCCAGGACTGCATCGGAGTGGATCGCCGAGGACCTTCTCGGTTTCTGCACCACTGGCCTCCTAGCCGGATCGACATTGAGGGCATGCGTGATGAAATCAGGGCTGACGCCCGGCATTTCATACGGAGTCCACGCAAAGACCTCAATGTTATCCTTGAGGAAAGAGACCAAGTCGTTCCGTTCGGGGTTAGAGAGGTCCGAACCGAGCATGAAGTACCTGGTGCCCTCCTCATCGATGGGCACCTTGACCAATTCTTCGACAGACTTGTCCTCAGCCTTTGTGCCGACGTCGTCGAGAACAGGAGTGCATTCGGGGACCTCAATCCAATGCACCTGCTTGGGCGGTCTGCCCTCTCTTCTGTTCTTTTGGCGAACGGCGTTGACGAAGCACCTCTTCGAGGCCATCTGGTTGCCTCGGATAGTTTCTTGTCTCCCAGTCGCGCCGATGAACCGGACGCATTGGTGGAGGGTCGACGCGATGGCCCCCATCGCGTGGAGCCAGCCTCGTCCCAAAATGGCGTTGTAGGGGCTCGGGGAGTCCACCACGGTGAATTCAACGTTCAAATGCATCGACCCCGCCCAGACCGGGAGGGTGATGCTGCCGAGTGGGTACACTGGAAACCCTGAGAACCCCACTAATGGCGTGTCGGAGGGGGTAAGCTCATCACGCGTTCGTCCAATGGCCTTGAAGGCCGAGTAATAAAGGACGTCGGCGGAGCTCCCCTGATCTACCAGGATCCGTCGGACGGATTCCACGTGGTCGATACTCACCTCGATCACTAGAGCGTCGTCGTGCGGAAGTTGCAGCCCATCTAGATCTTGCTCGGTGAAGTAGATGGTGTGCGGGTCCACTGGGTCTTCGAACTTTCGCTTCGGCGCTCGGCCGAGCGTCATGACTTGCATGGCCGCCTCCATTTTTCGCAGCTCTTCGTGCATTGAATCGGCTCGGGCTTTTCCTACCGGGCCGTGGATGGTAGCGACCACCCCCGGACGCACCCGATCTCCCTGCGCCTGCTGCCCCTGCGGCTGTGGGATGGCAGCCAGCTGGTTTGGCTGGGGAGCTGCCCCCCTAAGCACGGTCGGCGTGCGGACGTGGTCTATCCATTCCTCCATGCGCCCCTCGGCGACTAACCGCTCGAGGTGTGCCTTGAACGGTCGGCATCCAGTCGTGTAGTGGCCCACCTCATTGTGGTATGTGCACTTCCCTTTCTGGTTAGGATCCGAGCCCATCTTCTCCTCCGGCCAGTAGAACCATCGCTTTCTGCCGATTTCTGCCAGCAGTCTGTAGATAGGCATAGTGAAGACGGTTGTTTCGGCGATGTAGTCGTTGTCATTACGAGGGGGCTTCTCCCATCCTACCCCGCTCTTGCCGTTCCTGTCGGCGTCCCGGGGACCCCTGTTCCCGAACGCCCCGCCCCGGTCATTCCTTCCTTGCCTCAGATTATTTACTTGTTTTTTCGCGTCTCTCGGCGTGCTCTTGGTGGAGTTTCCTCTCGACGCCTGGTCAAAAAACAGCTCTTCCAGCTCTCGGAATCGGTTCACCGTTTCCATTAACTCCACCATGTTTTTTGGAGGCCGCACCATGAGCTCCTTGAAGAGGTCAGAGTGGTTATCCAGTCCATTTTTGAACGAAGTGGAAGCTATCTTCTGATCACAGCCTTCCACAAGGCTGTACACCTCCCAGTATCGTGCAATGTACTCCTTCAGGGTCTCGTCCGAGCCCCTCTTCATGTTGACCAGCGCGTCGAGCGTCTTCGGCTGTGTGTTGCTAGTCACAAACCGCGACGTGAGCGCGCGCTCTAGCTCATCGAAGTCGTTTATAGACCCCGGAGCGAGCTGGCTGTACCATAGGAGCGCCGTTGTCCCGAGACTCATGGAGAACGTTCGGCACATCAGGGAATCACTATGGCCGTATAGCTCGGAGACTAGGCGATACTGCTGGACGTGGGTGATCGCGTCAGTTGTTGGCTCGTACTTATCGAATTTTGGGATTTTGAACCCGCGCGGTGGGGCGGCTTCTACGATGGCTCGGGAAAAGGGGGACCGCTTTGCTTTCTCTAACCTAGAGTCCGCGGGAGTCGAGCGGTTTGGATCCACCGTTCGGTTTTCCGCGTGCAAGTGTTTTGCCGTCCCCGCGTTTCGGTGCCACAGGTCGGGCCCGTCCGCGTGTCCGTTACTCCTTTCGGAGGACTGCCTTTTGTTGCGGCCATCGTGCCCCTCGGCCGCCTCCGTCCGAGGTCGGCGGCGTCTGGTGTCAGGCTCGGCATGGTAGATCTTAGTCTGGCCGGTTTGAGCATTAACGAGCACGATGCTGCCTCCGTCATTCCGAAGGGTGTATCTGTCTCCGGGCCTCAGACCGTTGTCGCCATTGTACTCCGGCCCAGCCGAGACCTCAATAGGGTCGGCGCCCCTGTTCCCGCGCGAACCTTCTCCTCGGACGGCCAATGCACCGTTCTGGGCGCCATGGCCGCCCACCGATCGGTGTTGGCGCCCGTCACCCCCCCGCTCTGCCGAGCGGTTATGGTTGTGGCCATCCCCTCGCTCTTCTCGTGCTCGGTTCTGGCCACTCTGATCCCTGCGGGCCTGTTGAGAATTCGCCGGCCCCTTTCCGTTGTTATACTGCCTCTCGAGCTCTTGCGTATTTCTTCGGACGTCCGGTGTCCGGGCGCTTGATGCCGTGGCGCTGTCTTCGACGTGATCGGTCCGTTGGGACTGCCCGCCGCGTCTGTGTTGCCGATGCGAACGCACTGCGTCTGATGGGACGACAAGTGCCTCGCCTCGGCGGTCTACTTCCACGATTTGCCCAAGCCGGGAGAAGACCGGAGCCCGCCCCCCGTCTTGCGCTCTCGCGCTCGGCTGTGGTCTCCGAGTCCTCGTCCGACCTCCGGATCTTGACGTCGTAGGCTGATTTCTGGCTTGCTTCATGGCTAGCACTTCCTTTCTTAACAATGCCAATTCTGCTTCTACGGTGAGAGGAGGTGGAGGGGGAAGAACTTCTGTGCGTGCTGGAGCCGTGAGGTTGTCAAGAGAAAGGACGTTTCCATCCATGCTGAAGAGGATGTTGCCAGGGCCAGCGTTGCTGGGGCCAGCGCCGTTGGTGCCCACGGTAACTGTTCCGTCTCTGTTGACAGTGGGAGAAACGGTGAGGCCCAAATCGCTTCTGACCTGATGGTATCTGTACCGGTCGGCGGAGCTGCGAAACCCACCGGCGGAGTCAAACGCATCCAGGCCCAGAGTTAGGTTGGCCATTCGAGCAGCTTTCGAAAAGGTTTTGGGGAGATGAGTCTCTTGGAGAGTGGGAAGAAACACCACCAATGTGTACTGAGAGGCCGGGAGGAGTGGCTTTTTACGTCCCCAGCGGAGTCGCCAATTGTGGGGGTGCTTCTCGCCGGAGTGGACTCCCTGCACTTTCTGGGATGAGGAGGGTGGTGAAAAGGGTGATCCTTGCTTGAGCCTTATCCTTCCCGCCGGAAAGAGTAACCTGCACAAGTAGGCAACCACGTTAGTGCCTTGCCCGGACGGTGGTGGTCCGGGAAGGCACTCCGATGGTTAAGTCAGTCACCGGAGGAGAAAAGTACGCCGGAGATCTAGAGAGAAGAATGGAGTTATGAGAGTAGTAAGTGAGGAGAGAGTGAGAGTTCCAACCCCTTTGCAATAAATGCAGTGTGGTATTTATAGGCTGAGGGGCGTGCGTCCCACGCGTTCGGTGCCCCTCACGCGCCTGTCATTCGTTCTCGGAATGACAGGTGAGGTGATCATAATCTCTGCCACAGACGCCATATCCCGGCCGACGTCTGGCACGTGGGTTCGAGTGGTCAAATCACCTCGTGACATTCCCCATCGCCCACGTGCTCCTGCAGGCGGCGGTGGCAGAGTAGGTGACTGCCGCATTTAATGCTCCAACGTGGAATGTGTAGCGTACCTGGTACGCCTCATCCGAACGAAGTAAGGCCCGAGCCCCTTCACACGACGAGGTCAATCGACTCGGCGGGTGAGCAGCCGAGCATCCAAAGTACTCGGCAACCGCTCGGCTGAGATTCCCGAGGGCATCCAGAAGGTCAGGCAGAGAAAGACATATCCTCGGCCATTCCTGCTCGGCATGCATCACTCAAATCCATATTCGTTCAGGACCACCCATCCTCGTTCTCCGCCGAAGGAACCATCCCCTCGGCACTACAGAGACGGATTGAACTGCATTCAGCTTTGCTGATTCTGAGATAGTCGATCTTTTTGGCTTAATCTGGGTTGAGGGGTGTGTGCCCCCTGTGACCCCTATGAACCCGGCCGCTACACATTCCCCTCGACAAACATTTTTCTTTTTCCTTACATGGTACTTCTTTTCTTTTCATTACATTTTGTGGGGATTCTGAAGTGTGTTGTTACTTTTGATTTGGGAGGTGAGGTGTTTGGGGAGAAAATTGTGCCAATTCAAGGGGATATGAGAACGAAACTCACTCCATTGAAAGGATCACTTGCTTGGTTTTATTTCATTCCAATGATTTCTGGAGAGGATTTGAGATATTTGTGTTCAGTCACTGTGGTATTCAGCGAATGTGGATTAAGCTGCGGTATTCAGCAAATGTGGATTAAGCAATAGACGATAGGCCCATTTCGAGAATTGGGAGCCTGGAGAAATTTAGGAGAAATGGTGAGGTGGTGCTGGAAGATGGTGAAATCTATTTTGACATGACCCTAATACCTAGGATATTTAGAACCATCCGAACTATTGGATTCCTTGTCAGTCATCTCAAGTTTTTAACCATACCGAAAACTCAGTTGCGACCGAGGGAAGCAATCAAGCTGTTGAAGGAGCAAGTTTGTGTAATGTGGAACCTGACTCTTTCTTGATTACTTCTGCACGAGTAAAAAAATGGTACATGGGTTGTGCTTATCTTTGTGAACTGGTTTAAGAAGAGTTTTCTTCTTCTTGTTTATTCAACCAAATTCTTTGAATGAATGTGTAATTTGACTAAGGAAAGTGATGCGATGTCGAAGTATACAGGAAGTAGCTAGGCATTGGGTTAAGTCTTTTCAGCCTGGTAACACTTAGTTTTCATCGCGGACGAAGAACCGAGAGGGTAGGCATTTTTGCACAGTGGCGGCTTCAGAGATTCTTACAAGGGTGTTCACAATTCCAAACCAAACCAAACCAAACCAAGCCTTATGTCCCAATCAATTGGGGTCGGCTACATGAATCCTTTTTCTCCATTGAGCTCTGTCCAGTGCTGCTTCACGCCCTAGCATGTCTCGTTGTATGATTAAGGTTCATGTCATAAGGTTCTAACGGGTTTTTTTTTATGTGCTGGCTGTCAGCTACCTAACGCACAACCCTCCTCCTTTATCCGGGCTTGGGACCGGCTGAGATCCAAAGATAAGGGTGTTCACAATTACTTATATTATAATGCCTCTACAAATTAGAACTATATATAACCAAAAATTTACTCCCTCCGTTCCAAATTGCTCGCCTTTTAAGAGAACTATGCATTGTGCAGGCATAAAATAATGCACATATAAGATTTTTTTAAAACAAATTTACACCAATTTTTTCTTCTCAATAAGATCTTCAAATTGGTGAATTTTTTTTTTGAAAAAATTCAATCATGTTAATACATTATTTTTAGCGTACAATTGAACAGTTTTAAGGAGCAAAAAATGACGGAGGGAGTATCTATTAATATCAATAATGTCATCTAAAAACATCAGAGTATACATATTAAGATCTTATAATTGCCCTCGATGAGATTTTATATTTTGAAAAACCGTTGCATAATAGCCTCACTACTAACGGTATCCAATACATCACTTTCAGTATAAGTAACCATGCAATCATTCATCCACTACTCTCCCATTTGATTATTCAAAGTGAATTGATTTGTGGGTTGTTTTTTGAGGTGGTGGTTCATTTAATTTTAGATTGGACATTCATTTATATTTGGACTGAGTGTTCAAAAGAAGAACTAAACTAACACCTTTCTTCAGCTTGTTCTTGTTCGTCTATTCGAGACAATTTTACCGTCATTTGGCCGTCATTATTTGAAGAATTGTTAAGAGAGCGTCTCAAAACATCTTCTTTATGTATCAAGATTTATAAATTTCATCCATAAATTTCTTACAACTAAACTGTCCCTAATAAAAATTTTATGTACCTAGTAAGGATGCAGTTTTTCAGTTGTTTTTGTTGTTATGCAAAATTTCTTATTATATTTCACATTTTGTTTATTAATCTTATTCATTTTTTTTATTTAGATGAATAAAAGATTCAGGGGGTGTTCCACTAAGGTAGTTTTGTTTTAAAACTGCCTTGGTTTTTGTGTTATGTGATGTATTGTGAGAGGATGACTTGTCTCGGTTTTTGAGAAAAACTAGTTTTTGAAAAAAACTAGTTAGTGGAACACCCCCTGAAAAATGATGCAAGATCCGATTCTCTTTTTATAAAAACAAAATAATAATTCGAAAAAAAAAAAATCATTAGGCCTTGTTTGATACCTAGGAAAAGAAGAGGAAGGAGAGGAACCCTTTGTTTGGGACCTTTGGGTTGAGAGGAAAATGAGAGGAAAAATAACTAAACTACACTATTTTAACTACTAAAATATTTTCTCCTCCTTTTATTTTCCTTTTTTTTTTTTTCCTTATCCAGAGTACCAAACAGAGCCTTAATCAGC
The DNA here is from genome assembly GCA_020921065.1 of Vaccinium darrowii. Lineage (NCBI taxonomy): Eukaryota > Viridiplantae > Streptophyta > Magnoliopsida > Ericales > Ericaceae > Vaccinium > Vaccinium darrowii. Next base: position 4,453,439 of record CM037152.1, on the reverse strand, counting down.
CAAAAGAGTGAAAACACCCATCCCAGAAGTCAATCGCTGTTGTGCGTTGTGTTATTGGCAGAGCACAAAGTCCGTACTCTTCCACCAGGACCTCTCCTTCATTACTGAACCACCACCGCCCACCACCACCGCCACCACCACCGCCACCAAAGCTACTTGTGCGGGCATTTGTGGAGCTAGGGTAGATCGACTGCTCTCTGCTAGAACCTAAGAGAGACTGAGAGACTATACGGACCAAACCCTAGAACTCGACAGGGACTAGTGCTTCACTTCATCTGTTGGGATAACACGTCGAAACTCGGCTGGTCTAAACTTCCGGTAAGTTCATTTACATCCCATTTCTTTTCTTCCTTAATAGAACCTAGGGTTCTAATATTTGAAATCGAAGGAAAATGGGTTGTTCAAAATTAGCAGTTCCAGTTATGGCGAGTAGCCATCTGCCCATCGAGTTAGTGATTGAGATCCTGTCGAGATTGTCTGTGAAATCCCTTGTACGATTCAAATCCGTATGCAAAAACTGGTACGCTCTCATCGAAAGCCCTGATTTTATTGGCACACACCTAGCCCAGTCCACTCTAAACTCCAATATCGATTCCAACGCTCTCCTTATAATCAGGGATGATGAGACTATACTTAGTCTGAGGACTCACTTACCCGGGAGCGGATCCGCTGTCCCGAACTTCTTGTCCCAACTCCCTGTCCCGTCCATCCGAACCATCCATCCGAGCAATCAACGGCTCAGATTCCATCTCACCCTAAACAAATCTGAGCTATACAAATTCATTTGCGAATCTGAGTTGTCGAGTACTCAGATGGACGGCTCGGATGAACGGGACACTGAATTGGGACAAGGTTTTCGGGACAGCAGATCCGCAACCCTGTTTTAGGGGTCTGTAATGGCTTAGTTTGTATAAATTTCGACCAAATGGGGCTAGGAAGAAGTAAGCCCCACACCCCAGTTACTAATCGTTTGATTCTGTGCAACCCTGCGACCAGACAGTTTTGGGACATCCAAATCCCAGATTTCAAATGGTGGGATGATAATGATATGAAAATTATGGGGGTCGCTTTTGGATTTGGTTTCCATCCTAGTGCTAACGATTACGTATTGATAAGGATTACGTATCACTATAATATTATCACCGGAGATGAGAAACTTCTTGTCCATACTGAAATGCACATGATGGGAACTGATATTTGGAGAGACCTTGATGTTACAATGCCTTCTGCTTTCGATGAGGAGGTAGATAAGGTTGCGGATCTGCTGTCCCGAAAACCTTGTCCCAATTCAGTGTCCCGTTCATCCGAGCCGTCCATCTGAGTACTCGACAACTCAGATTCGCAAATGAATTTGTATAGCTCAGATTTGTTTAGGGTGAGATGGAATCTGAGCCGTTGATTGCTCGGATGGATGGGACAGGGAGTTGGGACAAGAAGTTCGGGACAGCGGATCCGCTCCCCCTAAGGTTGCGGATCTGCTGTCCCGAAAATGGGAAATCGAGATTGATAAGGCGATGATCGTTGTTGAAGGGTAAGTGGGTTGCGGATCTGCTGTCCCGAAAACCTTGTCCCAATTCAGTGTCCCGTTCATCCGAGCCGTCCATCTGAGTACTCAACAACTCAGATTCGCAAATGAATTTGTATAGCTCAGATTTGTTTAGGGTGAGATGGAATCTGAGCCGTTGATTGCTCGGATGGATGGTTCGGATGGACGGGACAGGGAGTTGGGACAAGAAGTTCGGGACAGCGGATCCGCTCCCGGTAGATAATGCTGATTTTCGCCCATGTGAAGTTTATCAATATCCTGTTGGCGTCTTCATAAATGGCATTCTTTATTGGCGAGCGAAGGCTTTGCAGGGTAAGGATGTAATTATTGTGGCCTTACTCTTGGGTGATGAGGTTTTCCGGAAAATAAGAACCCCTTTTTGTTGCAACTGGAATGATTGGGAATTGGTTGGATTAAAAGACAAACTTGCAATAGTTGTGTATTCTTATTCTTATGGCTTGAGATGCTTTGACGTATGGGTATTGAATGAAGACCAGAGAACATGGACTGAACAATTTCGTGTTGGACCTTTCACGCGTGTTGCGACGTTTGCGGGATGTGCAAACAACGGTGAGTTGATACTGAGGGTGGAAAAATATACTGGTGGTGTAAAGCTTTATTTGTATGATGTGAAGACCGAAGTAGCCAAGGATATTCTGTTTGATCAAGGTCCCTGTCCGGATGATGTGGATGATATGTATTTGACTGATGTTTATATGTACGTGGAGACCCTACTTCCGGTTAAGAAAAACAATGAATCTTGAGAGCCATGGGTAACAAGAAGGAAAGACAAACAGCAAACGCAACATTGAACTCGTTGAGAAGCCTGATAGGTGAATTGTTGTTTTGGCTGCTTTCTCTATTCATTTGTAGTTCATTTGCACTATGTTAACTCTGCCTCAAATAGTCGATTCCGAAGTGAAAACGAGCTTTAAGTTCCCTACGGTGTTTAATCCATGAGCTAAAAACTGTTTCTTTTGAGTGAATATGTACTTTGTATGAATGGAATGTATTGATTTTCATATCGTACATTTTTTTTTTTTGCTCAGCTTATTTGACACTCAACCTTGATGACAGTTTTTTTCTTTTAGAATGGATGATTGTTGACTGTAATATTTTTCGCTTCAATGTATCAACTTCCAGGTGAATTATCTTATGTTTGGTCGAGCTTAATGCTTGGGCTTTTTGTGCATGACCATCTGTATTTATTGGAGTACAAATATGCAGTTCTTCTTTGTTACCTCAGCTTTACCATGTGATTAGGGGCACTGCTTGAGCTTATAGGAGTAACAAATCCGGATGGTGGGGGTATTTTTTATAACAAAATTGAAGTTTAGGAGTACGCTTTAGAAAATTGTAAGTTTGGGAGTATTTTCTATATTGAGGTCAAAGTTTGGGGGACATTTTGAAAATTTTCCTTTTTTGAGAGGGAAAGTGAGAAGTGAATTGTTTTAAGATTGTATGTCAAAATTACAGAAATAACCCATACCTCACACCAAATAACTAAGATATCTTAAGAGTGTCTCCAACCACGGTCTTCAATTTGAAGAAGTGTTTTTTTAATTATTAAAAAGGTGACTTTGAATTAATTTCACTATTCACGTTAACTCCAACACAATTCTTTATTTTCCCCTCTATTTCATTATTTCCCTGCAACTTCCCCTCCTAATATTCCCCTCCCAAAACCCACGGACCAAAAAATTCCGTCCAAAGCTTCATGATCATTTTTGTCCAAAAATCCAACACCCCACTTTCAGATTCATTTTCAATTCCAAAATAAGAGATCATTTTCTACATTGAATTGAATAGACGTTGTATTCATGGAGGGGAGGTGGTGCAATGAATTCAATCTTGGTGGTTGCAAGAAAAATTCAAATTTTATGCTAATATTTTTTGTTTTTTAATATATTGGATATTAGTCTCATTTTAAAGGTATTTTTTTATATCTTTTTATTGGTACCATTTCTATAAAAATTTCAAGAATTTAAAAGATAACACATTTTATATAAAATGAATAGTGCAAAACCCATTTGAAGGATGTTCTTCATTTTTGAAGTGGTTCTTCATATATGAAAAACCAAAATTAATTCTCCAAAATGAAGGAGGGAAATGAAGTTTGGTTGGAGCCCCTTCATTCTTCACCATGAAGAAATAAAGGTTTAGTTGGAGATCCTCTAAACACTCTCTGGCGCGCACACTTTTTCTGTACGAAAAGTTTTTTCCCTCTCCCACTTAACTTTTTTTTTTTGCCTTTTCATTCCCTCTTTTTTTTCTCTTACTTTACTCTTTTCCTTCTCCCTCTTTCTTTACTCTTTCCTTCCCTCTTTTTTCTCTTACTTTATTCTTTTATTTTCATACTGCATCCCCTCCACATTTTAGCTCAGTCGGAAAAAAAAGAAAAGAAAAGAAACAACAGAGAGACTTCATGCTTAAGCTTAAGGTTGCTTTTTGTGTGGGTCTTCAACAATGGGTGTGATCGATCGCTGATTTTCTACCGGAACATTTGTCGGAATCAAGACTCTTGACAATGAACTTTTTTTTTGACCGGTAAGAGTATATTTTAACCGGTAAAAATTCTTAGAGAACTTGAACTATCAATTGTAAAGATTAACGGTTCTCATTACTCACTACACCCGTATTGTGAGGACGCTCACTATAGGCCCTTTTGATTTGATCTAAAATCTATGAGCTGGCAGCAAAACAAAAGCATAAACAGTAGTCATTGTAAAATCGTCATTATTAAAAGTAAAAAAGAAACAACACATCTGTCAAGATAAAAGGGAGACCAAAGGTACGAGGTTTATAATCTGAACGGAAGCCATTAATTTCCTTTCCTTATTAGTACTCCATATTCCAAACAGAGGGGTTGTTCTCCGAAGACCGAAATCCCTTGGGAAAGGCAGAGAACATGGAAGAGAAATCATGCCATCCTGTCCCCAATGACAATGGCAACTTTGGTACACTTTCTCTCTCTCTCTCTCTACATCTATATCCATGCGTATTATATGTATAATTGCTTGAGTACGACTGAACATGCGACTCTCACTGGGTTTAGTAAGGGTTCTGCCGTGGAAACTAGAACACCTCTGTTTTTTTCCCTTTGCTTGTTCAGTTCCATTTGTGTGTTTGACAAAGGCTATTAAGGTATTGCATGAATACATCTGTTAGGTTTTTTTGTGTCTGTTGAATATATAAGTCAAATTCAACCCACTCTACCATTAGATTATGAACACTTACTCCAACACGTTTTAGATGTTCAACAAAAACAACAAATGACCAATATAACTCATGGAAGATCTTACTAGTTAGCCGTTAAATGTACACAGAGGTTGGGCACACGTGATGCTTGTGCAAGTCGAGCTTATGAAACTGCATTCTCTAACTCAACGGGAATAATTGTTGGAAATACCGTAAAAATAATGAAACCGTTTACCTCAAAATCTATGTTAGAATTATTATCACCACACGCACACAACGATCAATACGAAAACAGTAAAGGAAAACAACACAGCAATATACGTGGTTCCCCAAAACCGGGTACGTCCACGGGAGCACACAGAATAGTCGTTTATTGAAGAGCACACCCTAGGGTTTTACAATAGAGAGTTTATATATGGCTATCACTTCTATTCCAACCCTAATTCGCATTATAGCCTGAATATCTATAATGCCCTTAAAACACCGTTCATTGGCTGTTTTAAGCCTCTCGGTATCGATACAGGGAAAACCCTGTATCGATACCCATACATTCTGTTCGCCCATTGTTGCCCCGGTATCGATACAGGGAAACTCCTGTATCGATACCGCCACCCCCAAAATGCTTCCCACCTTGCTTATTGATTCCGGAACTTCTCAGTACCTCTCATACACACCATATGAGCCACAAGTTCCAACAATCTATTACAGAACAAAAATACCGCAAGAAATTGGCTGATGTTTTGGGTTGAGTCGCGGACTAGGTCTATCTCTTTAAGACGTTTCGCAGCTCTGCCCTCACTGTACCAGCCAATCCACCTTTTTCTTGCTCTCTGAATTTCTGTAATGAAAATGTTTTTCGGTGTGTTTGAAAAGGCTGGAATAGAGCTCCTTTTATAGGTGACGAAAAGGTTCAATTTTGGAATTAGGATCAATCAAAAATTATGTGATTGGTTCAATTAGCCCCCCAAAATTTGTGCACTGATTATGCACACGTTTGTCACATTTTTGTAAACGGCATCTTGCACTGATTAGCAACATTTTTTCCTTATTCTGTAATGTAACGGACAAAAAATCTTTTCCAAAACAGATTGGTCAAAAAAGAAGAAATCTTTCCGTAAATAATTTTTACAAAACATGGGATAACTTTGTATGTGCGCGAGGCTTCAAATTCGGGGATTTGCACCCCCCTGCGCGCGAGGCTCCAATGTAAGTACACCATTTTCCATTGCGCCTTGTTTGTCACTGGACTAATAGTGGCTGGAGATATAATCCCTATTCCCATGGATCAGTAATCATATCACTATTCGCAAATGCTGCACACGACATGGTATTTTCTATTCCATGTTATGTGGGATATCATTTGCGACGAATATTTGGTCCTAACCGCAAAAGTTCCATCTAAACGTAGGATACATGATCCTGTTGAATTTAGAATCCAATCCGGTGATTAATCCGGGCAAACAAAACGGGGTCTATGAGTCAAATTACAAGTAGTGTAAGTTTAAGTTGTGGAATATTTTGTCACGGATAAACATTCATATGTTTTGTGTATTTTCCTGTGATTTTCCCGCGACAAGCTACTGTTTTGCTATATCGGAGAAAGTGTTCCCTATCTACTAATTATCAACTATGTTAGAACAGTGAATAGGGAGAGTGACTATCAACCATACGTGCCTGCTACCATTGAGGCATGTCAGATCCCCATCCATATTCTCACGGTCTCCTTGAAGTTTCATGTTTCCGACATGATTACTCCATACAATGAAGAACACATGCAACATTGGCTGAATTGCGCAAATACAACAAATTAGATGTTCCATGGTAGTTGATTATTTGTTTCTTTATCCTTTGCAGATGTAGCAAGATCAGTGAGAGAGATTCCACCTGCTCACTACACTTTGAAGATCAAGTCATTCTCATTACTGTCACAGATGTTGTTAGATGCTGAACAAGAGAATTTGGAATCAGCTGTTTTTGAAGCTAGTGGCTACAAATGGTTGAGTGATAATCTTCTCTTTGGTTCTGTTGAATTTCAATTATGACATAGAAGCTAACCTTGTATCATTGTGTTGAAGGAAGTTGTCTCTCTACCCACATGGTGATAAAGAAAGAAATGGTGAAGGGCACATCTCTCTGTACTTGGCGATCGCAGGGAGAGAGGATTTACCTCTTGGTTGGGAGGTCAATGTGAACTTCAAATTCTTTGTGTATGACCAAATCCAAGACAAGTACATGACTGTTCAAGGTGGTCTTTTTAATAATACTAAGGCATCTGAATACTCATCCTCTAGCACATTCGGCGGCTCTAACCACCTGATGTTTCTTTTGTTCCGCTGCTTAGATGCCAATGGGAAGGAGAGGCGTTTTCACAAGATGAAGACTGAGTGGGGTTTCGCACAATTACTCCCACTCAGTACTTTCAGTGATGCTGCTAATGGATACCTGGTCAATGACACATGCGCGTTTGGAGTAGAAATTTTTGTGGTAAGTTACAATGGCAGAGGAGAATGTTTAAACGTACTGCAGGGACTTGACACTACCTATACCTGGAAGATTGATAATTTTTCGTCTCTTCAAAGCAAAATTCATTACTCTGATGTCTTTACGATTGGAAAAAGGAATTGGTACGTAATCGTTTGCATCCCTCCTTGTTACAGTAAGTAGAGTGATTGTCGGTCATTAACTGTGGTTTTATGGCCTCCTTTAATGCATCCAGGAAGTTATGGCTATATCCCAAAGGGGACTCGAGACAAAAGGGAAAAAGCTTGTCCGTCTTTATAGTGTTGGATGATTTGAAAACCTTTCCTTCTGAACAGATATATGCAAAATACAAGCTAAGCATAATGAACCAATACCATGACCAGCATCTAGAAATTCCAGGTGATGTTTTTCGTTCATCCAAATATCTGAGGTGCTGCTGGTGATAAGACAATTATCCTTTTCTAATGCACATGATGACTCCTGCACAAAGTTAAAAAGTAGATTAATTGGATCCCTTCTTTCTTTTTTTTTTGGGGGGGGAGGGAAATTATGAACAGATTAGAATTTGCATAGATCCTTTTGGTAAAGAAACAACGATTGCCCAACTGTTCCCTTGCAGGTACTGCCTGTTTCGCTGCGGATTTTTAGCCGATATATACCAATTTTCGAAACAATTCATCAAAATATACCATTTTTCAAACTATTTTTAAAAATATGTCATGCCGCATGTGGAACATGCGGCATTCTACGTGGCACTGGACCCTCTATCCAACGTGGCCGAGCCGTCCAGCTAGGCAAAATGCCGCAGGTTGGACATGCGGCATTAGGCAAATGCCGCAGGTTGGACATGCGGCATTAGGTTTTCAAATTTCCAACCCCGCAGATGCGAGATGCGTACTTGATTTCTCTATTCTCCCATCAGAGCTCTGCGATTTTGGCGATTCGCACCACGCCGTCGACCACGATCCCCCACCCACGCCGCCGGCCGCTCTACCCCGTCAAATATACCATTTTTCAAACTATTTTTGAAAACCTAATGCCGCATGTCCAACCTGCGGCATTTGCCTAATGCCGCATGTCCAACCTGCGGCATTTTGCCTAGCTGGACGGCTCGGCCACGTTGGATAGAGGGTTCCAGTGCCACGTAGAATGCCGCATGTTCCACATGCGGCATGACATATTTTTAAAAATAGTTTGAAAAATGGTATATTTTGGTGAATTGTTTCGAAAATTGGTATATATCGGCTAAAAATCCGTTTCGCTGCTTCAAGGGGCTGGGGTAGCTCTTCGGTGTTGCCTTTGACTGGTCTTCATAATGCTTCTAAGGGCTTCCTTGTGAATGATAATTTAACTATTAAAGCCGAAGTTAGTGCCATATCCACGGTGAAGAATTTTTCAAAGTAAGTACCGAGTCTTTTTGTTTCTGCATAATACAGGGACAATTCAGCATCCTTGTTAGGGCTGTAAACGAACCGAGCCGTTCGCGAGCTCGGTTCGGTTCAGCTCAGTAATAGCTCGACTCAAAGGGTAAATGAACGAGCTCGAGCTTGATTATATGGCTCGTTTGACAAACGAGCCGAGCTCGAGCACGTGGAGGCTCGGCTCGAACCGTCTCGCGAGCTGAGTATATATATGTATATGTTAGGGTTTTCCTTTTAAGTTTTCTTGTTTTCCCTTGACACCATCAGAAAAGAGAGAGAGAGCCAGAGGGAGGTGATATTACCCCAAAGCCGCTGTCTCAATCTTAAGCCGTCGCCCACCCCGAAGCCGCCATCGCCCACCTCGAAGCCGCCGGCGCCGATCTCCGGTTTCACTCTCCGGCGACGTTACAGCATCGTTAGCACTCCCCAGACCTCGTTTTCAACAGATCTGAGTTCTTGAGTGACCTCGTTTCAACAGATCGAGCTCATGCTTTTGATTTTCATTTTCAATAGATGTGAGTTATTGATTTAGGTTCGATTGGATATTGTATTTGCTTGGGTATGTGAGTTAATCAACGGCTGTTTTGGGTATCAGATTGATTGGGTATTGTATTTGCTGAGTTTTGGCTATTGAGTTGACTCGGTTTGAGAGTTAACTGGGTTTGTGCCTATAGTTGAACTCTGTATTTTTTTCCCCCCAATTTTTGACAGGAATTCGTTTTCAATTTCTGAGCCTTTTGACGAATTTGAGCCCGAGCCGAGCTGGCTCGTTTATTAAAGATCGAGTTCTATCGAGTCAAGCTCGAGCTTTGTTCGTACTTGGTGAGCCGAGCTCAAGCCCAGTTTTCTAAGCTCGATTTGAGCTCGAGCCATACCATTTTTTACCGAGCCGAGCTCGAACATGCCAATGCTCGGTTCGACTCGGCTTGTATACACCCCTATTCCCTGGCATGTTAAGTTGCTAATGTCATCTTGTGCACCAACTTATGAGCAAGGTTCTAATATGCAATGTGAGACTTCCGATTATCAATGATTTTACTATTTTTGATTCAGACCTGTAACAGGGTTACATTATACTATGGATTTCCATTTACTGGTATTGCTCTTCTTACCTGATTTCTCAGTTATTCTTGCTATCTTATTGTGGAGACTCCCAGTCCTGATAGTCTTTTTGTCTTCTTGTTTGTCTACTACTCCTAGTAATAAACAGTTATTTTGAGAAAAATCTGTTGTCTTTGCCCAGTCCCTTTGAAGTCAATTATTTTTTTCTTTTGCTAGCCATTTCGGCAGGCGAAGTTACTGGCCTTTTTTTCTCTATGCTTTCAATATCCAGAATCTTTGGAACACATTTCTTTTGCAAGTTTGTTTGACCGATCTAAATTCTACTCTGCCTTGTTCTCTTTGCTTATAACTTTCTATTTCCGCTTATGAAGTCTAGTTCTGATTCCCTTTCCAAGCACTCTCTGCCGCACGAGGTGAACTCGAAAGATATCAGTTACGGTGCTTCTTCTTGCCCTTCTCCGGTTCTTCATCAGGCCCTTCATTTCTTCACACTTTTTAGTCAAAAGCAGCTAACAAGGATTTGTGACCAAATGTTAGTAAGAAGAGTATTGTAGCAGCCGGGTTTGTAAGGAGCCAGCGGGGGCCCCACTCTGCATAATAAAAGAGCAAAATGGCCAACATCTCAGAATCTGCAAAACTGAATGCAAATTGATGCATCTCGCTCTCGCCGAGCGTAAGGTCCCCTCGGCATTCATCGCTAATGTCCAGGTTTGGACGAATATGGATTCGTGTGATGTTTGCTGAGCTCGAGGTGCCGAGGACACGGTACTCTCTGTTTGGCTCTCGGATCGCTCTCGGGGGCTCCATCGATCGGAGTGCCGAGCGCCCGAGAGGCCGAGCTACTCGAGTGCCGAGCTGCTCGAGTGCCGAGTCGGTTGACTTCAGCTACGCAGGGGACTCAGGTGTTCTTGATTTGGTGGTGGCGTATCAGGCACGCTACACATTCCACGATAGAGCATTAAATGCGGCAGTCACCTACCCTGCCACTGCCACCTGCAAAGTCACGTGGGTGATGGAGATTGTCTCAAGGTGATATGACCCATCAGGTCCACGTGACATGGCGTCAGCCGAAATGCGGCATCTGCAACAGAGATGGAGATAACATCAGCTGTCATTCCAAGCAGGAATGACAGGTGCGTGAGGGGGACCGAGCGCGTACCACGCATGCCCCCTTCCCCTATAAATACCCAGCTACAACTACCACAATGGGTATTCCTCTCTCCTCATTTACTATCCTCATAACTCCACTTCTCTCTCTAGGATTCCGGCGTATTTCTCCCCTCCGGTGACTGACTTAGCCATCGGAGTGCCTTCCCGGGCCACCACCGTCTGGGCTAGGCACTAAGGTGCTTGGTCTACGTGTGCAGGTCATCCTCTCCAGTGGGCAGTTAGGGTTCAGACGCGATCCAATCATCCCACCATTACACCACTTCAGAAGGTTTAAAGAGCTCACTCCGGCGAAAAGCACCCCCACAAGTATTTTTCCTGTTTCTTCTCGCTCTTCTACTTCCCCCATTTTCCTAATTTTCTCCTGCTTTCTTTTTGTTGATCCCCTGTCCAGTGGTGGATCCAGATTTGGACATGGGGTGGCGCTATTTGATTGTAGTCCATTAGTATTCATTGCATGTTTTTCGTAAAAATATGAACTGAAAGGTTAGGTGCAAAGTCAGGATTGGTAAAGTACAACTATATCTTGTGGTCTTTAAATAAAAATATCGAGATATTATAATTATGTAGAACTATCTATTTTTTAAATCGCTTGATTTTCATTATTTGCGTGAAAAACCGAGTGGTTCGGGTGCCGAAATGTATCAACAACTTAGTTTTTTTTTTTGGAACCGGTGGTTGCATGTGCCACACCCCCACCACACACCTTTTCCCTTGGCCCCTTTTCCTTGCACTGATACCTCTTGTACACGGCTTCGGGATCTTCATCTTTACCCGTAACTAGCTTTGCATCAAAAGGAAAACCAGTGATGTATAGAACATCCTCCAACCCAAAAAGAACAGTTTGATGCCCAAAAGTAAAACATTTTGTTTGTACATTATAACAACGTATAAGTGAAGAAATGAGGACAAAACTATGAATCGTTTTTTCCACCATGGAGCGTATAGTGTCAAACCCAGTACCAACAATCTTACCACGAACTCTATTGTCAATTTCCGACTGGATCACACAGTTAAGCTTTGAAGCACATTGATTCTACAAGAAAAAGAGAACTCGGATAAATAAAAAAATAATAATAATAAAAAAAAAAAACAAAAGGGTAACAGTAAACCCTAAAAAAAAACACACAAACAAAATAGGGTAGTCTTACAGGTTTACTATCCATTTCCGAGCCCGCAAACGCGCAGAGAGAGAGTGCGAGTTTGCGTTGAGTTGATTTTTTAGAAGTAGAGAAAAACCCTCGTGTTCAAATCTAATTTTTAAAAGTAGAGAAACCCCTCGTTTTAAAAGTAGAAAATCCAGTTATCTATAATTAGTATAAGGAAACCCGAGAAAACGATTTTGAATGAAATGGGGGGGGTTTTTGGATGAACCACTTACATAAGTCCGATGGAGGTGATTTCTCGCAGGGCCCCTCGAAAAATTATTCTAAGATGATCTAACGGCTCGGATCGTTCGTGTGGGACCTAAACGTGGGTCCCCGAGACCCATCTGTGTACAATTTGTGCACTATTGGTCTGTACCAATAGAAGGGTTCAAAGCTACAGCAAGGCTACGTTTATTGGATTTGCACAACTCCCCAGCCGGGAGAAGTACTTCTCTGACAGAAAACTCCTCCCCAGGCGGGGAGCAAAGCTACGTTTATTGATTTTTTTAATTTATTTATAGATTTGAGGGGAATAGTTTAATATAGTAAAATTAGGATAGAAAGTCTGAATTTGAGAATTTTAAAAAAGTGACTTGCTAAATTTATGAAAAGTGTTTTTGATGTTAAATTTAGTGTAGAATTTGGTACTCCTGATAAGGATGCTCTAAGTAGGAGTAAAAAATTATGATTCAAACTAACATTTTTGTTAATAAAGACAAAAATAATTTTAAAAACCTTGTGTATTTTGAATTACGTTTGTCTTTACTATTTTTTTTTTTTTTGAGATTTTGATCATAATTTTTTACTTTTAAATTTCATTCATCGAGACGAACTAATAATCCAAATAAAACGAATGCAAAATTAATAAACACTAATTTTTTAATAAGAACAAAAACAATAATTAAAATATTTCTTTAGGTTCTCCACGGCTCCATTGTTGAGCATTTCACTGTTGAGTGTTGACCATCTGCCTCCCTATGCGAATGTATGGAGTCTATGGAGAGAGAGAGAGAGAGAGACACTGGTGTGACTGATGTAACAGAAAGCCATGAACAAGCTTTACACAGAGTATACCCTGTTCCGTGAATCGTGTCCAATACGATATGCCCCCCCCCCCCCCCCCCCCCCCCCCCCCAAAATCCATTCCTTGTTGCCAAGAAATGGTAAAAGACAACTAGAGACACGGATAGCTGTAACAAGTTTTGTTACGGGACAGTTGGTGATGTTCACGTCGATCTATAATGGATGCCGCCCAGTTGAGGAGGCGGTCACGGGTGGCTAAAGCTGAAGCAGCTACTTTCGAAGTAGCAGAAAGAAAGGCAACGACTGTCGAATTAAACCGGGCGCTGGTCTAAACTTCTTGTAAATGGGTTGTTCGAAATAAGCCGTTCCAGGTATGGCAAGTAGCCATCTGCCCCTCGATGTAGTCACTGATATCCTATCAAGATTGCCTGTTAAATCCCTTTTACGATTCAAATCTGTATGCAAAAACTGGTACGCTCTCATCGAAAGCTCTACTTTTATTGCCAAACACCGAACCCAGTTCACTCTAAACTCCAATGTCGATTCCAATGCTTTCCTTTTAGTCACCGATAATTATAAAACTCCTAATCAGATCATGTACTTGCACTTCAACAACGATGTGTTTGACGGCCTTATCAATCTGGATTTCCCATTTTTGTATACCGTGAATGAGATTTCTGTTTTGGGTATCTGTGATGGCTTAGTTTGTTTAAATTGTTTAAATTTCTCCAACTCTGGTCCCTTGATTGTATGCAACCCTGCGACCGGACAGTTTCGGGAAATCCCGGATTACAAATGGTGGGATGATAATGTTTCAAAAATTATGTGGGTCACTTTTGGATTTGGTTTCCATCCCAATGCTGAAGATCACGTATTGATAAGGATTATGTGTGGGTATTTTAAAACTGGTCGGGAACTTGTCCAAACTGATATGTACATGATGGGAACCGATACTTGGAGAGAGCTCGATGTTACGATGCCTTCTGCTTTCGATGGGGAGGTTGATAACCCTAATCTTCCCCCGTGTGCGCTTTATCGATCTTCAGCGTCAGTCTTCCTGAATGGAGTACTTTATTCGCCAGCGAAGGCTACGCCGAGTAATGATATAGTTATCGTGGCCTTAGACTTGCGTGATGAGGTGTTCCAGAAAATAAGAACGCCTTTTTATTACAACCTGATTGAATGGGAATTTGTTGGATTGAAAGACAAACTAGCTATGGTTATCTGTTCTTATTCTTTGAGATGCTTTGAGGTATGGGTATTGAGTGAAGACCAGAGATCATGGACTTACCAATTTAGAGTTGGACCTTTCTCACCGACTTCAGGTCCCGCCGGGGGTTGGAAATATGGTGCGACATTTGTGGGATTGGCAAAAAATGGTGAGCTGATACTAAGGGTAAATACAGAATCGGGTGGTGTAAAGCTATATTTGTGTGACGTGAAGACCCAAGCGATCAAGGATCTTCCTTTTGATCAAGATCCATGTCCGTATGGTATTTTTGTGTATGTGGAGACTCTACTTCCAGTCAAGAAAAACGATGAATGTTGAGAGCCATGGGTAACAAGAAGAAAAAAGAAACAACACAACATTGAACTCGTTGACAAGCCTAATAGGTGAATTGTTGTTTCGATTGAATGCTTTGCGCAGCTTATTTTACTCTCAACCTTGATGACATTTTTTTTTTCCTTTTTTGGAGAATGTATGATTGTTGATTGTAACATTTTCGCTTCAATGTATCAACTTTCAAGTGAATTATCTTTTGTTTGGTTGGGCATAATGGTTGAGTGTAGACACCCTAATTTGGGCCTACGAAAATCCGTAGCTCTCCCGATGATGAAAATGAACTTTCAAATACGTTTGGAGCTTAGAAAGGATGATTGGAATTTAACCAAAACCCTACCAAACACTCCCAAACCAAAACTAAAAGAAACCGTCAAACCTATTCCATGCACCTGAACCATCCTTAAGGCACCTGAAGCACATCCCTTCAGGCGCCTGAACCATCCTTAAGGCACCTGAAGCACATCCCTTCAGGCGCCTGAACCTTTCTCTTGCACCTGAAGCCATCCCTTCAGGTGCCTGAAGGGGCCTTTTAGGCGCCTGAAGGGCTGCTTCAGGCGCCTGAAGCTATTTCCAGATTGTTTAAATTTTGAGTGGGTGTAATGATTATGATGCGATTTTGGCTGATTCTGCAAGGGAGGAGCGTCTATGGCCTAAGTGAACCCCTAAAATGACCCCTAAGAGGCCAAAACAACCTTTGAAAGCCTTATAAATACCCCCACACCCCTCATTTGAAGGGGTTCCATCATTTTTCTGAAAAAAACAGCCCTTTCTCTCTCAAGAAAACACCCAAAATCAGTGTACAATCTCACTAAATCCTCCATTATCCACCCAAAAACCCTTCCCCATTGTTCAATCATCCATTTCAAGCTCCAAAAGGTAGTGAATCTACCCAATAAGTGTAGCAAAGTTCTTGTTGAGGGACGTCAGTAGGCTCATGTTGGTTCTTGATACCAATAATGGGCTTACAATGGCTTAAGTACATCAAGAGAGCATTTTTGCTCGACACCTGAAGCAGTAGCTTCAGGCACCTGAAGCAGCAGCTTCAGGCACCTGAAGCAGCAGCTTTAGGCCTAAGTCATTTTCATTTTTTTTGTCTTAAAATGTTTTCTCTTGGTCTATTTTTATGATGATGGTGGTTTAAATCCCAGGACCAAACTATTTGCTTTCTATTTTCCACTTAAAGAGGTGAAAATCATACTTTTTAAGGTGGAAAATGACCATCAATGTAGTTAAAATTATGTATTTTTCACAAAATATCTATTGGAGGTCATTTTCTTTGCATGCAAGAGTAGAACATCTCTGTTTTGCCATTTGAATTGATGAAAAACTTACCTTTTATGAAGAATCAATGGTGTTTTATGGTGTGAATGGGTTTTAAATGAAGCTTTCAAGTTTGTTTTCCTCATTACAGTGAGTTAACATCATTTTTCTACCATTTTCAAAGGCAAAACAGTGGTGAAAATGATTTTGAGTAAGCACCTGAAGCAGCAGCTTCAGGCGCCTGAACCCCTTTTCAGGCACCTGATCCCCTCATCTTCAGGTGTTTGGAACACATCATTAGGTGCTTGAAGGAAAGTTCAAAGACTAGATTGTATTTTCTAAAAAGTGTCTAAAATAGTTTATTCTACCATTTTCAAAGGCAAAACAGTGGTGAAAATGATTTTGAGGAAGCACCTGAAGCAGCAGCTTCAGGCACCTGAAGCAGCAGCTTCAGGCGCCTGAACTCCCTTTTAGGCACCTGATCCTCTCAGCTTCAGGCGTTTGAAATATTCCTTCAGGTGCTTGAAAGAAAACAAGAAAGACAGATCTGGTTTTGCAAATGGGTTCAAAATAAATTTTTATTTCACTTATTTCATGGTTTGTAATTGTTGTTACTAATATTTATGTCATTATACTTTCATGTTGATGTCATCCACACAATCACAAGCATACACTTTTACATGATTCATTGTGATAATCTTTACATTCTTATTTTGTTCATGTGATTTGAGTTCAAGAAACAGATGTTTTCCAAAAATCCCTTAAATATTTAGTAAAGACCGGTGGTCACACCGGGCGAGAGGGGTGCTTTAAATTCCTTCCCCTCTCGTAACCTAGCTCCCGGACCCGAGAAATCTCGTTTTGTGAGGCCAGTGAAACATTTTCCACTCCAGGGGTAAAAGAGTCATTTTTCAATTGGTTTCTCGGGTACGGTCCTCAAACCCGGGTGGCGACTCTTGTCAATCCATCAAATTGATTTTCCAAAACAACCGCAACCATTTTCTGTGGACTACTCTGCGGGGTGTTCACAATGAGCTTTTTGTGCATGTCCATCTCTATTTATAGGAGTACAAATATGAAATTCTTCTTTGGTACCTTTTTACTTCTTTATGATGATGGGTGTTCCTTTTAATTTTAAATCCTGTAAAGTTTCTTTGATGTGGTAGTCGTAGTGCATTACTTGTTATCAATTCAAAAACGTTGTAAGCAATTCTAGATTCTGGGAGGCAATCCTAATTCGTCAATGGCTTCAAGGTAAAGAAGCCTGAATTCGTGGGAAAACCCATGTTCAAAGCATAGCTACACCATGTGATTAGGAGCCACGGCTTGCAAGAAGATGCCAAGGCCCAAGAGTAAGTGGTGTTGATCGCAATGGTGGATCTATCAAGGGGCAGGGTGGGGCCAAGACCCCCCCACCTTGCCACTTGTAATTTTTTTTTTTAAAAGTTTCAAAAGAAAAGCTTCATAACTTTTGTCAAGTATTTTTTTAAGGTAAATGTTAATAACGATCCATTGAGTTGTGAATAAGGGAGGAAGAAGAAAAAAAAAACACAGTTTCCGATGCACCTTTAACATTTTTCAGAACATTTTAACACATTTAGAAATAGTGTTTTATTTATTTATTTTTTTGTATCCTTCCTCTCTTATTCACAATCCAATGGCTTGTTATTAGCATTTTCCTTCTAGTTGATAACAATTACTTTAAATTTTTCAATTCAAAACAAAAACACTTTTTATACTGTGTTTCCTTACGCAACCCCTCTCTTAACTATGCAAAACCATTAAATGTTCGATCGGATGTCGTTTGACAAGCTGCTTGTCTTTCTTCAGTTAGATGATAGGTTTTCTTGATTTAGAACTCATGTTTCATATAGTATTTAGTGTTCGCGGGCCTCTATAATTTTTTGATAATTTTTTTATTTTAGTTTAATAATAGGTTTTTTTTAAAAAAAATTATTTGGGTGGCGACCCTCCAATTGTCTTCACTAAATGTCATTCTTGATTACCGCCACGACGATTGATTTAGGTTTTGTTATTATCGTTCTCCCTCCCACATTGGGATATCTTAATCCAACCGGTGACCGTCAATCTAAATCCTGGCTCCGCCACTGGTTGATCGCTAATTCTGCATTCCACTTTTTGAGTTTTTAGATTAGTATATTTCAAAATTTCTTATGATGGAGAACGGGAACTGGTCTTGTCACTTATATAGTAGTGTTTATTTTTTTTTCGCCTTTATTTGATTTTTTTTGTATTTTTCAGTTTTGTATCGATTTTTTGTGTATTATTGGTTCGTCTTGACGGGAGGAATTCAAAAAAGTAAAAGATTATAATTAGAACTCTCAATCTTTTGAATAAGATCGAAAAAAGTGTAAAAATCTGTCATTTTGACTTATTTTTGTCTTCACTCAAAAAAATTTAAGCTTTGATCATAATTTTTTACTTTTTTGATTCCTCTCACTGAGACGAACTAATAATACCCAAAAATTTGATGCAAAATTAAAAAACGCCAAAAAAATCAAATAAAGACAAAAAAATAAGCCAAATAACTTTTTAGGCCAAAACACATACGTAACAAACGGTAATTAGAAGTGGTTTCATCTTTTTTTTCTCTCCTCTCGTTTAATGAGTACAATGTAATTTGACGTGAACATCTAAATCAATAGAAATATAGTACCTTCTTTAAAAAGAATTTCTTTTGGATTAGATCATGTGCATCAGCTTCTCTATATCTAATATTTAGGTTAAATAGATAGCAAAGGGTTGATCATTCTTGCTGCCAATTTATCGTTCTTGTTGTTGTCTTTTTGTTTGTTGTGTTCTGTTTTTCTATTTCGATGTACCAAAAAAAAAAAGAGAAAAAGATAGCAAATTCACAAAAACAATGGTGCAGCAGCCTAGGTGACTAATGGGTTGGGTATTCTACATTTTGGTACTGTAGCTATATGATTGGAGAAGAACTGTTACAAAGGCAAAGAATAAATAAACATCTCTCTCTGATCCAAATAAACACTTTGGCTGTATGTGGTTAAATAGTTTAGTTTAGTTTTGATGAAGTCATAAGGTGTAATGAGCGGAGAGAGAGAGAGAGAGAGAGAGAGAGAGAGAGAGATGAAGTCATAAGGTGTAATGAGTGGAGAAAGAGAGAGAGAGAGAAATGAGTGAAATGATGATGTCAACAAAACTAAAACTAAAACTAAAACTAAAACTAAATTGGGAAACGAACAGGGCCTTTATGTTTGGTTTATGTTTGGTACTACAGCAGCAGCGTGGAAGAAATATTGCTCCAGAGCCAAATCAGAAAATCGCCGGAGAAGACAACAGTCTAGTAAGTTCCAAGAAACTTGAAGAACAGCCGAAATATGCGAAAAACCCCAGAAAAATCATTTGTAGCTTTAATATTCTCCTTCTTTGTCTTCTTCTTGCGTTTTTTGTATTTTTGTTTTGATCGGTACCTTCGGCCCGTACTCGCTGGAAAGGTCAAAACCAACCGGAATCCATCGGTATCTGCCGGTACGGCCGAAACTCGCCAGAAAATTGAACGGAACGGAATTAGACCTCCACCATACCGGTTATCCTCTAAAACGGTATTTACCGGCCGGTACAGTACGAAACAACCTTGGTTTCTATGCATTGAATAGAACTCTTTTGACTTATTGCTCTAATGTGCTCCCTCCGTTCCATTTTGATAGTCCTCAGGGAAAATACGTGCAATTTTTAGACAAAAAATAAAAGTATTTTAGTTCATAATTTTTTAATTTTTCTCACCAAATTAAAAAAATTAATAGAGATCTTTGATTTGGTGCGAAGAAACTTAAAAAAATCATGTACAAAAATACTTTAATATTTTATCTGAAAATTTGCATGTAACTTCATAGAGAATGAAACGAAGGGAGTAAATATTGTAGATTCTTGACCCCTTTAATGATAAATCCAGCGTCCGCCCCTGATCAGAATTGATCCGAACTAATCCTATCCGTTGGATTAAAACCCAAACTTCATTTCAGCCACTAAAACTTCAATTAACTAATATGGGCCCTGGATCAAAAAACCAATTTTTACTTTTTTTCCAAAGCATCCCATAATACTTCCGTTTTTTTGTCACTTGTCATTCTTAATCTATTACATGAGGAGAGAGGAGGAATGAAACTTGATCCCGAGATACAGTGTGGGGCATCTAATAACTCTATCGCATGAGTTATCCAATAATACTCCCGTTTTACCAATTAGCACTTGTACTATTTTGCTTAGTACTAGTAGTACTTAAAACTGTTCATTGTCCGAACATGAATTCTCATGAAATTTTTCAATGCGGAATGCATATCACGTGGTATCCTACGTGCAACAAATTACATTGCGCTAACTAGGGGTGAAAATCGGTCGGTTCGGTTCAGTTCGGTTTTTTGGGTGTCCGGGACCGAACCGATCGGTTTGGGGTGGTTTTGCTGGGAACCGATCCCGACCGAAAAAAACAATGGACCTATCGGTTCGGGGTGGTTCGGTTTTTTTTCGATTTTTTTGGTTTTTTTCGGTCCGGCGTTAAGATTGTTTTTGGGGGGTCAAGATTGTTTTTTTGGGTTTTCGGTCCAAATAGGGGTGGTTTCGGGGTAATTTGGTCCAAATTGGCATGATTTCAGTTCGGCTCAGTTCGGTCCAAACCAATTTCCAGGAAACCGAGACCGAACCGACAATTTTTTTGTTCGGTTCGGTCCAAACCGAAGTCAGCCGACACAGCTTTCCCCCGACCGAAAACCGAACCGGTCGGTCGGTTTTTTTCGGGTTTTTTTTCAAAGATTAAATAATTTATGTACCCATTCATAAAAGAAGTCGATGGCTTTCTTTATCTGTTCTTCCTTAATAGAAACTAGGGATCTAATCTTTGAAATCGAAGGAAAAATTAGCAGTTCCAGCTATGGCGAGTAACCATCTGCCCATCGAGTTAGTGATTGAGATCCTGTCGAGATTGCCTGTGAAATCCCTCATAAATGGAGTTATTTAATGAAGACCAGAGAACATGGACTGACCAATTTAGAGTTGGACCTTTCTCAGGTGTTGCGATGCTTGCGGGATGTGCAAACAACGGGGAGCTGATACTGATGGTAAATAAATATTCTGATGGTGTAAAGCTTTATTTGTATGATGTGAAGACCAAAGTAATCAAGGATATTCTGTTTAATCAAGATCCCAGTCCGGTTGATATTTGTGTGACTCATGTTTGTATCTATGTGGAGACCCTATTTCCGGTCAAGAAAAACAATGAATCTTGAGAGCCATGGGTAACAAGAAGAAAAAAACAAACAGCAAACACAACATTGAACTTGTTGAGAAGCCTGGTTGCTGAATTGTTGTTTCGAATGCTCTTTTCTATTCATTGGTAGTTTATTTGCATTATGTTAACTCTGCCTCAAATAGTCGGTTCGGAGGTGAAAACGAGTTTTAAGTTCCCTACGTTGACGTGTTTAATTCATGACTCATGAGCCAGAAAACTGTTTCTTTTGAGTGAATATGTACTTTTTATGAGATGGGATGTATTAATTTTCTTATCCTACATTTCTTTTTGCTCAGCTTAATTTTCTTTTTGCTTAGAATGGATGATCGTTTTTTTTTTAACTGGAGAATGGATGATTTTTTACTATAACATTTTCGCTTCAATGTATAAACTTCCAGGTGAATTATCTTTTGTTCGGTCGAGCTTAGTGCTTGAGGCATTGCTTGAGTTTATATGAGTGTTCCTTTTAATTTTGAATACTGTGAAGTTACCTTGATGTGGTAGTCTTCAGCTTGGAATCTCAAAAAGTAGGCTTACTGTTGATTTCAATCCTCAGCTCCGTCAAAATTATGACACAGTATGAGCTCTAGTTTCCAATAATGATATCGAATATGTGCAATGTTTAGAGACCAAAGTACGAAGAGTTGAAAGCCAGGCTTTAGAAAGTCCCAACGAGTTAGAAGATTCGAAGACATACATCATGTTAAGCAATGCAGAGCCCAACCCAGGCAGTTAGATGCTGCAACCAACCAAAAATGGTAGTCTGGTCCTCGAGCAGGGCTTGGCGGCCACTAAGCGTCCGTTATGCAAAATCAGAATTTCATGAGGGTGCTAATGTTTTCTTGGTGGCACATGTTTCTGAGTGGATGTAGAAGCTAGAGAACAGACATGAAGGGGTGTGTGTGTCTAGAGAACAGACATATTAAGGCCTAGTTTTCCATTTGATTTTAGCAACTAGGTTGCTAAAATCAACCATGATTTTAACAAATGAGTTTAGCAGGTGCTAAAATCATGATTTTGAAATCAAAAAATTAAGTGTTTCCGTGCATCGTTTTTTGAAATTTTTCACACCGAATTAAAAGTACACGAGGAGTACTTTAATTTGGTGCCAAAAAAAAATTAAAAAACGATACACAAAAACACTTATTTTTTGATTTCAAAACTATGATTTTAGCATCTACTGAGCTCATTTGCTAAAATCATGATTGATTTTAGCAACTTGGTTGCTAAAATCAAATGGAAAACTAGTCTTTAATGGTTTAGAAGCTAGAGAGCAGACATGTGGTAGTCTTCAGCTTGGAATCTCAAAAAGTAGGCGTACTATTGATCGATCACAGAAATCTGCGATCGATCAACAGTAACATTTGTTGGAATCAAAACTCTTGACAACTAACAGTTTTTTTTTTTTTTTTTTCCCTTATATGACCGATAAGAATATATTTGATCGGTAAGAAACCTTAGCGAATTTGAACCATCAATTGCAAAGATTAACAACCCCCATTACTCCTTACACACCTATTGTGAGCTTATTACTCACCTACGAGCTTGTTGCAAAACAAGAGCATAAACAGTCGTCATTGTAAAATCGTCATTAAGGCATAGTTTTCCAAAAGATTTTAGCAACTCAGTTGCTAAAATCAACTTGATTTTAGCAAATGAGTTCAGCAGGTGTTAAAATCATGGTATTTTAAATAAAAAAATTAAGTATTTCCGTGTATTATTTTTTGAATTTTTCACACCGAATTAAAGTACATGAGGTGTACTTTAATTTGGTGCGAAAATTAGGGGTGCACACGGTCCGGATTGGACCGGTTCTCTACAAATCCAGTAACCGGACCATTTCGACCGGTCCTAAAAAATCAAGAACCAAAACCTAACCAATACACATGAAGAATCTGTCCAGATCCAAACTGCAAGACCGGACCGATTTTGGTTCGGTTCCGGTTCTTCGCAATTAAGAAAAACTTTATCACAACACATGAGTTCAAAAGATTATTTAAAATTTAGAGCACTAAAACAACTCATAAAATAAATAAATAATTATAGAATTTTATAAGATTCATAATTTTGCACATGTATAATGCGCGCGCGCGCGTGCGCACACACACACACACATATATATATATATATCATACGGCCCGATTCGGTTCTAACCGTGGTTCTTAAATTGAGAATCAGTAACCGATCCATAATTATCGGTTCTTAGATTTTTAGAACCATAACCAGACCAATGAACTGTAGAACCTAACCAAATTGACCGGTTCGGTCCGGATTGGATCGGTTTGGCGGTTAATTATATCGGTTTTCTTGTGCACCCCTAGCGAAAATATCAAAAAACGATGCACAGAACCACATTATTTTTTGATTTCAAAATCATAATTTTAGCATTTTCTAAACTTATTTACTAAAATCATGATTGATTTTAGTAACTGGGTTACTCAAATCTTTTGAAAAATTGAAGTAAAAAAGAGACAACACATCTTCCAAAAAGGAAGACCAAAGGCACCGAAGTTCATAGTCTGAACGGAATCCTTTACTTTCCTTTTCTTTTATTACTCCATATTCCAAACACAGGGTTTGTTCTCCGAAGACCGAAATCCCTTGGGGAAGGCAGAGAACATGGAAGATAAATCATGCCATCCTGTCCCCAATGACAATGGCAACTTTGGTACTCTCTCTCTCTCTCTCTCTACATCTATATCCATGCTTATTATATGTATAATTGCATGTGTACACTGTATGACTGAAGATGCGACTCTCAGTGGGTCTAGCTAGGGTTCTGCCGTGGAAACTAGAACACCTCTGTTTTTTTCCCTTTGCTTGTTTAGTTCCATTTGTGTATCTGACAAAGGCTGTCATCTCACCCCGCATGAATACATCCGTTAGGATTTTCGTCTGTCTGTTGAATACATATGTCAATTTCAACCCACTAGACCAATAGAGTTCACCGTACTCTGTTTCACCCTTCGATTTCCAACCGTACCATTAGATGTTCAACATCATCTTGCGGAACCCGCAAAGCACAATCTTCTAATAGTTTTGAAAAGGTATTACCTTGAACAAAAACAACAAACGACCAATATAACTCATGGAGGATTACCATACTCTAGTAGAAGGCTGCTATTATCAAATGATTTCATAGCATGACAGAAAGTGCGGAGAGACACATAAATTGGTTAGGGCATCCTATTATTTTTAACAGAACAATCATTGACTAAGTTCTCTTTTATATCTTGTACTCTGAGTTTTGACATGACTACCAGAGGAGAATTTCTGGAGCCGCCACTATGTATATCTTTGTGTTCTTGGCATTATGTTGTGCTTGCGCGAGCTTTTGCACTATGTAAGTTGCTTCTGGGTTGAGTGAATGATATAAACCACTTTTGTACAATTGTACGTAATTCCTTTATATATTGTGTATATATCTGTATATATAATGTTATGGATGAGGAGTGGATATGCATTTTTTTTTTTTTTTTTGCTAATTCGTCCCTAAGGTGGCGCAATTAATGCATTTTATTGGGCAAAAATTCGTAGTGCCACTTACTCCCGGGTGTTAAAATTTCAATGGTTATCATAGAAAATTATAAAAGCTAAACAACAAACCGTTCGCTGATTGATATTTGTGAGATATTGAAAATGCTTGCATTTTGGGTCCGTTTATTTTATGAAACTTATAGGGAAGGGATATGTAAAAGTATCCAACTCAAAACCAATTGGCCATGAGTAGAGAGGCCACTCAGGCTCATATACTTGTTTTGGTATTAATTAACCAATATGGGACAACCTCTGACACTCCCCTACACATGTGACCCCTGACCCTCACATGGAGAGTTAAACAACATTTCTAGAACATTGGGATCATAATGAAACACGGCGCACTTAGGCACAAACAACGGGGCATTAACCAAGAGAGTCTTGTCCATGTTAAAGCATCCAACTCAAAACCAATTGCCAATGAGTGGAGAGGCCGCCCAGGCTCGTATACTAGTTTTGGAGGGGTATTAATTAACCAATATGGGACAACCTCTAACAGGATATATTATCATGACACATAATCCTATCTAAAAAATCATGATGGTTGTAATAATACCACACTCCCCATGGCAATATATCTCCCTTTTATTGGGTTTATATATCCCGTGCATGTTTAATAAGGAACGTAATAATTTTCACCACACCCCGGATATGTAGCCCTCTAGGAGATATTGTCCACCACGATACTCATATCCGGTCAAGCAAACGGGCCCTTTAGAATTACTGAAATTGTTATTGAGTGTTCCACTAAGGTGGTTTTTTAAAAAAATGGCTTTTCATGGTTTTTTATGTGATGTATTGTGAGAGAATGACTTGTCTCGGTTTTTGGAAAAAACTGTTTTTTGTTAGTGGAACACCCCTGAATTGGAATTTAGTCATGAACATTGCAATATAGAAGTGCACCGAGGTCGTAATACGAGGTGCGCAAGGCTATGATGCATACCTATATGAACTACATTGTAATAAGCATAATATCTCCAATTTGGTCAAAATCTTCATGTTGTGATGTAAAAATGCCATGTTCCACTTATGCAAACTATTGTATTCTTTTCGGCACGAAAAATTGTCACTGTTTGCAGGAAATTATGTAACTTTAACCTTTCTTTTTAACGGTAGGGATAAAATCTTCGAAAGTAAAGATAATGACTGTCATGTGGGGCTAATATGCCATTTTCCATTATGCCTTGATTGTCACTGGACTAATAGTGGCTGGAGATATAATCCCTACTTCCATGGATCAGTAATCATATCACTATTCGCAAATGCTGCACACAACATGGTATTTTCTATTCCATGTTATGTGGGATATCATTTGCGACGAATATTTGGTCCTAACCGCAAAAGTTCCTTCTAAACGTAGGATACATGGTCCTGTTGGATTTAGAAGCCAATCCGATGATTTAATCCGGGCAAACAAAACGGGATCTATGAGTCGAATTACAAGTAGTGTTAGTTTGAGTTGTGGAATGTTTTGTCACGGATAAACATTCATATGTTTTGTGTATTTTCCTGTGATTTTCCCCAGACAAGCTATTGTTTTGTTATATTGGAGAAAGTGTTCCCTATCTACTAATTATCAACTATGTTAGAACATTGAATACGGAGAGTGAATATCAACCATACGTGCCGGCTACCATTGAGGCATGTCAGATCCCCATCCATACTCTCACGGTCTCCCCGAAGTTTCATGTTTCCGACATGATTACTCCATACATTGAAGAACAAATGGAACATTGGCTGGATTGCGCAAATACAACAAATTAAATATTCCATCGTTGATTATTTATTTCTTTATCTTTCTGCAGAATTAGCAAGATCACTAAGAGAGATTCCACCATCCCACTACACTCTCAAGATCAAGTCATTCTCATTACTCTCGCAGATGTTGTTAGATGCCAAAGAGAAGAACGTGGAATCAGCTGTTTTTGAAGCTAGTGGCTACAAATGGTAGGAGTGATAATCTTCTCTTTGGTCCTGTTGAATTCCAATTATGACATAGAAGCTAACCTTGTATCATTGTGTTGAAGGAAGTTGTCTCTCTACCCACATGGTGATAAAGAAAGAAATGGTGAAGGGCACATCTCTCTGTACTTGGCGATCGCAGGGAGAGAGGATTTACCTCTTGGTTGGGAGGTCAATGTGAACTTCAAATTCTTTGTGTATGACCAAATCCAAGACAAGTACATGACTGTTCAAGGTGGTCTCATAATACTAAGGCATCTGAATACTCATCCTCTAGCACATTCAGCAGCTCTAACCACCTGATGTTTCTTTTGTTCCATTGCTTAGATGCCAATGGGAAGGTGAGGCGTTTTCACAAGATGAAGACTGAGTGGGGTTTCGCACAATTACTCCCACTCAGTACTTTCAGTGATACTGCTAATGGATACCTGGTCAATGACACCTGCGCGTTTGGAGTAGAAATTTTTGTAGTAAGTTACAATGGCAGAGGAGAATGTTTAAACGTACTGAAGGGACTTGACACTACCTATACCTGGAAGATTGATAATTTTTCGTCTCTTCAAAGCGAAAGTCGTTACTCTGATGTCTTTACGATTGGAAAAAGGAATTGGTACGTAATCGTTTTCATCCCTCCTTATTACAGAAAGTAGAGTGATTGTCGGTCATTAACTGTGGTTTTATGGCCTCCTTTAATGCATCCAGGAAGTTACAGCTATATCCCAAAGGGGACTCGAGACAAGAGGGTAAAAGCTTGTCCGTCTTTATACTGTTGGATGATTTGAAAACCTTTCCTTCTGAACAGATATATGCAAAATACAAGCTAAGCATAATGAACCAATACCATGACCAGCATCTAGAAATTCCAGGTGATGTTTTTCGTTCATCCAAATATCTGAGGTGCTGCTGGTGTGATAAGACAATTATCCTTTTCTAATGCACATGACTGACTCCTGCACAAAGTTAAAAAGTAGATTAATTGGATCCCTTCTTTCTTTTTCTTTTTTTTTTTTTTTGGGGGGGGGGGGGGGGGGGGGGAAATTATTAGAATTTGCATAGATCCTTTTGGTAAAGAAATAACGATTGCACAACTGTTCCCTTGCAGATACTGCCTGTTTCTCTGCTTCAGGCTTGGGCTGGGGTCACTCTTCGGTGTTGCCGTTGACTGATCTTCATGATGCTTCTAAGGGCTTCCTTGTGAATGATAATTTAACTATTAAAGCCGAAGTTAGTGCCATATCCACGGTGAAGAATTTTCAAAGTAAGTACCGAGTCTTTTTGTTTCTGCATAATACAGGGATAATTCAGCATCCTTGGTAGGGCTGTAAACGAACCGAGCCATTCGCGAGCTCGGCTCAATTCAGCTCGGTAATAGCTCGACTCGGCTCGACTCGAAGGGTAAATGAACGGGCTCAAGCTTGATTATATGGCTCGTTTGACAAACGAGCCGAGCTTGAGCACGTGGAGGCTCGGCTCGAACCGGCTCGCGAGCCAAGTATATATATGCAATGTGAGGCTTCCGATTATCAATGATTTTACTATTTTTGATTTAGACCTGTAACAGGGTTACATTATACTATGGATTTCCATTGACTGGTATTGCTCTTGAGACTTCCGATTATCAATGATTTTACTATTTTTTATTCAGACCTGTAACAGGGTTACATTATACTATGGATTTCCATTGACTGGTATTGCTCTTCTTACCTGATTTCTCAGTTATTCTTGCTATCTTATTGTGGAGACTCCCAGTCCTGATAGTCTTTTTGCCTTCTTGTTTGTCTACTACTCCTAGTAATAGACAGTTATTTTGAGAAAAATCTGTTGTCTTTGCCCAGTCCCTTTGAAGTCAATTATTTTTTTCTTTTGCTAGCCATTTCGGCAGGCGAAGTTACTGACCTTTTTTCTCTATGCTTTCAATATCCAGAATCTTTTATTACCAAAAAAGAAACATCCAGAATCTTTGGAACACATTTCTTTTGCAAGTTTGTTGGACCGATCTAAATTCTAGTCTGCCTTCTTCTCTTTGCTTATAACTGTCTACTTCCGCTTATGAAGTCTAGTTCTGATTCCCATTCCAAGCACTCTCTGCCGCACGAGGTGAACTCGAAAGATATCAGTTACGGTGCTTCTTCTTGCCCTTCTTAGGTTCTTCATCAGGCCCTTCGTTTCTTTTCACTTATTAGTCAAAAGCAGCTAACAAGGATTTGTGACCAAATGTTAGTAAGAAGAGTATTTTTCCTGTTTCTTCTCGCTCTTCTACTTCCCCCATTTTCCTAATTTTCTCCTGCTTTCTTTTTGTTGATCCCCTGTCCAGTGGTGGAGCCAGATTTGGACATGGGGTGGCGCTATTTGATTGGAGTCCACTAGTATTCCTTGCATGTTTTTCGTAAAAATATGAACTGAAAGGTTAGGTGTAAAGTCAGGATTGGTAAAGTACAACTATATCTTGTGGTCTTTAAATAAAAATATCGAGATGTTATAATTATGATAGAACTGTCTATTTTTTAAATCGTTTCATTATTTGCGTGAAAAACCGAGTGGTTCGAGTGCCGAAAAGTATCAACAACTTATTTTTTTGGAACCGGTGGTTGCATGTGCCACACCCCCCACCACACACCTTTGCCCCTGGCCCCTTCTCCTTGCACTGGTAAATGTATTTATCTTTCTCTGGTTCTGCCATTTCATGTTTTTCGCCTTTTGGATGCTGCCATTTCATGTTTTTCGCCTTTTGGATGGAGTCGATGGACTTAGTGTGAAAGTGTATATTGTATATATCTTGTATTTTAGATAGAGGTTATCCCCTTAATTTAGGTAGTGATTATCCCCTTACTTCCCAAGCTTCTGCCTTGACTACCACTTCTTCAGGTTTGCATGGTGCTTACACCACAGGTATCTTACCAACCACTTGGTTGTTTGACTCTGGCTCTTCTCATCATATGACCCCTGATTTATCTCTCCTTAGTCATTGTGTGTCTCCTGTTTCTCCTATTAGTATTGCTACTGCCAATGGCTCTCCGATGCAAGTTGTTTCTGTTGGTTCTATCCTCCCTACTACATCTTCTTCTCTATCTCTTCCTAATGTCTTTTATGTCCCCCAATTAACATTGAGTCTTCTGTCGATTAGTCAGTTGTCTGATTCTGGTTTTGATGTTATATTCTCTTCTTCTGGTTGTGTTGTGCAGGATCGGGACTCCAAGAAACAGATTTTGGCATGCTGTAGAATTGGTGACCTCTATATTTTGTTATTTTTGTTTCTTTTCTCAATCCTTCAAAGACAAACGAGTCCATGGAGCTTGCATTTTGGCTGGTGTGAATTCAGGATTAATTCTTCCTGTGCTTGTGTTTTTATCGTTTCTAGTAGTCCTATGATTGTGTGATTAGCATTAGGCTTTTAAGTGTATCTGTGTATGGTATGTATGACCTATTATGGACTTCTTCGTCTCTATGCAATTATTTCTCTGTTGAATGGACTTCTTCCTTTTGGGTTGATGGGTAGTCTAAACGCTGCTGGTTTGGCCAAATATGGAAAGTCTTTATGTTTTCATCCTCATGGTTAGCTGCATGTTCGGGTCAAACTCATAAAGGAAAGTTAACTAATAGTGAATATGGTTTATTGTTTTATCACTTTGGTGAAAAATTGGTAAATTAATCATCCATGTTCACATGTTCTTTAAAAGAGAGTTATTTACACAGTAAATATGGTTTATTAATTGTCTTACTATTTTGGTGAAAAAATAGTAAATTAATCAACAATGTTCACATGCCCTTTAAAAGAGGGTTATTTACAAAGTGAATATGGTTTATTGTTTTACCACTTCAGTGATTTCACATAATAAACATGATAATAATTCAATATAGTATTCATGATAAATAATTTTACTATGTTCGCGGATTGTCGTGTTTGTTTAATATTATAATGTTTTAAATTTTGTTTTGAGATTTTAGGGGAGAGAAGACTAGGGATTGGATGGGCTTTGGGATGGATTCAACTGCACAAGATAATGGGTACGTAAGAGAATGGGAAAGGTTTTTGAATTGCCAAAGATAATTCATATGTGAGCGAATTAAAGTAAATTTTAGGGTGGATTTTGGGATTTTTTTCATGACTTTAAAATTTACTAAATCGATTAATATAATATAGAAACTACAAAGGGTCAAAATATGGAGATAGGGCATGTGGGTATTATTTAAAAGACAGATGTAATCACAAGTATTCAAACTCTATACGATGAAATCATAAGGATATTATTGATAAAGAATGTCTAATTAACGCCCCCTTATATGTGGGCTAATATAAGGTAAAAAAATAAAAATGCTAATGCTATTTTAGCTTAGTAATTTAACTAAAATAAGCTTCTAAATTTTCGTATTCCATTAGAAAGAAAGAAATCAAATGTAAAGAAGTGCAACTTATACACTTCGTTACTCTAACTATTCAAATTATTAACCTTATTTGTAAAAATACTACTCCCTCCATTCCTATTTGTTTGTCCTCTACGAAAAGTCGTGCCACTTTTTAAATAAAAAAATAAAGTATTTTCGTGTGTCATTTTTCAAATTTTTTTACACCGAATTAAAGTACTTATCGTGTACTTTAATTTGGTGCGAAAAAATTTGAAAAATGATACACGAAAGCACTTAATTTTTTGATTTGAAAAAAGGCAAGAGAGAGAGCATGGGACAAACAAATAGGAACGGATGGAGTATTTTTTTCACAATAAGATAATTGATTATTTTAAAATTTTTATTTTTAGGGGAAGTTAATTAGCTATCTTAGACAAATAAAAAAGTTATGCTTCCATCCTAGTGGTTTTGAATAGTTATGATTCCATCATGACTTTTAAATAATACCCAAAAAGCCCTTATATTTTGTTTTTTCCCTATTAAGAGATTTTATTAGTAAAGATGTTATAAAGAGATTTTACAAAATTAATAGTCCTGACTTTTAAATAATACTCAAAAAGCCCTTATATTTGGTTTTTCCTTATTAAGAGATTTTATTAGTAAAGATTTTATAAAGAGATTTTACAAAATTAATAGTCCCAAAAAGCCCTTATATTTTGTTTTTTTCCCTATTAAGAGATTTTATTAGTAAAGATTTTATAAAGAGATTTTACAAAATTAATAGTCCTGACTTTTAAATAATACCCAAAAAGCCCTTATATTTTGTTTTTTCCCTATTAAGAGATTTTATTAGTAAAGATTTTATAAAGAGATTTTACAAAATTAATAGTCTTGAAAATCATCCCACAAAACTTCCAAATCTTTTAATACTTCTACAGACCACAAATTTCGGACAGTTTCAAAACCTTTTCTCCTCCTTTTAAAGTGGACGGTAATGGAAAAAATTTCATCCCAAAAACCATCCCTTCCCAAATCACCGTGAAAACCTTTTCTCTTACTTTTAAGGTGGACGGTTATGGAAAGATTTTCATCCCAAAAACCATCCCCAAAACAATCCCTCCCCAAATCCCTAATTTTACGGTAAAGTATTCCCATTACCTTGCCCAAATCGTCCCATTCCACCATCCCAATACCAGAGATTTAAGGAAACCCACCCATCCCATTAGCCTGGTTTGGGACGACGACGGCAAAAACCCCTAAAGCGGTGGCGACGCGGCGGATGATGAAAGGAGATGGTTGACGATTTCATCAACGGAGGAAACGCCTAACCAGTGTACGACGAAGGCATTCTTGTCATGGCTCGTAAGTTTTTTTCCCCAAACCTTCAATCGTCCATGTTTTTTGCGATTCAATCTAGTTGGGGGTTTGGATTGTGGTATGGGTTTTTTGAAATCGATTGAAGTTTTTGAGTTTTGTAGGGTTTGTGAAGGTAAACAGGGAATACGAGAAATGTGTAGAGTTTGTACCCCATTTCCATGAATTTAGAAGCTAAAAATTGGGAGGGTTTGAGAAATTAGTAATGGTTTAACAATATACCAAGGTTTGATGTCAGTGGAAAAATGGAATGCTTATGGAAGTAGTGAGATTATGGATTACTAGTTTACCATTTTCATATGTATTGAAGGTTTGGATATGGTGAAGCATTGAACCGTGTCCACTGTCCGAACAAGCCATTATTAGAAATTGGTAGATTTTTCGCCATTGATTTACCTTTTGTGGTAAAAACATACTCTTTATTTCCCTAAAAAAATGGTGAATCAGTAATCAATGTTTTTAATGTCTAATTTTGCATATTTTCATCCCACATGAGAGTATGGATCATTGAAGTTCCATTGTTTGCGTATTTGAAAGTTAAAAATGGTGAATCAGTGAACCAATTTTATTGACTAAAAAAGATTTAAGTACCATATATCAATTAAACATGATAAAGTAATTAGAAACCAACATTCGAAATTGGATTATTGATCTACCGTTGTTTATTAGTGCGAATTTATGGTTTATTGATTTCGAATGTTCAATGTTCAGTTTAGTGGTGAATGTGGTATGCTAGTAAGTCATGTAAAATGTGGCTTATTTTATACCATGTTTGAATTGTTCCACATACCATGATTTTGGGTACATATAGAAAGTTAAGATGTGGTAAAATTTTAAAGGAGCCGCTGCGCGGGCCAAATTCATAAAGAAAATATCATGGTAAAACTTTTATTAAACTTCCCTTTATGAATATGGCCCGCGCAACGGCTCACTTTAAAATTTTAACACATCTGAACTTTCTATACCCAAAATCATGGTGAAACAATAATCCATGTTGGAGTTTTCTGTAATAAATTAAGATGGAAGATTTTATAAAAATGAACATGATTTATTAGTTGTATAATGTCTTTTTGTTTCTAGTGATTTAGGAAGCTCTAACGCATGGAACGTTTTTTTATTTTTGGTTGGATTTACCATCCTAGTTTATAATCTGCACCCAATTTTGGATGAAATTCATAGCATGGAATATTGATTTACCATTTTTATGGGTATTGAAAGTTTCGATATAAAATGTGTAGGGGCCGATGCTGGTTTGGACAAAGATGGTGGTCATGCATCCACCAAAAAACGGAAAATTTGTGTCAGAGAAAAGAAGGGACCATGACGAAGATGCCTCAAAAGACGGAACCCGTTTAGAGAAAAAAAAAAGCCGGTGAAATACCCAATACACCTTTCTTAACAAGCCTAGGAGGCATAATGATGAATTTACTCAAGCACCTTAAGTTGAGGAATTGCCACATTGAAGTTTTGATTTACCATTTTCGAACATTAGTATGGGATCAATGGAAAGCCAATAAATCATGTTTCCATTTCATTTTTAAATGGTATATGGACACACTAGACAATTGGTATACTTGCATGTCTTTTAGAATGGAAAAGGGAATGGAATATAGTAAATATGGTTTAAGCGTTGCTGGTTTGGCCAAATATGGAAATTCTTTATGTGTATTTGACAAAGGCTATTAAGGTATTGCACTATCATCTCACCTCGCATGAATACATCCGTTAAGGTTTTTCGTCTGTCTGTTGAATACATATGTCAAATTCAACCCACCCTACCATTAGATTTCCAACCGTACTCTGTTTCACCCTCCGATTTCCAACCGTACTATTAGATATTCAACATCATCTTGCGGAACTGCGAAGCACAATCTTCTAATAGTTTTGAAAAGGTATTACCTAGAATGAAAATAACAAACGACCAATATGACTCATGGAAGATCTTACTAGTTAGCCCGTTAAATGTACACTAGAGGGCAAGCACACACGCGCGATGCCTGTGCACATCGAGCTTATGAAGCTGCATTCTCAGTGTATCATTGTCATAATTCTCGTGTCATGAGTGGAAACGATTTCTATTGATTGGCAGAAGAAAAGGGGGAAAAAAACCCCTGAGGAAAATGCTGAATTAGGACTACCATACTCTAGTAGAAGGCTGTTATTATCAAACGATTTCATAACATGACAGAAAGTGCGGAGAGACACATAAATTGGTTAGGGCATCCTATTATTTTTAACAGACCAATCATTGACTAATAAGTTTTCTTTTATATCTTGTACTCTGAGTTTTGACATGACTACCTGAGGAGAATCTTTGTAGCCGCCACTATGTATATCTTTGTGTTCTTGGCATTATGTTGTGCTTGCGCGAGCTTTTTGCACTACGTGAGTTGCTTTTGGGGTGATTGAATGCTGCGACCAACCAAAAATGGAAGTCTGGTCCTTGAGCAGGGCTTGGCGGCCACTCAAGCATCCGTTATACAAAATCAGAATTTCTCTCTCGCTCGAGCATAGAAGTGAGGATTGAACCAAAGCCAAAGTGGAGCCATATTCTTAACTTCAATTAAAAATACCGAATGTCATTCGTTATCGAGTTGATTTGACATATCATCTCTTTTCTTCCTTATTCAGTTTGATAGGTTTCGCTTCTGGTAAACATTAATTCAGAGATAATTTGTGGTGTTTTGGCTTAAAAAGTCAACTTAACTTATTTTTTTGTCTTTATTTGATTTTTTTTTTTTTGCATTTGTTAGTTTTGTATTGATTTTTTGAGTATTATTGGTTCGTCTCGACGAGAGGAGTCCAAAAAGGTAAAAGATTAGTATTAGAACCCTCAATTTTTTGAATAAGATCGGAAAAAAGGTAAAAAATTGACTTTTTGACTTATTTTTGTCTTTATTCAAAAAAATTTAAGCTTCGATCATAATTTCTTACTTTTTTGATTTGTCTCGCCGAGATGAACCAATAATACACAAAAAATTGATGCAAAACTCAAAAATGAGGAAAAAAATCAAATAAAGACGAAAAAAATAAGCTAACTAAATTTTTAGGCCAAAACACACAAAAAGGGGCCCAACAAGTATATATAACAAGGGTCTTGTTAAAGACTCCTTTATTTGATTCCACTTTTATGGGAAAAGTAAGATTAAAATTAAAGTCATTAATGACATTTTGAAAAGATCATCTTGGTTATTGCCGGACGAAAATACCATTGCGATTAATATTTGAAAACACGAAACTAGCTTCCACCAAACTTATAGAAAACCAATTAGACATTAAAATCATATATTTTTCCCTCCGGCCACAATCTTTCATGTATATTCTCACTGTAGACCATATATAATTGAAAATTTGGGCAAAAATAAAAACAAACAAGAAGACCAAACCCATATCAGATTCTTTATTTATATATTTTTTAAATAGCAAATACAATATTGGTTAAAAGCCAACAATAGAAGTTTATATAGTGACTGTTAAAAAGTGTTAGCGAAACCAATAGAAAAATAGGAGCGTCTTCTATAAGAATCTCATTTAGACTAAAATGTGGTATTTGTGATGGCAACGGGGACCATC
This sequence comes from Vaccinium darrowii, assembly GCA_020921065.1. Taxonomy (NCBI): domain Eukaryota; kingdom Viridiplantae; phylum Streptophyta; class Magnoliopsida; order Ericales; family Ericaceae; genus Vaccinium; species Vaccinium darrowii. The sequence continues at coordinate 4,417,510 of CM037152.1, read as the reverse complement.
GAGTGCGGAGATGAACAGTTCAGATGCGCCCTACAGAGGCTCCATGAGTACCATTAAAGTGAAGAAAAAATTAAAGGGTATGTTAATCTGATGAAATCTTCGCCTACATCAATGTATCAAGTAATTTCTCTATTTCCTACATAAGAAGAGTTGGTTAATCTCATTTAATTATTTAACATGTGCCTGAGGGGCACGAATTAACAAAAGAGATAATCTTTGGAGATAATCCTTTTTATAGATGATCAGTAAAAAGGGTTTGGACCAAGCAAATCCCCGCCGTCCATCCTGAGATCCAATGGCTTGGATGCCGTGCACCCTCTCTCCTCATTAAAAGCGTCTTGGGTTTTAAAAAAAAAATCTACACGTCATCAGAGCCGTTGGATCTCGGGATGGACGGCGGGAATTTGCTCAGTGCAAATCCTTTTTACGAATCATCCGTAAAAAAAGATTATCTCTTAACAAAATTCATATAAATGGGTGTTCACCGTGATACATCTATCCTTGCAGTTGATGCTTCAAATTCCACTAATAAGTGTCGCTTTGGGATTATTCCACTTTCTTTTGAAAAATGGATAGCTTTAAGTGCTATCCGAAAAGGTTCTCTTTCTCCCCTGTATAATGTATGTAACTATATATGCTCCCATTTTTACCAACTAATTTTTCACTTGTCCAAACCAAAATTCGTTGGAGAAGAGCTGAAAACATGTTAGAGAGAGCATTGCATTCCATCCTTGATGACCATACCAACTCTGGTGCTCTCTGTGTGTGTGTTTTAGTAGATATATGTGTATGTATGTATATATTTACGCTCGGGTGTGAGAAACAAAAGCACCTTTCTTCTTCTTCTTCTTCTTCTTCTTCTTCTTCTTCTTCTTCTTTTCATTCTATTTTGTATGCATAAACAAAATCACACTCATGGGGTAATCACTGACTCTCCGGAGGCTTTCGGAATATTTCTCTCTCAACTAGAATACTAGGATATGCTAGAACCTTATGGATTTACTGGAATCTTTTGCTCCGGTAGAAGACGGAAGCTCATAGCTAAGAGTGCAAGTGAGAGGCGCTCAAGTGTGAGCGAGTGTAAGCGTAAGAGAGGAAACACATAATCTCCGGGGAGGGTGTCAAGTTTCAAAGCATTTTGATATTTTTGTGTGGTTGTGTAAACTTGTATTGTGTCCAAGAGAAAGTATCCAAGAGAGAGGTATTGTTTTGGGGTGTGCAAAGTCAACATTTACCTGTCCAATTTGGCATCCAGATCTGCGTACGTACTCCTAACAAAGTTTCATGGTTTCCACATAACCAGAAATGTGTGATTATCTTAAATTGGATGTTTTCCTAGTATTACATCTCTCATCCCTTTAACATTATGCAGAAGTAGCGAGATCACTGAGAGATATACCACCAGCTCACTACCTTTTGAGGATCCAGTCATTCTCGCTACTTTCACAGATGATGTTGGATGCTAAAGTGCAGAATTATGAATCAGATGTGTTCGAAGCCGGTGGGTACAAATGGTTGGGTGATAAAATCCTATTGTGAGTTCCATTTTCAATTCTGATTAAAAAAAAAAAATAACAAGCTTAAACTTAGGTCTTTTATGTTGAAGGAAATTGTCTCTTTATCCGAATGGTGACAAGGAAAGTAAAGGTGAAGGACACATCTTTCTTTACTTGGTAATCGCTGATACAAATGACTTACCGCTTGGTTGGGAGGTCAACATAAACTTCAAATTGTTCGTGTTTGACCGTATCCAAGACAAGTACATGACTGTTCAAGGTAGTCTTATCGACTATAATTTCACTTATTTTCAGTTACAAATCTTATAAATCCCCATCATCTTGCATATTTGGTTATTCTTTTTTCTTCTATCCCAATGCTTAGATGCTAATGGGAAGGTAAGACGCTTTCATGCAATGAAAACTGAATGGGGGTTTCCGCAATTCCTCCCACTGGGTAATTTTACTGAAGTTGTTAATGGATACCTCATCCACGACACTTGCGTGTTTGGAGCAGAAGTTTGCGTAGTAAACTACACTGGCAGAGGAGAGTGTGTAAATATAATGAAGGATCTTAGCAACACTCATACTTGGAAGATTGATAAGTTTTCGTCTCTACATGAAGAATATCATTTCTCTGATGTCTTCACAATTGGAAATCAGAAGTGGTATGGAATGTGTTAGCTTACCTTTTCTCAACTACAGTATACAGAATGATAGTCTTACAATTGTGGTTCTTATGGCTACCTCTGACGAATCCAGGAAGTTAAGCCTATATCCCAAAGGAGATTCAAAGAAACAGGACAAATTCTTGTCTGTGTTTCTAACGTCCATTCCTTCTGAACAGAAAACATATGCAAGCTTCAAGCTACGCATAATGAACCAAAAAAATAGCAATAATGTGGAAAAAGCAGGTGTGGTTTCTGTTCATCCTGGTATCTCTGTTTCAGTAATTCAGTTGACATTATGATTGTGATAATTTTTGTTTTACGTACAAAATTGCTCCAACATAAAGTTATCCTCATATGACAAAAGACCTATTAATTCAACTCCTTTTTAAAGAATTTTTATCAAGAGCATGGCATTTTCGTTTGTCTTTTTGCCTTTTTCATACTCAAACTACACTTGCCCAATGATTACCTCGCAGGTACCAGCTGTTTCTGTGCACCAGATCATGTCAGCTGGGGTTGGTCTGAAAATATTGCCATTGACTGATCTCCATGATGCTTCTAAGGGCTTCCTTGTGAATGATACTTTATTTGTTGAAGCGGAAGTTAGCGCTGTATCCGCAGTGAAGAACTTGTCAAAGTAAGTACTGGGGCTTTTATTTTCAGTAATGCATTTATATTTCAGCTTTCTCATCATGTTAGTTTTCTTATAAGATAGGATTTTCTATGCAATCTTAGCATCTCATTCCGAGCGGATTTTATGCATCATAGACATTGTATTAAGAATGGGATGATGAACAAGAGACGGTTTGAGTACTTATTGTCTTTGAAAATCCAAACAGCTGATTGAAAGGGGAAATCTCCAGTTCCAAATCCTCAAATTACATCCCTTTTGTAAGCGTTTTTACTTTTACATGCTTAGTTTTCTCATCAGTTGGAACACTGAATAAGAGTCCCAGATCTATCGTTTATGTTGGTTGTGGAAGGTAACCTTGTATAATAAAGGGTTAATCACACGGACGCCCCCTCTAAGAATTTTTCCTGCCACAGTACCAATTTTTCCTAACGCCAGACCCCCTCTTTCTTCCAAAACTTATCCCAAGACTCCTTCTGTCAGCCTTCTATCTAGAACCGTCAGTTTTGAAATTGTTCAACTTGTTTAAAAAATATTTTTAAGGGTACGCACGAGAAATTGGCTCAAAATATGATCGGAAAGTGCTTGATCCGGACAAGTTTTCATAAATATGTACTTATGAATAACTCTTTAGATCAAGCATTTCCGGGTCATATTTTTAGCTGATTTCTTGCATGTACCCTTGAAAGCATGTTTTGAAAAACTTGAATGGTTTGGATCATCAAAACATGACCCGGAACTTTGAGATTCGAGACGGAAGGTTGACAGAAGGGGTCTTGGGGTAAAGCTTTGGGAGATGGTGCTAGGAAAAATTCGTGCAGGGTGTCCGGGTGATGTGAAGTTTGATGAAGTTTGATGTGAAGTTTAGTATTCCTTTGGCTATCCTTTTCGGGCAGTACTTATATGTGTTACTATGATAAGTATTGGGCTTTTGAATATTTGGTATGACCTATTATGGACTTCTTCATCTCTATGTTAGTAGTATAAATTTAGCTGTTGGAGTGAAGTTCATTCTTTCAGGTTAATGTGTAGTCGAAACTACTGCTAGTTTGTGAAGTTCGTTATCAGAATTATCGGTCGAAAGTATTGCAGAGCAAGACCAAAAGGACGCGCATTGAGGAATATTTTGAGGCAAACATAATTGGTTTTGAAATTTAAGCAATAGGACTAATAGATTGGCCGAAGACCTAAGACTTTTCAATAAGAAACTTAAGCTTGGAACCTCAAAAAGTAGGCTAATTGTTGATTTCAATGGTTGGGGAATTTTAATAAAAAGTAGCTGGTGTTTTACAGGTGGGGAACAATCTAAAGGGTGAGTCCCATGCGTCGTGTCTTAAGACTGGTCGCGACTGGCGGCGTATAGAAAGCTAGCTAGCTACTAGAGCTAGAGTTGGCAATCTAGACCGGCTCAGATAAAAATGACTTGTAACTAAGCTCTTAGAATCAGAAAAAGCAATCCATAGAAAGAGAGACACTGGATGCATCCTCAATCCCATCAAAGTCGTTATTACACTCTACGATTTTAACAAGGAGTTAATGAGCAATTAGTGTCCCATAATGATTTTGAATAGGTGCAATGTTCGGAGACAACGTTATAAGAGTCAAAAACCAGGCTTTAGAAAATCCCAACAAGTTATAAGATTCAAAAACATACATTGTCTTGACTCTTGAGCACGATAGAGCCCGGCACACCGGCAACTAGATGCTTCAATCAACGAGGAATGGTGGCTTGGCGGCTACTCAAGCATTAGTTATTTAAAATCAAAATTTCTTCCCCGCTTGGGCATAAAAGTGAGGATTGAACCCAAGCCAAAGTGGAGCCATATTCTGCAAAAACATCATATGTCTTTCTTTTTTTTAACATCTTGAACGCCATTCGTCATCGAGTTGATTTGGCATATAATCTCTTTTCTTACTTATTCAAGTTTTTTTTTTATTTATTTCAATTCTCCTCAACATTAATTCAAAGATAAGAGGAGCCCAACAAGCATATAAACAATGTGTTCGCTGTTCAATACTGCAACCATTGCAAGCATGTTATTAAGAGACCAGGAGTTCGAATCTCTTCACCCGCATATATGTGGGTGTTATTTCCCCTCTATTTGTTGGGATTACTTTTCTCTTATCATATAGTGATTGTGGACCTTAATTACTGAACCAAACTCAAACTCAAACACAAACACAAACACAAACACACCTATTCTTCATGGAATAATCCGATGATGAAGATCTCTGGATTCTGCAACATCAATTGCCATTGGAGAGGAGTTACCCCAGCTCGTCGACACAGTTTGCTGCTGCACATAGAGAGAGAGGGAGGGAGAGAGAGACCAAGCCATGACTGCTGTCAGTGGCAGCTACAGAAATTTTTGACTTGGTGTTTAAGATTTACCTTATTTCTATTAGTTTTAGGAACTAGTCATATATACATAAATTTTCACATATTAGTGGAAATAATGAGTATATAAGATGTCACAATTGCATGTTCTCAGATAATTTTATATCTTTGGGCCAACAAATATTAAATCAGTGCACAAATACACTAGTAATTATTGTAGAAAATTGTTTGGCGAATGAGTCCGCACTTGTCCTTTTGGACATATGCTCTTGTTTTTTGAGATATGCTGAGTTGATATATATTGCTCATAGTGAAGCCGAAGCATGACATCCGCACTAATAGATTTTTTTTTTCCTTACATTTTTCTATTTTGTCATTAGAATACTTTGTTTTCCGCTAATGTATTAGGTGTTCAATTGTGAATTATCTGTGTTGATGGGGGTTCATAGTAGTATAAAGATAAGTGTTCAAATGAAACCTGAGAGAAAATTACTGAGATAAAATGTAAAAGGCTTGAGGGTGTTCAATTGACCATTTATGAAAGCTATGGAGCAGCCTATGTGATTTAATTGGATTGTCTATGTTGTACATTGATTTGTGGGCTATGTGTTCAATATTTTTGTGTTGAATGTTTAAATATTTATGAATTGGGTGTTTGAAAATGACTAAACTAAATTAAAGCTTTAAATTATTACATATATTATTAGTAAGAAAAATTTGGGTGTGCAAGTTAACAATACTCTCTAAATACTCTCTCTATAATGTAGAGCCGCCTATGGCTGCTGTGGAGAAAAAGAGGAGGCCCTCGGCAGAGAAGATGTTAGGCTATTAGCTGAGTCTTTAGACGTATAAGGCGAAAATAATCCTCTGCTCTCTACGATAAGGTTGGATACTTAGATAAACGATAGGGATTGTGTGTACCCTTTAATGATATTGGCTGAGATTTACAAAAACCGAACCGAACCGAATTTATTTTTATTTTTCTGAAAAATATAAAACCGAACCAAATCAAAATAAAAACCGACTGAATCGACTAAAATCAGCTCAGTTCGGTTGGTCGGTTCAGTTTTTCGGTTAGAACTTCCATCCCTACTTTCGGCTAAATTTTATTTTCTTTTAATCGCTGTATTTTTTTGTCATTTTCGCTTAATTTGTACTCCCTCAGTTCGTGTTTGTTGGTCAATTTTTGGCATTCGGGTAATGTTTTAAATTTTGTTATATCTTTCAATTTATAATGGGTTTAGAACTAACTAAGATCTATCAAATAAGATCAATATTTAATACTTTTAGAGATTCGTATTAAACGATATGTACAATTTTTCAAGGGGTATGAAATAGTAAAAGTGGACAAACAAACGTGAATGGAGGTAGAACTAGACTAAGATCATTTTTTTTTAGATTAATCGCTCATCTTAATGAGTGAGATCTAAAAGGTGACCAAAACTCCCCAAAGATCCACTAAAAACTTTAAAAACTTGTAAAAGTTAGCTTTCCTAGGCACACGTTATTGTTGAAAACGTGTATTAAAATGTGTGAACGTGTATTGAATAGTTCAAAAAGTGTATTGGGGTGTGTTTTTTTTTTGTTTGTGTGCTTATTATGTGCCTATTGAAGTGGACACACGTTAGCAAGATTTTTTACACATTTCAATACACTTTTTCAACCTTAACGTGTGGGTTTTCTTTAAGTAAAATGAAGGGAATTAGGAAAGGTTGCCTTTCGCGCTGGGATATAAAAGACGCACCCATCCCATCCCCTCTAGACTTCAGTCTGTACTCTCTGTTGTAGTACTAAACACGAAGGTTTTTCGTCATCCATCTCGTGGAGAAAGGCGTAAAACATGGAAGACAAATCTTGCCATCCAAATCCTAATGACAACGCCCACTTTGGTTCTCTCTCTCTCTCTCTCTCTCTCTCTCTCTGTATAACTGTATATGCATGTATAGTTTAGAACTACCTTTTTTTTTGTAGGCCATATGAATGAACATGCGCGTGTGTGCCTAAGGTTCTTCACAAGGAACTAGAACATCTCTTTTTTGCTATATAGAGTTCTCTTTGTGTGTGTGTGGCAAAGCCTATTGAAGTATTGTATATTTGTACTACCAAATTACTATAAAAGTCTAGGAACACAAATTTAAAACACAATTCTGCACACAATTGTGTGTGGAGCCGTTTGAGCAAACAAGGTTTATCATTTCGTATTTTCTTTAGATCACATTATATTTGTTTAAAAAATTAATTCCATTGATGGAAAATTTTGGAAAAAAAATTCGAGCGAGCTAACACAGTTTATCATTTTGTATTTTCTTTAGATGTTGATTTTTGATATAATTCAATCTAAAAGCACAATGTAATCTTAGGTTTTATATTTTTGTTTGACTTGTGTATACTTTATTTTATATGACTTAATAGTAAGTGGACAACAATGTCTTGGTCGGGCTTGGGCAACCCAAATATCGGGGCCGGCCTTGTTTCACCAGAATCTTTTGAATATGGCGCAATCTTCTGGGTTTCTCCGGAACCTACTTCAACTCTTGCTCTTGAATTTTCCTTGTCTAGAAACTTCTTTCCTCTTTATGAATAGGAGATGGGAGCTTAATACTTAAGAGTGACTGAGAGGTGCTCAGGTGTGAATGTGATAGAGGAAACACATACTCAGAATGTGAGAATATTGTTTTGGGTAGGTACAAGTGACACAACAGAATGTGTAGTTGTATAAAGATTTTTTTGGGGAGCAATTTCTCCAATTAAGAACCAAAAAAAGAATCAAGGAACTAGTATAAACTTGTATTGTGTCCAAGTGAAAGTATCCAAGAAAAATGCTTTGTTTGGGGTGTGGAAAGTCAACATTTACATGTCCAATTTGGCATCCATATCAGCATACAAAACTCCTAACAAAGTTTCATGTTTTGCCACATACATGTTTACATCATATCAAGGTTGAATAACACATGAACATAGCCTGAACTATGTGATAATCTCAAATTAAATGTTTCCTGGTAGTATTTCTTTCATCCCTTTAACATTATGCATTATGCAGAAGTAGCGAGATCACTGAGAGATATACCACCAGCTCACTACCTTCTGAGGATCGAGTCATTCTCGCTACTTTCACAGATGATGCTAGCTGCTAAAGTGCAGAATTATGAATCAGATGTGTTCGAAGCCGGTGGCTACAAATGGTATAGAGTGATAAAATCTTATTTTGAGTTCCATTTTCAATTCCAATTAAAAAAAACAAGCTTAATCGTAGGTCTTTTATGTTGAAGGAAATTGTCTCTTTACCCGAATGGTGACAAGGAAAGTAAGGGTGAAGGACACATCTCTCTTTACTTGGTAATCGCAGATACAAGTGACTTACCACTAGGTTGGGAGGTCAATGTAAATTTCAAATTGTTCGTGTTCGACAGTATCCAAGACAAGTACATGACTGTTCAAGGTAGTCTTATTGACTATAATTTCACTTATTTTTAGTTACAAATCTTATAAATCCGCATCATCTTGCATATTTGGTTAATCTGTTTTCTTCTGTCACAATGCTTAGATGCCAATGGGATGGTAAGACGCTTTCATACCATGAAAACTGAGTGGGGGTTTCCGCAACTACTCCCGCTCAGTACTTTTACTGAAGCTGCTAATGGATACCTCGTCCACGATACTTGCGTGTTTGGAGCAGAAGTTTGTGTAGTAAACTACACTGGCAGAGGAGAGTGTCTTAGCATAATGAAAAAACAATGTCACAACACTCATACTTGGAAGATTGACAAGTTTTCTTCTCTACATGACGAATATCATTATTCTGATGTCTTCACACTTGGAAATCGGAAGTGGTATGGAATGGGTTAGCTTACCTTTTCTCAACTACAATATGCAGAATGATAGTCTTACAATAATTGTGGTTCTTATGGCTTCCTCTGGTGAATCCAGGAAGGTAATCCTATATCCCAAAGGATGTTCAAGGAAAAAAGACAAATTCTTGTCCATCTTTCTACAGTTAGGTGATTCAGATACATTTCCTTATGAGCGAAAAACATATGCAAAATACAAGTTACGGATTGTGAACCAAAAAAATAGCAATCATGTGGAAGTGTCAGGTGATGGTTTCCGTTCATCCCGATATCTCTGTTTTCAGTTGACATTAAATAATTGCAATAATTCTTGTTTTTACGTACAAAATAGCTCCAAACTAAAGTTAATCTCATATGACAAAAGACCGCATTAATTGGACTCCTTATTTAAAGAATTTTATGAAGAAATTGGCATTTTCATTGGTCTTTTTTCCTTTTTGGTACTCGAACAACAATTGGCCAATCATTATCTTGCAGATACCAAGTGTTTTTGTGCTCCAGGTTTTGGCTGGGGTTGCTCTAAGATATTGTCATTGACTGATCTCCATGATGCTTCTAAGGGCTTCCTTGTCAATGATTCTTTACTTATTGAAGCGGAAGTTAGTACCTTATCCGCAGTGAAGAACTTGTCTAGTGAGTACTGAGACTTTTATTTTCAGTAATGCAAGTATATTTCAGCTTCCTTATCATGTTACAGTTTTCTAAGGTCATCTTGTACATCAACTTTTTTTTCTTTTTTTTATCTGTCATCTTCTTGTTAGGAGTCTGATCCGCCTAAGGTTCTTCCTGTGTGCACGTAGGCCCAATCCGTTGGGGAGTATGCACGGAGTCCACCACATCACATGAACCCAATATACATTGAATGACTCATATCCACTTAAAATGCTAAGTCTTGTAAGTGATGAGTCATCCAATTGTATATTAAGGTCCAACTCTTTTTCTATTTATCCAATGTAGGACTCCTTCACACATGTTCCTAACAATCTCCCCCTCATGTGTGAACCATACATTTGGCCTAGCTTCCCCTCGATCTGATCAATTTGACTCCCTTTAATTCTTGATCTATCTCTCCAACACCGTGTTCGAACTTGGGCTTATTTACAGCACCCACTCCATCATGAGCCACCTTTGCTTACAAGCCAGGTGTCGCACGCACTAGGAATTTTCTTGCTCCATCGAGAGTTGCAATGGATTTTTCCTGCTCCTCCGAGAGTCTCCGTGCAAGCCCACAACAACCGATGCTTCCAGGAGAGTCCGTCCATAGATCGTCAGCCGTCAGCTCTGATACCACTTGTTAGGAGTCTAATCCGCCTGAGGTTCTTCCCATGTGCGCGTAGGCCCAATCCATTGGGGAGTATGCATGGAGTCCACCATATCACATGGACCCAATATACATTGAATGACCCATATCCACTTAAAAGGCTAAGCCTTGTAAGTGGTGAGTCATCCAATTATATATTAAGGTCCAACTCTTTTTTTATTTATCCAATGTGGGACTCCTTCACACATGTTCCTAACACTTGTGCACGAACTTATAAGACATTGTATAAGAATGGGAGGATGAACAAGAGACGGTTTGAGTACTTATTGTCTTTCAAAATCCAAACAGCTGAGTGAGGAAAAATCTCCATTTCCAAATCCTCAAATTACATCCCTCTTGTAAGCGTCAATTATACGTTTAACATGTTTAGTTTTCTCATCAGTTGGAACAAAGTCAAGTCTTTGTCTCAAGGAGTAGTGTTTGGGGAAAAAGATCGAACACTGAATAAGAGTCCTAGATGTTTCGTTTATGTTAGTTGTGGGATGTAACATTGTATAAAATAAAGGAAGAGGTCCAATTGAGAAGTATCTTTGCGCTTTGCCACGGCGTAGCGAATGAGGTAATAAGAGACACGTCAATTGCTGGCTGAAAACTATTTCCAAACCCCCTTTTTGGACTGGGTTTGGCCCTGGCCATTGACAATTTCTGGAAGGGCTACCCTCTAACCGAATCATCTGAAATCTAATTTTTTTGTAGGGACTCAGTTTATTGTTAATTCTGGCCATGTTTTTTGGCAACTCTTCCTACTTGATTGCTTCTGAGTTATACTTTTGTATTCTATCTTCGTCTGACTTATATACATTTTTGAATACTTTCTTGGGCAGGTAGCATAAAATACAGATCTTGAAGCTTCATCGGTGTTTTCAGAATTTTTGTTTCTTCACTCAATCCTTCAGAAGAAAACCTCTGGAGCCTACCGATTTGACGAAGTTTGATGTGAAGTTTAGTATTCCTTTTGGGCAGTACTTACATATGGTACTATGATAAGTATTGGGCTTTTGAATAAGTATTGGGCTTTTGAATATTTGGTATGACCTAATATGGACTTCTTCATCTCTCTGTTAGTATAAATATAGCTGCTCTTCCTTTTTGGGTTAATGTCATTCAGCTTTTTGTGATGTTCGTTATCAGAATTATCGCTTGAAAGTATTGCAAGGCAGGATAAAAAGGACGCGCATTGAGGAATATTTTGAGGCAAACATAATTGGTTTTCAGATATCTCAATGGTGGGGTTACATCCGGTGTCTTTTTTTTTTTTAATTGTCCTCCTTTGCAATAGGACTAATAGATTGGCCCAAGAGACCTGAGACTTTCTTAAGCTTGGAACCTCAAAAAGTAGGCTAACTGTTGATCTCAATCCCATCAAAGTTGTTACACTCTACGATTTTAACAAGGAGTTAATGAGCAATTAGTGTCCCATAATGATGTTGAATAGGTGCAATGTTTGGAGACAACGTTATAAGAGTCAAAAACCAGGATTTAGAAAGTCCCAACAAGTTAGAAGATTTGAAAACATATACTATCTTGAGCAACGTAGAGCCCGGCACACGGGCAAGTGGATGCTTCAATCAATGAGGATGAACCCAAGCCAAAGTGGAGTCATATTCTGCAAAAACATCGAATGTCTTTTTTTTTTTTTTTTGAACATCTTGAATGCCATTCGTCATCGAGTTGATTTGGCATATAATCTCTTTTCTTACTTATTCTAGTTTTATTTATTTCAATTCTCCTCAACATTAATTCAAAGAGGAGCCCAACAAGTATATATATAACAATGTGTTCACTGATCACTGTTCAATACTGCAACCATTGCAAGACTTTTGTATCTTAGTAAGACGCTAGGAGTTTGAATATCTTCACCTGCATGTGGTTTCCCCTCTATTTGTTGGGATTACTTTTCTCTTATCGTATAGTGATTGTGGATCTTAATTGCTGAACCGAACTCAACCACAAACACACCTATTCTTTATGGAATAGTATGATGATGAAGATCTCTGGATTCTGCAACATCAGTCGCCATTGGATAGGAGTTACCCGAGCTTGTCGCCGTAGTTTGCTGCTGCACACACACACACACAGAGACCATGGCTGCTGTCAGAGGCTGCTCCAGGAATTTTTGACAGAGTGTTCAAGATTTACCTTATCTCTATTAGCTAGCTTCATGAACTAGTCACATATACAAAAAAATTCATATATTAGTGTGAATTATCAGACCAAATAATAAGAAAATATATAAGATGTCACAGTTGCATGTTCTCGGCTATTTTTTTTTATCTTTGGGCAACAAATATTAAACTAGCGCATAAATACACTAGTAATTATTGTAGAAAATTGACTGATGAATATTGAGTCCGCATTGATCTTTTTGGACGTATGCTCTTGTTTTTTGAGATATATAGAGTTGATATTGTTCATAGTGGAGCCAGAGCACGACATCGACACCAATAGAATTTTTTTCTCTCTCTATATTTTTCTATTTTGTCATTAGAATACTTTGTTTTGAGGTAACGTATTAGGTGTTCAAATGTGAATTACCTGTATTGATGCAGGTTCATGGTTAAATAATCGGTACAAAAGGTAAAAGGCTTGAGGGTGTAATATCTACTGTCTATGTCACAATTGAAAACATAATACATTACCCTCAAGCCGTTTATGTCACAATTTAACACTTAATACATAAACACCAATAGTTAAATTATCTGTATTATTTTAAGTTGAATAATCCTATGCCACCTACAATAACGTTGGATCATTAGATAAACGGTAGGGATCGGGTGTACCCTTAAATGAAATCAGTAAAAACCGAACCGAACTATTTTTTTTTTTTTTCAAAAAAATAAAAACCGAACCGAATCAAATTCAAAACCGACCGAATTGACTAAAATTGGCTCAGTTCAGTCGGTCGGTTCAGTTTTTCAGTTAAAACTTCCATCCCTACTTTCGGCTAAATTTTTTCTTTTCTTTTAATCACCTAATTCTTTTGTTATTTTCGCTTAATTTTTACTCCCTCGGTTCGTATTTGTTGGTCCATTTTTTGCATTCATGTCATGTTTTCAATTTGCTATATCTTTCAATTTATAATGGGTTTCACGATTTTGAAAAATTCATATAATTAAACTAATTGAGATCTATCAAATAAGATCCATATTCGATATTTTTAGATATTCGTATTGAAATATACATACATTTTTTCAAGGGGTTTGAAATAGTGAAAGTGGACAAACAAGTGCGGATGGAGGTGGTACTACATTAAGAACATCCTTATCAGGCTCAGCAAATTTTGGATCAAATTTAACTTCAAAAACACCTTTTATATTTTAACAAGTCATTTTTTTTAAAACTCACAGAATCAGGCTCTCTATTCTAACTTTACTATATTAAACTATTTTTTCTTTCTACTTCTACTTTTCTATTCAAATATCTTTCTATTTTTTTTTATTCTTTTATTTTAATACTCAAACAAACAAAAAAAATTTAACTCCCTATACCATTGAATCAGGCTCGCAAAATTTTCCAATACCATTGAACTCATCATTAAAAAACTTTCATATTAGACACTAAAAATTAAACTCTCATTCTATAGTTATAACTCCCTGTACAAAACGGGAAAAAAAATTACTAACTCTCGTATCTACCAACAGGCAAAACGTGTACAGCAATAAAAATGAGCATTGAAAGGTTAATTTGGCTAAACATAAGCATTAAAGGGTTAGTTTGGAGAAGTGATTGAGATTGAGAAATAATAAAATATATAGAAGTGAGTAAATAGTAGGTCATCTAATTTGTTAAGTTACTGTTGCAATTATAATTTGTTAAGTTTATTAATTTGTTCATTTGTTGAGCCTGATACAATACATTAATTTTTTCCCCTTCCACTTGCTAGTTAGCCAAAAGGGGAGTTTGAGGAGACCTAAAAAGTAACAAATTATGGCCAAAACTCCCCAAAGAGTCACTGGAAACTTGGGTCAATTTTTCACTGTCTTTTTTTATAGTATTCTTAGTGTCGTGTTATATAAATTTTTTTTTCAACTCTTTTCAATAGTTTTAGATTTTTATAGCTCTTCTTGTGGTGATATTAAAATTATGACGAAAAAATTAAAAAAAAAGTAATTGAAAGTTAAATAATACCGAGTTTAGTTTTCTTTGGAATATGAGAGTTTTAAGTAAAAGGAATTAGGAAACAAAAATTGTAGGAAATATGAAAACTTTACATCAATCAATATTGCAAAGTGAATCCCAACCATCGATTTCATAGAAACTTTTCGGACTTGAGGTTGTTGTTGTGCAGCATCCGGGCCGTCCATTACTCGGATGGATGGTCCAAATTTTATCTTGCACGCACAACAACAAACAGTTCAGATGTAAAGGTGCCGAGGTGAAATCTGGGCTATCCCTCCGAGCAACGGCCGGTCCAGATGAACCAAACTGAACCGTATCCGTCAAAATAAAAATATTAAAATCCGTATCCATCCGTAACGTACCTCGGGTGAGTAAACGGACAGATCGATTTTGGCGGTTTGGGCGGATTAAACGGATTGAGCGATCCGCTGGGCAGCCCTACTCGTTGGGAAAGGTCCCTTTCCCGCTGGGATATAAAAGACGCACCCATCCCATCCCCGATAGACTTCAGTCTGTACTCTCTGTTGTAGTAGTAAACAGGAAGGTTTTTCGTCATCAAACTCGTGGAGAAAGGCGTAAAACATGGAAGACAAATCATCCCATCCAAATCCTAATGACAACACCGACTTTGGTTCTGTCTCTGTCTCTCTCTCTCTCTCTCTCTCTCTGTACGCGCGCGCGCGTAACTGTATATACATGTCTAGTTTAGAACTAGTAACTTTTTTGTAGGCTATATGAATGAACATACGTGTGAGTGACTAGGGTTCTTCAGAAGGAACTAGAACATCTCTGTTTTGCACTTTTGCCATGTAGAGTTCTCTTCGTGTGTGGGTGTAGCAAAGCCTATAGAAGTATTGTATATTTCTACTACCAAAAAGTCTAGGAACACAAATTTAAAACACAACTTTGGATTCAATTGTGTGTAGAGCCGTTCGAGCAAACACGGTTTATCGTTTCGTACTTTCTTTAGATCACATTATATTTGATTGCTATCATTTTGTATTTTCTTTAGATGTTGGTTTTTGATATAATTCAAACTAAAAGCACAATGTAATCTTGATTTTTTTTTTGACTTGTGTATACTTTGTTTCATATGACTTAATAGTAATTGGACAACCATGCCTGGGTTGGGCTTGGGCAACCCAAACATCGAGACCGGCTGTGTTTCATTGGAATCTTTCGAATCTACTTCAAATCATGCCTGCAGTCTTCTAGGTTGAGTGATAAAATCTTATTGTGAGTTCCATTTTCAATTCCAATTAAAAAAAACAAGCTTAATCGTAGGTCTTTTATGTTGAAGGAAATTGTCTCTTTACCCGAATGGTGACAAGGAAAGTAAAGGTGAAGGACACATCTCTCTTTACTTGGTAATCGCAGATACAAATGACTTACCACTAGGTTGGGAGGTCAATGTAAATTTCAAGGGAAAAATTCAAAATGCCTCCCAAACTTTACACCAAATGTCTCATCGCCTCCCAAACTTTCAAAAAACTCAATTTTGCTCCCAAACTTTCATTCCGTTATCAAAATAACTCGTTCCGTCTCAATCTATTAAAGAACTAACAGGACATGCTGACTTGGATGTTTTGGGCCGTTAAATATGCTGATATGGTATCTCTGTCCACTTAAAATGTGACATGTGTACTTCAAGTCCTCTCTCTCTCTCTCTCTCTCTCTCTCTCTCTCTCTCTCTCTCTCTCTCTCTCTCTCTCTCTCTCTCTCTCTCTCATCCATCTGAACTAAACCCATCTTCCTCCTCCATCTGAGTAGTCAAAGAATTGAAAAAGAATTCAATTCCACCAAACCTCCAGATTCCAAAACAATCTCTCTCTTTCCACCCACCCGTATAACCCACTCCACCGAATAACTCACGCCTCTACTTACCTTTTTCCTCCGGCAAACCACCTATTCCAACGATCTCTCGCAATAACCTACCTCTCCCACGGTAATCTTTCTCTCTCGGTACTGCCCAAGATTAAATGAAGAAATGAAAATACACACACATGCAGGAACCCATCTGCCCTGTCATTTTTCCTTGTTCTTTTCTTCTCTTTTTCTTCTCAAAAAGATAAATTGGGGGAAATAAGAATTGAAATTGGCAGCATAATTGAGCCAAAATGTAAACCCAAATAACCAACCCTAATAACCACATAAACCCAGATAAATTCAAAGAATCAAATGAAGTAATAACGGTAAAAAACACCCCACCGTATCCGATTACACCTTTGCCCAGAACGCCGTTCATTTGATTAAGGAAGATGTGGTTCCATTGATTGACGAATTCTCTACCGAGGTCAAGGATCTCGTTCCACCAGGGCTTGTGGTGGTCGTCGATTAAGGGGAGGAATTTGGTGGCGAAGGAGGGGTATTGGTGGGTGATCTGCTGGTGTTATTCATGTCATGGGTATAGGCGGTTTTGCTGTAAGGTAGTGGTGTAAAATCCTAGGAAAGAGAGGGGAAAACGGAGGGGCTGGTGGTGGCGTTGTAGAGAGAGAGAGAGAGAGAGGGAGAGATGGGATTCGGTTGAGGCCAGAAAAAGAGGGAGGCGGTGGTGGTGTGATGGAGAGGGAGACTGATTTTGTGGAGGAGAGCCCATTTAACGTTCTTTTTCACCGTTAATGTACACGTCATCAAAACCCGTTAGTGGGTTAACAGATTGAGACGGAAGGAGTTATTTTGATAACGGAATGAAAGTTTGGGAGTAGAATTGATTTTTTTGAAAATTTGGGGGGCGATGAGACATTTGGTGTAAAGTTTGGGGGGCATTTTGAATTTTTCCCAAATTTCAAATTGTTCGTGTTTGACAGTATCCAAGACAAGTACATGACTGTTCAAGGTAGTCTTATTGGCTATAATTTCACTTATTTTTAGTTACAAATCTTATAAATCCCCATCATCTTGCATATTTGGTTACTCTATTTTCTTCTGCCACAATGCTTAGATGCCAATGGGAAGGTAAGGCGCTTTCAAACCATGAAAACTGAGTGGGGGTTTCCGCAACTACTCCCGCTCAGTACTTTTACTGAAGCTGCTAATGGATACCTCGTCCACAACACTTGCGTGTTTGGAGCAGAAGTTTGCGTAGTAAACTACACCGGCAGAGGCGAGTGTGTGAATATAATGAAGGATCTTTGCAACACTCATACTTGGAAGATTGAAAAGTTTTCGTCTCTACATGACAAGAAAAATTACTCTGATGTCTTCACACTTGGAAATCGAAAGTGGTATGGAAACTTTTCTTTTCTCAGCTAGGATATGCAGAGTGATGGTACAATTACGGTGGTTATACTGGCTCTCTTTGATGAATCCAGGAAGGTATGCGTATATCCCAAAGGAGATTCAAAGGAGAAGGACAAATTCTTGTCCCTCTTTCTAGAGTTGGGTGATTGTGAAACCTTTCCTCCTGAGCAGAAAACATATGTCAATTTCAAGCTTCGCATTATAAACCAAAAAAATACCAATCATGCGGAAGTGGCTGGTGAGGGTTTCTGTTCATCTCAATATCTCTGTTTTGACATTATAATTGCAATAATTCATGTTTTAGGTACAAAATGGTTCCAAACTAAAGTTGATCTCATATGACAAAAGACCAAACTCAGCACTTTCGTTGGTCTGTTTTCCTTTTTGGTACTCAAACAACAATTGCCCAATCATTATCTTGCAGATACCAAGTGTTTCTGCGCTGGTTTGGGCTGGGGCGTCTCTGCATTCTTGTCGTTGACTGATCTCAATGATGCTACTAAGGGCTTCCTTGTGAATGATACCTTGCTTGTTGAAGCCGAAGTTAGTGCTGTATCCACAGTGAAGAACTTGTCGAAGTAACTGGGGTTTTATTCCCAGTAATGCAATTATATTTCAGCTTCCTTACCATGTTATTCTAATGTCATCTTGCGCATCAACAAATTTTTTTTTGATCTGTCATCTTGTGCACGAACTTAAGATTGGATTTTCTATGCAATCTTGCCATCTCATTCTGAAGAAAACCTCCTTGGAGCCTACCGTTTTGACGAAGTTTGATGTGAAGTTTAGGATTCTTTTTGGCCATGGATTCCTTTTCTTTTTTCCCCCCCCATTTTGGGCATTACTTACATATGTTATCACTATGATAAGCATTAGGCTTCCGAAAATGTGGTATGACCTATTATGAACTTCATCTCTATGACTCTATGTTAGTATAAATTTAGCCGTTGGAGTGAAGTTCTTCCTTTCGGATTAATGTGTAGTCAAAAGTGACGCGGATTGTGATGCTCGTAATCAAAATTATCGTTCGAAAGTATTGCAGGGCAAGATCAAAAGGACGCTCATGGAGGAATATTTTGAGGCAAATATAATTGGTTTTGAGATATCTCAAAGTTGGGGTCACTTCCAGTGTTTTTTTTTTTCTTCCTTCCTCCTTTCTTCAAAACTGAAATTTAACCGTTAGGACTGGTATTCTGGTAGATTGGCCCAAGACCTGAGACTTTCCAATAAGCCGTTCGAAAGCATCAGTTATTCAAAATCAAAATTTCTCCCCCGCTTGGGCATAAAAGTGAAGATTTAACCAAAGCCAAATAATTGGAGCCATGTTATGCAAAAACTTTGAATGTCAAATTTATTTTTTGAACATCTTCAATGCCATTCGTCATCGAGTTGATTTTGCGTATCATCTCTTTTCTTCATATCGAAGTTTTATTTATTTCAATTCTCCCCAACATTTCTAAAGATAAGAGGAACCCATACAATGTGTTCACTCTTCAATACTTAAATCATTGCAGGACTTTTGCATCTTATTAGGAGGTCCGGAGTTCGAATCTCCCCACCTGCATGTGTCTGTTGTTTCCCCTTTATTTGTTGGGATTACTTGTCTCTTAATTAAGTTATTAGTTGGGTCAGAGATGTATTGATTGTGGACTTGATTCCAATTTGATGTTATTCTAATAGTAATTAATGGTCATTACTTGTCCGTCTTCTATTTATATTCTTGTTTGTTTGGTAGCGCATGTAGAAGTTTGAGCTTATATTGGCATCTACTTGAAGCAGGGTTCGGAATCAGGAGAAGAATTGGGTGCGAAGCGGGTATCGGTGAGTTAGGGTTGTAAATGAACCGAGATGTTTGTTAAACTCTATATGTACATCATGAAAATTTTATAACTTATCTATGTATAAACTTTTAAAAGTAATATAAACTTAATTTATAACGTGATTTTATAATTTTATGTATGTATGTACTTATTTATGTATTACATAAATTTTTTTATTAAAGTTCTAGACCTGTGTGAGAACATAAATATCTCATAGTTTTGACACGTTAAGCCTAGTGAACAAACTCAAGTTCAACTCAAATTTAGGCAAGCTCGGCTCTTCATGTCACGCCCTCGATTTTCACAAAATCAAACAAGTACATAACTTCCGTGTGTTCCCTTTCAGTTTGTCCCATTACAACCTCCTAAGTTCTGAGGGGGTGTTCCACTAACTTGTTTTTTGGTTTTTTGTTTTTTAGACCTTTAGTTGTAGTTTAAATCTACAACTTGTTTCACTAAAGTGTTTTTTTGGTTTTTTAGTTGTAGTTTATTGTAAAGGTTAATTGGTTTTTTTGGGGAGTTTTTTGTTAGTGGAATAGAGTAGTTTTTGAGTTAAAACAAAACTAGTTTTTTGGAGGAGTTTTTTGTTAGTGGAATAAAATAGTTTTTGAGTTAAAACAAATCTAGTTTTTTGTTAGTGGAACACCCCGGCCATCAACCAAAGTCTAGATGGGCCATGCACCATGAGAAAACGTGATTTAAAAGTCAAATTATTATATTCAACGGAGTAAAACGAAAACATTAGAATTACAAGTTTATCTACCCAAAATGAGAGTACATGAAATGGCCCAAAATCTCATTTCTAATATGTTTTCAAAAGATGCAAGGCACTCCATGCACTCCGATTCATACTCCTTAATTGACACCTAAAATTAAAAGGGTGAGCATTTACTTCGCCCAGTAGAAATTTTCTTTTACCAAATCTATATGTGCATGAAATGGCAAACAACAACTACTAATTGGAACTCAAGGAACAACTACTCATCACACGCACGTCTATTCCCACTCGCTAGATATTAACTTCATGTTGTCGACTACTGAGTTTTCCTCTTACTGTGGGACCCGCTATAACATCTTCAAAAGTCACTAATCTCTAAGTGTTTTCTTGATGTTTGATCCATCGGGTCCAACACTTCACATAAAAATCACCTCTACCATACTACAAAGCTTACATTATAAATATCGTAGTCCTTCAATGGTTCTTTAATATTTTCGCTAGCAATCCTGGCAACATTTCGTTCATCATGTACTCTGTAGATTTCACAATAAACATTCCGAGTATGTGTAACCCCATAAATTTCTCAATAAATATTCCGAGTATGTGTAACCCCGTACATCATTAACCAATATTCCGAAAGTAGCTAGCCAACGTATTTTCCAAGTGTCATTCAGAGGGTATAAATACTTCTAAGTATTTGTTTGTTGCCATAATACAATTCCAGTACTCCTTAGATGATAAATACTTCAAGTAATTATTTGTTGTTAGAATACTTCGTGTATTTTCAGATGGTAAAAACTTCAAGTATTTATTTTTCTATGTATACAACACTTCTGGTAATCATCGATTCAAAATACCGTAGGTATTTCTAAGCGAACTTTTCTAATAGGACACATGTTTTCCTTAGTCAATATGATATTGACTATAATATACATATATTGACTATAATATACATATATTTGTTCCATTAGGATATATGCAAGTTTGTTCTTCAAGAACTATCATGTGATTGATCTACTGGATCAATTCTAATTCTCATTAGAAATACGTTTTCTGTCTATTTATTTATTTTTTCATCGAAAGATTGATATCTATTGAAACACCATGCAATATTAGGAAATCGGATAAAAGATGGAAAATATACACAATCATTTTATTTTACCAACAATTTTGTACTAAAAATAAACATCAATTTCACAATTGCACAACTCCCAGTCCAGAGGAATCATAATTTTTCAACCTTGCTTTTACTATTTACCCTTTGAATTTTCTTTTTGCTTTCGGCCCACTAATGAAAACCAACAATTATTAAAATAAAAAAAATTAAATATACATGCTTCACCTTACATAAATTAAACTGATATTAATTTCCCGTTTTATACCACTCTGATATTAAATTAGACACATCAGCCGTATAATAATATCAACGCAGTCATCTTCTACATTAAATAATTACAACTCGACAGTCAGGCCCAAGAATAATATTGACTCAACCGCCATTAAAACTAAAATCGAGCTACGGGTTTTAAATGCTAGTGTTGTTTTTGTTGCGGGAGTTATGACGCTTGAGCGATCGGACATATTAGAGGGATGATCCAGAGCAGGGACGGATCTAGGAATTCTCCACAGCGGGGGCACCAATGCTAAAGTCAAGAGCAAGTAAACTAAATGAGATTTCCGAAACAAGGTTCAAAACTGTAAATGGCCTCCCGGGCCACGCCAATACCACAACCAAGCCTCTAAATAGCCGCCCCTCGGACCCTGCCAAGTCAGCTAAGGACGGACTCATCGTCCGGGTCGAATCATCTTCAAAAGGCTGGCGTCTATCTTCGTCGTCTTCCAATATCTTGGGGAATAATAATCGATTCCTTCATTATCGTCTCTCATTCGAGACTCGAATGGTATCAGTTGTGTCACCATCGGGTCGCCTCTTGATCGAGGCACCCCTGTCTGTCACTCGAAAATCTGGCTAAGTATGGAAAAATATTTTTTTTCGGAAAGTTTCGATTTGGCCGATAAAAAGTCCCGGTATTTGTTCCTTGGATTTTTCTAAGCATAATGGTATAATCGGATGATCTTTTCAAGTACGGGAAAGTTGTCTTTTGTCCCTTTTCTTTGTAAAAAAACGTGTCGTTTTTCACCTTTGCACTAAAAGTGAGGGGATGAGATTTTGATAAGATTGGAATATCAAAATTCTAGAAATGCCATTGTTTCCGAAAGGGGGGTACTTCCTTATTTTCATAAATAAATTAAAGTAAAGAAAAATTATGATCTTTACTTAACTTTGGTTTATGAAAATAAGTGTTCCAAAAGGGGTACTTCCTTGTTTGTTTTCCCTTATTTGTAAAAAAAAAAAAAAAAAATCCTGAAATTGAGGGGGGGCACGTGACCCCCCATGCCCCTGTGTGTATCCGTCCCTGATCCAGAGTACCCATTATTCAACAAGACAAAGGAGATTGATTGTTACTACAACTAGAAGATAATATGTTGAGAAAAATATTTTGGATATGATATTTTATTTAAAGTGTATATTAAAATTAAATTGACTTGGAGCTGCATCTTTTCATTGACACTTATTCGCTGTGAACAAACACATCCTTTTGTAAACAAATGTGTCTCTTCTCCCCGATGATTATTCATAGAGTCACCAGATAGTGTATATATATATAGCATGCTTCATTCATTTTTAGTGGTTGATTTTTCTACATTTTCATTGAGTCGGAGTCATTTCATTTCATTTGAGGGAGTACGTACAAACACAAATTTGGTTCAGTAGACCCACTGATTATAGTGTTGCTTATGTGCTGGGATCCACTCCGTATGGGGCGGATGGGCTTAGGCCTAAGGTTGTCTAGAGTTTCCTTAGAATAACCCTAGGATTATAAATACTATTGTAGTGCGCGCCTCTTATTATTGTTGGCTGTGGTAGCAATGTGAGAGGTGAGGGGAAGCAGGCTATGGCTTCCCTGGAGAGGGAGCCGGTTGTGGTTCCCTGGAGAGATTTTTTAACTTGTATATTGTGTGAATATATATATATACGAGAGTTTTTCTCAGATTTTTTGTGTGTTGGTGTGTGTGCGTGAGCCCAAAAGCACAACATTCTGTGGGGAGTTCGATCAAATAGTGTTGGGAGATAGACGTTCATGCAAACCGTAAGCACCGTAGCGGGGGCGAAGCTGTCTTAGTAAGTACAGAGTGCAACACTCGTCTTGATCACCATTTCATTCTCATTGATTTTCAGGTTTTACGTTATGATTTTATTGCATTCATATTTTCGGTTTTATCACAAAAGTTTAACATATTTTCTAATATAGAATACTCTGAATTAAACAAATTAATATCCCTACAACTCTGTTTTCTCTCCGACTACACGTAGACTGTGAGTGATGAGTGTGGAATCCCCTACTGCTATTGCTATAGGCTAGGCCTTCAGAAAAAGGAACATGCGGAGTGAAAAGGGGTGCACATACACCGGGTTGGGCTGGGTTCGGGCCGGGCTTATACTAGATAAAAACGAGGTTTGTGCATTTCCAAGCCTGGCCCGTTTATGATCGGGCTTCATTTAATATGCCCAAGCCCAGCCCAGCCCAATTAAAATTTTAATTTCCCAAGCCCGTCCAATAAGCCCATTTATTTATTTTTTAAAACATGGTATCACAAATATAAATTAATCAACTATAATAACAATTCACAACCGTAATAACATACTCAAACTCAAAGTTCTAAGTTCTTATAAAACTAGGGCACTGTTCTTACCGAATAGGTGGAGATGAGATGCACCTCTTTTTCAACTTCATCGAGGTATTCTAATTTCTAACCCTAAACAACTAGGAGCTGTAACGTATATATTATATAGTATTAAAATAATCGAGCCAGGCTGGGCCTCAAAGCAATTTCCCAAACCCAGCCCATTTAGTAAACGGGCTTAAAATATCAGCCCAGCGGCCCTATGGGCCTAAAAATTTATCCTAAGCCCTAAAAAAAATGAGTTGGACTGGACTGGCTGGGCGGGCTAGCGGGCCGATGTGCACCCTTTAGATGAAAATGGGGGTAAAGGAAATGGAAAAGAGAAGCAGCGGAGATTCTCTTTGCTAAGATTCTCTCTTTCTTTGGTTAGAATTTTTATTTTATTTTTTGAATAGAATATGCCAGGTATCCTTTTGAATAAAATATCTTTTTGAATAAAATACTCCAAGTATTAGGCCTCATTTGGCTAAATTTAAAAAATTGGTTTTTTGGTTTTTTTGTTTTGTCTTTGTTCAATTTTTTTTGCATTTGTTAGTTTTGCATCAAGATTTGTGGTTTCTGAATTTATCTCGTCGAGACGAATCCAAACAGTATAAAATTATGGTCAAAAGTATTTTTTTTTTAATAAAGCCAAAAATAAACCAGTTTTTTGGATTATTTTTAGTTTTTATTTACAAAACTTTAAGTTTGGCTAATAATTTTATACTTTTTAGATTCCTCTCGTCGATACAAGTCAAGAATCCACAAAAAATCGACCGAAAACTAACAAATGCAATTTTTTTTTTTTGAATAAAGACAACGAAAAAAACCAAAAAACCAGTTTTTTCTTTTTAGCCAAAGGAGGCCTTAAGGTTACTCTACTTTCCACTAACTCCCCTTTTTTGTTAGAGTTTCATGCTAATAACGGGTTATGAAATAAGAGATATAAAGAAACAAGAAAACACAATAGATATATAAGTTACTTCGGGAACTATCAAGAGAGAAATATTGGTCTTCGAGACATCTCACTCACAGCCCCAGGTTCACTCATTATTGTAGTGTTTCTCTGGATTCCTGAATAAATGAAACTAATGAAATGAGGTCCTAGTGATAAAAAAAAAAAGAAGAAAAAAGAAATGAGGTCCTACTTATGGAGGATGGCACAAGGGGTGATACTGCAATTTACAGGGGTTAGAGTGCAATTCGGTATGCGGTTTCCAACGCTTGACAATTACCAGAACCATCTTTCTTGCTTGTTAAGACTTAGGTGATGATATCATAATGATGGCACTAATACGACATCATGCAAGAACCATCATTCTTCATCGTTAAGACTTTGGATAAATTTCAATGATACCCCCTAAGGTTTGCATTATGTACGGATTCTCCTTCTAGGTATGTGAAACGACTCTCCCCTCGCTAAGGTTTGCATTACCATTTTAATTACCGCTTTAGTTACTTAACTGTTAACTTGAAAATTCACTCAAAAAACTTACTCCCTTTGTCCCAATTTGCTTGACTCTTTGGAGGAATCCAACTTATTAAGGAGTGCGAAAACTTTGTATTGCCTTTTTCTGTTTTGCCCCTAAGTCTAGTCGATATTAATGAGGCTAATTTTGTGGGGCTAATTTTTTTACATGAAACTCAAAACATATGTAATATGGATCTTGTTTGATAGATAACATTTATTTTTATTATCCATAGTTTTCAAAATAATAAAGCTATTATGAAATAAAAGATAATGGACAAGCCAATTGAGATGAAAAAATACTTTTTAATAGTAAAACTGGAGTAACCCTGTTTTGATGGATGTTTTTAGAAATAGGACATATATTTTGGGACATCCCAAAATGGAAAGAGGGTTTAGCAATTTGGGATGGAGGGAGTATATAGTAATAGCAAATACATGTACCAATACAACAACAGTGCGAATGTCAATGCAAATCTGAGAGGGGAGAACCATTTCGAGAGCGGATTTGTACATATTGTATAGGGGATGGTGTTGTCCCTTTAGGGACAACATCCATGTTGGGTCGAGCACGGCTATTCATGCTCGGCGATGGACAACTCAGATTTGATCGGCAGCTGACGGTTCGGATTTGTTTGGACAAGATGTGATTCGAGCCGTCCATTGCCAAGCATAGACGACTGTGATTGGACTAAATGTATATTGTCCCTTTTGGGATAGCACCCACCCGGATACTAATACAATAGCAATGCTACATAGAGAACGCGAAGGGCTGTGGTTGGTTGTTGTGTTCCTACAACTTATTGATAATAATAGAAACCTCAGGGGTGCCAGTGGATTTTACAATACTGAGTGTAAAAGATAGAGTACTACTCTCTCCGTTCCATATTATTGGTCCCTCTTTCCATTTTGGGGTATTCCAAAATAAACGTCCACTTTCCTTAAAAGTTTAGCTATATACCTGTTTTACCCTTCCTTTAGTACTACAGTTGTACTCAAATGTTTCAAGCAGCAGTAGAAAAAAGAAAAAAAAAACATAAAATTGCACCACATTAACTTCCAGGCGTCCCAATTACAAACAACTTCTAGGCGTCCCAATTATAAACAGTCGGTTGAAAATTTGCCCATCATCAACAACAACAAAAAAAAAGTACACCACTTCAGCCATAATTACAATTGAATCAACCAAAAAAACAGATCCATTTTGTCTTTAGCCTTAACCAAAATGACAAGTGCTGCACTTCAAAAAAAATTCCTTCCATATGCTGCAGACTCCAAAATGAACATTCCAAATTGAAGAGGTGCCTGGTGAGGATTGAGAGAGAGAGAGAGGGGGGGGGGGGGGGGGGGGGGGGGGGGAGAGAAAACTCATTCCTTTGAGATTGGAAAATAAAGGGAGAAAAAAAAAAGAAAGACTTACTCATTGTTGGAGATGTTCGATTGACTTCTCTATGCACATTGAAGCTGAACTGGAAGATTGCCATTTCTCAATAATCTGTCTTTGCCCATGTGGGGCAGTTTATAATTATTGCCCCCAAAATTCTTCATCACTTCAACCATACAAGCTTGCCATGACAAAAAGACTTGGTTGAGACTTTGTGATGACTGTTCTTCAAAAGATTTGTCCACTGCACTAACAAGTTCATCAATTGTTGTTGGTGCTTCTTGATGTTGCAAAGATTGAATTTCTCGGAAAAATCCAAGGTCCAACACATTCATATCAGGACTGCTAGGAGGTTGAAGTGAGAGGCGAATATCGAATCCGCCCCCAAACGCAGCCTCAACAAACTGCGCGTCCAGTCCATTAATATGTGGCTTGGCATTATCTTGCTGAATATAGATAGTCTCCGTTTCATTGCAACGCGGCCATTTAGCTCTGATAGCTAGTAAAATTTTCTCAATCAAACAAGAACGAGTGATATCTTTTGTCACAGCAGTTATCGCCTTCGTCTCCAATGTACCCGTTGCCCGATTCTTACTGCTGCGTTTTGCGGGTTCTTTGTATGTGAAGGGAAAAATTCCAATCTTGCCCGAAAAAGTTTCAGTTCCAGTAGAATCAAACCTTGGTCGAGCGACTGCCGCTAGAAACATAACTTTGGTGATAAACCTTTTGCTTTTGCAAGTGCGCAATGGCTCTGGTTCCTCCGGGAGTAGATAAAATTGCTCAGATTCTTTTGTCATAAAGAACCATTTTTCATCAATATGTACATAGTTGTACATGTCTTTGAAAACTGGTTGAGTTTCAAGACTTGAAGGCTCAAGCATTGACAAACAAAATCGAAGCCGAGCCTTTTTGGCATCTTCAAATAGGTATGGCTTAACTGCGCTTGTATGTGGCCTTATCGCACCTTCTTTGAGTCGCCTGTGAAGTGTTGTTGTCGGCACCTTCAAGGCCTTTGACAGAGACCGAAGACTAGTTCGGCGGCGAAGATCAATTCCAGAAATCCTTTGAAGGTCAATTTGCACTCGCTTGTGACCAGAATGTGTTTGCAGTTTGGAAGCTACGTCAATCGCCGCTCCATTGACAAAACAAGATTTTGCTCGTTTCCAAATTCTCTGGACTGTTTTTCGATGTACAAAGAATTTAGTTGCAATCTCCTTCACAGCTCTTCTTTTTAACTCTCCACCTACAGTTTGTTCCAACAACATCTCGAAAATGGAATGGCGTTGTTGGTTGGTAAGGTTTTTTGTAATCCTCTCGTGGGTGGAGTAATTTTCGTAAAAAGAGTCCATTTGGTTTAGAAGAGAAGAAGTGTAGAAAGGGAGGAGTGAGTAGACTAGTAAAGAAAAAGTAGGATTTCCATGCATACATACAAGTAGAAGTCCAAAAATAAGGGAAAATTTCAAAAAAAACACCTAACCTTTCACTCCAATCACAAATAGACACCTGACCTTTTAATTTTATCAAATAAACACCTGGACTATCTTAATCGTCATCAATTCCACCCCTACCGTCAACTTCTGTTAATAATCAAACGGAATCCATCCGTCAATCACATTTTTTTCCCTTAGAATTGACCCAATTCTCAATCTTACCCCTTCAAATGTTTTTTTTCCCCAATTTCGACCTCTCTCTCTCTCTCTCTCTCTAGATCTCCTCTCTCTCCTCTCTCCTCTACATGGGAGTTCTTGAGACATTATTTGAGAGCTATGTATGGTAGAGATTGTGTAGGAAATTTTTTGAATTTTTTTTTTAAAATTTTTTTGTACTTTTTTTTTTTAATTTTCAATTCGTTTTTTTATAGTATTTAAAAAAAAACCGAAAAAATTACTCCCTCCGTCCAAAAAAATTTCCGGTCCAATAAACGAGGACTTTAAAATAATACAAAAATTTCAAGAAAATTTCAATATTTTTTATTATTTTTTTCAATTTTCAATTCGTTTTTTTTACAGTATTTTTAAAAAAAAAACAAAAAAATTACTCCCTCCTTCCAAAAAAAATTTCAGTCCAATAAACGAGGACTTTGAAATAATTAAAAAATTTCAACAAAATTTCAATATTTTTTATTATTTTTGTACCTATTTTTTTCAATTTCCAATTCATTTTTTTAAAGTATTTAAGAAAATGAAAAATTGCTCCCTCCTCCCCAAAATTTGTCCTGTTCGATAAACAAGGACTTGAAAATAATACAAAAATTTCAAGAAAAATTTAATGTTTTTTATAAATTTTTTCTTTCGATTTCCAATTCTTTTTTTTTTTTTTGAAAAGCAAATACTGTAAAAACACAAATTGGAAATTTTAAAAAAAATTTAAAAAATTATTGAATTTTTCTTGAAATTTTTGTATTATTTTCAAGTTCTTTTTTATCGGACTGGACAAATTTTGGAAATTGAGAAAAATAAACTAAAAAAAAGTAATCGGAAATTGAAAAAAAAAATACTGTAAAAAAAGTGAATTGAAAATTGAAAAAAAAAATAAGTACGAAAAAAAAAAAGTAGAAGTATTAAATTTTTCTTGAAATTTTTGTCTTATTTTCAAGTTCTCGTTTATCATTCTGGAAAAATTTTGGGAAGGTGGAAGTAATTTTTTCAGCTTTTTTGTTTTTTTTTTTTTGGAAAATAATGTAAAAAAAACGAATTGAAAATTAACAAATAAGTAAAAAATTATTGAATTTTTTCTTGAAATTTTTGTAGTATTTTCAAGTTTTTTTTTATCAGACCGGACAAATTTTAGAAATTGAAAAAAAAAATCTATAAAAAACGAATTGGAAATTGAAAAAAAAATACTGTAAAAAAATCGAATTGAAAATTGAAAACAAAAGTACAAAAGATAAAAATAAAAAAGTATTAAATTTTTCTTGAAATTGTTGTCTTATTTTCAAGTCCTCGTTTATCAGATCGAAAAAATTTTGGGAAGGAAAAATTTTGGGAAGGAGGGAGTAATTTTTTCAGTTTTCTTTTTTATATATATATAGAAAATAATGTAAAAAAACGAATTGGAAATTGAAAAAAAAAGTAAAAAAATAAAATAAAATAAACAAGTACAAAAGATAATAATTTTTTTTTTACACAATCTTACCATATATAGTTCTCAAAAAAATGTCTCAAGAATCCCCATGTAGAGGAGAGAGAGGAGATTTAGAGAGAGAAAGGCAGAGGGAGGTATAGAGAGAGAGAGAGAGAGAGAGAGGTCGAAATTGGGAAAAAAAACATTTCAAGGGGTAAGATTGAGAATTGGGCCAATTCTAAGGGGAAAAAATGTGATTCATGGATGGATTCCGTTTGATTATTAACGGAAGTTGACGGTAGGGGTGGAATTGATGACGATTAAGATAGTCCAGGTGTTTATTTGACAAAATTAAAAGGTCAAGTGTCTATTTGTGATTGGAGTGAAAGGTCAGGTGTTTTTTTGAAATTTTCCCCCAAAATAAAGTAGTCCACCTTTTTAGTTTTGGTAAAAATTGAAATTGCCGCCAACATTTTGGTGTAGATATCCTTCACTCCTCAATTTTCGTCAATTCCTTTTTAGGCGGGTAAATAACCTCCCAAAAGTGGTTCCATAAATTGGGGCAAAAAATTTGAGACTCAATGTTTTTGTCTGGATTATGGCGCCAGATTTGGAGAGATTCTCTCAAATTGAAAAGAGAAATTTCGTACTCCAATTTTGGGGAGAAAAATTGGAGAGATTTGGAGAAAAATTGGAGAAAATTTTGACATTCCATTTCTTTGTTTGGATTTGGAGCCAGATTTGGTGGAGATATTGTCTCTGAAATTGAAAAGAGGGAGGGGAAGTGTAGTCTGACCCGTGAATAAAGTGAGGGCAAAATGGAAAAGTCAATGTAAAATAAATGCAATGATGTTGAGTTTTTAATAAGTTGAATTCCCCAAAAGAGACAAATAATATGGAACGGAGGGAGTATAAAGAAAGGCCCTTCCGCGCACTAATCCTCTCACTTGTAGACTGCAGTGTAGGAGTAGCTGTAGTAAAGGTGGAAGTATTTCCGATCGTCAGAAATCCAGCGGAGAAGGGGTAAAACATGGAAGACAAATCATGCCATCCGATCGCCAATGACAACGCCAACTTTGGTTCTCTCTCTCTCTCTCTTCTCTCTCTAGATACGTGCATATGCTAGAAGTAATTTTTGTGTAGTCTATATGCAGGAACATGCGTGTGTGATTAGGGTTCTTCAGAAATCATTTCTGTTTTGCTTTGTAGAGTTTCCTTTCTGTGTATATGTCTGTGGCAAAGGCTATTGAAGTATAAAGTATTGTACTATATATCTTCTTCTGTATACAGTATACTATATACTGGGCTTACGTTCCGGACGAATGTGTGTGAAAATTTCAGAAAATACAGAAATTAGCTAATTTATTAAATATAAAAGAAGAGTCAAGGCAAACAATTGCGAAGTGTTCGCATGTTTAATCAGTAAGTACTAACTATCTTGAGGTCACGACCAACTCTCCGGAGGCATCCGCAATGGCTCCAGTTTTCTCTAGAGTCTTTCACACTCGTCCGGAATTTTCCGTATCAACCAGAACGCTTCATTTTCCATTCTAGGGCTATACTAGATAGTTCCGGGTTCCACCGGAATCTTTCAAATATGGCGCAGTCTTCCGGGTTTTTCCAGAATCTTCTTCAACTCTTGTTATTTTCCTCCTTATGAATATGAATAGGAGATGGGGGATTACTACTAAAGAGTGTGACAGCTGTGACTGAGAGGCACTCAGGTGTGATAGAGGAAACACATGCTCTAGTGTGTGAGTATTGTTTTGGGTCTTAGGTACAACAGACTCTGTACTTTTATAAAACTTTATTTTTTAGAACAATTTCTTTAATTAAGAACCAAAAAAAAAAAAAAAATCAAGGAGATAGACTTGTATAAACTTGTCCTGTGTCCAAGGGAAAGTATCCAAGAAAAATGTTTTGTTTGGGGTGTGCAAAGTCAACATTTACATGTGCATCTAACAAAGTTTGGGGTGTGCATACGCCTAACAAAGTTTCATGTTTTCCACTTGCATATTTGCATATTTTGAAGAACACATGAACATAGCCTGAACTGTGTGATAATCTCAAACTGAATGTTTCCTGGTATTATATATTTCATCCCTTTGACCTTACGCAGAAGTAGCGAGATCATTGAGAGATATACCACCAGCTCACTACCTTCTGAGGATCGAGTCATTCTCACTACTTTCCGAGATAATGCTAGATGCTGATGTGCAGAATTATGAATCAGATGTGTTCGAAGCCAGTGGCTACAAATGGTTGAATGATAAAATCTTATTGCGAGTTTCAATTTCAATTCAGATTAAGACAAACAAGCTTAATCTTAGGTCTTTTATGTTGAAGGAAATTGTCTCTCTACCCGAATGGTGATAAGGAAAGTAAAGGTGAAGGACACATCTCTCTTTACTTGGTAATCGCACATACAAATGACTTACCGCTTGGTTGGGAGGTCAACGTAAACTTCAAATTGTTCGTGTTTGACCGTATCCAAGACAAGTACATGACTGTTCAAGGTAGTCTTGTTGGCTATAATTTCGCTTATTTTTATTTACAGATCTTATAAATCTTCATCCTCTTGCATCTTGGATTACTCAGTTTTGTTCTGTCCCAATGCTTAGATGCCAATGGGAAGGTGAGACGCTTTCATGCAATGAAAACTGAGTGGGGGTTTTCACAATTACTCCCTCTCAATACTTTCACTAAAGCTGCTAATGGTTACCTCATCCATGACACTTGCGTGTTTGGAGCAGAAGTTTTTGTACTAAACTACATTGGCAGAGGAGAGTTTCTCAATATCATGAAAGAACCCGACGACAAGTATACTTGGAAGATCGATAAGTTTTCGTCTCTAACTGATGAAAAAAATTACTCTGATGTCTTCACACTTGCAAGTCGGAAGTGGTACGGAAACATTTTAACTTTCCTTTTCCGAACTACAGTACGCAGATTGATAGTCTTACAATACTTCCGATCTTATGGCTTCCTCTGATGAATCCAGGCTGTTACAACTATATCCCAAAGGAGATTCAAGGGAAAAGGACAAATTCTTGTCCGTCTTTTTACTGTTAGATGATTCGGAAACCGTTCCTTCTGAGCGGAAAACATATGCCAAATACAAGTTACGGATTGTGAACCAAAAAAATAGCAATCATGTAGAAATGGCAGGTGAGGGTTTCCTTTCATCCCAATATATCTGTTTCAGTTGGCATTATGATTGCGATAATTTTTGTTTTTAAGTCCAAGTGGCTCCAACCTACAGTTAATCTCATGATAGAAGACCCTATTAATTTGACTTTTTAAATAAAAAAACATAACAATAACGAAGAGCTTGGCTTTTTAATAGGTCATTTTGCTTTTTTGGTACTCAAACAACAATTGCCCAATCATTATCTTGCAGATACGAAGTGTTTCTGTGCTCCAAGTTTCGGCTGGGGCTGCTCTGCATTCTTGGCATTGACTGATCTTAATGATGCTACTAAGGGCTTCCTTGTGAATGATACTTTACTTGTTGAAGCTGAAGTTAGTGCCGTATCCGCAGTGAAAAACTTGTCAAAGTAAGTACTGAAGCATTTATTTCAGTACAGCAAGGATATTTCAGCTTCCTTATGATGCTAATATGATAATATTCTAATGTCATCTTTACAAATAGGAATTTCTATGCAATCTTAGCATCTCATTATGAGCGGATTTCTCAGTCATCGTAGTATTTCATCCTGGATACTTGCAATCCTGTTAGTGACTGACAGTTAGTCTTAATCATAGTTATTTTTTCAGGAAAGATATGTGGTCTTTGTCCATTTAATTTGAAGTCCAAATATTTCTTTGGCAAGACATTTGGGACAGTCCTGGATTCGACTGGCCTTTTTCTTCTCTGCTCTCAACATCCAAAATCTTTGGAACATGTCTTTATTGAAATTTGTCGGACCAATCTATTCTTGTGGTCATTCATATTGTCCTTCTCATCTTCTTCATCAGAACCTTTGTTGCTTTTCTCTGTCAGAACAGCCAACAAGGATTTTTGTGAGCAGAATCGTACTCTTGTTTATTTTCCCTCTGCTTCTTCCCGTCTGCCTACATTTTTCCTTCTTCGCTTCTTTTCATTGATTCCCTTCTCCCTGTACTGAGAAAGTATTTATCTTTCTCTGATGTTGCTTTTTCATGTTTTTCAACTTTAGGGGTCAGTTTATGGCTAATTCTGGCCATATGTTTTTGGTAACCCTTTCTGCTTGCTTGCTTCTCGGATTCTTATGCTATATCTTCATCCTAACCTTCTATTTCTGAATACTTTCTCGAACAGGTAACATGGAATAGAGATCTTCAACCTTCTTACAGCTTCATTGGTGTTTTTGGTATTTTTGTTTCTT
The DNA here is from genome assembly GCA_020921065.1 of Vaccinium darrowii. NCBI lineage: Eukaryota > Viridiplantae > Streptophyta > Magnoliopsida > Ericales > Ericaceae > Vaccinium > Vaccinium darrowii. Next base: position 4,383,300 of record CM037152.1, on the reverse strand, counting down.
CGGTCAATCCTTGAGAAGGAAGACCTCCTTGGGAGCCTACTGTTTGACGAAGTTTGCTGTGAAGCCTAGGATTCGTTCGGATATGGATACTTTTATCTTTTTTCTACCAATTTTGGTAGTCCTTATATGTTACTATGATAAGCATTAGGCTTTTGAATATGTCGTATGACCTATTATGGACTTCTTCTTCTCAATCTTACCATAAATTTAGCTGTTGGAGACTTGGAGTGAAGTTCTTCCTTTCAGGTTAATGTGTACAAATGTCATGTCCCAATCCCAATATAGGACACGTGACCGGCCGGTGATATAATCACCAAGGCCTCATCCTCCTTAACAATCAAAGCATTTCAAAACATAAAACAAAGAGATAGCGGAAACTTTTTATTTATATACAACTCCAGAGCAACTAAGTGTCACAACTTTACATAACTTACATACAAAACGGCTAAACATATTTACAAAACTTAAAAAAAAACACTCCTTATTCACAAGCTAGCAATTACAGCTTCTACTCGATCCACTGCACTTAACCACCACCTGTTATTTACCTCAACCTGGGAAAAAAAAATAGGTTTTCATAAGCCGAAGCTCGGGTGAGAAACATATACCAAGGTTTCAAGTTTGACCATGAAAATACAAGTGTCGAACCATAATCCTGATTTGCCAAAGATAAAACAATTAATAGAACAAATAATACTTCATATACATTCGTCCAGAAGAACCATTTCTTTTGGTCCAAGAAAGAGGACCCAATTTAATTTCACATGCCCATTGCCAATATTCCCATTCAACGGTTTTCCCTTTTATGCCAGTCGGTTGGGGAGCGACCCCATTAGAGAGTGGTATAATATCAATACCCGGTGGTGCCTGGCTGCACCTCCAACCTTATTTCATCAACCACACTAGACCATTTAACGTCCCCTAGTGTCCGGGACACCGTTCGAATAAGTCATATTATCATAGGCATGTCCCAGCAAATCAAGTTTTCAATCTTTCAAACATATTGCCATGGTCTAAAGTATAATATCAACATATGCAAGATCATTTATGAATCATCGGAGATCAACTCCCATAAAAAAAACATGAGTAATGTATTTTCCCAGTGATTTCAACACAAATCTCATTCCAAAATATTTAGCAAAAAGCATGAATCCAAGGTACATGAAACTCACCAAAAAGATGTGACCGACTCGCTCGAGTACAAACTACTCCAATTCACTGGTACCTATAGCAAAGGTAAAAGATTACTACTTGTCTAATTGGGTTCACATATCTTAATCTATTAATGCTCAATACAGTTATACGTATAAGGAAAACATAGTTTAAATATTGAGTTCCAACAATCTGCTAGGTTAGGGATTATAGCTTAGTGAGGGTTTAAACCAAATTAACCAAGGTAATCCCTTTTTCCCAAGTTTACAGCCGTAGTACCAAAAGGAAGGATTATAATTCCGCCGTCGGGGCTGGTTCTAATTTGGTCGACCCATCTTTTGATTCTCGAAGACTCCATCGCTTCAATTACGTATTTAATTACTGATACCAAATGCGCTGGACCCCGATTCTGCAATTCTTTTCGACTAAAGGGGTTCTAAATTTTTAAAGGTAAATGGGTTGGGTACTGGAGAGGACACGGGAGAAGGAGAGAAGTGCAGTGAGGAAGTAAGGAAAAAATTAGGGGATGACTCATGGAGTTGCCGGCAGCCGTGGCTGCCGACTCCAACTTATCAGACATGTTGGCTTGGGGTTTCACTTTGTAGGTTTTGTCTGCCCCTTTTAAACAGTAGCAAGCTTAAAAGACCTAGTATATGTAAATTAGAGTTTGAGAGAGGAGTTACCTGAGAGAGGAGGGAGGAGATTCCGGCGAAATCCACCGGGATGGGAAGCGGCAGTCGACAAACTGGGCTTCCAGGCGTCTCTGGTTCTCTCTCTCTTCTCTCACTCTCCTTCTTGTTCTTTTCTTCCTTAAGTTGCTTACTAAATACAAGTCCAAGTATATGTATATTTATATGTAGGTGATAGGTGACTCACCACTCTCCAGATGCCATTCTTCTTAACAAATAAGAGCCACGTTATAGCCATGGCAAACTTTGCATGTGCTTTACAAATTTCTATCCAGAACAGTCCGGATTTCAGTCACCGAAAAATCTCAAAAATTCAACGTAAGCTAATCTAAATACGAGGATCATCGTGGTAATGTCGGATACCTAAAGAAAATTTCCAAAACTCATAATATTACACCGTGCCTCAAATACTGTTAGTCGTGTCCGTCTATGCGAGAGATGCGTATACATAACTATTATCAACCGCACGCGTTATATTACAAGGTGTATTGCCGTGGTGTCACGTTTATCTATCATAAGTATTATTAATTCTATCGAACCCTTTCTAAAATAATTAACCTAATTTCCCCCATATAACGTGGGTATTTAGGGTCGGGACTTTACAACAAAATAGCTGTTGTTTTGTGATTATCGTTATCAGAATTTTTGCTGTAATAACAGAATGCCAGAATCAACTTCAAGAGGATTGCAGGGCAAGATCAAAAGAACGCGCATGGAGGAATATTTTAAGGCAAACATTATAGTTTTTGAGATACCTCAAAGTTGTGGTCACTTTGGGTTTTTTTTTTTTTTTTTGACCATTAGGACTAGTAGATTGGGCCCTACACGACCACGCTCCCTGACTTGTCCCCGAAACGACGATCTTCTGCATTATGGGGGAAGGGATCCCGACCGGTTTTGTCACTTAAAATACGCGAGTGACTACATGATTCATGAGTTGAATTTACCTTCGCCGAAAGATTTTCTTTCTGCTCAGCTTCCTTTGCCAAAGTAAATTAGAAGTGGCTTCATCTTTTCCTCTGCCTCCTTCAATGGTTGAGCATTTTGAAGTTGGAGTCCTTTCAAGTCATTTATCATTGGTGCATGAGCATCGCTGTTTCTTTAAAGATTAAATCCGATATCCTTCCCTTTTTCCTTCTTGTGGTATGAAAATGATACTGGCTCTGTTCGGTTTGAGGTTTTAATTTTATTTTAGTTTTGTTGACATCATCATTTTTTTCATTTCTCTTTCTATCTCTCTCCACTCATTACACCTGCTTACATCATCATAACTAAACTAAATACAAACCAAACACAACCACTATTGTTTCGAAAGAGTCACCACTAACTCTCAGGATGCTTCTATAATATTCCAGAATAGTCTAGACCCTAATTGTGCCAAACTTCGTAAAATATAATGAATACTTTGGGTTTCTCTCGAGATTTATGACTCTTTTGCTTGCACGTTTAGGTTTTTAAGATCTCCTTTGGCTAAATCCCAAAAAATGGTTTTTTTCGTTTTGTCCTTATTCAAAAAAAATTGCATTTTTTTGTTTTTGGTCGATTTTTTGTGATTTCTTGGCTTGTCTCGACGAGAGGAATCTAAAAAGTATAAAATTATTAGCCAAACTTAAAGTTTTGTGAATAAAGACGAAAAATGGAAGCAAAAAACCAATTTTTTGGATTATTTTTCATCTTTATTCACATAACTTTAAGTTTGGTTAATAATTTTATACTTTTTAGATTCCTCTCGTTGAGACAAGCCAAGAAACCACAAAAAAATAGACCAAAAACTAACAAATACAAAAAAAATTTAAATAAGGACAACGAAAAAACCAGTTTTTTGGATTTAGCCAAAGGAGGCCTAATGTACAAGTCATTTTCTTGTGCCGTTCTGTTCTTGCCTTCTTGGAAGTATTTTGGAGGCATCGTTTCCTTGAGGTTGAAGTGATTGGTTGTAGGAAAGTCGACGAGCAAGTGGTCTCACTGAAATTCATATTTTCCACAAATACTATGTATAAATATTTTTGGTATTAGTATATTAATCTCTATCAGAATAGATAATTATGATCTTATATAGTTACCCGTTAGTCTAAGTACCAAGAAAAATTACTTAGAATACACCCAGAAAGTGAAAATCGCCAGATGTCCACAGCTATCTCTAATAACTCGTGGTCAATCCGCCAATCGAGACTTTATTTCTAATTCATCCAGCCTTCCACTCTAATAGACTACTCTACCATCAAGATGGACCCATCTGCAAGATTTTCAAAGATACCTTTGGCAATTTTGGTTGATTTTCTAGGGATGCCAAGTCCACATGAACTTCTCTGTACGTTGTTTTCTTTTTGCTCACCACGTCTCTATACGTCTAGTTATTCGAGGTTCCGGAGCAAGGTCACGTGGTGTTTTAGAACATTTCAAGCACCACACATTTTCATGGGATCCATAACAAAATATATGGACCTAGCATAGGCTGGAATGACCAAGAGAACTGCGTAAACGCACGTGACTGTGCTCTGAGATTACTGAATAACGTTGTTCAACTTTAATAAGATAGGAACAACCCGGATCCGGAGTGGCTGTTGTGCGGCAAAACGACGTAATTTTGGGCACACCTCTGAAGCTTCCGAAGGCTTTGTTTCGAGGAAGAAAAAGACCACTACAAAGTGCCTAAACATTAAACCCAAAGTGCCTAAAACCACTATACTCTATCCAAAAAGCCTAAATCCCTTAAAATTGAACCCCAAAAATAACTCTCCAAACAGGGCATTTGAAGTGTACCAAGAAAATGAGCAAAACGACATCGTTTCGCTGCACAACACGGCTCACAACACCTCCCTGCATTCGAATAACCCCAAGTATCCAAAAAAAAAAAAGCAGCACGAATAACCCATTTGGAGTTTTCTTGGAAACTAGTGTCTGAATAAGAGAAACAAAAGTCCTCCCATTTGGATTCCCATTTCTACGTTTTAGAGAACCCATTTTTTCCTCAGACAAGAAAAAAGGCAGCAAGTTTTGTGAATAGAAGTCAACTGGTAGGAATTAGTAAACTCGATCCTAGCTTATAAAAGAGAGAGGAGTGTATTTTCATTACCATCGGACACACCTATAATTTTCAGTACAATTTTGGCACATAAACAGAATGATGAAGATATCAAGACCATTAGGAAGAGGCAGTTTTGGGTTTGTTTCCTTGGCAGTATCGCAGCCGAACGACGAATCCATACTCGATCTTCCCTCTCTGGTGGCTATAAAATCCGCCGAAGTTTATCAGTTGCATTCTTTCCAGAAAGAGTGCAATCTGCACGCGATATTACACGACTCTCCCCACATTCTTCGCTGTTTCGGGAGCTTTATCAGCGAAAAGAATGGAGTTCTTATATACAATATGGTGCTGGAATACGCTTCCGGAGGCAGCTTGGCCGATACCATTCGGACCTCAGGGTTGCCCGATTATCGAGTTAGATGGTACACAAGGGGATTGTTGAAAGGACTAAGCCACATTCACAAGTTGGGCTATGTCCACTGTGACATTAAGCCCCACAACATATTACTCGTTGGTGGCATGTCTCTTTCTAGTTTGAACACGAGGCGCACAATGCTAACACAAGAAACGGTGAAAATTGCCGATTTTGGGCAGACAAAGAAGGCTGGAAAGATGGGAACGGACGATGGACAACAAGACGGTGGACTGAGGGGTAGTCCTCTGTTTATGGCCCCGGAATCTGTCCTGCACCAAGAATATGAGCCTTATTCCGATACTTGGGCTGTTGGGTGCACTGTTTTACAGATGATCACGGGAAAACCGGCTTGGAAATGTGATTCGGAAACCGAGACTTGTGCTATACTGTATCAGATTGGATTCACGGAAAAAGTACCCGAAATCCCGAGTTGGGTTTCGGAGGAGGGGAGGGATTTCTTAAGGAAGTGTTTGGTTAGGGACCCAAAATCGCGGTGGTCTACCGATATGTTGTTAAGCCATCCTTTTGTTTCGTCTCGGGTGATGATGAGGGAAGCCATGAAGAAAGAATTGCGTTTTGGTTAGGAAGTTAAATTTTTTTGTGTTCGGTTGTCTCCGTCTTTTTGCATATTAACAAAAAGGGAGGTTGAAATTTTTGAAGTTTTCGTTTTGTAGATCAATACATCTAGAATCTCCCTTTTAAGATATCAATATGTTCCTATCATGATTCATACCTGTTTTCTGTGAAACTCACATAATGTGTGGTAGAAAAAAGGGTGTTAGGGTGTCCCAAGACTATAGAATAATTGGTCGTTGGCATGGGCACAATACCGTGCATAACACGTATAGAAGGCGACGCTTAGAGATGCTCGAAAGAGTGCATTGGACCGACAAGTTAGGATCCGACCACCATAGGCAAACAATACTGGGCCAAAAACAACACCGCATTCGATTCTCTGTCTATATGTATATACTCCAACTAATCGCTAGCTCTTAACTCTTTTGTTCAATTTCTTTCTCTCTTATCTCTCCCGCCATTTTTTCTTTAATCCTTCCTCAACTTATTTTCCTTCGCCACCAAAAATTATATTTGAAATTGCATGACTTGATTATTGTTAGGTGTTGAATTTTGTAATGGTAAATTTACTAGTGTGATATTAATAAATTTTTCAGTTTTGTACTAATATATGTGCCATGATTTGTGAATTTTAATTTTTTTGGTAACCGGATATCTAGGCCAGTTTGTGCGTACCTCGAGATAATAAATGTGATCCTAATTCATGGATTCCACAATAAAAGCTTATGCATTTACATAGTTCTGTTCAGTTAGAGCACCCTTATCAGCCTCATAAAAAAACACCAAATTTAACCACAAAAACACCTTTTACAATTTAGCAAGCCACTTTATAAACAATCTCAAAAAATCAGACTCTCTATCCACGCTTTACTATATTAAACTATTCCCCTCAAGTCTATAAAAAAGAAAAAAAATTCCCCTAAAAAACTAATCTCGCCGCCTTGGTAGTTGTTTTCCGTGCACTAAAGTACTAAACTAGTACCTTTTCCCTTGAAATCTGGGAACAAAAACAAACAATAAAAGAAAGAAAGGTTAGTGAACAGTGTTTACTCAAATTTGGGTAGGTACTGTAACAACAATAATTTAGAAAGGGAGAATAGGTAGTCTGATGAGGATGCCCTAACAAAACCACTCAAAGTCTCAAACTACTCTCTTTCAGGTACGAAGTGTTTCTCTGCATTAGATGCCGAGTGGGGTCATTCTTGGTTCTTGCCGTTAACGGACCTCTGTGATTCTTCCAAGGGCTTTCTCGTTAACGATACTTTGATTGTTGAAGCTGAAGTTAGTTTGATATTCACAGTGACTAACTTGTCAGACTAGTTACGTCGAGCCTTATATTGCAATGGTACAAGGACTTAGTATGCTTGTTTTGTTAAATCTCCAACTATAGTATGATCTTGTGCGCAAAGATACGGGCTATGATCTTTTATGCAATGTCATGTGTAGCTGATGGTCCTTGCTTTAGCCAAAATGATGAGCTGAAGAGGTAAGAATAGTCAACAGTAAAGCACAGTAGGAAAGAGAATAGAGTGATCTAGGGGAAGGGTGAAGAACAGAGCAAGTGTGCACAGAAAGGACTAAGGCAATGGATTGCTCTCAGTCTAATCCATGTGATACCCTGGTGACCTAGAAGATGGGGATGATTCCACAAAAAGAATGTTCTCCTCTCAGTCAGTGATTATCCCTTTTCTCTCTCTAGGATGACATATGTTCTGCCAAGATTTCACCAACCTCTAGGTATTGAAAGGGAATGTCCCATATTTATAGGCACCTTGGACCAATGATTAGGTGTCAGGCTGTCACCCTATAATATGATGACACGTGTCCTTTTTGTACAACCTGATCGTATGGGTGACGTCATCCACCGCGCGGTGGTGTGTTATCCCCCGCACAGCGATCCACTTGTTCTTTATAGCCACCAAGCCACTGGATATTCCTTATTCCCATGAGGGCAATGTCGTGACCTGTTCAGTCGCGCCTATACTACAGCCAAGCCTCAGGGGGCCCCCGGAGTTTTGCCTTCAGACAGCAGCAAGTATAATTACCTGGGCTATGTTAGACTAGCTTCTCGCGTTCTCACCCGTATCTCTAGGCCGCGCTAGCCGTTTGGGTCTTGGGCTTTTCTCCTGTTCAGATGGCCCATGGTTGTCCAATCATTGCCCTTGTTGGGCCCTGTATGCGTGCCATTGTGGCTCGGGGTGAAAAAAAAAATTGGCGGGACCCGAACCGAACCGAAAACAGAAAATTCGGTCCGGTTTTTGGTCGGTACAAGTTAAAATAAAACCGAAAAAACCGACCGAAAAACCTGAAATATATTCTCGGTTCGGTTTCGGTTTAAATTGTCGAACTGAACCGAACAGAATTAAACCGAACCGAACCATTAATCCTCGCGATTTTTAATCATGACCGTCCCATCTCCTTTGATCTACACCGTCCATCTATTAAATATAAAACCCAACCCTAAAACCCGTCTCTATCTCTCTTCTCTCCCATCACTCATCAGTAGCCCACCGCCCCACGCTACACCCAGTGCCCCGCAACCTCTCTTCTCTTCTCCCTCTCTTCTCCTCTCAAAGAAGATTTCTCTAATCCTGAGCTTAATCCGAGGGTTTTGGTTTCACTTGTTGCTTGTACTCCATCTCAAGTAAACAACGAAGCACTGCCGGCGACGATTCTGGCGACTAAAGATGGTGTTTGGGGAAAAGAGTTCTATGGCAATGAGTATTGCTATGATTCGTAATGATTCGAGTGGTTGCTACTGCTACTGGTGTTGAGGTTAGGTTAATAAAAATCATACCACAGTCGTAGATCTATGGGTTTTTCAAGGCAAAAATTGTTTTGTAATCTTTTGTGTTTGCAATAATAAATCTATAAATCTGAAGTGCTCTTCTTGTTCTTCTTCCATTTTTTTTTCTTTTTCGTTTTGCTGCTTTGATATGCTGCATGTGCAATTTTTTGAATTTTTCTTTGCATTTGCTCCCTGAAGTAATAATTTCGGGTTGGACCGAAAACCCCGAAAATCCAGACCGAACCGACCTCCCCCGAACCGATATCGGTTCCCTGATGAGTTCGGTCGGGATCGGTATATGAAATTTTCACCCCGAACCGATCAGTTTTGGTCTTACATACCCCCAAACCGACCGAAACCCAACCGATTTCACCCCTAATTGTGGCACCTAGCAATAGGTACTACCGCGCTAGTGGCCCCCCTATGCGGGGCTCGGCCACGTGTCGCACGGACACCGTGCCACCTGGGTGACACCTGTCATCATTCTGTTGGTCGGTCAACTTTGACTTTGGTCGACGGGGAGGTTGTTGTAAGAACGCAATGAATGCGACTAAGTTTGGGAGAAAGCGAACAAAACAACAAGCAATCACACGACACAAAGATATACGTGGTTCCCCCAAGATTAAGGTACGTCCACGGGCGAGGAGAGAGAGAGTTCACTATCAATGGTGAAGAAGAGATACAAAGAGCCGGCTATGATCCGTAACTCTGGAGAGGCCACAATATGAGAGATAGCTAAAGGATCCCCAAAAGCCTCTATTTATAAGAAGCACAATCAATAGAAAATCCTAAACACAATAGGAAAACCTAAACACAATTGGAAATCCTAAATGCAATAGGAAATCCTAAACACAATAGGAAATCCTAAACACAATTGGAATTCTCCCAAAAAGAAAAATTCAAGGCACAATTCCAATAATTCTCCACCTTGACTTGAATTCCACTGAACCCAAATCACTAATTATAGCAACCCTCTTCTGCCTCTACCTCGCCACAATGCCCCCAAGGGGCGATCAACTGCAAATACCAACCAAGCCCAAGCAATGCTTGAACTTGGCAACCGAAACCGGTTTAGTCAACATGTCCGCTGGGTTATCCGCCGTTCCCACTTTCTTCACCTCAACTTGCTTCTGTGAGATGATCTCTCGAACGAAGTGATACCTGACATCAATATGCTTGGTTCGTTCATGATACATCAGATTTTTAGTCAGATGTATAGCACTCTGAGAGTCACAAAATACTGAAGTAACCCCTTGTGCAATACCAAGCTCGCAAAGAATTCCCCTCATCCACAATGCCTCCTTTACAGCTTCGGCAATGGCCATATACTCCGCTTCTGTTGTAGACAGCGCGACCGTAGCCTGCAAAGTTGCTTTCCAACTAATGGCACTTCCGGATAGAGTGAACACATAACCTGTCAGAGACCTCCTCTTATCATGGTCACCGGCAAAATCCGAATCAACATAACCAACAACTTGATTACCCGGATTAGAAACCCCATACATAAGACCCACATCTGCAGTCCCTTTCAAATACCGAAGTATCCACTTCACAGCCTCCTAATGTGCCTTTCCCGGTTGCCCCATATAGCGACTTACGACACTAACTGCATGTGATATATCAGGACGAGTACATACCATGGCGTACATAAGGCTCCCAACTGCGCTCGAATATGGAACCTGAGACATATATTTCTCCTCATCCTCCGACTGAGGTGACAATTCTGCTAAAAGTCGAAAGTGTGCTGCCAAAAGGGTACTGACTGGCTTCGAGTTCTGCATGGCAAAGCGCTCAAGCACTTTGAGAACATATGACTTCTGATTCAAGAACAACTTGCCATCTACTCGATTTCTGCTAATCTCCATACCCAAAATCCGTTTTGCTGCACCCAAATCCTTCATCTCGAATTCACCACTCAACTGTTGCTTCAACCTGTTGATTTCTGATACACCTTTGGCAGCAATAAGCATATCATCAACATACAACAGTAGATAAATAAATGAACCATCTGGAAGTCTCCGAAAATACACACAACTGTCATATTCTCTCCTAGAATATGATTGGCTTATCATGAATGTATCAAACCGCTTATACCACTGCCTAGGAGACTGTTTTAAGCCATATAAAGACTTACGAAGCAAGCATACATGATCTTCCTTACCAGAAACAACAAATCCCTCTGGTTGACGCATATAAATCTGTTCCTCAAGCTCCCCATGCAAGAACGCCGTTTTGACATCAAGTTGCTCTAACTCAAGGTCATAACAAGCAACAATAGCAAGTAAAGTGCGAATGAAACTGTGTTTTACAACTGGTGAAAATACCTCATTGTAGTCAACACCTTCCTTTTGACTGAATCCTTTCGCCACTAGCCGAGCTTTGAACCGTGCCTCTTCAACCCCTGGAATACCTGGCTTGCGCTTGAAGACCCATTTGCACCCAACAATCCTCTTATTTTTCAGCGGTTCCACCAACTCCCATGTCTGGTTCTTCTGAAGAGACTCAATCTCTTCATTCATAGCAACACACCACTGTGCACTCTCATTGCTCGAAATAGCTTCCGCATAGGTAGAAGGCTCATCATACTCCACTGTTTCAGCAATTGATAAAGCATAGGCCACCATCTCAGAATAAGCCGAATACCGTTCAAGAGGCCGAATCTCCCTCCTTGGCCTATCTTTAGCAATAGTGCGTGGTTGCTCTGCTGGTACATCATCCTCTGTGTCTGAACTTTTGAACTCCTCTTCAATTGGCTGATTACTGACATTCTTCCCTAAGCCAGAAGATTCAATCACAAACTCCACCTGCTTTGGAACCCTCGGTTCCTCAACTGCACCTTCAACCTGCTTAGACCCCTTAACCATAAAGTTTTCATCAAAAGTAACATCTCTACTGATCAAAAACTTAGAGGATTCCGGACACCATAAACGATACCCTTTCACACCTGCCTGATAACCCAAGAAAATACACTTCTTGGCACGTGGCTCCAACTTACCCTTATTGACATGAGCATAAGCTGGACACCCAAACACACGCAGCATGGAATAATCAGCTTTATGACCCGACCATACCTCAAACGGAGTCTTACACTCAATAGCAGTCGACAGAGACCTGTTCACCAAATAGCATACTGTGGAAACGGCTTCAGCCCAAAACTCTTTGCCCAACCCGGCATTGGACAACATAGAACGCGCCTTCTCCAAAAGAGTCCTGTTCATTCGTTCAGCCACACCGTTCTGCTGGGGGGTTTTCCTCACTGTGTGATGTCTCACAATGCCCTCATTACTGCAAAACTTATCAAATTCACCAAGACAAAACTCCATACCATTGTCAGTTCTCAAACGTTTTATTTTCTTACCCGTCTGATTCTCTATCAAAATTTTAAATTGTTTGAATGTACTTAGAGCATCACTTTTAAGTTTTAGCATATACACCCAAACCTTACGAGAGAAATCATCGATAATACTCATAAAATATCGAAAACCACCTTTAGAAGTTACCTCAGCGGGACCCCAAAGATCAGAGTGAAAATAATCCACTGTGCCTTTGGTGCGATGAACAGCTGTAGTGAATTTGACCCTGCACTGCTTGCCGTAGACACAATGCTCGCAAAAATCCAGCTTCTCAGTTTTCTGCCCACAAAGTAGACCCTGATTGCTCAAAACTGTCATCCCTCTCTCGCTCATATGCCCAAGACGCATATGCCATAACCGAGTCAAATCCGAACCCGAAACCTTGGAAGAAGCGACCGCTGCTGCAGAACCTGTAACTGTACTGCCCATGAGTGAATAGAGATTGTTACGCTTCTAACCCTTCATCAGCACCAAAGCACCCCTTGAGACCTTCAAAACTCCACCTTCACCAGTGAAAGTACAACCAATGGAATCTAGAGCACCCAAAGAGATAAGATTTTTCTTCAACTCCGGAACATGCCGAACATTCGATAAAGTCATCACAATACCGTCGTGCATCTTGAGTTGGATCGTTCCACAACCAACAGTTTTGCAGGGCATGTTGTTTCCCATTAAAACTGTACCACCATTGACCGCCTCATAGGTGGCGAACCACTCCTTATGCGGACACATGTGATATAAACACCCAGAATCCAAAATCCACTCGGTATCACAGCCAGAATCTCCCACTGTAACTGATAAAACAGTATCTAACTCATCCGAACTTTCAGCAACCCCGGCAATATTTTTACCCCCTTTCTGGTCCTCTTTTTCCTTCTCCTTGAGTTTTAAACAGTCTCTTGCCCAGTGCCCCGGTTTCTTGCAATAATTGCACTTTCCCTTTTTCTTATTTTTAACTGCTGATTTGGATCTTTCCCTATTACTCGTACCACCCTTTTCTGTCGTTCTTCCCCTAACAAACAATCCCTCTGCATGATCATCAACCTCTCCTGACACCTTTTTCCTCAACTCTTTCGAATGAAGACTGGCCTTAACATCCTCCATGGATATGGTGTCTTGCCCATACAATAAGGTTGTAACAAAATGTTCATACGATGGCAGTAAAGAACATAACAAAATTAGGGCTTGGTCCTCCTCCTCGATTTTACAATCAATATTTTTCAAGTCCATCAAAATACGATTAAACTCGTCTAAGTGATCCCTAACAAGTGTACCTTCACGCATTCGAAACGTATAAAGACGTTGTTTAAGATACAACCTGTTCGTGAGCGATTTCGTCATATATATGCCTTCCAACTTCAGCCAAATTCCTGCTGCTGAAGTTTCTTCTTCCACCTCGCGAAGAACATCGTCTGCTAGACTCAACTGAATCGAACTCAGAGCTTTAGCATCCATGTCTTCCCAATTTTCCGCTGATGCCGGATTTTTCCTGCCCTTGCAAGGTCTTGTGTAATCCCTGTTGAACTAGCAAAGCCTTCATCTTAACCCTCCAAAGACTGAAGCTGCTGCTCTGCCCATCAAACTTCGCAATCTCAAACTTAGCCGCCATAGCCACAATCGGAAACGAAACCCTAGTTTTTCAACCAGAAGCTCTGATACCAGTTTGTTGTAACGAACGCTATGAATGCCACTAAGTTTGGGAGAAAGCGAACAAAACAACAAGCAATCACACGACACAAAGATATACGTGGTTCCCCCAAGATTGAGGTACGTCCACGGGCGAGGAGAGAGAGAGTTCACTATCAATGGTGAAGAAGAGATACAAAGAGCCGGCTATGATCCGTAACTCTGGAGAGGCCACAATATGAGAGATAGCTAAAGGATCCCCAAAAGCCTCTATTTATAAGAAGCACAATCAATAGGAAATCCTAAACACAATAGGAAAACCTAAACACAATTGGAAATCCTAAATGCAATAGGAAATCCTAAACACAATAGGAAATCCTAAATACAATTGGAATTCTCCCAAAAAGGAAAATTCAAGGCACAGTTCCAACAGAGGTCGTGCGCTAACCCCCCTACATCATGTAGCACGATTTTGCTGTTCTTGATGCACATGTGTTTGGAGTTTTGTTTAAATTTTTTATTTCCTGTTGAGTTCAGTTATTTCCTAAATTCAGATTCATGTAGTTTGCCTCCGCTTCCATTGAGTTTAAACTTAGGCTTGAGGATTGTCTATTGTTAATAGACTGTTACTTATTAGCTTACCATGATTTTGAAGTTGTGAATTTGCCACTCTTTTCCAGCATTCTCTGTTCTATCTGGATAACGTGTAATGCCATTTTTTTGTGTGTTAGAGCATCCCCAATGGGATAATCAAAACATGTAAATAATCAAAGTTAGTAATGTTTGTCCAAAAATTGGCTCACATTGGCATAATCAAAGTTAACAACTTTTTAGCCAATAACCAAATTTTGGCATTTGGATAATCAAAAGTAACAACATTTTCTCAATACCCAAAACTCAATAACCAAATTTTGGGACCACACCCTATTTATAAGTCTTTTTTGATAGAATGAATTCAAGAACAACAACATTCTCTCTCCATTTTTCAAATACTTACTTCAAAACTCAATTTTTTGCACTTTCCCTAATTTTTTGAAATTATCAATAATAAAAAAATTTTGAAAATATGTTCAAGATTGGTCTCATTTTAAAGGTATTGTGAATATCTTTTAAATGGTACTAATATTATAAAAAGTATACGAGCAAATTTAAAGTTGTGCCTATTTTATGAATAAAAATATAGTGAGTAATACTTTTTTGATTATGGACACAAAATACCATTGTGACACTCCGCATTGCTAACTTTTTATAAATGTTTTGTATGGATAATCAAAATCTGATGCGACAACTTTTGATTATCCAATTTTGGTTATACCACTAGTGATACTCTTAGAATCGGGCTTCTCTGCAGTCTATAGTCCTCGGTTGGAGTTCATAGAATATATCATATTATCTCAGTTGTCCAAAAGTGTTTTCAAGTTTAGATTTATCGAATTAAAACCTGAACCATAAATTGCCAAGATAGACCATTGAGATTTGACTGCCTTGAAGCCGGGTCTTTTAGCTGGTGCTTCCAGTAGCCCTCTAGTTCTTCATCAATCCCCTAGAGTTCTGAAAAAGTAAAACCCTTCTTTCCAATTTACAAATCTTTGTTCGTATTTCTTAAGGCACATGTAAAATCAAATTTTCTTTCCCCCCATATTTTTGTGGTATAATTTGAACACAAAATGAAACTATAGTGGGCCGACGAGCTAGTGGTCTCACTGAAATTCGCATTTTCCACAAATACTATTTATAAATAATTTCGGTATTAGTATACCTCCTCTGTCCCAATTTGGATATCCATTTTTGAAACTTGTGCCAATTTCAATCGCTTATCGCTTATATCTTTCAATATGATCTTGAAAAATATTCAATATGAATCTTATTTGATAGTTCTCGATGAGTTCTATAATACAAAGTGTTCGCAATTACAAAAAAAATATAAATTGAAAGATATTAACAATCGAAAAATGGAACGAGTTTAAAAAATGGACATCCAAATTGGGACGGAGGGAGTATGAATCTCTATCAGAATTGATAATTATGATCTTATATAGTTAGCAGTTAGTCTGAGCGCCAAGAAAAATTACCAAGAATGTACCCAAAAAATGAAAAATTACCAGTTAGTCAGTGGATCTGGAAATTTGATTTTCAAATTCTTGATAAATTTTGTGTGTATACAGTGGTGCTGGTTAGTTAAGTAGTATTACATGTCCATATAAAATGTTGTGACTTAATTTTTGATAAATACTGTGTGGTTTGGTAATGCCGTAGGCCCGCAGCCTGCAGCCATCTCTAATATCTCGTTGTCAAGCAGCCAATCGAGACTTTATTTGATTTTCCTTGACCGAGCTTCAAATTCATCCAATAGAGTTGATACAACTGGGGGCTTCCAGCCTTCCACTATGATAGATTCTACCATCAAGATGTACCCATCTGCAAGTTTTTCAAAGATACCTGAGGCAATTTTGGTTGATTTTCGAGGGATGGCAAGTCCACTTGAACGTCTCTATGCGTTGCTTTCTTCTTGCTCAGCACGTCTCTATACGACTGCTTATTCAAGGCCCCCGAAGCAACACCACATGGTGTTTCGGGAGGACTCGGGGGTGCTGGTGTGCACATCCAAGCCATTGATCTGCTGAGATGAAATCAACGGCTTGGATTTCATCTTGGCAACTGATGTCTCAGATCTATAAAGTGCTGAGATGAAATCAGGACCGTTGAAAACACATTTGACGATTCGGATGCTGCACACCAGGACTCCCCAATGTGTTTCGGGACACTTCAAAATGCACAAACCTCGCATAGATGTTTTTTATTGGAATGATCCGGAGAACCAATGGCCGCACGTGACTGTGCTACAGGATTATTGAATGACGTTGTTCAACCTTAATAAAGTAGGAATAACCCATTTGGAATTTTCTTGGAAACTTGTGTCTGAATAAGAGACACAAAAGTCCTCCCATTTCTACGTCAGAATACCCTCTTTTTTTCCTCGGAGAAGAAAAAAGGCAGCAAGTTTTGTGAATAGAAGTCAACTGGTAAGAATTAGTAAACTAGATCTTAGCTTATAAAAGAGAGAGAGGAGGGTATTTTCATTACCATGGGACACACCAAAAATTTGCAGTACAATTTTGGCGCCTAAACAGAATGATGAAGATATCAAGACCATTAGGAAGAGGCAGTTTTGGGTTTGTTTCCTTGGCAGTATCGCAGCCAAACGACGAATCCAAACTCGATCTTCCCTCTCTAGTGGCTATAAAATCCGCCGAAGTTTTTCAGTTGCATTCTTTCCAGAAAGAATGCAATATGCACGCGATATTACACGGCTCTCCCCACATTCTTCGCTGTTTCGGGAGCTTTGTCAGCGAAAAGAATGGATTTCCTGTGTACAATATGGTACTGGAATACGCTTCCGGGGGCAGCTTGGCAGACACCATTCGGAGCACAGGGTTGCCCGATTTTCGAGTTAGATGGTACACAAGGGGGTTGTTGAAAGGACTAAGCCACATTCACAAGTTGGGCTATGTCCACTGTGATATTAAGCCCCACAACATATTGCTCGGGGGTGGCTCGTCCCGTTTTAATTTGAACACGTGGCCCAAAAGGCTAACCCAAGAAACGGTGAAAATCGCGGATTTTGGGCAGACAAAGAAGGCTGGAAAGATGGGAACAGATGATGGACAACGACACGACGGACGGAGGGGTAGTCCTCTGTTTATGGCCCCGGAATCTGTTCTGTATCAAGAATATGAGCCTTATTCCGATATTTGGGCTGTCGGGTGCACTGTTTTACAGATGATGACGGGAAAACCGGCTTGGAAATGTGATCTGGAAACCGAGACGTGTGCTATACTGTATCGGATTGGATTCACGGAAAAAGTACCCGAAATCCCGAGTTGGGTTTCGGAGGAGGGGAGGGATTTCTTAAGGAAGTGTTTGGTTAGGGACCCAAAATCGCGGTGGACTGCCGATATGTTGTTAGGCCATCCTTTTGTTTCGTCTCGGCTGATGATGAAGGAAGCCACGAAGAAAGAGTTGTGTTTCTGTTACGAAGTTTAGTTTTGTTGTGTTTGGTTGTTTTCATCCATATGCATATTAACAAAAAGGAAGGTTGAAAAACATTTGAAGTCTTCTTTTTGTAGATCAGGACATCTAGAATCTCCTTTCAAGACATCAATATGTTCCTATCATGCTTCATGCTCGTTTTCTGTGAAACTCACATAATGTGTGGTAGAAAAAAGGTACTAGGTTAATTCTTGGTGATTTCCCAAGACCATAAAATAATTGTTCGTTGGTATGGGCACAATACCAGCACAACACGTATAGAAGGCAACAGTACTTAAGAGTGCTCGAAAAGTGCATTGGACCGGCAAGTTAGGATCCGACCACAATAGGCAAACAGTACTAGGCAAAAAACAACATCTAATTCGATTCTCTGTCTATATGTGTATGCTCCAACTAATCGCTAGCTCTTAACTCTTTTGTTCAATTTCTTTCTCTTATCTCTCCCTCCATTTTTTCTTTAATCTTTCTTCAACTTGTTTTCCTTCTCCACCAAAAAATATATTTGAAATTGCATGACTTGATTATTGTTAGGTGTTGACTTTTGCAATGGTAAATTTACTAGTTTGATATAAATAAATTTTCAGTTTGCCATGATTTGTGAATTTTCTAATTTTTACCATTTTCATCCTCCTATATCTGAGATAGATAGTAACCTGTCTCATAAAGTGCTTCATTGATATTTATAATATTTGAGATTTTAAAAATTGGTAAATTTACCAGTACAAATTTGAACATATAGAATCCATCTTAAGAAATTTTTCAGTTGATAAATTTACCAAATGTTAAATAATAAACCAATACTACTTAAATTTATCAATTGCTTTTTGGAAAGTGAATATTTGATTTCTTCTGCATGATTTGGGAATTTTTCTAATTTTTACCACCTTTTCATCCTCCTATACAGAGGTTCATTAAAACGTAGGACAAATTACATTGAACCCCCTTCAATTATGATCAATTTTCATTTAACCACCCTAAAGTTTAAAACTCAATACTTAAACCCTCAAAGTATTCATCTGATAACAATAAACTCCTTCTGTTTCCTAAATGTCATGACACGATGAATAACATTTTATGACAAAACTATCATTTTCTCTTCATCTAAGGAACTTTTCAAGATTGGAAGAGGTTAAGAAGGTAGCAAAAGAACCTAATTGTTAGGATTATTTGTGGAAAATTCGTGGGCAATCGACGGATAGAAGGTGATTGGGGACGTTAACTGAAAGTGAGTAATACTTGAGGGGGTTTAGTATCCATCTTAGTAAAATTTCTAGTAGGTAAATCTACCAATTGCTAAATAATATACCAGTAGATTAACTTTTCAGTTGTTTTTTGGAAAGTGAATATTTGATTTCAACCATCTTCCATGGCGAGACATCGGTCGACAAAGAAGTACAAAATTTCTCTACACAAAATGTGGCTACTTTAAAACATTTTTCATTATCGCTTTTTTTTTTGCTTGAATTTAGTTTGAAGAGGTTAATTTGTAGGTCAACTCTCGAAATTAAATATTTTTTTAGATTAGACCTAGGGCACCCAAATCTCTTACACCGGCCCTGCTTTCTCGTGGTGTTCTAATGGCTTTTCCTATCACACGTTGGTGTGGCTCTGCGGGGATGGTCTGGAATAACATCTCGGGAGCCGAGCACATATGGGCCATCTCAAATATGTGAGTGGGTAAATAATGTGGGCTAGCCTGGATGGCCCATTGGACAACACTAATGACATGATTCTCTTTGTAGTGGGTAGCATAAAAGGAGGGCCGAAAACAAACGTAGTTTCACTGGAAGCTGAATTGCCGTGGGGAAGAAGGCGTAAAACATGGAAGAGAGATCCTGCCATCCTCTCCCTGATACCACTGTCAACTTTGGTTCTCTCTCTCTCTCTCTCTCCCTCTCTCTCCCTCCCTGTAATGAGTATATGTATAAGCTTGGGAGTTAGGGTTTACTTCTCAACGAAATTCTAGTATCACACACAAACACTCACACAGGAAGGTGGGCCCACACATACAGTGTGTGGGGCCCACCTCCCTTGTGAGTGAATGTGTAAGTAATTGTGTATTTGTTGAGTGAATGTGTAAGTATTTGTGTGTGGTGTTAGCAAATACATTGTCTGTGTACGTTTTATGAGCGGAAATTCTGCGCTAGAAGTTCTGTATAGTTTAGTTTTTATTATGTGTCAATGTGTATTGTATGGGTGGAAGTAGCCCATCTACTTGTGTGTTTGGTTTTGGCCAAGTACTTATCATTGATCAGCAATTAGTGCTTTAGGAAAAATCTCAAGGCTGTCAAAGAACATTGTTTGACTGGTACAAGTGTATGTTTGCCGGTACGAGTGTATGTATTTTACCCGTAAAAATACACTCTTACCGGTCCAAGAATAGTCTTAGTGACAGCCTACTAGAAGGATCCAATGCTTTATATTTGGCACAGAAAGGTGTAATCTCCCCTTAAATAAGTTATCTAATGATCATTGTGGTGAAAACTGTGAGCTAATCAACTGTCACTCGATGACTCGGAGGTTTTCAAGGACTAGGTATTTTACAAGGACTCAGTATCTTACAATTACACAAAATTTACCACAAGGGAACGTTTTTTGTTGCCAACAATACAATTATTGTGGCAAAAACCGAAAACGCATTTTTTTGTTTCAGGCATGAATCATTCTGTTATGGATTAAGCCGCTTAAACATATACAGTCCTATGATTTGAGTGTTTTTCCTTCAACCTATTGTTCCAATAGAAGACATGATAGTATTAATGTGTGTGCAATTGTTGTATTTTGAGACAACCATGTTAGAATCCCTACTGACTTCATCAGCCAATCTTGTTACATCAGTTAATAGTACTAGTAAACATCGGTCATCGCTCATGTTCAATTTGACATGTTGGATTCACATCCCATACTCTGATCAAATTTTTCATGTCCTGATATGATTACTTAGTACATTTGGAAGAATCAGTACAACACAGGCTGAATGATGCTATAACAACAAATCAGATGTTAAATGTTTTGTGTTAGTTTATCGTTTGGTATCTTTACCGTTCTCTGCAGAAGTAGCAAGATCATTGAGAGATACACGACCAGCTCACTACACACTGAAGATCGAGTCCTTCTCTCTACTCTCCCAGATATTGGAAGATGCTCGAGTGCAGAACTACGTATCAGACATCTTCGAAGCCGGTGGCTTCAAATGGTTGAGCTGATGAACTCTTCTTATATTCTGTTGTCTTTGTTGTCTTCTCGTTTGGGCATAAACACACTGACTATTAGTAGGTTTTTGTGTTGAAGGAAATTGTCTCTCTACCCACGCGGTGATAAAGAAAGAAACGGGGAAGGATACATCTCTTTGTACTTGGTAATAGCAGAGACAAATAGTTTACCCCTCGGTTGGGAGGTTAACGTAGACTTCAAATTGTTTGTGTTTGATCAGATACGCGACCAGTACATGACAATTCAAGGTAGTCTGATTGTTAGTAATATAATTTCTCCTTTCCACATGAGTAATGTTTGTAAGTTTTCAAGCTTGTGCATATTAGTTGCACTCTGCAGACCTGATATTCTTCTATACCAATAATCAAATACTCAGGAACAAATGGGAAGGTGAGGCGCTTTCATAGGACGAAAACCGAATGGGGTTTTTCCCAGTTAGTCTCACACTCTCACTCAGTAGCTTCAACGACGTTGCTAATGGATACCTCATCCGAGACATGTGCGTGTTTGGAGCAGAAGTTTCTGTGGTAAATGATACCGGCAGAGGAGAATGTCTTACCTTATTGAAGGGAGTTGGCACTACTCACACTTGGAAGATTGACCAATTTTCATCTCTAGGTGACAAAATTCATTACTCTGAGGTCTTCACTGTTGATGAACGGAAGTGGTACTCAAACGTCAATTTCCCTTTTCTTACCTACATTTTGCAGATTATTGATATGACAATTAACTGTAGTTAATTTGTGGTTTCCTCGAACAAATCTAGGAAGTTATTGCTCTATCCGAAAGGCTTTTCAGAGGCAAAGGACAAATACATGTCTCTTTTTCTCGAGTTACATGATGAGAATACCTTTCCTCCTCAACGGCGAACATATGCCAAATACACACTGCGTATAGTGAACCAGAAATGCGGCCAGCATGTGGAATGCACTGGTAATGTTACATTTCCATTGGAAACCATATTAGATCTTCAACATTTTTTTCCCCTTTTAAGCACAAAATAAGTAGTGTGAGACTCCAACCAGAAGTTTGTGATCTCATTTGACAAAAAACCTACATCCCGGGGATTCAATTTGTTTTTTGAGATTATGATCAGAAGAGCCTTCTAATTACATATAATCTTGGTAATCCGAAAACAATTGCCTGGTTATTCTCTTGCAGGAACCAAGTGTTTCAGTGGTTCGACTCCTTGGGGTTGGCGCAAATTCTTGCCATTGACCAATCTCTGTGATGCTTCCAAGGGCTTCCTTGTGAACAATACCCTAATTATTCAAGCTGAAGTTAAAGTGTTATCCACACTGAAGAATTTCTGAGGGTACAGCACGTAATTAATCTTTTTATTTCACCAATAAAAAGATGTTGAGCAATGACAGGAGCACAACTTTAGAAGCCATTGGATGCATGTAGGCCACGTGCATCGATCGGCTCCGGACACAGTTGTGTTCATAGACTTTCTAACAGATGTTAGCATCCATGTCCTGTTAATCTGCTAGTATCCTTTCGTGCACCAACTTATGAGCAAAGAAATTCTATGCAATGTGGGAATTCATATTATGCATGAATTAATTGTTCGATTATTTCTTTGGAAAGCCCTGTCTATAGCCGTTGGATGCATGTAAGCCATGTGCATTGATTAGCTCCAAACACAGTTGTGTTATGTAGTTGTGTTCCTATATTTTTGAAAGATGTTTAGCATCCATGTCTTGTTAACCTACTAGTATCCTTTCGTGCACCAAATTATGAGCTAAGATGTTCTATGCAATGTGGGATTCACATTATGCATGAATTTACTGTTTGGTTATTTCTTTCGCAAGCCATGTTTGACAGACTCCCTCTTTTAACTTATCTCCCTTATGGTCAGAGGGATTTGGGGTTGCTGTTGTGCATGGGATGCACAGCAACTGTTGCGCACCATCTGAGCCGTCGTTGATCGGATGGACGGCAAAAATTTCATCTTGCACGCACGACAACGAACGGTTCGGATGCCGAGGTGAAATCTGAACCGTCCATCCGAGCAACGGACGGCTTGGATGGTGCACAACACCTACTATGCATCCCATGCACAGCAGCAACCCCATGTCCGATCCGACTAACCAGTCTAATCCTTCTCCCCTCTATGCCCACTCTCCAGAATCCTTGGAATATAAAATGTTAAAGCATCCAACTCAAAACCAATTGGCAATGAGTAGAGAAGCCGCCCAGGCACATATACTAGTTTTCGAGGTGATAATTAACCGATGTGGGACAAATTCCAACAATCTCCTCTTTTTGTATTTGTTTTTGTTTTTGTCAGGTCCATCTCAGAGTTGAAAACTCTGGGTTGGGGACTCGCTTGATATTAAACACTCACTTGAAACAGCCATCATTTGAAGTTCTGAATTCTGATACTCGTTTCTAGCATTCTCTGGCATATTTGGAAAACTTGCAAGTCATAACCGTAATGTTCTTATTTTTGGTTCTTCTCAAACCAGCAAACAATAATTTTCAACTGCCTGTTCTGAACAATAAGATTATTCTTCCTGCTACTTTTCATGTATTATTTGTCTTTCTAGTGCTTCATTGTCATGCTTTTCGCACGTGGGATAGAGGGATTGTGCTTGTAGTTGATACATCTGGTTTCACTTCTGCTTGTTCCTCGTACTCCAATTCCTAAGTTGCATGAATCTTTGTTCATATTCCGAAGCTGCATACCCTTGTAACTCAACTCTGAAGTCTAAGGCTCTGTGTGATACCAAGGAAAAGAAAGGAAAGGAGAGGAAAAAAAAAATTATTCCTCTCCTTTTGTTTGGATTGAGAGGAAAGGGGGAGGAAAATTAACTAAACTATTTTAACTAAACATTTTCCTCTTTAACTTTCCTCTTTCTTTTCATTTTCCTTTCTTTTCTTTTCTTTTCCAGGGTACCAAACATAGTGTAACTCTGAATTCTTGTTTGAGCAGGTGGCAGATAAGAGAGATTCAAGGTTTTCAACAGCTACATTTTGTTCTGATTCGGCAATTTCGCTGAATGAACAAAAGATGAAGCCGTTTTTTCGGTTCTAGAGGACCCATTTGGTTACTGGTTAGATACCTTTTGGGGCAGGAGAAGATGGAATTTCGCTTGTTTTGAACATAGGTTACTCTGTTTTCAGTACCTGTTTTTTGAACTCTCAAATCGGTTGGTATTGTTGCATTATAGGCTTCTAACAGTATACTTCCCTTACCATATGGTAATTTTGATATCTACGTAAATTATGCTTCTTTGAATGGATGGAGTTCTTTCGGGTTGCCTCTTTTTGGTCGATTCGCGCTTCTGGTTTGGCCAAATTAGATCACTTTGGTAGCCAAGAAGCACTTGAAAGCCGCTATGCAAGACCAAACGGTGAATTAAGACCAGATCAAAGGTCCTTAGTTCTTTACATAAATGGGTTTTATTTTTATTTTTTCATGAATTATGGTGCTTAAGCATTTTGCTTATGTTGTACCAGAATACGGGCCTTACAATGAATGAGAATTGGGGTGAGTATGACCTAAATTAATGTGTCTTCAAGATGGTCGTAGTAGTATTATTCTGGTGATTTTATTGTTTCATTTTTCACCAAAAACTTTGGAATCAATCATTCATCTCGACAAGATGAATCAGAAAAGTACAATAACAAGCATAGCAGTTGAAAAAAGTTGAGATGCAGCGACACTAGGGACAATAAATATAAGTCGAGGTGCGAGCAAGCTAGCCTTTCCTTTTTTTTTTTTTTTTTTTGAATAACCGGATGTCCGAACTAGCTTGCGCACACCTCAGCTAATTTCGGGAGCTTGGAGGTAACAACCCGACATAACCCATAACTCCTAGGTGAGCACAAGTTAGCCTTGACATTTGGTTACGGAAAAAAAGAAGGTAAGCATTTTGTTTTGTTATCCTGTAACATTTAATTAGATTTTCATTTATTTTATCTTTGCACGAGTAACCTAGCGCTGACAATACCAAAAAATAATAATAATAATAATTTGTCTACAAAAAAATATCTTTTTCAATGCATTTTTTGAATCCAGCGATGTCAAGCGACATCATGTTAAATGGTAAGTCAACGATGGATAAACACCATCAGTAAAAATAAAACATTTCCTTATTTCCGGACATGGCACGGGTACACTGCTTGTACATACATATATACATGAAATGACAACTCACGAGAAGATTTTCAATGGTACACGGCGTTGTTTGATAACACAGATTCAGCACTTAAAATTGAATGAATTAAATAATAAGTGATCAGGCTTTGTTTGATAACACAGATTCAGCACTTAAAACTGAATCAATTAAGTAATAAGTCATTAAGTAGGTTTGATAACCACATTTTATGTTACTTAACAGATTAAGTGTCATGGTATGTCGTTTTTGTACCAAAAATATAATTTATAAAACAGGGAATTAACTATTATTCCGAATAATAGTGGTTAAGTCCGAGATCGTCCACGGAGAGTAAAAAACTAAGTTGCAGTACTTTCAACTAATTTCTAATTTAATTTGAAAATAAATTGGATGATTGGATTTGATTTGATTAAACTAATGATTAAGCTAAAATTTAAATAAAAAGTGATTGCGGTTTGAAAACAAGTGAGAGAAGGGACTAGGGTTTCCGATTCAACCTCCCCTTGTAATATAATTATGCGAAGTCTAGAGTTTCATTCAACTAATAACCAGACCACCGTAGGGTAGCAAATCCTATCGATAATCCCCAAAAATATTATCAAGATTCGTACTCCGTATAGGCTATCTCAACACGGCACGGACCGTCCCACCGGACTTAATGGGCGGCACGATCCGTCTCACGTCGTATAGTCTATTTCAGAAACTATCCTGAATCATTAATAACCATTGTATGACTATATTTAATAACGCGCATATAAATACGGTATGAAAATTGGAAGAATAAAAACTTCATAAAAATTATGAATTATCCAAGTCATACAATCAAACGTTGAATATGAAACCTTTAGAAATCAAAATAATTACATCACTCGGAGAGGCATCCTCGTTACCCTAGTCAAATAATTTAGCTACTCATGGAGTTAGGACAAATAAACATGAAATAAACAAACTCCATAGAAACCAATTTAAAGCTCACGAAATAATGAAATATAAAACCCCAGCAGTAGTCTTGCAATTCTGAACCCGAACTAAAGCCGCAGCAATATAGGTTCTCTGTTTGCTCCGAGATCTTCCTCTGTTTGTGCCTTCTTCTCCTGTTTTCTGCGCCGCTTCGTAACTGTTGTTATCCACCAGAAGTCCCCCCGAACCAAACCCTCGCAGTCTTTTTATACATGCTGCTGACCGACTTGATCAATATGGCAGCAATATCTCCTTTTAATTTGCAGCCCAATTCTTCTCTTTTAAGTGTAATTGGTGGGCCCCTATTGGTTACCCACAGAACTTCTCAGTGAACCCCCGAAATTCACTTCCTCAACTAAGATATACAATTTCCTTTGTGGGCCACATTTACTAGCAAACCGAGAGTTTATATTTTAAGGGAAAAGATCAATTCCTTCTCAGTTACACCACAAGATTTCTACTCCAATCTAATGAGATATGGGCCCACCAAACCATAATGCAAGTCATGGGCTGGTTCACATTAATAGTAAAATCCCAATTCTTCAATTCCATTGCAACGACCAAACTAAGGGCCAATTCCTTGGTCTTTGTACTGGACTAATTTTTTTACCATGTGCTTTGCTTTAACGTCAAATAAAATCCAATTTTGCGCTTTGGCTCTAAATATTAGTCACGTGCTCCGCAAGCCTTGAAATATATAAAACGAGTATCAAGCTCCGAATAATATACTAAATGGACGTAATAATAATAAATTAGGGGCTGCTAATGGGCACATTTGCGCCCCTATCATGTCACTTAAAATGTAGGCTAAAAAATTGATAAAAATTAAGTAGCTTTGAGCTACTTAATTCTGGCTGAATTCCAATGTGCTTACATTCAACCATCAAACCGCCGCCGCCATTGTCACCACCACCACCACCATTCCACCACCACCACTACTACCACAACCACCACAACCACCACCACACCACTGTCACGCCGCAGCCACCACCACAACCACCACCATTGCACCACCACCACCGCTATGCAGCTACCACCACAACCACCACCACTGCACCGCCGCCGCCGCTATGCCGCTACCACCACAACTACCACCACCACCACTGCCACACCGCCACTACTATCACCGTTATCCATATACCACCACCACTATTGCCATGCTACCGCCATCACTCTTCCACCACCACCACCACTAGCACTCCACCCAGCCCACCACCACCACCACTAGCACTCCACCCAGCCCACCACCACCACTACCACGCCATAACCATCACACTACCACCCATACACCACCACCACACCACCACCATTGCACCACTATTACTCTATTGCCACCACAACTCACCATCATTCCACCACCACCATTACTCCATTGCCACCACCACCTCGCCACCACCTTCACCATCTCCCAATCACCACTCCACCACTACCACAAATACATAATGACCATTAGTAAAATTAAGAGACAATTAGAACCAAAAAAAAAATTAATTAATTCAGTGCTTAATATTTTTATCAAACAGCTTTTCAGCTTAAAAAATTCAGCATTCAGTTTTCAGTACTTAATTTTCAGCTTTCAGTTTTCAGTTTTATCAAACAGCCCCTAACCACATTTTACATTACTTAAAAGATTAAGTGCATCTTAAAATGTAAGCTTAAAAGTTGAAAAAAATTAAGTAGTTTTGAGCTACTTAATTTTGGCTGAATTAGTTTGTGTTTTCATTACCAGCAAACCACTATACCACCGTTGCCACCACCACTCCGCCACTCCCGCCACAACTACCGACGCCGCCGCTACCACCACCGCCAACTCCCACCACCATTGCCACCACTACACCACCACCACCACTACTCTAACCATCACTCTACCACCACCACTTTACCACCACAATCACCATCTCCACCACCACCGCCGCCGCCATTACCACAAATACTATAGACACCACTACACTCTGCAACTTCCATTATCACTCCACCTATACCACAAACACTCCTTCGTCGCCTACATTACCACCACACCACCACCACCATCCCGCCACCACTTCGCCACTCCCGCAACAACTACCCCCACCACCACTACACCACCAATACACCCCCCCACAAAAAAAAAAAAAAAAACCTCCCACCGCCACTACCACCACTACACCACTATCACCATCACTTCTCCACCACAACTACTCTACCATCACCTCCCTCGTCCACCGCTACCATTATTCCACCACTTTAACCACCAGATGCCATCACTCCACAACCACTGCCACCACCACCACCAATACTCTCATTATCACTCTACCGCCATCGCAATGGCCACAACTCCCATCAGTATTCCACCAACCACCACTCCGCCACTCTATCCTCGAGCCACCAAAATCACCATTATTGTCAATACATGGTGACCATTAATAACAACTTCATCCTCGAACCATCTTGTCAATAATGCGTATATTTTTTTAGTTGGATAATTATACATTTTTTTTCATTTATTGATTTGATTTTTCATTCCATTATGGATGTGTAAAAAGCAAAGTAGAAAAATTAGTGAATTTAATACTTCAGCTTCTTGTACACATCAAGCAACTCATTTTTCAGTGCTTAAAATTTAGTTCATATCAAACAGCTTATCAGCTTAACAAATTTAGCATTCAGTTTCCAGCACTTAATTTTCAATTTTCAGTTTTCAGCTTTATCAAACAGCATGCATCTACCTCGCTAGTACGCAACAAATATAAAAATTTCATTTCATGCTTTGTCCTTAGCTCCTTCACGTTTGGCCGACACTACATAGTGGAGTACTTCTTCCTCCCAAATTGCTCAAAAAAAAAATTTGGGTAATAGGGCATTTTGTACACAATAATTAATGTATTAATTTATGAGAAGTTATCTGAAAAATTTTACTGCATCAAGTTTTTCTTCCTACTACATTAAGTTTTTCTTCTTATTGAGATCTTTAAATTGACATACTAAAATTTGGAAAGAAAATTGTGCTAATAGTTTATTTGTACATGCAAAACGCATGGTTACCCGTAAGTGTCTAGCAATTTAGGAGGGAAGGAGTGGTAAATAACCATAAGGGGCATCAAGAGTTCAAAAATATAGACATAATAGCAAGAGTAATTTTTGTATGTTGAAATATTTAGCAACAGTCCCCCACCTATTTTAGTATATTAAGGTTGAATTTCCCGTTTGCTAAAATCATATTTACTAAAATCACCAACACCCATTTTCTTTCTTTCTTTCATTTTTTTTTTCTCATTCGTCATTCTTAATCTATTACATGAGGAAAGGGAAAATGAGACTTGATCTCGAAATGCAGTGTGGGGCTTCCAAGAGTTCTACTGCATAAGCTAGCCACCACTTGCCAACAACCATTTTTTAAAAAATTGATTTTAGCAAAAGGAGTATGTGAGAGAAAATTGAGTTTTAGCAACTTAACTTTTAGCTAATGGGAACAAAAATTAATTATAGCAACTTTTCTAAAACTCAACTTTTATGGAATTTCCATTTTTGCAAATAGGAAACGACCTATTGATTTACCTACAATATTTTGAGGGATTACCCGGTAAAAGGGGACATTATGCATGACGATGGTTGTGACTTTGCAATGAGCCTCTTTTACAAAAACAATGACCTCTAATCTAGAGCTAAGTCACGTCATTCGTGTGTGTGCGAGGAAGCGAGTGCCAAAACGTCAGTTTTTTTTTTAATAAATTGAAAGAGAGCGTGTCTGATCGTCTTCTTTATGTATTCAAATTTATATAATTCATGCATACATTTCTTGAAAACTACACTATCTGTAATAAAATTTCATGCTTGTTATAAAAAAAATAAAAAAAAAAAGGACAAACAATATATTTATAATTTATGTACTGATTCATAAAAATATTGAACAACCAGTGATTTTTTAACTTGTCCAAATACAACGTTTACAAACCCTCGAGATAATTATGAATATAATTTGCAATTTTTTTTCTTGCTGGTGCTTATTTATACTAGTAGTAGAGGATGTTTTGGCTTTGGATTGACAATCCTTTTGGGATAATCGATCAATATGTATATTTTGGCCATAATTTAAAAACGCAAAATTTATAATAAAAAAAAAAAAAAAAGACAAGGCAAAATCTGATTCAGCCCTCTGGGTGAGGTTCATGGTATTAAACTTTTGTACGTTTTTTAAGAGGGAGAGTGACGAGTGAATTGTTTAAAGGTTGTATGTCAAAATTACAGAAATAATCCATCACTCACACCAAATAACTAAGATTTCCTAAAAGCATCTCCAACAATCAAATTGATGATTTTTATTAAAAAGGTGATTTTGAATTAAGCCACTATTCACTTTAACTCCAACACAATTTTTCATTTTTCCCTCTATTTTCCTCTGAAGTTTTCTCTCCAACTTCCCCTCCCAATATTCCCACCAAAAGTCCCTCCCAAAACCCACAGACCAAAAAATTCCCACCAAAGCTTCATGTTACATTTATGTCCAAAAACCCAACACCCCACATGCAGATCCATTTTCAATTCCACAATGAGCGATCATTTTCTATATTGAATTGAATAGACGTTGTATTCACAGAGCGGGAGGTGGTGCAATGAATCAATCTTGGTGGTTGCAAGAAAAATTCAAATTTTATGTTACAATTTTTTTTTTGTTTTTAATATATTGGATATTGGTCTCATTTTAAAGGTACTTTTAATATCTTTTTGGGTTAATTTCACTAACCTCCCCTGAGGTTTGCATTATTAATGTCACTGACCTCCCCTCAGTTTTCTGATATTCCACTGCCCTCCCTTACTGTACAAAATACATGTCAGATTCCCCCCTTGCCGTTAAAAACGCCTAACGGCGTTAACTTTGATGGCGCATTGACGTTAATGCCCTTAAACTTAAACTTTACTTTATTCTTTCTTTTTTGAGTGCATATTACATAAAACTTTTGAAAGGAGTGAAAAAATAACTTAATTATTTACTTTTTTCTTGGAACTTTTTTTTCTTTAACTCAAAACTAGTTTTTTTTTTTTTTTTTTTTTTAGTTCCCATAAGATATACTTCAACATTTTGATAATAAAAATAAAATTATCAATAATCACCTAAGCCCACTGCCTGCATTTTTTTTTTACTTTTTTTCGGTTCCTTTTTCTTTTTTCAGATATAAAGCTAACTAGACTCTTTTTTCTTCTCTTCTTTTTTACATGATTTACTTAACCATGCTCTCTCTCTTTTTTCTTTTTCTTTTTTTATTAGAGTTAATAATGGTCTAAAATATTTGTGCACACTCCTAAAAGGGTGTGCACACCCTTGAGAAATATTTGTTTCTCCTAAAAGGGTGTGCATATTTGTTTCTCTTTTTTTTTTTTTTTTTTTTTACACCAATTCAAGGATCCCATTGAGAAAAATAATAGTGTAATTTTTTCCCCCAAAAAAAGACTCATAAATACATTACTTTGATAGGTTTTTTTTTGTGCAAAATGTTTGTTTCTCCTAAAAGGGTGTGCATATTTATTTTAAACCATTATTAACTCTAATAAAAAAAGAAAAAGAAAAAAGAGAGAGAGCATGGTTAAATAAATCATGTAAAAAAGAAGAGAAGAAAAAAGAGTCTAGTTAGCTTTATATCTGAAAAAAGAAAAAGGAACCGAAAAAAAGTAAAAAAAAAAAATGCAGGCAGTGGGCTTAGGTGATTATTGATAATTTTATTTTTATTATCAAGATGTTACAGTATATCTTATGGGAACTTAAAAAAAAAACTAGTTTTGAGTTAAAGAAAAAAAAGTTCCAAGAAAAAAGTAAATAATTAAGTTATTTTTTCACTCCTTTCAAATTTTTTATGTAATATGAACTCAAATAAGAAAGAATAAAGTAAAGTTTAAGTTTAAGGGCATTAACGTCAATGCGCCATCAAAGTTAACGCCGTTAGGCGTTTTTAACGGCAAGGGGGGAATCTGACATTTATTTTGTAAAGCAAGGGAGGGCAGTGAAATATCAGAAAACTGAGGGGAGGTCAGTGACATTAATGCAAACCTCAGGGGAGGTTAGTGAAATTAACCCTATCTTTTTATTGACATTTTTATAAAAATATGATCAAGAATATAAAAGATAAACACATTTTAGATAAAATGAATAGTGCAAAACCCATTTGAAGGATGTTCTTCATTTTTGAATTGTGGTTCTTCATATATGTAAAAACAAAATTGATTCTCCAAATGGAGGAAAATGAAGCTTGGTTGGAGCCCTTTCATTATTCAAAATGAAGAAATGAAGGTATGATTAGAGATGCTCTAAACACTCTATGGCGCAGGCAGAAAAGTTTTTTTCTCTCTCCCTCTTACTTTAATTTTCCTTTTCCTTCCCTCCTTTTTCTCTTACTTTACTTTTTTCCCTCTCCCCCTTTCTTTACTCTTTCCTTCTCCTGCCCTTTTTTTTCTTCTTACTTTACACATTTCTGCTCAGTCAAAATAATAATAATAATAAAGTAAGAAAGACTTCATGCTTAAGGTTTGTTTCATGGGTCTTCAACACAATGGGTGTCATCCACCGTTGATTTTCTACCGAAACATTTGTCGGAATCAAAATTCTTGACAATGAACCGTATTTTTTTACCGGTAAGAGTATATTTTGACCAGCGAAGATCAACGATTTCCTTACTCATTACACACCTATAGTGAGTCATTACACACCTATAGTGAGAATGCTCACCACAGAGCCCTGGATTCGATTAAAAATCTATGAGCTGGTGCTTGCAAAACAAGAGCATAAATAGTAGTAATTGTAAATTGGTCATTTTAAAAGTAAAAAAGAGACAACACATCTGCCAAGATAAAAGGGAGTCCATAGGTACCGAGGTTATAGTCTGAACGGAATCCTCTACTTTCCTTGTTACTCCATATTCCAAACAGAGAGACAGAAATCCCTTGGGGAAGGCAGAGAACATGGAAGAGAAATCATGCCATCCCGTTCCCAATGACGATGGCAACTTTGGTACACTCTCTCTCTCTCTCTCTCTCTCTCTCTACGTCTATATCCATGCGTATTATATGTATAATTGCATGAGTACACTGTATGACTGAACATGCGACTCTCAGTGGGTTTAGCAAGGGTTCTGCCGTGGAAACTAGAACACCTCTGTTTTTTTCCCTTTGCTTGTTCAGTTCCATTTGTGTATTTGACAAAGGCTATTAAGGTATTGAACTATCATCTCACCTCGCATGAATACATCCGTTAGGTTTTTCTACTTGTGTGTTTGGTTTTGGCTAAGTACTTATCATTGATCAGCAATTAGTGCTGTCAAAAAACATTCTTTGACCGGTACGAGTGTATGAATACACTCTTACCGGTCAAAGAATAGTTTTAGTGACAGCCCATAGAAGGATCCAATGCTTTATCAGCCAATCTTGTTACTTCAGTTAATAGTAATAGTAAACATCGGTCATCGCTCATGTTCAATTTGACATGTTGGATTCACATCCCATACTCTGATCAAATTTTTCACGTCCTGATATGATTACTTCATACATTTGGAAGAATCGGTGCAACACGGGGCTGAATGATGCTATAATAACAGATTAGATGTTTCGTGTTAGTCTAACGTTTGGTATCTTTACCATTCTCTCCAGAAGTAGCAAGATCATTCAGAGACGTACGACCAGCTCATTACACGCTGAAGATCGAGTCCTTCTCCCTACTCTCCCAGATATTGGAAGATGCTGAAGTGCAGAACTACGAATCAGACATCTTCGAAGCCGGTGGCTTCAAATGGTTGAGCTGATGAACTCTTTTTATATGCTGTTGTCTTTGTTGTCATCTCGTTAGGGCATACACACTGACTATTAGTAGGTTTTCGTTTTGAAGGAAATTGTCTCTCTACCCACGCGGTGATAAAGAAAGAAACGGGGAAGGATACATCTCTTTGTACTTGGTAATAGCAGAGACAAATAGTTTACCTCTCGGTTGGGAGGTTAACGTAGACTTCAAATTGTTTGTGTTTGATCAGATACGCAGCCAGTTCATGACAATTCAAGGTAGTCTCAATTGTTAGTATTATAATTTCTCCTTTCTACATGAGTAATGTTTCTAAGTTTTCAACCTTGTGCATATTAGTTGCACTCTGCAGACCTGATATACCAATAATCGAACGGGAAGGTGAGGCGCTTTGATAGGATGAAAACCGAATGGGGCTTTTCCCAGTTAGTCCCACTCAGTAGCTTCAACGACGTTGCTAATGGATACCTCATCCAAGACATGTGCGTGTTTGGAGCAGAAGTTTCTGTGGTAAATGATACCGGCAGAGGAGAATGTCTTACCTTATTGAAGGGAGATGGCACTACTCACACTTGGAAGATTGAAAAATTTTCATCTCTAGGTGACAAAATTCATTACTCTAAGGTCTTCACTGTTGATGAACGGAAGTGGTACTCAAACGTCAATTTCCCTTTTCTTACCTACATCTTGCAAATTATTGATCTGACAATCAACTGTAGTTAATTTGTGGTTTCCTCGAACAAATCCAGGAAGTTAGAGCTCTATCCGAAAGGCTCTTCAGAGGCAAAGGACAAATACATGTCTCTTTTTCTCGAGTTACATGATGAGAATACCTTTCCTCCTGACCGGCAAACATATGCCAAACACACACTGCGTATAGTGAACCAGAAATGCGGCCAGCATGTGGAATTCACTGGTAATGTTATACTTTGCACTGCAAACCATATTAGATCTTCGACATTTTTTTTTCCCTTTTAAGCACAAAATAAGTAGATTGAGACTACAACCAGAAGTTTGCGATCTCATTTGACCAAAAAACCTACATCCCGGGGATTCAATTTGTTTTTTTGGAGATTTATGATCAGAAGAGCTTTCTAATTACATATAATCTTGGTAATTCGAAAACAATTGCCTGGTTATTCTCTTGCAGGAACCTCGTGTTTCAGGGATTCAACTCCTTGGGGTTGGTGCAACTTCTTGCCATTGACCGATCTTTGTGATGCTTCCAAGGGCTTCCTTGTGAACAATACCATAATTTTTCAAGCTGAAGTTAAAGTGTTATCCACAGTGAAGAATTTCTGAGGGTACAGCACGTACCTAAGCTTTTTATTTCACCAATAAGAAAATATGTTGAGCAATGCTAGGAACACAACTTTAGAAGTCATTGGATGCACATAGGCCACATGCATCGATCAGCTCTGGACATAGTTGTGTTCTAAAGTTGTGTTTTAGTCACCTTTCAATGGCTCCCTTAATTATGCGGGACTTCATATTATGCATAAATTTACTTTTTGGTTATTTCATTCGAAAGTGAAGGTCCAAATAGCAACCCAAGAGGGGGGTGAATTGGGTTCACAATAAAAACGCGAAATTAAAAACTTAAACCTGAATGCAAAACACACTCAATAATAGAAGTTGCAATTGAAAGCAATTTCAAACAAAATTTAATAGATTAAGCGAGCTCAATTAGTTCAAATTTGCAGCAGAAAATTAACGGAGTTCTAAGTTCTATATTAGAGGATAATATGCGAAATACTCTACTGTGAAGCTCAAAGATATATCAAGTTACTCATGCAATTTCGACAAGCAAAACACAAAATAAAGAGTAAGGGAGAGAGAAATCAAACACGAAAATTTTATAGTGGTTCGGTCCGCAACTTCATGGCCTACTCCACTCCCCAAGTGTTCTACTCGGGAATTGCTGCATTATCTCCAATAGTAATTACAACCTTCTAGCTTCACGGGTGCTAGAAAACCTTTACAATCGAGTGATTACTCCGAATTGACTCCCAACTAGCTATGAATCCGGCGCTAGTAAAACCTAACCCAAATGATTTTTTTTTTTACCCAAAAATCACTCACAAAAAGGGTAAACAGTTTCAGCGAACAAAGTGGGTATTTTCCCTTTTACAATCAAGCTTCAAGATAACACTCAAACTTGTATAATATTTTCAAGATGAAGAACTGAGATGATGGATGGCAGATTTTCAAAAGAGAGTTCACTGGTATTTCTTCAAAAGGGGTCGTGCATCTCTTTTTCTTTTTTTTTTTTTTCTATTTATTCTTGAACACCCAAAATGGAACGTTGGAATTTTCAGCCGTTGGGGATTGATCTTTCAGCAGCTGAATTTGAAAGCTTTCCATCTTGTTCCTTGATTTATTTCCAATATAGCTCCTTTGACAATTAGACCGTATACTCTTCTTCCTTGACGGGATTTCTAGCCGTTTGAAGTTTGAGTCAAGATTGGTCCTCAATGTTGCTCCTTTCCATACTTGACTATTGGAGATAGAGGGTTGAAGAGATGTACCTTGCAATTACATCTTCAATTTTACCCAGCAAATCTTCTTTCCTTTTTTTCTTCAAAGCTTGATTCCATGAATCGAAGAAATTGATCAGCGGTGTCTTCGGAGGAATTCATCAGTCGTGCTTTTAGACCAAAACCCCAGATGTATCTTGTCCTCTTAAGAAAATTGCTCATACACCCTTGGACTTTGAGTGAATTACTCTTATATCCTTTCAAAATCAATTAACAACTAAATTAGCCTAATAAAAGTATATTATTCCAATGAAACTCAATTGACTAATTTAATTAAAACAAAGGTGTGTTTGTTATCATCAAAATCTGAAACCTTTTGGGCTATCAATCTCTTTTAGGATCAAGCGCTTACCATCTCACCAAAACCCGCAGGTATTAGTGAAGGCGCAACTTTATTTCCTTATTTCTTATCGCGCCCAAGCGCCAACGGGTCAACTGAGACTTGGCCCACCCGGCCTCCGCCCCGGCAGGATGCTGGACTTGGCCCACTTGGCCTCCGCCCAACAATCCCCCCTCCGGCACCTGCCCGCAAGCAGCATGCTATCCAGGAGAGTTGAACCCTTGACCTTGGCTCTGATACCACTTTTAGGATCAAGCGCTTACCATCTCACCAAAACCCGCAGGTATTAGTGAAGGCGCAACTTTATTTCCTTATTTCTTATCGCGCCCAAGCGCCAAAGGGTCAACTGAGACTTGGCCCACCCGGCCTCCGCCCCGGCAGGATGCTGGACTTGGCTCACTTGGCCTCCGCCCAACAGAAAGCCTTGTCTACAGCCGTTGGATGCATGTAGGCCACGTGCATCAATTGGCTCTAGACACAGTTGTGTTCCTTGACTTTTTTAAAGAAGTTAGCATCCATGTCTTGCTAATCTGCTAGTATCCTTTCGTGCACCAACTTATGAGCTAAGATCTTCTACACAATGTGGGACTTCACATTATGCATGAATTTACTGTTCGGTTATTTCTTTCGCAAGCCATGTTAGACAGGCTCCCTCTTAGAACTTATCTCCCTATGGTTAGAGGTCCTGATCCGACTAACCAGTCTAATCCTTCTCCCCTCTTCGCCCACTCTCCAGAATCCTTGGAATATCTCCTCTATTGTTGCGTTTGCTTTTGTTTTTGTTTTTGTCAGATCCATCTAAGAGTAAAAACTCTGGGTTGGGGACTCGCTGGATATTAAACACTCGCTTGAAACAGCCATCATTTGAAATTCTGAATTCTGATACTCGAATTCTAGCATTCTCTGGTATAGTATTTGAAAAAATCGCAAGTCATAACCGTAATGTTCTTATTTTTTATTCTTCCCCTAGTCCTCCCCAGGTTCTTCTCAAGCCCTTCGTCTCTCTCACTCTGTCAAACCGGCAAACAATGATTTTCAACTGCCTGTTCTGAACAAGAAGATTATTATTCCTGCTACTTTTCTTGTATTATTTGTCTAGTTTTCTAGTGCTTCATTGTCATGCTTTTCGCACGTGGGAGGGAGGGATTGTGCTTATAGTTGCTACATCTGGTTTCACTTCTGCTTGTTCCGCCTCCTACTCCAATTCCTAAGTTGCACGAATCTTTGTTCATATTCCGAAGCCACATACACTTGTACTAACTCAACTCTAAATTCTTATTTGAGCAGGTGGCAGATAGTAGAGATTCAAGGTTTTCAACAGCTACATTTTGCTCTGATTCGGCCTGAATGAACAAAAGATGAAGCCGGTTTTTCTGGTTCTAGAGGACCCTGCTGGTTTTTCGCTTGTTTTGAATATAGTTTCCTCCCTTTTCAGTACTTTTTTTTTTTTTTTTGAAATCTCAAATCGGTTGGTGTTGCTGCATTAGGCTTCTAACGGTGATTTTGATATCTATGTAAATCATGCTTCTGTGAATCAATGGAGTTCTTTCGGGTTTCTTCTTTTCGGTCGATTCGCGCTTCTGGTTTGGCCGAATTAGATCACTTTGGTAGCCAAGAAGCACTCGAAAGCCGCTATGCAAGACCAAACGGTGAATTAACTTTTCATGAATTATGGTGCTAAAGCATTTTGCTTTTGTGGTACCAGAATACAGGCCTTACAATGAATGAGGATTGGGGTGAGTGTGGCTTAAATTAATGTGTCTTCAAGATGGTCGTAGTAGTATTATTCTGGTGATTTTATTGTTTCTTTTTTCGCCAAAAACTTTGGAATCAATCATTCATCTCGACAAGATGAATCCGAAAAGTACAATAATAAGCACAGCAGTTGAAAAAAGTTCAAGTACAGCAACGCTAGGGACAATAAATATAAGTCAAGGTGCATGCAAGTTAGCCTTTTTTTTTTTGGATAACCGGATGTCCGGTCCAGTTTGCGCGAACCTCGGCTAATTTCGGGAGCTTGGAGGTAATGACCTGTCATAACCTCCATAACCCCCAAGTGAGCGCAAGCTAGCCTTGACATCTGGTTATAGAAAGAAGAAGAAAAAAAAGGTAAGCTCTTTCATAGTACTTTCTTTTGTCTTTAGGGAACTTTTTTTTTTTTTTTTTTGCTTTCGGCCTTAATTTTTTTACTTAATCAAATTAAATTCCTCCCATCTAGGCAAATGAGTAATCTACAAAATTTGATCTAAATCAAACAAAAATTCATAAAGACAAACAAAATACCGTAACTTAATTTAGCCAAATGGACAAACAAAATTCATAGCCCAAGTGATTTGGGTACTTTTTCCAAGTTAAATTGTGTTAAAATTCTCTCCACAACCCAATCAAAGTTAGCAACGACGTCGAATCAGGCCGCCCCTTGCCTTGAAAGAATTCACACGCGTCCCCAGCTTGCCCAATGTAAGGGAAGATCTGCCGCTTACTATGCCAAGTAAACATCCGACCCTGTATCAACCAGGGTAGATGAACTCGCATTCTAGACTCAAGTGATTTGGGTACTTTTTCAAAGTGGGTTCAAATTCACACCCCCAGGGGTTGCCTGTGGTTAGGGCGAGTGCTAGGCTTTAGGATAGTCCTCAAGGTCTAGGGTTCAATTCCCCACCAGGTAAGTATCCTTGCAGTAAGTGGTGGGCCGTGACTGGTGTGGCCGCACTAGTTCCCCCGGAGGTTGGGTCACGTAGATGGGTCCATTAGTGGCCTAACTGTGGAGCTGTTCTTTCATCATCAAAAAAAAAAAATGTTTTCAAATTCCCTCCCCTTGCCCGGATTGTAGTTTATCAAATTGGTAATGTTCTTTCATGTACTCTAATTTGAAAACAACCAAGGGAGATGTCATTGTGGTAAGTGGAAATGGGTTGAGATAAGGCTCTACTCTATGGTCATAAATGATTTTTCCATGACATGCTCAATAACTGGGGAAAAAAAACCTAAGGCTTGTTAAAAATTTGAGTTGTCATTGGAGAGCACTGTTCGAATTTTACCGGATGTCCCCGAAAGGGACAGTGATTTTGGAATGTAAAATGTAAGAAAATGTGCTTTTGTAATGTGGAAGGCTCTGCTACATTGTCTTTTTTCCATCACACAAATCCTTGTTCAAACCTAGCACAGCTTGAGAGACTGATGAGAGCAGGCAGAAAGTCAGGGGGTCTAAAGCAAATATTAACAACGGGGCCCCTTTTGTGAGGTACCGAAGTAGGAAGAGCCCCGAATATTTGTAAATTTTCGGGGGTCTAAAGGGGTAGCACTTCAAGCTTTAGCTCATTGCCGGCTATGAGAGCATTGAACGAAAAGAAAATGATAAATTCTCCAGTCAAAAGTGTCATGAACCTGTGATTAGGACACCGAATGGACATCATAACTTGATGAACCTGTGATTAGGACACCGAATGGACATCATAACTTGAAGCTACTTAAATATACTATCCTGTAGATGTACAAAGCTATGTGAGTCACTGCACAAAATTATCCTCCACCGGTTTACCATATGCTACCGTAACTTGCAATAAAAACTGAAAATTTACTACTACCAGATTTCACAAAAAACAAGCCAAACAGCTTCATTGTCCAATCTACTACTAGATTCCACGAACTTCATTGTCCATTCAGACTGTCTATAGCTAAATCAGTCATTATTCACATGCATCGCCACTCTAGAATCAAAGATGACAAAGAGCTATTTACCAATTATTGTTAATGATAAGCATCTAAACAAGCCAAACAGCTTGAGAGATACAAAAGCTACCGTAGCGTTCTTTTCGTAGATTGGGACCTTTCGAAAACCTTCACGAAGACACAAAATATATCTCGTGTAGGCAGCTCGCACCATTATTTGGTACGCTTTCATTACACAAAAAGGTGAACAACAGATTACCTACTCGATGAAGGTTTCACTATCCTCCCGAGCAGTAGCATGAAGATCTGGTAGATCAGCGCTTTCTGAAAACTTTATCCATCTCTTTCTCTTGACATGCTTGATACAAGGCTGCATCACAAGCCCAATCACAACAGCAGCAAGACTGACACCCATCACTTTGAGCGAAGAAAGAGCCAAAACAACTAAAATCAGTACGGTAGGAGGAACACACATCACAACCGATCCCACTGTTCCCAAAGGTATCTTGTAAGGCCGAGATGCAGCCGGGTGTTTCATTCTGAGCACTATAAATGCTATGAACTCTAAAATCATTCCAAAACAATACAGAATGTTTTCTGCAGCCACTATCTCTTGAAAGCTCATCCACGAAAGCATAATCACTCCAGAAGCTGAAAACAAGATGCCAACAAGAGGAGTTCCGTGACGTGATCTCGTGGCGAAAATTTCTGGAAGCATCCCTCTTTCTGCCATACCAAGAAGTTGAAAAGAATCGCTGCTCATTTCTGTCACAAACATGCCCATATTAGACATTGCAGCAGCCGCTTGGATCCAAATACTCAACCACACTCCACCAACCATCTTAGCAATATCTGAGAAGTACCCATCAGTCCACAACTCACGGTTGACTGGTATAGCTCCTGTGCCAATGAGCAGAGGAAAGAAATACCCACAAACAACTAGGATCAAAGCATAAAATAAGGCCTTTGGTAGAGTCTTCTTCGGATTATCCACCTCTCCGGCAAGCGTACTGATTGAATCCCAATAATTCAAATTCCAAAACAGAGTGTTTAGATACAAATTCCAGTCGACACTCTGTAAATCTACCATTAACCATCTTGAAGGCCTTATTTCTGGGATTGCAATAAGTCCCATGACTACGAATGGCAGGAGTGAGAGAACACCCAACAGAACAGCAACCCACCCAACAATGGTTAAACCCCTGTAATTCATGTAAGTGAGGAGAGCAGTCAAAACCAATATTGCAGCAACCCTTGGTAAACCACCACCTACTTCTGGAATCGCAGATTTCAAATAGTCGAGAAACAAAACCGGGTAGAGAGCATTATCGATTACCCCACTTAGCCATTTCATCCAACCCTGCTGAAATCCCCAATAGTCACCCAACGCGGATGAAACCCAAACCACATAGCCACCATCTTCTGGGAACATCGTACCCATTTCAGCAGTTATTAGGGCTTCGGGTATGCTCCATATGAAGGGGAATACCAAGAACCCAGCTAGGGCTAGAAGGGGCCCAGCTGCCTGCACACTGTCCTCAACTCCAAATGGCCCCCCTGAGACCTCATAGAAGATGAGAAAAATAAGGGGCAAGACTGAGACTTTCCTGGCATTACCATTTACCATTGGAGAGGTTACTTCATTAATCCCTACATAGGATGCACCATTGTATTCTCCCATAGCAATCCCAGTTTGCCTATTAGCTATATTCCTGAATTTCTGCAAATCAAAGTCGAATTCATCACGTAGTAAATATTAGGTCCTTTTCCACTTCAAAATAAATAAATGAAAACAACTGAAGAAGGCCAGAAGGGTCGCTAGATGCAAATAATGCCAGGCAAAATTAACACATTTCAAATCATTTTGATACACTTCTGTTAGATTCCAACACAGTTTTTACATGTTAACCACCACCCAATGGACGCGGTTAGCAGTGTCAATTGACACATTAATAATCATGTAATGCCATCATGAGATTGTCGAAAACTAAAAAGTATGTCAAATCAAACAAGGGATTGATCTATATTGAACCCGAGTGATCTTGTGATAAAAAACAAACCCTGGGTTATAGCTTTCGCTGCTTGTAGACAAACAAATTACTCATAAACTTCTGAGTACATCTCTTGAGATTTGATTAATTGAACAAGGTGGGAAAATCGGTCAAATGGAAATAGTGATAAATAATGAAAAACCATCGAGAGAGAGCGGTGAGGAATAGACAAACAAACCATGAACGAAACGCAGCTCTATCTGGGCTTCGGTGTGCATCTCCCGTCATAGCAGAACCAAACCCGAAAGGAAATTAGACAATCTTCAGCTCCAACCCGACCTATATATACATGGGTATGTGTAGAGAGAGAGAGAGAGAGAGAAGGGAAAGTGGACGGAATTGGAATTAGAGGAATCGGTGAGGGAGGGAGGGAGGGAGGGAGACTTGTCAAGATCTGTACTCCACAGGAGGAGTAAAAGACAATCTTTGCAGTAACTGTCAGTTTGCCAATTTGCAAACCAGATCATACCAAATAGCTTATTTACATTTTTAGTCTCTAAATTATTAGCAAGTGGCTAATTTCGTCACCAATTTAAATATTTGTTTAATTTCATCCCTGATGTTTAAAATGTGTCTCAATTTGGTCCCCTTCCCTAATGCCATCCGTCTAGTCCGTCAAAATGGAGGGCATAAGTGGTATTTACTTCAACAATTTGGTAAATAATCTTCTTCTTCTTCTTCTTGAGCTACCGGTAACAAATTAAATTACTAATAGAGATCTTTAATTCGATACAAAAAATTTTGAAAATTTTTGTTCCGAAAAATGCACGCTTTTTTTAGGTTTTTATGTTTTACCGCATAGTGCCGTAAATATCTTTAAAAAAATAATGATCTAAAAAAATCTAATTAATTAACTAGTGCTAATATCTAAAAATTAAAAAATCTAATTAATTAATAAAAAAATTTAACTAGTGCTAGATTAAAAAAAATGTTTTTATCCGGAACATTAATTAATATATTATAAATTAATGTTTATAATAAAAATATATAAAAAATTAGTTAATTAATTATTGAATTTTATCTAACTACAAATAATGCATAATTAATATGGGTATGCGCAGTGGCAAATAAGTCTTTTGACAGTTTTTTACTTCATCCCCCACAATTAATCCCCCTTCTTACAAAATCATTCAAAGTAAGTATTAATTTATCTACCCTTCATAAATATCATCATTGTGAACCCACCCTTCATATCTAATACCCCATATTATTTCGTCCACATTCCATACTAATCTGGCATCCAATTGGGCCCTACTTTTTTATATCCCTTCACTCTTTTATTCAC
The DNA here is from genome assembly GCA_020921065.1 of Vaccinium darrowii. Classification (NCBI taxonomy): domain Eukaryota; kingdom Viridiplantae; phylum Streptophyta; class Magnoliopsida; order Ericales; family Ericaceae; genus Vaccinium; species Vaccinium darrowii. Next base: position 4,339,682 of record CM037152.1, on the reverse strand, counting down.
CTAAAACTAATTCCGCATTCAATCTAGCCGTACAATTAATTGGCTGGGTTTAATTGGGTTTTCCATTTTGCACAAAAAAATATAAACTTGTGGAGGTTTAAAGACTGAACAAAATTATGTAGAGCATGTACAACAACAGCTAGCCAATTTAAATAGTCAACAGTCCACATTGATAATTTAGCCAAGTCGTTTTGCTTTTCGAAACTTCAACAAATACTCTGTTAGTCTGTTTCTACCTATCATGTTGTTCAAACCCCATTTTGCCATGTCACTCCGGATTAATTAAAAAGACTCACAATTCGAAGTCTGATGAACAGAGATGCATAAAAATAAATTTGGCACCTCAGTTGCAATGATCAACGGGTCGATCATTACAAGAGACAATTTTGGATATGCATCGGCGACCTCACCATAATAATGTATGCGCCACTACATAAAAAATGACATATCCTAAGACTCAATCGGACAAGATCGACCATCCCAACAGTCTAAAATGTACCCGGAATAAAGACATTGCATGCAGAGAAGATCATCACATTGATGCACCGAACATCGGGAGACAAAAAATTCTTGAAATGAGGACCAAGTGATAACCTGGCTGGCAGCCGACTTATTCATTGCTTCTGTTGGCCCACGGCTGTTGGGACTTGGGGGGAAGATGCTCTACAAAAAGGGCCAAAGGTCCTCCAGCAAGGAGGAAGAGAAAAAAGGGTGGGCCAGCAAAGGAAAAAGAACAAAAAAAGGAAGAAAAGGGAAGAAAGGAAGGAATTCTCCATAGGAGACTTATTTTTTTGGCAACCTTCAAAGAGAGGAGAGATTGTCTTATGACCAGTTTTCCAAAAGATTTTAGCACTCAGGTGCTAAAATCTTGATATTTCAAATCAAAAAATGAAGTGGTTTCGTGTATCGTTTTTTGATTTTTTTCGCACCAAATTAAAGTACACTGGGTACTAAAATCTTTTAAAAAACTGGGCCTTAGAGCATCCCAACGGAATAATCAAAACATTTAAATAACCGAAATTAGCAATGTTTGTCCAAAATTTGGCTCACATTGGCATAATCAAAGTTAACAACCTTGTAGCCAATAACCAAATTTTGGCATTTGGATAATCAAAAGTAGCAACATTTTCTCAATAATCAAAACTCAATAACCAAATTTTGGGGACCACACCCTATTTATAAGTCTTTTTTGGTAAAATGAATTCAAAAGTAATAACATCCTCTCTCCATTTTTCAAATACTTACTTCATAACTCAATTTTTTGCACTTTCTCTAAAATATTTGAAATTATCAACAATAAAAAAAAATTTGAAAATATGTTCAAGATTGGTCTCATTTTAAAGGCATTGTGAATATCTTTTAAATAGTAATAGTATTATAAAAAAGTATATGTACAAATTTAAAGTTGTGCCCATTTTATGAATAAAAATAGAGTGAGTAGTACTTTTTTTTTATTATGGACACAAAATACCATTGTAATACTCCACATTGTTAATTTTATAAATGTCTTGTATGGATAATTATAGTCTAATGTGACAACTTTTAATTATTCAATTTTGGTTATGCCACTAGTGATGCTCTTAGAAAAAACAAAGGGCAATTGTCTCCCAAGAGTAGAAGTTCGGTTCAAGTACAAAAGTTTTGAAAAAAATCATTTTCGACGTGAATTTTGGGTCTATGTTTCTTTCAAATGCAAAGGTCGGCCTCATTTTAGATTCTCTTTTAAATGACGTGCTCCGGTCTATTTCAAAAATAAATTTTTTTTTTTTTGGTTTCTAGTTTAATTAGGAATCTCAGTTTACAAAAAAAATTATTCTTTTGTGGTTTTTGTTTGTTCCACTTCTGGTGACGAAAGGGATCTTTGAAAGCCTACAAATTTCAAAGGAAGAAGTCAGTCTGGTTTAGAAAGATTTTGTGCACTTAAAAAGTTTAAGCATAACTCGCAATAGCTAATTTACTACTGGAGTATTTCGATTTATGGTTTTATTGGGCAAAAAGTTGTCTATTTGATTTGTGATATATAAGCAAGGTAATGCAAAACCCAACTTTCAATATAATTTATGTGTTGTTCATTTCAATTTATACAAAATAAAAAAAATTAAATAATCTTCTCACGATAATAATGTCAGCATTTTGCTATGAAAGCAAGATGGTGCGGCAGTTGTCTCTTTAGATAGGCCCCACTTGTCCAGCATTCTTCAAATTTCTGACATTATTATTTTTAACATTGTAATAGTGTTAGTACTTTGATATGAAAGCAGGATTCGCGTGTATAATCCGCCGGGACGTAGTTTCTCATTAGAAAGGCGTCTGCCTGCCCACCATTCTTCAAAGTCCCAACATTGTTATCTTTAATATAAACACATCTTTTGTTATTTTTGTATCATTCATTTATTATTGTACATATTTTGTCCTCTGCTGTGGTCTTATTCATTTCAATATTATTCTCTTTGTCTGATCCAAGATGTGAATATCCCCTTTTCTAATTCGAAATCTATTTGCATTGAATTGAGGATACCAACGCCGTTGAATTAAGTACAATGTCGTCGGTATCAAAAATGAAATTTGTACATATGTGCATGTTTCATTTATCCAATTCAATGCAAATCAATTTTAATTTTACCATATTCTTGATTTAGTTATCCGAAGTCCATTTGCAATGAATTGAGGATACCGACGCCATCGAAATTTAGTGCACCGTCGTCGGTATAAAAAATGAGACTTGTACTTATGTTCATGTCCCATTTAACCAATTCAATGCAAATCAATTTCAGCATGTATGGTTGAATTGAAGGTATACATGACAAAAGTAGGCTCTGTCATCTTGCCTTTTATACCCTCGAATTCACCTATCATTGTAAATACCGTTCACTTTAGTTGTTTATTTCCCCGGCCAGGGATAATTTTGAAAAGGGTTAATTTCAGAAAATAAGTACCAAAAGGGCGATGTAGGGTGCCTAACACCTTCCCTACTAGTAACAGTAAATCCCCGGACCCATCTCTGATTTCGCAGACCAAAAACTCAAACGGAGTCATTTTTAATTGAAAAATAATTTCCTAAAGATGCTTTCATCAGAAAATATCTTTAGGGGTGACTAAACACACACAAACTCTATGTTAAGTGGCGACTCTAATTTTCAATAAAAAGTCACAGCTGTCAAACTCACTTTTCATAATATCGTCGCACTAAGTCAAAATCTTTTCTCACGCCTCATTGAGAAAATTTCGGGGCATGACACATGTATGTATACTTTTTTCTTTCATTTCCTATTTCCTTTTTCTATTTTGTAGTTTTGCTTTTAAGGGAGAGTACTACTACTCCAACCATCCCAATTTGATAGTCCACCTATGAAACTACATGCAATTTCAAACTAAAAAATAATGTACTTATAAAAATAAATTATTTATCAATATAGATCTTGTTTGATAAATCTCATTGAAAACTTTAATACGGTGCAAACAAAAATTAAAAAATTATTTGACGAATACATCATCTTTTAGTTTGAAAATTGCACGTAGTTTCGTACTAGACTATCCAACTGGAACAAAAGGACCATATTTTAGTTTTCCTTGTAGAGAAGAGAAAACGATAGAAGATAAAAATATGAAATATGATATGAATGGTGAATAACTCCAAAATGTTCAGGGAAGAAAAATGAATGGTTAGATTAACAATTATGTGATTTTAAATCATTCATTTTTATTCCTGAACATTTTTTTAAAAAAACATTTCCTAAATCCTAACATTTTGTGCTTTGAAAAGTTACTAGGGCAAAAATCAGAGGGAGCCCTTTGTCTACGATTCTGTACCACTTTTAACACCTTTTACCTAAAAAAACCTGTTAGAGAGCCTCTTATTTATGAATCAACACATATGACCTTTACTCTGTTTGACTCATACATATTCTGAAAAGCCTTTTCTTTATTTTTTGCTTTCAAATATCTAAAAAGAGTCTCATTGTGTTTCATAATTTGATTTTTAATGTGTTTCCTTTCCCTAGGTTCCCTTGGTCACCACTCCATTTCAATTCAACTTTCATTTATTTTTAATGTATATACTTTTCCTAGGTCTCCTTGGTCACCAAGTCTCTTGTTCACCACTCCATCTCTTCAAAAGCATTACTACTAGGATAGAATTCCCTTGGACTTAAATTGGTCCTTGAACTTCTACTACCTCCCTCATATAATTATAGGTTCAAAATTTTAATTTAGCGGTAATGAAAATATACAGAGTTTTTTTTTTATCCGATATGTAGAGTTCTAATAAAACAAAATTTCCATAAAGAAATATTGTCCAACTTAGTGATAAACGAATATTTTTGTAATTCATTACGACGACGCACGAAACTAAAACCAAAAGCAAACGAATGAAAAGTGGGGGCTCTAGGAAATTTTAATAGGATGTTAAAGAATTACATTAACTCTACCATTTTCGTTAATAGTCATATATACTTGATTTTTCATATATTAGTATGCATAATGTGACTAAATAATACAAAAAATACATAAGATGACACTATGTTCTCGGCAAATTTTATATTTTGCGCCAAGCAAAATTAAACCGACGCTTAAATATGTTAGTACTTATCATAGAAAATTGTGTGGCGAATAAATTCCCACGGATTGTTTTTGACACATGCTCTTGTTTCTGAGTATAGAGTTGATTGTTGGTTAGAGATAAGTCAAAGCATGAAATCGATACCAATAGATCTTTTGTTCTCTTTTTTAATTTTTTATAATTAACAGCGTGTTCAATGTTTTAAGCTAGTGTATTAGGTATTCAATTGTGAATTAATTGGATTAATGGGTATTCATAGGATAAGACTAAGAGTTCAAACGAAAACCAAAATAAAATTACATGTAATATTAAAAATAAAAGACTTAAATTGACTATCTGTGAGAAGATATGGAGGTGTCTATGGGCTTTAATTGAGTTGTTTATATTGGATTGATTTTTTGGGCTAGGTGTTCGGGGTTTTTTTTTTTTGGTTTGGTGTTCATATTTTTATGGTTAGCTTGCTTAAATATTTTTTTTAATTGGATGTTTTTTTAGGTGTTTAAGTAGGGCTAAACTAAAATCAAAGAAGTATAAATTGTACGATACCTAACAGCAAACCCTTGTTTCCACTTCCACGCAGGACAAGTATACACCCCTATCACTTATGGAAACATTATTTTTGTAACAATTTTTATTTACAACTATTCTTAAAAGATTTTATTTGTGCTGTCTGTTTTGCACGTTCCTATTTTAGTTTTGGTTAGATTTTATTTTATTTTATTTCTTTTTAACTAATAGTCTAGGTTTCCAAATAATGTTTTGTTTGGTCACCACACTAAGTAATTTTGTTTTAGTTAGGATTCTTATTAGTATAAATTTTAAGGATGTATGGGCATCATGGCTGCAACATTATCATCATAATCATCGTCTGTCATCTCCTTCTTCTTCTTCTTGAGAAGAAAACCAGGCTCCAAGATTTTGAAGTTTTTGCGTTGTGAGAATTTGGAATTGAGGGCGATACTTATCATACCATCATAGGAGATTGTTTTATTCTATTACGTGATCCGAAGTACGTAATTCATCTACCAAAAGATCTGATTCGATAGATAAAAATCTGATAAAAGTAATCCCAACAACCCGTTTCCGAGACGTAATTCATCCACCAAACATTCAGTTCGATAAAAGTCCCGAAGTACGTAATTCATCTACCAAAGATCCAGTTCGATAAAAGTTCGATAAAGGTATTCTGAACAACCCGTTTCCGCATTGATTGTTAACAATGTCGCCAAAGAGATTAAGGATTTCAGAAGGAGAAAAAGAGGAACGTTGCTATTCAGATCCACTCAACTCTCTGCCAGACGAACTCATCCGTCTAATCCTCTTCAAAATTACCGACCCTAAAACCCTCTTCGTATCCTCTCTCGTTTCCAAGCGAATCGCATCCACTCTCTCCCATTCCCAATCCCTTTCCCTACTACCAGGAGAAATCCTCCGTCTGATCTTCTCCAAAATTACCGACCCTAAAACCCTCCTCGCATGCTTTCTCGTTTCCAAGCGAATCGCATCCACTCTCTCCCATTCCCAATCCCTTTCCCTCCAATTCCCCACCCACCTTTCATTCCCACATCATTTTTCCCAATTTCCGTCCACAGGCTATCTCTTCCGTCGGTTGAGGAACCTCCTCCGCATATTCAACCGCGTTCGGTCTCTCCGCATCGAGCTCCCTTGCCCCTGCCGCTGTCCCGACGACACTGTTTTTAAGTGGAAGGCAAAATTTGGTATCCGATGTGTTATAGTGTGCTTCCTCGCCGCAAAATCGGTCAGCAAAATCGACACCAAAATCGATGATAAAAAAAGAAGAAGTGGAAGAGGAGGAAGAAGAAGCAGAAGAAGAACTGCTAGTGCTGACGACACGGGATGGCCATACTTTTATTCATTGAACGCAGGCGCGCCATGCTTATATGCAAGTGCAATGCATCGCCAGATGCAGCTTCTTATCTGGTGGCACCCAAATCTTGACTGTGTCGAGTTGGTGGATTCTAAGAAACACGGGAAGCTAAGTATCGGAGGGGAAGCGCTTATTAAGTTGAGGACGACTATGTTGGATTGGACGCCAAAGAATATGTCAAGCTTCATCACTCAACGTCCGGAGCTTGAAAAGATATGGTACGTGCCTAAGCTGAGACTGCCTGTGTCGGGGTTTGAGATGAAGGAGGTGGCATTAATGGTGAGTAGAGACAGAAACGGGGGCGGATGCGGGGGTGTGTGGGAGGAGTTTGAGGGCAGTAGTGATGATGCCTTGGATGGTGGCTTTGAAGATGATGAACATGGCATTTTTGGTGAAGCTATGACTCAGATTTTGACTAAGCTTCCTTTGAAGACAACTTACTCTTAGAGCTTCACCAGGACATGCTTGGTAATTTGGGGCTAACTGAATCTCATTGTTAAAAGTTGTTGCCCTTTCTTGTTTGAAATATATGTTATGTTTGGATTGAAGTGGAGAGGAGATGAGTGAAAGCATAGTGTTAGATGGCTTGATTATTTTCAATCTTGGGGTCATTTTCTAAAAAAAAAACATTAAAGCTTTTGGGACTATTGGTGATCTAACGAGATATCAAGCTTCGGTTTATGGGAGGTCTTAGGTTTTGTATTCTCTTTCTCTCCATTGGTCTCATTTTCTAACAATGTAAACTTTTAGGGCAATTAGGTGTTCTTATATCTGTCAGGTAAGTTACGATTATTTATCTCGAAGTTTTTGTGGTAATCTGTTCGCACAGCTTCTGCTTTTCATTTGTGGGGGACAAAAAGTTTGATTTTTAAGAATCTCCCTTACTCGATCTAGAATGAGAACTTAATGAGTGCCTGAACTACATGCAAGTACATCAACTTATTATTGCTGATGGACCTTTCGATAGGATTAATAGGGCAGAAGTATCTGAAGTTATGTACTAATTCGAAGTTGATTAGGAGGGATTTCAGCAAATGGTCATCTGTTGTACCATTGACAGATTAGCCCAAACTGAGTTGAACTTATTTCCTTCTTCTATATTTTGGTCATGGTGTAGCCGTATTTCTCATACTATCCATCCCTATCTGGGATAACCTCACAGTTTTAGTTGTTGAAGCAAATAGAAATCTAGGGTAAATTTTGAGTTACTAAGTGATGGCCATGTAGCTGACCTTGTTCGACAGGGAAAGGGCCTCCGTTGAAGTACGAAAGCTGAGGTGTTGAGACAATATTTTTAAGAACAAGTCACGATTCAGTATGTAGTAGTCGGTGTCCTCTCTCTGCTTTCTTGCATAAATAGTCATAGGAACATGCCATGAATAAAGCAATTGCTTCTATACACACTCTAGACGAATTAGAAAAAGATTGAGGATTTAGAAGCTGAGGTTATGGATTCTTTAAGAATATCTTGTAGAAGTTGTCCTACTTTTCAAGTGCTAAGCTAAGAAGCATAGACACCTCTAAAAAGATGGCATGTCTTGGTGGTCTCCATTGTGGCGCAACATCTCTAGGCACCTAAAACTATAAGATACATCCACGGACCTCCTACTTTTCCAAGTTTTTGTTTTTCCTCTGGCATGCTTTTGAACTTGTCCATCTCTTTAACCAAGTTAACATGGAATCCAATGATAAGCAACTACATAAATTCGTGCATATTCTCATCCTTACAGACTTGGAAAATTAGTGTCACTCTCCATACTGTTGCTATGTATAGATTCGGTATTTGCGTTGGCAGCATTAGCCGATTTTTGGCATGCAATATATAGACAAACTCTATGTTTTGCCCGTCCTCAATGTATCACTAACTTTTAGAAAGTTCCATGTCGGTGTCTTACTTCTCAGAAGCCAAGGACAACTTATTAGTTATTGTGGACCAGAGGATCAAAGGAAGACTATCTACTTCCAAACGAAATAAAGGATCCAATGATCTCATAAGAGAGGTTTTGAATCTTCAGTTTGAGTATTTCAAGAAGACATAAGTTCTGGGTAGTTATCGTTGAAGCCGTGTCTTCTCTAGCAAACTTCTGGAGGCTAATTCGACAACCATCACTTTGGCCGCTCTGCTATGTGATCTTTAGCTGTACAAGTGGTTACAGACCAATTTCCTGTCATATTTCTTTGGTTTGGAGTTCATATTAAGTCTCTAGAATACATTTTGTTGTTGATGGATCTTTAATTGGTCATTGGATAGGATATGTATCCTGTTCAATTGTATATATTGCTCAACTTGCAGGGTAATAAGCGCCCTTTTCCAGAAGGAATATCTTGTGTCGGTTGCATGTTAACGATGTCACGACTTGACTTCGTTAATTGGTGCCATTTGAACGTAGTAAGTTTGGCATAACTGTTAAAAGTTCATACATTCCCTCTTAAATCTTTTTTGTTTCGAAAATATTCTATTTCTTCATTCATAATGGCTGAATGGTGATTGGTAAAGTGATGTTTAAGGAACAATTCGGCGACATTTTCGTAGCGAAGGGTTTGTTTCAATCACATAGGGTTCCCTGCATTCTGAACTATAGAGTGCGTTTTGTAACTCGGCAAAGACTAGTCCATTAGAGATTCATACTTCGGTCGAGGACGTGATTTGAGTCATTTTTCTATTTGAATTGTGACACTAGATTACGGCGATTTCAACAGACTCAAAAGGTCCAGGATACAAAAAAAAACAAAAACAAAAACAAAATAACAAATACAAAAAAGTCGCAAATGCATTTCTACTGGAGTATAATTTTGCATTTCTACTGGAGTATAATTATAGGTGCCACAAAATTTTGGAACTTAATGCAAAAATGTTGCATGAAAATTAATTTTTTTTAATCCTTTCCGTGTAACTAAATTGGCCGAAAGCCATTTTCTCGGTTGCCTTCTCTGTCCTTTCTGTTGATGAAAACCCTAAAGCTTCAAAAGCATTACTACTATAATTAGGCTTAGTTTTCCGTTTGCTAAAATCTAACATTTGATAAAATCAAGTGTTGACTTTAGCAAACAAATACTTTGTAATCCATTACATTGACGTGTGGAATTAAAACCAAAAGCAAACAGATTAAAAATGGCAGCTCTTGGATATTTTTAACAAGATGTTCAAGAATTACGTTAGCTCTACCAGTTCCGTAATTAGTCATATATACCTGATTTTTCATATATTAGTATGAACAATGAATCAAATAATACAAAAATACATATGATGTTACAATTATGAATTTTATATTTCGCGCCTAGAAAAATTGAATCGGCGTATAAATACATTAATACTTATCGTATAAAACATTCAAATATAATTAGGTTGGGTGTTCAAGAAATACTGAACTAAAACAGAAGAATTAAAGTAAAGGGTCTTTAGGGTCCACAATAAGTAATGAAAATGACAAAAAAAATATGCACTTCAGTGCAAATTTTTAATTTTTCAATGCATTTACACTTACTTCTACATAGGAGTATTTTTTAAACTTTTTTATACATTTTTAAACCTTAACGTGACTTCATTGAGCTTCTTTTAGCATTTTCCTTAATTTAAAACGTAGGAAAATTCTAAGCGAAGGTGACCTATTGTTTTGTCCTTATTTGATTTTTTTTTCGCATCTGTTAGTTTTTCATTAGATTGTTTTGTATTATTGCTTTGACTCGACGAATGGAATAAGAAAAAGTAGAAAAAAAATTGTAATCTCAGAAAAAAAAAAATTGAATAAAAAAAAATCAAAAAGATACGTTTTTAAACTTATTTTCATTTTTATTCAAAAAATTGAATGTTCCAATTATAATTTTTTATTTTTTCAATTCCTCCTGATAATTTACAGAAATTTGACACAGACAGACAGAGGAGAAGACGAGAATAGGCCCTTTTAGCAAAATCCTTGTTCCCATTTCTTGCCCGCCGTTGTTCCCATCGGACCTTCACACCCCCCGCCATGGCTGCAACATCATCATCTTCATCTTCATCTTCTCGTTCCAAGAAGAAAACCAGATTGCAAGATTGAGTAAAAGGCCTGGTCTCACTCGCTCGATCGCCCACTCTGCAATTTTTGCTCAAAATCCTTGGAGCGGACATGTCGCCGAAGAGATTAAGGATTTCGGAAGAACCCTGCTATTCAGATCCACTCCCTACCCTTCTACCAGATGAACTCGTCGGTCTAATCCTCTCCAAAATTACCGACCCAAAAACCCTCCTCGCATCCTCTCTCGTTTCCAAGCGAATCGCATCCATTCTCTCCCATTCCCAATCGCTTTCCCTCCAATTCCCCACCCACCTTTCATTGCCAGTTCTCTTTCCCGAATTTCCGATGGGTCCGTTTCCGGAGACTTTCCCGTCATTGTCTGATTGGGGAAATTCCGTAGGCGATCTCTTCCTTCGACTGACGGATCTCCTCCTCATATTCAACTGCGTTCGGTCTCTCCGCATCGAGCTCCCTTTCCGCTGCAGCCGCCGCCGTCCCGACGACATTGTTTTTAAGTGGAAGGCAAAAACTGGTATCCCATGTGGTAAGATAAGCGTACTCTGCGCAAAATCGGTCAGCAAAATGGACGATAATAAAAGGGGAAGTGCAAGAGGAGGAAGAAGAATGGGAAGAAGAAGAAGAACTGCTTGTGCTAACTTTTATTCATTGAACGCAATGGGGCCATACTATCGTGCATGTGAAATATATCGCCTGATGCAGCTTCTTATTTCGCGGCATCCAAACCTTGACAGTGTCGAGTTGGTGGATTCTAAGAAACACGGGAAGCTAAGTATCGGAGGGGAAGAGCTTGTTAAGTTGAGGACAACTATGTTGGATTCTACGCCAAAGAATATGTCGACCTTCATCACTAAAAAACCGTGGCTTCAAAAGATATGGTATGTGCCTACACTGAGGCTGCCCGTGTCGGGGTTTGAGATGAAGGAGGTGGCATTATCGTTGATTAGAGGTTATAGAGTAGCCAGTAGTGGTGTGGGGGAGGAGGTGGAGGGCAGTAGTGGTGATGCCTTAGATGGTGGTTTTGAAGATGATGAACATGGCATTTTCGGTGAAGCTATGACTCAGATTTTGACTAAGCATCCTTTGAAGACATATTACTTTTAGAGCTTCAAGGGGAAATGCTTGGTAATTTGGTGCTAGCTGAATCTCATTGTTAAATGTTAGGCGGCATTATCGTTGATTAGAGGTTATAGAGTAGCCAGTGGTGGTGTGGGGGAGGAGGTGGAGGTGGAGGGCAGTAGTGATGATGCCTTAGATGGTGGTTTTGAAGATGATGAACATGGCATTTTCGGTGAAGCTATGACTCAGATTTTGACTAAGCATCCTTTGAAGACATATTACTTTTAGAGCTTCAAGGGGAAATGCTTGGTAATTTGGTGCTAGCTAAATCTCATTGTTAAATGTTAGGTGGCATTATCGTTGATTAGAGGTAATAGAGTAGCCAGTGGTGGTGTGGGGGAGGAGGTGGAGGTGGAGGGCAGTAGTGATGATGCCTTAGATGGTGGTTTTGAAGATGATGAACAGGGCATTTTTGGTGAAGCTATGACTCAGATTTTGACTAAGTATCCTTTGAAGACGTATTACTTTTAGAGCTTCAACGGGAAATGCTTGGTAATTTGGTGCTAACTGAATCTCATTGTTAAATGTTGTTGCCCTTTCGTGTTTGAAATATATGATATGTTTGGTTTGAAGTTGAGAGTTGATGAGTGGTAGCATAGTGTTGGATGGCTTGATTAATTTTATTGTTGGCGTCATTTTCTAAAAAACTTTAAAGCTGTTTGGACTATTGGTGATCGAACGAGATATCAAGCTTCGGTTTATGGGAGGTCTTAGGTTTTGTATTCTCTTTCTCTCCATTGGTCTCATTTTCTAACATTGTAGACTTTTAGGGGAATTGGTGTTCTTAGACCTGTAGGGTAAGTTACGATTATTTATCTGGAAGTTGTGTTAATCTGTTTGCACAACTTTTGCTTTTCATTTGTGGGCGAAATAAAATGTTTGATTTATAAGAATCTCACTTACTAGATCTAGAATGAGAACTTAATGTGTGCCTAAACTACATGCAAGTATATCCACTTATTGTTTTCTTTTGGTGCTTCGGAAATCACATTAACTTATTGTTAATGGACCTTTCGATGGGATTAATAGGAGAGAAGTGTCAGAAGTTACGAACTAATTCGAAGTTGAATAGGTGGGGTTTCAGCAAATGTCATCCGTTACTATTGATAGATTAGCCCGGAACTGACTTGAACTGTATATTCTGGTCATTGTGGAGCCATATTACTCATTCTATCCATCCCTATCTGCTATATATATTATGTTGTAAAATTTACTTTGGTTTTTATTGAGATGCACAATTGAGGTGTCCATGTCAATGTGTAAGTATTTGTGCTATCAATGTGTTTTTAGAGTCTGTATTGATGTTCTTAAAATCAATAGAAAGGGTAGGGAAAATTTAAATTGTTTGGTTGCTAGTGGGAAGAGACGAAAAAATAGTACTTTCTCTGAGATTCATTACCTTTTCCATAAACAGTTTTCCTCTCCTTTCAATTCTTTTTTCTATTTTCGAAAATTGGTACTCCTATCATGTATGGATTAAAAAAATAAATCATTTCCGTGCATGGTTATATTGACACGATTTCAAAGATCTCCTTTAGTTCTTTCAATTGTTGCATAAGAAAGATTGTGCATCAAAAGTGTATTACTTTTTTATCTGAAAAATGACACAATGTTCGAAAGACAAACAAAATGTTAGAGGCACGAAAAATCAAATATAACTCTGTTATTTTTGTAGAGTAAATAATTAGAAATTTTCTCACCTCATAGCATGTAAAGCTTTTCAGTTCCTCTTCTCGACACAAACAAGAAAAATAATGTAGAGCAGCCCCTGCAAGGGTAGATTTTGAGGTACTGAGTCATGGTCATGTAGCTAACCTTGTTGGATAGGGAAAAGGCCTTTGTTGGATAGCTGAGCTACTGAGACAATATTTGTAAGTACAAGTCACAATTCAGTAGCTAGTATTTGGTGTCCTCACCCAGCTTTCTTGCATAAATAGTCCATAGGAACAGGCCATGAAGAAAGTGATTGCTTCCATACAAACACCGGATGAATTAGAAAATATTGAGATATAGAAGCTGAGGTTATAGATTCTTTAAGAAGATCTTGAAGAAGTTGTCCTACTTTTCGAGTGCTAAGCTAAGAAGCATAGACACCTCTAAAAAAGTGACATGTCGTGGTGGTCTCCAATGTGGCGCAACATCTCTAACTATAAGACACGTCTAACTATAAGACACGTCCACGGAGCTCCTACTTTTCCAATTCTTTTGTTTTACCTCTGGCATGCTTTTGAACTTGTCCATCTTTACGACTCACTTTAACCAAGTTAAAATGGAATCCAAAGATAAACAAGTACATAAGCTCGTGCATATTCTCATTGTTTAGACTTGGAAAATTAGTGTCACGTTCCATACTGTTGCTATGTATAGATTCAGCACCTGTGTGGGCAGCATTAGCCCATTTTTTTCATGCAATATAATATATATAGACAAACTATATGTTTTGCCTGTCCTCGACGTGTCATGTCCTACCTTTTAGAAAGTTTCTCGTCAGTTTCTCCACCTTTGTACTTCTCATAAGCCAAGGACAACTTATTGTGTTGTTTACCAAGACTAGAGGATCAAAGGAAGGCCATCTACTTCCAAAAGAAATTAGGGATCCATTGATCTCATCAGAGAGGTTCTGGGTGGTTATCATCGAAGCCCTGTCTTCTCTAGTAAACTCCTGGAGGCTAATTCGACAACCATCACTTTGGCCGCTCAGCTATGTAATCTTTAGCCGTACCAAGTGATTTCTGACCAATTTCCTGCTATATTTCTTTGGTTTGGAGTTCATATTAAGTGTCTAGAATACATTATGATGGTTGATGGATCTTTAATTGGTCATTTGATAGGCTATGTATCCTTGTTCAATTGAATATATTGCTCCACTTGCATGGTAATAAGCGCCCTTTTCTGTAAGGAATATCTTTTGTGTCGGTTGCATGCTAACGATGTCATGACTTGTCTTCATTGTTTGGTGCCATTAAGTTTGTCATAACTCTTAAAAGTTCATACATTCCCTCTTCAATCTTTTTCTTTTAAAAATATTCTGTTTCTTCTTTCATTTTGGCTGAATGGAGATTGATAAAGTGACATTTTAAGGAACAATTAAGCGACATTTTTCTCGTAGGGTAGGGCTTACATATAATTTGTTTCAATCACATACTGTAACCTGCATTCTGAGCAATACAGTGCATTTTGTAACTCGGAGAAGACTTGTCCACGAGAGATTCGTACTTCGGTGGAGAATGTTATTTATTGGTTTTCTTCTAGCCACTGGTCATTTGGACTTGCGTCGAGGCATCTCCAGTTCCGCTTTATCGCTTGTATATTTGTTGCCCACTTGAAGGAAAAAACCTTCGTAGGAACAAATAGATTGCTCATGCTGCAACTTCGTAATTTGGTGGGATATTTTGAACATTGATATATGAACTTTCAGGGGTGATGGATTTTGCACCATAGCCAGAATTTTTTGTTAGTTATTGGAGTTTGAAAATTTTGGGAGTTATTTTTGGGGGTTTGAGTCTTTTTCCGTGCTTGTCTGCAATTGCCGCACTAGTTTATGATGAAACAACTCAGATTATGATGAACAAATAACCCATGTTTTCTGCATTGTTTTTTTGCTGATAATTGGGTGGTCCGGGCGAATTTGCGTGCACCTCAGCTAATCCAAGAGTCTATGTACCGTGTTTTCTACATTGTTGATGGAGATATACTCCTCAACGGAGGATTTTGTCTACCTTTTTCTTTATGGATTCCAAAGTTTAAAAATGTACACTTATTTGTTATGGTGATTTTTTTTATGTTCTGGTAGTTTCCGTTAAATTGTCGATATTGTCTAGGAAATAAATTATCAGGAAAAGTGAAGTGAAGTGAAGCGAAGTGAATTAAAAGAAAATTTTAATTTATTTTTCTGTGTGTATTCTGTTGACAATGCTCTGGATGCTGAATGAAAGAAGCATGGTAATGTGCACATAAATCAAAAGGATTCTTGGGTCTGCCCTCTCTGATGCCTTTTGGCTTTGATTTGAGGGCATGATTCCGCAGCAAACGCGACGGTATAGGGGGATCACTGTTTCAGTGGTATTCTGTGAGCAGCCACTTTGTGCATTTATTGCTAAAGGTTAGGTCTGTCTCCAATCCATCTGTTTCAGTGGTATTCTGGGAGCAGCCACTTTGTGCATTTATTGCCAAAGGTTAGGTCTGTCTCTTATCCTTCCCCCACCCATACCCCCAATTATTGGGGACTAAATGGGTTATGTTATTGTTGTTGTTGTTGTTGTTGTGTGTATTCTGTTGACAAAGAGTTCTGCGAAAAAACTAGAATTCCTCCTTTTAAGCGAGATGTATTTTGCAAAAAAGTGTTATCCAATGAAAAAGTTGAAGTTACGGGTGCCACAAGTTTTTGATAGAGAAAATTAAATGGCATCCTGTTTGGGGAGTCTAGTTAAGTTTTTATCCTATTGAGTTTGAATACTTATGTTCTCATCTCGAAATTGTTTGAATGACCGATTATGCCCTTATGAATTGATTCATTACCTTCATGAAATAACAAAATCAGAATGAATCAAGTATATAAATGCATCTCTATTCTCTAGTATAGACAGGCTTTAAAAAATAGACATCAAACTGGTGCTCTCCCTTTCTATATCAGAAAAGATGTATGTATGTAAACTGTTTAGATTTCCAAAATTTTAGGTATATGTTAATCACTTTTTCAATGGGATTCGGTTCCTTTCCCCCTCTCTCTCTCTTCAATGGAAACCCTAGCCACCACCCCACCACAGGTCTCCATAGCATTAGTTGGGAGTTCCCTTTGACTCGACTTGGTCCTTGAACTTCCACTACCTCCCTGCTATAACAGTAGATTCAAAATTTTAATCTAGCGGTGATGAAAATATATCGACTTCTAATAAAACAAAATTTCTATAAAGAAATACTTCTTCCGTCCCTTTTTAAATGTGTTACTTTGTAAATTTAACTTATTAAAGAAACATCATCATTACACCTTTCACATCAACTTTTTCCTCCATTTTACATTTTTCACATCAATTTTTACCTCTATTTTCCAAAATTATCCTCCATTTTTACCCATTAACTCTTTACCCACTAACTTTTCAAAAGGGTAAAATAACAATAATAATTGTACAAATTTTTACCCATTAACTTTTCAAACCACACACTTATTAAGGGACATCCCTAAATGAAAATGTCTACACTTAAACTTCTACTACCACCCTCATTTAATTATAGGTTCAAAATTTTAATTTAGCGGTCATGAAAATATATAGATTTTTTTTTATGCGATACGTAGAGTTCTAATAAAACAAAATTTCTATAAAGAAATATTTTCTAACTTAATGATAAACAAATATTTTTGTAATTCATTACAAGGACGCATGAAACTAAAACCAAAAGCAAACGAATGAAAAGTGGCGTCTCTAGGAAATCTTAATAGGATGTTGAAGAATTACATTAGCTCTACTATTTTCGTTAATAGTCATATATACTTGATTTTCCATATATTAGTATGCATAATGCGACCAAAAAGTACAAAAATACATAAGATGTCATTATGTTCTCGGCAAATTTTATAATTTGGGCCAAACAAAATTAAACCGGCATATAAAAACATTACTACTTACCATAGAAAATTGTGCGGCGAATAAATTCCCACAGATTGTTTTTGACGTATGCTCTTGTTTCTGAGTATAGAGTTGATTGTGGTTAGAGAGAAGTGAGAGCATGAAATCGATACTAATAGATACTTTTTTTTCTCTCTTTTTAAATTTTTATAATTAAGAGTGTGTTCAAATGTTTTAGGCTAGTATTACAACAACAACAACAAAAAAAAAAATTGTTTTAGGCTAGTGTATTTTCAGTTGTGAATTAATGGGTGTTCATGGTATAAGATTAAGAGTTCTAACGAAACCCGAGATAAAATTACTTCATGTAATATTAAAAATAAAAGACTTTAGGGTGTGCAACTGACTATATATGGGAAGATATGGAACTGTCTATGGGCTTTAACCATTTGGTTGATTGTGGATTGATTTTTTGGGCTAAGTTTTTAGTTTTGTTTTTGAGTCAGGTGTTCAAATATTTTTGAATTGGATATATTTTTAGGTGTTTAAGTAGGGCTCAAAGAAGTAAAAAAAAAAAAAAAAAAGTAGGATACCTAACAGCAAACCCTTGTTTCCGCTCCCCACGAGCTGCTGCTCCCATCAGAACCCATCGGACCTTCACACCTCCAGGCCATGGCTGCAACATTATCATCATAAATTCATAATCATCTTCATCATCATCTTCTTGTTCTAAGAAGAAACCCAGATTGCAAGATTGAGAAAAAGGCCTGGTCTCACTCACTAGCCCGGTCTGCAATTTTTGCTCAAAATCCTTCGATTCATGTCAGTTGGAAGTCAGGGCCGGGGCCAGGGCCAACTCAGATCTCCCATGTCGGCATGACCCGATGACCCATTTATTATAGAGTCCTGGTTCTTATCTTGGAGATAAATAGAGGAGGTTGAAACAATCCTATTCTATGTAGAATTACAGGACTTCTAGAGCATCTCTCTACATATTTCATCCAGGATATTCACAATAGGAAGACACTAGTTACTTGAGGGTGAACGATCTGAAGAAAATTCTCTACCTAATATTCTCTCTCTACCGTTAAAGATCGATTCGAAGCTTTTGCACCGTGGAATTGAGGATGATACTTGAACCTCGTAGTATAACTAAATTGCAGGAGATTGTTGTTGTTCTAGTACTTGACCCAGGGTACGTAATTCATCCACCAAAAGATCTCATTCGGTAAAAATCCGTTAAAGATAATCTGAGAGCATAGCAGAGCAGAGGAAGGGTGTGGACATGTCGCCAAAGAGATTAAGTACTTCAGAAAAAGAAGACGAGGAAGAGGAACTCTACATACCAGATGAACTCCTCGGTCTAATCGTCTGCAAAATTACCGACCCTAAAACCCTCCTCGTATCCTTTCTCGTTTCCAAGCGATTCGCATCCATTCTCTCCCAATCCCAATCCCTTTCCCTCCAATTCCCCACCCACCTTTCATTCCCAAAACCTTTCCCTCCATTGTCGGATCGGACAAAATACTCAGGCGATCTCTTCCTTCGATTGAGGAATCTCCTCCTCATATTCAACCGCGTTCAGTCTCTCCACATCGAGCTCCCTTGCTGCTGCAACTGTCCGGACGACACTGTTTTTAAGTGGAAGGCAAAAACTGGTGTCCGATGTGGTATAGTGTGCTTCCTCGCCGCAAAATCTGTCAGCAAAATCGACGATAAAAAAAGAAGAAGTCGAAGAGGGAGAACTGCTCGTGCTGATGACACGGGATGGCCATACTTTTATTCATTGAACGCAGGCATGCCATACTTATATGCAAGTGCAATGCATCGCCTGATGCAGCTTCTTATCTGGTGGCATCCAAACCTCGAGTGCGTCGAGTTGGTGGATTCTAAGAAACACGGGAAGCTAAGTATCGGAGGGGAAGCGCTTATCAAGTGGAGGACGACGATGTTGGATCCGACGCCAAAGAATATGTCGAAGTTCATCACTGAAAGTCCGTGGGTTGAAAAGATATGATACGTGCCCGAGCTGAGACTGCCTGTGTCGGGGTTTAAGATGAAGGAGGTGGCATTAATGGTGAGCAGAGACAGAAAGGGGGACGGCGATGGTGATGATGCCGCCTTAGATGGTGGTTTTGAAGATGATGAAGATGGCATTTTTGGTGAAGCTATGACTCGGATTTTGACTAAGCGTCCTCCTTTGAGGAGAAGTTACTTTTAGATTCATCAGTGTTTTGGCTTAAAAAGTAAGTTGACTTATTTTTTTGTTTTTATTTGATTTATTTTATATTTTTTAGTTTTGCATTAATTTTTTGTGTATTATTGGTTCGTTTAGGCGAGAGGAATTAAAAAAGGTAAAAAATTATGATCGAAGCTTAAATTTTTTGAATAAAGACAAAAATAAGTCAAAAAGACAATTTTTTTTACACTTTCTTCGATCTTATTAGAAAAATTGAGAGTTCTAATCATAATCTTTGACCTTTTTAGATTCTTCTCGTCGAGACGAACCAATATTACCTAAAAAAATCGATGCAAAACTTTAAAAAAAAAAAAAACAAATTAAAACAAAAAAACAAGTCAAGTTGACTTTTTAAGCTAAAACACAAAGGGAAAAATGCCAACCGGCCGGTAATTTGGGGCTAATTGGTTCTCATTTGTTAAATGTTGTTGCCCTTTCGTATTTGGATTGAAGTGGAGAGGAGACAAGTGGTAGCATAGTGTTGGATGGCTTGATTAATTTCATTGTTGGGATCGTTTTCTAAAATACTTTAAAGCTTTTGGGACTATTGGTGATCTAACGAGATATCAAGCTTCGGTACATGGGAGGTCTAAGGTTTTGTATTCTCTCTCTCCACTGGTCTCATTTTCGAACATTGTAAACTTTTAGGGGAATTGGCGTTCTTATACATGTAGGGTAAGTTACCATTACTTATCTCAAAGGTGGTGTGTCGTGATGATCACCAATTTGGCGCAACGTCTCTAGACACCAATAAGATACGTCCACTCGCCTCCTACTTTTCAAATTTTTTTTTTACCTCTGGCATGCTTAGAGCAACTACAGCAGATTGTGTTAAAGAGCATTTTAGGTATAATACTCAGGCAAAAAAAAAAAAGATGTTGCAACAGCTTGGGTAAACACTGAGGTATTCTACCGAAAAGCCAACATTTGCTACAAGTGCTTCTGTAAAAGAAGCATGACACCGTTCATCAACAATTCCTTTTTTATGCTTTTACCTGGTGTACTTTCTCTCTCTCTCATCTCTTTCCCTCTGCCATGCACCTGGCCCACTCTCTCTCTCTCTCTCTCATCTCTATTATAATAATAATTTATAATATTTAATAGGAGTAGAGAAGATAATAGAGAAGATTGTTGGAGTATTGATAAAAATTGAGTAGCTAAATGCATTATTCATCAGCAATTTTACCCAAATTTATACCCTAGCTGTTGCTTTTACTATTAAGACACTTGTCCATCTCTTTGACTCACATTAACCAAGTTCACATGGAATTCGATGATAAAAAGTACAACTTATTGTATGTTCTCGTCCTTTAGACTTGGAAAATTAGTGTCACGTTCCATACTGCCGTGATGTATAGCGTAATTTTTTGTGTAGGCGGCATTATCCTATGTTTGGCATGTAATAGATGGACAAAACTATATGTTTTCTGCTCGTCCTCCACATGTCGCATCCTACCTTTTTGAAAAGTTCCTCATCAGTGTCTCCGTTTTTGTGCTTCTTAGGTGTTAAGGATAATTTACTGTACTTTTTATCAAGACTAGAGGATCAAAGGAAGACCATCTACTTTCAATTGAAATTAAGAATCCAATGATCTCATCATAGAGGTTTTGGGTCTTAAGTTCGAGGATTTCAAGAAGGCATGGTGGATATTGCCCAAGCTCTTATCTAAAGTACAAAGTTTTGCAATTCCTCAGTTTGAGGTGAAACAACTTAGATTTTTACAAACAAAAAACCCATGTTTTCTACATTGTTGATGGAGATATGCTCCGGGGGATTTTGTCCACCTTTTTCCTTATGGATTCCAAAGTTTAAAGATGTACACTTATTTGTTATGTTGAATTTGTTTTATGTTTTAGTTTCCGTTAAAATTGTCTGATATTGCCTTGGAAATGAATTATCGAGAAAAGTGGAGTGAAGTGAATTAAAAGAAAATGTAATATATATATTTTTTGTGTGTGTTCTGTTGACAAAGAATTTTGCATGGTTATTTTGTCACGATTTCATAGATCTCCTTAGGTTCTTTCAATTGTTGCATAAGAAAGATTGTGCATCAAAAGTGCATTGGCCTTGTTGGTTTAATAGTTTTAGTTTTGTTTAGTTTAGTTTAGTTTAGCTTTGGAGATAGGGGTAATGAGTTGAGAAAGACGAGAGAAATGAGAATAATGATTACAAAACAAAACTAAAACTAAACTAAATCATGAAACAAATAAGGCCATTACTGTTTTTATCTGAAAAATGACGCAATGTCCAAAAGACAAACAAAATGTTAGAGGCACGGAAAATCAAATTTAACTATGTCATTTTTGTAGAGTAAAATAGAAAAAGTAAAAAAAGTAGGAGAGCTAACAGCAGACCTCTGTTCCAAAAATCCTATAGTAATATTCTTCTATTTTGGTGCATTTTCGGCCGTAGTTCGCTTGAAAATTTTAAAATCAAAATCAAAATACATACAATCTAATGATGCAAAACACTTCGGCACAGAGTAAAACCATTTTTCCGGAACTGGTGATCTCATACGAAGACATCGCACCTCCACGCCATGGGCTAATTAACCGATCTGCGTTTTTTTTAAAACTTTATTAAATAAAACGTGACTTTTTTTAATTTATTCCTGAACTACGTAAAAACGTGGTTGCTAATCACGCTTTCTGAAAAACGTGTTTTCTTTTCACGCTTTCATATTGGGTTAAGACGGATTAACCAAAAAATTAAGTTAATCGTAATCCAACTTGAAAGCGTGTTTAGAAAACGTGTGTATAACATGAAAAATGAAATACTGAAATTGTGCGTGCAAAATATACTCTGAAAGCGTTGTTACCAAACTGGCCTTCCAAAAGCTTGGTTAGTAAAGACGCTTTTAGCTGGAGTGTTTGCCTTCAGCTGCTGCCAGGCGACCATCTTCCAATTCAATCCAGCTATCATCTTCTTCGAAGAAAACCTGATCGCTCCCCCACGCTGCAATTTTACTCAAAATCGTTGGATTCATGTCATGTGAGTTGCGATCCAAGCCCTAATTGTGTTTACATTTGTCAAGTTGATTGAGGAAGGCAGTGAGCATGTCGCCGAAGAGATTAAGAATTTCAGAAGAAGAAGAAGAAGAAGAGGAACGCTACTATTCAGATCCACTCCACACCCTACTACCAGATGAACTCCTCCGTCTAATCCTCTCCAAAATTACCGATCCTGAAACCCTCCTCAGATCCTTTCTCGTTTCCAAGCGAATCGCATCCATTCTCTCCCGTTCCGAATCCCTTACCCTCCAATTCCCCACCCCACTTTCATTGCCATCTGTCTTTCCAGGCAAATCGCATCCATCGTCTGATTGTACAAAATCCGTTGGCAATCTCTTCCTTCGATTGACGAATCTCCTCCGCATATTCAATCGCGTTCGGTCTCTCCGCATCGAGCTCCCTTGCCACTGCCGCTGTCCCGACGACACTGTTTTTAAGTGGAAGGCCAAAACTGGTATCCGATGTGCTGTATTGAGCTTCCTCTCTGCAAAATCGGTCAGCAAAATCGACGATAGCAAAATCGACGATAAAGAACGAAGAAGTGCAACTGCTTGTGCTGACCACCCATACTTTAATGCATCGACTGCTGGTGGGCCATACTTTTATGCAAGTGCAATGCATCGCCTGATGCAGCTTCTTATTCCATGGCATCCAAACCTTGACAGTGTCGAGTTGGTGGATTCTAAGAAACACGGGAAGCTAAGTATCGGAGGGGAAGCACTTGTTAAGTTGAGGACGACGAGGCCAGAGAGTATGTCAAACTTCATCACTCAACCTCCGGGGGTGGAAAAGGTATGGTACAGGCCGAAGCTGAGGCTGCCTGTGTCGGGGTTTGAGATGGAGGAGGTTGCATTTGTGTTGAGTAAAGGTTATAGAGGAGACAAAGGAAAGGGCAGCGGCGGTGGTGGTGTGGGGGAGGAGGTGGAGGGCAGTAGTGATGATGATGCCTTAGATGGTGGTTTTGAAGATGATGAACATGGCATTTTTGGTGAAGCTATGACTCAGATTTTGACTAAGCATCCTTTGGAAACAACTTACTTTTAGAGCTGCAAAGGGAAAATGCTTGGTAATTTGGGGGTAACTGAATCTCATTGTTAAATGTTGTTTTCCTTTCGTGTTTGAAATATATGATATGTTTGGATTGCAGTGTAGAGGAGATAAGTGATAGCATAGTGTTAGATGACTTGATTAATGTCATTGTTGGGTCATTTTCTAAAGAACTTTAAAGCTTTTGGGGCTATTGGTGATTATACGAGATATCAAGCTTCGGTTTATGGGAGGTCTTAGGTTTCGTAGTCTCTTTCTTTCCGTTGGTCTCATTTTCTAACATTGTAAACTTTTAGGGGAATGGGTGTTCTTATACCTGTAGGGTAAGTTACAATTATTTAGTATCTTGTAAGTTGTTGTGTTAATCTGTTTGCACAGCTTTTGCTTTTCATTTGTGGGAGAAATAAAAGGTTTGATTTTTAAGAATCTCCTTACGGGATCTAGAATGAGAACTTATGAGTGCCTAAACTACATGTAAGTACATCAACTTATTGCTGATGGACCTTTCGATAGGATTAATAGGAGAGAAGTATCTGAAATTATGAACTAATTCGAAGGTGATTAGAGGGTTTTCAGCTAATGGTCATCTGTTATTATGGACAGATTAGCCCAGAACTGAGTTGTACTAATTTCTTTCTTGTATATTCTTGTCATTGTGCAGCCATATTACTCATACTATCCATCCCTATCTGGGATGACCTCACACTTGTAGTTGTTGAAGCAAATAGAAATCTAGGGTAGATTTTGAGGTACTGAGTGATGGTCACGTAGCTGACCTTGTTGAACACAGAAAGGGCCTCCGTTGAGGCAATATTTTTTAGAACAAGTCACGATTCGGTAGCTAGTATTGGGCGTCCTCGCTTCACTTTCTTGCATGAATATATAGGTCGTAGGAAGAGGAACAGGCCATAAATAAAGTGGTTGCTTCCATTCAAACACTGAACGAATTAGAAAAGATTAAAGATATAGAGGCTGAGTTAGTAGATTGTTTAAGAAGCTCTTGTAGAAATTTGTCCTACTTTTCGAGTGATAAGCTAAGAAGCACAGACCCTTTAAAAAGGTGGCTTGTCGTGATGGTAACCAAAATGGCGCAACATCTCTAGACACCAATAAGATACGTTCATGCACCTCCTACTTTTGGGAAAAAATTACCTCTGGCATGCTTAGACCCTTGTCCATCTCTTAGACTCGTATTTTTTCAAGTTTACATGGAATTGGATGAAAAAAAGTACAACTTATTGTACATTCTCATCCTTTAGACTTGGAAAATTAGTGTCACATTTCGTACTGTTGGGATGAATAATGCAAATATTTGTGTATGCGGCGTTATCCTATGTTTGGCATATAATAGATGGACAAAACTATATGTTTTTACCCTTCCTCGACGTGTCACGTCCTAACTTTTTTGAAAATTCTCATCAGTGTTTTTGTGCTTCTCAGGTGCTAAGGATAACTTACTGTAATTTGTGGTGTTGTCCATATTGTGTAAAGTTATTCAATAATTTTTAGTGTAATCCGTGTTAAGAACTAAAGTTATTGAGTCAGACACACCATGAAAATTGTCATCAGTGTTTTTAGTTGTCGTCCGTGTTGTGTAAAGTTATTCAAGTTGTTTAATTAAATAATTTGTGTGTGGATGGAATGAGTCAAGTGCCAAAATAGATGGCATGATATTGTAGGAAATTAGGAATCTCTTTTAAGCATATGTTCTTTATGTCACGAATGATAGAGGAAGAGGTTAAGACAAGATCAGTGTTAGGGCAAGAGAGGGTGAAAATTGTGAAGACATTGAAGGGTAAAAGAGATTCAAACTTGCGTTTTCAAAAGGGAGCGTAACCCTTCCTGTTTTCTCTCTCGAATAGCCCTTTCTCTCTCTAAAAACCTTTTCTCCTTCTCTCTTTAGCGGCGGCTAGGGTTTGGGGGAGGGGGCCTGGTGCCTCTTCCACCCCTCCCCCCTACCTCTTCTCCTCTCTCCTCCCTCTCCCTCCCTTCGGTGTGTCCCCTCCCCACACCTGTTTTGTTTCTTTCGCGTTTGCTCCGACTCTTGGCAGTCCAGGTTTCACGTTTTGGCGTAGATCTGGGTTCTTCAAGATCCGGTTGGCGTGGTGAGGCGGCAAGTGCTTGGCTTGGTGGTTGGCGGTTGTTGGGTGGGCCAATAAAGGAGGAGGTCGAGATAGGTCTTTTCTGTTTTTTCCGGCGTCTTTCCGACGTCTTCTATCGGCTGGTTTCCCCAGTCCGGTTGTTACTGATTTGGTTCCCAGATCTGGTGGGTTGTTGGTGGTGGGAAAATAAAGTTCCATTTTTTGCTGCGTTTCTGGTCATTCGAGCAGCTTGTATGCTCGCCGTGGTCGCGTAGTCGGCCGATTTCGTCGATGCTTGATTTGAGGGGAAGCTGGTTCAGATCTAGACGACCCGTAAGGAGTTTCTTCTCCTTCCTCAACGACTCACACTAAACCCGACTTTGGTTCGGTCTACCGGCACACCTGATCTGCGTGCGTCTTGTAGTATGTGTTAGCGAGCTAGAGGCTCATGTCTTGATGTTTGAGAGAGCTTCTTACTTTGTACGTTATTGTTTATGTCATGTTTTGATGGGTTGTTTCTCACTAGATCTTTATCGGTGTATTGTGGACGGAATCGTTGTAAGTGCCGTTATGGCTTTTCTATGAATTTCGGATTCTGATAAAAAAAAAAAAAAGGGAGCGTAATTTGTAATTTTCAGAGAAATTGAGAAGTAATTGTAATTTGGCTTATTTGATGGACGGGTATTGAAACGATGACTAACAAACTAACAAACGGGAAAGGAATCAGGTCTCATCTCTCCAAATCCCTACAATTCTTTATTTTAGTTCACATAACGGGTCCAAAACTATGATCCGAACATTCTAAGAACTACTAGTATACAAAATACCAGTATGATCACAGATCGATAAATATGTAAATAAATTACAGTTCATTCTTTAAATTGTAAGTTCAAATCGTAACAGTTCATTATGTATTATTCATTTTGCAAAACATTTCTTAGCAAGTTCTCGCGTCTATCTATATCCGCTCATACCAATATTTTGGAAAATCTTCATTTCTTCAAGTGTTCTACGAGGTGAATGGTTCAGATCATATTTTTGGACTCAATATGTGGACGAAAATTTAGATGTGGAGAGGATTTGATCCCAATTGGAAATGGGATGGGACGCTAGCAGTTGCGTACTTTTTGCTATTATCAACCAACATATGTAAGAGCAACACCAACAGCTTGGGCAAAAAAACTGTTCCCAAGTTTGCCGTACTGAAATAGCTAAGGAAAACCCACAAGTGAGGTGCATCAGGTTGTGTAAAAGTGAAGGCATTTTACCGTAGTGCTACATTTGCTACAGTCGTTGGGTATTAGAGCATCAGTAGCAGGTACGGTAAAACCCATTTTTGGGCAAAATGGAGAAGAGGAAGAAGAAAAGGGTGCTGCAGCAGATTGGGTATAACACTGTTCCCCATCCATATTTGAACAGTGTTTTGGTATTTTTACCGTTGCACTGTTCATCAGCTACCCAATTTTTTATTATTTTCTCTCTCTCTCTCTCTTCCCCTACAGCTGACAAGGATGGTGAAGATCGACGACCGACGATAACAGCTGGTGAAGATCGACGACGATAACGGAGATGACCCACGACGGCGACGGCGAAGAATGCCACGGCGAGTGGATTCCGACGAGTTTCGACCAGATGCACTCGAGGACGGACGGCGATGACCTTTCGTCGACGGGGATGGAGCTTTGGGTAGGTCGATGAGGATGGAGCTTTGGGTAGGCGATGAAGTTTGTGTATGTACAAATCGACGGCGATGGAGCTTTGGAGGAACGACGGCATGGAGGAACGACGGCGAAGGTAGATGAACGATGAACGACGACGATCTGGGTATATATATATAAAAGGAAAAAATATTATTTTAATGAGAGGTAAGGTAAAATGGATAGATTGTTGGAGTGTTGATGGTGACAGAGTAGCTATATGCACTGTACACCAGGTATTTTGGCCAAATTTTTGGCTTAGCTGCTGCTATTTCTCTTAATAGACAAGAACTGTTCACAAGCTTCTCCCTTTTTAATTATTTCTCTCTCTCCTCTCTTCTCTCTCTCTCTTCTCTCTTTCTCCAATGTAGTTTTTTATTATTTTCTCTCTCTCTCCGTTACTAATAAAATATAGAAGAGGAAGAAGAAAATGATATTTAATAGGAGTAGAGAAAATGATAGAGATGATTGTTGGAGTGTTGATAGTGATGGGGTAAGCTAAATACTCAGTTCATCAGCAATTTAGGCCAAATTTATACACAAGCTGCTGAAGTTGCTCCAAGCGCCGATTTACACTGTTTTACAACTTTAGGAAAGTGAGAGAAATAAAAAAATAAAAAATAAAAAAAAGATTTCTATCTGCAAGACTTGAATTCATTATTTTATTTCCTTTTTCTCTTCAAATCAAACAATAGAAAAGATTTTTTTTTTAATTTTTCTTTCATTTTTGTTTCTCCATTTATCCGCAAGTTCCAAACCAAACCTTTTCAAAACCAAATGAACAAAGCTACTATTATTGTTTTAAAAATTGACTTATTCTCAAATTAAGTTAAAAATTGATTTGTTACGTTTTACGAGATATATTATTCTCTCACAATATAGTAACTTCTTGAGCTCTCCATCGGTTTATAAGTTTCATTTGCATAACAAATATGTCCGTCCCTTTTTAAAATGTGTTACTTCGTAAATCCAACTCATTAAAAAAAATCATCATTACACCTGTCACATCAACTTTTTCCTCCACTTTACACTTTTCACATCAACTTTTACCTCTACTTTTCAAAATTATCCTCTACTTTTCCCGATTAACTCTTTACCCACTAATTTTTCAAAAGGGCAAAATGATAATTGTACAAACTTGTATCCATTAACTTTTCAAACCGCACACTTATTTAGGGATAGCCCAAAATGGAAAGTTAAACACTTAAAAAGGGACAGAGGAAGTAGGATTCTAGATGAACGTCTCCAAAATATCCAGAAAAGACAAACAATGGTCTAGAATTCCTAGGAAAAATTTTTGGGTACGAATGGGTACCACGTGTCCATGCTGAGCACGATCTCAGCCGTCCAAAAATGTTTTGAACGGCCCAGATTGATTCCCTCTCTCTCCTCTCACCCAACCACTCTCTCTCCTCTTTTTCTCCCCCCTCTTCTGGACCTTCGAATCGCACTTTGAACGGCTAAGATTGCCGAACAGATACCATGTAGGGCACTGAAAAATTTCTCAATTCCTAGATACTAACTATTTTCGAAAAAACTTTTCATATACCCTGACCCTCTTTGCATGCCAATAGGGATGGCAATGGGTCGGTTCGGTTCGGGTATTGCTATATCCGAACCCATTATCCAAAACTAGATAGGTATGCAAAACCAAATCTAAACCCGAACGGGTAGGAAATATTGAAACAATAACTAAACCAATCGGGGATCGGTTTGGTTCGGATACTCCCTGAATTAGGAAACAAAATATAAACGAAATAATTATGAATGAAATTCAAATATGAAAATCAGTTAAATTGGAAATGTCATAAATCCGTTGATTAAAAAGGTACGCATCTAGATATTTTAAATACAAAACTAATATACATCTAAGTAAAAATCCTATGTATTGAAGCTAATACACTAGCTACACTCTACATACATATGAAGGGGAATTTTGTAACTACACATATCCGGTTCGGTTCGGTTCGTGGAATAGTTTGGTTATTAGCTCAAACTCGAACCGAGCCGAACCCATTCGGCTATCTCACATCCCATACTATATCCGCACCAACGGGAAATATTTCGGTTATGGTTCGGAAAAAAAAAACCAGTTATGATTCAAATACGCATCGATTCGGTCGAGATTGTCATCCGTACATGCCAATACCAATTCCATTTCCTCTTTTTGTCTCTTGCGGTTCTCCGTCTTGTTTGTCTTTTCTGGATATTTTGGGGAGTGGAAGAAATGTCTCCGAAGAAGAAGAGATCGAGGATAGAAGAAGAAGAAGAAGAAGAAGATGAAAAGCAAGACTACTATTATTCAGGTTCACTCAACTCTCTGCCAGATGAACTCCTCCTTCTACTCTTTTCCAAAATTACCGACCCAAAAACCCTCTTCGTATCCTCTCTCGTTTCCAAGCGAATCGCATCCATTCTCTCCCATTCCCAATCCCTTTCCCTCCAATTCCAAACCCGACTAATTCCATTCTCGGATGACATTCCAACGCTAAAATACCTCCGCGATCTCTGCCTTCCGTTGACGAATCTGCTCCGCCGATTCAATGGAGTCCGGTCTCTCCGCATCGAGCTCCCTTGCTCCTGCCGCTGTCCCGATGACGTTGTTTTTAAGTGGAAGGCAAAAACTGGCGTCCGGTGTGGTATATTGAGCTTCCTCTCCACAAAATTCGTGAGCAAAATCAACCATAAGAAAATCAAAGCGGAAAAGGAAGAGGAGGAGGAGGAGGAAGAAGAAGAAGAAGAAAATTTGGTTCGTCCTTTCGAGGTATTTGGGTCATTTGTTTATGCAAGTAAAATGTATCTGATGATGCTGCTGCTTATTTCGCAGCATCCAAACCTTGACAGTATCGAGTTGGTGGATTCTAAGAAACATGGGAAGCTAAGTCTCCGAGGGGAAGAGCTTATTAAGTTGAGAACGGCAGAGAATTGGAACTTCATTGGGTCTCCTGCGCATCAAAAGATATGGTACGTACCGAAGCTGCGACTCCCTTTGTCGGGATTTGAGATGAAAGAGGTGGCATCAGTGGTGATTAGAGGTGATAAAGTAGCCAACGGAAAAATGAGTGGCGGCGGCGGTGTGGAGGAGGAGGTGGAGGGCAATGTTGAGGATGTCTTAGATGGTGGTTTTGAAGATGATGAACATGGCATTTTTCGTGAAGCTATGACCCAGTTGTTGACTAGACATCCTTCCAAGACGTTTTCATTTTAGAGCTTCATCAGGAAAATACTTGGTAATTTGGGGCTAACTGAATCTCCTTGTTAAATGTTGTTGCCCTTTCGTGTTTGAAATATATGATATGTTTGGATTGAAGTGGAGAGGAGATGAGTGGTAATGGCTTGATTAATTTCATTGTTGGGGTCATTTTGTAGAATATTTAAAGCTTTTGGGACTATTGGTGATCTAACGAGATATCAAGCTTCGGTTTATGGGAGGTCTTAGGTTTTGTACTCTCTTTCTCTCCATTGGTCTCATTTTCTCACGTTGTAAACTTTTAGGGCAATTGGGTGTTCTTATACCTGTCAGGTAAGTTATGATTATTTATCTCAAAGTTGTTGTGTTAATCTGTTTGCATAGCTTCTGCTTCTTCATTCGTGGGGGACAAAAAAGTTGATTTTTAACAACTTCCCTTACTAGGTCTAGAATGAGAACTTAAAAAGAGTGCCTATGCTACATGCAAGTACATCAACTTATTGTTAATGGACCTTTTGATAGGATTAATAGGAAAGAAGTATCTGAAGTTATGAACTACTCCCTCCGTTCCTAAATAATGTCCCTACTTTCTCTCTCTTACCTTTTTTCAAATCAAAAAATGAAGTACTTTCGTGTATCATTTTTCGAATTTTTTCGCACCGAATTAAAGTACTTGTCGAGTACTTTAATTCGGTGCGAAAAAATTCAAAACATGATTTACCGAAGTAGTTCATTTTTTTATTTGAAAAATGGCACGACTTTTCGTAGTGGAACATTAATATGGAACGGAGGGAGTAATTCAAAGTTGATTGGGAAGGGTTTGAGCTAATGGTCATCTTCCTGTATATTCTGGTCATTGTGCAGCCATATTACTCATACTACCCATCCCTATCTGGGGTAACCTCACACTTGTAGTTGTTGAAGCAAACAGAAATCTAGAGTAGATTTGTAGTTGACCTTGTTGGACACAGAAGGGGCCTCCGTTGAGGCAATATTTTTTTAAGAACAAGTCACGATTCGGTAGCTAGTATTAGGTGTCCTCGCTTCACTTTCTTGCATAAATATATAGGTCGTAGGATGTAGGAACAGGCCATAAATAAAGTGATTGCTTCTATACAAACACTGGACGAATTAGAAAAATTAAAGATATAGGGGCTGAGTTAGTAGATTGTTTAAGAAGCTCTTGTAGAAAGTTGTCCTACTTTTCAAGTGCTAAGCTAAGAAGCATAGAGACCTTTAAAAAGGTGGCCTGTCGTGATGGTCACCAATTTGGTGCAACATCTCTAGACACCAATAAGATACGTCCACGCACCTACTTTTTGGTGTTTTTTTTTTTTTTTTTACCTCTGGCTTGCTCTGGGCACTTGTTCATCTCTTAGACTCACATTAACCAAGTTTAGATTGAATTCAATGATAAAAAGTACTACAACTTACTGTATATTCTCATCCTTTAGACTTGGGAAATTAGTGTCACGTTCCATACTGTTGGGATGTATACAATTTTTGTGTAGGCGGCATTAGCCTGTGTTTGGCATGTATAGATGGACAAAACTATAGTTTTTCAGGTGTTAAGGATAACTTACTGTACTTTTTATCGAGATTAGAGGATCAAAGGAAGACCATCTACTTTCAACTGAATTAGGGATCCAATGATCTCATCAGAGAGGTTGTGGGTCTTCAGTTCGAGGATTTCAAGAAGACATAGTGGATACCGCCGAAGCACTGTCTTCTGTAATAAAATACAGACTTCTGTTGGCTACTTTGATAACCATCACTTTGGCCGCCCAGCTTAGTACTCTTTAACAGTACCAGGTTATTTCAGGCCAATTTCCTGCTATATTTCTGTGGTTTGGAGCTCATATTAACTCTCTAAAGTACAATGAGGTTGTTGATGGATCTTTAACTGCACATTTGATAGGCTGTGTATCCATTGCTCCACTTGAGGGAATATGTCCAAAGTGTCTTCAGGATCAATTCATTTCTTTCATGAATATGTTTAAGTAGCAAGCACACCTGAGAAACACCGTCAAAGAAAAAATTGTGAACTGTTTTCTCAATTGTCATGTGCACAAGCTCTTTTTCCTTCAAAAACATCCAAAGCGAAATGATGGTAGCCTGCCTAGTTAATTCACAAAGATTAAGTTGGGACAGGGGCCGTCACTTGTTTCAAAATAGCATGTCACTTGTTTTAAAATAGCAAAATCTATTGCTACAGATCGACTTGACATGGTTATAAGCAGTGTGTTTGAATGAAGAAACTTCTTTGATAAATGATCCCATCAGTATTCTTTGGTGTCATCTATTTCGCCTCTTACAATGAATGTATTCTAAAGGAACTGTTAAGTAATTTCCATTTTTTTTTGTGCTTTCCTGACATTACTCAAACCTCACGAGGTTAATGGTCATTTAGCTGACCTTGTTGGACACTGAAAGGGCCTTTGTTGAGGCAATACTTTTCAGAACAAGTCACGATTTGGTGGCTAGTATTGGGTGTCCTCACTTTGCTTTCTTGCATAAATATATAGGTCGTAGGAACAAGCTGTGAATCAAGTGATTGCTTCCATACAAACACTGGACGAATTAGAAAAGATTAAAGATATAGAGGCTGAGTTAGTAGATTGTTTAAGAAGCTCTTGTAGAAAGCTGTCCTACTTTTCAAGTGCTAAGCTAAGAAGCATAGACACCTTTAAAAAGGTGGCCGTGATGGTGACCAATTTAGCGCAACATCTCTAGACACCAATAAGATACGCCCACTCACCTCCTACTTTTCAGATTTTTTTTTAACCTCTGGCATGCTTTAGGCACTTGTTCATCTCTTAGACTCACATTAACCAAGTTTACATGGAATTTGATGCTAAAAAGTGCAACTTATTGTATATTCTCGTCCTTTAGACTTGGAAAATTAGTGTCACGTTCCATACTGTTGGGATGTATGACGAATTTTTATGTGTAGGTGGCATTTGCCTATGTTTGGCATGTAATAGATGGACAAAACTATATGTTTTCTGCCCGTCCTCCACGTGTCATTTCCTACCTTTTTGAAAATTTCCTCGTCAGTGTCTCCATTTTTGTGCTTCTTTTAGGTGTTAAGGATAACTCACTGTACTTTTATTGAGGCTGGAGGATCAAAGGAAGAATCTACGTTCAACTGAAATTAGGGATCCAATGATCTCATCAAAGAGGTTTTGGGTCTTCAGTTCGAGGATTTCAAGAAGACATAGGGATTTCGCTGAAGCACTGTCTTCTCTAAAATACAAACTTCTGTCGGCTAATTTGATAACCATCACTTTGGCCGCTCAGCTTAGTAATCTTTAACAGTACCAGTTGATTTTAGACCAAATTCCTGCTGCATTTCTGTGGTTTGGAGCTCATATTGAGTCTCTAAACTACAATGTGGTTCTTGATGGATCTTTAACTGGGCATTCAATTGGCTAATGTATCCATTGCCTCCACTTGCAGGAGTACAAGCTCATTCTATGAAGGAACTATCTTTTGCGTCGATTGCATGTTAATTTCGTGTCTTGGTTAAGTGATTTTGATGGTGGATGTCAGAATGGGAGCACTGTAGTTTTGATTCTCTTGGTGCCATTTGAGCATAGTAAGTATGAGATAACTATTAAAAGCTCATACATTCCCTTCTTGTTTAGCTTAAAAGAGATATATGCTTCAGACCAACTATCCAAAGTGCTTCCAAGGTGTCTTCAGGATCAATTCATTTCCTTCATGGATGTGTTTCAGTAGCTGCACACCTGAGAAACACCCGTCAAAGAAAACCACCAATAAGACTATAAGAAAAAAATTGTGAACTGTGTCCTCAATCGTCATGTGCACAAGCTTTTTCCTTCACTATAAAACATCCAAAGCATTGTGAATGCACGGAACAACATGAAAAAAAAGTTCACATTAATGTACTTTTCATTCTCCGTTCATTGAACGGGCAGAACTCTAGTGTATTCTAAAGGAACTGTTAAAAAAATCTCTTTTTCTTTTCTTTTTTTTTCTTTTTTTTTTTTGTGGTTTCACGACATTACTCAAACCTCACCTGGTTAATGCCTGTCCCAAACTTCCTGTCCCAACTCCTTGTCCCGTCCATCCGAGCAATCAACGGCTCAGATTCCATCTCACCCTAAACAAATCTGAGCCATACACATTCATCTCCTAATCTAAGCAGTCGAGTATTCAAATGGATGGCTCGGATGAACGGGACACGGAGTCGGGACAGGATTTTCGGGACAGCAGATCCACAACCGTTCGAGGGAAGTGGATTCGCTGTCCCAAACTTCCTATCCTAACTCCTTGTCCCGTCCATCTGAACCGTCCATCCGAGCAATCAACGGCTCAGATTCTATCTCACCCCAAACAAATCTGAGCCATACACATTCATCTGCGAATCTAAGCAGTCGAGTTTTCAGATGGATGGCTCGGATGAACGGGACACGGAGTCGGGACAGGATTTTCGGGACAGCGGATCCGCAACCGTATTCGAGTCTTACTATTGGAAGCTCCAAAATCTTCCCCCAATTCTTTTCTAACTGATGGTTAAAACTTGAAAGGGCCTTGAAAAATAACTTCATCATTGAAAGGTTCAATACAAAGGGCTGCTTGACCCTATTCACTGGGAAAAAAACTTGGAACGTCAACACAAATTGGACACGTGAAAATAAGTGCCTGAATATTTACTTATTTTTATAGTCGGACACGTTTCCAACACGCTCGGTTATGTGAAGGACAAGCAATGGACACATTTCGGGACACGCTAATGTGTCAAAACCCAATTTGCTGGAAAATGTCGGTAGGGGCAAATTATTGTGTTTTAACGGTGCTTTTTGGGAATCACAAACCAATGGGAAAAGCAATAATAATTGTCAGAATATGGCATGAGAAATACTGTTGGATGCAACTACCCTCGAAAAATATTCTATTGCACCCTTCGTCCAGTTTAGTTGCACCCTACATGAAAACGCTTGTACTCCTCAACAAATTCATTGCACCTATACTCCTCAACAAATGTGGTTGCAATATGGTCAAGTCACACTTTCTTGAAAGATTTTTTGACTATTGCACCTTTCGTTCACTTTTGTTGCACTCTACATGGGAAACGGTTACACTTCTCAACAAATTCATTGCACCCATATTGGTCCAAATGTGATTGCAACGTGTGGTCAAGTCACACTTTTCTAAAAAGATTTTCTGACCATTAGTCCAAATTTGATTGCAGCGTGTGGTCAAGTCACACTTTGCTAAATAGATTTTCTGACCATTACACGCTTCTTCCACTTTTGATGCACTCTACATGGACAACGGTTGCACTCCTCAATAAATTCATTCCAACCACGCTGGTCCAATTCAAGAAGTGGTTATTTTGGTCAACATTATTATGGATACCATGTATGTGCAATAAAAATTGTGCGTGTCCTATTGAGATCAATTCCAAAAAAGTGGTCCATTAATTGAACAACAAATATTTGCCCCCTATCGCCATTTTACGGCAATTCTCCCATTTTTAAAGCTTAAAACAGGTAAAAACTGTTACTCCCTCCGTCCCAATTTAAATGTTCCCTACGGTTATGCGTGTTTTTTTAAAACTCTTATAGTTTTTATTCTATAATGTATTTTATATGCAATATGGATCTTATTTGATAGATCTCAATTAGTTCTATTAGAAAAAAAATTTAAAAACTTTTGAAACCTTATCAATAAAAAAATATAGAAGTTTGAAAATGGCACGGATACACGTAGGTAGCATTTAAAATGAAACGAAGGGAGTATTTGTAAACCTAAAATAGCATAATAAACAAATACTTAATAAATAGGGGGTAAAAAGTGTAAAAATAGATATAGTACTGTGTTCTCTCTCTTTCAGCGTTAAACCCAAACCAAACCCTATATATATCTGATCGATGGAGGGAGGGGAGAAGAGAGAGAAAGAGAGAGGGAGAGGAGAGAGAGAGAGAGAGCGCCATGGCAGAGAGACTGAGATTAAGGATTTCAGAAGAACCCTACTATTCAGATCCACTCCTCACCGATCTACCAGATGAACTCCTCGGTCTAATCCTCTCCAAAATTACCGACCCTAAAACCCTCCTCAGATCATTTCTCGTTTCCAAGCGAATCGCATCCATTCTCTCCCATTCCCATTCCCTTTCCCTCCAATTCCCAAACCCACAAATTTCATTGTCGGGTGACACCCCATCGACAGAATCCTTCCGCGATCTCTGCCTTCTGTTGATGAATCTGCTCCAACGATTCAATGGAGTCCGATCTCTCCACATTGAACTCCCTTGCTCCTGCCTCTGTCCCGTCGACATTTTTTTTAAGTGGAAGGCCAAAGCAGGTGTCCGATGTGGTATATTGATCTTCCTCTCCACAAAATTCGTGAGCAAAATCAACAATGAAAATGTAAAAGTCGAAAAGGAGGAGGAAGAAGAAGGAGAAGAACATTGGGTAAATCCTTCCAAGGCATTTTGGCCATTTTTTTTTGCAAGTGCAATGTATATGATGATGTTGTTCCTTATTTTACGGCATTCAAACCTTGACAGTGTCGAGTTGGTTGATTCTAAGAAACACGGGAAGCTAAGTCTCCGAGGGGAAGAGCTTATTAGTACGGCGAAGAATTTTGACTTCATTGGGCCTTCTGCGCGTAAAAAGATATGGTATGCGCCAAACCTGCGACTGCCTTTGTCGGGGTTTGAGATGAAGCAGGTGGCATTGGTGGTGATCAGAGGTGACAGAGTAGCCAACGGAAAGGGGAGCGGCGGCGGTGGTGGTGGTGTGGGGGAGGTGGTCGAAGGCAATGTTGAGGATGCCTTAGATGGTGGTTTTGAAGATGATGAACATGGCATTTTTGGTGAAGCTATGACCCAGATGTTGACTAGACAGCTTCATCAGGAAAATGCTTGGTAATCTGGGGCTATTGTTTAATGGTGTTGCCTTTTCGTGTTTGAAATATATGGTATGTTTGGATTGAAGTTGAGAGAAGATGAGTGGTAGCATGCAAGTACATCAACTTAAAATGGACCTTTTGGCAGGATTAATAGGAGTGAAGTATCTGAAGTCATGAACTAATTCAAAGTTGATTTGGAGGGGTTTCAGGAAACGGTCATCTGTTGTACTATTGACAGATTAGCCCGGAACTGAGTTTAACTTATTTCTTCTTGTATATTGTGGTCATTGTGTAGCCATATTTCTCATACTATCCATCCCTATCTGGGATGACCTCACACTTGTAGTTGTTGAAGCAAACAGAAATCTAGGGTAGATTTTGAGCACTGAGTGATGGTCGATCACGTAGCTGACCTTGTTGAACATAGAAATGGCCTCCGTTTGAGGCAATATTTTTAAGAACAAATTACGATTCGATAGCTAGTATTAGGTGTCCTCGCTTCTCTTTCTTGCAAAAATATATGGGTCGTAAGAAGTAGGAATAGGCGATAAATAAAGTGATTGCTTCCATTCATTACAAAAGATTAAGGCCTCGTTTGATTCGTGGATTAGGAGGGTGGGATTGGACTATTTTTGTCTAATCCCGTGTTATCCCTTGTTTGGTTCCCAAAAAATAGTTTGGGATTACTAATCCGGCATAAAAATAGTACCTATGTGTATGGTATTATATAATACCTGGGGGGGTGTGGGATTATTTATCCCGGACAAGGAACGCGCGTCTACAGTGTACTCAATATTACAATAATGCCATCCATATGTTTTTCCCACAGACGTCTTCTCCTTCTTCTTTATCCCGCCGCTCTCTCTCTCTCTCTCTCTCTCTCTCTCTCCATGTTCGACCATAGTTGGGTAGCTAAGATCGATTTCCTCCAAGATCTCCCGATTTCTGCGTCTCGTTTTCTAATTTTTCAACCTGGGTGTGTGATTTCTGTTGATTCAAGCTCTTCGACGCCGACCCAAATGTCCTCCAGTCGCTCTCTAACTCGATGCTCAGAAGCTTGAACGCCTCCAAGAAAGTTCCTGACCCGTTACTTCTCTGATTCCAAATAACCTCACCCGTTACTTTTTTGATTCCCGAACCGGGGTTCGAATCGAGTATGTTTTTCACTCATGCGTTTATTTAATTGATGATGTTTAGCAGAAGAATTGGGGTTTTTTATTGCAGATTGCAGAGCTTATTCATTTGTTTTGTCTTCTCTGTTGTATTTGTTTTGTCGTTACTTTTCCCAATCTGCTTTGTAGATGCAATTTTTCCCAATTTGTTTTGTTTTGAAAAAAAAATGATTTGAAAAAAATGAATTGAGTTGGTTGAAATTGGTTTGAGAGATGGAGAAAGTCGACCTGACTACTGTAATTTTATTTCGTTTTCTGATTTTTTTGGTTTGAGAGAGAGATAATCCTGAGAGTTAGTTCAAGGGAACCAAACATGGGATTGCCAAAATATGGGATATCCCGATCTTAATTCTACACGAATCAAACAAGGGATTGTGTGAGATTCAGGACTAAATTAGTCCCAGAACAAATAGTCCAGGACTACTAATCCCAGTACTATTAATCTCACCTGTTTTAGTCCGCGAATCAAACGAGGCCTAAAGATATAGAGGCTGAGTTAGTACATTGTTTAAGAAGCTCTTGTAGAAAGCTGTCCTACTTTTCGAGTGCTAAGCTAAGAAGCATAGAGACCTTTAAAGAGGTGGCGTGCCGTGATGGTCAGCAATTTAGCACAACATCTACAGAGACACCAATAAGATATGTCCGCTCACCTCCTACTTTTTAGACACCAATTTAGCGCAACACCTGGATGGAGCGGTGATCTCTCGAATTGCCCAGACTCAATCTGGGCAATTCGAGTGGCTTGCGATATGGTCAGAAACCGGAAACTCCTCAGACCCGAAGAAGATTATTGGCATTTGTAACTCATGGTTCCCTCCCCAGAGATTCACTGTTTTTTTCTCATGGTGTAATACGAATGCTAATTTTTGTAACCTGGTCCATTTGGACAAATTGAATTGAATGATGTGACGCAAATGGTCGAGCTATTTTTTGGCTAATGAAATGGCTTCCGATGCTGATAATGAAAGAGTCGATGGCTTTCCTATTGGAGTTGTGAAAATTAACAATTCAAGTAAAAACAATGGCTTCGCTATGAGAATAGCCTACTAGTGGAGATGCTGATAATGAAAGAGTCGATGGGTTCCTATTGGAGTTGTGAAAATTAACAATTCAAGCCAAAAAAATGACTTCACTATGAGAATAGCCTGCTAGTGGAGCTGTTCTAATTAACAAAGGCGACTTCTATGCATACGCTTTCAAAAGTACTTAAATATCCCCTCGACGATTTGAATTGTTTATATGATAGCACTCATCAAATAGAATGTCCACCCAATAATCGATGTGGCTTGGACAATCTCAATCACTTTTTCTTTTTTTTTTTGGGTAAAAACAATCTCAATCTTCATAATACTTTATTCCGAAAATTAGATTGTCAAACCTTCTTTGCAAAAATAAATTGTAATCAAGTTGTTACGGTCGATCAATTAAAATTTTTGCGGTCAAATTACTTAGTGACCTTGACCTCTAGAATATAAATGTCTCTGATCATAAAAAAAAAAAAAAAGGCATCCCAATGTGTGCGAACTATATACTGCAATGATGCAGGACAAGATATACACCCCTGTCACTTATGGAAACATTATTTTTGTAACAATTTTTATTTATGTTATCTAGTTTAGTTTTAGTTAGATTTTATTTTATTTCCTTTTAGCTAATAGTCTAGGTTTCCCAATAATACTTTGCTTGGTCGCCACTCTAAGTAATTTCCTTTTAGTTAGGACTCCTACTAATATAAATAAGGATGTGGCATATTAACCTTTTATTCAATAACAACTCTTCTGAGTTAAATCTCTTTCTTCTTGTGGATTCAAGAACTCTCAAGGATTTGAGACCTATCTTCATTTGAACTAGTACGCTAACTAGTTTCTCGTGAATTCTGCGGCGTCATACAATCTTAAATCAAATCAAAGAGAAACTGAATGAAAAAATAAATAGACTCAAGCAGGGGCAGGAGGGACTATCTTTTGTGTTGATTGCACGTTAATTTCTTGTCTTGGTTAAGTGATTTTGATGGCGGAGTAGTGACATTTAAGCATAGTAAATTTGAGATAACTATTAAAAGCTCATACATTCCCTTCTTGTTTAGTTTCAAAGAGAGAGATGTAAAAGAAGCATATACAAAAGAGCAACACATCAAAACACCTGTCCAAAGTGCTTCCAAGGTGTCTTCAGGATCAATTCATTTTCTTCATGGATATGTTTAAAGAAATTGTTAAGTAATTTTCATTTTTTTTTTTTTTTTTGGTTTCCCGACTTTACTCAAACCTCACCTGGCTAATGCCGGTGGTCGAGTCTAATTGTTTGGAAGTTCCAACATCTTCCCCCAATTCTTTTCTAACTGATGGTTAAAAGTTGAAAGGGCTGTGAAAAATAACTTCGACATTGAAAAGTTCAATACAAAAGGGTTGCTGCCCGCCTGCCTGCCCCTAATCACTGGGGGAAAAAAACATGGAACGTCAACACAAATTGGATACGTGAAAATAAGTGTTTGAATTTAGGCCCAGTTTTTCAAAAGATTTTAGCACCCAGGTGCTAAAATCATGATTTTTCAAATCAAAAAATGAAGTGGTTCCGTGTATCGTTTTTCGATTTTTTTTGCACCAAACTAAAGTACACGAGGAGTACTTTAATTTGGTGCGAAAAAAATCGAAAAACGATACACGGAACGACTTCATTTTTTTATTTGAAATATCATGATTTTAGCACCTGGGTGCTAAAATCTTTTGGAAAACTGAGCCTTATTTTTATTATCGGGTACGTTTCCAATACACTCGGACATGCGAAGGACAAGCAATGGACACGTTTCGGGACACGGTAATGTGTCGAAATCCAATTTTTTAAACTTAAAACTGGTAAAAACTGTTATTTGTAAACCTAAATAGCATAATGAAGAAATACTTAATATATAGGGGGTAAAAACTATAAATATAGATATAGTGCGTTCTTTCTCTTTCAGTGTACGTTAAACCGAAACAAAGAGGGCGAACCCTATATATATCGACAGAGGGAGGGGGGGAGAGAGAGAGAGAGAGCGCCATGGCAGAGAGACTGAGATTAAGGATTTCAGAAGAACCCTACTATTCAGATCCACTCCTCACCGATCTACCAGATGAACTCATTCGTCTAATCCTCTTCAAAATTACCGACCCTAAAACCCTCTTCGTATCCTCTCTCGTTTCCAAGCGAATCGCATCCATTCTCACCCATTCCCAATCCCTTTCCCTACTACCAGGAGAAATCCTCCGTCTGATCTTCTCCAAAATTTCCGACCCTAAAACCCTCCTCGCATGCTTTCTCGTTTCAAAGCGAATCGCATCCATTCTCTCCCATTCCCAATCCCTTTCCCTCCAATTCCCAACCCCACTAATTTCTTTGTCCGGTGACACCCAATCGAAAAAATCCTTCCTCGATCTCTGCCTTCTGTTGATGAATTTGCTCCGACGATTCAATGGAGTCCGATCTCTCCACATTGAACTCCCTTGCTCCTGCCGCTGTCCCGAGGATATTTTTTTGAAGTGGAAGGCCAAAGCAGATGTCCGATATGGTATATTGAGCTTCCTCTTGACAAAATTCGTGAGCAAAATCAACGATGAAAATGTAAAAGTCGAAAAGGAGAAGGAAGAAGAAGGAGAAGAAAATTGGGTAAATCCTTTCAAGGAATTTTGGCCATTTTATTATGCAAGTGCAATGTATTTGATGATGTTGTTCCTTATTTTCCGGCGTCCAAACCTTGACAGTGTCGAGTTGGTTGATTCTAAGAAACACGGGAAGCTAAGTCTCCGAGGGGAAGAGCTTGTTAAGTTGAGAACGGCAAAGAATTTGGTCTTCTTTGGGCCTCGTGCACATCAAAAGATATGGTATGCGCCAAAACTGCGACTGCCTTTGTCGGGGTTTGAGATGAAGGAGGTGGCATTGGTGGTGATCAGAGGTGACAGAGTGGCCAACGGAAAGGGGAGCGGCGGTGGTGGTGTGGGGGAGGTGGCGGAAGGCAATGTTGAGGATGCCTTAGATGGTGGTTTTGAAGATGATGAACATGGCATTTTTGGTGAAGCTATGACCCAGATGTTGACTAGAAAGATTCATCAGGAAAATGCTTGGTAATTTGGGGCTAAGTGAATCTCATTGTTTAATGTTGTTGCCTTTTCGTGTTTGAAATATGTGGTATGTTTGGATTGAAGTTGAAAGAAGATGAGTGGTAGGATAGTGTTAGATGGCTTGATTAATTTCATTTTGGGGTCATCTTCCAAAAAAAAAAAAGATTAAGCTCTTGGGACTATTGGTGATCTAACGAGATATCAAGCTTCAGTTTATAGGAGGTCTTAGGTTTTGTATTCTCTTTCTCTCCATTGGTCTCCTTTTCTAACTTTGTCCACTTTTAGGGGAATTGGTGTTCTTAACTTCTTATACTTGTAAGGTAAGTCCCGATTATTTATCTCGAAGTTGTTAATCCGTTGGCACAGCTTTTGGTTTTCATTTGTGGGGGAATAGAAAGTTTGATTTTTAAGAATCTCCCTCACTAGATCTAGAATGAGAACTTAATGAGTGCCTAAACTACATGCAAGTACATCAACTTAAAATGGACCTTTTGGTAGGTTTAATAGGATTGAAGTATCTGAAGTTATGAACTAATTCAGAGTTGATTAGGAGGGGTTTCAGCTTTATTTCTTCTTGTATATTCTGGTCATTGTGTAGCCATATTTCTCATACTATCCATCCCTATCTGGGATGAC
The DNA here is from genome assembly GCA_020921065.1 of Vaccinium darrowii. Taxonomy (NCBI): domain Eukaryota; kingdom Viridiplantae; phylum Streptophyta; class Magnoliopsida; order Ericales; family Ericaceae; genus Vaccinium; species Vaccinium darrowii. The sequence continues at coordinate 4,296,489 of CM037152.1, read as the reverse complement.
CTCACACTTGTAGTTGTTGAAGCAAACAGAAATCTAGGGTAGATTTTGAGTACTGAGTGATGGTCACCTAGCTGACCTTGTTGAACATAGAAATGGCCTCCGTTTGAGGCAATATTTTTAAGAACAAGTCACGATTCGGTAGCTAGTGTTAGGTGTCCTCGCTTCTCTTTCTTGCGTCGTAGGAAGCAGGAACAGGCGATGAATAAAGTGATTGCTTCCATTCAAACACTGGACGAATTAGAAAAGATTAAAGATATAGAGGCTGAGTTAGTAGATTGTTTAAGAAGCTCTTGTAGAAAGCTTTCCTACTTTTCGAGTGCTAAGCTAAGAAGCATAGAGACCTTTAAAAAGGTGGCATGTCGTGATGGTCACCAATTTGGCGCAACATCTCTAGAGACACCAATAAGATACGTCCACTCACCTCCTACTTTTCAGACACCGATTTATTTTCTGATGAGAACTCCCCCTATCTTTCTGAGGAGTCTCTAGCTCTCGTGGCGAATCCCAGCTGGTCCATTTGGAAAATCCCGGAACGATGCTACTTTCAATGACCGAGAGTCGTGTGTTGGAAGCTGGGAGGCTACTATTTGTTAGGCCAAGACAGTTTGTGGTGATTTTTTGGCAGCAGTTTACAAGCAAGTTCGTCCCCCGAGTTCACTGTGCAAAGAAGGTTGTAATGTCCACCGATGGCAACACCCTCCGAGTGGCACTTGGAAATTTAACTGCGACTGTGCTTCCTCACAAGCAGGGAAGGCGGCATTTGGAATAGTGGTGCGAGATGTGGATGGCGCGGTGACCTCTCGAATTGTCCAGTCTGGGCAATTCGAGTGGCTTGCACAGTGACCTCCTGCTTTTCAGATTTATATATATATATATATATACGTCTATAGGCATGCTTTAGACACTTGTCCATCTCTTAGACTCACATTAACCAAGTTTACATGGAATTCGATGATAGAAAATACAACTTATTGTATATTCTCGTCCTTTAGACTTGGAAAATTATTGTCACGTTCCAACTGTTGGGATGTATAACGTAATTTTTTGTGTAGGCGGCTTTAGCCTATGTTTTGCATGTAATAGATGGACAAAGCTATATGTTTTCTGCTCGTCCTATCTTTTTGTAAAATTCCTTGTCAGTGTCTCTGTTTTTGTGCTTCTCAGGTGTTAAGGATAACTTTGATACAAACCAAAGAGGAGAGAAACAAACCAAGGCATTGCATATATTAGATGTGTCAAGTACAAAGACAGAGCAAAGCTTAAATAGACAAAACCTAAGAAACCCTAATAATACAAAAAGACTAAACTACCCTAAACATAAAAGATAAATAACGATAACCTTAGCGAAACCCTAATAACACAAAAGACTAAATTACCTAAACATAAACATAAATAACAACAAACTGAAAACCCTAAAATTATACTTCACAAAGTTACTGTACTTTTTATCAAGACTAGATGATGAAAAGAAGACCATCTGCTTTTAACTGAAATTAGGGATCCAATTATCTCATCAAAGAGGTTTTCGGTCTTCAGTTCGAGGATTTCAAGAAGACAGTGGATTTCGCCGAAGCAATATCTTCTCTAAAATACAAACTTCTGTTGGCTAATTCGATAACCATCACTTTGGCCGCTCAGCTTAGTAATCTTTAACAGTACCAGTTGATTTCAGACCAGTTTCATGCTATATTTCTGTGGTTTGGAGCTCATATTAAGTCTCTAAAATACAATGTGGTACTTGATGGATCTTTAACTGGGCATTCGATAGGCTATGAATCCATTGCTCCACTTGCAGGAGTATAAGCTCATTTTATGGACGGACTATCTTTTGTGTCGTTTACATGTTAATTTTGTGTCTTGGTTATGTGATTTTGATGGTGGGTGTCAGAATGGGAGTACTGTATTTTGGATTGTCTTGGTGCCATTTGAGCATAGTAAGTTTGAGATAACTCTTAAAAGCTCATACATTCGCGAATAAGATGGTAGCAAACTAGCATGCCTAGTCCATTCACAAGATTAAGTTGGGACAGGGGTCGTCACTTGTTTCAAAATAGCACGTCAATTGTTTCAAAATAGCAAAATGTATTACTGCAGATCGTTTTGACATTGTTATAAGAAACATCAAGCGCTTATTATGGAGATTTCTAAGAAACCGGCACTGTAGCTTCTAAAGAAAAAAATGTGCAAGGGATCCATGGTACAGAATTTGTGGTTTGGAAGTGAAGTCCATAGAGCACATTGTTTTCAGATGTGCATGCAGCATGGCCATCCAAGGTGTGGGCAGAGAGTGCCATAAGCTTTAAATCCCTTATTCAGCTAACCTCTTCAGCAAGTGCTTGGTTCGACGATTTAGTTTCTGATGAGAACTCTCCCTATCTTTCTGAGGAATCTCTTGCTCTTGTGGCGAATCCCGGCTAGTCCATTTGGAAAATCCTGGAACGATGCTACTTTCAATTGTTGGAATATTGTGAATTAGACCGGAGAATACGGAGGGGTCTTTCGAGGCAACCGAATGGACTCTCGTGCATTCATCAATTCTGACATGGATGTATTTACTACACGCGGCTACTGAAGACCCATGTTCACCCCCCATTATGTGAGTTGAAGGCAGAATTCATTTCATCGGTTTCGATATTGATTGGACCTTGGCTGCTCAAGGGTCATCCTCTTTACCTATATATGTGCAATCCCAGATTGGGAAAACTACCAGAAATTCGTGTTCCACATAGACACTTTCTGATATTTGGTTCGAGAGAGAGAGAGAGCGAGCAAGCTTCACGTTCAGTTCACCAAGGCTATCTTCGAAAGTGTTCTGTAGATAGTGGTTTTAGCCGTTTTATCTTGAGAAATAGATACCGATGAATCTACAATTAGGGGTGCACACTGGCCCAGTAGCCCGTCCAGCTTACCCATCCCAGCCTGATTTTTTTAGGATTTGGGATATAAGTTTAGGCCCATTGGGTTGGGCCGGGATGATATTTTAAGCCCGATTAGTTAATGGGTTGTGTAATCCTCAAAGCCCATCCCAGCCCGGCCTGCCCCGAATATAATATTATTATTTTTAATGTGTGTGTGTGTGCGCGCGCGCGCGCACGCGTGCGTGTACTATATATGATTATGTTTGGTCCTGTAGGAAACTAGAAGTCTCTACTTGGGGTTTTCTCTTTAGGATTTTTTTTCTCGAAGAAAGGCACATCTCTTCTTATTGAAAAGTAAGTTTCATGTTTGTTTTATTCTCTTTAATTTCTTTAGTCTTCTCCTTCTATCTTTTAGAAGATATTTAATTAATAGAACTATGTAGTTTTATGGGTTTGTTTTTATAGTATTGCGAGCACATAAAACTTTAAGTGATACCGGTTGCGACTAATTTGTGATCGTTGTGGTTGTTTTTTTATATTTGTGTACTACATTTTAGAAAAATAAATGGGCTTGTTGGGTTGGCTTGGGAAATAAAACTTAATAGGATTGAGTTTGGGAAATATAAAATGAATCCCGATTATTATTGGGTCAGGCTTGGGCAAACACAAGTGTCGTTAGTATATAGTATAAGCCCGACTCGAACCCGAGGTATGTGCACCCTCACTTGCAACACCCATCGTAGGAAGCGAATCTGTCTTAAGGAGACTATGTCTAGCACAGAACTAGGTTCGATGCTTCTACAATGTTGTTCGTATTTCGATTATGTTATTGACGTTTCAATTCAGTTCTTGCATTTGTAATACTGTTCTTGTTATAAAGAAAATTGTTCTTTGGAATTCTGTTATTGCCGCGTATTTTTCCCAACATTAATGACCGAGAGCTGTGTGTTGGAAGCTTGGAGCTACTGGTATTTGTTAGGACAAGACAGTTTGTGGTGATTTTCTGGCAGCGGTTTACAAGCAAGCCCGTCCCCTGAGTTCACTTTGCAACGAAGGTCGTAATGTCCAGCAATGGCAACACCCTCCTATTGGCACTTGGAAATCTAACCGCGAAGGTGCTTCCTCGCAAGCAGCATGGAAGGCAGCATTTGGAATAGTGGTGCGAGATGTGGATGGAGCGGTGATCTCTCGAATTGCCCAGACCCAGTCTGGGCAATTCAAGTGGCTTGCGATATGGTCAGAAACCGGAAGCTCCTCAGACCCGAAGAAGATTATTGGCATTCGTAACTCGGGAGGAAATCTGAGAAGTTGGGAAATCCAAGCTTTAAATTGATGATTTTACTTATGGTTCCCTCCCCAAAGATTCACTGTTTTTTTCTCATGGTGTAATAGGAATGCTAATTTTTGTCGGTAAATCCAGGGGTACCGACACATTTGTACCGATCACACACAGACGGTGCCAGGGACCCCTTTGTGGGTTCCAAACAGTCAATCCGAACTGTTGAATGTTATTCAATGAAATGGGGTGATTTTGGATCGAGCGCATAGGGCCGTCCGATAACAGCAATTCTCGCACAAGCCCACTCGGAATTCGATTTTGAGATGAATCAACTGTTCAGATAGACCGTTTGAGACCCACAAAGGGATCCTCAACGCTGTCTATGCGTGATTGATACCCTCCTGTCTGTACGTATAGAACGGTTGACTTTTTGTAACCTGGTCAATTTGGACAAATTAAATTGCATGATGTGACCCAAATGATCGAGCTATTTTTTGGCTAATGAAATGGCTTCCGATGCTGATAATGAAAGAGTCCACGGCTTCCTATTGGAGTTGTGAAAATTAATAATTCAAGTCAAAAATATGGCTTCGCTATGAGAATAGCCTACTATTGGAGATGCTCTAACTAATAAAGGCTACCTCTATGCATACGTTTTCAAAAGTACTTATATATCTCCTCGACGATTTGAATTGTTCATATGATAGCACTCGCCAAACAGAATGTCCACCCAATTATCAATGTTGCATGGACAATCTCAATCACTTCATAATACTTTTATTCCAAAAATTAGATTGTCTAACCTTCTTTGCAAAAATAAATTGTTATCAAGTTGTTACAGATGCTCGATCAATTTAAATTTTTGTAGTCATATTACTTAGTGACATTGACCTCTACAATATAAATGGCTCGGATCATAAAAAAGGCATCCAAATGTGTGCGAACTATATACTGCAATCTTAAATCAAATCAAAGAGAAACTAAATGAAAAAATACATAGAATTGAGCAGGGGCAGGAGGCCACGTGCCCATGGCATCAAGCCTGCCCCTGGTTGGACTGGAATTAATGTTTTGGCCGGCCTATAAATTTTTTGAACAGACTAGTCTTTATGGTTTTGCAATGTAATAGTTCAAGAAATTGATAGAGACCGACTGAAATTAATTTTTTGGCCGGCCTTTAAATTTGACCAAACTTGGAGTAACGCAAGATTATTAAGTGCTCTTGGAGCAATGCTCTAAAAGCCCACGTTCCCGGGAAACAGGGTGCTATATGGTGCTCCTGGTGGACGCTCTTGTAGTGCGACATGTGGACCGTCGGATGTGTTTTTAATGATTCTAATTTCATCTTAGCACTTCGCAAATCCTAACCGTCCATTGCCAAGATGAAATCCGAACCGCCGAGATTAACGACTCGGATGCAACACTACAGGGGCGCCTTACACCACCCGTTCTAGAGCAATGACGTAGGAGTACTGAATAGCTTTTTGCAAGCAAATATTTGTTAAAGTCGAACTCATGATAAATCTGAACACTGAAAAGTAGAATTTTAAATAACCACAATGGAACTTCTCAAGAAATAGAAGAAGAAACATGAAAGCTACAGTACATAAAATTGGAGCCGTAGAATAATTATCCAGAAAATGTGGAATATGTGGAGGACACTATGTATAGAGGATCCGATTCCATGCAAGCTTTAACATAAAGAGATATAGGGAATGGATCCTGTCCGGTTCTTGGAAATGGAGTGAATAGTACTAGTTTTGATATTTTGGGGGCCTTTTTCGACTTATTTTGAAGATTTCGTTTACATTTTAGAGCTCGTCTGGTATGGATAATAGACCATGCCACAAATAAATTGGATCAGATAATGATTTCGAAAGACATTTTTCTTGAATTAAATGGGTTCTGATCTGCAAATCCAGTATTACAATCTCTATTTATTCCAAGAGAAATGCGTTGTGAAGCACGAAAAATAAGATTCTCAAATCGCAAAATTTGGGCTACGCGAATTCGTTTTCAAGGGTTTAAAAATCAAAACTAATAATTCAAGGATTAGTCTTAAAAAAAATAAAATAAAACCTGGAACAACCTCGCTGAAAACTAAACTAAAATTAAAATAAAACTAGTCCGGGTCAGTTTCGGGCCCTTCGCAGATCAGTTTTTTTTTTTTTTTTATGATCGGGACCGTTGATATCTTAGATCTTGTCGGGAACGTTAGGCACATCAATTCATGTTCATTGGGTATCGTTTAATGTATTTTTAAGGTTTTTATTTGGAAGTGTCTTAAAGGTATCCTGTCGGTTAAAAAGGGACCTTTCTATTGGTCTGATCGGCCTCTCCACTGTTTGCCCCTTATGTGACTATGAGGAAGAAACCATTGCGCGTTTATTTTGCTTCTGTCATCATACGGTCTCAATTTGGAACTCTAGTGATTTTTCATATTCAGCTCTTGGAATTTCTAATGGCATTATTTTCAAGGAATGGCTCTTGGATCGGATACTTCAGCTCCGCATGAACAGACAAAGCCTATTCCTTTTTATTGCTCTGCTTTGGGCAATTTGGAAAAATAGAAACCTTATGGTGTTCTCTAATGTTCCTTTTCGCAAAGAAGCTGTGCTATCAATGGCCAAGGACAATGCTCTCTGGTTTAATAGAGCTTCCCAGTGGCTCACTAAAGACAAGCAATATCCTGCAACTTTTTGTAATGTTCCCTCCATTGTGCTAAAACCTTAATCCAAATTCATGGTTCGTGCAAAGAACTTGCTTATGCTTGGAAGAAAGGAAATGCATGGAGTGGTCTAGGGTTCACAGCTAGCCTCCCAGACGAAAGGCTCATTGCGCAATGCTCTATTTCTACTTTAACCAATAACCTTCTCCAAACAGAAATTAAAGTAATTCAGAAAACGGTTAAATGGGCTTTAAATCACAATTATAATTCTACTCATATTTTTACTGATTGTTCTAATGCCATAATGCAGCTAGGGAGGAAGCTTAAGTGTCATCACCATGACACCTTTTTTATTCACAACCTGCAAGCGGAAATAGACAAGCTGACTTTTTGTAGAATCTCAAAGGCCAGACGCAAGGATGTACAGAGGGCACATCTCCTTGCCAAGCAAGCTCTTGCTGTTTTTGTTTCTCACCCGGACACTGGTGATGGAGGCCTTTTGTTGAGATCATGTCTTAATAATTAATTTGTGCCTTGTGGATGTATCTGTGTAATGTTTGTCTATCTCTTTGACTATTTGTATCAGGTTATTGGTTGTTATAAAATTTTTATCTCTTGATCAAAAAAAGAAACACCTTTACCTCGAGAAAATGGGGTTTAGGAAATATCGTAACACTAGATAATAAAAAAAAATTCATTTTTCTTGAGATAAATATGTTGTATCCAATAAGCTTAATTTTTGCGTGCCTAATATTCTCGAATAGTCTTAGCCATCAAAACAGACTCGTGAAGGTCTCGGAAACGACCCGAAGAGATTTCATTCCAATAAAAGAAGGCACTTCGGGTTTAGACTTATTGGATATAATAAAATAAGGCACTTTGTAGTTGTTTTTTCTTCTTCCAAACAAGGCTCTTGAAAGCTTTAGAGGTGTGCACAAAAATCAAACAAAACGACATAATTTTTTCATACAACACGACATAAATACCTACCGCATATCACCAACCCCGAATTCCCAATAAAAGTAGGGAAAATCAAACCAAAATGATGGGGGTAAATCTTTTCGAGTACTGCTAGGGGTACAACCCTTTTGGGTACCGAAAATGCACCCCAGCCTTCGGGGACCCGCTTTTGGGTCCCACACGAGTGATCCGAACCGTTCATTATTCTTAAAATATTTTTCCGAGGGGGAAACGGTGAGAATTTGGTTCAAGCACTTCTAACCGTCCGATTGAGCTGATTTTTTGTGGGCCCCCTCGAAAAAATATTTTAAGAATAATGAACGGTTCGGATCACTCGTGTGGGACCCAAAAGCAGGTCCCCGAAGGCTGGGGTGCATTTTCGGTACCCAAAAGGGTTGTACCCCCAGGTTTTCCGAAATCTTTTTGGTCCCACCAGTAGATCGGGTTGGTTTTTTCGAACATAGCAGATGGGGTCGTTGGAGCTTTGGAATCTACGCCCACCTACACAACCGCTTCGCTTGAACGTACGTTATCATATTGTATTGAACCATAGCTTCCCAGTGACATCACTCATAGTATATTTTAAAATGGGGAATTTAAAAAGTGCAGTTTGACCATTTTTAATTTACACCCCCTGAACTTCATTATTGAAATATTCACACCCCCAACCAAAGTTAAAAGTGTTAACTCCGTTAGTAGATTAGGTAAAAGTACTAAAAACCCATGCCATGCAGGCGTGTTCTCCCATCTTGACTTCCCCACTTCCCTTGTAAACCAGTGACCATTGAGTATTTCTCATTCTAAAAAGAATGCTTGAACTTGAAAATCAATACTATTACCTTTCTCTTTTATTTATTCTTATTAGTTTCTTTTAATGGTAGGTCATTCTCTCAACTTTAAATAAGTATTGTGAATCTCGTACCACAATAACTAGTACAGACCGAACTATACTTATTTGTCCTAAAATCATAATATAATTGGTGTATGTCTGATTGATTTCTCGACATCTTTCGTGTATACTGGCATTCTCTTTGTTGCGATTGTTACAGTTGCATTTTTAGATTTTGTTCAGTATAGTGACCATTAAAGAAGAGTTGTATTTTCCAAAACTTGATCAATAAGGAAGAGATCCATATGTACACTAAAGTTTGGAAATATGGAAGTAGAGAAAAGGGAGAAGAAAATTAGGGCGGTAGTTTTTTTCCCTTCTCTGGTCAATTCTTTGGATATTTAAAAGGGATAGTCTAGGAAATTAAAAGCATGACCTGAATTCCTAATTGTCGTTCGTGCCAAGAGGGGTGTTTGCAATATAATTAATAATAGGGTCTTTCTTCGACAAGGAAATGGTACAAGAGTCAATCGTGGAAATAGAACACAAACTAATTCCTTAATGTCAACAGGACAAATCATCCACGCATTCCAAAAATGTCTCCTCTAGCCAATGAAAGTGTCTAAACCCCCTAAACCCTATGAAAGTGCTTAAATCCCTAAACCTAATGAAAGTGTCTAAACCTAAATCCTAGGGTACCCTATGGAAGTGTTTAAACCACTAAGGCTGAGTTTTCCGTTTGATTTTAGTAACACAGTTGCTAAAATCATGGTTAATTTTAGCTTAAAATCAACCATGATTTTAGCAACTGGATTGCTAAAATCAAACGGAAAACTCAGCCTAAAACCCTATAATTGAAAAGTGCACCATAAACCTAAACCCTAGGGTACCCTATGAAAGTGCCCAAAACACTAGGGTACCCTATGAAAGTGTCTAAACCACTAAAATCTTATAATTGGAAAGTACACCCTAAACCAACTCTAGGGTACACTATGAAAGTGCCGAAAACCCTAGGATACCATATGAAAGTTCTTAAACCACTAAAACCCTATAATTGGAAACCCTAAACCTAAACCTAGGGTACCATATGAAAGTGTCTAAAGGGTACCCTATGAAAGTGCCTAAACCACTAAAATCCTATAATTGGAAAGTGCACCATAAACCTAAACCCTAGGGTACACTATGAAAGTGCCTAAAACCCTAGGGTAACCTATGAAAATGCCTAAACCACTAAAATCATATAATTGAAAAGTGCACCCTAAGTGTCTAAACCCAAAAGGCCTAAACCCACTATATCCTACCTCAAAGAGCCTAAATTCCCTTAAATTGAATTCCAAAATTGAACCAAATTAATTTTATCCCACGCATGAGAGAGAGAGAGAGACAGGTCTGTGAAAGTGACAGGGTGGGTCAAAAAATTAAAAGTAACGTGTTAGATCAGTGAAAATGACAGGCTGCCATCAATTGGCTAGTCACTTTCAAGGGTAGCAAAGCCGCATTCCTCCACATGCGCAGCTTTATTGTTCCTATTTCATTAAGGGTATTTTTGTCTAGTATTGTCCTTGAGCCCTCAAAAAAATTTCATCAATATATTGGAGGTTTTAAAGTCCCAAACTTGGCCTTTAGGCCAATTTCCCGTTAATAATAAGGCCTATGTGTGTCTTCGTTGTGGTTGTTTTTGCGATCTACTTGAAGACTTGATTTGTCCGATTTCAAAGAAGCGATTAAGTTATATTTTGTATGTCTATCCATTTCACGCTAATGTTTTTTTTGTTTCTCTTGTAAGAAGCTTTTGGTGAAGTTAAGTTTGATAATTAAATTCAATATTTTTACACACATTAGTTACCCTTTTGCTTGTAGATCTTTCCCAACAAACCCATGTCAATTAAATTCTATTAGACGTTGAGAATCATAGTGTAACATTTTCGGTTATCACATTTGGAATATCGATTGGTTTCATTCATGAGCTTTTCAAAATAATGCAGAGTTTGCTCTAAATGCAATTTGGTCTTTTTACATTGCTTTTGGATGGAATTCCAACAACTACACTGTTTGGCACGCTAAAGTGTTAATTACAACGGAAACATAAAGGTTCAACGTTGGTCGAAAGTTCAAGGGGTGCAAGTATCAATAATAAAGTTTAAGGGGTGTAAATTGTAAATGATCGGAGTAAGTAAAACTTCCCCCATTTAAAATCTCACTCTCCTTGTCTATATATCTACATCTGTTGCCTGTACCACTCCTGTACGCCTCAAACTAATCTTAGAGCGAAGCAGATTTGAGATCCAGAGAAACCGAGACATGGGTTTGCAGGTATCTTTGTTCTTCTTCTCCCAAATTGATTCAAACTATTCGCTTTTATCTTCTGGGTATATTCATTTTAGCGGTTTTATCCACTCCTTATGATTCGGTTTTGATATGTTTTTGGTGATTTTTTATTTTTTGATCTTTTGCCTTTGATCGTATGCTTTGGGTGCTTAGAACTGGGATTAGGTTTCGAATTCTTGCTGCTTCGGGTTAGATCCTGGTCATTGCAGTGGAAATTAGTTCAGAAAGAAAGCATGATTTGGTTATAACCTTTTGTATATGTACATGGATCCTTTAGGTTTATTTCTAAGTCATAATCTCTATTTGAGAATGGTAATTTTATCGTTCTGCTCTTTGTTGGAACGGATCTTCTGTTTTTCACAGGTTCCTTCCATTCAAATATATGTTCTTTATCATTATATACAAGTTTCTGAATCTTATGTGCTCATATATAGTACTTGCTTGGCTAACACATTGACGGGTGAATGGTGATACAGCTATTAAGTTGATTATTCGTCGTTTTGATTTGTTATCTTTACTGATTGTCTGAGTTTGCTTGAGTTTGCTTGAACTATTTAGTTTTTTATATTGCTTTTAATGTTGCACGGTAAGTCAAATAGCTTGTGGCAAATTTGCTTCATAAATTGTGGACTTAATGTTGGAAATCTGTGATGGGCCAAGTACACTTAAACAAGTAGGAGAGATATAGGGAGGAGATAACACTCAAATTTGTGATAAAATACTTCAATAATCTTTACCACACTTGACTACTTCATAGTAGTTCATTCACTCTACTCAACCCTACTCTATCTTCAACTATCTCTCCACTTTCCATCACACTTTTATCACTAGATTACGTAGGTATTTATAGGCTCCTAGGTACATGAACCTAGCCAAGTACATGAATCTCTACCTTTGTGACTCTTTTTCTTCATACATGAACACTTAAAAGACTATTCAACTACATACATGAACCACACCATTAATGTATCATGTGTCTACACAACTTCCTAGAATTCACAACTTCCTAAAAATCAAGTTTATTTTCCAACACTTAAATCATGTCTGGGTGGGTAGTTCAGTTGATTGACCAAACATTGTGGAGCTTTCAACTAGGTCTTGGTTTTAGGAGTATGTGACAAAGAAGCTCAAAGCAGCTGCAGCAGTTCTCATCATAGATAAAAAGAACTTCGTCTCTCATGCCGAGCAATACTGAAATGCTTAGCGATACTAAAAAAAAAAAAAAAAGGCATGCAATTATGCAAACACTCAAAACATTTTTAGCGAATTTTATCAGGTTTGAAATTTGTTTGAGCCTGGGTCATCTGAGATATGGTCTACTCTGCCCAGGTTAATATCGTCCACTCACTACATTTATCTGATTTGAATTGCTCCTCTGTGCTTTTTGCTTTTATGATATTTTTTCTCTTTCTGGGTTCAATTCAAAATGATCACTTACCATTTGAATCTATTGCGATATGCCATGGGAACTCCCTTAGCCACCAAAAGAAAGGAAATAGACGAATATAAACTGGAGTAACCTTCCTCTTTTTTAGTTCTCGGGTATTTTCGTCTTTGATGCTTTTATTCCTTTCTGATGGAAGATACTTTTATTCTTTTCTTGATGGATTTCATTTGCCTCCTGATGCTTATATTCTTGTGTGATGGATTTGTCTCTCGTTATTATTATTCTTGTGGGATTGTCAAAATTAGCAGTGATTGGACAGACATATATCCTCTTCCAATATACGCCGTTTTAAATCATAATTCTTTATTCACTAATTGAATTCCACCTGGTGTGATATGCCTAATGCTTAAACAAAAGATATGGTGTGGTTCTTTCAACTGCATACTCTTCATGGCCCACAAATTCCCTTCTATGCTATTCCTTCCGCATTGTTTTCAAGGCTTCCACTTAAGATTTTTTTTCACCAAATATTGCTCAAAATTCTCTCAATTATGTGTCATTCATGCCCACTTTGAAATCTCCAAACATATCACTGATACCAGCTTTCCTCATCAACCAACGGGCCTTTGAAGACCCTAAGATTTAATTTGATAAAAGACAAAAGGCTGCAGTAATAACTTAATGAGATTGCAAATCCGTTGCGCTGCTAAAAACATACCAGCTTTCCTCAACTGAGACGCCTTAAAGAACCCCAATGATCTTCTGTGATATTTGACAAAGCTTCATTATTTCATAATGACTGAATGAGTTGTAAACTCCAGTGGATGTCTACTTTAGCTTTGAATTTTGGAAGAAAGTAGTTTTTTCATTATCAACATCGTAGGGCCAGACAAATTTTGAAACTATGGTGATGCCACATCGTACTAAAGTTGTCGACTCTGGTGTGGTTGGCCTTCCCAATTCTTGTCATATTGTTTCATTGCTAGGGTCTGTTTTGTTAGTAATTTGACGTCCAAAGTTACGTCTTTGGCTGTGAATATGGAAATGTTATGCATTCTAAGTTTCAGTTTATTGCTGTTTCAGATCGAACTGATCAATCTTTGATATCTGCAGGAGGACTTTGATGAGCATGCCACGAAAGCCAAGACCCTGCCCGAGACTACTACTAATGAAAACAAGCTTATTCTGTATGGATTGTTCAAGCAAGCCACTGTTGGACCAGTGAACACTAGTCAGTAATTAGCTCCTGATAACTTGTTTCCTGAAATGCAATACAGTTTATTATTTCTGTTCAGTCTTTTCTTTTTGTTTTGTAAACCATAAATTAGTCTTATCTTGTTTATTGTCTCTGGTGCCCAGGCCGCCCAGGTATGTTCAACATGAAGGACAGGGCTAAGTGGGATGCATGGAAGGCTGTTGAAGGTATTGTATTATATTACGTTCCCCTGTCGGTATTGTGTCCCTTTTTCACTTTCGCTTTCGTTTTTCATGTCCTCGAAAATAAAGACAACGGGAAGTTGGAAAACACTCATCGCTTACGTATGATTTTCATTATATGTGCAAAAAAAAAGGGTACAAAAATTGAAAGCATCTTTTTAGACTAACATGAAAAAAAAAAAAGCTATTTTCACAAGGAAAGGAAATACTCCCAAAACAGTTTGCTAAAGTAGTTCATCAAACAAGTTCTGTGTTCCCAATATATTAACACTATATATACGACAAACGAAAACCATAACCATGTCCAAGAGACCCAGTATAAGCAGTCTGCTCTTTCATGTGGTTGGGCTTAGTTGAATCTTCATCATCTTTACCGCAATTTGTGGCAGGAAAATCCAAGGAGGAAGCAATGAGTGACTACATCACTAAGGTGAAACAGTTGCAGGAAGAGGCTGGTTCTGCTTGATGGTGTGAAGCTTGTGTTTCTTCCTGATAAGTTTGTTTCGTCGAAGATGAAATAAGGAACATTCGTTGTTTCACTGCTAGTATTGTATCATCCTTTTCGAATTCCGTGTTCTTGGATCAGATATGTTAAGGTTTAGTGGCCGTGGTCGCAGCTAATGGAAGTGAGTGTTTGTGCTATTAGTTTCTTGTGGTTTAACTTTGAAATTGTTCATCATGAATGCATTATAATTTGATTTGTCATTGTTCGGCATGGGCTTGGCCATGCCTTCCGGACGATAGAATGTTAGGGGTTAGTTGTTAGTGGTTACAACGAGAGTCGAGCACCTCCTCTATATGAACTTGTAATCACGACCTCGCCCTTAGAAGAGAGAGAGTAACGAACCGACAATCACGACCTCTCCATTCATCTTGCACTATTTCAATAGTTTTGTCGTCTTCTTGTCTGCTTGGGATTTCCAAAATGTGTTTCAAGGCGGAGCAAAGATATTTTTTGTTATCATACATGAAAAGAAATGCGTAAGCGAAGATTAATCTACTAGGTATTTTGGCAAGCGACTATAAGGGAGTGTTTGGAACTTGAGGAAAGGGAAGGAAAAGAAAGGAAAGTTAAAATTTTCTCTTCTCTTGTTTGGTTTGGAGAGAACGAAGAGAGAGAATAAAAAATTAAGTATTGTGAATAGTGAAATTTTCCTTCCACTTTCCTCTTATTTTATTTTCTCTCCTTTTCCTTTCCCTTCCACATAACTCCAAGAAGTCAAACTACCGGAATCGGACATCATCGAGATCGAGGACAAGTAACCTAGAATGAAGGGCCAGCCCCTCTTGTTTGTCCATCCATCACCAAATGATTGTGCACCCCGTGTCTTTCTTCTTAAATGAGGTTTCCTATAGTTGGCAATTCCTTCCTGTCTAGTTTTTCAATTTGATTGGAATAGTTCATCTTGTAGAAATCGTCGAGACGAATATTTATGCCAAAAATTAGTTGATCGGATTCCGTTCATATATGAACAAATCGACTTTGTGCGAGATCGATTTGTTCATATACCAAACGGACTGGATTGGACAATTCCGAACTGGACCAGAACTCAATCCACAAGTAGTGAAAAACTTTTTTTTTGAGCCAGCTTACGCTCACCTCGACTAATTTTGGTGGACGAATTCTACAGTTTACTAACAAGGCCCGCTCCCAATTAAAGCTAGATCCATCCAAGTTGGCTCTAAAGGAGTTGATAACATCTAAAATGTTTCAAACTCGTGACCGGAGGAGGAAGCAAACACCCAAGATAAGCCTTTCACCAGTAGGTCATCCCCTTGTGGTTAGGAGAAACTTACAAACGAGCCGAACCAAGTTTTAAAATTTTTAGATTTGTTTGGTAATGGAAGTTGACGACTCGGGATCTAATTGCATATTTCTTTGTAACTTCAGGTGTTTAAGTTTCGTTAAGTTCAAATATTGACAAGACATTTGAATGAAAATTCAAGAATATTTTTTAAAATTTTCCATTTTTCTATTCTTTGACTCTCTGTTTCATGGGCATAAAGATGACTACATACTGCAAGGTTCTCTGAATTTTGACCTTACACGAATTTTTTTTTATTTGGTAGTTTTGCGTCAATTTTTTTTTTTTTTTGAATTATAGTTCGTCTCAATGAGAAGAGTCTAAAAAGTAAAAATTTATTATCAAAATCTTTAAAAAAATTACTAAAGACAAAAATAAATCAAAACCAGACAAACTTTTTGGATAATATTTGGCTTTGTTCGCAAAACATTTATTTTGATTCATCAGTTTCTACTTTTAGATTTCCCCCGTCAAAACAATATATATATATATATAAGGACAAAAATCCAAAGACAAAGCAGCCCTATGTGCTTTGAAGATCACCAACTTAGTAAGAGCCAGCCCTCAGCTAAAGCTTACGATGTGGCCATCTTAAACCCCCACAAAATGGAATTTGAAGGGCCGCTTCTGCGCCGGTACACTGTAAAAGCCTAAAGAACAATTATATGTAACATGCGATGAATCATTTGATTTTTTATTTGAGGCGTACAAAGTAAATGATGAATATTTGAATGTACATTGCGTGCAAGCTAGAAGATGTTTTTAAAACGTGAGAAGCTTTCAATGAAATTCGTTTTGCGGCCATAGTTCCATTGATGCTAAAAAAGGAAAAAATTGCTCCTAGAGTGGTGTTCCAGGGATTGCCTAGAGTGGACCAGTGGTCCATTAGCCATGGTCACTTCTTTAGGGCTTCTAAAAGATGCTAGTCGGTCCCAGGTCGGTTGGCTACCAACTAGCAACTTTTGGCCGTCTAATCACCGACTAAACCGACTTTTGCCCGTCTAGTCGGGTTTCGATCAAGTCGGAGACCTCTGACTAGCGACTTTGGGCCAACTAGTAGGCCGACTTGACCGATTTTTAGAACACTCTGGAGGTCCCAATCTCAAGAGTTCCATACCCATGTGATGCTAAGTTTAGATACTCTATTTATGCCAAGTCTGGAGGTCACTTTTCGACTAGATACATTTTTATGCTACCAAAATTTTACGTCAATCAACCACCAAGCAATGAAAGAAAACCTTAAACCGCAGCATTTCTCCTTCCCCCAGAATATTCATTATAAAAAACATACAGCTTTACATAAGAGTTCCTCCTTTACCTATATCATAAGTTAGATAAACCTTTTAACCGTCCCTACTGGTGTTTCCTAACTTCTTTAAAATGAGCGATTCCAATCCTTTTTGATACCCTTTTCCCAAATTTATCTTCCTATCTCCTTCATTTCTCTCCGAACAACGATAGCATTCCGCGTCTGTGGGCTTCCACTTGAATGGGTACTTGCAAGAATCAACTTTGATCAAAGGAGGAACATATATATTTGCTAGATTGGGATTGCCTACTCTACCAATCTAAACACTTTTATTGAACAAAAGGATACCTGGATACATAATACTCCCTAACAACACGAGAAGCGCCGTCTCTGGCTAGAATCCCTTCAACATCTCCAATAATTCTTGCCAACCAAATCTCCAGATTCCTCTGAATTTCTTTGAAGTTGTTTTTAATGGAGTCCAAGCAGCGCTTCGTGGTCAGTTTAGCCTGACTTTCCATCTCATCCCCTAAATACCCCTTTCCTGTCTCAGTTTGTAATGCCATTAGCTTTTGTCCAGTCTCAGATGCGCGCTGCTGGAGACGAAATGCTTCAATCAAAAACTCAGTGTGCCTTTGTGTTCGCAATTCTGAACTCAAACTGGGGTCACAGGGATCACTTGCCTGCTGTGAACAAATGACAGACTTTTCAGTAAAGCAATAGCAATAATACTAAGAAACAACAACATAGCGCCATGCCAAGACATTACAAGCACGAATGCCGGCAGGAGAAATTAAACTTGAAAAGAGATGCCTATCGCTGACCCCCGTTCCATCAAGTAAAAGTTTACCAAAAGAATGTGTTACTTAGATACCTCCTTAACTAGTTCATACAGAAGATTTGACAGAAGAATCCAACTTTTCAAAGTCAAACCCCTTCATCAACAAATCAGTAACATTTAACAGAAATTTCACATAGGCCATGGTCGTCCTCTTCTTTTTTTTCTTTCTTTTTCTTGTATACTGTACACTTGCTCTAAATTATGTTCCAGAAAAAAAAAAAAAACAAAACAAAACAAAACAAAAAAAACTAAACTAAACTAAACTAAAAAAAACAAAGCAAAACAAAAACAAAACAAAGGATGTTAGTTTTGTCCAGAGATAAGCCAAAAAGCGTCATCAAGATAAATAGCTTGCACAGCCATGCAATATGTCTACTTGATAAAAACAGCTGAAGGCGGCGTTAAATAGTGTCTCAAGTATTTGATCGCAATAAAAGTTCTGCAAAATGTATGTCTGATTTCCAGTCTTCACAACACTGGTCCACATGTGACATAATACCAGAAAATATTCTACGTCCCAAAACTCTTCTACGATTGTTCCTAGAATAGCATCCGCGTCTTTCTCAAAATTATGGGGGTCAATTTCTACAGACACTATAAGGTTGACAGTGCTAATTGAAATGTGAATTGTTTGTTGCACTACTTACTCAGGCGTGGAAGAAGACAAACCAAATTATATGTAAAAGCACAAGCTGCAAAAGAAAACTGTTAACTTGTTATGCATTACCATTCTTCTACATAAATTATCAATCTTCCCCGAAAGTGCTTCATATCTCCTTGTCTGCTTTCGCATCTTTGACGGTACCTTGGATAGATCACTTGTTCCAATTCTTTCCAAATTCAGCAGTTCCTGCTCAAGTAACTTCAGTTTAGAGGATACACCGGAAGCTTCGCCATCTACCTTCCAAGGGGACTCCCTCCTGAGAAATAAACATTTGATGGACTTTAATTAGTGGCATTATGTTACATACTATCACTGACACAATATTTTAAAGCAGACTGCAAATTTACCTCGTTGCAAAATGCTTCAGATGACACAACGATTCAACGGATTCATACTGTACATCCTGCAACAAAGAACATGTGAAATCAACATTTAGCGGAAATAATGCAATCCCAAGTCTTAAGTTCTTATTAGCAATCGGAAAGTCCCTTCAAAATTACCCAAGTTAAACACTCACCAAGTTGGTCATCTAAAACAATGATAAGAGTCGGGAAAATGGTTAATGATCCCCAGAAAGGAGATTTCACCAGTTGACTCTCAGTCCAGTTCATGATGAAAGGGACATTTCATTTTCGTTAATCAATTCTATCGGACAATACCACATGAGATGATTTCTAATAGGACGACACTTTGAAAAACACAAGTTATAGCAAGAGAAGCAATGCCCACTTGGCAAATACGAAATTTTTAAACACCCGAGAGCGTTCACTTCACATTTCCAAAAAAATTCTTTCCCCATCTCTCATCTCTCCAATCATTAATCACATTTCTCTCTCTACTCATACCCCTCTTTCCAATCATTATTCTCATTTCTCTCTCTATCTCTCTCCAATTATTACACTTCTCTCTAATTATTACTTTTTCCAAAAACTCATCCAAACACTATCTCCAAAATATTTTTCAAAATATTCTTCTCAAAATTATCAACCAAACACTTGTGTTCGAAACTTAGAAAAGGTAGTTACAGTTAAGAAAAAAGGGAGATTAACAGTCAGAAACGAAAAGAAAAAACAGGAAAGCATGAAAAAAAAGGGAACGTCCACGCGGCCCACACCAACCCTGATGAGTCCATGAAAGAGAGACATCACAAATTAACTCCCTCTGTCTTCGCAACATCACAAAATTTACTCCAACTATGCAACAGCCTCCTTAGGACAATCCAGATTAAAAATAATAATAATAACTCTTAGTGAATTAAATTAGCACAACAAAGTTGAAAATCCAACAGGGGTGCCCTCCCGTATCTTTCAACTTTTCCACACAATTTGTCTTTACAGGAACCTATTTAAACAGAAATATCAAGTTGGGTCCAACAATACCAATTACAGTTAGATGAAAGCGATGAAGGAAGAAGAGTGACAAGTAGTGGTCCAGTCAAATGCAGAAAATGGTAAACAACAAGAACCACTGAAATCAAGAGTCCTTTGTAAATTCAGAAAGACATAAAGAGCCAAATCAAGTGGTCACCAATAAAAATGATCAAAACATTGCAAAGTCATGGATAAGGGGACGAGGACAAAATGCCAACAAATGAGTTCACGGGACCACACAAATTTCAAGTTATAGCAGCAACCGACTACGAAAAACTACGAATGGGACTTGGTTATGAGCTAAACAAACAATAAATTTCGAACTTTAATGCCAATTAACAATCGCATCAACTTCGGAAGACAATGTCCTAAACCATGAATTTACAAACTCCACACAGAGAAGAAATTTTTACCAAGTCAACGGCATCCACAAACCATTCTATGAAATGAAATTGTCAAAAAGCAGATATGCTTATCGTAAGGAAACGGCATTAACCCCAAATGCATAGTCAAGCTATCATCAAGAATTCAACACCAATCCTCTTTGAACAGAAAGGAAACAGTATAAGCATTTGGCATCATATTCTTGGTCTTTTCACATTTTATTTTTCACAACCCCAAATCAATACCAAATCCCATTAGCAGACTGAAATCTTTCTTTCATTTTCTCTCAATTCCTCATTCTAGGCTACAAAAGCAATAACTCTCCCACCAGTTTGCAATTTCCAGCAATAACAGCCCCTTTGATTGTGAGAAAGGGGCAGGATCCAATCATCCCCTCCATTTCTCACCAAAATACTCAATTTAAATGGGTGATTTGACAAGAAACTATAACCCTTGCTTTTCTTTGAATCCCTCAATCCAAATGGCTGTAACTATAGCAATCTAAGAATAAGAAGACGAATGAATGATCATCAAACCTGCCAAATGCTGGCTCTTTCAGCCCAATACTTGGAAGCAGAATTCCTCAACTCAGAATTAAACCCATTATTACTATCTCCAAACACACCACCACCCATTTCCTCCACACTATACCCCTCTCTCTCCAAAAACCCCTCCTCCCCCTCCTCCTCTTCCTCCCCCACCTGCTCTCCCACTCCCTCCAAATCCCTAAAATGCACAAACCCACCTCCTCCTCCTCCACCATCGTCAAACTCCGGCCGCCTCGTGACGAAATTCAGCATCTCATCCCTCTCCCTAACCTCTCTCCTCAGCTCCTCCACCTCCCTCCTCAGCTCGGCGTCGGACTTCTCGAGCTCCTCCGCCCGCTCGCGGAGCCGGGCGATCTCCTCCGCCCCGGCCTCGATCCGCCGCAGCAGCCGCTCCTCCTCACGCCGCCACGAGTGGCGTTGCGAGGCGAAGATCTCGACCACGCGAGCGTTGGCCTTGGAGTCCTCCTTACGGCGCGACCGGAGCTGGTGGAGCTGCTCCTCGGCCTCGATTAGCTTGAGGTAGAGGTCTCTGTTGCGAGATTGGAGGGTTGTGAGTGAGGAGAGAGAGGAGTTTCGAGTTAGGCCCAGGTAGACTGCAAAGTTTAGACCCAGATAGGAAGTCAGGAGATTTTTGTCGGGTTGTTGTTGGTTTTTGCAGAGTTCAACGGTGGTGGTGGTGGGTGGTGGTGGTTGGTGGTGGATTTGGGCATGTGCTTGTGCCGCCATTATAGTGAAACTCTCTCTCTCTCTCTCTCACACACACACACACAGAGAGTAGCCGCTGACGGAGTGTTTGTCTAGGAAGAGAAAGGAGGTGGGGTGGGGTCTGGGTGTTGTCTGTATGCGAGTGTTTTGTACGTATATAGATTTCTGAGAGAACAGCTTTTGAGCATTTTTTTTGGGCATGGTTTTCTGTCTCTACATGGAGAGTATGATTTTGTTCACCGCCACCGGGTGTTCTACTAACTAGTCTTTTTTAAAAATTATTTTTTTTTATTAATCAAGATAGGTCGTCTTTTCATAATACATTACATGAAAAAGTGTGAACACAAAAATCAATGCAATTTTAAAACAAAACTCCCTAAGAGCATCTCCACTCTTGACTCAATATTACCGTAAAAATCAACAAAAACATTATTTCACTCCTTACTCAAACCCATTACCAAGTTTGAGTTTACTCAAATTTTTCACCAAATTTGGTTTGAACTAAATCTTTACTCAAATTTTTAAGGCTATTTTTTCCCTCTCAAATCTACAATTGTGCCATTAATGAAGCTTTTACTCAAATTTATGCCTACATTTGATTTTTGCCCATTGGAGTGTTCCATTTTATACTCAAATTTGGATAAAAATTTGAGTAAAAAATGACGAGAGTCGACATTACTTCCATTTTGATTGGTGAAAAAATTGAGAGTCTCTCCTCAAACTAATCACGCTGCTACTTAAAAAAAAAGTACTAGTGATTCTGTAAAGCTAATACTTTTTTCACCAATCAAAACGAGAGTAAGGTTCACTCTCTGTGTGAACAAAATCGCAGTAGTCCAGAAGTAAAGCAGAGCTTCTAAAAATCCACCCCAAATCAATCTCTCCCGATACACCCAAATCTCTCGATACTCTCAATCCTTGTTTCAAGATTTTGGTATTTTCACACTACACTTTTCTACTTGTAATTTTTATTGTTTTAGCCCTTGTCTCCCATTTGATTTTATTTTATGATTGTTTCCGTTATACTCTTTTTGACTCATTTTGTTATTTCCGATGATCATATCATCAACCATTTGATTTTATGGGATTCCCATAAATGGAAAACAAGGCCTTAGTTGTATCTTTGGTTAGGCTGGACATGTAATCTGTTTACATTCTACTCTTTTCGTTTCATTTTGTTTGTCAATTTTTGATGATCGTGTCATCGATTGATCCCTTATTTCTTCTAATATAGATATTAAAAAATATGCAATAGGTTTATTGCTTGAGAGTTCTCGATTATTCCAAAATACAATGTTTTTGAAATCATAAAAAAAACATTATAAATTAAAAGATATAAGGAATAAAAAATTGATTTGGACAAATAAAATGTGACAAAGGGAGTAACTATCGGGACGATCTCTTGACATTTCTTCAAAAAAAAAAAAAAAACTCTTTTAGCTCAAACCCCAACCTCAGGTTCAAAACAAAAAGGGTTGAAATGTTGGTGGCTCGTGTATTAGACAAAATTAGGACTAGGAAGCTTTGTAGGGCGGCAGTGCCCTATTACGGGGTGTTTGGATGCAGGATATGCACCCGGATATGAGAAGACTCGGATTACAAATCCTGGTCCCACTATCATCTCCTGCGTTTGGGTTGCAGTTCTTGGTCCCCGATATGTTCACTGTTTGGACTGGAAATCAGGGCTAGGGTTGATTTGCTAACGACTGGGGTACCCCCAATCGTTCACAAATCCAGGTGTATTTGTGGGTTTTTGGTACGATTCTACCCCTCCAAATCCAGCTTCTACCTGTCGTTGGGTTGTGTGGAATCAGTAGGGTTTCGTTTTTCGAGAGAGAAGGAAAAAGAGAGAAGAGAGAAAAAGAGAGAGGAAGTCGCCGGTGCCGCATGTGACTCCATTGCTGCTCACCTCGACTTCCTCTTCAAGTTGTTCACTGAGGTACGATGCTTACTCCATTGATAAGCTTCATTTGCGATATAGATCGATAATTTTTGGCCTATTTTGTGCGAGTTAATCTGGGTTTCCATGGAAAATGTTGAATTTTTTGAAGCTTAATCTGGGTTTGTGCAACTTAATCTGGCTTTGTGCGAGTTCATCTGGGTTTCCATGGTGCTTGATAAATAGATTGAATCTGGGTTTGTTAGCTCTATGTCTGCTTGAATCTGTGCTTTTACCTCAAGTTTATGTTCTTAAATCTGGGGTTTTAACCCAATTTCTGAGTATGAATTTGGGTGTTAAATGATTTAGCCCTAATTTCTAAGACTGAACTGACTTTGTCAGCTTGTTTCGTACATTGGTTTTGCCCTAATTTTGCCATTCATGTTACCCTACTAATTTGGTACTTAGGTTTGGAAATGACTTTGTCAGCTTGTTTCGTACATTGGTTTTGCCCTAATTTTGCCATTAATGTTACCCTACTAATTTGGTACTTAGGTTTGGTACTTAGGTTTCAATACATGCGATGATTTTCGAAGAAAAGTTTTGTGGACAGCCCACCGAGATCTGTGCGGTTTTGCGTTTGAAGAGATTGAAAAGATTGTGATTGTTAGAGTCGCCACCCGGATTTGAGGTCCGAACCCGAGAAACCGATTGAAAATAACTCATTTGCCCATTGAAAAAGATTTTACTGATCATGGTGAAACCAAAGATTTCTCGGATTCGGGGGTTTGGTTACGAGAAGGGAAGGTTTTTACGGCACCCCTCCCGCCCGGTCCGTGAACCGGTCTCTACTCAATATTTTATGGGATTTTTGAAAATGTTTGAAATTCGATTCTAATCATAAAAGTAGGGGATCTGGAATGGAAATTACATAAATAACAAGTGAACACAAAATTGCAAAACTAATTGTGAATGCTTGTGCTTGATGATTTATATGAAAATGGTAATAACAATAAAGAAAAATTGCTGCAAATATTCACAGAAGATAACCACAACAGAAACTACACAACAATTCCAGGAATCATGATCAAGAGGCTTAATCTGACTTATAATATGGATTCCAGAATTGGCATTGAGCGCTCAAGGGTAATGGATTGAGCGCTCAAGCTCTCCAAACCAGTTTGAGCGCTCAAAGCTCATGACTTGAGCGCTCAAACCAGTTTCTGGTTCCCATGAATTTAATCCTTTTCACAGCTTATTCTTTCATTCTTTGCAAGATCAAGCCTTAATAAAACATTTTTCATGATGTTCTAAGTGAAAACAGATGGCTCGGTCTCATAAAGAACAAAGAAAATCAAAGGATCACCATAAATTAATGAAGAAATTGCTTGGGAATGGAAATAAGAGAGGTATCCAGATCATATGCCAAACAAAAAAAAATACTCACACACACAAAAGGAGATTAAATCAACAGTAACCAACAAAAGAGCCTAAGAACAGTTTGAGCGCTCAAACATATGACCTTGAGCGCTCAAGCTGTTATATGGGCTTCTGGTTTTTAACTTGAAAAACAGATTCTGAGTGATTCAAAAGACCATTGACATGTAGAATGAAGATTTATGACACTGTACAGTCACTGTTTTGCGTTCAAATGCAAGATTTTCAAGAGTTTTGACATTTGATTGCCATAAAAATGATTAACCTACGCTCATGCATGTGGTTTAGAAGTGGAATGAACATATTTAACCATTCTAATACAATGAAAACCATAAAAGAGTATAAAAATCAACAAAACAGTGACTGACCCAGAACTGGGTTTGAGCGCTCAAGGCCTAAGGCTTGAGCGCTCAACCCCTGCAGAACTGCAGATTTTGGCAGTGGTTTTAAACAACATTTAGACCTTTTGTGAGTTCAATGCAAGTATAAAGAACTTGTTTGAGCTCACTGGTCACCCTCAGATGGACCAAAACAGTGAGTATCACTTGTCAAACTACCTTTTTTTCACTTGATTGGAAACTTGAACTTGGTTATGGGTTTGAAGATAAACAATTGTTGGTGTTTTTGGTTGGTATTGTGGATGGGTGAGACAATGTATGTGGTTGATTGAAGATTAAGGATCGAATTTTTGGATTTGAAGAGTGGTTTTTGCAAGTGGTTTTGGTGGAGTGTGAGTGGTATTGTAGAGAGAGAGAGAGAGAGAGAACAATTTCTGGAGGATTTTTGAGCTGGAGTATGAGGATGGATTACCCCTGAACCAGGGGGTGGTGAGTGGTTTTATATGGTGAGTGGGAGGGAAGAGAGGAGAGAGAGGAAGTGGGTTTGGCTTTTGAAAGTGGGTTAGGGGTAGTTTAGGAGTAGTTTAGGGTGTATTATACGTAGTAAGATCGTATAGGATCACCCCAGACGCTCCCATGCAGAAAATCTCATGATGAGATACTCTGCAGATTTCTGACTGGCTCAGAGTTGAGCGCTCAAACCCGTAGGATTGAGCGCTCAAGGTGCTCCTCAGGAGATTGAGCGCTCAAGGCTCTTGATGGCAGATTGAAGGTTTGGTTTGGTTTGATGATGCTTAGATTGGTTTGGGTTATTTGGTGGTGTTTGGTTGATTTTAACCAAGTTCAAGTCATTTTCACAAGTTTCGGGTAGTCAAGATTGGTTCGTTTCATCATCGGGAATGCTCGAGCATATCTCGGATTCAAAATCGGGGTGTCTACAGTTGCCCCTCTTAGACGTGACTCGATGCCATTGATTTGGTATGAGTGACGTCTAAGTCATAGACAACCCGACTCGTTCCCTGCGATATATCTCAAGCCACAAAGAAAATCATTAGAAGGTTAATCGATCGCGCTCTGCGAGCTGCCTACGTACCCTATTGTAGGGATCAGACCGGCGTAGTTCCTCGGGGCGATGGAAAATATCCAATAAATAAACATGAATGGGTTCAAAAACCCTCAAAACGTTGATTTAAACGGACACGTGGTCCTCAAAACAATGATTTAAACGGACACGTGATCCTCAAAACGATGATTTAAACGGACATGCGGTCCTCAAAACGTTGATTTAAACGGACACGTGATCCTCAAAACGATGATTTAAACGGACATGCGGTCCTCAAAACGATGATTTAAACGGACATGCGGTCCTCAAAACGATGATTTAAACGGACATGCGGTCCTCAAAACGTTGATTTAAACGGACACGTGATCCTCAAAACGATGATTTAAACGGATATGCGGTCCTCAAAACGATGATTTAAACAGACACGCGGTCCTCAAAACGTTGATTTAAACGGACACGTGGTCCTCAAAACGATGATTTAAACGGACACGCGGTCCTCAAAACGTTGATTTAAACGGACACGTGGTCCTCAAAACGATGATTTAAACGGACACGCGGTCCTCAAAACGTTGATTTAAACGGACACGTGGTCCTCAAAACGATAATTTAAACGGACACGCGGTCCTCAAAACGTTGATTTAAACGGACACGTGGTCCTCAAAACGATGATTTAAACGGACACGCGGTCCTCAAAACGATGATTTAAACGGACACGTGGTCCTCAGAATACCATCATCATGCTTCACGCGTACGCTAAATGTGAAAATGTCTCAATAGACTAACGTGACCTACCATGACCAATTACCGAGATTTAAATTCTTAGATCAACATGCGTTCGATTGATTGGGACCAAAGAGTCCAAAACACACTAACAAAACATAAGAGATGCCTAAAATGCCCCTGAAGGGCTTGCAAGAGAAGCCAAAAGCCGTGCCAGGATTGGAATTGAGCGCTCAAGGTACCCCCTTTTGAGCGCTCAGCCTACATTAAGCGCTCAACTCTAGAGGTTTGAGCGCTCAACTCTCGACATTGACCCTTCAGCGCTCAAAAGGCTCAGTTTGAGCGCTTGAACTTCTAAACGGGGACGACGGTTCAAAACTGTAACGTTCGGTTTTAACTCTGATTTTACTCCGATTACAGTCTCATAACTTTCCAAAACTTCCCGAAATTAAATCCTCATTCCTCTCTCGTGATTCCGGGCAAAATCCTCTTGTTTCTCACTCAGATTTCGAACCAAATCAAAAACCCCCAATTCCTAGGGCTTGTCTGTACAATCTCAGTTCGATCCAGTTTGATTAGGGCTCGATTTTAAAGTTTAAATCGGCTTTTATGGAGAATCCCGACGAGTCACAACCCCCCGTGGGTTTGCCGACGACGGCAGAGGGCAGCGGTGGTGGTGCGGCGGTGCCACCGCCGGCGAGTTCAAGCGCTCAAGGTGCTATGGTGGTTGAAACTGGTATTAC
The DNA here is from genome assembly GCA_020921065.1 of Vaccinium darrowii. Lineage (NCBI taxonomy): Eukaryota > Viridiplantae > Streptophyta > Magnoliopsida > Ericales > Ericaceae > Vaccinium > Vaccinium darrowii. Next base: position 4,268,997 of record CM037152.1, on the reverse strand, counting down.
GGGGGTTGAGATGCCATCCTCAACCATAGATGCGACAGAAAGAGAGAGAGAAAGGGAGAGGGAAGAGGATGGCAACGACGGTGACCGGCCGGAGGAGACCGGCGGTAGTGGTGGTGGTGATCCGGCAGTTTCTGGCAGTGGTGGGGATCCAGCCACCGGCACGGTGGTGATTGGTGGTGCTGTTGGTGGTGATGGTGTGAGAGAGGGTAGTGGGGGTGGTGGTTTAGGTGGTGGTGATGACGTGGTGGTGCCAGAGAGGGTTGAGGAGAGAGATAGGGAGGTGGTGGAGATTGTGAGTGCGAGCGAGGCTAGTAGCAGTGGTAGCGAGGAGATGGTCGAGGAGAGGGGGACTGGCGGTGGTAGTGGCGGAGATAGGGTGGAGGGTATGAGCGGGGTAGTTAGGACTAGGGCACCCCGTTGGAGAGTAGAGCCTAGGCCCAGCCAGCAGCCTAGTGGGGGAGATAGGGGGAAGGCAGTGGCGACAGGTGATGAGTTAGCGACGAGCAGCAGGCCGTCGGTTCAGAGGCCGGTAGGGATCTCTCGGGAGGACTATCTTGAGCACGCGCCCCAGGAGGTAGTGATGGCAGCAGCGGCGGATGCCCCGGGGATTCTAGACGTGGCGAGGGAGGCCATTGTTGAGGGTAGGGAGAGGGAGGCGGCGTTGTTGCGAGAGGCGGCCGATGAGGATGCAGCGGCGAGGGCCTTTTGGGAGGAGTTTGAGACAGAGGAGGCGACAGAGGAGGCCAGGTTACAGGCTAAGGAGGAGGAGAGGGCAGCTGGCCATAGGACTATAGTGGTTCAGGCCGCCAGACAGCGGCTGAGGAGAGGGAGGCCGGCGTTTGACGCGGCGACTTATGCTCCGCCTGTGCACCTCTTTGTGCCATCTGGTTCTGAGGACTACACTCCCCGCCGGGAGTTGTACTTTGGAGAGGAGGTGTTACTGGACCCCGAGGTCCACCTCTCGACTGACTGCCTGACGGTATGCTCGTTCTACTTTCCAATTTATCGCTTCCATGCACTTTCAGTAGCTAAAAATCTTTATTTGCATTGAATGATTGAATTACTGCTTGTTTGATGATTGGATTGATGCCTGAGTGATTGATTAGACTAATGCCTGTTTACTTGCTTGTTTGTTGTCTGTTTGCAGAGAAACTTGCGCTTGAAGGCTCATGGAGGTATGGGCTTCAGTTGGGAGATCTACCAGCAGCTACATGCCTCTGTGAAGGCATTGGTGGATCAGGCAGGGTTCGGGGCGTTCATCCCGACTCTCTCGAGCACACAACATGACCATGCCGTGGTGACGGCATTGGCAGAGAGGTGGAGGGACTCTACGAGTTCTTTTCACCTTATCTTCGGAGAGGCGACGATGACGCCGCTGGACTTCTCAGCACTCACGGGGTTACGGGTAGGAGGAGACCCGATCCTGTTCGACTCGGGGATAGGCAGGGACGAGGCTGCACTGAGGTGGTTTCTGGGCTTCGTGCCTACCAGAGAGGGAGAGACGGCCACATATGGCCAGTTCAAGATGACCGGACTGGGTGTGCCGACGGACAAGGAGGATGCAGCACGGAAGGCGAGGTGCTACTTGTTATACCTGTTTGGGGCCTCGTTGTACCCAAACAGGCGTAACAGGGTGCACCTCTCCTACCTCGGAGGCTTGAGGGACTTCGCCCGGGCGGCGAAGTATGACTGGGGTGGAGCAGCGCTCGGGAGCTGCTATGCATTCATGAATGCAGTCTCAAGGCGGAAAGGGACTGGCATTTCGGGACTGTGGAGCGTTTGGGAGGTAAAGATTCAAACCTTGGTTCTAAATTTAAAAAGCATGCATTTCAATACTTGCACTTGATTATTAAAACTTGCATTTGACTGACCAATTTGTTGTTTGCATTGCAGCTCTGGGCTTATGAGGTCTTGGGGTTGCACCCCCCAGAGACGCGTCATCACGACCCGAACGTCATCCCCCGGGCACTGTGTTGGGGAGAGGGTTTTCGGTATGGTGGTCTAGCACGCGGGAACCTCCAGGTCCTCCGTGTTTCGCTGGACAGACTCTCTGCTTCTTTGGTAAGTACTGAAATTTCACATGTATTCAATTTGCTTTCAATCCATCCATAGCCATGCATTTGATTACTGATGCCTGAATAATTCTTGCAGGTCCGCTGGGATGTATGGGACGCCGTCGACGAGCCTTACCTGGCTCGGAGCAGAGAGATCACGAGGGGGAGAGTCCTTCTTGAGTGCCAGTACGGCTGGTTCTGGTACCTTGGTGACAGGGTGCTGCGCCAGTCGATACGGGCTGAGAGACCCCAGGTTCCAGGGCGCCTCCCTCCTCGAGTGTTGATGACGTCTCGGTACACACTGGCGGAGATCGAGCGTTACACCACGCCTGATCTGGACCTGAGCCAGTACTTGCGTCCGGCCTTGAGCTATGTTGACTACCGGAGGAGGTATTTGGCCGGTTCACTGAGGGCAGCGGAGTGGAGGGATAAGGTGGAGAGAGAGAAGGCCGCGAAGGCGCGTGCCTCAGCTGGAGGAGTGGCAGGAGGTGAGGGTGCTGTTACCTTAACCGCGGAGACGGAGGCGGCTAGGTGGTGGGTGCACGTCACTTCTGCTGGTGGAGAGACAGGGGTCATAGATATCCCGAGACCACCGGCTGACTTCCCACCGCTCTTGGCACCGGTAAGCAACATTCTATCTATTCTATAACGCGTGCCTTGATTATGAATGCTCGAATGCACTAACAACATGAATCTTGACTTTGCTTGCAGGTTTCACAGGAGGCAGCACAGACGATGTACGAGCAGAATCGGGGACTTCGTGTCCTGATACGTCGCCTCATAGCCGGACAGGAGGTTGCTATCCGCTTGGAGGGCGAGCCAGCACCTCCTGCTGCCCCTGGGCCTTCTCGCTCGAGAGTTGCACCGGTATGCCCCATACATTTCTTGTCCTTTCAATTCCTTGATTATTTCATGTACTAATTCCTTTTCTCGTTTGATTAATGATGCAGCCGCCTGTGATCAGGAAGAGGCCCCACGATGGAGCTGGTGGTCCTGGAGACACGACTGTGCGACTTGGGCGCTCGAAGCCTGCGGCGGTGGGACTCGAGGAGGAGGGACCGCGGAGATCTACCCGTCAGAGGGTTGAGATAGCTCCTGAGGGGATAGTTGAGGCGAGCTCGAGCGACGATGATAGTGTCAGCGATACTAACTACCCCTCTTCCCGACAGGAGCGACTGGAGCAGCGGCACGGTGATGAGACTGAGAGCTCGGATGAGACGATGGACGAGTCCGAGTAGTATATAGTAGACATAGAGTAGCTTTAGAGTCTTGCTTTTACTTTTGATCTTTTCTTTTGATTGGGCCTGCGTGCCCTGGTAGATAGGTAGATTGGGCCTGCGTGCCCCAGTAGACGGATGGATTGGGCCTACGTGCCTCCGTAGTTAGTGATGATACACAAACTTGACTTTTGATTTTTTTTTTTCATGGATTTTGATCGGAGTATATACATGATTTGCACTTTCATTGTTTATTGCATTGTTCTCTCGCTTTTGATGTACAAATGAACCAACCTGTTGTAGAACGTATATAATTTATTCACAAAACTTTGAATCCAAGCATCCAAATACAAAGTTTTATAATTCAACTTCAACGAAAGGCTAACATGTTCATGAATTTGGGCGAAACATGATTATTTGATTTTATGTACAACCGGAAGATGTATTTACATGCCACACGACCTAACATGCTCCCTATATATGTACACTTGACATTTAATCTGCACCAAATGACCTTAGAACAGAATTTGATGTTCATAAGGCATATTTGAAAATAAAATGCTTCGTGAGCCTGCTTTAACATGATGAATTGCCGCATTATTGCTTTGTCCAAGTCATAAATGATGAAAATGCCCCTGTGACCGTCACAATTTGGCCTGAGGTCCCACGGGACCATTTTTGATATGGTGACGGCCGCCCTTTCATTGCTTGAGTTGGCCATCGGGACCTCAAAACTCCACATCCTTGAAGAATTGCCCCGGAAACCGTTCTGATAAGTCATAATTCTCCTCCAACACGTGTCTCAATTATTGGGTATGGCTCGTGAAGCTTAGAAATGGATTTGAATGTCCAACGGCCATTTTAAGTTTTGAACTTCCATTTTCGCGTGTCCCGTGTCCATATACGTATCGGCTTGATAAATTGGGTTATGGAACGCCCCGTGAAGTCACAAATACCCTTTGGGACTTGGTTGAATAGTTAAACAAAGCTCGGGAAGCTTGAAAATGAATCCGGACATCCAATGGCCAACCTCATGCCTTAACCTTGCACTTTTGCATATCCCGTGTCCGTATACGTATCGGCTTGATTACTCGGGGAACGGGACATTCCGTGAAGTCATAAATACCCTTTGGGACTTGGTTTAGGTGTTGGTTGAGGGTTAGAATGCTTAGAATAGGTTTCGGACATCAAACAGGCCAATTTGCTGCTGCTGCTGCTGTTTCTGCAGGCCTTGAGCGCTCAATGTGGGTTGAGCGCTCAAGCTCACCACCTTGAGCGCTCAAGGTGGTCCAGAGGGGGTTGAGCGCTCAACTCCATGGCATTGAGCGCTCAATGTCTGTGCTGGGCAGGTTTGTGGTGTTGCTTCCCAATGCATTTTTGGACCCTTTTGCATGGTTTTCTCTGCCCCAAACGTCTTGTTGCTCTGTTACAACATCCCCCAAGCTTTGAACATCACCTTCCCAAGGTCTTTTCACCTTTTCCCCACAAATATCATGCATTTCCAATGCATTTTCAAATTTTCTAACAACAATATTTTGAAAACATGCATTTGACCATCTTGAAAATGCAATCTTTGATTTCCAATGTTGCATGTAGAATTTGTAAGGTTCTTCCCAAATCTCCTATAAATACCATTCATAATCAAACATTTCCCACATACCATCTTCATACCAACTTTTCATTCCTCCCTCCACATATTTCCTTCGTCCATTTTTCATCATTTCCACATGGCTGCCCTCGACCCTTCCGTCATCAATACTTGGGTTGCTAGCCTCGAAAACATCGATTGGTTCAACTTTCGAGGTCTAGGGCTCAATGCACTTCGCCACCTCTACACTTTTCCTATCCGTCAAGATCTCTTGCATGCCGCCGTTCACTGTTGGGATTCGGAGCTCCATGTGTTCCGTTTTGGTATGCAAGAACTTTGTCCAACCGTCGAGGAATTTCAAGCATACCTTGGTGGTAATGCTTTTGCAGATCCCGTCATACCACCTATTCGCCAGAATTATGCCAACATTCTCAGTAGAAAACTTGGCCTAGGGAACGGTGCTGCGCGCTTCTTGATTCGCAACGAGACCCTCAATGTCCTTCGTCTCTTCGCGGATTATGGTCCTACAGGTGATCTCTTGGATTTCGCCGTCCAAAATCGGCGCATGTTTGCACTTTGCATGTGTCTCTTGGCGTTGTACCTGTTGGTCCCATATGATGGCCATCCTAGTTCCGCCATTGTCGGTGTTGCTGCTCAGATTGAACAGCGGAGGGATGTGGTTCCTATGGTCTTGGCTGAGACAATCATGGGCTTGGATGCGGTCAAGGCTGGGAGAACGGACACGTTTGCCGGGAGTCCACTCTTGCTTCAGGTTCGGTTTATTTGGTTTGAATGTTTTGATTTCATGGTTTTGGGAATTTTGGTTGTTGGCTTGGTTTTGACTTTGGTTTAGATATTTTGGATCGCAGATGTGATTATGTGACAAGGTTGGGCTTTTGAGGGAGCCGGCAGGTGATTGGATTTACGAGCCTCGAACTTGGGTGGATAGGTCATTTGTGCATGATGAGACTGATGAAGATGAATGGACTGACTTCTTCAGGTCATTGGAGGAGGATCACATTGCTTGGAGATGCCATTGGTTGCCCTTGCCGGACATGACGGCCAATCATATGGGAGACACATGGGTGGTCTTAGCGGGATTGCAGGGATACGCATACTATTTTCCACAGCGCATTCTTCGCCAATACTGCATCCGACAAGAAGTGGAGTATGCTGTTCCTGCCACTTTCAGCCTTCCCTCATTCAAACATTCCGTTTTCGAGCATTATCGCACCTCCTGGCGGCACAGGGTCGTTTGGGCTCCTGATCCCTACCCAACTATTCATCTGGATAGACACTATAGAGACTGGATGAGGATGCAGATGAGGGCACAACGCCGAAGAAATTAGCGCAATTTTCCTTTCAACTCACTAGGCTGTTTCCCGAAATAAATGGTGTTTTTTTTTTTTTTTTAGTCAGCTCATGTAATCGAAAAAGTGATTTGAATAAAATTGAATCATGAAGGGTTTCCCCCCCTTGGTTCATTTGATTCCATATGCTATCTCCTTCGGATTTTGCGGAAATGGGGACCAACTTATCAGATTTAGACCGAACCCCAGGATAAGGTTGCCTACGTATCCTTTTTCAAGGAATCGGGTCATGACGTAGTTCAGGCAAGGGTTCACTCGGGTATTAACACTCTCCTTTTGTGCTCTAAATTTTGCCTGGTACAACCTTTTCAGGTTTTTGGTCCAGCGAGCTCTTTTGAACTTTTGCCTTAAATTTTGCCTAGGCCGCCCAGTGTGGGTTTTCAGCCTAGCAGGCTTGCTCTAATTTTTGCTTGGGTCGGTTCGCCCTTGCGATTTTCCGCCCAACGAGCATCTCTCAGGGGTAGTATCGCTTGAGTTGGTCCAGATTGACAAGATTGCTGAACTCGTTTCCGTCTAAATCAATAATCACTGCCGCCCCACCATTGAGGATAGTTTTGATGATGTATGGTCCCGCCCATTTCGGCCTGAATTTTCCTCGTGGATCGAATATCGGTGCTCGAATCTCTTTCACCACCATATCTCCTTCGATCAAATCCCTGGACTTTACCTTTTTGTTGAACGTGCGAGCAATCCTTCTCTGATATCCCTGAATGTGATATAGTGCCCGCAGCCTCCTCTCATCAAACAGCATTAGCTCTGCGAACTTGTCGCTCAACCAGTCAGTCTCATCGATTTCACTTTCTATCATCACCCTCAAAGATGGCACTTCAAGCTCAATGGGAAGTACTGCCTCCATACCATAGACCAAAGAATAGGGTGTTGCCCCTGTTGGAGTTTGGATAGAGGTGCGGTATCCCCATAATGCCAATGGTAGTTTCTCATGCCAATCCCTAGACGATTCGATGGTTTTCTCCAAGATATTCTTGATTGATTTATTTGCTGCTTCCACGGCTCCGTTAGTTTGTGGCATGTACACCGTTGACTTGTGAACCTGTACGTTAAACTCTTCGAGTACTTCTGCTGCTCTTCCTTTGAAATGCAGACCATTGTCTGATACGAAGGCATTGGGGACCCCGTACCGATAAATGATGTTTTGCTTGATAAAATGGGCCACTTGTACTGTTGTCAATGTAGCATAAGAAGCTGATTCTACCCATTTCGTGAAGTAATCGATTGCCACCAATATAAACTTGTGTCCATTTGATGCTGGCGGCGTGATTTTCCCGATCACATCTATTCCCCACACTGAGAAGGGCCAAGGCGTTGCCATTGTATGAAGCTCAGATGGCGGAACATGCATGAGGTTAGCATGGACCTGGCACTTATGACATCTTCGCACATACTGAACGCAATCCGTTTCCATGGTTAACCAGAAATATCCTTGCCTCAGAATCTTCTTTGCCATCATTAATCCGCTCATGTGGGGACCACAGATTCCTTCATGGATCTCCTCCATTACCCTCTTTATGTCGTCACCATAGATGCACAGCTTGTGCGTGCCACAGTATGACCTTTTATACATCCTTCCACCACAGATGATGTATTGTGACGCCAACCTTTGCAATGTTATTCGATCTTTCTTATTTGACCCTTCCGGATATTCTCCTTTCTCAATCAGATTCCAGATATCGTGGTACCAAGGCAGGCCATCATCAATTCCTCCAACATTCATCACATATTCATAGGCTGGCCTATTTCTTTGCTCGATCATGATTGGCCTCATTCTCACCCCTACGGGCAATTCTACCATTGACGCCAGGGTTGCAAGTGCATCGGCGAACTGATTCTTCATCCTCGGTATATGAGTAAAGGTTACTTGCTTGAATTGATGAATCAGATCGTCGAGATCCTTATGGTATGGCTTCAACTTCTCTTCCCGCACTCTCCAATCACCGTTGGCTTGGAAAACCACCAGATTTGAATCCCCAATCACTTCCAATTTCTTTACTTCGATTTCAAGAGCAGCTTCCATTCCAACAATACATGCTTCATACTCTGCCTGATTATTGGTAACTTCGAAGTTTAACTTGAAAGAAAGGGGAATGTGCGGCCCCTCAGGTGAAACCAGTAGTATGCCGATCCCAAATCCTTTCTGATTTGCTGCCCCATCGAAGTACAGCTTCCAAACATCATCTGCCAACGCCATGACATGTTCATCGGGGAATTGAAACTCTGTATCTTCTGGCCCTTCAATCGGGTGATCTGCCAGGAATTCTGCAACGGCCCTGCCCTTCACTGATTTTCTTGTTACATACTTGAGTTCAAATTCAGCCAACAGAAGTAACCATCGTGCCAGTTTTCCAGTGAGTGCTGGTTTCTCAAACAGATATTTGAGAGGGTCCATTCGAGAAATCAACACTACCGAATAGGCTAACATGTAGTGCCTTAGCTTTTTGGAGGCCCACACGAGGGCCCAACAGGTTTTCTCCAAAGGTGTGTATCTTTCTTCGGCTCCAACCATCTTCTTACTCAGATAATATACCGCCTTCTCGATTCCTGCTTCACCTTCTTGTGCCAACATGCAGCCCATTGCAGATTGTGTTACTGATAGATATAAAATGAGAGGCTTCCCGGGTGTCGGCGGCATCAACACTGGGGGACTTTGAAGATATTGCCGGATTGACTCGAAGGCTTTCTGACACTTGTCATCCCACCTGAACGGTATCCCTTTCTTTAACAGACGAAACATCGGCTCGCAAGTCGATGTTAACTTTGCGATGAATCTACTGATGAACTGGATTTTCCCGAGAAAGCTCCGTACCTCTTTTTCCGTTCGGGGTGGTTCCATATCGAGAATAGCTTTGATTTTTGACGGATCAACTTCGATTCCTCTGGTGGTGATCATGAATCCCAACATCTTCCCTGCGGTGACCCCAAATGTGCATTTCTGTGGATTGAGGCGCATTCGGTACTTACGTATCCTCCCGAAGAATTTGCGCAGTGCTGGGAGATGACCTTCTCTTTCCTTCGCTTTCACAATCATATCATCCACATACACCTCAACTTCTTTGTGTATCATGTCGTGTAGCAAAGTCGTAGCAGCTCGTTGGTAAGTTGATCCGGCGTTCTTCAGTCCGAATGGCATGACTCGATAGCAGAACGTTCCCCATTCAGTGGTGAAGGTTGTTTTCTCTCGATTTTCTGGAGCCATCAGAATCTGGTTGTACCCCGAGAACCCATCCATAAATGATAGCAGTGCATGCCCCGCTGTGTTATCCACCAGTACATCAATGTGAGGCAAGGGAAAGTCATCATTCGGGCTAGCTTTGTTCAAATCTCTGAAATCTACACACACCCTAACTCTTCCATCTTTCTTGGGTACCGGCACAATGTTTGCAACCCACTGCGGATATTCAGTTACCATCAGAAAACCGGCATTGAATTGCTTGGTGACTTCTTCCTTGACCTTTTCTACCCAATCTGGCCTAATTTTTCTCAATTTCTGTTTCACTGGTTTTGCATCAGGGTACAAGGGAATTCGGTGTTGTACAATTTCAGGATCGATTCCGGGCATATCCGCGTGGGACCAAGCGAAAACATCTTCGAATTCTTTGAGTAAATCAACGAGTAATTTTTGTTCCTCCGAAGATAGCCCGGAGCCGATTTGAACCATGCGAGGATTTTCCTCATCTCTCAATTTTATTGAAATAACTTCTTCTTTTATTGGCTGAGCATGCCTTTCATTTTCCCTTTCAATTAGAGACTTAAGTTCTTTGGGTATTTTTCCCTCGAACTCAATCTCATCATCGTCAGGGTCAACACAATTTATTTCGGGAACAGCAAAGTAAGCGAAATCACCATCTATTTCATTAACAAAGCCCTCCGGGGCACAGTACATGGCATCAGACTCAAATTCAAAATAGAAATGATGATGTGGAGGGCCATGAGGCACAAACTCCGACTCATAGTCAAGTTCATACTCTGATTCAGACTCGGACTCTAGCTTAGTGAATGCATTAGTAAATTTTACAACAGGAGTGAAAGTGCAATTCTTGTACTCTCCGACTGCATCCACTATCAGCACGCTGGGGTCTTCGAATGCCTCCTGTCCAATCATCATCACTGCTGACTCCTCTTTATCCTTACCTGTTAGACTGACCTTTCCGAACATTGACATCAAGATCCCACCATCCAAAGCCTCCATCCAGTCTGCTTTAAGGTCTTTCACCAATTGCTCGACCTTTTCATGCTCGTCCTCGCTATCCCACGCATCATTAGCAAAGATTTCAAACCCTGGGTGCATCTTTCCACTTATTTTATTTACAAATGGCTCAGGTTGACCATGGTATGGTTCATTTGACCCTTCCCTGACAAAACGGACCTGGCGGTTTGTACTGGTGCTGGCCTTATTGGTCTTCCCTCTTTGCATCTCCTTCAATGTGGGTTCATATCCCAACCCAAAACGGCCTTGCTGGGAAGGGAATTCAGGAAATTGAGCCACCCCCTGTTGAGTTTGACCCAAACCAGTTCCTGGCAGATAGGACATCCTTCTCATCATCTCAAGGACGGTGGTGCTGATTGAGAAATCATCATCGATGCGTAGCGTGAACACACCGCCGGACGTATCAAAAGCGAAACCCCCAAGTTGAACATCATTCTCATCATGCATAATTTCTAGCAAGGGAGCATTATCTTCAGCGTGAGGACGAATGCCTGTGTCTCCGTAGAGAGCAATTGTTCCACTTTCCAAACCAAGTAGAACCTTCTGATGCAAAGTGGATGGAACTGCCATAATATCGGGACGATGCATCCAAGGACGTCCTAGCAGTAGATTGAATGAAGCTGGGATCTCAAGCACATGAAACTCCACTGTCGACTTAAACCCTTCCGCAGCAATCTCCATTTCAACAGTCCCAAGCACATTGCGACGTGTGTTATCGTAAGCTCGAATTGTGAGATTTGATGGCGTGAAGTCCTTTGGTTTGAGTCCTAAGCATAGTGCTGTCCGAAGAGGACAAACATTGAGTGCAGACCCATTATCTATCAATACAACTGGGATCCACTTCCCCATGCACTTCATGGTGACATGCAGTGGCTTGTTGTGATCAGTTCCTTCGAGCGGTAAGTCAGCTTCGGTAAAGGTTACGACATGCTTGGTTGGTTTAGTGGTAATGGTGGGCTTGGTAGTGATGGCGGCCATCATGGCTTCAGGAGTGATATCAGGGGCAATCTCCATACAAGACAATGCTTGAGCAAGTTTCTGTCTATGCTCACTGGAGCTCATGAGTAGTCCCTAAATGGTTAAGGCAGCCGGGGTCTTCTCAAGTTCCTTTTGGATGGGATTCTCTTCAGTGGTTGGTGGGGGTTTTGAACGAGTCACACGACTGTTGGTTGCAGAGGTAGCATGGGATTGGTTAACTGGTGGGTTAAAAAGGGTTTGAAAGTCGGTAAGGTTAGCGATTGGGTCAATGGGGTTGTTTGGTGGAATTGAGTTGTTCTGTGGAGTTGGGTTATTTTGTGGAGTTAGGTTAAAAGGTGGCTGGTTTAGGGAGTTAGGAGGTGGGTTAGAGGTACTTCCGGTGTACATTTGAGGCGGCTGATAGAACCGTCCACTCCGAAGAAGATGAAGAACTGAATCAATATCATCCCCCCACAAGTCGGTGTAGTCGGTGTAAAGGTCAACTAAATCGCCTTCCGCCTTTCTCTTTCCCTTTTCAATGCTGGCTTCTTCCAAGCCCTTGGTAATCCCTTCCACCGTTGCTTCGCTCCATACATCTCCGTTCTCCATTGTTGCTTCGTTAACTGCCCAGACTTCATCACTCCCAACCCACAGTGGTGTAAGTGCTATTTCTTCATTCTGATTGGCCCATACATTAGCCACATCATTCCCCTCCATTTGCTGTCCCCAAACATCGGGCAAACCATCGTTCAACATCATGATGTTACAACCCTCCGGGATTTGCACTTGAGGTGCTGGGAGATTTTCATCGACTATGTAATCGTATGGTGTGAACTCTATTCCCTCCGTCATTCGATTTATAGCATGTTCACTCATCATGGAGAAATCAGGGCGACCCTCCCACAATGGTGGCATCGGAAAATAGGCTTCTTCAAAGAACATGGGGAGTGTAGACCCATCCAATGGATCTTTGGGGTCCATGAGCTGCCATTCATTGGGTGTGGGATCCCATTCATCTTCCTGTGCAATATTGAGTGCCTCGTTCTCCTGTTGCCAATTCTGTCCCTGTCCCTCCTCCACAGGTGGCTGATCTTGTTCCAACGGAAATGGTTCAAAAAGATTAGGAAGCGCGAGCCCATCAAGCGGATCTTCAATTATTGGATTCAAAAGTAGGTTCATCATGGTGCCGAGCGGGGGGTCTTCCTCAATCTGTTCATTGTGCGGCCAGACTTCTTCATTCGCCATATTATTGGCCACCATCTGTTCGTATTCCTGAGCCTCCATGGCCATTATCAAACCACCCCATTCTTGCCATATTGTAGGATCCAAATGTGCATCAAGGAAGCATGCTTCGCATTCATCTGGTATAAACACAATGGGCTTAGGGTCTGTTTCTGGTACAATGAATCGGCTTGGGTCAAAGGGGGTAGGGTTTTGGTCTTTTTGAGTGGAGCTGAGGGCTATCTGGCTTACGTTACCGTTTCTTTTATGAGCTAGCAAAGGGTTGGTGACAACATTGGGCTTTTCGGTGGGGTCTCGAATTTGTTTATTGTCAATGAGATCTTGAATCTCATGACGCAGGCGCTGACACCTTTCAGTGGGATGGCCAGGTGTTTGATGGAAGACGCAGAAAGTGTTAGGGTTGCAAGTTGGCGGGGGATTTTGTGGAGGTGGAGTTGGTTGGAGGGGTTTAATTTTTCCTTGCTGAACAAGTCGCTCAAAAATGACTGGTAGAGGCAGAGGGAGAGGGGTGAAGACACGTCGTCCTCTTTGGCTTGGTGGTGCTTGAGCTGATTGGGTTGGTTGAGACAAGATGGCATTTATGGGTTCGGTTCTATGAGATTGGTGATTCATGGGATTAGATGAGGTGCTGGTTGTGTAACTGGGATTTGCATACAGGGACGAGGTGTTTCCAATGTAATTGCGCTTGGGTTTGGGGATTGGATCTCCTTTCTTCAACACCCCACTTTGTAAGGCTTCTTCAATTGTCAAACCCGTCTCAAAGTAAGTCTCAAAATTATGCGCTTGGGCCGTCACCATGTATTGGGCTAAATCTGGCTGAAGGTTTTTGGTTATGATGCGCATTTGATCTTTGTCGCTGGGACGATCGGTCATTTGCGCAGCCTTTGCTCTCCATCTTTTCACAAAATCTGCAAAGGACTCTTTTTCTTTCATCTTGATACTCTCAAGTTCGCGAGTAGTGACTTTGAGCTGGACATTATACTCATATTGCTTAATGAAAGCAGCCACCATTTCTTCCCAAGTCTGTCTCTTTGAGATATCAAGTGACAAGAGCCACTGGAGTGCCGGCCTCGTGAGAGTCTCATGGAACATTTGCGCCATGGCGGGCTCATCGACTTCTTGCAATGAGAGCAAACTTACATATGCCTGAATATGTCCTCTCGGATCACCGGTCCCATCAAACTTCTCAAAGTCTACATGTTTGAACTTTTTAGGGAGCTTAGCGCCTGGGAAGATGCAAAGTTTGTTCATGTCGAAACCGGTAATGGCTCGCTTCTCATTCTTGGCCACAGATTCTTCTAGCTTGAGTATCTTAGCTAGCATTTCAGCCAATTGGGGATTCTCAGGGGGAGGAGGTTGTTCCGGATGTTCATCATTAGGGACCTCTTGATTGCGAGCTCCACCATCGAGTATTTGTTGCTGAGGTGGGGGGAGTCGACTCTGAATATTTAACATGATCGCCATGAGCTGGGCGACTCGGGTGTCATTCCGAACCCTCTCATCATGCATCTCTTTCCTCAGTCGTTCAAACTCGTTAGGGGGATCTTGCTCCTGTTCAGCCGACATGCTTGCTTCGGACTTCGGTGATAGGGATCTAGACAATCTTTGTCCGGGAGGTCGAATCCAAATAGGTAAGGTCTTCTTCTTCTTGGCAGGCCCAATGGTTCAAGAACTGGACATAAAGCAAAAGCCTGACTCAGATGTGTACTCGATGTGTTTACTATGTACATGAAAGAATGATTTATAAATGCTCACTATCGTCTCATCTCATCTCAACTCACGGAGTTAATCCTATTTCTAGCCTTAGGGTTAATCTACCGGTTTCGGATCTCACTTGGAATCGTTTGCACAGAAGATTATATCAACACCACGGGTAGGTCTTTACTCGGCGAATACGGTGTTTCAACCTAAAGCCTAAATGTTGACACTGTAGTGCTTTTCTTGACCATCCGAGACAAAGCAATGAGGTGCCGCCATCCAGATACAGGCGGTTCCAAGGCTAGTCCGAAACACGGGCGACCGTTTGGGCACGATCAACACCGGAGGTATCTCAAACTCCATGGATTTAAAGTCTCCTAGACTTCATGTACAACCTAGGGTTATTCTACCGGATCCAAATCTCACTTAAGACCATTGCACAGATGATTTCCAACACCCCGGGTAAACCATTACTCAGTAGGTACGGCGTTTCAACCTAAAGCCTAAATGTTGACGCCGTAGCACTTTTCTTGGTCATCCGAGACAAAGCAATTTAGATGTTGCAATCCAGATACAAATGATCTCAAGGCTAGTTTGAATCACGGGCGGCCGTTTGGGCACGACCAACACCGGAGGTATCTCAAACTCCATGGATTTAAAGTCTCCTAGACTGCATTCAACAGCTTTGGAAGATTGCCCCAATCCTCAAGTTTTCTTTTAAGCGATAAGTCCTTGACATCGGATGGTCGGATTTGGGAAATCCTGATCCACACGAATTCCGTCAATGATCTAGGATCGGAGGCCTAAGGGCGATTGACCCTCCTCGGGCCAAGGTCCCTTAAACCCGTCTAGATCAATGCTAGAAATCTGATGGTCCAAATTTTCCCACGTCCGGTCGTCCTAAAGGCTGACTCATTAGAACAACATGCATATGGGATGCACGACTCATCATCGGGCCGAGGCAACCTACTACTAACTGCCGAGAACCTAACTTATACTATACTTGACAACAAGAATATGTACAGATGCAAGTATTTGCGTGTATGCAGTATGGCATGTTTTGGAAAGACAGTAACACATAGCACATAACAAGATGGAGCATATAATCTTAAGACTTGGGTGAGTTGCTAAACGTGGGGTTCTATGGTTAACTATATGCAAAGGCCGGTTTTGGTCACCAAGGGTACCCCGAACTCAAAATCAAAACCGCCTCCCACCGTTAAAAACGATAGTGACGATGTGATTTATCACGGTCGAGGGCTGCTGGGCATTTCGGGATTCCCTGTCACCGGCAAGCCGGGCAGGATTGCCAAAACACGCCAGCGGGGCTAAGAACCATGCAAGTGCAATGTAAGAATTAAATTTTAAACATTTTCAAACTCCCACAAAACATTTTCCGAATTAAACCCACTTTTGATTAATACATATTTCAATAAAATCACACAAGTGTAATAAAAGTTGCACAAGTGTAATTAAATAAAATATATATTAACCAATGTCCCCAGCGGAGTCGCCAGCTTGTGGACAGCCCACCGAGATCTGTGCGGTTTTGCGTTTGAAGAGATTCAAAAGATTGTGATTGTTAGAGTCGCCACCCGGATTTGAGGTCCGAACCCGAGAAACCGATTGAAAATAACTCATTTGCCCATTGAAAAAGATTTTACTGATCATGGCGAAACCAAAGATTTCTCGGATTCGGGGGTTTGGTTACGAGAAGGGAAGGTTTTTACGGCACCCCTCCCGCCCGGTCCGTGAACCGGTCTCTACTCAATATTTTATGGGATTTTTGAAAATGTTTGAAATTCGATTCTAATCATAAAAGTAGGGGATCTGGAATGGAAATTACATAAATAACAAGTGAACACAAAATTGCAAAACTAATTGTGAATGCTTGTGCTTGATGATTTATATGAAAATGGTAATAACAATAAAGAAAAATTGCTGCAAATATTCACAGAAGATAACCACAACAGAAACTACACAACAATTCCAGGAATCATGATCAAGAGGCTTAATCTGACTTATAATCTGGATTCCAGAATTGGCATTGAGCGCTCAAGGGTAATGGATTGAGCGCTTCTCCAAACCAGTTTGAGCGCTCAAAGCTCATGACTTGAGCGCTCAAACCAGTTTCTGGTTTCCATGAATTTAATCCTTTTCACAGCTTATTCTTTCATTCTTTGCAAGATCAAGCCTTAATAAAACATTTTTCATGATGTTCTAAGTGAAAACAGATGGCTCGGTCTCATAAAGAACAAAGAAAATCAAAGGATCACCATAATTAATGAAGAAATTGCTTGGGAATGGAAATAAGAGAGGTATCCAGATCATATGCCAAACAAAAAAAAAATACTCACACACACAAAAGGAGATTAAATCAACAGTAACCAACAAAAGAGCCTAAGAACAGTTTGAGCGCTCAAACATATGACCTTGAGCGCTCAAGCTGTTATATGGGCTTCTGGTTTTTAACTTGAAAAACAGATTCTGAGTGATTCAAAAGACCATTGACATGTAGAATGAAGATTTATGACACTGTACAGTCACTGTTTTGCGTTCAAATGCAAGATTTTCAAGAGTTTTGACATTTGATTGCCATAAAAATGATTAACCTACGCTCATGCATGTGGTTTAGAAGTGGAATGAACATATTTAACCATTCTAATACAATGAAAACCATAAAAGAGTATAAAAATCAACAAAACAGTGACTGACCCAGAACTAGGTTTGAGCGCTCAAGGCCTAAGGCTTGAGCGCTCAACCCCTGCAGAACTGCAGATTTTGGCAGTGGTTTTAAACAACTTTTAGACCTTTTGTGAGTTCAATGCAAGTATAAAGAACTTGTTTGAGCTCACTGGTCACCCTCAGATGGACCAAAACAGTGAGTATCACTTGTCAAACTACCTTTTTTTCACTTGATTGGAAACTTGAACTTGGTTATGGGTTTGAAGATAAACAATTGTTGGTGTTTTTGGTTGGTATTGTGGATGGGTGAGACAATGTATGTGGTTGATTGAAGATTAAGGATCGAATTTTTGGATTTGAAGAGTGGTTTTTGCAAGTGGTTTTGGTGGAGTGTGAGTGGTATTGTAGAGAGAGAGAGAGAGAGAACAATTTCTGGAGGATTTTTGAGCTGGAGTATGAGGATGGATTACCCCTGAACCAGGGGGTGGTGAGTGGTTTTATATGGTGAGTGGGAGGGAAGAGAGGAGAGAGAGGAAGTGGGTTTGGCTTTTGAAAGTGGGTTAGGGGTAGTTTAGGAGTAGTTTAGGAGTAGAGTTAGGGTGTATTATACGTAGTAAGATCGTATAGGATCACCCCAGACGCTCCCATGCAGAAAATCTCATGATGAGATACTCTGCAGATTTCTGACTGGCTCAGAGTTGAGCGCTCAAACCCGTAGGATTGAGCGCTCAAGGTGCTCCTCAGGAGATTGAGCGCTCAAGGCCTCAAGCTTGAGCGCTCAAGGCTCTTGATGGCAGATTGAAGGTTTGGTTTGGTTTGATGATGCTTAAATTGGTTTGGGTTATTTGGAGGTGTTTGGTTGATTTTAACCAAGTTCAAGTTATTTTCACAAGTTTCGGGTAGTCAAGATTGGTCCGTTTCATCATCGGGAATGCTCGAGCATATCTCGGATTCAAAATCGGGGTGTCTACAAGTTTTCCTACTATTGACATTGTTCGTAGTTTGGTCTAATTTATTCAACCTTTTTGATTGAGGTATACAGATGGCAAGACTTAGTAAACGTGAACGAAGGTAGAAGTTCAACCGTAAGGTTGTGGTAGCAGCCATATGTTTGATGAGAGAAGTAAATACTACTCTCATGCTTTACATGTTAGTTATGGACTTGATTGCTGAACGTTTTCGACGAAGGCCTATTCGTATGGATGTTAATGTTTACCAACCCCAAATAGACGCACTACATAGGCTAGTAGGTCGTAATGACAAAGATTGCCACAACCTATTAAGGGTAAATAGGCACACATTCATGAGGTTGGTACACTTATTAGAGGAAAGAGGCCTACAGAACTCGAGGAATGTCAATGTTGTTGAAAAAGTTGCTATCTTTTTGTGGATCCTTGCGCACCATAATAAGAATAGGCCTACAAAGTTCCAATTTTTGAGGTCCGGGGAAACAATTAGTAGGCATTTCAACGCTGTTCTGTTGGCCGTTTTGCGGCTTTACAATTCATTGTGGCATCATCCCCAACCGGTTCCTGCTAATGAGCCTGATTCTAGGTGGAAGTGGTTTGAGGTAAAATAACCTTTCTAATTACATTAATAACATATTCTGTAAATATATTAATTATTTGTGGGTACTAAATTTCTTGATGATTTTCAAATAACAGAATTGTCTAGGGGCTTTAGACGGTACGTTTATACCTGTCCTCCCCCCAATCGAGGACAAGGCACGGTATAGGTCAAGAAAGGGTGACTACGCAATAAACGTCTTAGGAGTTTGTAGTCGAGACCTACAATTCATATATGCCTTGTCCGGTTGGGAAGGATCTGCAACTGACTCGAGAGTCCTGCGCAACGCTCTTGTGAGGCCTCATGGGTTGAAAATTCCACAGGGTACGTCAAAACTTCCTGTTAAACTACATACCAGAACAATTGTGTGCAATATTTCTTACAAAGGCCTTCAATGGACTGAAATTTGGAGGGCGTTATTACCTTGTCGATGCTGGCTACACTAATGGACCGGGATTACTAGCACCGTATCGGGGTGAACGATACCACATTAACATTTGAAAATTCCATTGTATTGGTTAGTTTGGTCACTGATTGATAGTCAGTGATTGAATGATCACTGATTGATAGTTGTAATGTGTATTTGGGACCTAAAAAATGGAGTTTTCTGGGCTGTATTTTGGTGATGTTTGGTTGCTATGTTAGTGGTGTTTTCTGGGCTTGCAAATTGGTGCACCAATCATGGTGATTTTGTGAATTTTTTGAACCTGAAATTGGTGTTTTCTGGGCTTGTAGTGCTGCAGTTTGGTTGTTATGTTGGTGCTTTCTGGGCTTTCTACTGCTGCAGTTTGGTTGTTATTTTGGTGGTGTTTTCTGGGCTTGCAAATTGGTGCACCAATCTTGATGATTTTGCTCATTTTTTGAACCTGAAATTGGTGCTTTCTGGGCTTTCTACTGCTGCAGTTTGGTTGTTATTTTGGTGCTGTTTTCTGGGCTTGCAAATTGGTGCACCAATCATGCTGTTTTCTAGGCTTGCAAATTTCTGACCGATGATGGTTAAAATTTCTGAGTTGTGATGGTTTAAATTTATAAGCTTTGATTTCAATGCAGTTTGCTAGGCTTTAGAATGCAGATATCTGTGGTTTTGAATGGCAATGTGTTCAAATGATATGGCAGTGATGAAAACTTGAGCCACAATTAAGATGAGGCCAATGATGATGCTTTAATTTTCTGAGGCTAATGATTCTGTTATGATGTTTTTATATGGACACCTATTATGCAGTTTTGTGGGCTGTGTTTTGTTGCAGTTTGGTGTCCACTTTGTTGGTGTTTTTTTGGCACTTGTTCTGCAGTAATCTGGGCAGTTGTAGTGCAGTTTTTTTAGCAGTAAAATGGTGTTTTGTGGGCTGTGTTTTGCTGCAGTTTGGTGTCCAGTTTGAGGGTGTTTTTTTGGCACTTGTTCTGCAGTAATCTGGGCACTCTTACTGCAGTTTTTTTTCAGCAGTAAAATGGTGTTTTGTGGGCTGTGTTTTGCTGCAGTTTGGTGTCCAGTTTGAGGGTGTTTTTTTGGCACTTGTTCTGCAGTAATCTGGGCACTCTTACTGCAGTTTTTTTCAGCAGTAAAATGGTGTTTTGTGGGCTGTGTTTTGCTGCAGTTTGGTGTCCAGTTTGAGAGTGTTTTTTTGGCACTTATTCTGCAGTAATCTGGGCACTCTTACTGCAGTTTTTTTCAGCAGTAAAAATGGTGTTTTGTGGGCTGTGTTTTGCTGCAGTTTGGTGTCCAGTTTGTGGGTGTTTTTGGCCACTTGTTGTGCAGTAATCTGCGTTGTGTTTTCTGGGTTGGCTATGATGATTTTCCTGAGCCTGTTGTACTCTGTGTGTGTGTGTGTGTGTGTGTGTGTGTGTGTGTGACTGAATTTGAGATGCATATTTGGCAGGCCAAATTGCAATAAAACCTAGAAAATAGCATAAACAAAGTGTCCACAAAACACCATATTACGGGCTTAGGATGGTAGTTGCTACTTGGTGATTCTAAGTTGGTAGCTGCCCCTTTTGCAAACTAGTGATCCTCTTTACCGGCTATGATGATATTTCACGAAAAATAGGCAAAGCACTCGACAAAGTGGAACAATTTATGATGGTCATTGGTTGAATGACCTTTTGGCAACATAATTTGTTGTTCGATTTGTGCAATGTGTGCCGGCGCCAATAAAATCTGAGCCGACTTTCCTTCATCATTGTTGTTTTCGTTTTAGATTATTGAATGGCAGGTCAAGACTTGTATTGGGCATGTCAAGATTATTGAATAGCATTGTTAAATTTCCATACGAAGAGTTTCCGGGTGAGAGAGATGCAATTGGCTCAAACAAAGTGACGATGGTTCAACATCTCGAAGTGACGGAACAATTTCCTTTTTTGTAATTTTCTTATTAGGTTTTGTATGTTGTATTCTATTAGCATTATTTGTCGATTCAGAATGATGTATTACGTTCAACATTATGTAAATTTAACTATTTAAATGAAATGTAGACTTTATTTCTAAGACAAACATAAATTATGATTTATATATGAGCAATTACTTGAAATACAATACAATAATAGAACACAAAGACACGGTTAAAACTAAAAGCAGACTCAAAAATTATGTTTAGTTCTTCACATAGCTGACCACTTCAATCTTCATCGGGGCAACCCTTTTGGAATGCGACGCAATAGTTCCATCGACCATAATTGGGATTTTTTTTTCTCATTCCAATTTGCAAAGTGTGTTTGACCCTACATTAAAATTTGAACCATTGAGCAAAATCATATTAAGTAAGATAACAGAAAAAAATTTAACTCACCATTCAATAACATAACGACAAAAAATAAGATAACATAAAAAAAATTATAGAAACTTAACCTACTCACCTTACAAATGAAATAATTATTTGTGTTTTACAATTTTTACAAATTTTCACATAATAAATAATTTATTAATTTATTTTCCAGAATTTTTTTTTAAACTTGTAACTTGGTTTCAATATTTTTTTGTATTTATTGTGTATTTTTGTAATTAGTATGTAATTATTGTGATTATAATCAAATTAATCCATTTTCTTTATTAAAATAATAAACTAGGGGCAATTAAGTCATTTGCCCTCTTATCCTATCAAATCCACCTTCTAAATCCACCTTCTCAAAATACCATCCAAACACCTCATATACAAATCCACCCTTCTTAGGAGGTGGGGCCACCCTCATTACAAATCCACCCTCATTACAAATCCACCTTCAAATCCGCCCTCATTACAAATCCACCCAAAATCAAATCCGGCATCCAAACGGGCCGTTAGGGTGCAGTGCGCCATCTGAATTGTCTGATATGTTTCTAATGGTGTAGAATATCAAAAATAAGTATCCTGCATATAAGGTAATGTATGGAATCTAAACCGTTAAAAACACATCCAACGGTCTAGATGGAGCACCACAACTCCTATAGGATTCCCTTATTTTCTTTGAGTCCATTTAAGCAAAGGCCCTAACTTTTATTAGCAAAAGCCCTATTTATTATTACTATGTAGTCTGTACTACATTTCAGTTGTGGATAGGAATGGAAACACAAACCTCTTACCTCTTTGCCTTTGCAGAGGGGAGGAGAGCATTTTGTTTCTCTACATTCAAGGTACTTGTTTCACAAAACTGACTATTGCGTTTTATGAGACAGGTCATCCTCACAATACATCAATCCAAACTTATCCACTAAACCAAATAAGCCAATAAGTCACAAACAGGAATAACCCCGAGATAGGAGCACGTTTAGTTCTTGGTCGAAGATTTCCTAAAGCTACAAAACCTCTTTTTTGGCATTTCTGTGTGGGATTGCTTTGTGTTTAGAAGATATTTTCGTTTAGTCGCGTTTGGAAAAAATTCACTTTGACCCCTTATGGTGTTGGTCGTGTGTACATTGCACCATTCATTTTTGTCTATCTACATATAACCACCTTGTGATTGCGAAATTAATATGAAAAACTCCAAAGCAAACTCTATTAACAGAATTATGAAAATGACACTACAGCTCTTTCCGACGTACCAAAAAAAACTAATGCTCCTGTCTTCTTCATCTCATTTCCATCCCCCTGCTCTAGCATACCCACTCATCTCTCCAGCCATTCCACAATTGTGTTCATTTTGCCTACCACACCCTTTCCCAGTCTTACAATTAGCTACTTAATTTTACAAATAAATTCATCGGTTTGGTTGCTAAATAAAAAGTAGAGAATTGAATTTGCAAAATAATCTCAAGTTGTTACCAACAAATCAAATGTGCAACAATTCAGCCAAGTTCAGGTGGTGTAAATGTCTATCCAGGTGTAAATAATAGATTAGGAATTAAGTTTCAAATATAGTTGATAAGATATACCCCTAGATCATATGATCTTTTTTTTTTTTTTTTTCCGTCATTCCTAATCTATTACATGGGGGAGGGGGGAATGGGACTCGATCCCAGGATACAGTGTGGGGCAACTAAGAGCTCTACCTCATGAGCTAGCCACCACTTGCAAATAAGATTTTGCTTGTCAAGAGGAACGATGGTGGTACAAATAGAATAGGATTGGGTTTTGAAAGAAGGGTTTTTCAATGAACTTCTTATTGAAAATTTAAAAGATATTGTGAGGGCAATTTTAGTCTTCACAAATCGGTCCACTCTCCACATAGGCAAATGCTGTGCACTTGCCGTTAGTTAATGGAATATTATGTTTATGGTTAAAAAAAGGAGTCTTTTTTCCACAAGGACGTGATATAGGAGTTAATTATGGAAATAGGACATAAACTAATTTTTTAATGCCAAGAGGACAAATCATCTACATATTTCTAAAATTCCCCCGCTAGCCCACTAAAGTGCATAAACCCCCCAAACCCTATGAAAGTGCCAAAACCTAAATCTTAGGGTACCCTATGAAAGTGTCTAAAGCCCTAGAGTACCCTAAGAAAGTGTCTAAACCATTAAAATCCTATAATTGGAAAGTGCACCCTAAACCTAAACCCTATAGTACCCTATGAAAGTGTCTAAACGACTAAAACCCTATAATTGGAATGTGCACCCTCAGTGCCTAAATCCAAAATGCCTAAACCCACTATAACCTACCCCAAAGAGCCTAACCCCATAAGATTGAACCCAAAATTAAACCCAATTCCAAAATTAATGAGAGAAAAAGTTAATTAAAGTAGCTGACCCACGCAAGAAAGAGAGAGAGAAAGTGATGGGTAAGGAAAAAAAGTGACGGCATGGTGTCACTTTTCCGTCAGCTAGTCGGTCAACAAGACGGAAATAAAAAAGTGACAGGCCAGCCTTTTTTGTAATTTTTTTAATCACAAGGGTATTTTTGTTTAGTGTTATCCTTGAACTCTAAAAAGTTTCACATCAATGTGTTGGAAGCATTAAAATAAGTTAGGCTGAATTAAACACCCTTTAAAGCTCCAAACTTGGCCTTTAGACCAATTTTCTGTAAAAAGGAGACCACCGTATGGTTGTTATGTGATGATATGCAAACTTGTGAAGGGTGCAATATGCACATGACCCAAACTGTTGGTGGGTGATATCGCCGATGGATTCTCCCCAGGTTGAGTCATCTTCCTCGTTGCTCCGACCTTGCACAGGCAACAACAGTTAGTGCCCCGTCGGCCTCTTACCGGCAGGCACTCTGATGCATAAGTCAACAACTAGAGAGAAACACAATAGAGGGAGTATCTTTAAATCTAGAAGAGTGTGTCTACCTCTAAGGTCTATCCCTTGGTATTTATATGCTCTCAAGTACTTGCTCTCCAAGCTACGCGTGCTAACACACACGCAATGACGTCATCCCTCATCAAACTGGGCACATTGGCCCTCCACAAAACTACGCAACCGCTTGGATACATAAGGCAGTTTACACGTATATTTTTTTGAGTATACAATTTTGGTATATACAGTTTTGAATATACAAAGTGTGTGATAAATACAGTTTTGGTATATTTTTTTGATAACTGGATGTTCAGGCTAGTTTACGCACACCGACTAATTCCGTAACCCAAGAGGTAATGACCGAGCATAACCCCCAGTGGTCCCAAGAGTTTGCTGACAAAGAGAATTGAATCTAAGATCATATATGGGAGCAAAGAGATTCTCCTCTTTTACTTCTTTTTCATATACTGTATATTTTTTTTATCTGTATTCACTTAATACACACCATAAGGACATAAATACATAATTATATGTGCTAAATAGTAAAAACCATTGTGGCTTAAAGTGGTGAAGAGATTGGGTAACCTATTCCTCCCATAGATAATCCTCATTTGGAACTTAATTTTGAGGGTATACTAAGGCCTTGTGTGATGTGCTAAGGCCTTGTGGTGCGCATTTAGAATCTCCTCAGTTTTTTTTTTTTTTTTTTGGGCCAAAGTTTACGATAATTCCATTGATAGGAGAAGAAAAAAGTACATAGGAGGAGAAACACTCCCAATTGCAATCTGTGCTACAACATTCGCCACAGAATTCTCACCACACGGAGGCTCACAGCCAACCCTTCAAACCACATCACACAAACCCCAAAACGAAAAGAAAGACTCCCGACGGGGAGGAAAAGCTCGCATCTGGGTATGACAAACCAAAGAAACGAAGACCTCCAAATGGAGATTCAACACAACTACGAGAACAATCCTCAAAATGGAGGCAGAAAAGTAAAACGGAAAATAAATGCACTAAAATCCTTCACAAAAATGATCATCCCCCTATCCACAGCCCCCTTAGGCCAACGTCCCAAACCAGCGGTCCTTGGCTTACTGTACCCTGTTTTCCTTGTTTTACTCTACTGACATTACTAGCATTAATTGAGTTCTAAATCTTACTGGAATCAACGGTAATTTTTTCATCACCATTTAAGAATCAACAGATCTGAGAGATCTTAAAGAAATGTTGTTCAGATAGTACTTCAAATCTTTACAATTGGGTTCAAAGATTTTGATTCTCTTTGCCTGGTTCACTAATGGGTTAAACTATATTAGTATCTCATAATAATATTAAAGTATTAGTGTATGGTCCACTATAGATGTGTAGACCAAGACCCAATCTATTGACAATTTAGGCAAGGGTTAGGATAATATTAGTTTGTAATTTTTAAGGTGTGAGGTCTACTCTACTTTTTTAATAGGACAAATATATTCTTACAATAAATTACGATTAATTGTCTTCTCCCTCATATCGTCCCCGGCGCCGGAGTTTTGCCGGAATTGATTGGCAATGAAAGTTCGCCGAAAAAGTTGTCAGCCCCAAAAGTTGGTCGGAAAAGTCATTGGCGTAGGAATTGGTCGTCAATGTCGGGCATGGTGACTAAAGATGAGGAATAAGATGTTGACCGACAAAAATGTTAATCGATGAAAATGTTGAAACGACAGAGATGTTGACTATGTAATAATAAATAGATAAATAAATAAATAAAGGTGAACAAATAAGTTCATCTGTTGAAAACTTTATATCCATCTCAAAATCTGTTGACAATGTGTGGAGTAGTCCAAATGTTAAGTGAATTTTCATTCCATACCCAAGCAATATGGGATAACTGCTCTAATAGGAATGACATGAGTTGGACGGTGACTCCTTTGCCTCCCCATCTCGTCCATGCGATTCACGTATTTCATTTCACCATCCAAATATTCTCTTAAACATAATGATCAATGACGAAAGATGATTTCTCAGGGTTTTGCCAAAACTCAATTATAAAATTTTGAGATTCAAATAGTGGTCACCAACTCGTCGTTAGTGGAACCATTGATAAAACTATTTATTTGGGCTTTGCATTTGCATCTCTGACATGGTATATCATTTGTTTTTTCACCGTGCTTTATTTTTCTAATACCATATTTGTCGGCATGCATTAAGGTTTTTCTCTTCTTTGTTGTAATAACTACTCACAGTGGATTTTGTGTCCTTCTTGTTATTAATGAATATCTTACTCTTGCACCAAAATTTTTTTTTTAAAAAAAAAATTAATGTATTCTCAATCATTCATAGTATAAACAAATATGAAGCAGGAACAAAGAAATCATATACTGCTGGGAGTTTAATCTGCTTAAGATTCTTTCCATGTGCGTGTCACCCTAATTTGTTGGGGAGTAGTCATGGACTCCACCATGCGCATTGAATGACCCGTCTCCACTTAAAAGGTGAGTCAATTGTATACTAAGGTCCAACTCTTTTTTTATTTATTCGATATGAGATTCAATCTTTCACACATGCTACTATCCCTCTCATGTGTGAACCATGCAATGGGTTTGCATCCCCGTCGATTTGATCTGCTTTACTCCCCTTTAATCCATGATCTTTTACTCTTTGACATCAATTCAACCTCGGACTGTAGCGCACCCGCTCCGCCAAGCGATCCACCTTACTTTGCCGCGTGCCACCATGTTGCATGCACCTTATTCCATCAAGACTCATTGTCATCCGCTCCCACAAGTTTTCTTATGCAAGCCAACCAACATTGATGCTCCACGAAAGTTTTCTGATAGCAATTATTGGGAGTCTGATCCGCCTGTGATCCTTTCCGTGTGTGCATAAGCCCAATCCGTTGGGGAGTATCAACGGAGTCCACCACGTCATCTGAACCCAATATATATTAAATGACCCATATTCACTTAAAAGGCTAAACTTTGTAAGTGGTGAGTTACTCACATATGTTCTCAACATACACCTTTCATCCATCAAAGTGTATTATTCAAACAATTTTAGAAATTAAATGAAATTCAACCAGCTTTCACATTCTTTCTTCAAACAAATTAAATAAAGATTTGGTAAAAAAAATTCAAGGAATCCGATCCATGAGCACCTGAGGTGTAGCTAAATCTAGTATTCAATTTAAACAACACACATTTACAGCTATCCACAATTTTTGTCAAGTGTCTTTGCATTGACGATCCATTGAGTTGTGCATAAGCTGAAGAAAATATGCACTCTAATATACTTTTCACACATTTATATAACTTATGAGGGAGTAGCATTTTTCAACCTAGACTGTTCTCGAAATTAATAGGTGAAAATCACAGATTTAAGAGCTGGGCCCTTAACTAAATTATCTTTGAAGAATAAAAAGAGCTTGGGTGCTTTATAGAAAGAATGGGAAGGCTTACAATGTCTATAGGGTGATTAGGTCATTTGTGATGCATTATAGAGGGAAATTTACCATTGTTATTTTTAAGCTCTTTTGTATGAAAAAATCTATCTGCACCACCCACTTTTCTCATTGCCACACCAAATCCATTTATACCTTCAATAATTTATAAACTATCATCATCCTTTCTTAGTCCCACATACACCGCCTAATCTCAAGCCCAACCACCACCACCGCACGTTATCCTCCCACACACTATCCACCACCATATGTCCATATGTGGCTATTATCCCGCTACCACCATCGTCAACCACAAAAACCACCGCCACCTCCAAGTCGCCATCTTCTACAGCCTCTTCCCCATTTCTCCCATCCGTACCCCACCTTACTCAACATGTATCACATATGGGCTCTTTGTTACTTGGATTATATGGTTGGATACGCTATTTGTCCGAACTAACTAATTTGGTGTATGGTAGGCACATTTATGTGGACTATTTAGTCCTTAAACTGATAGTCCCTTCGTAATTGGACTACTTATGGCCATCTCCAACTATGTCCATAATTAGTTCTGATTCCCTTATTCCCAATTATCCCTTCCTTTCCCCATACTTGGATATTAAAAGGAACTTTCAAAGACAATCAAGTAATATATCACATTTTCCATCTTC
This sequence comes from Vaccinium darrowii, assembly GCA_020921065.1. Lineage (NCBI taxonomy): Eukaryota > Viridiplantae > Streptophyta > Magnoliopsida > Ericales > Ericaceae > Vaccinium > Vaccinium darrowii. The sequence continues at coordinate 4,240,662 of CM037152.1, read as the reverse complement.
CACCCATATATTATATCAACCAAACCAAAATAATCTCACATTCTTACTTAATCTCCCCTCTTGTCATATCCTTTTTGCATTCGCCCTTTTTATTGCATTTCCAAAAGTAGTTCAATTATCAAACGAGCTCATATAAAACAAGTACATTATATCAAGATATAATAAACCTAAGATACAAAGGCTTTTAATCATGAACCACAATCAGTCATACATGCTCGTCAATCATCACCATAACCACATTGCAAAATTCTAGAAACCTAGACTTTTGTTCGGACTTATGGTCTCGAATATCAAAGAATTGTTGAATTTACGATTCCAAACAAATAACCATCATTCTATTTTATAATTCCGAACAATCATCAACGGTCCAGATTTATTATTCCAAACAATCTACAATCATTCAAATTTATGATTTCGAATAGCCAAAGCATGGAAGCTTTGATGGCGGATTATTCAAAGTTAAAGGCAACTGTTGTTGGAGGCAATGGTGGTTGGTCTTGTTTGGAGATGAGGTGGTTCTAGGAGGTGGGATGAGGGATAATGGTATCTATGAGAGATGTGGGGATGGAAAAGGAGAAAGTGATAGTCATGGTTTTGGATTGTAGAGGTGTACAAATTACGAATAGTCAAAGTAAAAGGTGTAATATTCATTTGAGTAAATTTTATACGGATCAATAAAAAACATAATGTAAAATTAATGAACAGCTCAAATTGTTCGTGTGGGATCCCGAAGTGGATCCAATGAGCCTTATGTATACACAGATCTATGTGCATGGTTTTTTTTTTTTAATTGAACTCCTTTCTTATTTTCAAATTTTCTAACCCTAGCCGGTTCATAGATCTGAATTAAAAATTCCCCTTTTTTGTTTTCAAAATTTCTCGCCGGTTCTAATTACGGCAGGCCTAGAATGAATAAAAATAAATAAAATTCAAAACCGCCGCTAAAGTCCACTTTTCATTTGGCTTTGATATACTCGTATACACATCCCCGTAGAAACTTGAAAATTCAAAAACCAAAAGGCCCAGAGTTATCAATGGAGTAATTGTCCGAGCTTGTCTATGGGTAACCCCTAAATTACTCTTCGATCAAAATCTTAACCTCCCCAAAATCTCAATTCGAACGAAGCTCAACGATAAGCACAGGTACCTCTCTCTCTGTCTCCACCTCTTTCTGTTCGCCTCCCCCCTTCTCTCTCTCTTTGTTGTTATTGGGTTTTTTTTTGGGCAATTTAGATGCTTAATTATAATCTTTTTTGGGGGTTTATTAAGTAAACACACCTTCAGGAGTAATGGGTATGTCGTGAATCCATTCAAACATGGAAGAGTATTAAGCATTTGGGTGGCAATTTTTTTGAGGGCCTGAAGCGGTGCCTTTTATCTCTAGGCTTAACCCAGGGCCGGCCCTGTTTATACCCACCGTTTGGTTGATGAGATTGTTCAGGAGAAGGAAAGAAATGAAAGAACATTTGATAATCTTCATGTTTGCTGTTGTTTTGGGAGCAAAAAATAAATGCACTGAGCTTAAGTAAATTGAACTGTTATATCATGTTAGTAGAAGTACCACATTTCTTTTGTTATTTCGTATCTTTTGGTGGGCGTTTAACGTTTTATGCTTTTTCTTCTTCTTGTATAAGCTATCAATTAATTAGCATTCAAAGGAAGCAATTTTTTTTTTGAATATAGTTCGGGATTTCACGTCATGAGTTCTTTGGTTTTTTAAGGTTCAGGGGCTGTTATTTCAGTAGTAAAAATTTCTGAGACATCCATTTTTGTGCATACATTGCCAAGCTTAGGTTTGTCATCGGTGCTCCCCGCCCATACTCCCATCAATTGTGGATTATATATGGTTACTGTTATTGTTGTATAGTTTGAGATTTCTGCTCAGAACTCTGTTTGCAATTTCTTGTTTTTCAGGGTTTGGTTCATTGGTCTAGATGCAGATGTAATTTGCTGGACATAATGTCAATCCTTAGTAGATTCTTCCACAGAAGAGCCCCGGATGGCTTGCTTGAATTCGTTGACAGAGTCTATGGTAAAGGACATTAATTATCAAATATAAATCTGATGATATACGAATGCATCTGATTATACACTTTTACATGACCTTCTAGGTGGTGTTGGGATTAAGCCTCACGAAATCTGTCTGCTATACCTTCTTTTTGTGTGAATTAGTACTTATTTCTTCCTTGTTTAAATAGAAAAACAATTAGGTATTAAGGATATTATATTCATTACCTATTGGGTGCAAGCCCATTAGGTGAGGAGTAAATAAGATCCTCCAGTACAAAGAAGGTAAGATAAGTTCTATTTGATGTGTAAAGACTTCAATCAATACGAAAACATATGTGGAATACAAATACCACTTCTTGTTGTTACTCATGCACAATGTTTATGTTATTTTGGGGGGTTTTGATGGTTTGCATACCTTTGCAGTGTTTGACTCTTGCTTTTCAACCGAAGTTTTGCCCGATGAATTGTACCAACTTTACTTGCATGAGATCATAACAGAATTACATGAAGCATTCCCCGAGTCATCCTTTCTTGCATTCAATTTCCGTGAAGGGGAGAAGAGGAGCCAGTTTGCCGAAGTTTTGTGCGAGTATGATGTTACTGTCATGGATTATCCGCGACAGTATGAGGGTTGCCCCCTGCTGCCACTATCTTTAATTCACCATTTTCTTCGCGTTTGTGAAAGTTGGCTATCAGGTTGGAACCACCAAAATGTTGTTTTGCTCCATTGCGAGAGAGGGGGTTGGCCCCTCTTGGCGTTTCTTTTATCTAGTTTCTTGATTTTCAGAAAGTTGCATAGTGGGGAACGAAAAACTCTTGAAATTGTCCATCGAGAGGCCCCTAAAGGTTTGTTACAGCTGTTGTCACCTTTAAACCCATTTCCCTCTCAGCTTCGCTACCTCCAATATGTATCAAGAAGAAATATATCTCCGGAGTGGCCTCCCCTTGAACGAGCTCTTTCTTTGGATTGCATCATTATTCGTGCAATCCCAAGCTATGACAATCAAAATGGGTGTAGACCACTTGTCCGTATTTTTGGTAGAAATCTTCTTAGCAAAGGTGGTCTGACCACTCAAATGTTGTTTTCCATGTCCAAGAAAACTAGAAGTCTTCGATACTACCGGCGGGTAAAGAGTTCTTATTTGTATATTTTGCATGAATTTTGGCATTGCTTTTTCTTGGATAGGTAGGTGCTAATAACAATGCTAATTTATTGCAGAAAGACAGCGACGTTATCAAGATTGATATTCAGTGTTTGGTGAAAGGGGATGTTGTGTTGGAGTGTGTCCACTTAGACTTAGAACCTGAAAGAGAAGTTATGATGTTTCGTATCATGTTCAATACTGCTTTTATTAGGTCAAACATCTTGATGCTTAATTCTGATAACTTGGATATTATGTGGGATTCAAAGGTGCGCTATCCAAAGGGATTTCGGGCAGAGGTGAATATTTTAGTCTTTTTAGGACTACTAAGAGCTGAGTCTTTGACAGAACTTAGTTATTTTATATGGCCACACATCTCATACAATTTAATTCTGCTTAACATCAGGTTCTGTTTGGTGAGGTAGACAGCATCTCTCCCAAAAAAGCTCAAACTACGATCTTAGATGGTGAGGAGAAAGGTGGATTGCCCCTTGAAGCTTTTTCTAGGGTTCAAGAACTTTTCAGTGGTATTGATTGGGTTGATAATGGAGATGATGCTGCTTTTTGGTTACTCAAACAACTCTCAGTGCTAAATGACGTAAAAGAACTGTCAATGTTGCGGAGTAGAGCGAGTACGTATTTATCACCTTTTGATTCTGAAGAAGAAAATAATGCGTCTAGCACAGCTGATAGCCTGGATTTTCTGGACTCAGAAAAGGTTAATAACCTGACAAGCACAAGTGCAATGGGTTTGAATTTCTTGGATGATCCTTTATCTCAGGATTCTAATTCGGATGAGGCATCTGATCCTCAGATTTCTACGGATGCACCAAAGACGCTGGACACTGTTGATTCAATTCCATCTCCTCTTGAAGGAGTTGTTCAACATGGTATGGATACTGTTGATTCAATTCCATCTGTAACAGCTGGGGAAGAATTTTCAATTCCAAGTGAAGAAAGTCCACCTTCTTCTTCGATTCTGCCACCAGCAACAGCACCGGCACCTCCTTCTGTTTCTAGTGCAAATGCTTTTTCACATCCTCCTCCGCCTCCACCTCCACCTCCACCTCCACCTTTCCAAATTAATTCTAGTAGAGGAAGTTCACTGCCTCCACCTCCTGTGACAAATTCTGGTGGAGGATCTCCTCCTCCTCCGCCTACTACCTCCGGTAGAGGTCTGCCACCCTCGCCTCCACCACCACCTCTGCCACCGCGTCCTACTACAAGTCAAGGTCCTCCCTTGCCTCCACCGCCACCTCCCTTGCCGCCTATTGCTAGTAGAGGTCTTTCTGAGCCGCCTCCTCCTCCTCCGCTTACTAATAGAGGTCCTCCACCACCACCGCCACCGCCTCCGCCTTTCGTTACAAGTAGCTATCTTCCACCTCCACCTCCCCCTCCTCCTCCCCCTCCTTCTACTAGTAAAGTTACTCCTCCACCCCCACCTCCACCTCCACCTCCACCTCCACCTCCCACTACAGGTAAAGGTCCTCCTCCTCCTCCTCCTCCTCCACCTCCCTCCACAAGTAAAGGCCCTCCACCGCCGCCTCCACCTCCTTCATCAATCTCTTTTAGGGGTCCCCCACCTCCTCCCCTTTCCTCTTCCTCTAGTCGACCATCAACACCGGCACCGCCACCACCCCCGCCACCACCACTGTCATCGGCACCACAATCTGCTGGTGTTGCCATGAAGAAGCCGCCACCACCCCCACCACCTCCTTTAGGTCACAATCCTAGCATTAGCACAAAGCCACCACCACCACCTCCTCCTCCAGGACTCCCTCGGCAAGGTTCCAAGCCCCCACCTCCTCCAGAGGCACCAAAGCCTCCTGGGCCTCCCCCTCCACCTCCAAGTCGTGGTTTGGCACCAGGTCCTCCTCCACCACCTGTGGCAAAGGGCTCCAGTGCTCCACCACCGCCACCTCCATCTTCCGGAAGAGGAAAAGCCTCATCAGGTTCAACAAGTCATGGAAGAGGACGAGTTGGTTTAGGTTCTATTCCTCCTAAGCGGAATTCATTGAAGCCGTTACATTGGGTGAAAGTTACACGAGCAATGCAAGGGAGCTTATGGGCTGACTCTCAAAAACAGGAAAATCAGACAAAGTATGTGGATTTGAAATTCTCATTTGAAACCAGATTGTCAATTCTAGAACTTCCCTTTTAGATGTTGCAAATGTAATTTTGGGAATTCTTTGGACCAATACGGTAGGATTGCTTGAATCAGACATTTACTTTTGCACCTTTGGATGTTTGTGTGAGCTTAGTGGTTGCCTACAGCACAATAACTGATGCTACATGTAGTGATGCCTTTCATCAACAATTTAACTATGAGTTCCACTTGCTTTCACAATCTCATACTTGATGAGATGTATCTTCTGAAGCTTTATGTGCTTGGCTTTTGCCGTGTCTTGTTCCTCTTGTTTTCTTTTCTACCTTGTTCTATCTTTTATTCTTTCATCTCCAGTAAAATTCTTGATATCACATATGATATTTCGTGGTAGGGCCCCCGAGATTGATATATCAGAACTTGAAAGTCTGTTCTCAGCTGCTTCTGCTTCAGATGGCTCTGACAAAGGTGGAGGTCGACTTGGTTCTAAAATCAGCAAACCCGAGAAAGTGCAATTGGTAAGTAACGCAACTTTCTCCTTTTAGCTTCATTGGAACTTGTTAGAGTAGTACATTTCTAAATGCATACAACTAACTTTTTACTTGACAATAGTCAGGTAAAAATTCCTTTCAGCTTCTTAGTTAATGAAGTTGTATTCATAATTACAGATGCTGAATTGTGATACTGTACCTTTTGAGAATGTCAATTTGGTATTTCTTATTACTGATGGAAAGTGATAACTCAACGACGACTCATTCTGTTCATTTCCACTGTTGATTTGCTTAGGCCCTAATGCTGTGATGTTTTAGGCTAATCAACTTAGTTGACTATATAGTAATGCATCTCCATCTATTTTTTTCCCGCGTCTCCTTAGTCTATCCAATTTACGACTTGGAATAAAGGAACTTTCATGGAACATGAGAAAACATCCAGCCAGATTGAGTTGCAGTCAGAACTACAAAAGAAGCAGTCATTTAGCTCACCGGGTGGCTTTACCCCAGACTACATGGTAACAACCTTGGAAGCTGCTAGGTTGATTTACTTGATCATATATTGCGGAAATGTCACATTTTAACTTCATGGAGATGGTGGTGATTGATTCTGTCAGACAAAGGATGAGTGATGCCTGGTTGAAACTTGGGAGAGGGCAAGAAGGGACCACATTTATGAATGAGATGTTGATTGCTAGCCCATGTTAACACTTTGGCGTACCTTTATTTGCTGGTCTTATATATGATTAAGGAACTGTATCACTTTTTTATGTACTTAGGAGACTTGGACTAATATCTGACCCAATGAATCAAAGGAAGGTAGTTTCTATGTCCAACTGTTTGTCTGTGGAAATCAAAATATGGACTGCTACCGTATAATTTTTCAATTATATCAAGGAAGGAAAAGAAAAGTTGAAATATCCTTGTGGGTATCAAGAAAGGCATCTGCTACGTGTGTCTGTTGGGGTTCTTATCATTCTATTGGCGAGCTTCCATCTCCAAAAGGATGAGATCCAGCTGTCTTGCCTCCAAACAAGTGAGCTCGCCTCATAATGGTGTGTCTATAAAGTATCATGACACATTCATGTTTCTTTTCTTCCAAGAGCAATAGCTAATGCTAAGGTTACATGGTCTCGGACTCTGGTACATGGACTTGGCGGTTTTGGACCACCTGTCGTGGCATACATATGGGTGTGTATCTTTTCTACACAAGGCACCGATCCTGTCAACTCCAATAGAGGATGAGATAGAAGAGTAGGGTGGTTATATCTATTTTTGTTGAGTTTTTAGCACGTCTTAATGTTCATTAGCAGTGAGCACATCACTTGTCTGCTTCTTACCAGAACAATGATTTTGCTGCGCTTGATGAAGAGCCCAACAGTCTTTCCATCATGGAAAAGCTACTTCTTTTTCTATATTTTGTTGTTTTGGTAGTACCTAATTAATACCTAATAAAAAACTGAAATTTTATCCATTTGATTGAATTAATTATGGAGTATCCTTTTGTTCTCAACTTTATGTACCTGATCAAAGTTGTGTGCAATTTTATCCAGTTTCTTTTCCTTCATGTGACCTCTCTCATATATATTTTCTGAACATAAAAGGTTCTACTGCAAATAAAAAAAAGGCATTAGTTCTTATCGGTTCAGTTTAGTAATGTTTTCTTTGTGCTTCTTTCTTTCAGGTTGATTTGAACAGAGCAAAAAACTGTGAAATCATGCTCACCAAAATAAAAATTCCGCTTTCAGATATGATCGTAAGCTTACCTTTTCATCCTCATTGCTTGCAATTATGTGAAAGCAAATTTATTTTTTCTTACATGATTGCATAACTTGTCAAATTCGAACATCGTTCTCCTCTTTTTCTCCCTTTTAAAAGAGATGTTGTCAAATTCAACCTTCTACCTTTGTTCATGGTTTGAGTCTTGATTTGTTGGTATTCTTATTATTACTAAAGCTGTGCGATAAACCTATGGGTACCGAAGGGTAATGCACCGAAATTGTACTAATCGGCTTGTGGGGCCCACTTTCAGGTCTCGCACAATTGATCCAAACCGTTCAATAATTTTAAAATAATTTTCCGAGTGTCTTCGCAAAAAATCAGCGCAATTGGATATGCGTACATGCTTCATCCAAATTTCAAGTTTTTCATTCAAAACTTAGGATCCTGAATTCTGAACGAAAAACTTGAAGTTTGGATGAAGCACTTACGCATATCCAATTGAGTTGATTTTTTGCAGGGACACTCGAAAAATTATTTTAAAATTATTGAACGGTTGGGATCATTTGTGCGAGACCCAAAAGTAGGCCTCGCAAGCCGATTAGTACAATTTCGGTGCATTACCCTTGGGTACCCGTAGCATCTTCCAAAGCTGTCAAGAATACCACCAAAGCTGTCAATTTAGTACAGGGTCTAATCCTCGGCGCTACTAGCCCCACCACATCTTACTGGATATGTTCCTGGAAGTAGACTAAGAAAAGCGGTATTCTTGTATGAACCTAGAATTGTATATGATATAAACTATAATGGCTTCTACTAGCCATCCCAACCTTAGACTCCTTTATGTGCCCCTCGCTCGCATACGCAGCCCCGCTCCCACTTTCGTGCAATCAGGGCTGGCACTTATTTAAACTGGAATATCCATGAAGATTCTGTCTTTTGATTAATCTAGAATGAAATGTTTGTGTTGTTTCTTGGCTTTCTATGAGAATAAAATTCACAATTTTTCGAAAAATACTTGTATGGATTTGTACCAGCGCATTCTAATCTGTGACAGATCAACGGGTTCATCTGTTACACTTAATGCAACAAAAGTACATATTACGATATAATAAAGAACAATGAATCTGTATTATATGTTGTTTCTCATCCCTCATGCTGTTATAGATCAGTTTGTTTATCTTGAAGTATCTTCGTAGAACTTCGGTGTGCTAAAAAGGTAAAGATGCTTTCTTTCCAGAAAGCTGTTCTTGCTTTGGATTCGTTAGCCCTGGACATTGACCAAGTGGAGAATCTCATTAAATTCTGTCCTACAAAAGAAGAAATGACGACGCTTAAGGCACTCTCTTCCTCCCTCTCTCCATGCGTGTGTGTGTGTGGTTTATGTTAGTGATGCTTTTGGGATTATTTGAGCTTGATGTGTTATTGTGTGTTGGATACCTTGTTATCTCAGAGCATGGGTTTGTTATTATTTTTCTTTGGCCTACTTCTGTGCCTGTATGTGCAAACTGCAAAGGCCTTTTCATCCTACAGTAGCTTGAAGTTGTGTGTGCCTTGTAACTATGAGCTAAGCTTTAACTTAGCAGTAGGTTTTACATTTAGGAAGGTAAATTTTTTCTTGATAGATAGTGTTTTTGAAGGGAAAAACCATCAGCTGCATGTTTGTGATGAGTGGTTTTGTTGATGAGTCTGAGTAAGTGTTGACACTTTCTCGAAGTGTTAGTTTTCTTGACATGTAACACTAACAGTATGAGGAAACTAAGTATGATGCTGCCTAAGTTTCATCCTGTGCTAGATGTAGATAAAAGGTTTCCTATTCCAGATGGAAACTAGTGTAGTTTAGATCGGTATCTTAAGTTATTAGTTGATTGGTTTCGCCAAATTGCTTTCATGGGTTTTGATTGTTACTTGATGCTCAAAATGTAGGGGAAGGGTTAAGAAATGTTTAAATCGTTTAAAAAGTAGGGGAAGGGTTACAAAGTGTTTAAATTGTTTAAAAAACTCAACTCTAAGGTGCTACTAGGACAAGAGAGCTGAAGCAGGAGAAATGCTTTATGAAACTGACTTGGACCGTTGCTGAAAAATGAAAGGGTTTTCATCAGTTTGACTTTACTCATATGCTGGTGTATCCTGTACTTTTATTTCTTAAGATGATTTCAAAGCCATGTTTAACTATTTTATTTGTTCCTCATTGGTACTATTATTTGTTTCAGAACTACACTGGGAACAAGGATATGCTTGGAAAGTGTGAGCAGGTTCTATTCTTGTCTTGATCACAGAGGGAAGTGAAAGCATGTTGCTTGTGAATTCCTAACAAATATTGTGGTTAATGAACAATTTTCAGTTTTTCCTGGAGCTGATGAAGGTCCCACGAATAGAGTCTAAATTGCGAGTATTTGCATTTAGCATTACTTTTTCCAGTCAGGTAGTGTGTTCTGGTGCATTTTGTTTCTTCTATAGTTATATGCAGAATGATTTCGCCATTTCATGCTGTACATGCTTACACCAATTTGTTCAGGTGAATGAATTAAGATGTAATCTGGACACAATAAACAAAGTTGCTAGTGAGGTACATCCTTTTGTTTTTGTGTTTGTAAAGTTAGTACTTGAAAGTTGCACCTGTGATTTCAAAACCTATCGTCCATATTTTTGTAGGTTAAAGAATCAGCAAAATTGCGTCAAGTAATGCAGACAATTCTCACTTTGGGAAATGCATTGAACCAAGGCACTGCTCGAGGTATTATTCTGTTGGACTAAGCTTGTCTTGATCTAGGATTCCCTTTTTGGTGGAAGGCTTTTAAAATTGATTTCTTTTCAATATTGCAGGATCTGCTGTAGGATTCAAATTGGACAGCCTACTCAAGCTGTCTGATACCCGTGCAAGGAACAATAAAATGACGCTAATGCATTATTTATGCAAGGTAGACCAGTTAAAAGTCTTGGTTGGAAAAGGCCTTATGGAATACTGGTTTGAAATATGTATGAATTACTCGGGGGTTTTCTGTGTTGATGATAACTTGTCTTGCTTATCGCACCTTCATTTATTTCAGTAATCTGTTGTTCATAATCATCGGGAGTTTAAGTATACCCTGGAGTAATCTGCGTATGCCTGAAACGATGCATGTGCACCTGTCTTCTTTTCTAGAGGAACTTGTTAAGAAAGTGTTTGGTTGCTAGAATCTTATAAAACGTAACACTTGTGTCCTCTTTGTGAGTCCATTTTTTTCTTCTGGAAATCAGTATTTTGAAGTGAGTAAATTTGGTGATCATGTGATTATATTTAGGCATATTTTCCAATTGCTTTCAATCCTTCCATGCTTGTTACTCCTTTGATTCTTGCTTCTTCTTCTCTAGTTCACGGTATTTTGTTAACAAGATGCCCGTTTCGTTGCGACTATGTTCTTTTGCTTCTCTTCAAGTTCTTTGGGTAATTCATGCTTGCGTGGTGCTATAGTCAATTGCTTTCTTTTCTTTATTAGATCCTTGCTGAGAAGTTGCCAGAGTTGCTAGATTTTGATAAGGATCTTGTTCATTTAGAAGCGGCCTCCAAGGTATGTTCGATATGGTGTAAATGCAAGATTTTTACTTGAATTTACTATTTTGTATAATTGGTGGGTCTACAGTAATATGAACAATAGATTGGTTCTTCCATATGCATACCAAATGGCCAGATCCAATTGAAGTCATTGGCTGAAGAAATGCAAGCTGTGAGTAAAGGTCTCGAAAAGGTTGAGCAGGAACTCACCGCTACAGAGAATGATGGTGCCATCTCTGCAGGCTTCCAAAAGGTGAGGTTCATTTCATGCTTGGGACTCTGGGTTTCTTACTTTCTTCATTGAGGATGTGCCTGGTAGGTTATTCATTACGATTTTAATGTACACATGGGTTCACAGTACGAAGGTCCTATATGTTTGTCAGTTATGTCCTTAGTACTGTTAAAGAAAACATGTATTTTCAAGGGTAACTATAGATTGCATTTCGTTTAAGAAATTAGTTTTTGAGTTTGACATTTGTCCCTAGGAATAGAGTGAACCAATTTTTCTAAACTTTCCTGGAATTTCATTTATGATCACAATGTTGGTTCATGGAAAAATTGGTTTTTGTCTGTTGATGATTTTGAGAAATCGATCACTGGATTGATTAACACTCAAATGTTATGTAATTATTGAAAATTCATGTTTGTTTGCTTTTCCAGAGGGATATAAGGTACATGAGTGATGGGTTGTGTTATCTGTGTGTGTGTGTGTGTGTGTGAGAGAGAGAGAGAGAGAGAGAGAGAAGTGTGTAGGGTCTTAACGAACCCAAACACATAAGACTTTATTTATATTATGAGAGAGGTGAATACAATATGTAGCTAGGCAATGTGGGACAAAAGCTATTCTAACACTCCCCCTCAAGCTGGAGAATAAATATTACAAAACCCCAGCTTGTTACATAAAAACTCTAAACGTGGCTTAAATAACGGCTTGGTGAAAATATCATCCAACTGAGCTCCTGTAGATACGAATGGAGTAGATAACACACCCCCATCTATCTTCTCGCGAACAAGGTGACAATCTACTTCAATGTGTTTCGTTCTCTCATGAAATACTGGGTTTGAAGCAATATGTATGGCTGCTTGATTATCACAATGCATAGGAATAGGCAACTGCACACCAAAGCCTAACTCCTCGAGTAAACCTCTCAACCACACAATTTCGCAAGATGTATGTGCTATGGCTCGATACTCAGCTTCTGCACTGGATCTTGCAACAATCGTCTGTTTCTTGCTTTTCCATGTGACCAAATTGCCTCAAACAAAAGTACAGTACCCAGTAGTGGACCGTCTATCAGATGATGATCCTGCCCAGTCAGCATCGGTAAAGGCTTCAACACGCAAATGACCGTTGGACCGATAAAACAGACCACGTCCAGGATGAGCCTTAAGATACTTTACAATACGAAGACAAGCTTCCCAGTGTGGAAGTCGAGGAGCTGACATAAACTGACTCACCATACTAACAGCGAATGAGATATCTGGACGTGTATTGATAAGATAATTCAACTTGCCAACTAAGCGACGATACCGGTCTGGGTGAGGAAATATCTCCCCCTGATCAACACAAAGCTTCACATTAGGATCCATTGGAGTCTCCACAGGTTTTGCTCCCAATAAACCTGTCTCCTCAAGAATATCCAAAGCATACTTCCGTTGGGACAAACTAATCCCATCCTTGGACCTTGCTACCTCAATACCCAAGAAATACCGTAGCTTACCCAAGTATTTAGTGTGAAACTGACGCTGTAAAAACTGCTTCAACTTATCAATGCTATACTGATCATCTCCAGTAATGATGATGTCATTCACATATACAATCAATACTATTCTTCCTCGCGCCGACTGTCTGAAGAATACAGAGTGATCCAAATGAGATCGACGCATACCGAATTCTAGCACAGCCTCACTAAACCGACCAAACCAGGCTCGAGGTGACTGCTTCAAACCATATAAGGCTTTGCGAAGACGACAAACCTGAGAACGCTCCCCCTGGGCAACAAACCCAGGAGGTTGCTCCATATAGACCTCCTCGAGCAGATCACCATGAAGAAAAGCATTCTTAACATCCAACTGATACAAGGGCCAGCCAAGATTGGAGGCCAAAGAAATAACCACCCGGACAGAATTGATCTTGGCAACAAGGGAAAAAGTCTCAGCATAGTCAACCCCATATGTCTGCGTATAGCCTTTGGCCACAAGGCGGGCCTTATATCGCTTAACAGTGCCATCTGGATTATACTTGACCGTAAAAACCCATCGACAACCAACAGTAGACTTTCCTGGTGGAAGAGAAACCAACTCCCAAGTGCCATTGTCATGGAGAGCAGTCATCTCACTCTCCATTGCTGTCCGCCACTCAGACAGAGAAAGAGCCTCCTGTACAGTGTTAGGAACATGTATGGAAGAGACAGAAGAAGTAAAAGCACGAAGGGAAGGAGACAGATGATCATACGAGAGAGTTTACTAACAGATTGATGACTAATAAAGGAAGTAGAAATACCGGTCATATGGTCAGAGGCACCAGAATCAATAACCCAAGGAATAGAAGTAGAAGAAGAGGCAACACAAGCAACGGAAGAACCTGTCTGAGCAAGCGTAGCAGTGGAGGAAGATCCTGCAGATGACTGTTGAAATGCCACAAAGCGTTGGTACTCCTCAACAGAAAGAGTCACTGGTTGATCAGCAGAGTGATGGGATGGCACTGTGTCCTCAAAAGTGGCAACTTGGTGAGCCTGGGGATAACCATGAAGCTTATAACAGTAATCCACTGTATGACTTGTACCCCCACAATGAGTACATGATGATCGGGTACCACGGCCACGACCATAACTACCTGAACCACCTCCCCTTGACGTGCGACCATAATTTCCTCCATCACGACTAGAACTACGACCATTGAACCCAGAAGCACGGCCACCAGAACCACGACTGCTAAACCCAGAATCACGATCACGACTATTACGGCTATTACCAGACCTAAAACTACCAGAGACAGCGAAAGCCAAAGCTGAACGCTCAGAAGGAGACACAGGAGGTGGTGTAGAGCGGGAGGCAGAAGACTGACGAAGTCGACTGAAGACCTCGCTGAGAGAAGGTAGGTCGTGAGATCCCAAAATTTGATTACTAACTGGTGCAAACTCTGAGGAGGCACCAGATAGGAATCGAGTAACCTCCATACGCTCACGCTGGCGGTGCATAACCTGAATATCAGAAGACAGTGGCTCACAAACACGAAGCTCATCCCGAATACGACGAAACCTAGCATAATACTCCTCAAAAGATAAGTTGTCTTGAGATATAGAAAAGAATGACTGATGAAGATCATAAGTGCGACGGAGATTGTTCACACCAGAATACATCTCTTGAGCCTGTGTCCAAACCTGTTTGGCTGTGTCCAAGAACATCAGTGAGCCAGCAATATCTTCATCCATACTATTCCACAACTGACTACGGATCCGAGCATCCCTAGGTTTCCACAAAGTAGTATCGGTAGGAGGATCATCAGTCAAAAAAGAAGACTCGGACTCCCCCTCATAATAAACCTCAACTGCCTTAGCCCAAATAACATAATTATTACCATTCAACCGTGTGGATGTAATTGGTAGCCTCTCTCGGGAATGAGAAGAACTGGACGAACTACCCATAATAATAGAACTAGAATGTGAACCAGAACTGGCAGACTTTCCTTCAGACATGTTGCCAACAAATCAACCACTGGCAACCAAAGTAATCAACGCCAATAACCACCAACAGATCAATCAGCTACGTTAATCACAAATCAGGCAGCATCACAAAACAGGCAGCGACAACTTAATACCCATTTAAAGCAGCAACAAATCAACCAAGAACAGCAAATTGGAACTGGAGAACCAAGAACATCAAAGTGTGCAATACAGAGTGCAGTTGAACCAATCAAAAAATATACCAACCAGCGATTGAGCAGCGGAATGACGAGAACAGCTCTGTTCGAGATGAAGCATCAACAACTCTGTTCGAGAGTTTTGCAGCGACCAATGACGACTGAATATGGGATTTCGAGAGCATACATCTATTGGGTAAGCAATTTCGACTACTGTAGAGTGGAAATAGAATGGGTTGGCTTCAAATAAGGTTTGTATAACAGGTTCCGAACTGGGTTTACGTCGAACAGAGGTCGATTTAGGGAATTCGAACTCGATTAGGGATTTCGAACTTGATTTAGGGCTCGATTTAGGGATTCCGAACTGGGTTAGGATTGTCAGGGTTAGGGTTCTCGATTAGGGTTAGGGTTTTCAGGGTAAAAGATAGATTTAGGTTTCGTAGGTAGATGATGGGTTTAGGGTTTGGTGACTGGTGACTGACGAGTTTTTTTTTTTTTTTTGTGTGTGGATGGCCTACGGCTAGGGTTATTGATGGCTATGGAGGATGTGGAACGCGCTCTGATACCATGTTATCTGTGTGTGTGTGAGAGAGAGAGAGAGAAGTGTGTAGGGTCTTAACGAACCCAATCACATAAGACTTTATTTATATCATGAGAGAGGTGAATACAATATGTAGCTAGGCAATGTGGGACAAAAGCTATTCTAACAGGTTGTTTGTTAAATAGTTTATGTGCGTGAACCACTCCCTTCTTGAATCTCTTTACAAACTTATGTTTACACGCTTCTCTGTAAAATATTAACCACTCCCTTCTTGAATCTCTTTACAAATTTATGTTTACACGCTTCTTTGTAAAATATTTTGATGGGGCTTCCACACGCCCTTAGGCACTAACTTATGCTAGGCCTAAATACCTTTTTTTTTTTTTTGCTCAGTAAAAAGTACCTTGATTAGTGGATGCCACAGGCTGAATATAAGTATTCAACTGCGAGGTTAGGGACCCTAACCTTAAGGAAACTTGTTTGCCTTTGTCAAGGAAACATAATAGTGAAGTTAGTGGGTAGTCTAGCGTTCCTTGCTGTTACATGGTCTCGGTGGGTAGAATTCAATCCCAAAAGCTTGCTATTGAAGTGAGGGTGCCTTGACACTACATACTTCATGTACAACATGGGACTAAAGTCATGTTAATGGGCAAGAGGTGTATTTATCACCCATAAAAATCTAATGTGCAAACAAAGCTGATTGTATCCCAATTGTACAATAGAGAGGCTTGGGTACTTATATCAAATTAAAAAATCAAACCTAAAAATATTGGTTGGAATGTTGTAATTTGTATGTTTAAGTTAATGTTTGTGTGTTTTTGTAATAAAATTTAGGTGTTCACTGCTTGAAACTGTAACTCTGGGATTGGTACCGACTTCTCATCCTTGATTTTGAACTCTTGAGTTGTATATTACATAGAAGGAGAATTGACAATAAAATATCTACAAATGCTTGTTTTTCTTGCAAAGCAAAGTTTCAATTCTTGACCTTTCAGGCCTTGAAGATTTTCCTTGACACTGCCGAAGCTGAAGTAAGGTCGCTCATCTCCTTGTATTCTGAAGTGGTGAGCCTCGATTTCAACCTTGTCATTTGTTAATATCTGCGGGTTCTAGCTCAGTTAAAAAGGTTTTCTGTTTCATTGTCATGTAGGGAAGAAGTGCAGATTCCTTGTCTCAGTATTTTGGGGAGGATCCAGCTAGGTGTCCTTTTGAACAAGGTCTGATTTCATGTTCCACTTTAATTGCTCAAGTTTGTATTATTGCTGTAAGGTTGAGATTCACTATCTTGTTTCTGTTTGATCTGCCCTTTTCTCCCACATCAATAGTCCACATGGATTTTGTTCAAGAAATATCTGAATTTAGTGTGCCACAGGCCCTAAATGGTAGAAAAGTTAGGGGTAGACTTGTATATAGATTATGGTCATACTGTTAGAATGTGCATCTTTCAGGCGGTTGACCCCTCATAAAGTCATAAACCTACATTTAGTTCTTCACATTATTCATCTAATACACACTTCTATGAGCTTAATGATCAGTTTATTTGCATTTGGTGTTTCCATAAAACTCCGCAATCTCTCCATTTTTTGGTACATCATATTTGAGTTTTTTTTTTTTGGAAAAACTTGGGAGGATCACTTTGGATCGCTGAATTCATCTCTTTGCAATTGACGTATATTACTTTCGTGTACCATGTTCCATGTTTCGGAACGTACATTCCAAACGTTTCGCTTGATTATTAGTGATTCTATGTAATTCAGGACTTTAGAATACTTAAAAACTGTTTTTCTTCCTCCACCAACACCATCGTAGTATTATTCCAATCGGCATGAGTTTTTTTTGGAAAGGAACATGCGTTGGTATTTGAGACCTTGAGTGTTTGTTCAGCTTGTCGGGAGATGACTGTAATAGATTATTGCCCTTTCCAGAGCTCTGATTGCATGGTTTCTGCATGCTCCTATTAGATAAACTCGGTAGTGCAAAAAAGTGAGAACTAGTTACGATTACTGAAATACGGCCAAATTGTATAGAACTTGATTGACCAGTACGTTCTTTTTGCCATCTCGTTGATTATCTGGTCTCCATTTGTATATTGCTGAATGCTGAGCCTTTTTTGGGTTTCTGTTTGCAGTCACACAGATATTGGCCGTCTTCTGTAAGATGTTCAACAAAGCGCGTGAGGAGAACGAGCAGCAGGCAGATGCTGAAAGAAAGAAACTAGAAAAGGAAGCAATGAAAGAGCAGGCATCAGCTCATTCTGCGAAAAAAGAGGGTGCCGATGCGGATCGAACAAAACCTAATTACCGAACCCAAAAGCATTCTCGATCTACCTCTATTAATGAAGCACTAGGAAGCCTCCAAAATCTCGGGTCATAATTGGAGGCTAACCTTGATGTTGGCGCTTGGGAGAATTCCCCGCTTTCCGGAGGTTCGGAGACAGCACGGGTTTTGGAAACACTTTGATATGTGCTTGGACATATGGTCTTATTTCCTCTTCTTCCGGCACCTCCTGCAAAGTCATAATCATGAATTGCAGCAGTTATTGGGTATCCATATGGTTCTGCGGTAGCCAGATCCTGCCCTTTTGGCTGGTGGAATCTCCTTTAAGAAATCATGTGTGTCCTCCACTTTGTATATTTAGTTGCTCACTCCATTGGAATACTGTTGGAAGCTTCATATATGCCTTCCCACCTCCATTCAATTCAATTTTGTAGAACTTTCTTGCCGAATAATCTAAACGTAGTATACGGCTCTCCAACTGTATATATTCAAATGGAAGAGGATTTATTCACAGTTTATCTCTCTCTCTCTCTCTCTCTCTCTCTCTCTCTCTCTCTCTCTCTCTCTCAGAGAGTCTCAAATGCATTTGCAGAAGCTTACTTGTCTAGTTGTACGTATTGGATGTGTTTGAGGTTTGTGCTAGAATGCCGGAAAGAGGAATTCAAATCTGGCTACTGGCCTATGCATATGTGAATAGAATCTTGAATCAAGATAGATTTTGAAATGGAACTTAACAAGTTTTCTCTCACACTGGATGCTTCATTGTAGCTGCATTCTGTGGGCATTTTTCTACAAGGACGGATGCATGACTTTTGCTCAATGAGGTCAAAACATTACCGAAGATTTGTGAAAAAAAAAATACTTCCTTTCAGGACAGATTTTGCTCCGGGCAGTAAACAATCTTTACATTATTGTACGATTCCAATCACTTAATACTTACAGCTTTGCAAAAATCAGGATTAAAGCTAACAACAATCATCATTTTCTTCCCCTTGCTCGAGTAGCTAAATCAAAGCCCACGAACACCCTTCATCAGACCAACATTTTGATCCATTTTCGCACCTTAACTTGGATCCCAGCTAACTATGCCGGGAGAGAAACATATTAGGAAGGGGCAATGTGATCATCTGGCTCTGAAACATCTTTTTTCTTGGCCTTCTCTTTCTCAAGTAAGTAAAGCCTTTCTGCTTCGGGCATCGCCAACATGATAGTGTGCAGCTTGAAGTTTAGTTCTTCAACCTTTTCCATTAGCCGGTCATTTGTAAACATGCCGAGAACAACGCTTTGGATTGTCTTCCAGCTTTCCATTAAGGGCAAAATGATAATAACTGCTGAACCTATGGTACCCCATGCTATTGCTATGATTGCCCAGAATGTGAAGTACCCCTTACTGAATCTCCCTGCATAAAAGCAGAAATCAAGAGTTCTTATAATAGAGTATTCTGAAGAAGAGTTTGCAAAGTTAAACTTTCAGCAACCAGATGATATCTTTTCATTTCCCTTTCTCATTGTTAATAGATTTGAAGAACTAATCTTAATGCCAGAAGCTAAAACAAAGAAACATTGTCAGTTGATAAGTAAAAATTCCAAGGATGTTTTTTTGGAAACAAAAATAGTACAGAAAGCAAATGAGTCAAGGCATTTGGCATTTATTAAATCAATCCAGATTTAAATGTCTACACAACCAATAAAAAATCAATTGGAAATTGTATTCACTTAATAAAGCAAATCATGGATCTGTTCATCTTTTGAGGATGCTTAAATGAAAAGACAATATGTGATATTGACTCTGGTGCAGGCTTGGACACATCAAGCTCCAGAGGCTAGAATAAGCACACGGCAAGGACGAACCAAAAATTAGATACGGGTAGTCGGGTACAGGGATAAGTCGTCTAATTGGAACAAATATCCATGCATCGCGGATGAGTTTCCCCCTGGAATTTATTTATTCTCTCAATGTAAATAAAAGTACACAATCAGAAGTATCCGCTTCAAAAAGGGAAATCTGGATCTATATCCCTACTGTGCCCATACCGAGTTGCGCGTCGGCACGGGGACTTCTGTCAAACTGAACAGTCCATGTAACATAGAACTATAGAAGACAACATCATACTGCCGTTATTTAGAAATAAACTACCTAGTTTTGGTTTCGACATCATTCTAATAAGTCCCTAAGTTGAAGAACAATGATTTAATTGAGGTTGTGCTAGTTCAAGTCTAGGTGATCAATTTTTCATATTTATTCTCCAGCATTAGCTTCAAATCTTAAGAATTAGGCCTCAACTGCAATGAAATTGAAGGCTGGATATCAAATTTACCTGCAGGAAGAGATAGCAGAGGCCACAAAAGAACAATCACAATAGTAAAACCAACACCCCATTTCACTATCCATGCTTTTGCTCTAACCAGCTTTTCCTCCTTGAATTCCTCTGCCGGCAACTCACTCTTTTCTTTCTCCACCATAGTTATCTTCTTAGTAGTATCCCACTCATAGTTCTGAGGCCACAAAAGACTACACACTGCATGAACAGCACCACCAACAAGAATAGACACAAGATTCCCAGCAAGCATCGGTGCATTCCTTCCAGTTGTGTCAAGATTAACCCTTCCATACTCAACCCTCGCAATGGACAACCAAGTGATTATTCCGAGAATGCATCCCATGGTGGGCCCGAGGATGGCTCCAATCGCATTTGCTTTACTCCAGAGGAGCATGAAAGCAATGGGAATGACAGCTGAGCCAACAAACACCCCCATGGCAAGGTACATCCAACCTAGGGAAACCCCGGCCTTGTTTAGTATTACTGCTAAAATCCCCATGAAGCATCCAAAGGCGAGGACAACTCCCCTTGACACTTTGAGGATCTGCTTTCCACTTGCATCTGGGTTTATGTAAGTGCGATAGATGTCGTATGTGCATAGTGAGGAGACTGCTATTAGTTCGGATGAACCAGCAGATGTCACAGCCCTGTTTTCTCATGAGCCAGTATTCAGAGTTCAGAACCAATACTATTGGAGTTTTAAGACTCGATATAGATTCCATAAGGAAGTGTGAAGTGGCGAGAATATGAGTTCTAATATTTTTTGAACGGGTTGAAACTCAATAAAATCTAGATTTTCATCAACTAAATATAAGATTCAAACAACTTGAACTGATCAGGAAAATGGTTTCGAACAATTCATCACAAAAAGGAATCCATTTCCCGTGAGATGAAAGTCCAATATTGCACAATTTAAGAGCGATGAAAGTTTTGAAGTAGCAGAATAAAGCCTCAAATGTGAAATCCAGGGATGAGCAAAATTCACGAAAATTGCCCATACTGCAGAATTTACGGAAATTTTAAAACAACTAAATATGAACAAGAGGAAAATGGAATGACTGAACTCAAATGGTTGAATGTATAAGATCACCAATTAGATCAGTTCATTCAGCCTTGAGGGCTTTCGGCTGAAAATGATGATGCCATTTTGACATATGGCCCATATAAGACTTGGAATTTATAAGCTCCATCAAGCTTTGGAGGGGTATTGTTGAAATTTTCATCTCAATTTGTGGTCTTACATGCTGGTACAATTTGTGATCAAAATTGCACCAGGCAAGATTGCGGACTATAGTTTGAGATTGTACTACTAATCGCAAATAAAAATATTGGTTGCAACTCACATAAAAAGCATAGTAAGTAGAAGAACAGATCCTCCTTTCCCCATCAAAGCAATAGCTGTTGCAGGAGGAACAAGTCCATGACTAGCTTCACTTGCTGTTATAGGTAAATCAAGGGCTAGGGCTCCTAGGCCAAGTGATGTTGCTAGCGAAAATGGCACAGCAAACCAGACCAACCCGCCCAACAAATAGCCCTTGTGAGTTGATGAAGGTCGAGCAGCGATGGCACTCACCCAATATCCCTACAAATTGACATTTACATCTATTAAACAACTAAGAAGCACCAATACCAACATGGGACACGGAAACAAACCAGCACAAACACCATGACAATACATCACGAAGGAAAAAAAGGAAAAAGAGACGACACAGCTGGGACAAAGAAGTGAATAAATATATTTCAGTTGTAGTACGTTGAAAATAATAACCGCTCGATTGGTTACATTGCAAATGTATCAACACCCTATCATGTTGAAGTAGAAAAGAATCATTTTCATGTGCTATGTACTAAAAGTCTGAACTACTAAATCTAGTCATGAACAAAATAGGAAGTTCTAAGATTTAGATTCCTCGAAAGAGAAAAAAGAAGAAGAGAGTTATGGAGAAGGGAGTAATAGGTAGTGTTATCGGGCTATCATTACTTGGGAATCATCGGGTGTTATCCATATTCCAAATTTGTGTTGAGTTTCCCATAAAAATAAAAAGTAGTGATGTGTTTCATGAAAGTAAGTGATGGATACATATATCCCAAGTGTTAAAGTATCATGCATGTCTGGTTCTGAAAATAAATCTCATAAAAATGACGCGTTTAAATGTCTGACAAGCGTTTGACACTGACAGGCCACCTTCTTGGAGTTTCTGTGCTTTCTAAGGGTAGTAGAATATAAATCTTTTGTTTCTTAGACATTGAAAAAGGTAAGACTTACGTTGTCAACAAACACGGTGCCGAAGTTGCCGACAATATTAATTATCCCAAAAACGAGCCCTCCAGAACTCAACATTGTGAGGTAAGAACCTTTGTAATTCCCATGGACTGGACCGCAAGATTGCCCGTCATGGGAGAGTGGCTCCTCGCATACTCTTGATTTGCTCGCAACCTCTAGTAGACGATCGTATACTACAGTTGGGCTACCAAGCTCACTGCTTGCCGTGTAAACTAAGTAGACAAAGATGACTAGAACCACGTGCACTGGAACCAAAGACAAAATATACAGCCCAAATAAGCAGCAGTACTTTTAATGTCAATGGACAACAAACTGAACGTGTGATGAAGGGGTGGATACCTATTACAGAGTGTATGTAGCTTGCCAAGAAGGTGGCTTTTAGTCCCCCTGCTAGGGTGTACACAATTACGCCAAGTGGGATGAGAAAACTTGCAGCATAAATGTTCACTCCCGTGAGTGCATTCACAACAGCGGAACCACCAAGAAGAAGCATGGCTGTTACGATGGTGTTTGTCAAGAAGCAAAAAGTAAGAAAGACAAGATGAGCAGCAGTACCCCATCTGAAGTAACAGAAAATTTGTCGTTACTCTCAAGGAAGTGAAGCTTGTCAACAATTAAAGACGATGACCTAGCTATTGGTAGAAACTTAGAACAACCATTGTCTCAAAAACTTTAGCCGTTAGGACTTAGGAAATGCGTCTAACATCGTATACAAAACTATCCAAAACCATCCGTCACGTACAACCCTTTTTTGCACATGGATATGCAAACATCATATAGGAGAGAAGCTTAATGCAATCGGAAAACAAACACAGACGTAGAGACTCAATTCCAAGACCTCCTAAACTCAAAGTTTGATATCAGGTTAGATCAGTAACAGTCCAAAAGCTGAAAAGCATAAGTTGTCAAGTAATGGATCAAACAACGTATGGAATAACCTAACAACTATGGCATGCTGTATACTTTAATTTGTATAACCACAACTAATTGACATACCGGGCTTTCACAATTTCACACACGGTATGGGCATTAGGGGCTTTTCTTTTGATCTCTATAGCCATCACACCAAACAGTAGTACCTGTTCATTAGAATGACCAAAATTATCTGTTGAACTGTATCTCACCGCTTTCTTGAGGAGACAAAGAAGTCAATAGATAATATAGGAAAGATCATAACCAACATGCCTGGACGGTAGCCCCACTGGCGTACCAGAAAGGACCGCTAACTCCGTATTGCCAGGCAACATTAGAGCTTTGCAAAATTGTAGCAGCCCAAGTCCACTTCATCAATCAAAATATTGAAGCAATTTGTCAGTTGAACATAAAAGGTAATGCCAAATTTTCAGAAGCAATGGTAGACGACCCGAACACATTACCTGAGATACAATTACACTCGCAATAAGTCCTGTTTTAACATTCCTCCCTGCAGTGTTGAACCATTCTGATGTGTGCCGGGATCCAACGTATCGCTTCTCCAACCAAACCTGAAAAAAACGATTCACGCTCAGTACTTGTAATCTGATTAATACACACTAGTTTTAGGCCATGTTTGACTGGTCGTGCTACTAATGAAGTGATATATAATGCAACTAGCTTAATTGACACCACTGACGTAAAAGTGACAAATGGGATTACCAATCTCACACTGCTATATCCATGTCTTGTAAAATTGATCGTCCAACGGGTTTGTAATCACTCCACCAACAATTACATTCAAATGCTCAAAACACAGTCCACGTGATTCATAATTGAAACCCCATATCTAATCCGGCCAATCAAAAAGGCCACAGAATTGCGAGTAGTAGTCAATTATCATACTTGTTTGAAGTTTCAAATCATTGTTTATAAGTATTTTGAAGTTCCAGTAGTTGTTATCATTCTCCGTTGAAGGCATGCGCTAAATTTCGACTCCTTAATGTGAGATAAGTAGATGATGGAAACCCCAGTATTGGTGGATTTTCCTCATTACAAAAGGCCACGTTTGGTTCGTGGACTTTTGTGGAAAGAAAATTATCAAATAGATATATTTAGCTTCTCCATTCCACTTTTTTTTTTTTTTGGGAAATGCAGGGTATCCTTGCTACCTTCGCACACCTCAAGTAATCCCTACAGCCCTTCCCATAGATTTTTCACACGCTTACGCCTGGCGTAGGATGAGGCGGCCTCAATAGTTACTCGCAAGGAGAATTGAACGGAGACCTTAGGAGCCCCGAGTCCCAACACAAGATTAATCAAGATATTTTCTTTTTAATGAATGTTTTCACTTCATTATCTTAACATCAATTTTCATTTAACCCATAAATCCTCAAACAAATCCGTTTTTTTTTTAAATTAATTTAATTTTCATCGGCAACAAATCCATGTTTTCACCACTAACTGATAGCCCAACGAACGAGTATAGACGATAAAGAACTCAAAGAAAGGAAAGGCTAAAAGCGTATATGTACCAGGAAGGAGGTAAAGAAGGCGAAGAAGGCCCCAAAACCAAGAATAACGGAATACCCAACACCTTGATTTAGAACCGGTTTGCCTCCGAAGAAGCTGCTCTGCCTCGCACAGCTACCGGAGGAGGCGGCGGAGTAATACTTTGCGGCGAATTCAAACGGCGGACAGTTCTCCTGAGAAGAAGCCATGGGTGGAGATAGCTGGTGGGCTTGGTGGCGCTGCACCTGTGATCCTCTGCTTCAGCTTTAGCTGTCTGCCAATAATTATTTACACAATTCAACATTTGGCTCGGAGTCAAAACTATTGAAGGGAACGTTTCTGTCTCATTTGGAATTGGAGGAGTCTCTTGGACACTGGCAGTGCGACTATTGTGATTTGTGAAGAGTTTGATGGTGGTTTGTCACTGTCTTGGCACTTGGCTTTGAAATTTTGTGCATATGCAAAATCATTACTCCCTTTCCGTCCCATCTTGTGGAGGAAAACTTGCATGGCCACTTGGCACCTATGGATGCATCCGAGTCTTCTAAGCATGTCTTAGACGGTTCAGATTTGTTAAGATAAATTTGTCCTCAAAATTTATAAAAATGTCGCCATTAAATCTAGGCTTGTCCAAAACATGTTAGGACTGCTCAGATGCGCTCTCGAGTACCATGTGGCGGTACCCGTTCAACATTTCCGTTTTTAAAAATCTAATTGGAGTTAAAATTTGGTTAAAAACTCATATTGGTATGGACCTCTATAGTGGCAAAACACCATTTTTATTTGACACTGCACACTACCAGCCACACAAGCCTACGTGACACTGCACGAGTGGTGGTTGCAAATTAGTTTCATAATGTTTTTTCTCCCATTACCAATCATGTAGTGCCACGTAGAGAAATGGTTAATACCATTTTGAATAGACAAATAAGTATACCACTGGAGATTGGATTTTGCTCTTTTTATACCCAAAAAAAAAAAGGATTTAGGAGAAGAAATAGGTAGAGATTAGAAATGCTCTAATTTATTCTATTTTGGCACGTTCAAAAATGGATGTTTAATTTCCAAAAATATCAATAGAAACTTGAAAAAATATCATTTTTATCCTTGTGTTAAGTAGAACTAGTACTATTTCCATCAATCAAATTTCAAATTGGAGGACATATTTGGAAAGTTAAATACTTTTTGGAGCAATCGTTCCGCTTCCTTAAAAAGTTGGCATCCCCAAAAGGGAATATGAAAATGGGATGGAAGGAGTGCATTACGGGAATTTCCATTTACACCTTGGCGCTTCCTCAGATTACTTTTATAGGTACTTACACCTCTTGCACTTGATGTTACGTGAGATATTGGATGCATTAACAGAAAAATTGTGTTTTACAACTAAAAAACTTCAAAAAAAAGTGAGTCTAAAAGATAAATTGATGTTCTTATTTTTATTCTCCTTACTAAAAAAAAAAAATTGAAATAGATGAAGGAAGTAGATACTCAATGCATTTTATTAGTGGTTGTGGTAATGTATGTGTTTGAGAGAGAAAAAGGTACTCCTTTGTCCCTTTTTTAGTGTAGATATTTTCATTTTAGATTATCCTTTAATAAGTGTGTGTTTTGAAAAGTTAGTAGGTAAAGAATCAATGAGTAAAAGTGGATGATATTTTTGAAAAATTGAGATAAAAGTTGATGTGAAAAATGTAGAGGTAAAAATTAATGTGGAAGGTGTAATGATGATTTTTTTTTTACTTAATAAGTTGGATTTACAAAGAACACACTCAAAAAAGAGACAGAGGGAGTATGGTATATTTTGTAATGGGTAATTTTGTCATATCACTAGTGAAATAACGCTGTTTGGAAGTAAACAGGACGGAAAATGTGTACTGTCAGTAAAAAAAAAAAAAGGGTGGCCATAATCATTTCAGAAATCTCAGGGAAGTTTTTGCATTTATTAGAAATCTCAAGGGAGGTAAGTGAAATTTATCCAATTTTAAAATTTACTAGAACCTACCGTCTGAGTGACGTGGCATGTTTAACACCCGTCAATTTGTGCTTGCTGACTTGGCATTAAGCTTCTTGTCAGACACTGACCCATTGAACACAACCAACAGAGGTAGCTCAAAGCGGCAAACATGTACTATTAGATACAACAATGCTACGGGTACACCACTTGCGTACCCTAATACGCACTACCATGAGGTGACAAATGAGGAGAGACTCATTTTTTGGGTGCGCCCCACATTAGGCTTCTTCTCATTTGCCATATCAGGGTATCTTGAATATTAGATGTATCTTGAATATTAGATTTATTAGATGTATCTCGAATATCATTTTCCGTATTAGATGTATCTCGAAGATTCTAAATTTGAAAATTCACAAACTTTTGACTTTTGAGGTGAGGTTTTGTAAGATACTCCCTCTGTCCCAATTTTATAGTCCCTCGTTCTATCCTAATCGGATAAAAAAATGATTATATCTTTCAATCGGTAATACATTTTATATGCAATATGAATCTTGTTTGATAGATCTTGATTTAATCTAATAAACAAAGTGTTCAAAATTACCTAAAACATTGTAGATTATAAGATATGACACTTTGAAAAGTGACACGAACTCCCAAAAGGGACTATAAAATTGGGACAGAGGGAGTAGAAATTTCATCCTCTAGTTCCGGCTTGGAAGAGATGGGATCCCGAGGTGCTGTAGGGCGGGAGCGCCCTACAAAACTGTAATGCGGCGTTCGAGTCGTTAATCTCGGCAATCAACAACTCAGATTTCACCTTGACAATGGACAACTCCAAAAATTGTCGTGATAAAATCAGGATCGTTAATTTTTCTTGATGAACGACTCAGATGCGACACTACAGCGATGTAGTACGGCACCACACTACAACACTCTCATTTTCGTCGAGATGTGTGTAAATTGACTAGGATGCCCCACTGATATTGAAAAATAAAAGACGAAATGTTAGGATACAGAATTGTGTTTCCAGTGTAATTTCGGGATCCGGGGCATGTATTGAGGGGCTCACTACATCACTACATGTGTGTAGTTAACCCCTCGGCCGTCTGATTAACATGTGTATAGTTACCCCCTTAGCTGTCCGAATGGTAATCAACGGTCCGGATAAATTGAGATTAAAGTAAATATAAAAATGCTTTTTTGAGTGTAATATGATCCGAAACCGTTGATGGTGAGCTCTCTCCTTACAGGTCCGTTGGGTCCGGGACGACTTTTCACGTAGCTACTACTCTTCAATAAAAAACCAACTTAGGCTTGGACCCGTTCCTTACTTTTACAGTTTCACCACACAAATTGTCTACTTTGCATGTGTTCAATACTTTTCCACGCCGTGACAGTAATGAGAATTCCAACCAATTACAGTTCGGACCGTAGATGGGAAAATTAAGCAAAATTAATTTGGACAACGCACGCTTCAGTGAACAAAGACCTATTCGTGGATCTTACGCAATTTTCCCAGACTTGCCCCCCAAGAAATGAATTTTAAATGTACTTTTATTGCTGCATTTACTTCATAACACGATACGTTATGATGTCTGAATGACTAATCTGCCCCTTGGTCAGAGTTTAGACTTGTCCACCTGCCTACGAGTTCACATTCTGTGTATCTAATTTAGGCTATATTTCTTAAAAAAATATCGTCCGCCCGCTATAGTCAAAAGTGTATATTGTTTCTACGAAAAGTCAAATCAGTTAATGTATGTGAGAGAAATAATTTGTGGAAACTTAACCTTAATTTATGGTGTAGGATTTTTGATGTATTTTCAGATATGAAATCACATGAGAAATTTTTCTCTCAATTTTTCATTATGGACAAAATTAGGTACGAAACATGCATTTTCAAACATTAAAGTGCTATTAAAAATTTGAGAAAATTCAACGACTGAGAGGTCTGAAATTATAGCGAAATGAAAACACCTATACCGGGAGTAAATAAATTTTGAGGGGCAAGGAGATCGGCGGCTATGAGTTGAATACTCTGACTATAGATTCGAAGATAGACAAGTTGTTTGATGCACATGGATCCTATACGATGAATTTGAGTCTATGATCACGTATCGAATAAATTCAAGTGTATTTGTATTTATTTGAATTATTGTCTAAACATTTTCGATTGGGTAGACCCCGAGACATTTTCGTCATTTCAACCTCCCCCAGAATACACCAGAATTTTCCATTACCTTGACCAAATGAAGAACCAAACTGGCCAAATTAAGCATAATTTCAAATTGCCCACGTCGTCATTCACGTGAGCCTAACCATACACCTAACCACGGTTGCCATCACAAATTTATTGAAGTGTGTTTTATTTAAATAATTAAGCTCGATTATTACTATCAATTTTTTTTTAAAGATTATTGATTCATCTCGATTAGAAGAATTTAACAACAAAAACTCATTATCAAAATCTTAAATAAATTTATTAAAGAAAAAAATAATCCAAAGCAGACATAGTTTTTGAATTATTTTGATCTTTTTTAAAAAATAATTTAGTTTGGTTAATAATTAACTTTTTCTCGTTGAGACGAACCAATAATTCACAAAAATTAACGTAAATTAATACTAAATGCAGAAAATTACTAAATAAGGACGAAAATAATTCGGCTCAATTACTAATCCAGACCGTTGATTACCGAACGGATGTCCGTAATTACTCACAGGCCTCGGGAATACTTAAAAATAAAATACATCCACCTCCTCTCTCTCCTCTCTCTCACTTCCATTATATATATATACATAAACCCTCCTTAAACCCTCCCACCAAACAAAGTAACCGATACGCAAAGCATTCTTTCAAACAACACAGCCATTCCAACTTTCTCGCATTTGTTTCCTCAAACAAGTTTTCTTTCAGAGTTCTGACCAAAATCAGGGAAAGATGATGAGTCGCAGTGCGACCAGGGTGATCCGGTCCGTCGCGGTCTACGCTCAGGGTTCTCCCGGGTACTTCTCGACCGCCACCGCCGGTACCATCGCATCCGAATCAACTTCGGCCCGGATTCTGAACGGTTCAGGCGGGATCTTCCGTGGGGTCAATCCGGGAAAGGTTTCGGAGCGGGCGGCGGTGACGTGGATCAGGTTGCCGGGGATGGGGGCGAGGAACGCGTCTACGGTGGCTTTGGATGCCAAGGAGCAGAAAGAGGAGAAGGTGGAGACTGGATCGGCTGGTGGCGTCGCGGCGGGCGGTGGCGGGAGTGATGAGAAGGCGATCGTGAGTTATTGGGGGATTTCGCCGGGAAAGGTTACCAAGGAGGACGGTAGCGAGTGGCGGTGGAGCTGCTTCAGGGTAAGATACGTCTCAACTGCACTAATTTCACGTGGAATCGACACGTAAATTCGATGGTATCAAAAGATTCAAAACCACACAACAAAATGCTTAGCTATTAAAATTATGACTCAAATCTGTCCAAAAAAATTTAAATTTTGAATCAAAGTTCTAATTTTTAATTTTATTTTGAATTAAAGTTCGAATTTTTTTTTTGAACTGATCTAAATCACGAAAACTCAATTTAATCATTAGATTTTGTAGATCTATGATTATGGCACAAAAGTTATTTTTGAAACTTATATACATCAATCAAAGGGTCGTTTTTTTTTTTTTTTGGTTTTGTAGGGTTTATATATATATATATATATTTTTTTTTTTTTTAGATGTGTACCATATGCATCTTCAAAATATTACGAGTTTTTAGTATAAAGTTACGACATGCACCAATATGTTATGATTTTTTAGTGAAAAATGTTACAGATTTTTTTTTCCCCTGAAAAGTTACGAGAAGCAAATGTAATGATTTCTAGTGAAAATGTTATGAATTATATTCCTGAAAAGTTACGAGTTTTTAATATAAAAGTTACCAAGGAGGATGGTAGCGAGTGGCGGTGGAGCTGCTTTAGGGTAAGATTTTGTCTCAACTGCAGTTATTCGATACGTGATTCAAATCTGTCCAAAAAAATTTAAATTATGAATCAAAGTTTTATATTTTTTTTTTTCACTGATCTAAATCAAGAAAACTCAATTAAATCATTAGATTTTGTGGATAGTTGAGCAATCAACAATAGACCATAGATCTATGATTATGGCACAAAAGTTATTTTTGAAACTTATATACATCAATTAAATGGTCATTTTTTTTGTAGGTTTTGTAGGTTCTTTTAAAAAAAAAAAAAAAAAAATTGGTTACTTTTAGATGTGTACCATATGCATTGTAAAAATAGTACGAGTTTTTAGTATAAAACTTACGACACATCACAGTATGTTATGATTTTTAATGAAAAATTGTACGATTTTTTTTTTTTTTTTTTGAAAAGTTACGAGAAGCAAATGTAATAATTTCTAGTGAAAATGTTATGAGAATTATATTGCTGGAAAGTTACGAGTTTTTAGTATAAAAGTTACGTGATTTTATGATTTTTTATGAGATTATCTATTCCGGACATATTTAATTCATATTGTAAGTATTTTAATCAGGTACCAAATAGGTCACTTTGAATATATAAATAGTCCAATCTGATGATGTTTGTATGCACAATTTTGATGAATATGGTATTATTCATATTGGGTTTTTTTGGTTGGTTGGTTTTAAAATTAGCCATGGGAGACGTACAAGGCGAATGTGGAAATAGATCTGGAGAAGCACCATGTGCCTGTTACGTTCCTAGACAAAGTTGCACTTTGGACCGTCAAGTCTCTCAGATACCCTACCGATCTATTTTTCCAGGTACATCATCATACACCCTTCATTACTGGTCAAATATTCTTGGTGATTCTATTCGTAACCCATTTTGTGTTACATATGACCTGATAAAAAATAAATCATGTTTTAGACAAAATTTCTTAATTAATAAAGAGTCAGGACTATCTTGCCCCTCCCTCTAGAATTTTTTCGAGAGTGAACTCCCTAATTGTCATGTTATTTCAATAGTTAAAACTCGAAAAGTTCAGTGATTTTCAGGGGTTAACTCCCGAATGAGTTTACATCCGAAAACTAATATAAAATTTGGGAGTTAATATCTGAATTAATTGACGTTTCTTGGGAGTTATGTCCGAAACTAGTCATATAGTAAGGGCATCTTTGGAAGTTCAAGAATTTTTTTGTGGGTTTTATTTAGCAAAAATGAAATATTGCCGCCGTATCTTAGTTGTATGTAGCAATTGGATTGTATAGAGCAAAAAATGAATTGCGAATAGAATTACCCTTCGTTTTGTTCTCTCACTAAATTACTAATAATCTATGAAGAACGACACTTCTAGAGGTCGCCGTGTCCACGTATTGGACACGGGAACACGGCGACACGCGTGTCCCACTTGGGGACACGTATTGGACACGCCACGTGGCGTGTCCCTTAAATTAAATTATTTTTTGGAGGGGACACTCGGGGGACACTGTCACACCCCACTCTGGCAGGATATAACCTGCACAAAGTGACTGGACACCTGTCACCACCTGTACGCCTTTTAGGTTACTCACAAAAGCTATTATACAAAGCTCAACTGCAACTCGTAACGAATGCAAACAAAAGATATTATAACACCAAACTCAACTGCCATAACAAAAACAGGTGTTCACACCTCCTCAATAACTGTACAGTCAAAATCATTTGACATGTACTCAACCACATTAACTCCACAAAATACTGATTATCCACATCACCCACTGACTGACAAAATCACAGAACACAACCTCTAGGAACACCTGTCTAGCACTCTGGCACTGTAGTGGACCGACGTCTAGTTCAACTGAAAATCTGCAACCAAAAAGGTTACAGGAGAATGTACGTTAGCAACATAATAAAAAGAAATGTCCAAGCTCCTTGAATGAATAAAAGTTTAAAAATCGCACCAACACCTTTTTTTTTTATAAGAACAATAAATCTCCAACAATAGGAGTTTTTCTCAAAATTCTCAACAAACTTTCTCAGCCTGCACAATTTATCTCAAAACACAGCCATCACATTTATTTCGAAAATATAGCCCACCGGCTTATCCAGAAAAACACGGCCCTCCGGCCCAACTTAAAACATGGCCCACCAGCCCATCTCAAAATACGGCCCATCGGCCCATCTCAAACACACTTTTAAAGGATTTCAAAATTAGCAACATTCTCTCTCACAGCAATAAGTAATAACAACTAATTTTACCAAATGTGCCAACGAGTCGCCAACCTCACGACCGGGAGTTATGACGGTACCGTTACCTCGCTCACAGGCTCACATATAGTGGCGGTGACGAGGGCCATTCTTTATCACCAATGGTAGGTGCAATCCACACAGTAAACAAGAACTAAGCTTGCACTGCTCACACTTGGCACAGCCCACGAATGCAAGTTGCCAACCTTGCAAACTAAATATTGGCACAGCCCACGCTACAAGATGCCAACCTTGCAACTTTTTGGCTAAAATACTGGCACACAGCCAGATGGCACAGCCCACGAATGCAAGATGCCAACCTTGCAAACTAAACATTGGCACAAAAGGCATAAAACATTTCCTTTCCACTCACCAAAAATCATTTTATCCATCCAACCAAAAACGTTGCCATCATATACTCAAAAATAATCATCAAAGGAGCTTTCAGGAACAGTAATAATCACACGACAAATTTGAAAAACAAAACATTTCTTATTTATTATAGAAGCTGTACATCCTCACCTGTCACAACAGGACCAATTCTGCCAAACACTCAACCTCTGTGCACCGAAGGCGTAACCACAACCATCCTTATAATAACATCACCTATAATAACAATTATATATCACCCATAAGCTCCCTACCAAAAATTCATGCCCAAATGCAAGTGAAATGCATGAAAATGCATACTACGACCCAACAGTGCTGCACTCTACGAATTTTCAGAATTAATCTAATAATCCATTTCCCACGAAATTTGTACCACAACCTCCAAACTCATACTCAATCATCATATCAAAAATTCAGAATTTTCCAAGCTCTGTAACTATTTTTAATCAACCATCAAACTAACCCAGAACCTGCTGAAAATTTCCCAAAACAGATTTTCCTCCAACTTCAAATTAAAAACTGCTATTCTCCAAAAGGAATTAGAGCATAAACCACACATCAAATCGAAGGTATATGAGTCTAGTTTCAGAATCAAAAGATGGTGTGCCAATCGGATACCCACGCTAGAAGTTATAACCGTTTTCCCAGGACATGTCAGTGCCGTCTGCCCAAACACGGACCTGACCACAGATTGATTCACGAATTTTCATATTTTCTGTACTCCGAATTAAACTCTGAAATTTTTACACAAAGCAGAAAACATCCATGGGTATCCACTGTAAAAATCTAGTAAAATTTCGACTTCTAGAACCATGTCTTAAAATTCGTCAAAACCCATGGCAGATGTGATTTTTCAGAAAACCAGTAAAATTCGTCAAAACCCATGGCAGATGTGATTTTTCAGAAAACCAGTCAGTGAACACCTTTACTCCCTTCCACGAATTTTGTAAAAACAAACCCCAAATCATTCTTATGAGATGCAAAATACCAAATTAACTTGTATATGAACATCATAGCTTAAGAATTTCGGAAATTAATCTTCAATTCGTACCTCAATTTGGGTTTTCCCCAATTTTTCTTCTTCTTTCCTCTTCTTCTTCTTTCTTCTCCTTCCTCTCTTCCTTTCCCTTCTTCTTTCTCTTTTCTTCTTTCCTTTTCTTTCTACGTACTGATCTCTTTAAGGGGAAAAATATCCCCTCAACTGAATTATTGAGGGGAAAATGATTGGGTGTGGGTGAGAACAAACCCCGTTTCGACCGTGCAGTCCAGATACTACCTCAGAAAATTCTAAAAATTTTACCATGGCTCCAATAAATTACCTTGAGACTAACCGCGGTCTCGGTTTATCCAATAACATTCTCATAAGTACTCCAAAATGTGTATCAAATATTTTTGAAATAATCCGGGTGTTACAGACACGGCATGGACACGCGTGTCCCCCATATACACACTCTATCGTTGTGTGTGTGTGTGTGTATATGGATGTATGTACTGGTGTATTTATTTCCGTTGAGCGTGTATATCTTACATTATGTGTGTATGACTATATATACTAGTAATAACAGTATAGATATTTTACATATCAAAAGAAAAGTGTATATATCCATGTATATATATTGTTATTGCATGCATATATGATTTATTTATACATATAATTATTTATTTATTTATTTATTTTTGCCGTGTCCCCCGCTGTATCCGTGTCCATTTTTTAGAATTCCCGTGTCCCGTATCCGTATTCGTGTCAGTGTCCGTATCTATGTCGGTGTCCATGCTACATAGCTAATAATTAATGTTGGCAAACGATATATTTTTTTACTTTAATCAGGCCCCGCTAGTAAAATGTGGGATTGGTCCCAAGATGATTCATCGTGCGGAACTTGTGATACCAGTTGATAGTGGTTCTGCGATCCATCAAGTTCTGATCATAACTAAAAACATTAATATGGATTTTTATTTCAAATCTATTGCAATCAATCCTAATCTTGATGCCCCTGCGAAATTCTTTACAGTCTTTAACGAAATGCAATCTTGAAAATTTAATAAAGATTTTTTGGATGGTTTCGCATTTGGCTTTCATTCTTGAGGATTTGTTTGGAACTTAGACCATGTTTGGGTTGGTTCACGAAATCATTGATCTTGCGAGTTATGAGCACTAAACTTTCTGCTTTACGGAACAGAGGAGATATGGGTGTCGAGCAATGATGCTAGAAACCGTGGCGGCAGTCCCCGGCATGGTGGGAGGAATGCTCCTCCACTTCAAATCCCTCCGGCGGTTCGAGCACAGCGGCGGGTGGATCAAGGCCTTGCTAGAAGAAGCCGAAAACGAGCGGATGCACCTCATGACATTCATGGAAGTAGCCAAGCCCAAGTGGTACGAGCGTGCCTTAGTTTTCGCAGTGCAAGGCGTTTTCTTCAACGCCTACTTCTTGGGCTATCTTGTTTCGCCGAAATTCGCTCACCGGGTTACCGGGTACTTGGAGGAAGAGGCCATTCATTCTTACACCGAGTTCCTCAAGGAGTTGGACGAGGGTAGGATTGAGAACGTGCCTGCTCCGGCTATCGCGGTGGATTACTGGAGGCTGCCACAGGATGCCACGCTCCGTGACGTGGTGGTGGTTGTGAGGGCGGATGAGGCTCACCACCGCGATGTTAACCACTTTGCTTCGGTAATGATCTTTTCCCATCCCAATATATCTAGGCACTAGATTTTCAATTTCGGAGTGAAAATGATTTTCCAGATTGTGAAAACATATTTTCAAGGTTTTTTCAAAATGGGCACATATTTTATTTTATTTTTTAAAAAAAAATCCACAAAAGGTGAAAAAATGAAAACTATTTTGATTTTGTTTAATTTGTTCTTACTCTTATTGTTTTTCATGTCTCAATTGCATGGTAATTTTGATGGTTTATTGGAATGAATTGCAGGACATTCACTACCAGGGACATGAGCTGAAGGAGTCCCCAGCCCCACTTGGGTATCACTGAAGGATCAGATATCTGGCTAAACTTAAAAAGTATCTTTAAGTTTGTTGTTGGATTTATGTGTGAACATATTTTCATGTGACTGACTGGTTTTGAACTTCTTCCTTCTGTTCTGTTTTGGAGTTCAGAGGTGCTTGTTGAATATATATATAAGCAGGGTTCGTTGAATGTAAATGTATATAAGCTCTCTCTCTCTCTCTCTCTCTCTCTCTGTGTATGTGTGAGTGCGCGCGCGTCACATGTGTGCGTATGCGTGCTCGCATGTGTGTTTATTTATTGTGTGTTAATATGTTTGCCTTTCATCTGTGAAGGGAAACACAAGTAATTGGAAGCATGCAGACAACAAAAGTAAAAAGATACAGTATATGTTTGTTTTCTAGAGAGTGAGATAGAACCAAGTGAATTGAAACAGGTTGCTGGAGTTTGTTTTCTGAAATTCCAAATGCAGGCCTGAACAACAGGTGCTCAAGTTGCATGTCACATTTCCAATCCGGACCATTCACGCTCGGCGATCGACGGTGTAGATCAGTTCGGTAATGGGCGGTGCAGATTAGTTTGAGTCCAAGCAAATTTGCACTGTTGATCACCGAGAATGGACAGCCCAGATATGCGTCCCTTAAGCGACGCACGCACCTCATTTCCATCACATTTGAGCTCTTTTCGTAAGACTGAATCAACGGCAAGCCGGTAAGAAGGTTCTTTGCAAGTGAAGGTGAAAACCATGGAGGAATCATATGGTTAGTAGAATAGCTCATTGGTATGAGAAAGGCAAGAAGGCCATATTTGGATCATAGATTTTGAGAAAGAAAGCTGAAACGCGACCGGAGTAAAGGGGAGGCACTGCCAACGAGAGTTGAACACAAGATCTCTTCTTTTGCTTTCCTCCATAACTCACGAGCCAAACACAGCTTTACAGAGACGAGAGGTCACAACTCTCAATAAAACTTTATTTCAAAGTTGTTTTGAACCGTGATCGTGTTTTTAAAATTTCAATATTTTAAAATTACAACGTAATCTAAAGGTTAGAAATGAATTGCAACAGAGTAACAGAGAAATTCCAGGAAAAGTTGATTTGTTCCCCTTCCGACGGGACCGGATTTCCGTACTCTTACGCGATTTGATCCGCATCCCCCTCCCACCAGACAAATCTAACAAACCGTTTTTTCAATAAAACCATTCCAACTTTCTCGCATTTCCTCAATTCAGTTTTCTTGTTCCGACAAAAAAAAATCAGCCAAACATAATGAGCCGCAACGCGTCCAGGTTGATCCGGTCCGTCGCGGTCCACGCTCATGGTTCTCCCAGGTACTTCTCGACCGCCACCGTCCGTACCATAGCAACCGAATCGGCTTCCGCCCGGATTCTGAACGGTCCAGGCGGGGTCTTCCATGTCGTCAATCCGGGAAAGGTTTCGGAGCGGGCGGCGGCCACATGGATAAGGTTGCCGGTGATGGGGGCGAGGAGTGCGTCTACGGGGGCTTTGGATGCCAAGGACCAGAAGAAGGTGGAGACTGGATCGGCCGGCGGCGTCGTGGCTAGCGGTGGCTGTAGTGATGATAAGGCGATCGTGAGTTATTGGGGGATTTCGCCGGGAAAGGTTACCAAGGAGGATGGTAGCGATTGGCGATGGAACAGCTTCAGGGTAAGATATATCTCAATGAGCAATATAAACAAACTTTGTTCGGAGCTATTCGATGCACAAGCTTCTAGCTACGTAGATTAAACAGCTCCGGACATAATTGTGGTATGGTAAATGTTGAGTATATTAAAAGAGATCCAACGGTTTGGATTCAGTGCTTGGATTTTGTTTTTTTAATCCGAAATGCTTTTAATGAGGAGAGAGAATATTGATCCGAGTCGGAATGCACGGCCGAAATCCGCGCGCCTGCAAATGGGGTGTTTGCAAGTGGTCCGTAAAGAAGTCATTCTCATATTAAAATTGTGATTATGGACGTTTTGTTTCTCAATTAGTTTGGATCAAGGTTATCAATACCGTACCGTACCGGCCGGTACCGGCCGGTACGTACCGGTTTTGTATAAAAACGGTACCAAGGACCCTCAATACCGTACCGTGCTCAATACCGGTCGGTACCGGCCGGGTACCGGCCGTACCGGAAAATACCGGGAATACCGGCCGGTACCGGAAAATACCGGACAAATACCGGACCGAACAGAATTGCCACCGTATTCTGGCCATAACTTTTTACTCCGAACTCCGATCAAGGCAAGTTATATATCAAAATTGAAGAGAATTTCAAGATCTACAACATTGTAGTTACATATTTTTTCTAATTCGGTATCGGTGTGACCCAAAAACTATGATTTCTGAACGGAGAGATTATAAAAAAACAGCGTATGTTTTTTAAAAAGGGTTTGTGATACATGGGTTCAACTTCTATCACTACCAAACATCAAATACAACAAGTATGTACTAAATATACATAGATTAAGTGGGTCTAAGGGGGTTACCTTGGTTTTTAAGAAAATGAGATTGAAAATGTCATATTATGTGACATATTTTGTGTCCCTTGAACCCCCTCTCTCAATATATATATTTATACATATATAGTTGCGGCAAATCCGATACGGTACCCAGTATTGACCGGTACCGGTACCGTACCGTACCAATAGAAAAACCGGTACTCGAGCCGATACGGTATTCAGAACCTTGGTTTGGATACAGTGGCAGTTCCAGAATCATAAATTGGAAAATATTTTTTTCATTAAGCACGATATTATTCTAAGCCTAAAGTTGTATAGAATTTAGAGATGAGTTTTCAAAGGCATCGCATAAAATTTATATGATATCAAGACCGTAAAATGACATGGCTAGCAATTAAATCAAGAATCGAAGTTCTAGTTTGAAAAGTCAGTGTGACTTATTTTTTCGTCTTTATTTGATTTTTTTTCCGTTTATTAGTTTTGTATCGATTTTTTGTGTATTATTGGTTCATTTCGACGAGAGGAATCTACAAAGGTAAAAGATTATGATTAGAAATTTCAATTTTTTTAATAAGATCGAAAAAAGTGTAAAAATTCTATCTTTTTGACTTATTTTTGTCTTTATTAAAAAAATTTAAGCTTCGATCATAATTTTTTACTTTTTTTATTCCTCTCGCCGAGACGAACCAATAATACACACAAAATTTATGCAAAACTAAAGACGAAAAAATAAGCCAGCTAACTTTTTAGGCCAAAACACTAGTAAAATAGAGCAAGCAACGATTGACCATGGATCTATGATCAACACAAAAGTCTTTTTGATAGAGAAATTTAAATACTAAGTAATAGGGAGTGAAAAAAAACCGACGGGACCCGAACCGACTGAAAACCGAAAATTCGGTTCGGTGTTCGGTCGATTCAGTCTGGAAAAAAACTCAAAAAAATCGAACCGAAAAAACCGAAATACATCTCGGTTCGGTTTCGGTTTTCCCGAATTTTTGTCAGACCAAACCGAACCGAACCAAAATACCCTAAAATCACGCCGATTTGGACCGAATTACCCTGAAACCACCCCTATTTGGACCGAAAACCAATCTTTGACCCCGCAAAAAATAAAAAATCTCAGCCGTCCATCTCAATTTTAATGCCGGACCGAAAAAACCGAAAAAAACCAACCAGACTAAACCTCCCCGAACCGATCGGTCCATTGTATTTTTCATTCGGGATCGGTTCCCAGTAAAATCACCCCGAATCAATTGGTTCGGTCCCGAACACCCCGAAAACTGAGCCGAATTAACCGATTTTCACCCCTGTGAGTAGTTTTTGGTGTAAGAGTGAAAAGTTTGATAATTTCAAAGTTAATGGGGCACTAGGGGTAGAAGTGAAAGATTTGAAATTCAGAGGGGGCTCATGACCCTCCTAGTCTCGATGTGGACATGGATCCGGCCGTCTAACATATGTGAATCTTGTATCGTATAGGATCGTGTTTAGCAAGAGTACTAAAGTCCCGTGCCACTAGGTAGATTTTTCGGTTTTTTGTTTTTTACGCTTTGCAAGATATTTCATTCTCTTCACATATATATTAATTAAAAAAATTCAAAAAATCAAGTTTTACTGAACAGGGCCTTACTAGATATAAAATCCTCACAGAATAATTAATAGTGATCTTCTTAATTACCACGTATATCACGTACCATGATATCGTATATTATTCACTTTATGGGATAATATATTGGAGACTTGTTTATTTAGATTGTAAATATTTTAACGTCTTAATTACCACGTATATCTCATATCATGACATCGTGTATTATTCACTTTATTGGATAATATATTGGAGACTTGTTTATTTAGATTGTAAATATATAGTCGATGAGATCTTTAATTTGGTGCGTAGAAACTCGGAAAATCATGTACCGAAATACTTCGTTTTTTTTTTTAATTAAAAAACTACATGTTTTTCATAGGAAACTATCATTTTGAAATGGAAGGAGTATCACATATAGGGTCGACTTGAATATGTGATGTAATCTGATGATGCTTATATCTGAATCCATAATTTTGATGAATTTCGAATCAATATTGAGTATTTTTTTTTTTTTTCGTTTTTTGTGGGATTGATTGGAAATTAGCCATGGGAGACTTACTCGGCGAATGTGGAAATAGATGTGAAGAAGCACCATATGCCTGTTAAGTTTTCGGAGAAAGTTGCATTTTGGCTCGTCAAGGCTCTCAGATACCCTACCAATCTATTTTTCCAGGTAACTGATCATGCAAACTTCATTTCTGGTTAAAAACTCTCTTACTCTCCTAATGAATAACTGTTATTTAAAGTTGGAAAATTCTTTTTTCCATTAGTGATACTTTTTTTATTTTTTGAACCAGATATTCATTAACTTAGAAAAGCCCTAAAGGGCTACAAACGTCAAATCGGCGCTCTCCGTTGGGACAAACTCACATCGGATTAAACGGGTTATCCATGTGATTTGGACGGTAAGCACCGAGTACAGATGATGAAAACGGTACAGAGAGGAGCTCCACTATTCGGAGACTTTCCTACCGTAGGAGATTCCTCGTAGGGAAAAACACAGAAAACACAAGATAAACAAAGCAACAAATAAACCTCCCCGAATTTGAGATCCAACCTCCATCACCGCCTCTAGCCGCCGCGCCTCAAGCCCTTCCATTGCCCCGCCTTCCGCAAAAGATAGATTGATATGATTGGGGAAGAAGACACAAAGGAAATGCAGAAATGTAGAGAGAGAGAGAGAGAGAGAGAGCGAGAGAGAAAGAAAAGTAACAACTTCTGTTATTTCTGGTAAAAATCAACATACATTCCTCTCTCTCAGAGTCAGTATTTATAGCTACAAATGGAATACGATTCCCTTCCTTTCCTCTGTAACTAACTCCTAACTAACTGCTATTACAAAGAATTACAGTAAACCCCCTTCAAGTTTGCTCGTATTCCTTTGACATAACATTCCCCACTGCTTGAAATCAGCCTTGACCTCAAGGCTGAAAATGGGGATATTTGGCTTGTATCTCGATATGATCAACCCAGGTAGCATCCTCTGGAAAGGCATTCTCCCACTGTACCAGCCACTGTACCACTGCCTTATTACCCCTCTTCACCATTTTTCTGTCCAGCACAGCCATAGGCTCCAATTGTAGGGTGCCCTCAGGTCCAGTAGGAGGTAGGGTAGGTTGAGATGTCACGTGAGCTCCTAACTTCTTCTTGAGCAAGGATACATGGAAGACTGGATGTATCTTGGCCCCAACTGGTAACTGCAATTTGTAAGCAACAGATCCAACCTTTTGTAACACTTGATAAGGGCCAAAAAATCGAGGAGCTAGCTTCATGTTTCTGTGCATGGCTATAGTGGATTGTTTGTAAGGTTGCAACCGAAGGAATACCCAATCACCAACCTCAAAAGATCTCTCAGACCTTCCCTTTTCAGCATAGTGTTTCATCCTTTGCTGTGCTTGAGATATGTGGTCCTTTAGTTTTCTGATTATAGCTGCCCTCTCTCGTACCCAACTGTCCACTTCTGCCACTGAGGAGGGTCTGGAAATACAGAAGGTATGGTCTGGAGGGTCTTGACCATACACTGCAAAGTATGGTGTAGTCTTAATGGCAGAATGGTGTGTAGTATTGTACCACCATTCTGCTAGGGCCAACCATTTACTCCACTGCTTAGGGCAATCCCCACTCGTACATCTCAAATAGTTTTCCAAGCACTTATTTAAAATTTCAGTTTGGCCATCAGTTTGGTGATGGTAAGCAGTGCTAAGGCACAACTCACACCCCTGTAAAGTGAAAAACTCCTGCCAAAATTGGCTAGTGAATATAGCATCTCTATCAGAAACAATTGTGGAAGGTAAGCCGTGTAATTTGAATATTTGATCAAAGAACATTTTGGCTACATCCTTGGCAGTATAAGGATGTGAGAGAGCCAAAAAATGTCCATATTTAGTTAACCTGTCAACCACCACTAAAATCACAGTCTTTCCTTGAGAATTAGGTAAGCCATCAATGAAGTCCATTGAGATATCAGACCAAATCCTATCTGGAATAGGTAAGGGTTGCAATAAGCCAGGGTACTTGACATTTTCACTTTTATACCTTTGACAAGTATCACATTCTGAGATAAAGAGTGCCACATTTCCCTGAAGCCCTTTCCAATAAAAATGTCTCTGCAGCCTTTTAGTGGTTTTACCTACCCCTGAATGCCCCCCCACAGCAGAAGAATGGAATTCCTTTATCAATCTTGTCCAGATAGGTGACTCCCCAACCACCAATCTGCCATGGTAAGTAAGAACACCATGTTCCCAAGCATAACCAGAATGTGCTTGACCCAACTGCAACTCTGTAATGAGTTGTTGAATGTGGCTGTCAGTAGTCCAGCTCAATTTAACCTCATCTAACCAGCTGGAGGTTACACAAGACAAAGCATGAATGGTGGCAATAGGATCTTCTGAATGTTGCATCTCCCCTTTTCTTGACAAGGCATCTGCAGCATGATTGTCTTTGCCACACCTATAGACTATGGAATAATCAAAACCCAACAATTTGGTTATCCATTTTTGTTGAAATGGAGTGCCTATCCTTTGTTCCAAAAGATACTTTAAACTCTGATGGTCTGTCCTGATTAAGAATTGTCTTCCCAGGAGATAATACCTCCATTTTAGCACAGCAAGAGCTACTGCCATTAGTTCTTTTTCATAAGTAGAGAGTGCCTGGTCTTTTCTTGAAAGTCCCTTACTCCAGTAGGCTATTGGGTGGCCATCTTGCATAAGCACAGCCCCAAGTCCTGTGCCAGATGCATCAGTCTCCAAGGTGAAAGCTTTGTCATAGTCAGGTAAAGCCAAAACTGGTGCTGTAGTCATCACTTCCTTCAATTGCTGAAAGGCTAAGGTAGCTGCTGGTGTCCACTCAAAAGAATCTTTCCTGAGCAACCCATGAAGTGGTGAACAAAGAGTGCCATAATGCTGTATGAACTTCCTGTAATATCCAGTAAGACCCAAAAAACCCCCTTAATTCTCTGATTGTAGTTGGTATTGGCCAAGAGACAATAGCTTGTATTTTTGTAGGTTCTGCAGAAACTCCCTTTGATGACACCAAATGGCCCAAGTATTCCACTTCTTGCTTGCCAAACACACACTTAGTCAACTTAGCAAACAAATGATGTGCCCTGAGCAATTGTAAAGTGGTTTGTAGGTGTTTCAAGTGGCCCTCCCAAGTTTGACTATATACCAATATGTCATCAAAAAATACCAATACAAATTTCCTCAAGAAAGGTCTGGATACCTCATTCATTAAACTCTGGAAAGTTGATGGAGCATTAGTAAGACCAAAAGGCATTACCATAAACTCATAGTGTCCATCATGTGTCCGGAAAGCTGTCTTGTTGATGTCTGATGGGTGAACTCTAATCTGATGGTACCCAGATCTGAGGTCTAATTTAGAGAAAAATTTTGCTCCACAGAGCTCATCCAAGAGTTCATCTATTACTGGAATGGGAAACTTATCTTTTACAGTAATATTATTGAGAGCTCTATAGTCCACACACATTCTCCATGTTCCATCTTTTTTCTTAACCAAAAGGACTGGTGAAGAATATGGACTGACACTTGGTCTAATGATACCAGAGTGCAGCATTTCCTTCACTTGCTTCTCAATTTCAGTTTTTTGGAAATGGGGATACCTGTAGGGTCTAACATTGGTAGGCTCAGCTCCTGGCTTTAGGGGAATACAATGGTCATGAGACCTGACTGGTGGCAAGTCCTTGGGCTCCTGAAATATGTCTGCAAATGCTGTGAGTATCTCTTCCAAATCCTGTGGCTTGCTTTCCTCCTCTTTCTTGTCTTCAGCCTGAAGTAAGCAAATCTGGGCTATGGCACCCTGAGGTTGTTTCTGTAGCAATTTACCCATCTTTTCTGGTCCCACAACTTTGATCTCCTCTTTGCTTCCCCCCCTTAGAACATGTCTCCTGTCCTTAAGGAAGAACTCCATGCTGAGATTCTTGAAGTC
This sequence comes from Vaccinium darrowii, assembly GCA_020921065.1. Taxonomy (NCBI): domain Eukaryota; kingdom Viridiplantae; phylum Streptophyta; class Magnoliopsida; order Ericales; family Ericaceae; genus Vaccinium; species Vaccinium darrowii. The sequence continues at coordinate 4,195,964 of CM037152.1, read as the reverse complement.
CCACTTGACTGGACCTAATGTGGCTAACCATTGAATCCCAAGAACCATATCACAACCCTTAAGCTGCAATATCCGCATGTCAGCTTGGAAGATTGTTCCCTGCATTTCCCACTGGAAATTTCTGCATATAGCTGTGCTTAGCATTCTAGTGCCATCTACTACTGATACAGGCAAGGATTCAGTGCTCTCAGTGCTTATATTGACCCTTTTAACCACTTCTGGGCTTAAAAAATTATGAGTGCTCCCAGAATCTATTAAAATATTGATCAACTTCTTCTTAACATTTCCCCTTACCCTCATGGTTCTATATGAGACTGATCTTGTAAGGGCATTCAAACAAATCTGTAATTCTTCCATAGGAATCTGTTCCTCCTCCAGCCTTTCTTCTTCTTCCAAGATTGGTGGTTGTTCCTCTACTTCATCTTCTCCCTCCATGGCATACAGCTGTTTCTTTTTGCAGATGTGCCCTCTAATGTACTTTTCATTGCATCTAAAGCATAAGCCCTTGGCTTTTTTGTCTTCCAACTCTTTTGGCAACTCTTTCCTGATGTAAGATCCATTATTCATGTAGGGCCTACTCTGTGGCAGTGGTAAAATACCCTCTGACTTGTACCCAGACCTTGTTTTCTTAGTAATTGCATCAATGCTTGCCTCCTGAAGTTTAGCCAACCCTATAGCCTGAGTAATTGAGGTTGGCCTAAACATTAACACTCCAGGCTGTATTTCCTCCTTAAGCCCACTTATGAAACAACTAATAAAGAAGTTTTCAGGGAGATTTTGAGTCCTGTTAGCCAATATTTCAAACTGTTCTTGATAGGCCTTTACAGTAGTTGTCTGCCTTAATTTGGTTAAATCTCCAATTGCATCTTCATATGAGTTTGGACCAAATCTTGCTAATAGTCCATGCTTAAACAGATCCCACGATATGTGGTGATGGCATTTTTCAAACCATTGGAACCACTGAAGTGGGGATTCTTCTAAATGTAGAGAGGCCAATCTAACCTTATCAAGGGTTTCTATTGCATTGAACTCGAAAAACCTCTCACATTTGTACAACCATCCGTTAGGGTTTTCTCCGAAAAATTTTGGAAATTCTATCTTAGCGAATTTGTGATGACTCAAGAATGAAGTATGGGATTGATCTGACCTTGATGAAACTTCTGCCTGCATCTGAAACCCTAAGGTTCCAGGCTGTTCTTGATGAAGATGGCAAACTCCAGTCGCATTTGGTTCTTGATGCAAAAATCTTGGACCCCCAACTTGAGTTTGCTGCTGTTTCCCATAAACTTGGCCAGCCAATTGATCATATTTCGTTCCCATGGCTGCGATTAATTCCTTGATTTCCCCCAAACTCTTAAGAGAATCCTTGATCTCCGTGATGTCCCTGGCATTCTTCTCGTTCCCATCCTTCAGTGTTTTGATTGCTTCCTCCATTCGTTTGGTTTCTTGTAATCTAGTCCCTTCGACCATAGTGGTTTACAGATGAGAGGCCAAGGATTGCCAGGCTCTGATACCAATGATATGATTGGGGAAGAAGACACAAAGGAAATGCAGAAATGTAGAGAGAGAGAGAGAGCGAGAGAGAAAGAAAAGTAACAACTTCTGTTATTTCTGGTAAAAATCAACATACATTCCTCTCTCTCAGAGTCAGTATTTATAGCTACAAATGGAATACGATTCCCTTCCTTTCCTCTGTAACTAACTCCTAACTAACTGTTATTACAAAGAATTACAGTAAACCCCCTTCAAGTTTGCTCGTATTCCTTTGACATAACATAGATGCCGTGAAACCCAGGTCTGCCACGAGCCACAGACTCGTGGCCAACGATCTTGAACAGATCTCAACCCTCTCAACGCAGAGAGAACGGCACCGGGTGTCCCAGAGACGACCCGCAACGGACGGAGGAAAAATGACCTTAGAAAAGGAGAGAGGAGAGGATGAGAGGAGAGTGTAGCTCCTAGAGTGCATTAAGAGAGAGGATTGGAATCCCCCACCTCCCGCCGCCATGGGTGGAGGAACCCTAGGGGGGAGGGGAGGGGAAGGGAGAGGCGGCTAGGATTAGTGATACTTTGTTCACTTACAAATTCAATGGCCGTGACATGACTCAGAGTGAGGAATCAAAAGCACCAATTAAGAGTTTGTTCCACAAAACTAACTTATTTTAAAAACTGACTTATTGCGCTTTACGAGACAAGTTATTCTCTCACGCTACATCAACTCAATTTCACTCAATGAGCCAGTTGCTAATAAGTCAGTTTGTAGCTTTTCATCATCATCATCACTATAAATAGATTTTTCATAAATATGTAAGAACAATGGTACCTTTCGCTCTCACAAAAATTATTTCTAGTCTAACCGGAATATCTCGAAAACCACCATGAAGATCTTCCGATAGTATTGAATTTGGCTTTTATTTTTATTGGAACTTATGCTATGTTTGGATGTACCGTAATCTTGAGCAGTAATGCGAATTTGATTACTAGGAAATGAATTCCCTTCAAGTAATTTCACTCAAGTTTTTGCATTAAATTACAATCTTGGGGAAAAAATATTGATTTTGAAAATTATTAGTCAACTTTTTTTATAGAGTGAGCAAAAATCTCTGATTATCATGGGTAGGGGAGGGAATCGATTTCCACTTATCTTGAGAATGTGATTAATCTTGTTAATAATGCAATCAACGAGACGACATAATCATAGAGATATGACATCGCATTTCCATTCTTGGATAAGATTACTGTCATCAAAATTGAGGGGAAAAAAAAACTATCTTCCACTCTTATGAGCACTGTAACTTTCTCCTATATGGAACAGAAGAGATACGGGTGTCGAGCAATGATGCTGGAAACCGTAGCGGCCGTCCCCGGCATGGTGGCAGGAGTGCTCCTCCACTGCAAATCCCTCCGGCAGTTCGAGCACAGCGGCGGGTGGATCAAGGCCTTGCTAGAAGAAGCCGAAAACGAGCGAATGCACCTCATGACATTCATGGAAGTAGCCAAGCCCAAGTGGTACGACCGTGCCTTAGTTATCACGGTCCAAGGCGTTTTCTTCAACGCCTACTTCTTGGGCTATCTTTTTTCGCCAAGATTCGCTCACCGGTTTACTGGGTACTTGGAGGAAGAGGCCATTTATTCTTACACCGAGTTCCTCAAGGAGTTGGACGCGGGTAGGATTGAGAACGTGCCCGCTCCGGCTATCGCGGTGGATTACTGGAGGCTGCCGCAGGATGCCACGCTCCGTGACGTCGTGGTGGTTGTGAGGGCGGATGAGGCTCACCACCGTGATGTCAACCACTTTGCTTCGGTAATGATCTTTTCCCATTTTGTTGATACAAGTAACTAATTACCTAGGCACTAGATTTTCAATTTCGGAGTGAAAATGATTTTCCAGATTTTGAAAGTGTCTTTTCAAGGTGTTTTCAAAATGGGCACGTAAATAAACCAACGCCTAGTTGGTAGCCATTAATGGGTGTCTGGGAAAGCGAATGTCGAGAACAAGCCTGACCTTTGGTAATGGAGTAATACACGAAGTGATTGAGCTCCCACTCAAACCCTAGACCTTAAGGTTATTGGGCTGAGTCTTTACCACAAAAGTGACTGCACCACTAGCGGTAAAAAACGGGCACATTTTTTTTTTTCTAGAACCAAGTGAAAAAATAAAAACTATTTTCGTTTTATTTAATTAGTTCTTACTCCTATTGTTTTTCATTTCCCAATTACATGGTAATTTTGATTGTTTATTGGAATGAATTGCAGGACATTCACTACCAAGGACATGAGCTGAAGGATTCCCCGGCCCCACTTGGGTATCACTGAAGGATCAGAAATCTGGTTGATGATATACTTATATATAAGGACTTATGGTACTAGGAAACTAAACATATTTTCATGTAATTATCAAAAAAAAAAAAAACATATTTTCATGTGACTTTTGTTCTGTTTTGGAGTTCAGAGGTTTTTGTTGAATTTATATAAGCTATGTACCAACCTCCTTGTGTGCGCGTGCGCATCTGTTTATGTGTGGGTTAATATGTCTACCTTTACTTTGTGAATGGAAACACAAGTAATTGGAAGCATGAAGACAACATAACTAAAAAGATCTAAGTTTTTTTTTTGGTAGAGATTGAGATAGCACCAAGTGTTTTGAAATAGGTTCCTGGAGTTTGTTTTCTGAAATCTCAAATGCAACCTAATCGGTTAGACGAATAACTGTTTGTGATGAAATATGAGATTTCCTTCTCTTTATCATTATCTGTCAATTGGCTAAAACACCAGAAACGGTGACAACACGAGCTAATGATAGAGGCAAGAACACTGCTTGCATGTAAGCCGAAGCATCCTGTTAACGGCATTCTCATGCTTTCTTTATGGATTGATCATGCACCCTAAGGGCCCTTGCAGTGAAGGTGAAAACCATGGAGGAATCAAAAGGTTAGAGAATAGCTCATTGATATGCGAAGGAGATATCATTAAGGAGGGATTTGGATCATAGAATTTGAGAAAGGAGGTTGAAACACGGGAAGGCATTGCCAACAAGAGTTGAACACAAGATCTCTCTATTCATCTCCATGATACACCAAGCTAGAAAGAATGAGGAAAATCACTAGTATCAGCGTCGATCCCCCTTCATGTTCATTAATTTTTGCCTCGTGATAAGTTGCTCTTCCGATATAATGTGTCTGGAGAGAAGGGAAGATAACGCTGGCGAAGTAAATGGCGAATATCAAAACCAGAGGACCAAGAAGCATCTTACTAACCATGAAAGTTGCAAGAGCCAACACGAGAGGAACGATGATGGTTTCGCTCAAGAAGTGAACCAAAAGCAGAACCAGAAGTGGACTGACTAGAACAAAATCCAGGGTTGCCTGCTCTGCATCGGAGATTAAATAGACCGTGTTCATTAAGGAGCCGCCATGGATGACTAGTCCTAAGGTTAGTACCATCAGAAATGGGATCACCGGAGCTGGCCCAGCAACCATTTTACAAAGGGTCAGCTCTGTTTGATATGGTTTTTAATTTTTATCTATATGTATAGGTTTGTGCTGTATCACGTTTGTTTGTGATGATGCAGTAAAAAGTATCCGAAAATAAGGTTGTCCTAAACCCTTGGAAAAAAAGGAGAGTATTGATCATGGAAAATGAGTAGAGGAACCAAAACTGCAAAGGAAAAAGTGCACTAAGCTGGGAATTCTGCCTTAAAGTCTGCTGATTTTGAGTTCACCTTACAAAGAGTGGTAAGAGAGTATAAATGGATATGTATACAAAGCCGGTAAAGTCACCGCTTTAAGCCCCCAAAAGTTGATTAATTTTGAGAGCCCGAGCCCCCAATTATATATAGGTCCCTATAGTAATTAGGCCAACATAAAAATTAAAATTAATTTGTCTAATAATTTCATGTCCCAAATTTAAAATAGTCCCAAGTGAAAGGGCTCAAACATAATATAATTTGGCCCCTATTTTGTTGTTTTGACAAACTAAAGGAGCCTAAGTGTTAAAAAAGAAATTAAAAGATCATCGCCTCCTGAGTAGGTATTGCAATAAAAGTAGTTCACCACAGACCCTTAAAACCCTTAAAAGAAGCTACAATAAAGCATACATCTTCAATCTCTTTAACCCAAACTTATGAGAAAAGACAACAATAAAGCACACATTCAAAAGATTGACACCACGAATCAGTTCAGTTCATTGCTTGCAAACCGGAAGCCCCGGAGTCTTCTGATTCCCTTAGCCAAGATGGCAAATTAACAACCAAACCAAAGTGATGAGATGCCCACCTTCACTGAGATGTGCTGCATGGATATTGGCTCGGCAATGACATGCTGCATAAGACAACATTTCGACCCAAACTCTGCTAATTATCTGCCACATTCTTTCAGTTTCTAATTTTTTCAGCTCTTTGGCTAGGACGCATGCGTCAAACAACACAGATCGGCTGCAATCTCCCCTAACAGTGACAGGTTCAACTTCTGTATTAACTCCAATGATACTTTTGCAGGCTCGAATCTGTAACCTATCCGGCCCTTTTTCCTCTTCGTGGCAACATTTCTTAAAGCAGCAGCAGCTGGTTTGACTCTGTTGATGCCCCTCTTCCAATTCAATGCAAAAGAAGCAATTGCCAAAAATAGGGTTGTGAGGACAACAGTTGTTCCCTTCGTATGCCTTCCTTATTTTCCTACCTCTGAAGAATCTCTTGGCTTCGGCACATGTATCTCTAAACCAACTTGGCACACTCCCTACCAAAGTGGATATCATTGAAGACTGCACAATTAGAAGGTGTAACATGTAATTCGATAGGAACTTGGACAAATGGTAGAATTTCTTATTGTTGCTTTCATCAGTGTTAAAGCAGAGTTCAGTGGCAATGTGCCACAAAAGAAGGCTCTCATCAAAGTCAACCATGTTGATCCACCTGAGTAAATCAGTGCTATTTTCCTGCCGAAGAACCCAATCGCCTCTGGTTTCATAGACTTGAATCTCCATGACAGATTTCAATTTGAGCTCCTCAAAGATAAAATCTCTCAAGTCATTGGAGAATTCCACTGTTTTCACATACCTCATCCCATCTAGATTGTTGGTCATACGAAATATGGCAATTGTTTTCTCGCACCATTTTGAACGTGGGTGTAGACAATAACTTATCATGTTGTACTGAGAGACAGATCCAGACCACCTAAGGTGCAATTTTTGCATAATCTTCCCTAAGGGAAATCATGTGGGCTTTTTTCCAGGGTTTTTAGGCCACCTTTCCTTATCAACATTGAGCAACATCTTAAGGATTGCAATAACTTGACTCGGATACTCAGACTTTGTAAGGGACACCGCAGTCCAATATGATTTAAGGACCATTATAGAAGCTATTAGATCAAGAGCAAGAGTACCAACAAGCAAGGTGTAGGTAAGTCCCGTATCAAAGTTTGTGAATTCCTTTTTTTCCACACGATAAAAGAGTGCAACAGATGTGCAATCTAAACTAAGCAATAGCATCCGAACAAGGTATCCAAGCATACCTTGCACCACAGTGGCCTTGGTGTACAGAACGTCATAGAAGAAATTGAGTTCTGCCTCAACAACTTTAAAAGCATCTGCTGATGTTCTCTCAAGGAAGAAACATCGGCTCACTTGGCAATCTTTGGAGCTAAAGAGCAAGTCAGCAGTCAGTCCTCTGAAAGTATTAAACAAGCGATAAGCATTTTGCAACACCATCAAATCAGTCAATTCACTGTGTTTGTCAATCTCGTCCGGCCTTCTACCCGGAACCATTTCTACTTCTATCAATTTGGCGTACTTGGGTCCAAGATCAAGCTCTACTGGCCGCGACTCCTTGATGGTGTGTGAGGTCGCTAGATAGAGAGATAGTGTCCGCTCAATATACTTGATGAGGCCGGCGACAAATATGAGCACTGGGGGGATCAGTAGCTCTTTTTTGGGAAATGACTGAATTAATGCATAAACAACAGCCCAACATGGGAATCCCAAACCAAGCAAGTGCCTCAGCCACAGCTCATTATCCTCAAGAGCAAAAGTGGTAATGGTGTCAGGACCTCCAAGGTGTACCAAGAGAAAAGAAGCCAAGAATGCCACAAGATCCAGGTTAGCAAAAGGGCTAGAATTTCCACCTTGTCCTATAGAGATGAGCCCAGCAGCAAAGATAGCAGTCGCGTCTGCTAGCATGTATGCGAACCACATGGGAACCAGTACATAAGCAGAGGACGTTCACTTCCCCAAAGGTGCAGAAAATATTAGAAAGATCTGCAGGAAGGCACTAAAAAGGACGGCTATCCTGAGATCCCACGCGTTCCAGAGATGTTTCCAACCATAACTCACAAACTCCATTATGCTAAGTATACTTTCCCCTCTCTGTCTTTCTCAGCTCTCTCTCACTGAAGCAAACCACCGAATTGTTGCTAATGTTGTTGATGCTTTGATCAACTTCTTTCGTCTCTATTTCTTCGTTGGTGAGTGTCTGATATTTAAAGATTAGTGGAAAATAAATGCTTAACATATTCATAGTAGAGAATAAATGCATCATATATTCATAGTGGGCTCTTGTAATACTATCCATTCCACTATCACCTTAGACTTTAACAGATCATTATCCTTTCTATCTTAAAAGGAAATCCTCAGTGACACGATTTCGCTCACATTTTCCTTCCTATATTAAAAAGAAATCATCGGGTATGTGATTTCGCTCAATGTGAAAACTGAAGTGGAGGCGTGTCTTGCTCTATGTCGTGATTTGAGAAAGGGATGTGCCACTAACAAAAGAAAAGGATCAAAAGAACGCATCTTTAATTTTCTCTTTCTTGAATTTGCATATGTTGTGTCTGAAGTGGGACAGCTGACACTTGCTCGAGGGCAATTAACACCGAAGGTACTTTGGATCGGAGACGGTAATGCGCGCAGTGGTGAAGGCACAATAGGACTGGGGCCGGGTGGGCCCTAGCCACCGCACGCCTTTTCCACCATCACCCAATAGGGGTGAATAAATTTGCACTCCATGGTCCCACTCCTACCCACCAAACTCGTTAAATTTGTTTCATTTGAAAAGGCAAAAGGGAATTGAATTGATATTGACACTCTCTCTTTTCACTATTGGCACTCCTTTTTTTTGTTTTTACATGTAAAGTGCAAGAGTAAGTTTATCCAATAAATGCAAAATAAAGGATTGCCAATAACACTTTCCAAAGCAAAACCATGGGATACATATAAGGCGAATGTGGAAATAGATCTGAAGAAGCACACTGTGGCTGTAACGTTTTTGGACAGTTGCATTTTGGGAATAGATCTGGAGATTGATAGCTAGATTTAATAATTTCTAAATGTTAATGGGGGTACTAGTGCAATTTTTGAAGGAGTACATCAAGTAAAATGCTACCCCAGATTTAAGAGAACGACATTCAAATTACAGGGAGACTGCTGTCTGTTATTCTGAAACTGTTGAATCGCAATCGTTTTAGGTTTCTTATTACAGCATCGTCGTCTTCGTGAACCACTTATAACAACTGCAAGTGAATCATTAAGTACAAAAGCAAAAATACGTACTCAAGCAGATGCAATTGTCACGTGCTGCTTCAACATTTTGGCAACCTTGCCAAAAGTTTCTTATTTTGACCTGGGAAAGAGAGCACTATGCGATACCTCTGACCTCGTACTCGTGAGAAATTCTGAGAGGGGACTGCTGAGAAACTGGCCTTTCCTCAGACCAGAGCTCTAAATTAACTGTTCCGGTTCCCCAATGTACAAGACACTTGTGAACCTCACTCACATCAAACCGGTTTACTAAACCCAAGCCAGTACATTTATCAACAAGCATCCATTCACCTGAAGAAAAACAAATGGCAAAAGAAAATACATAAAGAGCTGCTCCAAGGGGAATAGAAAGGAATTTCACGTGGCCATCGCTGTATTCCCCACAATGAGATCACTAATAGCGGCAATACTCGGCCATTTAAGTGTTCTATACACACGCATGTACGGAAATTCAAAGTATCTGACAAGACTCTTTTCTCAGTTTCTATTGTTTTTGTCATCACAAAAGCATGCAAGCGATGAGCATGTCTCTAAGCAATTTTTATGAGCAGATCATCTAAATTTCAAAGCAGTTAACTGAAATCTCAAGAGAAGAAGATGACTGAACTTTCAGGTCAGTTATAATAGGAGGATGGCATTTTAGAAATGTCAAACAAGAGAAGATGACTACCTGGTGATTAAAATGAATTGTTAAATAAGAGAGTCAAAGAATGGAGAAAAAGGAGAATTGTGACTTGAACATAACATACCTAAAGGCAGTCTCAGGGTACGTTAAGCATTACTGAAAGGAGTTGAGGTCAGACAAGGAATCCAAGCTAAAGTATTAATTTGAGAGATTTGAAACCTAGATTATGTGGGTTTCATTTCACATAATTCTGTATCAACACATTTAAGAGGATGCGGATCCAACATTCTCTCAACTGTTAACAAGAACTGAGATACAAGAAGCTCATCTGCATTTAACCTAATTTCTGGTTGTGCAAACAATCATTCCTCTACTTTCTTTTTCTGTTGTCAAGCACCTTAACCTTCTCTTACGCGGGATGAGAGAGAGAGAGAGAGAGAGAGTTACCATTTGGGCGAAGGTCCCCTTCAAAAAACTTCTCATTGAATTCCGGCCAAACTTCATGCTTAGAACCATCAATGGAGGTGAATGAGACATAAGATTCTGTAGGGTGCAAGAGTGTGAACATCGGATGCACTCGCAAGCAAACAAGCCTACAAAGAAGTGTTAGTTAAAAACATATAAATGAAGGCCCGAGCTATGGGAAAATTGAAAGGAAAAATTAACCTGAAAAGTCGGCCGTTATGAAGAGCGAAAACCACATATAGTGATCTTATCGTCTCACATAATTCATTTAGAAATTATAAAAATAATAATAATAATTCATTGAGGTACTAAATTTGTTATGCGTACTTACAGGTCTAACATACTTCGGAGTAAGCTACATTTAAAAAACAAAATCAGAGGTCAAGACAATTATGCTAATTTCAAATTTCACTAGATTGGGACAATGATCTATGGCTCACATTTCTGTATACGAGCATTCTAATATGTAGAAAACAAGTCAGAATACTAATAGCGATGTGGAGTAGAATTGAGCTAACTAGAGCCTAAGATATTACATAGACAACATAATGTGCACCTCAAGCTCTCGCACCCCATACCTCTAAAACTACCAGGCTTTTGGTAACAAGGACCTACACATGTACTAGACAACAAAATTACATTTATGCAACTTAGATGTCAAATAGTACTTGATTGAGCATTAATCATGTAACTAAGATTACGCTCAGTGGCCACTAGATCATTACTCCTTCCCTTGCAAGCCTCACTACATATGTTGGTGATTTCATACAAGTTATGACACAGAGGCATGTTCACCATTCACCATACTCAATCAACACAATCTTACTAATTACTATTGAAGTTCACAATATGTACTGGAAACCAAGAGTAAACCTTGAAAATCCACCAGAACCAGCACCAACTTTACGAGCCAAAATCCTCGAGTCAATACGGAAGATGTTTGAGTTATCTTCCGGAAAAGATATCTGTCGTTCAATAACTAGTCCACCACCAATATCACCTTCTAACATAAGAGACTCTCTCTCCCCTGCCTGCTCAAGATTCCTCCTGTAATGGCAGGAAATTATCAATCATATAACATAGTCATAAATTTAAAAAAATTAAGGAGCTAATTTTATGTTTGGAGAATGCCAAACAAATCACATGCCCAAACAAATTGCATTTGTTTTGTCTTTGAAATTGATGAGTTTTAAGACAATAAACCTATCAGTATATAGCAAATGCATCGAAAATACTACTCATTAATCAATTAATGTGATAATTTGTTTTCCAGGATAAACAACACAAGAAATTTTGAAAAATTTCAGCCAAAAATTTTCATGAAGGCCCGATCTCAAAGTCCAAGGTAAAATTTTCGATGATGTTAGTTACTCGGGATTACCATATATGGTAAAGTAATAAGGATAGATAGGTATCAATATATGTTTCCATGCACAAAAATTCATGCTCTTTCAAATGAATACATCAATAGAGGGTTCAGAAACTCACTCAATGACGTTATATGGCTCAGACCATCCAGCAGATCGGTACTCAGTACCACTAAATTCTTCATACCCATTGACTTCAACTCTGCTGTGAAGCCACTGAGTTCCTGGCACAGTATCCCCGAGGATTATAAATAGAAGATCAGCAACAGTCGAAAAACAAAGTTTCAAGTTATAATACTCGCAGTTCATACATCCTTACTCTGAATTTCATAGTTAGGACTTCCATTATAAGGAGCATTTTGTTAACTTTTCTTTAGATTCTCTTGATTTCAGCGATGATACATCTGGATTCTGGAGTCCAGGTTAACACGGTGTTGGCTTAGGGGTTTCTTTTTTCCTTTTTGGGTTATATGGGAAAGGAGGTTATGGGCTTCAATCTAGCCCACAGACCACAGTTAATAATCTTTAATGGGATGAAGAACTTCAAGATAAGGACCATGCTCCAAGGGCTAGACGAAACCCATATCTCGAATTACTTTATGCCATTTATTACTTCAAGAAACCTTTTCTAACTAGCATCAGGGAACTCCTTCGTCTTAAAGGAAAGTTTCTGCTCTTTCATAGAAACAAGAGGACAATAGTCTAATTTTTCAATTTTTCTGTGTGTTTATGGTGAGGACCACTAGTTTTAGGTCAGAGCCATAAATACCTTAAGGACATGCTGATGCTTCTCTGGTCTTCTTTTTCTTATCTTATCTTCTTAATCAATAGGATTTTCAATACATTTATTCCAAAACAAATCCAAGCCTCGTTTACTACATAATAACAATGCAGACTAATATGGCATTTTGTCCTTATTATTTTATATGCGAACCAAAACCAAACAAAAAATGATGGGAAAAAAGAAAGAAATATCTTTCCACCATGAAACCAAAGCATCCACTTTTCAGAAAATCAGAAATTTGACATGAAAGAGAATATCTAGATTTTCTTCATCTAATAAAACAAAGGCCTGCGCAAGTACAAAAGCCTTGCCTGAAGGAAGGTGCTCCATTGAGATAATTCTTCCCCCAATCCAAGGAACTACTTTGAGATCCCAAACTGAACTTTTTAGTTCAATAGGAGTACTTGAAAGTTCTATTCCCTTGTGTCCAGAAACCTTTTCCAGATCTGGAATGCGCCTAGCACTTTCTGCAGTAAGCAGCTTATCAGAAAATATCATTATGAGATTGACATTAATCGTAATTCACTTTCACATATAACCAATACTAGTCTGACATGAAAAAGAAAAGAAAAGAAAAGAAAATAAATTTAAGCACGTTTGGTTACTAAATTCATCAGAAATGTAATGAATGAAAAACTAGGATACAATAGCCACAATACACAACCAATAATGAACGTTCATATGAAATGTTTCTTAAAGCATAACATCTGAATGATACAGGAATAAGCTAAAAGTGGATGTAAAATAAAATGAAGTATAAAAGAAGGTATGTTAGAGAAAAAACATGTACTGGTGAACTGCATAGTAACCAAAACTAAAGAATCTGCCCCTTTCGGGATCATCATGAAGGTGTTAAACATGATGTAAAACAGTTTATTTCTCAACGGCAATTGGTGAAATTGGAGGAGAAAGTTGAATAAGCAACATTACCCATTCGAATCTTGTATTGTTTCTCACTCGCAGATACCAATTTAGACACTTCGTCTTCTGAAGGCATCCTGACTTGAATAACCTCTCCGTCGATGCCCCATGCATCAAGCTGGTTAGGCAAATCAAGTAAATTGATAATAGCAAATAAAATCTACTCCTCTAGCGCAGGATCACTTATCAAGGGGTAACAAGTTTCTATCAAATGAATCTTTGTACATCGCAGACAGAAGATATACCTTTGCACATCCACCAAGTAGTAATTGTACGTGTAACTGACGTTTTGGCCTACTTAATGACCCTTCGGTTTTGGAGATTTTCACAGTAACAACTGAAGACTCAAGTTCAGCAACATATGTTGTTAAGAGATATCCACCTCTAGTGAACTCATATCCGTCTCCATCATCTTCGAAGAGAATACCTTTCGCTTTACCTGCAAAAGCAGAATCCAAGTTAAACACTGTAATAACTCATATTACTTTCGGAAAAATCCTTCTCGTATATGCCCAACTAGGTTAGCCAATCATGCCCAACTAGGTTAGCCAGTCAGAAGAGAATAAACCAAATGCGTGACCATTGGAAATAGCAAAACAAAGCAACACTTCCTTAGTGCTTTAAATAATAGAATCTCGAGTTTAGGACCAAAACATATTTATTTCTTCAACAGTTCAACTAATGGGTAACACCTTCAAGACAATCCTATGGTTCTTCTTTTCATGTTTTAAAGAGATGTTTTGGTCTTTACAGAGAGTAATAGTCAAGTAAGATTGCGAAGTGGTGATGGTTCCCTTTTCACTGGCCAACCATCTGCTGCCAAAAACACTTAGGAAACCCCAAGCTTGAATGCTATCTGTTAAAGCATCCACCTCAAAATCAATTGGCAATGAGTAGAGAGGCCGCCCAGGCTCATATACTAGTTTCGGAGGTTATAATTGCCCAATGTGCGACAAACTCTAACACTAACCATGTTTCCAGCAGTTACAAATTTGTTTTGTAATAAGAAACTTTTTTGATTTGACAATTACTTGACACTTATCATATGGGATTGAACTGCAGAAAAATTACCATGCTCGTCTAAAGCCACAAGTAGCAATAGATCATCTGTCGGTTTAACTTCGCCTACATGTTGAATAGCAGGACCCACAGGAATTATCGATCCACCTTGCAAGTATAGGGCTGGTATATCCTGGCATATATAAAATCGTTCAACAACAATACAATCAGAACTAGAACTTGGATACTGGCAGATACAAGAAAGAATGAGCGAAGATCTACAAAACACAGGCATATATACCGGATGTGAATCATCAAAATCAAAACTCAACCAAATGCCTTTAGGCAACACGTGCTGCAGCTGATCTATACCCTTATCACTCATTGTGCTGATAATATGAAACAAGAAGTTAGTAGAAGCAATGTGAATGAAGATAGATTAACACTCCCATAGCAAAGCCTGCCTGAAAGAGAAAAGAATACCACAATACCACCCATCCACAATAAAAAAAAAAAAGTGCAACTAAAATATTAAAAAAACCAACACAAAGATACTTCACAAGAATCATCAGTTTGTTGCATACTACCAAGTCGAAACAAAACTGTAATGAGTGCCAAAGACAATAGCAACAAGGCATCTACTGTAAGCACTTACCACTATAGAAAAAACATGGAGAGAGAGAGAGAGAGAGAGCCGCGCGGGGGGGGGGGGTTGGCTTATACTAAACTGTGATGTCACAGGATTGTAAATATAATTGCGCAGAAATTGACAGGCTGGCAACCTATTTCCAGAAAGCAGCATTTCACTAGGAAATATATAGATCACAGAAGCTGTACTAAATAACACAATAGGGTCTTGCTAACTTGCACCCAATAGGTGGAGGATAATAGGTACATAAAGACAAACGAGGTCGGATTTCAATACACATCTCACAGATATCAATATACTTTCACGGATATTAGTACACTTTTCTCAGATATCAATACATTTGGGCAGAGATTAGCATTTTCCAACATAATAATCTTATTCTGCTGCAATTTTGGAATGAGTTTTCAAGAATGAATTTCCCAAAGCAAAAGAATTTGAAACTCCAATACAAGAAAAAACCAAACAAACCAAACCAGAACAAGCCCGGTGCCTGCTCAACTGGGGTTGGCTAAACTGAATACTTTTTGTCATTTTGCATTGTCAAGGGCCATATGTTGAAAACATAAATTATACAGAAGAGTAATAAAAGTCTGGCTACATAATGCGTCATCTCCGAAGGAAGAGAATGCCAACCTCGCATAGATTAGAAGAGGTCCCAACATAAAGGAATTCTCATTTGTTCTTAACCTGGGGTCTTTGGGATCTGCACAACAGTTCATGAACACTTAAGAACTAACATAAAAACACTTCAAATTAAATATACTGAGTGAAGAAATTTAACAGAATCCCACCAGCAAAGAAAGTAGGAGTTGCAACCAGAGTACCCCATGTATGTGCC
The DNA here is from genome assembly GCA_020921065.1 of Vaccinium darrowii. Classification (NCBI taxonomy): domain Eukaryota; kingdom Viridiplantae; phylum Streptophyta; class Magnoliopsida; order Ericales; family Ericaceae; genus Vaccinium; species Vaccinium darrowii. The sequence goes on along the minus strand of CM037152.1, from coordinate 4,180,286 downwards.
ATGTAAAAGAGGGTATATATGTGTGGTAAAAGACGATAGCGTCTCTTCAATGCTAAGCGGCATACTTCCTCACACTGTAACAGATATGGAGGTCAAACTAGGATGGTGGAAATTGGAAGTCAAAACTCAAACTCAAAAAGCATGGAGGATATTCAATAAAAGCAATGATTGACATCTTAACTTTGTATGCAAAGGAGATTGATAAATGGAAAATGCTAACGGGTCCCATAGTGCACCCATTAAGAGTACAAAAAAGTACACTTTAAAAGTACACTTGTACTTTAAAGTACATCTTTAAGTGTACTTTAACGTACAAGTTTACTTTTAAAGTGTACTTTTTTGTACAAGTGGGACCCACAAAAGTGTGTTTTTTGTACCCTTAACGGGTGCACTATGGCACCCGTTAGCATGACCCGAATAAATTTGTCAATACTTCTCACAGCAAGGACGTTACTTCCAGCTGATTATGAGATGATCTCTCATGTTGGTAGATGTGCGGCAGGCTATGTAGCACAGACACCGACACGGATACGGACACTAACACGGATACGGACACGTGAATTCTAAAAAATGGACATGGAACGGCGGGGGACACGGCAAAAATAAATAAATAAAGAATTAATTATATGTATAAATAAATCATATATGTATGTAATAACAATATATATACATAGATATATACACTTTTCTTTTGATATGTAAGATATCTACACTTTTATTACTAGTATATATACTCGTACACACATAATGTAAGATATACACCCGCAACGAAAATATATATACCATTACATACATCCATATATATATGCACGTATATACATATACACAGCGAGAGAGTGTGTATATGGGGGACATGCGTGTCCATGACGTGTCCCCCGAGTGTCACCCTCCAAAAGATAATTTAATTTAAGGGACACGCCACGTACGTGTCCCCGTGTGGGACACGCGTGTCGCCGTGTCCCCGTGTCCAATACGTGGACATGGCGACCTCTAGAAGTGCCGGTGCTTCATAGGCGGCAGGTGTGGTTGCATGTGTTTGTGTGAAGATTAACGAGGAGCAGTTGACTTGTTCTAGGTCAACGATAACTAAAAGAGCTAAAGCCTAGATAAAAGGCGAGTACACTTCTAGGCAATCAAGTCCCAGTCCTACCATAGATTATGTATAACATTCAGTTTAATATAGGCATTAAATTGTCTAAAGTTAATGAAAATAGTTTATTAACATTTGAACCCAAGTAACCCAAATCACTTAAGTCCAAAAGTAGTAGAAATGTCCATAAATATTGTGAAGAAAGGAAAAACCTCTTCCCCAAAAGACCACGGTTCATGGTCAATGGTGTTAAGTTCTGAATGTCCCCGACAGAAAGGAAACATTGCACCCAAAGCCATCCACTTTCCAAATAGCTTAGGTGTTGCATTCCCAGCAAACCCGCCAATGTCTGGTCCTGAAAGTGGCTGACCGCTGAGCCCCTACAGAAAACCAATTTTCATTAGCATTGTTACCAATAACAAAAAAATAAACAAATCCTCGGGGAAATTTCTAATAGTCATAAGACCTTAACATGGTAACATTAGTAACTTAAAACAGACACATTCTCTCCCATTTATCTGATGAACTTCAAAAACCAACATTTAGAAATGCAATTGTTTGTGAAAAATTCCTCAACGTAAAACTTACAAGACCGGGTACCTCTATTGCATAAGAGGTGAAAAAAAAAATATTAACAATCTCAGCAAAATATCCTGTCCGTACCAATTGAAGAACCATTGAGATACTCATATGAAGGTGTTCCCAAGTTGAGAGGTTGTCTCCTGTCCACGTTGCAGCATACCTCTGACTGCCTATAAACCCAGCTCTGGTTAGAACAAAAGGACGCTTATTTTCGTCAGCCAATCTCATGCCTTCATAAGTTGACCTAGCCATCAGCATGCCATAAACCTACAAAGATGAATAAAACTAATCAAATATAATATATGAAACTTATTGTAGTGTCAACTACGAAAAGGAGTAAATTTTAATCAACAAGGGCATCAGACTTAACTGTTAATAGGAATGCAGAAAATCAAAGAAATACTTATATTGGTTTTATCATATATGATCTTAATTGAACTTATCATGTAAAGCATAAGAATAGAGTTGCGAAAGTACATTGTGATAGTATGAGTGATTCTGAGAACCTCCAAGTTCAATATCTCCACGATGAACATTGCTCTCAGGCATTGTCTTGGTTACGACCTGCAAAGAAACATAATAAGATCATCCATCAATTGTATCAAATGAGCGCAAGGAAGAAAGAGATCTGGGCATCACCTTGAAAACAGCAGGTTCGTTCATATCATTCCATATGCCATCAACACCATTAGAAACGAAATCTTTAACTAGACTAGCCCACCATGAACGAGCTTTAGATTGTGTAAAGTCGGGGAAAACGCAAGGCCCAGGCCATACCTCACCTAAAAGGAGAAATGACAAAAGTTAGTTATTTGGAAAATAAAATAAAAAAGAGGACAGTTGATACAAAATTTCAAAAGCGGAGTCACGCAGTAGAATACCAACAAATGCCTTTCCATCAAGTGTTTGAATCCACACGTCACTTTTAGAACCACTATCATAAACAAAGTATCCTTTTTCATGTTTGATTCCAGGGTCAAGCATCCAGATTGCTTTGAAACCAGTCAGATGAAGATCTTTCACCAAAGAGTTTGGATCCGGGAAACGCTCCTGTTATAAATCAAAATGAAACACTAATTTTCAGGTAGAGCCTCTATTGGATAGCTAACCACTTTTTACTCAGGCTCAGTCCACTTCTATTGAACATGATTAATCCTGAGCATATCGCACAAGATACTATATGAAATGTAGAACTAGCAATATGATCTTCTGAGTTTTAAAGTAAGGACTCCTCATTGTTCTCTTTACAGAAAGCCAAAGAAAAAGCTAAGAATTTGAAATAAGTTCAACAACAACTCTCCAGTCTCCACCCCCAACTCCCCTGCTGAAAGTATTCAATAAGAGAGAAAACCGACAGGAAATGGTGAAAATTTTGATTGTACGATAGTATATTGCACGCCAAAGCAGGTGACAAACATCACTAAATACAAGATGTCCATGACAGGAAAGAGTGAAAAACTTTGTTTTTGGACTTTGGTGCATATGGGAACTTGCTTATTACAAACAACATAGAATACCAAGGAACTTGTGGTACCATGCCACTTCCTATTAGCACATAAATATGTATGATCCCCTCATTCAGGATTGTCTATGGATAACATGCCTTGTCAAAAGTGAAACAACGAAATCCATCCATGTAGTCGATATCCATCCATATGACGTCACAAGGTATACCCTTCTCCCGAAAAGTTCTGGCGATCTGCACATGTACATCCATAAGTGGGATACAGCTAACAAAATATATAGAAAGTAGAAGGACTATCGATACCATTAGAAAACTCATATAGTTTTTCTTCTTCTCATGAAAGAGCAACACACACACACACACACACACACATATATATATATAGAGAGAGAGAGAGCGCATCATTTTAAGAAGGAAAAATAGAAAGCAATAACCTCACGAACTCGTGCATCAGATTCGTAGCTCCAACGACATTGATGATACCCAAGAGACCACTTTGGAGGCATAAATACAGTTCCTGATGAGAAAAATAACTGTTGTAGCATTTAATAGTTACAACTTGGAAGTGGAAGACAAACTAATGCAGCAGAACTAAAAAAAAAAAACTTCTTCTTGTGTCAACAAATTGTTTGAACTTTCTTGAACTGGTTCTCCATTATCAGGCTGCTACTTTAAAGCCAAAATTGGATAAGAAATAACAATGAAGAAAATTGTATCTGATACATAGTGGTGGAAATAATTTGACTCTTCCCTAAAAGAAAAAAAGAAATAATTTGACAGTTACCCATCGAACAATTGACATAAATTTTAATCTACTCTCATGCTTAATCGTATCCAAGCCTCCCTAAATCCTACATCATGGGACATGGAATGTGCATGCACAGGTCGGTACGAATATGTGGACATGGAGTAAACTCTCCAATTTACTATAATACTCTGATTGAAGATGTCGTTTTTATTTTGGTAAAAGTAACACCTGATATTAAATGGTTTTGTGTGAGAAAAAAAAACAATTTCTAAATCCCACCAAGGTAAAATGTAAGCAAATTTTGTCAAACATTATGACGAAAGTAGATGACCCAGATGCTCAAAAGTCTAACATCAGGCTCTAACGTTCATAATCCGTAGGGGCTTCCAAAATTTCCATATTAAAATCTCCTTCAACCTCAATATTTCATATAAGGCCCTACACTTTGCAATCAACAATGGTAAGTGCACTAGTTTTGAGTTGCTCTTGTCCCCACAGGATGTAAATGTGTCTTACGGGCTAACACAATTAGGAAATTTCACTTTAAAAGGGCAGGAGTGCCCCATTTTTGCTATCAAAATATCAGCATTTATACAAGATGGATTGAGAATTAAGTTTTTTTCTTTTTTCTTTCTTTTCTTCTTATTTCTTTGTTTTAAGGGGCCCAAATATTAGTGTCAACATTGCAATTTTTGTTACAACGCCCATGTTCCCCAAATTTTTCTCTTGGACAGCTCATTAGTTTAGATGGCTACTTCCAATAAATTTCCTCCAAAGAAATCCCAAATTACAGTGAGAATAGAAATTTTAGAGATGATAAGCTCACTGAATTGTCGCCAATAAAACATAAATATATAGATTAAGATGTAGAAACTCTCTCTGCCTTCATGCCCATGGAATTAAGATAGATTTTTTTATTTAAATTTTTTGGTGAAAAGGAACATTCAAACGAGGTTGTATTGAACATTTCATGAGCAAAATATAAAGTGCTTTGCGACATTACCAACTGCATGTGATAAAGATATCAAAACATCGGTTGGTGAAGCAAATGGACCAAATGTAATGACAGGATATGGTGATGGAGCTATAAACTTGATAGTCGCTTCTTTCCGCAAATCAATCTGCTCAAACAAAAACAGTTGACTCAGCTTACATAGTCCATTAGTCCTCATATCCCGGCAGGTCATTGACTGTTAACACCAATAACGATTTGACAGTAATACACATGAAAGGGCGTAATAAAAAATGACAAGTTCACAAGTACCTCACATCGTCTCGTTGTATCGCCAAGAACCCCTAGTGCCTCTCCACTTGGAAGAACAGCTAGAACCCAAGGATGCGATTGGTACAAGGATGTAGTCCCAGAGCCATAACCCCAAGCATCCGTATTCCATGTAAAAACCTGCATATTTCATAGCAACTCGGTACATCAGGATCATGAGAGGAAAATTGACAATGATCACCAGCCAAATTAACTTACTCTCTTCCCTGTCCGCTCAAGTTGTCCACTAACTTCTCCAGTTCCATAGAATGAGGTACCGATCGGAAGCTGAATCGAAACAAAAGTCACCAACATAAGTGACATGAAAAGCAAATTTACAAACATATTATTCTACGTATCATAGTTAAATTCTTGTTGGAAGACGGTACGAGATGATAAGTAACTGACCTCAATTTGAACAATTTGTTGCCCATGAAGACATTCAAAAGTAGGGGTATAAGAAGGAACTTTGTGACTACCCATAATTGGTGTGTCCCTATCTTTGGAATTAACAAAAGAAACACTCGGTAATGCCGCATTCCTATGGTCCGGAGAACAATCAAATCTGAAGACACCATCCTCTAGAATAGGCTCAAAAACCATATTTCCTGATTCAACGTCAGAAGTCACTGTCGTCGTTTCCAACTCCGCCATATTAGAAACTACCAACCTCCCGCCTATCAACCTCTTGTTAATCCTCTTCTTTCTGCAGGCTGAATAACTGTATCAGGAGTCTGCTCCCAGAGATCAGAGATAACCAAAGAATCGAAGAAAAACAATTTAGAAAGGGAAAGCAAATATTGTCGAGCAGAGCCCAAAACCCAAAAAAATCAGGAATATATCCCAAATGACAGACAACATTGCACAACTTTTCACAAAACTACAAGTGCAATCAAAGCCATATTTCTTAACAAATCCTCCATTCATAATAAATTGGAACAAAACTATATATAACATACATCACAGTTCATACAAAGTCCATGCATTCATCACATGGGAAGCCACGCAAGAGGAGAAAGAAGCTTACGGCGCCCCATTACGTTTGTTTTTGGTACTTGTTACCTATATGATTTTGGCAATTGTTACGTATGATTTTGATCAAGTCACCATTGATTTTGTCCCACACTAGAAGTATCAGCCAAAAAAAACAACAATAACAAAACCAAAGATCACAACCCTAAAAACCAAACTTCAAAGCCAATGCATCTTACATAATCTACTATTACAAATTTTATATAATCATCGTAAAAAAAAAAGCAGGAACAGTACACAAGATAACAATTTCTTCAGTAATAACTAGAGAGTATCTACCAAACCCAATTAAAGTTACCCTTCCAAGTCAGTAAAATCATCTTTTAAGTTCTTGAAATAATCAGATAATAATAGATTCACCCTATAGCCTGACCTGATTGAATGGAACACGGGAAATGTTGCTGTCGACTTAAGCTCCCTCAACTTCACTGAGAACTTCAATGGCGAATTTGAAAACCCAGAACAGGAACAGAACAGAGAAACTGATCGGTCACGAATCTGATGGTTTCTGGGCAATAATCCCAATGCTCCACCTGCTTTACTAGTACTACCCAGTAGTGGTGTTGTTTCCATTTGTTTTCTTCTGGCCAAAACCGTAATTATTTAAATATTACTAAAAAAAAATTACTAAACAAAAGGGAAGTAATTAAATACTGATTCGCTTGCAAGGTGATGACAATTGATCGAGTTGGTAGGTGAGAGAACGTGGGTTCACGCGCTCCTCCACTGTCTACACTGTAGCCAAACAGCTGAGGAATCCCAACTTTTGAGAACTCTGATTATACGAAGAAAGTGGGAAAAAAGTGGAGATAGATTTCGTGACACCTGTAGACTTAAAATCAGAATAATCACAGCTCACTGGTATGAAAAAATGGAGTTCAGTAATTCGATTGATTCGCTTGGTGGTCGTGGTTGGATGCTTCTCATATTTTAGATCCTACGAGTCGTTTGCCGACCGAGTTAGCTTTTCGTATAGATAGTTTGTTTGACTAATTTATATCAACGGATATGTATATTCTTAATTTGTTTTGAGTTGGATATAAAATCAAAAGTGAATGGTGACATTTTTATTATTAAGAAGCCGGATATGATAAAAATAGAGAGGAGGTGGTGGTATTACATTTTGCCAGAGACGAATATAATACCAAGGCATACAATATTCACCATCTATATCCTAGTGGCAAACACCGGATATGGAGTATGTAGGTAAGGTCTTTGTCTAAATGAGAGTTGACCAGAGTCAACAGTTGACTGACCTATCCGGAGGTGACGCGTGGCAAGAAAGTCTTGCAATACACATGTCACGTAACGTACGAATAAGTATGCTACATGTCAGCACTATAAGAGACAGACTTGCATCATCTTGCTGACCCACATAACATGTGGATCTTGGCTATGGGCCTCTTTTATAAGGGTCCCGAATAGCTTAATGGACTGGCGCGACCCGTAGCCTACGGGTAATTATCACGATTAAACAGTAATATTATTATAACCTAGACATCCGCGTCTGCTCAAGTCGCAAGGCAGGACTTGGGGGGTCCTTTGAGGCTCGGTCTACAATGCAGGCATGACTAATTAAGTCGTGACCTAGTCCACGCGGGAATGGAGGGGGATTTAGTGGCTCGGTGGATTGAGGAGATGGGTTCGCCGCGAGGTAGGGACGCGGCACGAGAGTGTCGCGGACTGCTACCCTTGTGGCCTTGCAATAGGGAAGGGACACGTGTTAAGTATTTGTTGGCCCAAGTTGGCTATAAATATAAGACACTCCTCTCATAATACTAAAGAGAGACATCTTCTCCTTAGAGAGAGAAAGTCCAAGAGTGAGAGCACCCCAAGAGATACTGCCTAAATCTCTTCCCTATTGTTTGCCTTCTCCTTCACCCCACAAAATCCATCTTCCATTCTCTTATTCTAAACACTAACCATTCTTTACCTCTCTAGCTCACAAATTTAGGGCTTTGATTTTGAACCCTGCAAAGAGTGAGATTTTCACCTCACCTACAGAGTATATCTGCCCTATATAGCTGTTAGAGAAAAACTGTTTTGTCCTAACTTCAAATGGGTTTGGATCCAATAGCATTCGTTACAATTTATCTTCTTAAAATTTATTAAAGTTTACGTAAGCTGACTTATTCACCATAAGTTATCAAAAAGAATCATTTTGTATATCAATATTCCAATGCCCTCTTCATCACATATTGGTATGAACTCGATTATAGCGTGCGTGGAACACACCCTAGAGGTGTCAAATTTGTGTTCATCCCTCTTTTTTTATGCCTACAAACATGTTTCGTGTCGTGCCTTGTTCAGCCCATTTATTAGTTGTATCATCACGTGACCAATAGTGTCGTACCCGTGTCTATCTATTCCCATGCTTGTGCCTATGCATGTGCTCATGTCGAGTGTCGTGCTCATGCCCTTACCCTGGCCTGCCCGCGCTCACACCCCTGCTGTGTCATGGCCCATTCCATGGCTAATTAGGTGTTGTACAGCCAAAAACAAAATTATTAGAGAAATAAGTAAGAGTTGCATCACTATAATTACTCATCCACTATCAATAGTTTGCATTTCTTAAAGTTTAGATTTTACACAAAATAAATAAAAAGATTACTAAAATGCGTTTCCTGTTAGAAATAATCATCTGAGCTCGTACCTTCTCAGGTTCACTACGAGTACACCTAAAGAATATTCGGAAAAGATAATTAGTTTTGAATAAAAAGAAGAGAGAAAAAAAAAAACAAGGATTCAAAATTATTCAGGTTATTCAATTAACTGAAGGACGAACTAATGGATTTTTATGCCTTCACCATCGTAATTATGCAAGTTATTCGAAATTACTTTCTTTCTTTTTTTTGGTCATTCGTCATTCTTAATCTATTACATGAGGGAGGGGAGAATGGGACTCGATCCCAGAATGCTGTGTGACATCCAAGAGCTCTACCACATGAGTTAGCCACCACTTGCATTCGAATTTGCATGTAGCTAGGCCGATAATTCGCCTACCACAAAATGGATCTTACCGTTGGAAGACCAAATAAATTCTCATGGTTTACTTGACTTCACAACCCCTTCCCAGACCTAACTAGTTTAGTTCTTTTTAGTAATGGGAGTGCATATATAATACCCGTCACTTCTTTTCGGAAATATTGTCCTGTAACACCACATCATTATTTATAGGGATTCCACCACATCTATCTCGGAATCGAATCTAAAGTCCCACTACGCGCATGTATGGATGGTGTTACGACTTACGAGTACGCTTAGCTTCAATCTTATATATTATTGCAGGATGACTTTTGGTGAGGAGGAACATGGATGCGACAAGTGTCCCCTAATCTTTACACTTTCAATTTTATTTTATGAAATCTAAAAAAAAATCATAATGGTATTATTTTCTAAACAGAAAAGTTTTTCATGGAACTGTTACATTCTCTAATACCAATACAACCATGAGAGGGAAAATTTTAGTATATTTCCATTCTAGTCTTGCATACCAGCATAACAAAGAAAACAGATGTTTTAAATGTCTGATTTATATGGAATCAATGGAGCAATATAAAATCTAATTGAGTTTACTTCTCGATAAATGTTGCATGGAAATTAACTTTGCACAAAAGGTTATTGCTAAAATAGGAAATGAATTTATGAAAATGTGGGATAAACAACACTAAGGCCGCTGATCAAAACGAAACAACACTAAGGGAGAAAGCAACTAAAGGATATTAAAATGCACAATCGTAGTAGAAAGCTTCATCTTTATGGGTGCTTCAAATAAATCGGATTGATCTTGACTTTCTTGGTCGACGATAGAGCTGACGCTTATTGTGTGTCCATCAATCTAATGCATCAAGTTGCCAATCCTGTTATTGAGAAGGAAAGAAGTCAAAGTTAAATATAGAGCTATGGTCTACAAGAAAAATTTTAATCCTCAAATCACTTTACCTCTATATCAAGATTCATTGGCCCTTTTGTAAGGCAATCCATCGCCTTTTGTTCTTGGTTCTCGTTGGTATCCTGAGGCTTATTGCTATCTATTTCAACTAAAAGTCAATCATGTCTTCTATATATATACTCGTACATGTATTGAACGGTCTTGAATGTGGAATTCATTGTGATGGCCATGTTGCACTATTGGTTAGCTAAACAAAATGAGAGCGTAGTAAATAATTAGTAATTATTTCCTTTACGAAAGCAACACATGATACAATTTGACGTTGATATTGTTTAAAAAATTCATGGTATGGAATGCGTTTCTGGAACAATTTTTGGTTTCTGCAAGTAGCCGAAAAGAAACTACAATACGACTAACAAATGTGTAACATTACTTCAGGCGACGACCACACATGTTCAGTTTCACTCCTGAAAGAACTAATAACAATTAATTTGGGGAAGAGGTTTTCGTACCGCTTTTTGTGTAGGCTATAAATCTAGCTCATATAGTGCTCTTCTTGTAATGAAGCACCGGTGTATATATGCAATAGTAGTGGATGGTTTTTCTACTCTGCATTGGAGGAGCCAAAGACGATATCGGTTGCCTATTGCCAGACCAACTAACTTTCCGTATCAACTAAATGCTTTAACTGCCATGATATAGTATTTTGTTCTTAAGTGATTTGCTAAGGCAGAATTATGAGGGCATCGTCTAAAATAATGAGGCATGACTTGATTTGGAAAAGAGAATCAATTCATAGAGCACTTGAAAATGAGGACACATTCACCTGTTGATCTTGTTAATACTTAAGGTAAGCAGAGAAAACAAAATAGGGAACCCTGTATTGTTGTACCATAACACCACGCCATTATCTTTAGGGAACCCTGTATTGTGTCGGAATCGAAGCTAAAGTCTCACTACGCGCACGTATGAATTGTGTTAGGAGTATGCTTAGCTTCAATAAAGGGCTATGGAGACTCTAATATGAATCTTGTCCAACTAGGTTTCGCGTTCCAATCACTGAATCAACCCCTCACGGTTGAACACTGACGTCATTCCAAGAAAAATAGCCGGGGGAGTTGTATTGGACAGTACGAGCCCATTGGACTCTACTTCATCAACTGGCCCAAAGCCTTCTAACTGACTTTTGGGCTGTGGCATGTGGGCTCTCTGTGGAATTGGATAATGAATTAAAAGCCTTCTCAAGCTTCGATTGTTTTAGTCCCCATGTACTGATAAAACAAATTAAGTTTCAACATAATTTAATTAACCGTGTTAAATAATAAATTGATACTCGGCTCGTTTATCGGCATAGAAAATTATATTAAAATATTTACTCTTTCATAAAATTCGAAATAAAAATGTCAAATGATTTAGTATTAAAATGAGGGCACTAAATTAAAGTATCAAATTACATATGCACATGGTATATCCAAACACTTATTCTCAAAAGATGCTTTGATGCTCTCATGATTAATGCATGGCGGCCTCCTTTGGCAAAAAAAAAAAAAACAAAAACAAAAGCGGTATTTTGGTTTTTTTCATTTTGTTCTTATTCAAATTTTTTTTTTTTTTTTTGCATTTGTTAGTTTTGCGTCAAGATTTTGTGGTTTCTGGATTCCTCTCAATGAGACGAATCTAACAAGTATAAACTTATGGTCAAACCAAATATTTTTTTAAATAAAGCCGAAATACTTGGATTATTGATACAATTTTGGCTTTATTCAAAAAATATGAGTTTTGACTATAATTTTATACTTGTTAGATTCGTCTCGTCGAGAGAAATCCAGAAACCAAAAAATCTAGACGCAAAACTAAAAGATGCAAAAAAAAATTGAATAAGAACAAAATGAAAAAACCAAAAAAACGTTTTTAGTTTTTTTTTTGCCAAAGGAGTACATGGGGCAAACCGTCATCTATGGGACATGAAACATTTGTGATCCTATTTCAGTATTCTTTATTCATGCATCTCACGTGGCAGCTATCAAAGTAGAAGAACTTATATTGAAAAAGGGAAAATGGTGTTGAAATGCATCAAACTGCCTACTTTGGGTAATGATCCGGATTATGGTTTTTTGATTTCGTCTTTATTCAAAAAAAAAATTGCATTTATTATTTTCGCGTCAAGATTTTGTGATTTCTGGATTCATTTCGATGAGACGAATCTAAAAGGTATAAAATTATGGTCAAAACTCAATTTTTTTTTAATAAAGCTAAAATACTTAGATTATTGGCCAATAATCCAAGTATTTCGGATTTATTCAAAAAAATATTTGGTTTGACCATAAATTTATACTTGTTAGATTCGTCTTGCCGAGAGAAATCCAGAAATCACAAAATCTTGACACAAAAGTAACAAATGCAAAAAAAAATTGAATAAAGACGAAACTAAAAAACCATAATCCGGATTATTACTATGCAAAGGTATATTCCAACACTTATGCTTAAAAGATGCTTTTGATGCTCTTATGATTAAATCCAAAATTTCCACACATATAGTAGTTGGAAAAACGTTACGCCACAGTATCTGATTTCATATTTTGTTTTTCTCTTCTTTTTCAATGGGTAAAAGCAAAAAACATAGGACAATTTTAAAGATATTGTTCAAATTGATACGAGAGCATATCCAATGATATATAATATGGTAAAAGTAGAAGTATTAACAACACAAGAATCTCCGGTAATATACAATATATGGTATAAAGTGTTATATTACATAAATACTCCAGTGTACGTAAATATCTAAAGCAACATGCACTATACAAAGTGAAACCTCATATTCAACCACGTCACAAAAAAAATAAAATACTAAAAGGAACGAATTTGTTCTACCTATTAAAAAATTGTATGGTGTCTATTTGACCTTTTATTGATGACATAAATAAACAATCTCATGCTTAGAAAATGGAATAAAACTTATAGTGAAATATTTAACTTCTCTTCGCCAATAATTTTTTTGATAACCAATTGTCCGCACTGGTGACACCAGCTTTATAGTCGTGGGATCGGGGCGACCCCATGGGAAAAAAATAATTACCATTACTATATTGATTTTTTTACGTAGAAATTTATATTATGAGTTTTATGGTGACACCACACCGGATAACTTCCCCACCTTTCCTCGTTTTGTTCTTTTGATAAGAAGAGTTTGGTCCGTCTTGCTAAATTTTATTTTTCTGATTTTTTTACCACTACAACTGATTATGCTTGATGTCAACTGATATGCGCTCAAATGATGGTTTTATGGAACTAATCGGAGTTGGTGACATTTCTAGAGAGATAGTGGAGACAAAAAGATATATCATATATCCACTAGTTTACTTGCTTGTAAAATTGGCATTACTTTTGCTCGTCGCAAATGTAACAGTAGAAAAAGATTTTTTGGCGATGAAATATGTGAAGAGCAAGTTGTATAATCCAATGGAAGACCAATGTTGAATGATGGCTTGGTGGCATATATTGAAAATAAAGTAGTTAACGACATTGACCTAGAAACTATCATGCAACGATTCTAGAATACGTAAATGTAACCGCATTGAATGCAATTGTAGACGCTTTTTGTAGTCCTTTTTTTATGTGGTGAAAACCAAAAAGAAAAAATATTAGTATATGCCTTTTGATATATATTTTTATTAGTTGAAACGCTTGTTCAACTTTAAAAATGATTTTTGTTGGAACAAGATTTTTAATTGCCATGTGATGCTTTTCTTTGATTTATATAGTTGGTAAAAATATTTGATGTTTACAAATGACCCCATTTTGTGGAACTCTTGGAGTCGCCACTAGGTGTCCAAACCAGCTTTCTCGTACCTCGCTTAATCTTGGGAGACCAATCTCACCATCTATTAGTGGGGGTCCTATTTGAAGTCCTAGCAAAGCTCTGTATAGTCTAACCCCAAAGGAGTTGATAGCACCTACGAGGTTTCGAACTTAAGATTTAAGGAGAGAGCAAACTCCTAACTCTCTGACCAGGCAATTGCCTCCGCGTCAGTGACGAATGACTTGTAATGGAAGGCTGCTGCTGATATATATTGACTGTTATTAAAATTGTCACTTGATTCGCTATTCGCAAAGACAATCATGCTTCTTGCTAGATCACGCTCGTGGAGATGCATGATCCCACTGCGGTAGATTCGACCTCGGAAGTCGACAAAGGCCGGCAAATAAAAATGATAACCATCGTATGCCTTTGCCAGCTTGATAATCAATTTCTCATAACGTGCACGCTGTATGTTCTTACATAAAGTATTAATCAATTCGTTAAAGCTACATAATTCTTTAATAACCTCATCATTCGTTGGCCTTAACCATTAGGCCAACCCCTTGGGATCAATTATGTCATCTTCACCAATTATGTCATCTCTTGTGGGATCAATCTCTAGGACATTCGAAATCAAAGGCCCTCAACTGTGAGACTTGGGCATGTGTTGTATGGTTACGTGGTGCCCAACCATGCATCTCGGCCGTTCAAAAGTTTTTTGGATGGCCCAGATTTATTCCCCATGTCTTTCTTCTTTCTCTATTTGCAATTTGGGTCGCCCAATACATTTTTATACTACCGAAATGCATGTTCAAGCATCACATGGCCATACCCTACACGCATCTAAGGTTTTTCTCACTTTTTCTCCTTCAACTATTGTTGCCAAGTTTGCCGATCAACAGAAATTTAAAAATAATAATAATAATAATACTTGCCGTCTAAACGAAAATTTTGACTAGTCCGATTGCTATAGAGAGAAGATCCGCTGTCATGAGCGATAGCGAAGGCTCCTTTGATAGCGAAGGGCTCCTTTGATTTAATCCGGTTTTTTTTTATTTTTTATTTATTCTTATTCAAATTTATTTTTTTTTACATTTTTTAGTTTTGCATCCTTCTGGATTTCTCTTGACGAGACGAATCTAACAAGTATAAATTTATGGTCAAACCAAATATTTTTTTAAATAAAACCGAAAATACTTGGATTATTAGATTAATTTTGGCTTTATTCAAAAAAATTTGAGTTTTAACCATAATTTTATACTTGTTAGATTCGTCTCATTGAGAGGAATTCAGAAACCACAAAATCTTTACGCAAAACTAACAAAAGTAAAAAAATTTGAATAGAGACAAAATGAATAATTCATAATCCAGATTATGAATTATTTGCCAAATGAGCCCGAAGCCAAATAAAATAATGGTCAATAAATATGCTTACGGCTGTGAATATAAAATCAAAACAATCTAACAGTACTGTTCTGGCAGCATCCTTTCTATATCAAATAAAACGTGTGTACTTTATAAGTTTACCTTATGTACGTCATAGATATTTTATTGTCCCTTCGGAGACATCCGATAAAATTAGAACGATACGTTATTGATCTTTTATCTATAACTATCTTTGATGTTTTATCGCAAAGTTTGTAGTTTTTGATATATAATTAAGGAGTTCAAATTTTTTTGGGCCACAAAGTATTGTCCCCGCTAGTGATCGTGAGATTGGCTCCTCGGGGATTTGTTGAGGTACATGTAAACAGGTCCGAACGCCAGATATATCCATCTTTTTTTGTATCTTTGTAATTTTCGCTGTATAAAAAAATAGACATCGATCAGTAAAGTCAATTACCAAAAAACAAACAAGTCAAGTCTAATATTATGGACGGTGGAATTGGTCTCACAGGATTAGTTAAAGTGAGCGAAAGCTGAACCGAACACCCGGTTATCTAAAAAAAAAAGTCTAATATTATGGGAATTAAAATTATTGGCAAGCTTCCCTAACGTGCTAATTTCTTTAGGCCGTATGACAACTAAGAAATTCTTTTTTAGGTACATCGGTATACAAATCGACAACAAAAGTTACAAAACCTACCAAATACGCGTTCTAGTCCATTAGGCAAATGAAATGATTAATGTAGTGTGCCTAGGGCTATAAAAGCAAAATCGAGCCGAATCCTGTGAGGTTCGGGATCAGTTTGTTAAGATGTAAGTCAAGTTCGAGTTTGGTTCAGGTTCGATTCGAGCCTAGACAAGTGAGCTCGGGTTCAGTTCGTAAAAAAATTTCAAAGTTCGGGCTTGGCTCGGTAGGACTCGTTAAACTCAAACAAGCCGAACCGAGCCGAATTTAGGCTCGAATCCAGCTCGGTAGGGCTCGCTAGCAATTTAGAACACAAACTGGGAGGGGAAAGAGATATGTTTCAAAACAATGTTACATGTAGATGTATCACATAATCAGAAAATCAAACAAAATAAGCAAATATACCATAATAATTAAGAAATCAAAAGAAAAACAACACGGGAAAAAAAATATTGAGAACTAAATAGAGTACTCTAATTAGGGATAAAACTCATATGTTCATGGTAGAATACTCTAGTTAGGGATAAAAGAATAACAAATTACATAGGAGGTTTTCAACTATAAAATATTTATATGTAAACTCCTAAAGTATTATTAATTACATTTTGGCCCTAAGTTCGCGAGCCTAACCCAGCCGAATCCACTTAGGTTCAGGTTCGGCTCATATATGGAACGAGCATAACATTAAGGTTCAAGTTCAGTTCGTTTAATAGACGAATCGAACTCGAACTAGCTCTTACCGAACCGAGCCTCGAATAGTTCACGAACAGCCCAGTTCATTTATAGCCATAAGTCTGTCTGCCTGTAACTATTTTGAATGTAGTACTAGTTCCCCTCACACAACCAATAAGACAATATTTGACACAATAATAAATGTAAACCATCTATTTGGAGTCGCACGCAAATGATCGGAGCCGTTCAAAATGTTTGAAACGTGTTTTTTAAGTGGACCCGTAAAAAATCAACATATTCAGATATCGGTAAGTACTTGATCAGATTTTGTCTTTAAGTTTGACAAGATAAAAACTGAATAAGTCGATCAAGCCCTTACCGAGAAATGCTACGTGCAACGAAGCTTACACTGAACAAAACACAGAATGTGAGTAATGTGAGAATATGAAGTCGTATTTTGCAAACACATTTTTTAAAAAAAGCACTCACATTCTTTGTATGGTTCGGTGTAAGCTTCCTTGTGCATAGCATTTTTGGCCCCTTACCGATATCCGAAGTTGATTTTTAACTGGTACTCTAAAAAACATGTTCTAAACAATTTGAATGAATCCAATTATTGTTATGTCAAATGTTATATTAGTGGTTGTATGAGTAAAACTGGCCCCAGCAAATAGCACGTGTCTCCACCATGGCTCTCCTGAATGGAAAGAAAACAAAAAAAGAAGCTAAAGTCTCAAGATGAGATTGGCCATCAAATTGAACGCATGCAATCACATTAATGTGTTGTATGGATAAAATAAATTGAGTTGAAGGAATCAATTATCTTTCCTACTCTAGATTTTCTTTCTATATAGTTAGTTTGACTTTATTTTTTTGCCACATTTTATTCCTTTATTTTAATATAATTTACTTTCTTAATTTCGTTTGACTTTTCATTATATTAAATTAACCAATAAATAGGCAAATAGCCAAATACTAAGAAGGTTCGAGGTTTGCCACTTGGGAGAAATAATTTATAGAGAGATACCCGATTCAGAGCACAAGTAATAGTTTTTCATTTCTTAAAACTCCGAAACACGGAGTTTGAAACGGGTTATTCTTCTCATATATATAAACTACTTGTAAGAGTTTTAACACTTTTAGCTAAAACTAGTGTGAGCCGACGTGCTTCGCACGTCACCGCATGCTCATTGTGTTGTGATAAGACAGAAATGTTTAGAGCCCATTCCAAAACAACTGACTTAAGGATTTTATAATTTTATCTTTATTCATTTTTTTTTTCATTTGTTAGTTTTGTTTCAAACTTTAGATGATTATTGGTTCGTCTCAACGAGGAGAATGAGAATTGGATAAAATTATGACTTTTACCCAAATATTTTTGGAAATATGCATGAAAAAACAGGTATTTCCCAAAATATTTGGGTAAATGTCATAATTCTACCCAATTCCGATTTATCTTGTTGAGACGAACTTATAATCATCAAAATTTGACACAAATTTAACAAAAGCAATTTTTTTTATTTTTTATTTTGAATAAACTGCAAAATGTTTAAGTCATTTGCTTTGCAACATAGTAAAAGTTTGAAGTTAAAATTTTGGTTTCTGTTTCTGTGTGTAGTAATTGCAATAAGCATACCTTGTTGTCGTAAAAATATAGATGAAACCATTGAGTCGCCTCTTAATTGGTTGGAACTGAAGAATGAAATATAGATGCTTATTAGGTGTTTTTATGGTTCTATGGAAAATGGATTACTGCTGGATAAGATGTTGGAAGAACCGAAACTGGAAATGTAGCTATACAGAGAGCTAAGGCATATGAAGTAAACGAGAAGGCAGTGAAAAAGGATGGAAATTTAATCCACATAGGGTTATAAGATATGTTTGTTTTGGATGTAAAAGATTCTCAAATGAATAGTAATGTTCTCACACGACCTATACATATGATTACATACCTTTTCACTTTCTCGAAAAAAATAAGATAAATTATTTAATTGACAAATGTCCAAAATTTACAAGACTTCTTATTACCATAATTTTCGATTTGTACTGTGTCTTAAAACTTTTTTTTTGTAATTAAAAAGGAGCCCCTATGCTCTGGCTCTGCCGTTTTAACTTTTACACATTGGCTCCCAACTACAATTTTTTAAGACAATCTAATATACATTTGCAATGCAGTTTTAGTTGGTCATCACGCATCCGTTCTACAAGCTAACCAATGAGGAGGCCGAGTTTTAATTTGGATAGATTAGAATTGTACAGATTCCTTAAGGCATACACAAAATCTGTAAAACAAAATAGAATCTTGTAAAATAGGAAAGCAGTGAATCTAGCTCTACCTATATAACCGGGAAAGCAAAGCATCTCATGGCAATCTAGAAAAAAACTGGTTTTGCTGGAAAATCACTGGGAACAAAAACCGAAAGCTGACCACCCCTATGATCCACCCTGCTGGTAATAACTTCACACGGAACCTCTCTGTGGAGCAGCAACAGCGGATATGGAGCTTCCATCTCCCAGCCCTCTATTCGAATCATTCAAAATAAGCCCACTGTAAAATATAGATTGTGCCATATACAAAAGTGCAGATCCAGAAACCTGAGAAGAACCACCAACGGTACTCCTTGTCGCTGCAGAGACAAACAGCCTGGCTTCCTCATCCCAAACAACAATAGTACCTGAGTTGTTTTGCCTCATAGGTGGTAATCACGATACATTTTCACTGAAGGCAGTTTCATTTGCATTACTTGCCTTTGTTGACCAAAGAGACTGATTCCCTCATGACTCATACATTGGGTTGAAATGTTCTTGGTTAGAAGTCCGCTGATCCAAGGGAGAAGGTGTCATTTTGAAGGTGCAATTTGGACTACTAAGGTTACTTAAGCTGTGAGCACAAGTTTAAAGATCTTCGCAGCTAGCACGGTCCAGAGGATATGAGTTTTGGGAAGAAGATACCTTTGATTTTCCTGATTTAGAGTTTCGGTCATGGAATCCCTGATTGTAGAAAAAAAAATTCACCCTCTTTTGGCAAACCATGTTCCTTTACTACAAATGGGAGTCCTCAAAATTTCTTTTCCATGTTTTTAGTTGTCAGAATAATTTTTTCCAAAAAATCCTCCAACATTTTGAACCTGTGAATATATGTTTTGGGAATGAACAGAACAAGGATCCAAACTATTTAAGGTCTCCAGACGAACAAGTTCTATAATTACAATACAGAGGTCTCCAAACTTATCAACCATTTCAAGGGATGTGCATGAGAAGTGACAGAGTTAGCATTTGCATGGCCTAAAATGCCCTCTCTTGAAATGTTTGTGCTTCTTAGAGAACATATGAGCCTCACACTATACTTTGCAGTACCTGGTGGTCCATAAAGATTCTTGGTGGGGTACACCAAGCACCTTTATATTGCAGGCCCATTTGACAGAGCTTTTTCCACTAATTTCAGGCATAGCAGAACTTGTTGGTGAAGAAGGCAAACTATACTGATCTTCTCCAACTACTGAGGGTCCAGGAGGTTTGCTCTGTGCCCTCATCGCAACAACATACCCATATGTTGTGATACCTTGCAGCAAGAAAGATTTTGATTCTACAACCATGCACAAACTCACACGCACACACATAAGAGAAAGCAAGAGAGCCTCAAATGAACTGACCTTTCGTATCAGAATCATGTGGAAAAATAACAGTTCTCCTAGAGGCACGATAGCACGTAAAGAAACAGTTGTACGCAGGGCCTGAAACAAAGGAGCAAAACCAATGTAAAGTTGATATCACAAAAGAAATCCCTGCATCATCAAATGTGGCCACAGTAAACGTGAGTCGAAATATATTCATAGTATTTTAACCACTGTACAATTAATATACAGTATTTTCCATAAAAAATAACTTCTGGAAACAACAAATCAATTCTTACAGAGTTCCATACCCAAATGCAATAACTAAGCTTGATAACATGGCCCAGCCACATCACTTGTGCCCATCAGCGCGTATAGCAGTCGGCATAAAAATTGGGCCTTCATATCATTTTCCATTTTCAAAACACCCCAGCTTTAACAGCTATAAACAATTTTGCAATCACATGCTAGTGAATTTACGTGAACATTTATGAAGTTCTTTGAGCACTCATAATATATCAAGTATTATGCGCAATGTTAATGTTCTTCAACGTGTTTACACTTTGTTTTATTCAATCTCCAACACAACGAATCCGAGGTAACGTTTTTATGACTCAGTATCCAGCCCAATAGTCCGACTAATCTGGAGATCAATGCCTCCATTCATTAGTGGAACCAACGCCAATGTTGCTTAATGGTTTTGATCTTCCCTTTCACCATAATCTGCATGGAGAGCAACATGACCAATCTAAGAATTCTTAGTCTAGAATGAAAATTAAAAAGAGAGAGCACATAAGAGAATACAATAATATGTTCAGTTTACCAAGTTCCAAGCTGAAATTGACAATTTTACTGGTAGCACAAAACGACTTGAGTCAGAAAGGAATCAAAGGATAGGGTTCATTCTTTAACTTGCCCCCATACATGATTTGCTTTACCTTTTTCTTTTGCTATAGCGGAAATGAGTTAATGGGTTAGATAACATTAAGGGGTGTTGATGCTGCTCATGAGCGCAAACTCAGAACCTCCGAGCCTATGAAGAAACGTGTATATAAACTCTTACTGAATGCATATATGATATATTTATAGGGGGGCCGGTTCCGCTGACATTTATTTTGCGTCCTTTTTTTGACACCTCATATGCTTACAGGGGGGTCGGTTCTACTGACATTTATTTGGCGTCCTTTTTTTGACACCTCACATTTCTGAGTCCCACCGTGACGTGCCAAACTGTTGATCTTGTTTAAATGAGTAGAATAGGGGGCCCTACAAAAAATTAGCTCAATCGGATATTGGTAAGGGCTTGATCAAAACAGTTTTGGAAACACCATTTCTTGTCATAGTTTCTGCAAAACTGTTTGGATCAAGCACTTACCGATATCCGATTGAGCTAATTTTTTTTAGGGCTCCCTATTTTACTCATTTGAACAAAATCAACGGTTTTGAACATCACAGTGGGACCCAAAAAAAAGGAGAGAGCAAAATAAGTGTTAGTGAAACCAGCCCCTTTATACAGATAGTTATTTATTTATTTTTGCCGTGTCTCCCGCCGTGTGCGTGTCCGTGTCCGTGCTACATAGCTCCGAGCACTTAACTTGCATTCCAACGTTATTTACTTGACAGGTACACTCCTTAGGATCATGTAGGCTTGCTTACGAAGTTATATGAGCCTATGAGGTATTAGTCATGACAAGCAAGTGGGAAGATATACTGAGCCAAAAAAAAAGTGGGAAAATACACAAGCACAAATAGAGATGTGCTATTAAGGTATCTCATAACAATTGGGTTACGATTCACACAGAATTCAACACCAGATCTTTCTCAAACATGACACAGTGTGATGTAGGCAACCAAAATGCTAATGCTGATGCACAAACATTCCTCAAACCGATTCATTCTAGGAGGCTTAGGCAAGGAATTCAGGTGTCATCTTGACGGAATGTGGGTTTGGTCCAAGTTCAGTGATGCCAGCCTTATTTCCTCGACTTCGTGAACATCGGGATTGTGGGTGTCATGTGAAGGAGGCAAAGAAAGCCAAGAGGGTGCCAGGGTGGTTTCATTTGTCTATGGTTTCATTTGTCTTACATCGAGCCTTTGGAACAAAAATTGGACTTAAAATTCACGAACGACTATACACGGACTTAAGTCTTATTCTAGTTCTATGCATTTTTGGTTGAAGTAGTTTTGCGAATTCTCCCTTTGGTTAGTATAATTCAGAGGAGAGTGGTAATTTGGGAAACAATTAGTTGTATAGGGTGCCACCCAATGATGTTATTACAGTGCATTTCCTTCAGGAAAAAAGGGCCAAGTAATTTAGAATGTGTCCTTAGACAATGACACTCTAAATGTTGATGTTATTAGCACAGAAAGTAAATTTAATCTTTTGTCTGCTTACCCATGGCCTGCTATCATCCAACTCGTGTATTGTGAAAAAAATATTTGCAAAAATACCCGTGCAATGGGAATTGCAGGATGCCTTATCAGCCAAGTTGATAAATGCTGTGACAATGTGAACAACAACGATAAGAGGAAAGCCCATTAACGGATGATTATTGAAAGAAAAGGATGTGGATTGAAGCAGGTAGCTGCAGGAAAAGCAAAACTTACAAACAGTGGACCACATCCAAAATCCATGTAAGGTTGGTAATCGGCAAGCATTTTTTATGCCATTCGGCTCATTGCGTGAACTAAGCGGATGCGGAACATTGTTTTCTCCTCATATCTACCCATGGAAGTAAATAGAAATTAGAAAATACTGTTGCACTTGGACAGCATTGCCTGGTAAGTGAGTCTCAGGCAAAACAATCAAAAAGGAAAAATAAAACGAGGGAAAATAATTAGACATGTCATTTACTTTTCAGACAAACATGTACTTCCATAACATAAAGACCAGACTCCGGAATTCATAAGATCATTCAATGTTGATTTTATGTCTCCTCATTCTCAAGGAGGTTTCAAAATCGAAAAAGGAAGAGTTGGACTTAGTGACCCGAAAATCAGAAAATGTAATTTTTACTGAGCGGCATTTATAACTCCAATTTCGCCTTACATACCCTTTCAGAGCCGAGGCAACCTCATTTGACAAGCAAACACATTATTACATTTTTTTTGTCAAATTTCCTACTCTACAAAAGATCACCAGCATGATTATCTTTCAGATCTAAAAAGAATTGTTTACACAATGATTTCTATCATTTTCCCTCCTATTTCATGAGTGCCAAGTTATCCTTTTAGTGTTCATGTCACCTAGATCAACTCTGATTACCTCAATTGCCATGCAACCCCCTTGAAAAAGATTTGGCTCCATAGGATGACCAGCATCACCTAAAAGAGTCGTATGTTCGACTCTCCAGGAAGAGATCACTCTTTGCAGAACCATGTCCTCTGGTGTTTCTGAGATTAGAGCAACCACTTCACTACACCAGCTGCCAAACTGCTTCAGAAGCCTTTCCTTTTTATCTGAAACATCAAAAGTCTGATAGACCCAAGTACTTAAATATGATCACATCATATTATGATGTATGTGATTTCAGACAAAGAGAGTGAGAGAGATTTGCCTCCTGGAGGATCATGATTCATGGGGGCTTTCTCATGGAAGGCATACCATTGCATCTTCCCACTCCCTACTTCTGAAGCAACAGAGTATGGTACTATGGTTCGCTCCCAAGAACACACGATACCTACCGTTACAAAATGCAATATAACCAAACCAATCACGTTGTATTCCTCGAATGATGCTATATTGCTATGAACAATACCAATGATCTGGCAAGCCAATTTTAGATTTAAAGAGAGCACAAAAATTTGACTGCGAAGCAACATAAGAAGGGCCCCTCCAAATGATGTTCACGAAGAACTCAACAAGATGCAAATGTCCTCTCAAACAACAATGATGTAATATTCTTTTTAAACCTCTTGTACACTTCAATAACAATAAACTATAGTAGTTGCACTACTCGTCAACATGAAGCCCCAAAACGACAACAAATACATACCCAAAGGTATCAATATATGGTGACCTGAAGCTTGTTAGTCCACTATAGCATGTATAATTTGAATAGTTTGCCGGTTGTGCACCAAATAGTTTTGAACGCACATATAAAAATTAATTAACCCAAATTTAAAAAGTAGAAGGGGAAGAGAAAGAATTAGCTCAACAAGTTCAATAATCCAATGAGAAAGAGTAGCTGAAAGAGATGGAGGAAGGTCGTACTTTCGACCAAATTCCATTCATCCTGACCAAAACATCACCTTCAAACTGCCTTCCATCTTCAAGAATTACTTTGACCTATGATATACACAAAGTACATCAGATGGAGTATAGAATCCAAAGAAATCAAAGGTTTTGAGGACATATTAGGAAACTTCAGACCTTGCCAGAGTCTTCCACAAAATCAACAACTTCAGAGTTATCACTAAGTATGTCCTGCCCGACTGCACTCACTAAGATGTCTTAGCTATTCTACATATCACTTGGGTAACAGGAAACCCCCTTGTTACAGCAGGCGCCAAAAGATCAAACTTAGTAAACCTGAAGACAGAAAAGGAGGGCAACGCAAAAAATCAACTTCAATCACTTCCAAAAAATGCAGTGCTTTTTTTTTTTTTTTTTAAATCTCTTTCAATTGCCTTTTTGTATTAGTGTTTGCAGATAAGAAGAATCATAAGACGTAAAGTTTTTTCTAATTTCAGCAGACAAAAAGCATCACAACATGTATAATCAACCGGACATCAAGCATTCATAAAGCACTGCTATCAGGATCATATTGAGGGCACTTTCACTTATCAATGCGAAATAACTGTAAATCAGATGCAAAAAATAGAGAGCAGAAAAAAGTTTAAGTGCAGCTCAGTTGCAATAAGTGTATATTTCTCCTCTCTCGAATTATATTCATGACGTGCCTTGGAAAAGTAATTATTGATGCGAAAAATATTAATCATGTACTTGGCTTTCACAATCAATCCCCGAATAGAGTTGCAGACAACTCCAGAAAAAACGGCATAAGCAATCTCCAATAATGAAAAGGGAATTCGAGTTTCGTACCAAAAACCACAAGAGGGTGGTGCCACCCTGGACATGCAAGACCAGGGTTTCTGCACAACAAATGCTATAGTACTGGCCCGTTGTACAAAAAAACTTACTAAAGTTGGGGAGTTCCACTCTCCTAGTAAGAGAAAGCAAAATAATCTTATGAATGTAAAGGTGCACAAAACAGACGCAAACACACACACACGTCAGGAAAATTTAAGAAAGGGAGAATTCCATATCAGTGGTGGGAAGAAGGTTACGCGTAACCTTTGAAAAACAGGAAATCAAACTGACTGTGAAATTCCCTGTACCTGGACTAAGCTTATGCGTCAGTTCTGAAGACCTTTGTATGCGCAAGAAATCAACAACTTTTGATTGGACAAGAGGGCTACCTGTGAAGAAGGTTAGAGATATCATTGTTTCATCCGTAACCAATATTATTTTTTGGCTTTGAGTTTAATATGAAGCACAAAACTAAATCAGCAAATTACATTAACAAAAGGACTCAATACATCTTCAAAATCAAATAGCGGGAAATCAACTCCTCATTTCTTCCACACAACTGAACCAAACATCCGCAATCGAGAAAAAGGAAATCAATCGAACAGAGCAATGAAGGAATTTACTCTTTGCCCTAAGAGAAAACCCAAACCAAAGAAAATGAAAATACTCAAAATTTGCAATCGATTATTGCCCGTTGTGGATCATTTGTACAATCATTCCTTTGACGTGAGAAAATAATTTATCGCAACATGATAATATAGATTATCATTAAAATAAGTCAGTAGAGTGAATATGATTTATGAGCTGCTCTAACCATAGTTTCAGTATCTTTGTCCCTAGTGTTGCTTCTCTGCGCGTTGTCTCCCTCTCTCTCTCTCCCCTCGAAACTTCTTGTTCCGGGGGAACTTCAAAATATCTTTATCGCAAACCATTAGAAACTTAAACTTTAAGAAAGTTCAAGTAGATAATTAGCTCCAGTACAAATTCAAGACAGATGCCTAGAATTTGGAACCCGAAGGTTGAGGTCTTTTTTGTAAAACGATTTGTGAAACAGGTTTTGCAACATGATAATATAGATTATCACTTAACTAAGTCACAAGTAATATAAGCAGTTGTATGCACCAACTGATCAGTCATGCTTAAAAAGGTGCATTCATTTATGCAAATTGCCAATTATATTATCAAAGGATAGAATATTAAAATGCCACCTTACTATTCTAAAGGTCGTTAAGTATATAAGAATTTATTAACAGTTTTCTTATAGCCCACTTTCTTAAGGTGAAAATTCATCTACTTCAGAAAGACCTTTTCTGGAGCCAATCCCATAAGCTCCTCAACATTCTGGAAAAATTAAAAAAAAAAAAAATGATGAGTACTGGTGCCAATATTCCTCTCAAAATGAAACAGAAACTTATTAAAGTTGTGGAGCTTTCTAAGATGGAGATCTGCCTAGAGTTGGATCTTAAGTAAACACGGATGATAGATTAGTAAAGGAGGTGAAGGAAATATGAGTTAGCAATGAATTTTCTCAAGTTGAAGCTCCATGCCACTTCAGTTATAACACGATGACTTAAGAACGACACTAATACTAATTTGGAATAAGTTGTGGAGCAAATTCCAAGAGGCTTCCCCACAACTCTAACATGCACTATGGAATTCACCACCATCCAAAGACCTGATAACTCAATTCCCATAGCAGCAAAGTACTAATACAGATGTATACCATAAGAAAGACGGAAGCAGTAATGTAATCTAAGCCAAAACAAAGTAAATATTCACACTGTTTCCAACAAAGTCACCTTAGGGGTAAATATTCGTAGGAAGAGGATCCTCTGGATTGGGCATTTGTGGACCTTTGTTCGCCTTTTTTTTTTTTTTTCTTTTCAATTTAGTGATTCAAAACATTCATTTTTAGAGTTTGCCAAGAACATTAGTAATACCAAAAATTGAGTCAATCATATTTAAGTTGCCCTTAATCCCTCAAAAGAAGGTGTCATGTTGCCAAGCCAATTATATATGGGAAGGTAAAAATAAACTAAACTGAAAATCTATTAGGGCACCCAACCCAGGCAAAGAAATTTCATTAACACCCATAACAACAACGTTAACATTTTATTTTCTTGGGCCACCTGAGGTGGGAATATGACTATTTTCTCTAATCCTCATCTGGCAATATGATTATGACTATTTTCTCTAATCCTCGTCAATACCTCTTTCGCGCCATCATAACATCATTATTAGAGTTACGAAGTCAATCAACACACATCCTTTCTCTAATCCTTCATAACGACTCTACTACCCAAGATAATGAATAACAATTTCTTCGAAATTTTCAAATAGGAGCTCACCGGAGAAGATACTTGATGCACTATTGCTAGAGTCTTGATTGAGGACATTTCTCGACAATATTAACTTCCTTGCCTTCTCAAATGTCCAGCCTAAATTCACAGAGATACGAGTTTATTATCACGGTTAGAACTCCAAACCTCTCAAAAAAAACATAGATTAAGAAAGTGCAGAACTTTTTTCCGAATAAAAACTTACTGGTAGAAGAAGGGTTCTTTTCTTTGACTATGTAGCCATTTAACGTAGTAGAAGTGAAGAATGTGTCCATAACGATGTCACGGATCTATCCGTGAAACAAGGAGCAAAAAAGAAGAAAATCAAAGTCGAAATCAAACAAACAAATAATGGGAGAAGAAGAAAAACATCAAGTTTGTTTTACAGTAATTTACTTACTGCTTCAAGCCAATGTTGTAAATCAACTTTTTCCGTTTTACCATTCTTAGACAACCCTCTTCCAACCTACAAAAAGAGATAAGAATCACAAAAATATGAATACAGAGATATAAATTAAATGTACACAAGAAATTGCAATAAAGCATTAATGAATAAACTTTTCGACTGATGAATTGTAAGATTGCAATCAAAACAAAGGTTATAAAAAAAAACATCATTAAAGAATTGTATCTAAAACATAGAAATTAGGCAGTTTCACCAACACATAATCATCAAAGAAGTCACACTTACAACTTCTTTATCTCAAACCAAATGACATAAGATCACTATTAAGAAATGAAGAAATTAAAACCCAAGGGGTTGGCAAAGTGGTCTTGCCTAAGAACTTAGGGTTTGCTCTCACCTAAAGTCTCAGATCCAATTCCCCTTGCCAACAAAATCTTGGGGCTATTGGGGGTTATGCCCGGTCCTTGCCTCCAGAACCCCAGAATTAGTCGAGTTGTGCGCAAGTTGGCCAGGACATCCAGTTATCAAAAGAAATGATGAAAATCTATTTACAGGAAACCAAAACTATTAATGATAAAATTAGATCTTCCAACAGATGCTTTCTAAATTTTCTTACACTTCTAAAATTATAAGAAAACTTGACATGACCAGATGTCTTAGTTGAAGTGATACATAAAGCCTCAAGTTCCCAAAACAATTCTACAAGAACATTATTGAGGTTAACATATAACATTAGTAACTACCAATCCAATGATTTCAATTCACCGGGAAAAAAGAAGATGAAGACATCAAAGAATCTAGAGGAATTATTTTGTTTTCTCTTTTCCCCATAAGATTAGCTTTTCGTCCCAAGTAAAAAAGAAGTTACCACAATGAGAATTTTAGCAATCAATTCTTATAAGAGCATTCAGTAAATTAATGTAACATAGACTACAAACAAAGATTGCAAGATTCTCTGATAATGAGAATTCCATAATTCACAGAATATTCATGCCATGAATATATAAGTTAGCTCAAACTTTGTGAACCCATGATCATAGATTCAAAAGGAAGTGACCAAAAATACAAATTATAATTTTGCTGTAAAAAAAAGAAATTATATCAAGCAAGATTCTAAAATCAAAATGGTGGCCACAAATTCGGAAAATACGACTACTAAAAATGGTTACAATAACAAATCTTAAAGCAATTAGGAGACAAATAATTCCAAACCGAAACATAAGGAGACAAATGGTCAATTATATCAACCTTTCAGAGACACTAATCCTGCAACCATATAGTCATTATAGCTAAAACTACAAATTTTTAAGGTTTTAAATACACAAGCCAATACAAAAGCATTTTACCTGAACAGACCAGTCAAGACTTCAAACATCACATTTGGATCCATGATCTTCAATGTTAGATTTCTTTTCCCTTCACTGTTAGCTTTCCTGGTACATTCACTAAATCCCATTGAAACAGCCAGTGAACATGTAATCCACCAGGAGAATATCACTTCTTTGCTTTCCCTTGTGAGATAAATTCAGAGAACTCAAATGTCAGGGGGGGAATGGTGACTCATTAGGGATCCTTCCTTTCTCAGTCAAGGGCATGAGCGAGTATATAATCATGTAACTTCAATGTGAGGTAAAGCATAAAACAATGAGATTACCCAAAAGTGAATTAAACTAATAAAGGAAAACCCAACATACAAATCATCAACACATTATGAAATTACGCCAAATTAAAAAATCAATATATGAAAGATGATGAAGCCATAACAACTCTGTATCCATAACTGCCAATCCAAACCCAGCTCCGAAAACGAATCTTTTCTCTGAAACCAACAATGACCCAAAAATGGCAAAAGTAATTAAGCCAATAAAGGTACAGAACATTGATCAAAGCAAGCCAAACAATTGCGAAACAACAAATTAAAAAGCCTTAGAAGATAGACCAAATTGAGGGAGGAATTAGAAGAAGAGAGGCGTCTTGATACCGCGGAAAAGAAATCGGAAGATTTGAGGTTGAGAAAGCCAGTTCCAGTTCGAAGTAGTTCTTCTTTTTATTGAGAAGTTTAGTAAATCGGACTGGTACAGAGTGGGTCGGTAAAATTTGCTTAAAAAGCCACAAATCATGGATAGTGAGTACATGTATATATCAAATAGTAGTATAAATTGGTCAAGAGCATCACTCGGAGATACAGATGCAGAGAGAGAGAGAGACATGTAGGGAGGGAGGGAGAGAGAGATACCTGATGAGGATTGAGGAAGCGGAACTCTTGCGAAGCTCAGATTTCAGCATCTGACTGGCTTTTATACTCCCTTCAACAGTAAATCGCCGTTTCTACAGTGTCTAAACGCGATACAGTCGTCCGGCTATCCTTCAGGTACTGTTCTTACGGCGCCGGACTGTCCTTCAAGACTGTTGCTACGGCGATCGTACAACCAAAACAAACGCTTGCCTCTCTCCTTTCTCTTTCCTCTTTTCTCTGAAGTTACCCGAAGGAATGGCTACAACCGCCTCCAATTCAGCCGAAGTAGCGTGTTACCCCTGCACTTTCGAAATATTTCACTTCTATCCCTGCCCGAAAATCTGACCGGTTTTCACTCGAAGGCAAAGTGGCAGACGAAATGGGCCAAATGGCTGCCCGCCCTTCCCTCTTTTTATGTATAGGTTAGATAACACTATTTTAAAACATGGTATTTGATTTGCATTGTTAAAATGCATATTATCTATTACATTCATGTTGATAGTTTAGCAGAATTTTTCTTACTTTTGGTCCAGATTCTTCAATTGCAGGGAGCAACTTGTGCATTCTCTGTCTTCTATTTGAATTCATAATGGCTTAGATTTGGTGACGATTCCCACTAGTAAGAATTTTGATTCGGTAAAATCTTACCGACAAGAATTTTTAACAGACTTGAATTATCAATTAATTGTCAAGATGAGCGATTGAGATGCGATTAATTCTTTCAATGCGAACACGAATGACATAAGTCGGGTCCTTTTACCTATACTTCATCTAAGGAAAATGTGATGAGTACACCACTAAATGCACACCAAACTAACTTTTCTAGGTAAGAGTTAGACTCGTCCATGTCAATCTCTTCATTTTCAGTGAGGGTTTTCTTTCTCAATCTCAGGTCTGAGAGCCTCTTTGTATTTTTTCCTCTTTTCCTTCCCTCAACTTCTCCTTCATCATCAATGTGCCATTTCAAGTTTCGGCAATGGTGATCATGATGATGGTCCTTTTACGAAGTGAGGTGGTAGTTGTATTAGTCCGATGACGAATCAAGTCGGTTGGACTAGCTTGTTCTCAATGTGTCGACATGATTATTGAAGATACCCACATCGCAAGTTTGTATTCGATCGATGTGAGTTTTTCTTTTGTGCGTATAAAGCCTAATGAGGCTGTTTGTGGCCATAGAGGTAGTAGTGATTTGGGTGCATTTATTTGAAAAGGCTACCGAGTCCCTCCTTTGTGGCTTTCTAGTCCTTCAACCAAGGATGGATACTAATACTACTTGTAGATGATTTTTTCATACATCTTTGTTCTCTAGCAATGAAGCTTCTACCATCTTGAACAAAAAAAAAAAATAAAAAATTATTGTCCTACAAATAATTATTCGATAAATATATGGGTACCGACCCATTGGTACCGAAAATGAACAAAGTGGTTTGTGGGGCCTACTTTTGGGTCCTGCACGAATAATTTGAATAATTCAATAATTTTAAAATAAATCTTCAAGCGTCCCAGCAAAAAAATAAGCTCAATTAAATACGTAAGTGATTGATCCTAATTCCAAGTTTATATTCAGAACTCAGGATCAATCAAAATCTTATATCACTCACTTGCGCATATTTAATTGAGATGATTTTTTACAGAGACACCCGAAAAATTATTTTAAAATTATTAAACTGTTCAAATTATTTGTGTGAAATCCCTAAACAGACCCGCAAACCACTTTATACATCTCCTGTACCATGGAGATCGGTACCTCTAGCACTGCCACAATTTTACCCATGAAAGCAGATAAAATGGGGGAAGCATTCCTCTGTCAAGTGGGGTATATGACCATTACAATATTCCTTGGACAATGGAGTACTAAATCAATAATTTTTAATTTCATCATCGCTTTTTTCGTTTAATATCTAAATGTCATCATCACTCCATCCAGATATCTCATCCTCATCCCAATCGGAATGGAGTAATAATATAGGGACCCTTCTATATGCACAGACGAGAGTGTACCGATAAGGTACCGACGGCGTCGCCGACGCCGTTGTGGGTCCCAAACGGTCGATCCGAGCCGTTCATCGTTCTCAGAATCGAATTCCGAGTGGGCCAATGCGGGAATCGAAGCAATCGGACGGCTGTATAAGCTTGATCCAAAATCACCCCATTTCATTCCAAAATTTTTGAATGAAATGGGGTGATTTTGGATCGAGCTTATACAGCCGTCCGATTGCCTCGATTCCCGCGCTAGGCCACTCGGAATTCGATTCTGAGAACGATGAACGGCTCGGATCGACCGTTTGGGACCCACAACGGCGTCAGCGACGCCGTCGGTACCTCATCGGTACACTCTCGTCTGTCCCCTTATATTTACCTAATAATATATAATCCATCAGCCCATCCTTCTGTATACTTTTTTCAAATCCGGGGATACTGAGCACCCAGGTGCTTTGCACTCTTCGGCCGTTCAATCGTATTTTGAACGGTTCGGATATATTTTGATTTTTTACCGATAAAAATAAATTAAAATTGCCGAACTCATCTAAGCCGTTTAAAACACGATCGGACAGCCGAGGGGCGCACAACACGGCACAAAGCACCCAGGTGCACAGCATCCCAAGTCCATTTTTTTCTCTGTGTATCTCTACGTGTATGTACGCATTCAATACTTTATTGAGAAATGATTTTCACACCCTACATTACAATCCACACTCCCTTTTTTTTATTTATCTTCATGAATTTACAATATTACCCTTGGATGTATGAAAAAGGTGTATTGAAAAAGGGCAATATTGTAAATTTATGTAAAATAAAGACAAAAAGGGAGTGTGGATTGTAAAATAGGGGGTGTGAAAATCATTTCCCTACTTTATATTTAACAACCTTATCCTTCTCTTATTCATCTTCCTCCCCTAGTCTTCTCAAAATCAATATTTATATCCATTCCATATTAAACCCCAATCTTAAAAATTAAATGATATTAAACACAGATCCATTGGAATTTACTGCTTATTATTATTAATTACTCCTCCGTCAATCTCATAATTAATAACCCAGGTCTATCGGGTTTACAACACCCATTTGTAACACCTAAATGAATGTTCACATACACGCGTGCGTGCACATAGACACATTTGTACATATACATTCATATTTATATACATCCGTATCCGTCAAGACACATGCTTCACTCGTGTTAGACATATATTGATCGAGAAATTATCGTCCGTTAATTTTTTACATTATTATGTTCATCGTATCTATAGTTTTTATTTAGTAAATTGTTCAAAGATTTTTTGTTGCATCATTTCTATTAGTTCGCACCCTTACTGCCATGCCCAACTATGTGTATACCATTTTCGTGTACACTAAATGTTAACCACCTTTGAGGGACCCATTTCAGGGTTCCACACTAAAAATAGGAGCCGTTCAAATTATTTAGAATATTTATTTTATGGGTCCTTGTAGAAAATCAGCTCATTCGGATTTCGTTAAAGGGTTGATCTCATTCAGTTTTTATCAAGGTTCTAAAACTCGCTAGGCGCTCCCAGGGCGGCCAGACACCTCTTAGCTTTCAGGGCCGAGTACTCGGTGCCTAGTTGGGCGATTTGTCGGGCTAATCATGAGGGGCCTTCTAGCGCCTACTGCCTAGGCGGTGAGTACTCAACTTTCCAGACATTTTTTTAGAACACTGGTTTTTATCCTAGCAAATTCAGGATGAAAATTGTGTAAACTTTTACCGAAATCCGAATGAGTTAATTTTTTAAGGGACCCTTTAAAACATGTTTTAAAATAAATTGAATGGCTCTACTCATTTACTTGGGATTCAAATGAATCTCATACAAAGTGGTGTCCTAAAAAACAAATGATGTACCCATATTTTTTTTCCCCCTTTAATGCCAGCCATTAGTGTTGAACAAATATCTCAAAAGTTGTTGCTGCAATTTATTACCATCATTGCCTTCTTCATGGTCATTGTTTTTCGCCTCCATCTGTAAAATTTTATCATATCTTCCCAAAACATCAACCGAATAGATTTATTCTTTATTATATATTAAAGATTAATTTTTATCAACGTACGATCTCAAACATGACTCGAATCTTACTTGTCTTAAAAAAACTAGCTCCCAAAAAACAAACAGATTCACCTTTTATTTGTTTATTCATTTTAACCCAAATCCTGTGTGAAAATTATGCTTAAAAAATTTGTTTAATCTTTTCATTGTAAGATTTTATCGAGAACTGATTGGATGTGGCTCAGAGCTTTTTATTTCCAGGTGCGGAGCCGCATTACAACTCTGTATATAATTTCATCAGTCAAGTCTGGTGTGGAAAAAAACTCTGGATCCGGGGATCCTATTAGTGCGGAGCCGCATTACAACTCTGTATATAATTTCATCAGTCAAGTCTGGTGTGGAAAAAAGACTCTGGATCCGGGGATCCTATTAGTGCGGAGCCGCATTACAACTCTGTATATAATTTCATCAGTCAAGTCTGGCATGAAAAAAAAAGAAGAAGAAGTCTGGATCCGGGGATCCTATTAGTGCGGAGCCGCACTACAACTCTCGGTATTCGAGCCATTGATTTCGATAATCAACGGCTCGGATTTTATCTCGGCGGTGGACAACTTGGATCATGAAAGTGTCAAGACTATTAATTACGTGATCAACGGTCTGGACGCCTTATGACAATCCTGTAGTGTGGAACGAGGATTGAGGATGGTAGTGTCGTTCAACGAAGAAACACATTATTACATTATTGTTTTTGGTAATGTCATACTCGGTTTTTCAATAGACTAAAAAATTGTAGTTGCAGGCACCATGATTTTATTGAAGGTTCACAAAGGAGGACAAATGGAAACTTCCCCGTTCTGGTTTATTATTGTTGTATAACATATATGTACGTCTGCATAACAGTGCAAAATTTTTTCCAAACCGGCCATCTTCTGAGAAGCCTTAACCACACTCACATTGTTCTAATTCCTAAGGTGAAAACTCCTACTTTGGTGACTCAATATAGATCTATTTCGTTGTTTAGTGTTATTTATAAAATCATTGCTAAGATCATGGCGAATAGATTACGGGCTGTTTTACCATTGGTGATTAGTATCAATCAAAGTGCTTTTGTGCGCAATAGGCAAATCTCGGATAATATTTTAGTGGCCCATGAAGTGGTTCACCATCTAAAGAATAAACGTGGAGGGAAGGAGGGGCAGATGGCGCTCAAATTGGATGTAGCTAAGGCCTACGACCGTGTGGAATGGCATTATCTAGAAAGGGTTATGCGCCATATGGGTTTTGCACCAAAATGGGTGGATTGGATTATGAACAGTGTTACTACAGTTTCATATGCGGTTACTATTAATGGGCAGCAACATGGGTTTATCAAACCCCAACGAGGCCTCCGACAAGGTGACCCCCTTAGCCCATATCTTTTTCTCATTTGTGCAGAAGGCTTCTCCAGTTTACTTCGCTCTAAGGAGGAGCAAGGAGCTCTAAAAGGAGTTCAGATATGTAGGAATGGGCCGTCTATATCCCATCTGTTATTTGCTGACGATTCGTTAATTTTTTGCGGGGCCACAAAAAGGGACAGCGAGGTGGTGAAATATATTCTTGATGTTTACAAAAGTGCTTCGGGGCAGTTAATCAATGTGCAAAAATCGTCCATTCTCTTTAGTGCCAACACGACTGAGGGTAATCGGGAAGTTTGTCGAGGTATTCTGGGTTTCAATCGCAGCGCGGAGGAGGGTAAATATCTGGGGCTACCATACATCATTGGGAGATCTAAGAGGGCAGCGGTGGAATATATTAAGAAACGGGTGGTGAAGAAAATAAGAGGATGGGATGGGCATAATATTAATCCGGCTGGGAAGGAGGTGTTAATTAAATCGGTTCTTCTCTCGATGTCTATTTATGCAATGGCATGTGTACGAATACCAACCGGTTTATGCAAAATGTTAAATTCTGAGATTGCAAAGTTCTTTTGGAATGGGTCCGAGGGCATTAAGAAGATCCATTGGATGGGTTGGGACCGGTTGACGGAAGTTAAAGGCAAAGGTGGGTTGGGTTTCAGAGATTTAGAGGCTTTTAATTTAGCACTGCTGGCCAAACAAGGATGGCGTTTGCTGGTGGGTGATGAGTCTCTTTTCTACAAGGTTTTCAAAGCTAAATATTTTCCTAACTCGAGTTTTTTAGAAGCTGAACTTAAGGTTAACACATCGTGGGCATGGCAAAGCATTTTGGCTAGCAAGGAGATTATTGAGAAAAGTTGGAGATGGCAAGTAGCTACAGGAACACAAATTAACATTTGGAGGGACCCGTGGTTGGACGACCCACTTTATCCTAAAGTTCTAACAGCCGAACCTAGCAATGGGCAATAATGGTGCGGGATCTTGTTGAGGATGGATGTGCCACATGGAATGAGCCACTAGTGAGATCTATATTTAATCATCGTGATTGCGAGCAGATTTTGCGATTACCTCTTAGCAAGACAAATCAAAGCGACGAACGAGTGTGGAGGGGTACAACCAATGGTAAGTTTTCCATTAAAACTGCTTATGTTATTGCTAAAGAAGTGCTGCAGCTCAGGCATAGGCGGATGAATAGATTGGGTCAATCTAGTGGGAGTGCAACAGATGAAGCGCAGTGGAAACAAGTGTGGCGGTGCAGCGCCCCAGCAAAGGTTAAGGCTTT
Organism: Vaccinium darrowii; assembly: GCA_020921065.1. NCBI lineage: Eukaryota > Viridiplantae > Streptophyta > Magnoliopsida > Ericales > Ericaceae > Vaccinium > Vaccinium darrowii. The sequence goes on along the minus strand of CM037152.1, from coordinate 4,143,370 downwards.
TCTTTGGCGTGGACTTCATGATATTCTTACTGTTAATAAAGCCTTAGCTAAAAAGAAAGTTCTAGTTGATGAACTTTGTCCGGTATGCGGGTTGTCGGACGAATCTGTTTCCCATATGCTATTCCATTGTGAGCGTGCGAGTAGAACTTGGCTTTTGTCCCCCCTACGGCTCAGACCAGAATTAACAACCTCGGCAAAATTGGGCTAGATTTGGACTTTGCTAGCAAACCTGAATGATGGGGCTGATATGAGGGATCGACTAGGCTTGTTTGGTATTGTGGGATGGTACATTTGGAAGGCGTGGAATGCTTGGGTGTTTAAGAGAGAATGGGTTGAGGAAACACAAATAATCGGCAATGCTCTCAGTGAATTTTCAGATTTTTGCGCATTAAAGACTCAGAAGCCTGACAACATAGTGGTGCAATCGCATGAGGTTGATAGATGGAGTCCACCTTCAAGGGGTGCTTTTAAGATTAATGTGGATGGAGCTCTGGATAAGAGTCGCGGGAAGGGTGGTGTCGGTATTGCTGTGCGAGATGAGATGGGTCAGATTGTGAAATTGGCAGCTATCCCTCTTTCTAATGTTTGGGTGGCAGAAATGGTAGAAGCTTTGGGTTTTCGGAGTGCCTTAGAAGTGGTGCATGATCGTGTGGGGGACAATTTTGTGATGGACGGGGATGCACAAGGGATCATTCAGATGCTTCAAGGAGTGACGCGTCCTAGTTCCAGTTTGGGCGTAGTCATTGCAGATGTTCTTAATTTAGCTCGTCTATTTCATTCTATTTCGTTTTCTTTTGTTCGTCGTAATTTTAATAGGGTGGCGCATGAAATAGCCAAGTATGCCCTGTCTGTTGAGCATTTTATCACTTGGGAAAGGGATTTCCCGGACTGGGTGTGTAGAATAGCGATTTTGGATGTTTCGTAATTATCAATAATACATCTATCGATTGACAAAAAAAAAATATGTGACTTGATTCAGGATTTACAAAGGCGAAATCTTCAATCATAGCTGTCCATTTAGTAATCAACAGTCCGGATTATTCTACATGTAAATACTTATCTTTACGTTAAGGTAATTCGGTCCGTTGAGTGCCAAACGGACGGCTGTGATTGAAAACTACAACCTTATAGTGTTTTTGGGCACTATAGGATCCCGCTCCCTGTGATTACCCAAATTTTAATTACTAATAGGTCATACGATAGTATTAATTTGTGTTACACAAAGACACAGTGTTCCAACCTTAACACAAAGACAGAGTGGAACCTGAATACTTTTTTTTTTTTTTTTTTAGATTATAGTAAATGCTAAATTACGTACATTTCGAGAACTTTTGTGTTGGCTTAATATTTAAGAATTACTATTATCCCAAATTCCCATGTTTTAGAAATAAGGCCAAAGCTTAATTTAAGATTAAATTTAACGTCCAATGTTTTCTCCATTTTGCCAAGCTTTCCTCTTCCCATTTCCCCCCCCCCCCTTTCTGTTGAAAACAAAATTAGAAAAGAGAAAGAGGTAATAATTTCTTTTATGTTTTATGGATCGGAAGGATTTGGGGTTTCCGAGGTAACCCAAGCCACTACACTCGTGTAGTGACCACAATTGTGGGCTCTCTATAATTTGCATTCGGAATTAGAACTGTTCAATTTGTCAGGAATGTTGAATAAATCATTCATATAAATAATCAAATCAATTGAATATTGGTAACCATATAGTCCAAAACTATTTATTTTCCCGAAAATGGATGGCCCGATATCATTAAGAGAATAAATGTAATACAAATTTGTCAATGCGTGTCTTATAATCTCCGATGATCATAATTTTTTTGTACCCAGGATGAGTGCAGCATTTGAAAAAATGAATGATTTAGATCCCACATGAAGATTTTAAAGGGCACCCAATTGAAGCCACTATAGGGGTGTAGTAGTGACTTGTGTCGCTACAGGAACCCTAAGTAAGAGGTAAAAATTTATCCCTTTAAAATTTGAATATATTTAGGAAAACAATAAATAGAGGAAGTATACATAATTACGCAAATTAGAAAATATAAAAGGAAATTGATATTGACACTTTCCAAATTATTGATGACACTCTAAAATTAACAATTAGGAATGTTAATGTGAAGTCCATATATGAATTGATATTGACACTCCAATCAAGGATTAATTTTCTTCATGTAGTAAAAAGGCAGGTTGATTCCACCTCTGATAGTTCGGGGTACTAGTGATCGCCTCCTAGAAATTATCCTAGTAAGCGCTCAAAACGACGTCATTTTTTGCGCCAAAATAGACAACAAAAAAATTGAACAAAACTATATCGTTTTAAGTCCTATAAGACTAAAAGAATCAGAGACCTCTCAAACCCTTTTTCACGCTTAACAAGTAACAACTGAAGATATCGCTTTCTTTGGAGAAAATATGGAATTTGCCTCCAGGGTGCACCCATGGATCATCTTCATCCATCCCCCACTGATTGAGCACTTTTCTTTACCGTGGAGAGACTGATTTCTGCCGAAGTTTTTCAATCTTTGATTTGCTGGAGAGAAAAAAATACCCTATTTTTCCTGCTAGAATTCAAACCAAAAAATTTACCTCACTGCTTTAGCTAAATAAACAAAAAAATGTTTTTTTGTTTTTATTCAATTTTTTTAATATTTTTTTCTTTTCCATCGATTTTTTTTTTTGGTTTTTTGATTCGTCTCGACGAGAGGAATCTAAAAAGTATGAAATTATGAGAAAATTTTTTAAAAGGTTCACTAAAGACAAAAATAATCTAATTTTTTGTGGTTTATTGCATTATCTCTGTCTTTATTCAGATTTTTTTTTAAAAGTTCACTAAAGACAAAAATAATCTAATTTTTTTGTGGTTTATTGGATTATCTTTGTCCTATTCAGAAAAATTTAAGTTTGGCTAATAGCTTTATACTTTTTAGATTACTCTCAACGAGACGAACCAATAAATCACAAAAAATCGATTGCCAAATTAACAATGAAAAAAATCTTAAATAAGGATAGAAAAAGAAACCACTTGGTTTATTCACCCAATTAAACAACATGACCGTCGGAACTTAGATATTTCAAGCAAGTTTGACAATAAAGACAAACTTGGAAGAATCGTTGTACCAATAATCTTGAAGGCTATACCAATGTTAAATGAAAATTACTGCAGCATTAAAAGGCATTTGTCCTGTTTACTTAAAAACAATGTAATTTTGCTCAAATTTTTTGTTGTCTCTTTTGACGTTCAAAACACCATCGTTTTGGACGCTCACTAGAGTAATTTCTAAGAGGTGATCACTAGTACCCGGATCCCTCTCAACTCTGATCCCACCCATTATCTTTTCAAGGCACCACTTTTCTCTTCCATCCGATTCTGCGTCATCATCCACACCCAAAAGCGAAAGAGCCTAAAAGCAGCACCGCAAGGAACAAACAGTCCCTTCTGATAAAAACGGACCATATCAGAGTGCTTCTCCCACTTGTGGGTTTCCTCTATCTCCCCCTATATCTAGAGCTGTATTTATATAGATACACTTTAGAGAGAGTGACAGAGAGGGGGGTTGGTTAATGATTCAAGTGGGACAGTACTAATTTGTTTCAAATTATTCCTTGGGTGGGCTTTCATTGATTTTCTTTTTCAGGATTTTATTGCTCTTCTTCTGCAACCTATTCATTGCGGGTTTTTTTTTTGGAGCCTAAACCCATGTCAGCGTCAAAACCCTATCCCCATTCACTGTTTCCGTGTCTTGTTTCAGTCACCAAGTCCTGCGCATGATTTCTTAATTCTCCATTTCTATTTTCCTTCCTTTTCTTTTCTTTTCTTGGTGTTTCTATCAGTGACATCATTGTTGTATTCCTTCCCTCCTCCTCTCGCTCTATACATATATGGATACGTATACAATGCCTTGTGTATTACTGACTGGTTCTTCGAGTCATCATCGGATGAGTTCAATTGCTTCTTCTATCTCGAATACTCCCCCAGCTGCTGCGGCCGTGGTGGTTTCTATGGCAATCGGTCGAAGTTACGCTGACAACCGTTGTTTCAGGTAATGATTGTGATAAATCTTGACGATCACTTTTGATTGTGCTTTTGTTGTTTTGCAATTTATGAGTTGGGGTTTTTATTTATCAGTTCATTTTGCAAATTCTGAGTTGGGTTCTTGATTTAGCAGTTTATTTTGCAAATTCTGTGTTGGGTTTCTGATTCAGCAGATTTTTTTTCGCAAATTCTGAGTTGGGTTTTCGATTGAACTTCTTATTGCTTATCCGTTATCATGTATGTTAGAGGGTTGGAGAAGAATTTGTGTTATCCACATCACATGTATTGTGATCGTCAGGTGTTACTACAGTAGACGTAGTTTTTGGAATGCGAATGAAAAGGGGAAGAAGAGCAATTTCACTTCGATCCTGATTGGAAAGCACAAGAATAGGAGGTTGAGCTTTTTGCCTCAGGCTGGTTCCGCTCTAGCAACAACAAGAAATTTAGATCATCCCAATTTTTATCAGGAGGTCTGTGTTTCGAATGATGCCCATCTTTTTCTTTCAGAGTTGTTCGTTTAACCACGGATTGGCACTTATTAAATGAATGCTTGAATCCATAATTATCTTGTGCCACTTATATTTTCTTTGTCGATTTGTATCATTGTTAAAAAGGTCACCCACTTCAGATAATTTTATTACCCAGTTTTCTTACGTGCAATTGTGATCATTGATATGAGTTTTACCAGGTACTCGAAGTTGCAAGGGAAAAGTTTACTCAGGAGATTTCCTTCCAGTCCAAGGACAAAGACATTTCCCTTGCAAAGGTACTCTTGTCATTCTGTTTTGAGACAATTGCTAATCTTCTTACCTGTCATCAGAATGTTTACATGTTTATTATTTTTAGTATGTTATCGGCATGTGGATTGGCAGAAGCCTTTGTAATTCAGAAAGGTTGTAACCAATTTGTCGCTTCTAGAATTAGAGTCATTATTGCCTTCTTGTATTTATTCTGTTTGAGTGCCAATTTGGGGACTTGTCCTGTGTCCTTTCTTTTTTTAGGAGCTGATTTGAGATTGTAATTGCTTCCAAATTAATGCCATGTTCCAGGCTCTACTGTATGTTTCAGCCGAAGATGAGGCATTTATGGCTTTCAACCGAGAGAAGGATGCTCGTTCCCTCCAGAGTGAAAGGAGAGATGCTTCGTTCAAGTCTAATGCCCAAGAATGTGGTTCAATGGAGGCCATGCCTTTGGCGGGAAAGACTATCAGAGAGTGGCTGATTGAGTTGGATACTATTGCTGAAGAAGTCAAGGCAGAATTAGTTTCAAGGGACATAGGTTGCCATCTGGTTGAAGTTTTAGAGGCGGTGAACTTAGTTCTTTTCAAGTCAAGAGGTTTCAATAGGCCACCTGTCCTATTAGATCTGAAATATTCATATTTGCACTCAGTTTTGAGCTCTGGATGTGGCAGCGGTAAATATTAATTCTGCAATTTTTTACTTGCTTAAATACATTGCTCTTGTTTTGGCCATACGTGAAAACACTATCCGTCAATTGTGTATCTTTTATGTAGTGAATATTTGATATCTGACGTTATCTTGTTGGCAGCAATTCTACTTAGCATAATTTATATTGAGGTTTGTCGAAGACTTAATCTGACTATTGTGGGATCTCGAGTTGGGGATGAGTTTTTGATTTGGCCCCAATCGGCGAACCCTGAGGTGTGTTAATCATTTGAACTTATTATCAATGTTGGGTTGTCCACTTTTTCCTACATATGCTATATCACTGACCATGAAATTCCCCAGTTCCATTTCTTTTGGGTAAAACCCTGATATGTGATGATTTTAGTGGGTTCTTAATACTCCTTACCTTGCTTTTATTTAGGAGCTCTTCAAGGTAACTTCAGGACACAGCTTGTTTGGAGATGTTAACGGAAGGTGCGTGGACGATCCTAGGTCAAAGGCCTCAGATTTGAGCAGCAATTCACTTTCAGGACTTGACATTGCAACAAACCGAGACATTATAGGGATTGCTCTGGCGAATTTAATTGTATGTTGAAATCCCTAGCGCATTTAGTGCCACATGATTACATGAATGTTTTGTCGGTAGTCCAGTATTAATATGTGAGATACGAATGACACTGCAGAGGCTGCACTGGAAACGTGCTTCCAGATCAAACCATGGGTTGATGCTAACGTCTCCACTTAGGCCTGTTTGTGATGCTAATGACAAATTTAGCAAGATAGATGGTTCGAACGTTCCATTGGTGCGGCCGCAGGACCTGAGGTACCAATCTTATGCTCCTTTGTGGTATTAGTTACATCCTTCCGTTTTCTTTCCTGATTATGCGGGAACTGTTTGCTGTTATTCGTACAGGTTCAAGATGCTAATTTTGCAAGGTTGGCGAGAGAAAGGGGAGATTTGTGAAATATTGGCTCATAATATAGTTCCAAATAAATCCTAATTCCCTAATAAAGCTAATCATCTTTTATTTGTCACCATCTGACTTGCAATCTCCAGCTAGGTGCTATGCTTCAGTATTACAACACTTTCAAGCTTTAACCCAGCACTTCACTTTTCCTTTGAGTTAAGCTTTTTCAGATAGACATTTAGATTTTTATTTATTTATTTATTTTATTTTTCTTTGGCGGCTCATAGTCTCCAATATGCAAGCTATAGATCATAGTTTCACACTTTCTATAAACTAGGATTTTAGTTTGGCATAAATCGTATCATGTGGATACGAACCTACCCTTCCCCTATTTGAAAACTTAAGGAGTAGCTAATAAGGGGTAAAATGCTTTAGCATTTGACAATTCCTGGACTTTTTGCTTGTTTCTTATTGATACGGTGCATGTGAACCCCCAACTTGTTAGGTTCACTTGGGTAGATATTTTAAGTGAGCATACAAAAACTTCAGCGAACTATTTTGGTGAACTTTACATACAAGCAACTATTTTTTCCATGGTGTGAGGTGTCTGAATAATTGTGTGTGGAGCTAAAATAGTGGTGCATTATTACTGATTTTCTGTTCGAGAACTGTTCATAAGTTTGTTTACGGTTTACCAATCAGCTCTTTCTACCCTTGACCTCTTCTATTCAGTTCTTGCTTTGCTGTATGTGCTTTTACTCGACATGCTACACTTGTTTTCTTGTGAAGGTCAAATTTGTGCAATGGAATGCAGCGATAAATCAAATTTTGGTTACTTATTGGAAATCTCAAAATAGTTCTGAACTTTGCTCTAAGATAGTAGCCATGTCCACTTACGGTAACCAAATAACACCTTCCATCGTATCTTTAACTGTTTCCTTTAGGCTGGCTATTATGGCTTCAGAAAGATTGCTGATTCTTCAACCACATAATTGGTCTTTGAGGCGAGACTATGGCATGATGTTGTATTTTTGTAGGTATGATTCAAACCTTCTTTGCTTGTTTTCATGGAGTCGATGGTTTGGCTATTCCTCTCCTTTCAAATTAACTGGATTGACAGAAGTTTCTGCTTATTTCAGGGAATATGAGGTGGCGGTCCAAGAGCTTAGCATCTGCATGGCCTTTGCCCCCGAAGACGAAGCAGGAATTTTGGAGCCATTTGTTGAGAAACTGCATTTGTTACGGCTTGAATCGTCGTGGAAATCTTTGGGGCATAAAGGCCCGTTGAGAGTTCCTTAACTTGTTTGTACAAAAGACTTAATGTGTTAACTTCTTTAAAATTGCATACGGAATCATAGCCCTGTAACTGTAATCTTTTTCAACTCTAATGCTTCCCTTCAACACAGAGGAATTGCATAGTTTTTGCAGTTTAAGATGCAATATATACTCAAATCATCTTGTACTTCTCTGGGTGCTTACTTTTGTGGCATGGCCAACTTCTTGGTCATGTTTAAAGCTAAAAGCTTAATGATAAGGTACTTGGAGTTTATAGCTCAATATGCAAGATTGTGGCTTCATAGCTGGTGGAGTTAAACATCCTCTTTACTCAGGACTGGCCTTGAAATTTTTGTGATCCCGGACGAGAATATAGAATAGGGCAGTGTGTTATTCCTAAATGGAAAAAAAAAAAATTAAAGAACCAACATTATCTTCAATTGATAGATGTTTTGTCCCGTATTTTGTCTTTTTTGTAATTTATATCGTTCTGTCAGTAAAAAATAGTTTTCGGTCGTAATTGTTTATTGTTATTGCAACAATCAGAAAATTAATTGAAATCGGCAAATTCATGCGAATATTTTATGAATATGGATGAAGCGTTTTATTTATTTTCCCTTAATGATGACACCGGCAACTATTTCTTAAAAAGTCGACAAACAATACGGATGTGGCGGAAGTATATGTTCAGATAATTGAGTTCTTATAAGATGGTAGTTTTGAACTTAGTACAATATTCATATCATTGATCACACAATTGGAACAACTTTTTAAGGTAATTTTAAGTAGAAATTTATTGAAACAACCTTTCAAAAGATTGGGTATTTCCCATATTTTAGTATGATTTTGGCTATTTTAATGAAAACTGGCATGTTCCTAGAAGTAGCCAAGGCACAAAATAATTTGACCAAGCCATAAGAGATGAACACTGGCATGTTCCGAGAAGTAGCCAAAAGTTTTTTAAATATTTACTTTCCAACATATGTTTACCTAATTGGGGGCTCCAAAATTGGAGGCCCCATACACTTGCCTGGCCTGTATTCAGAGTCGGGCCTATTTTTATTGGGTAGTATGCTGTGGGACCTTAGCTTTGAGCCCGACCTAGGCGCCATTCCCCTAAAAGGATTTTTGTTTTTTTTTTTTTTTTTTGGACTTTTTACGTTGTTTGAGAGAAATCATTCTCCTTAAATATCTCAATTGAAAAAACTCAAAAAGCCAAAAAATCAATGTTGCAGATGGTTAAGTGGTGCTGAGGACAATACTCTCCGGCAGATATGTACAATACCCTATTGCACATTAAGTTTGAAGGTCAAAAAGATCTAAAGCTGGTATCCTTGCCTGGTTTTGACTTTGTAAGTGTAAATTATACTACTAAATAATTGCCCATAATGCATGATTTTTATAATCAAAATCATTGTTCTTAGGTTGTGTATTTCGAGTCAGATTGAAAGACATGCAGATAAGATTAGGTATGGGTTAGGCCAATATTAATCATATTCTGTCTCCTGTATTATGTACACCACTGCTATTTTTTATCATATATCAGAACCAAACACATTTTATATACTAGAACCAAGAAGCCTATTTAGCTAAAGAAGCTTATCTGCAGAGTGAACACATGCAGATAGGATTAGGTATAGGCTAGACCAACTTTATTTTTTCCCTTTCAGTTTTCGGGCTAGCTTACGCTCACCTTTGATTATTTTTGTTTTCGGTCCGATCAAAGGCATACTATCCACGACAGGACTGAGGAAATCATAAGAAATTAAAGTACTTTCTTGCGGCCTGACTCCTAGAGTTGAACCGTAGTCAGTTATGTGAGAAGCAAATACACTAACCAACCGGACTAACCCTTGGGGTTTTTCTTCTGTGTAATCAATGTAAACTTGTGTTGTGCTGAGTAGGGCAAGTTTCTAGTGCTCCACCTGTATTTTTCATCATGCAAATTGTGTGATCAAGGAAAAAGGGAAAGTGAAAGTTAATGAACTCACATGGCGGTGATGGATTTTTTTTGTGGGGGTTGTCTGTCTCTCTCTCTCTCACTGGTTTGGGAAAAAAATTTCAGTGCTGATCATCAGGTACACCACAAAAGTATTTTAGACGGTCCAGATTTCTCTCCCTCACTCTTTCTCTAAAAATGGGTTGTCCAAAAGTGTTTTGGACGGTCGAGATGTGCGCTTGAACACCACGTAGAACGGTGCGCACTTAGCACTGAAAAATTCCTTGTGGTTTAGGCTATGTTTTTCAAGGGTGAGGTGGGGCGGGGCGGGTTGAAGACTGGGCTCAAATTAGTGTTATGGCCCAAGCCCTAAAATCTTAGGTACCCTTATTCTTTGGGTCAAGCCCAATATCGTACTTTTTGGATTTGGTTTTATTATTATAGCTGGAGTTTAGTCTCGGAGTCAAATTTTGCATCCAGACTCTCGGCATTTTTACCAACTAAGCTGCAGACATCATTATTTTCCCAGTAAGGCTGGTTTATTGACTTTTGGGTTTTTTCTTGTTAATGTATTGTGAGAGAATAACTTGTTTTGAGAATCGAAATTTGGTTTTTTGGCCTTCTGAGTTAGTGGAATGGGGCTATGAAATTTGGTTTTTTGGCATATTGATGAGCGATTAATTGATGAAAATAAATAATTTCTGGGTATTAAATATGTTTATGGATGATTAACATAGAGAAATGTGTATACCTTCAGGTAGTACAAATAATTAATCTTAACACGTTTGCATTTTTTATACTAATTGTTCCATTCACCCGTAAAGATCAGGGCCGGCCCAGGCCCTAGGCCCAAGAGGCCTGGGCTAGGATGCTCCAAAAAGTCTAAATTTTTGAGGCACTCTTATATTTTTTCATAATAAACAATTGTAATGACTATTGGGCCTTTAGGTCTAAACTTAAGTATTTGAATTTAGTAATTGCTTATCAAATTCCATTTACTTGTCACTCCGTGGTAATCTTTTCTAATTATTATCCTGATATGCCTGTTCAATCTTTTCTAACGATTATTTTGTATTGATTATTTGATTACTGGTTCGTGATACTCATACATTATATGTATTTGCACACTTTGTGTTTTGACTTTTCTGTTATTATATATAATGATTAACAGGATTTTATATTGTTTGGACTTTTCTCGTAATGTGATTGTTACTGAAAAATTTATTTAAGTGTTGTACTCTTGGGCACATTTTTATACTAGGCCTAGGGTACTCCAAACCCTTGTGTATCAAAAGAAACCTCCAATTTCGGATAATGTATTTTCGTTCATAATTTTTTACATTTATTGACACAAAATTAAATAAGTAATTGAAATTTTTATCCAAAAATTGTACGTCATGGTAAAATAGACTATCTTTATGACATGGAGAGAGGGAGAATATTGATTTTGAGTGCTACCCTCGAGTCGGAATCCTGACTTCGTCAAACGATTTTGATCATTCGTGTAGGGTCCGAAGTGGTCTTCGCAAGTCTAAAGCAACAATTGAGTTTCCCTTAAAAATACCATCTTCGATATTTTTGACTGAAACTTATTTGTCGGAATTTTTGGTTACCTTTTTGTCATAATTTTTGGAATTAATTGTTTCTCTTAATGAGAGAAATTGAACAAGTAAAAAATGTGGCGAATAGTTGAAAAAAGTTTATACTATAAGACAATAAAAAAAATACCGATTTTTAGCGTCTTTAATGAATTTTTTTTAACCTTTGGCCACAAATTTTATATTTTCATCTCGTCAAGACAGATGATTAATTCAAACAATTAAACTTGAATTTAATAAAAACTAAAAAAAAAAGGGGACAAAAATACGAAAACGAAAAATAAATATTTTTAGCGGAATCTCACTCAACCTCCCAATCAGAAATCCACGTACGGCGGGGGGATTTTGGAGGGGTTTTGCCAGTCAAAATTGACCCGCACGAGCGACAGTGAGAGAGAGAGAGAGAGAGAGAGAGAGAGACGGCGGGCAATGGGCTGCCATTGCCGGCCCTTCTCGCCGGTGCAACTGCCACCGCAACCTCCACCCACCTCCACCACCACCACTTTCCCTCTTTCACTGCACCCCAAGTTTTTCTTCGCCCACCGCCACCTCCTCCTTACGCGCCTGAATTCTCTTGCCCCACAGTCCAACAACACACCAAAACTCAATTTCCCGTTTCCTCCTCCGTTCTTCTCAAACCCTAATTCTTCCTCATCTTCTTCCCCTCTCCTCATCAGTAACCTAGACAACGACAACAACAACGACACCGGCGGCGACGACGACAACAACAACAACAACAACAACAACAACAACAACAACAATGGCGGCGGCGGCGGGTGGAGCAATTCCTCCGATCCCGACGAGTGGTGGAAAAAGGACGGTACCGGCGTTATTCTCTTCCTGTTTTCTCGTGCTTTTGGCAATGAAGATGGAGCAATTGGTTCTTTAGAAAAGCAGTTGTTATTCTTCCTTTTGTCTGCTTTGTGTTGTTTTTCCCAATTCCAGTTTGCTTCGGCCCAAGCAAGAGCTACTAGTAGTACTACCACCACAACCACCACAACCACCACCACTGGTGAAAATAGAAAGGAAGAGGTGGACGTTGTTTTTGAAGTGAGGGGAGGGAAGTGGATCAAGCTCATCGCTGACCAGTTTAAGGATGCGTTTGTTGTTTCGAATGGAAATTCTCAATTCTCAATTGTTGGTGATAACTTTGAGAAAAAACCATTGCATTTTGGTGTGGCATCCGCTTTGTGGGTGCGATCCAGGGATTTATTCGCACGTTTCATGCTCCCGGAAGGTTTCCCTCACAGTGTTACGAATGATTACTTGGAGTATTCTCTTTGGAGAGGTGTTCAGGGTATAGCTGCCCAAGTCAGTGGTGTCCTTGCCACCCAGGTACTTGTTCTCTTCACTGCGATGCAACGAGTTGATCAGAGTTTTTTTTTTTTTTTGGTAGCTTTTACTTCCCTCTGTGATATATGTTCGATTAGGTATTTTCTTAATTCAACAGTTTAGGGTTCTTATATGCTTTACATGATGCTATCGCTGAGCAATCCAAATGGAAACCCATAGGGACGTCTGAGGGCAAGGGCCGGTAAACAGGAATTGAAATGTGTGAAGGTGCTGTAGGGAAATTCTAGATATAATCCATAGGAAAAGAAGCTATGCTTAATAGTAAAAGGAAACGAATAGTATGTGATGGTAAACTCGGAAACCTAGGATCGAGTAAAAACAATTATGAGTTGCCATGTAGTCACCAAAATATCTAAAAAATTGCTCTGGGCCCTATTGTTTTTCGGTTAGAATGAGGGGCCTTATGCATACAGAACGAACATTTTTTACCACACTACTTCTATCTAATCAATAATTTTCCCATAAAACAGGGTTGTCTTCTTCTAGTTCCGTCTCGGCAGTGAATGTTGATGTTTGGGTGGTTTATATTTGCTTTGCTTTGGTTATTTCATTAACTTGTTATCTTGTTGTACTATGTTTGATGAAGTCTTTGCTTTATGCTGTTGGGCTGGGAAAAGGGGCCATTCCTGCTGCAGCAGCTGTGAACTGGGTACTCAAGGATGGAATTGGTTATCTTAGCAAAATTCTATTGTCTAAGTTTGGTCGACATTTTGATGTCAATCCTAAGGGCTGGAGATTATTTGCGGATTTGTTGGAAAATGCTGCATATGGAATGGAGATTTTAACTCCTGCATTTCCGCATCTCTTTGTTCAAATTGGTGCTGCTGCTGGAGCTGGACGTTCAGCGGCTGCACTAATTCAGGTGAGTGAGAAAATTTTGATTCTAGGAGTATTTGTTAATTGTTTTCTGAGAATCACGTACGTTTTGTTTTTATTCAACTCTCATGTAATAATGCCTGTAGCCACAGCAAGGAAACAAAAAATGAAACATGTCATTTAGAAGACTTTCTGTATTGTGGCTTTTACATTATTCCTTGTGTCATGCATGCCCTCTACGAATGTTGTGTTTTATAACTTTGGCTCTCTACATGCATGTATTATTTACTAGAGCTTTATGTAATGGAATGTTTCTCTTGACTGACAGCTGTGTTTTGGTTATCCCTTGTACTGTAATTGACGCAGACATGGTTTGTTAATATGCATTCATGCATATATGCACCGTAGTGTTTTAGTATGTTGGATTGAGAGTGTGTTAAGTTGGCTATTAATTTTTGTCAAGTAGAGACATTGAGTGGGATCTAACCCTTCCATCAACAGGCAGCTACCAGGAGCTGTTTCTATGCAGGCTTTGCAGCTCAGAGGAATTTTGCTGAGGTAAAGTTGATTTCCTCTTGGTACTTTTAAAGTGGAATACAGATATTATAAGTATCAATGTTTCGAAGAAAAGAAAAAATGTTTCGAAAGCATGAAAGCCTCTTAGACCGATAGTCATCATCTTTTCCCTTTTGATGGTCAGGAATACTTCTCCTTATAATGTCCCTTCCTACTGCTTACTTTGTGAATAGTGCTTCTGTATATCTCCTTATCAAATCACCTTATGTTTATCTTCTGAAAAAGAGTCAATAATTGGCAGGTAATTGCAAAGGGTGAAGCTCAGGGAATGGTGAGCAAATTCGTTGGTATCGGGCTTGGTATAGCGTTAGCTAACTGCATACAGGGCTCTACACCTCTTGCTCTTGTTTCTTTTGGTGTGGTAACTTGGATACACATGTTCTGCAATCTGAAGTCATATCAAGCCATTCAACTAAGGACTCTAAATCCGTATCGTGCAAGTAATCCTTTTTGTCTATATCTTCACTTCATCCATTGTGTGGTAATGGAATCCATACTACAGTTTGATCCAATATGGGCACCTTTACTGTGTGTGTTTAACGTTGAGGCATCTTATAGAACACGAATGGGGTTGTTTAGAGATGCTTTGAAGTTTTGAATGTTTCTCAATGGGAAGACAAATTGGCTTTAGTTCCTGATAGATAAACACTCTTGTATCATGTCGAGTGCCAATTCTTGAAGTATTATTAACTTGGATACAGGGTCCTATCTAGAAGATTATCAAACAATATAGCACGTGACATTTCTTAACTACAAGGATTAAAGCCAAGTCTTACCGTAGGCTTGTCTTTAGTGTTCATTTACTTTCTTAGTGATTTAGAATATGGAACCGATGATTAGAAGGATTCGATCCAAGTCCTCTCCTAGCATCTCTTTTGTTTTCAGGCGTGGGGCCTGCAGATCAATGTGGTTGAGGAGGCTTGGAGGATGTGGCTCAGATCTTATCCATTACAGAAATCCTAAATAGTTCATGGTGATCCTTCTTAAGTTGAGCATTCAGATGCATCATTTTGATTGAGAGTCCGTTTGGTTAGAAAGAGAATTGTGATGGAAAGTGAAGTGAGAGAAATGAAAGTGAGAAGAAAATCTTTTCTTCTTTGCGTCTCATTAATATAAGAAATTTTTGCAAGCAAATTTTTATAGCAACGTGATTACCCTTAACATGCAATATGAATTAAGCACTCTTCTTCAATTTTTCTATAATAACTCATTTTTTCAATCTAAAAACACCTGCACCTATGGGAAAAAAAAAGAGGGAGAGAAATTAATTATTTATACCTCATAAAGTAAAATATTATCCACGGATTGACCTTATATTTTAAAACACAAGTCATAAAAATCAAAGACGGAGTTGTATACAAAAAAATATAATCACTCATTCATTCTCTTTTCAGTGTATGAACACATGGATAATAGGGTAGGCTATTGGTAAAGAGAAGTGGAAAAGTGAAAATTATGGGCGCAACGAGAAGTTTTATAAATGTTCATTAGAAAAATAAAACTTCCTTCTGTTTTTAGCGAGAAAGTGGAAGCTATGTAACCAAGCTTGTAGGGGTAGTACAAGAAAATTACTTTCTACTCTCTAGCACTTTCTACTAGCTTCATGCTAATCAAATGCGGAAAAAGTTTCTTGCATTTTTATTTTCACTCTTTTCAAAAGTGGACCCTTTGTAGATTTGCAACATACTTCACGAAACTAGTGCACATACGAAATGCAAGGTTACTTTTATGCCCAGAAATATGATAACTGATCCAGATCTTTCGTTTTGAGATGGTACCCTAAATTAGACACCGTGCATTTACACATTTTGCATGCAACTGATTCCTAGGATTTTGTCACCCATGAACACAGCCTCGTCCTGTTGTGTTTCTTTTCTCCTTGAACAGAAGAGTGTAAAAATGTAGTTCCTCTGAACTCGCTGAACTGCTGAACAAATCCTAGGAATCTGTTCTTGGCATTTCTTAACCTTACTAGGAGACTTTC
Organism: Vaccinium darrowii; assembly: GCA_020921065.1. Taxonomy (NCBI): domain Eukaryota; kingdom Viridiplantae; phylum Streptophyta; class Magnoliopsida; order Ericales; family Ericaceae; genus Vaccinium; species Vaccinium darrowii. The sequence goes on along the minus strand of CM037152.1, from coordinate 4,127,479 downwards.
CCTACCAACATGAGGTTGATCTTTCTAATACCCTCGTGAGGTTGTCTCACTGTTGATTTCTGGCATTGGTAGTTGTGTCCTATTGTTATGGGAATGTGTTCTGACTTCTGAGCAAGTTGAGGTGTTCATGTATCCAAGATTGGGTAAGCTGTTTGTTACAGTTTTTTTTTTTTTGGAATTTCGGTTTAGTTTTAATCACGTTGATATGATACTTTGGGATGGAAAAATTATCTCACACTTAATTGTAAACATGCCTTTTGATTTCTTTCCACAGGTTTGGTCTTCAGTGAATACTTGCTTAGTGGTCTAGTTCCTTCAGTTAAGGAGGTTAATGATGAGGAACCACTTTTTCCAGCTGTACCACTTCTTAAGCTGAGTCCTGCAAACAAAGTAAGTTGCCTTTATCCGTGATCTTTTCTTTCATGTAATATTTTATATCTGCAATAGACATCAAATGCTTCTGAGAAGTTTAATTTGAAGATATGGCTTGTTCGTAGGATGTCACGATTGAGTTTTTTCTAAGGCAACCAAGTTTTAGAAAATACACCATGCATATGATTACTGACAGTTGCAATGGATTGTATGATTAAACTCAGATTGTAGCAGATGTATGTTAGGATTTAGAGCCTACCTTTTGTCTGAGTCTCTGTACCGCAGACACGGACACGACACTTTGGGGGGACACGTCAGTACGTATATGTGGGTGTGTTTACACATATATACTATATAGAGTCTGCTGTACCACTACCACATTTCACTCCCTGCTCATTAGCCTCCCATTTTCTCAAACATCTAATGATGTATTTAGTCATTTTCCTCTTTTACTTGTGTATATTTCAAATCTCAGCGCTTCCTCTCTCGAGAGTTGAAACTTTTATCAACTAGTTCTCCATTCGTTGCCTAATGGATGGAGTTGACTTCTGGCATAATTTGCTTCAATATATTTCTTAATTCTTGATATGTCTATTCTCTTGAGTGCTTTTTCATCTTATCCACCTCAGTTTGTTGTCATTTTTCAGTTTCATATCAGTTTCTTTTGAGGGACCTTTACATCTATATATTTACAATTGGGTACGATTTATACTTATTTCACAGTTTACCGGGAAAGAAAAAGTTACGGAAAAAGCAATTCTTAAATGTGTGAGACAGAATATGTTTTTTAAGGAGAATTACATGCCATGGCATTCTGCCTTGTACTTTTTGTCTTTGCAACCGGTTAATATGTTATTATGTATTTCTTGTTTGTGAGTTGGAGCTGGGAATGTGTGGGAGTAATATTAATAGACAGTCTGGAACATGTTTTCCTTATTAAAATTTCAAAGTCTGATTCATTGATCTTAAATGAAAGTTTTCTGCTGATGCTTATGCATTTGAGTTTTTTCTAGTCACAATTGGCGGAACTTTCAGAAGAAGCCAAGGACGCGGCTGCAACTATTGAGGCTCGGCTGCAGCTGGGGACCAAACTCTCTGAAGTTGTTGAAAACAAGGATGATGCACTTGCACTGTTTGATCTTTTCAGAGATGAAGGCTACATTTTGGCCGAGCATGAGGGAAGATTTTGTGTATGTACATCCCTACCTTGGTTCCCGGATCAGTCTTTCTTTTGTTTTCTTGGTTATTTCTTCTTCTTTTGGGTTCATACTTCATGCATTTTATCAAATCCATCGAAAGCCCATCTACGGTGGTGGTGTTTTTTTTTAATCTGGATATACGGTGTTATTCTTCCTAATTTGTGGTGCTAGGATGGTAGACCGAAGATCTACCTCCAGAATAGTGAATTTTTTTGCTCTGATCTATGTGTTTGTTATACCTCTTTGGGATTTTCAATTTCTCTTCATAAACATAGTGAGTTTTGATTTACTTTCTGTGGTTGAATTTTGAACTAGCTCAGGTAATACTCAAAGAAAGCTCGTTGCCAGTAGACATGCTCAAGTCAGTGTTTCATGTCAGCTACCTGTATTGGTTAGAGAAAAATGCTGGAATCAAAACAAGAAGTGTGGTTGATGACTGCAGACAAGGGGGAAAGCTGCAAATATCGCTGGACTACGTTCTGAGGGAGTTCAACCATATCAAAAAGGACGGTGAATTAGCGGGTTGGGCAGTCGATGGTCTCATTGCAAGGCCTTTGCCTAACAGAATTCGTCCCGGAAATGTTTCTTCTGCTGGTTAATTTCAACCTAAATATGCAGAAAGCAGGTGTGTGATTCCCTGTGTGGACATTTGCGAGCAAACAAATAAGGGAAGGAAATGCCTTTCTATGATATGAGAAGTGGCTTCAGCCGGAGGAAAGATGGAATGGAGAAGTCGAAGTTTATGGACTAGTACACCCTTGGTGAATGGAAGGACGGTGAAGATGTGTACAGGGGATTGGAAGTTGCAGGTCCACTGGCGGGCGTGGAACTGGGGGAGAGGTGCAACTTCACTTTACAAATGATTAGCTGCTAATTTCAGAACATTCTTTCATTGTGCTACCTTGGTGTTTGTCCAGGTCTCAGAATAGTTTCCAATTGATTTTTTGGGGGAGTTGCTGCAATGGTGCTACCAGCTCATGGAGTTCTCTCGCAATTTGAGCTTTAGTTTACCAAAGGAGATTATTCAGTAGCAATCAGTAAACCACTAATTAATATAGTTTTCATTGTGGAACATTGAGATTCAGGTGCTTCTGAACAAACGAATTTATTTTCTGCAGTGTTAATTTTGTCTGAACCAAGACTCCTTGCAAGCTTTATTATTATTACAGTATTATTTTTGCATGATTCCTTGCCTCTTAAAAAGTGGATTTAGCAATCCAATAAGCAGAGCAAAATTTTTGAATGCAACAGGAACATGATTGGATACAAATCATGGCTGTTGTTCGCTATGGTAGAAAATGATACCGTCTCAATCATTTTGGTGAGATTTTGTTTCAACGTCTCTGACTCAGATTCACAGTTTTCATACACATTTTGGGCTCTCGTCGCTCAGATCCACCTCTATTGCCATCCTCCGGTGGGCTCTGGCCTTTGGTGTCCCCGATACATGAGTGCATACCAAGGGGAGGCTGGACAAGGATAGCCTGCTAGTGGTCGTTCGATTTCGCAGAGGAAGGAAGAAGCTGTGTGCCTAAGTTCGTGTTCTTTAATCCGTCACGCCCTGCCTCGAATTTGCTTGAATCTAGTATCGCTTGTAGCAGATTGATTGACTTGTTGTTTTCCCCTTGTTGTAGATTGGTTTCTTCTATCTGTAGTTTTATGGCAATAGCATTTCCCCTCTTCGAATTTTCCCAAAACCAACATACTAACTACCCGCTAGTCCCCGCTGATGTATACAATATCGAAAAAAAAGAAGGGCACAACGGAACAAACCAAACGGCCTCTACAAACCCTGCAGTCGGATTCTTCCTCCAACTTTGCTCCTAACATGGGACCTGGGGTTGCTGTCCACGCTGTTGTGTACATCCGGTTGTCCGTTGCTCATATGAACGGCTCATATTTCACCTCGGTACCCCTTGCATCCCCAGACCCATTGTTGCAACGACTATTTTGAGAGAGAGAGGGAGAGGGAGAGGGAGAGGGAGATGATGACCAGAGGCTGAAATGTCGCTGGAGACCAAAGACTCGAGATTTACAGGGCTTCGCTGGAGACTTACAAGGCTTCACCAAGCTCATCGCCGGAGTAGTGCATACAATTCCGACAAAGGGTCGCCCGGAATGTGCATTCCTTCGCGTCTGGAATCTTTTTTGCCGGCGAAATTGATCACCAATTTCCCCTTAAATTGAATCACCAATGGGTCTCTGGGTTTGGACCGAGAGAGAGAGAGATGAAAGTGGAGTAAAAGACTAGTCGGTGGAGTGGCTGGAGTCAGAAAACGTGTTTACTAAACACGTTTTCAAGCCTGATCACGATTAGGACTGCTCTAAAAACTCTCCTCTCGCTTCTCTCTCTCTAGCGAGTTTCCCCCCTTCTCCGAGAAAACAAATTCACGGTCGCCACACCAACGGTACCCATTGTTGTTGTTTTGGGTTTTTTACCCTCTCTCTACTCTTTCTCCCGCCCGAAATTAGGGCTTTTTATAGCGTTTTCAATTTCATTCGGTATGCAATCACTGAGGTTCACAATCTGCAATGGAGGTCACGCCAAGTGCATGGCTCAAGACATCAGGAGCTAGCAAAATGGCCAAGAACCAATGAAGAAAGTCTCTGCTACACTCTCAAAATATCATCCCTTCTGAGGTATTTTCCAGTTAAACTTTCTGAGGTTTCACACGGAGGATTCTTGATTTTGTGGTGTTGTATTTCTGGCTTGCATGTATAGGACAAGTTGGTTCACCGTGATTTTGTGGCAACGAGTTGTATCTTGAACACTCGAATTGATGGAAAGGGTCTTCTAATGCATAGCTCTGAACTTTGATTTCTATTACAACTTGTGTTTTGTAAATTTTGATGGATGTGTCCTCCAATTTGCTTGAAAAATGATGACCCTTTTAAGGTATTTGAAGTAGAGAATAAATCCCGACATTGCTGCGGTTTGGATCCCTATAGATGGTGGACAGATAGGGGTGTGGTGTGATGGGAAATTCTCCTTGGCGGAGGGGACGGGTACCATAGACCTTCACATCCATTTTTCCACCCAAAAAGAAGAGAACAAATTAGTGGAAGAAGGTAACCCACACAGAATTTGGGACCATTATTCTGCTTTTACTTGCGAATTTTCAGTTAGAAACTAAAGAGTCAAATGTTGTCTGAGCGCACACATGTGCATGTGTGAGAAAAAGCATAAATTGACGACCAACATTCTCGGGGGACCATGCTTGATAGATAACCTTGTAAACGAGTGTTGTGAATTAAGATAGTCCCGTATTTCCATTCCTAATTACAAGATTCTTTTAGCACACAGAGTGATGGAAGAATATTTATTCTGAATACTGTTGGATGGAAGAAGGGACTGGCCAAACCAGCATCAAATAAAGGCAATGCAGGACATGTATGTTCATGTATAAATCAAAACGTACAAATGGTATTGTTTAAATGGAAAAGTTTTTTTTTTTTTTTTGGATCGCCAATGGCAAAGTTAGAGTTACTTTCATATTTCAACTACATGTTTTCCTTTCCACTTAGTTGAACAAACAGTAACCTGTGCTTGCTTCATTCTGAGGTGTCTAAAAAGGCTAGGGTGTCATCACAAATGCCATTGTTTTGATTAGTTCAAGCTATGCACTTGTAGTCATAAGAAACAATTTACTAATCAATATCTCTCATACTGTCTTACTTGTAGCTGGTATATGAGGGAAGGAACTTTCAAATTTCGTTGAAAAGTTTTTGGGTTCCTGAGGAGGTATGGTCGTAAGGCTGAAACTTAAAGGAATTGACGGAAGGGCTCCACCAGGAGTGGAGCTGGATCGTGCGGCTTAAGTAGACTCAACATGCGGTTATCTGGCTGTTCTTTTTCAAAGCCTTCTTTGTTACCATTTTTTAATCAGCTTACCCATGTCATCTCCCTCATCTCAGTTTGATTTTGTGTTGTTCTTTACTCCTCAACTTTGGAGAAAATATAACATTCCCCGAACTGAATGATGCTTTAGTATCATATTTATGTTTTGGATGCTACCAATGCTTGTTGATTTTTGAACATCAAGAATTTCAAACCACCTATATCGGGCACTGGCTAGCAACTCAATAGTATTGGTAAACAGATAGAGAATGAATCCAGAAGGAAGAATCGAAAAGCTGTGGGAAGAAGTAAGAGAACTAGGCCTTGGAACCAACGCCGCTCAAATAGAACGGCTCAACTCCCCACCAACCCCTCTCGAATTCCTTCGCCACTTTGTCTCCCAAAACAAGCCCTGCCTCATCTCCAATGCCACCCACCACTGGCCCGCCACCTCCCTTTGGTCCTCCGACACCCACCTCCTTGAATCCCTCTCCTCCGCCATCGTCTCCCTCCACCTCACCCCCACTGGCCGTGCCGACTCCCTTGCCCCACACCCCTCCCATCCCTCCTCCCTCTGCTTCGCCTCCGCCCACGTGGACCCCACCCCCTTCCCCCTCGCCCTACGCTCCATCTACTCTTCGAATTTCGATTCTAAGTTTGTTGCGTACGCGCAGCAGCAGAACGATTGCTTTCGATCGGAGTACTCTGGGCTTGCGGGAGACTGTGAGGCCCACGTTGATTGGGCCACCGAAGCCCTAGGTTGTTTCCCTGAAGCTGTGAATTTGTGGATAGGGAATGAGTTGTCAGTAACCTCGTTCCATAAGGATCATTACGAGAATCTATATGCCGTTATTACTGGGGAGAAGCATTTCCTCCTCGTTCCTCCTACGGATGTCCACCGGATGTACATTCACAACTACCCTGCTGCTCAGTATTCCTACTCAAAGGTCTGATCAAAATGCATACTGTATATGATACATGAGTAGACTTATTTATGGATATGTATTTGTAATTTCTTGTTGTCATCCTATTTGATTGGATGAATTTGATGTGAAATTATATCGCGAATACCGGCATTTCTGGTGTTTGAAAACAACAATTGATGGAATCATTGCATGTCTATTGAACAACTAATCATAAGTCATAGAAAATATGTCTTACATTCGGATGTAGTATTGCCAAACCCTTGGAGCTATTTCTACACCCTTTATTCATACTTTTTACTCCAATTTGATTCAAAGCTTAATTTGATATGAAGTACTTCAAAGGACAAATACAATTCTAAACATATATACGAGTAAGAGCTTCATTAATAGCAAAGTTGCAAATTTGAGGGCCATTATAGTTTTCTAGAGTTTAATTAAGGATTTGAGTCTCCTTTGATATTAAAACTTGAGTGGAACTCACTTTGATTAAGCTTGAGTCAAGGAGTGAGGTGGGTTTTGAGGGGATCTATGGTGGTTTATGTTCATTCCCCATTTGTCTGTTTAATCACATGGCTTTAAGTGCTAAACATTTGGTTCTGATTTGCAGGACAGTGGAGAGTTCAAATTGGAGCTTGAGGATCCAGTGAGATATGTGCCTTGGTGCAGTGTGGATCCTTACCCATCACCAGAGAATAGGGACATGGACAGGTCAAAATTCCCATTGTACTTTGATGGACCAAAGCCATTTGAAGTCACAGTAAAGGCTGGGGATATTCTTTACTTGTAAGCTCTGTTCTTCATGGTTATCATTGTTGTCACTGCTTTTGTGAATTCCAGATTTGTTCAGAGTCTGAACTTTGGCCCCTTGTAATAGAACTGTAACTTAGAAGATGAGAAATTTGTTTGATGTGTACTTTTGGTGGAAAGGGGGACATGTCACTTTGTAATCAACTATTTTACCAAATTAAAAATGTTTTGACACTAGAAACGTAGAATTGATGAGATTATGACTATGTAGTTCAGCTATATTCTAGCTACAGTACTAAGATGTGCCGCAAATATGAATTTAGTTTTGAGTCACTCCAATGAACTTTTACTCCTGGCTCCAGCAGGTAAGTGATAACTACGACTGTTGGTTGGTAGTGCTTTCTTTGAATTTCTTTGTAAGCAGGCAGGATAGAGTGAAATGAGGGATACTTTATTATGGAACAGTTTGTGGTAACTTATATTGAAAAAACGGAGGGAATGGAGGATGAGGAGGTAGTGTATGAATTTCATTGCCTGCCGAGTGACATTTTTAAATTTGTGCTTTTTCTGGTCGACATTGGATATTGTACTTGGGTTGTTTGCCCTTCTGACAAGCTTGGAGTGTAAAATGCTATTTTCTAAGATATTGCGTATGAGGAAATTGCATTCTTTGGTCTTCAAATTTATATTTGTAGTATAAAAAGTCCTACTTGTTTTTTTAACATTGTTAAGGATACTTGGATAAAAATGATGCTGAATTTCTTGAGTTTATGCAGGCCGAGTATGTGGTTTCATCACGTTAGACAGAGTCCAGACAGCAGAGGACGCACTATCGCGATAAACTACTGTAATTATTACTTAATGCTTCTTCTCTTGGATTCTATAGGAGTACAAGACACTAAAGTTCATTTTTCTTTGGCAGGGTATGATATGCAGTTTGATATAAAATACGCTTACTTCAACTTCTTACAATCAATCCCTCACCCATCAATATCATCCCATGATCTGGTGCTTCATGAAAATGGAAGTGTTGGATCATCTGCAGATACATGTATTTGTATTTCAGGGGAAGGACCAGATACCAATGCTGAGGAGAGGATAAAAGTTCCTGATAACAATGGTGACAGTGACGAGAAATGAACGCTAATGCTGCATCAACATTGGTTCATTCTTTGCGAAGCTCTTGTTGACAACATGCCCAAGGAACATCTCTAATGTTTGCATTGAATTTGGAACATGGTTGAGGAGAATTCGTCCTGACGATCGATCAGCATATGGTGATCAGCAGTGAACAGCTCTTTGTGAGGCTTTGCTTTGTGAATTTCTTAGGAGGTTTTTTTTTTGAAAGGCGAAAATTTTATTAATCATTGGAAATACAATGATCAAAAGGGGCAAGGAAACGGCAAAAAACAACGGTGCCAAAACCAAGTCCCAAACCATGATTGGCAAGAAGCTAACCCAGCACCCCAAGGGCTGAAAACCACACCAAAAGAGCCGAAGCCCAAAACCAAAGGCCTAAAGCCCAGAAAAGGAAGAATTTCTTAGGAGGTTGAGTCAACTGAAATATAGATTCGTATGGATTAAAACAAGCACCACGAGCATGCTCTTGTTTCAGTAAGACAGAAAGATAAAGCTTCGTTACCGGACCGGGATGGGGCTTGGTGCTGCAGTTGTATTTTGCAGAGTCCTTGGTTCTTTGACATATAAATTTGTTTGGAAAGAGTGGTCTGGCTTCAGATGATATGATGATATGTTATTTGTTGAGCCCCTTACCCAAGCTCCACATGGTTGTCCCTTGTACCAAAAATTAAGAGTTGTCTTGATTAGAAAATGGGATTTTCAATTTCTCTTCATAAATTTCATGAGTATTACAGGGTCTGGACTTAAATATGAAGTTAAGATTAGTTGTCTATTTGGCAATGGTGGATCTTGATTCACCATTGCCAAATCAATTGGGATCTTATTCTAAGCTATACTAGGGACAAGGACCGAGTTCCAGTCCAGTATTTCCCCTCACTCTTGAAATTTCAAACCATTATTTGCTTTATTTTTTTCCTTTGCACAAAGTTGTTTGTATACCAAATGAAGTCCAATCAAACATATTTTTAACTTGTATATTCTTCTCCAAGAGTTCTACAAACTGAAAAATGGATAATTTTTTGGGTCATGAATGGACCTCAAAAAATTGAAAACTTGAGGGGACTGAACACAAGAAAAACTGGTCTGGAACTCAGTCCCTTGGACCTAAGGTGGGGCCCGGGGATAAGAAGGGGTGAAATGTTATCCCCTTCCATATCCCCCATCCAAGTAGGGCCTAAAGTCATAACTGATCCAACGATAGAATTAGGTATAGCAATGGGGCAGGCGAGAGTGGGTTTTACTAAACCCGACGCCGCGTTGAAAATCGATCCCCTGCCCCGCCCTATCAAATAACGAGTCTACCTGCCCCATTCCTTTTTTTTTGTTTTTTACAGTACATGTTTTAAACTCCAAAATTAGCGAGCGCGAATAATAAAAATATACAAAATAACTATAACTATTACTACAACAAACATCTCATATTTATAAGGAAAATAATAAATAATTGATATAAGTGTAGTATTTTAGTCGAAACGGTAAAAATATGAGAATAAAAACAAAAAATTTATGCATACAAAAATTTCGGGGTGGGTTTGGGGCTTGTATCGGAAGGGGTGGTTTCTACCCTACCCTAATACGGTCGGGTTTTTTCAATTCTCCCTTGACCCCAATCCTATACCTAAAAAATTTAACAAATACCTTCCCTAATCAGACCGGAGCAAGACGGCTTCAAAGCGGGCCGGGTTGAACTGTCCTTCCCCAACCAAAGTTTCCTTCCCTTTAAATTTTAATGAGTCTACTTTAGCTAGCCGAATGGGCAGAACTGAAACGAAATGGCGCTCGCATCAGCTCATGGCCAACAACAAGCTTTGTCCTCTTCAATACCAATCTCATTAGCTCATGGCCATCAGCTCAATGCTCAACCCACCTCCCCTACTCAAATTCACTTGCCTCTGAAGAAGCCCAACAACCTCCAACAAATCCACAATCGTCCCCACTTACCACCACCACCACCACCGCCACCAATCATCTCACCACCAAACAAGACTAAAACCACCGCAGCTAATAATGATGATAATCACCTCACGGACGTTTTGCGTCTGATGGACGGCCTTGGCCTTCCAATACCTTTAGATATTTACACTAGTCTCATCAAAGAATGCACCGAAACCCGGGACCCAACTGGAGCTATGGCGTTGGTCGCCCACATCAATAAGAGCGGTATCCGACCTGGGTTGCAGTTCTTGAACCGTATCTTGTTGATGTATGTCTCCTGTGGGCTAATCGAGAATGCTCACCAACTGTTTGATAAGATGCCAGTTAAGGATTGTAATTCATGGGCTGCTATGGTTGCTGGGTTTATTGAGAATGACAAATATGAAGAAGCAATAAGTTTGTTTGTGGAAATGAGACGAAATCACCGACGCAAACGGAGGGATACTTATATGCTGGGTTTCCCTTATTCTTGGATCATTGTGTGCATTTTGAAGGCTTGTGTGCAGACAATGAATTTGGGACTTGGGAAGCAAATTCACGGTTGGTTAACGAAGATTGGGTATTCAAGTGACTTGTTTGTAAGTAGCTCCTTGATGAATTTATATGGGAAATTCAGGTGTATTGAAGGTGTGGACTTTGTGTTTGATCATATGCCTTGTCGTGGAAACACTGTGGTTTGGACAGCTAAAATTGTTAGCCACTGTAGGGAAGAGAATTTTGATGAGGTTCTTAATGTGTTTAATGAGATGGGAAGGGAAGGAGTGAAGAAGAATGAGTTTACGTTCTCTAGCGTTTTGAGAGCATGTGGAAGGATGGAGGATGATGGGCAGTGTGGCGAGCAGGTTCATGCTAGCGTGATCAAACTGGGCTTGGAATCAAATGATTTCGTGCAGTGTGGGTTGGTTGACATGTATTCAAAATGCGGGTTACTAAGGAATGCAAGAATGGTGTTTGAGACGGTCGGAGAGGAGAGAACAGAGGCTTGTTGGAATGCCATGCTGACGGGTTACATACAACACGGAGATTGTATTGAGGCCATCAAAGTTCTTTACGCGATGAAGTCAGCCGGATTGCAGCCTCAGGAATCATTGCTCGATGAAGTCAGGTTTACTTGTGGGGGTAGCAATCTTGAGATCAGAGACAGAGAGTGTAAACGAATTTGAGTCTTTTTTTTTTTTGGCGGGTGAGTCACTTCATTACAGAAGAAAGGAAGTACAAAATTGAACGATGCCAAATCAGTGAAAGAATGAAAAAGAGGTCTGAAAGGGACTAATGCTGCTGGAGAATAATGAACGATTCTTCGGTTATTACTAAGTCATTGACCAAGACCAGAGGGTTCAATTGATTCAGATATAGAAGCTTTTGCTCAATCGAGAATGCGTTCTTTGGACTTGTCTGTTCTCAAGTTTTCCTACCAAAAGCCACAAGGTGTATATAAGGTAAATTTTTCCTTCGTATTTCCCCACTTTCTGCGTTCTGGAACAGAGTCAGCCCATACATGTGATGAAGTTGGGGAATCACTTGGACAGCAGCTTCATGATGCAGCCATCCATTCCAGTTAATCTCTTGTTGTTTTAGTGATTTTTGTTTGTAGTATGTTAATGTTTTAATATATCCCGTGAGGACAAATGGGAAAATACTTTTGTTTAATGTAGTGTAATTCAATCTAAACGGAATTTCAACTATCCAATCCCAAATTTCCCTCCAAATCTGACAGGAGAGTGTACTTCGACAACAAGTAACCGTTCTAATACTATAAGGATGAATGAATTCCATGCGGAGAGAAACACAGAGAGAAACAAATCCAGGAGAGAGAGAGAGAGAGAGAGAGAGAGAGAGAGAGAGAGAAGGAGCTTTGTAAGTAAAGAAGAGAACCCGTCCATGACAGAAGCAGATGATCCCTCAGAGCCGAGCTAAGTGAGTAAAGAAGAGAATCCACACCATGACATAAAACCTGATAAGTTATAACATCTTACTTGCTCCTTGTTCTTCAAGAAGCATTGGTTCCACAAAGTTTATGGCATGCTCCGTGTAATCCTCGAATGAGATCTCTACCAGACTTAGGGGGATGTTTGTCATGATTGCAAACTCCTTGTGCCTCGAACTTTGTTTTCAGTGAAAGGTGAGCCCCGACTCATGTTTGGATTCAAGCATTTGTCTCCCCATTACGTGTTCCTTGTTTATTCTTAGTGTTGAAAGGTTTGGTTGTATTTTGACTATTTTTCTTTTGATTGTATTCGGATGAAAACCGTTGTAAGTGCTAAAGGGTTTTCTCAAAATACAATTATGGATTCCTTGTATAGAAAAAAAGATCTATGGCAAAATTCTGTGATATTGGACTGGCGAAAGAGCAAATCAGGGAAACTGCATTGTACTATCTACTACAAAGTTAATGCCAAAAATCTGTGATTTTGATCTGGTGAAAAGGGCAAATCAGGGTAAGTGTCTTGTAAGGGAACTGTAATGTATTTATGGCTGAGGCTGCTGTTACTGATAATAATCGCATATGGCTCAAACCACAGGAGGTAAGTGAAGTTCGCGCTTTGTGGAATTATTGAATGAGAATAGTAATACTTGCAAGCAATTATATTTTTGTCCTATTAGAATTGGATATCGTACAAATTAAGAATTTGAGATTAACTTATGATAATAGAAAGATTAACTTCTCATAATAGAATTCAATCGAAAGGATTTTATCAAAATCTGATAAAATCAAGGCTTGATTTTATCCATTCATGCAGAGAGTTGGTAAAATCTTAGATTTTTTAATGTAAAAATCTAAGATTTTATCAACTCTCCTCACGAATGGATAAAATCAGAGGCTTGATTTTATCAGATTTTGATAAAATCACCCGAAATTGGAATAACTTGGGAAACACGAGTTGGGCGACCCCGAATAGTACGTGAATTGGGGCACTCACCGGGCCATTTTCTACGAACCGAATTGGGCCAACCACATTTTTAGCTTGTGGTCTTGGTTTGTGGCCCAAGATATGAGTTTTGGGCCTAATTCATGTTTTTATTAGCAATATCATTTACTATATGTGACATATACGTGTTTTTTCTTTTTGTCTATGGCGTAAACTGTTTTTTATGGTAACAAATTTTTGAAGCTGAATCCAAAAATTTGAAAAAACATGGACTTGGGATTTCCATAGCGAGTCAAGTCACTGCATCTCCGTAGTGACTTCAATTGTAGCCCTCTGAATCTTCATTTTGACATTGGAACTGTTCATTTTTTGAGAAATGTTGAGTACATTACGAATACAAAAAATTACGATCATCGGAGATTGGTAGGTATACAATTGAGACAAAACTATCTTACAGTGTATTTTCCAAATGATATTAGCCATCGATATAAATGGTATTCGAACATATGGTTATCAATATTCAATTAATGTATTTTTTTACGACAACCATATGGCTACCAATATTCAATTAATGTAATTTTTTATGAGATTGATCTACTCAATAGTTCCGACAAATTATACGATTCTGATCTCCAATACAGATTATAAAGGGGTCAAAGTTGAGATTACTAGGAAAATGTATTGACTCGAGCCATTAGGCCCAAATAAAAAAAGATAGGGCTGTAAAAAAAAAAACCGCGAACCGTAAACCCAAACCGGACCGAACTAAACCATGGGTTTTGGATTGGGTCCGTGGATTAATGGTTCGGATACGGATTGAAAAATTAGAAAACCGTGCTTCGTGGTTCGGTCTATGGATTTTCATAAAAGAACCATGGATAAACCAAACCGAATCGTGAGAATTTAATCAATACACAAATATATATATATATATATATATATATTGGGATAAGAATTATAATTAAACATATTATTCTTAATTTTATACCCTAAATAGGTGAATATAACTGAAAAGTAAAGGTGCAAACTGTAATTAACAATTGTAATTTTGTTTGCACGTATATTAGCTACCCTCGGACTCGGGACTGGTTGTGGTGAAGACTTTTGTTTACTCGCTTTATATTATGTTGTTTCTGCATCTTTTTATTACTACTAGTGATACTTTCTTGAATGTGAATCTCTTTGAATCATTTTGAAGTAATGTTGTTGGTGACTTAGTGTTGTTTATTAAAACTTAAAAGCTAATTTGTTCCAAAAGTTACATTGAGAATATGAATGTAAAATATGTTTTTTTATTTTGTGGAATGTTATAATCTATGAATAAACCGTGAACCAAATTATGATTTTTTGATTGTTTCGGAACAAGACCGTAGACTTTTGGTTTGAACACGGATTGCTTTATATTGGACCGTAGACTTTTGGTTCGGTCCTCAGATTCATACCAATCTGCACAAAACCGGCTGTAAAAAAAGACACCAAAATCGGTTTGCTTCAATTCTAGAATGAATCGGAAACGGATTTCACCCTCATTTGTAGACTTGCAGTAGAACAAGAGGGGAGAGAGAGAGAGAGAGAGAGAGAGAGAGATTAGAATCAGATCGAAGTGGCAGAAGCCTAGAATTCAGCTGATTTCAGTGCATTCTGTGCGTGTATATATACATACATATGTTCATATACGTATAATGGCGACAGCACTAGCGCCGGGTTTGTCGAGGAAGCTGAAGAAGGTGTTGGAGACGAGGACGGACACACCGGATCTGCTTGCGTCGCTCAACACTCTCTCTTCATTTTACTCCGACAACAACCCTCATGCTCGACGTAACCTTCGATCCACCATCGAGAAACGATCTCTCTCCATCAACCACGAGTTCCTCCTAGCCTCCGATGCCGCCCAACAGGTTTAAAACCCCTCCCTCCCTCCCTCCCTCTCTCTCTCTCTCTAAAACTCTCTTTCTCGCTCTGGAAAATGATTTTGATTTGGAGTCATGTGGTGTTTTGGTTTGTAGGCTCTGGATCGGGTTGAGGAGGAGGTCAATGCGCTTGCCGATTGCTGTGACAAGTAGGATATGATGATCTTTTTGTTTATGTTTTTTGCTTGATTTCTCTGGAATAATATTTGTATTTATTGTTTTGATTGATGTAATGTTCGTATGTGTTACGTGTTCGATGTTGTAGTCTGTTTTTAGTTCATTTCTTTGATGGTGTGGTTTCTGTAATGCCTAAATATCGCAGTGTAAAACGGAATAATAACTGCATTGGATAATACAAGTGCTCTTTTTTCCTTATTTTATTTTAGGAATACCACAAGGTCATGGCTACTAGACATTTAACATTTTCTAGGATTTTGGTTTTGGAAAAGCAGATCATGAGGATTTGTATGGGTACGCCGGTATGGTGGGAAATGTCGGAGAATTTGGAATATCTTTTATCCGACTTTGGAACTCTCTGGATCAGATTTCAGTAAATGTTGTTCCATGGAGAATGGATATCTTGCTGCAGGCCACGTACCAATGTAGGACATGGGTACTCTCGTGACACTCTGCAGTCTAGTGTTTTGTTAGTAGTGTATGCTATTATGGCTAAGAAGCATGGGTGCATTTACCAGCCTCAAGTCTGTGCCTGACCCGTGTCCGACATGGACGCAGCACGAGTCTCTTCAGACACGTGTTGAACACGACTAAATAAGTGTCCAATTTTTTTTATTATATCTTTGTTTCTCGAACATGTAGGGGACGCTCTTGCGACAAGACGACAAGTTAAGGACACATTAGAAGTGAAACTGTAATTTTTAGAACTTGGTTCAGAGTCAAACTTTCGTAGATATTTAGGTCATGAATACATTTACAGTGACCGTTAATTTGTATCTTCATAATTGTAATACTAATGGAGTAATGGTGGGTTTTATCTTAAGTGATAGAAATGATGTTTTTGGTTTTTGATATAAATACCTAAGATAGCTTTATAATGCAAAAATATATACAGGTCGTGTCCACACGTGTCCGTGTCCTTGTTTTTAAAGAAATGCCATGTCGACGTGTCCGTATCGTGTCAGGTCGTGTCATGTCGTGCTTCTTAGTGTTAGGGTGTTTAAAAGCAAGGTCAATGTTGATGTATGCTTGCAGGGTACTCTGGTGATATTGATAGAATTACTTGCCTTGCAAAGGAGTATGTGGTTTGATTGTACGTTCCCTGATTGTTATTGGATGGGACTTGGGAGAAGGGGATGTTGGGTGGAGTCGCATTTAATCCAGTTTGCAACATTATAGTAGCATTTCTTTCTTTTGAGCTCTTGCCACCACCTTATGTCAGGTAGCAATTTGAAATCATTCAAGTTGGTAAAACTGCAGGATTGCAAAGGCTTTGAACAGTTGTAATGCTACCACAGGGGATATAATCAGTACAACAGAGAGGCTAAAACAGGAACTTGAAATTACTACACAGAGACAGGAGATTGTCTCTTGCTTCCTTCGTGATTATCAGCTTTCTAATGAAGAGGTATGAGTCCGATTCTTTGACGATGTATATGTCTCCTCCTCTTACTGTTGTGATAAACACTCCTTATGCTTAGTACATGTTCTTAATGGTAATGGTGGCTCACTGTATAGATAAATGCGCTGAGGGAGGAAGACCTGAATGAAAATTTCTTTAAGGCTCTTTCTCATGTCCAAGAAATTCATGCCAACTGCAAAGTATTGCTCCGGACCCATCATCAGGTAAATCTCTTGTGCTCTCATTTCTCTAGGTAGGATCTTGCAATTCGCAACAGCATGATTTTTGTTCTTTTTGATTTAAGCTTGTGAGGGGTAGTGTTAAATGATTCTCATCTTGTTTCCGCTTCCTGTCTTTTGCTTCTTTTTTTTTTTATTCATCTTAAATTGTTTCATTAAACATCAGGTGATGAAGTTTACATGCTGAGACCCTCACTTGGCTATATCACTTGTAGTAGTAATCAAATGCATTCATGTTTTTAGAATAACCTTGGATGACAATTGTAGTTTGTCTCATGTACCATCTTCTCATGCCACCACATGGTCAATAACTAGCATGTATTTGTTACAGTTGAGAATTTCATTATTTTAGGCTAGTTCTCTTCTTTTTTCCCTTGGAGAAGTATCTGAAAACATATCACCATAATTTAGGTTTTTTATTTTTATTTATTTTTATAAGCTCATCAAGGACCTTGATATCCCTCATGCACAGCTTCACTTCCACTTTCCCACTCGAAGAAGATGATTGCTTTATTTTGATCTACTGGATAATTCAGGACTTTAGAAATAATATGTCGTCATATTTTTTGCGAATTCATGACTGTCAGATCATATTATAGAGATCGATCTTCTGGTAAATTTTTAATAAACAAATTGCACTTCTTGTTATGGTACATGGGGGTAAAGAACCTTACCTTTCCTTTCCTTTTCCAGAAGATTATTAGGATGAAGCTCTCGTTGTTTACTAGTTGCACCCCTATTGGTTTGTATAGTTTATATTGATTTACAATATACTAATTGATGCATTTGTTTTTGCACAGAGATTTATAGCATACTCAAACTAGTAAAGGCTTTTGAATTGAACAGCTATGATGCCCACTAATTTAGGAGCAGCATTGTCTTTGTAAGATAAGATCTTGGCAGAAAAATAAAGCTATTTACCCATAACACTCTTTAGATTTCTTAAATAATTGGATCCCTACTTTCTGCAAGCAGTCAGCGTACACAATGAGTTTTAACGGTAGCTGAGTTTACCAGTTATGAAGCTTTTAACCTTTGGTTCATGGTCTTCTACTTTTGTTGGTTGGAGATGTTTCTTTCTTTGGTTTTCCGTCTTCGGAGACATAACATGGAATTCACCCGTGTGTCCTTTTCAGCGTGCAGGTTTGGAGCTCATGGATATGATGGCTGTGTACCAAGAAGGAGCCTATGAGCGCCTGTGCAGGTGAGCTTCTGTTGATGACTAGACTCTTAAAATATGTTCTATTCCTTTCACTGGTATTCATTGCATGGCTTGCTAGTGTGTTGTTCCTAAAAGTACCATTGACCTGTAGATTATGTGGAGAACATTTATGAAACTAATCACATTCGAGCCCTGATCTAAATACTTATCTAGATTGCCACTCGGGCTTTGTTTTGTTGGTGAACTGTAAAAAAGAACCTGCTTATATTAATGCATTTAGTTGGGACTTGGTTTCAAATCTAGTAATCTACCATGTCAACAAGCTATTGTCACAGAAGCTTGAATTGATAGAGAAAGGTTAATTTGAGTGCATATAGTTGTATATCGTTAGAGAGACGCTTTGCTTCTTCCTTTCTCATTATTTCTTTTCGTCCATGTATTGTCTATATTTTTTGCTTTTGATATGCAATTAATGGGGTTTCCATAGATAAGGCATTTATGTAACGCCACTTGCTTACAAAACTTTCAAAACCAAAAACAAAATGAAAAGGCCTAAAATTAGAAAGGTCGCATTACACCTGCATATGAAGTCAATCCATGAAATCTTATAGAAAGTCCAAGACCAGAGGGGCCACCACACCGTAGACCCAAGAAAGCAGGATGATCAAAGAAATAGAAATCATAGCAAGTACAATCTTATGAGAAGGTAACTTGCATACAATCTTATGAGAAGGTAACTTGCATGGCCAAGTCTTGAGTCAACTGGACCTATTTTTTGCTTTTTAATAAAGAGAGACAAACTTGAACCGACGGCATAAAATAAAAAACTCGCTTTTCAATTTTTTCTCTCTGTTACCTTGATTTTTTGTAGTCAATTGTATTTTGGCGACTTCGGAATGACAAGTTTATTTCTTTGTCCAGCTGAATGGTTGTTTGCTTCCTCTTTAGTTTTGCCTTTTCTGGATACTCCAATTGAGTTTGGCAAATTAGTTCAATTTAGTCCTTGTGGTCTTCGCAAGTTAATCTTTTTTTACTCCTTGGCCACTTCATCTAGGTGGGTTCAGGCAGAGTGTAGGAGACTTGGTGACACTGATAACCCAGAAGTCAATGAACTGTTGAAAGCAGCAGTTCGCTGCCTAAAGGAAAGGCCTGTCCTTTTCAAGTATTGTGCAGAAGAGGTAGTTCTATTATGGAAGCTGTAAATGTTGAGTAACTCAGTTTTATACGTATCCTATGTTGCTAGCTAACACTCTGTACACATCCATTTTCACCATAAAGGTTGCAAATATGAGGCATAACGCCATGTTTAGAAGGTTTATAAGCGCTCTTACTCGTGGAGGACCTGGAGGACTGCCTAGACCCATTGAAGTACATGCTCATGATCCCTTACGTTATGTTGGTGACATGCTTGGGTGGCTACATCAGGTGTGAACCCTTTCCTCTTTTTCCCCCCCTCATTTGTATCTTCAATCTTATGAAAGGTGGTATTGTTTTAGTTATTTAAGATTTGTTGTTTCCTTTTAGCAGAATTTTATGTTTTTTTCTTTACTTGCAGGCCTTGGCATCTGAAAGAGAACTAGTCCTTGTGTTGTTAGATCCAGATGCAGTGGTTGATACTGGCCCAACTGCACGCCGATTCTCCAATGCCTTCGAGAGCAATTCAGGAAAGACTGAAACTGACTTGATGTTTGTTCTAGACAGGATCTTTGAAGGAGTTTGCCGGCCGTTTAAAGTTAGAGTTGAACAAGTTTTGCAGTCGCAACCCAGTATTATGATATCATACAAACTCACTAACAACCTGAAGTTTTATAGTTATACTGTAAGTTGAAGGATAATCTTCTGATAGATGAATTACTTGTCTTGTGGGCATTTGTTTGCGTGTTTAACTCTTTGTTTTGTACAGATATCAGATTTGTTAGGTAGAGAAACAGCCCTTTGTAACACCCTTTGGGCACTGAAGGATGCAGCTGAAAGAACATTCTTTGACATTCTGAAGACTCGAGGAGAGAAGCTTTTACGATATCCTCCACTTGTTTCGGTTGATCTTTCTCCTCCACCGGCAGTGAGGGAAGGAGTGTCAGTGTTACTTGAAATAATTCAGAATCACGACAGCATGATGGTTCCTGCATCAGGAAAGAAGCCTGTCTTTGATCCCGTGATTGCTGCCTTACTTGATCCTATTATTCAGGTATTTTGTGCTTCACATTTTGTAGATTTTCTTCCTTCACTTCGTGGCCCTACTCCTAGTAGTCTAATGCTACATCACGTGGTTGGTATCAGAAATGTTTTTAGAGTACTATACAGGTATTTTGTGCTTCCCATTTTGTAGATTTTCTTCCTTCACTTTGTGGCCCTACTCGTAGTCGTCTAATGCTACATCACATGGTAGGTATCAGAAATGTTTTTATAGTACTACTAGATTGCCAAGAAGCACGGACACATCTATAGGCCTCACGTATCCGTGTCCGACACGTGTCAGTGACCGACACGACACTCTCCGGACACGTGTAGGACATGCTTAAATACTTGTCTACTTTTACTCTTGTGTTTCTTTTAATTCAAACACATTGTAGATACTCTAGGACACGCTGGCAAAACTCTTAGAACATGCTAAGGACACATAAAAGATTAAAATCTAATTTTTAAAACTCGGCCATGAGTGAAAATTTCCACCAATGTATAGTTCATGTATACTTAGGCTTAGTTTTCTATTTGATTTTAGCAACCCAGTTGCTGAAATTAACCATGATTTTAGCTAATGAGTTCAGCAGGTGTTAAAATCATGATATTTCAAATCAAAAAATTAAGTATTTCCGTGTATTATTTTTAAAATTTTTCACACCAAATTAAAGTACACGAGGAGTACTTTAATTTGGTGCGAAAAAAATCGAAAAACGATACATGGAACCACTTTCATTTTTTGATTTGAAATATCATGATTTTAGCACCTGCTGAACTCATTTGCTAAAATCATGGTTGATTTTAGCAATCAAATGGAAAACTAAGCCTTATATGCGGACTGTTAATTTATCTTCATTGTATTGTTCTTAAATGTGGTAGAAAAATAAAGATTTTGTCACGTATATGAATTCTTCATATACCTCTATAATACAAATACAATTTATATTCGACGTGTCCCTAACGTGTCCGTGTCCTAATTTTTGAAGAAATAACGTGTCCACATGTCCTTATCGTGTCATGTCCGTATCGTGTCGTGTCCGTATCCTGTATCCGTGTCCGTGCTTCTTAGCTAGATTGTATAGACTTGCTAAAAGGAAATTCACATCCACGGTAATAAAGTTTTCACACACTGGTATTCGTTGGAAGTTGAGAAAATGTTTCATTGCTGTTAGGAAACCCCACTTCTTTGCAAAATACTTCAGGTCATTATTTCCACAAACAGCAGTAAAACAGTTTTTGCTCTAGTTAATAACTTAATGAAATCTCTGCCCAATCCAGTCTTGTGTACTTTCTTTGTCTCAATTGTCAACTACTATGGAAGGATGTTTGATAGGTTTGCAGTAGCTTAGAGACCTAGCTCTCTGATGAATGGTGGAAGGAAAATGTTTTCTGGCTGTTGGAGCTTGTCCCACATTGGTTAATTATAACCTCCGAGTCTAGTATATGAGCTTGGGCGGCCTCTCCACTCATTGCCAACTGGTTTTGAGTTGGATGCTTTAACATGGTATCAAAGCTAGGCTTTTGGAGGATTTTGGACAAGACTCTCTTGGTTATTGCCCCGTTGTTTGTGTCATAAGTGCACCTTGTTTTGTTTTGATCCTAATGTTGTGGATCCGTTGTTTAACTCTCCACGTGCCGGTCAGGGGTCGCACGTGCGGGGGAGTGTTAGAGCTTGTCCCACATTGGTTAATTATAACCTCCGAGTCTAGTATATGAGCTTGGACGGCCTCTCCACTCATTGCCAATTGGTTTTGAGTTGGATGCTTTAACACGGGCTTTCAAGCCTTGTATGCTGTCACCTGGTGTACATCATCCCAGATTTCTTTTTGGAACAGTTTTTCGAGAAAACCCATGGGCCCCTAATTGTCGCATATTATAATCTTGGATTACAAGCACCTATAAAAATTAGGATAGTTTTTGTATCATGCGGTGACAACCCTTTCAAATGGAATTTTTTCGGAGTCCACTCGAGTAATCATGTCTTGGACATATTGTAATGCAGGTACAGTGTCCAATGGGATACTGAGAAATCAGGACATGGCTTCTCTATATGATTTTTAGATAAGCATGTGTTGAGAAGCTGTTGGTTGAACTGGTCACACTATCTTTTGCACGCTAGTTTGAGTTTAAAGCTATAATAATCAAGTCTCCTTGGCACATGTGCTTTCCTTGTTCAGCTGAATATGGACTTCGATTGTACGTTTCTTATTGTTGCAGATGTGTGAACAAGCAGCGGAGGCACACAAGTCCAAAGGAGCTGTTCAGTTGTCTAGAAGAAGTAGAACAAGTTCTGACCCAGGCCAATTGAGTAAACCATCCGTTGATGCAATTTTGTCAAACAATGGCTCTGCAGCTACATCTCAGGTTTGCACATGTTTGGGCCTTGCTTTCTTTCTGTATTTCCAGTCCAGGCTTTTTGGTTTTTCAGTGCTTATGCTGGAACTTATTTCAGTTTAGGGTATCTGCACCTTTGAGAGGTGTCAGATTTCAGATTTCTCGTGTTTAGAAGAAGAAAAAATTGTTTCTGTTCTAGCCAGCATGTGATGCATATGGCAATTTTTTAATGATTCTATGACTGAACCTGTGCTTACAAGTTCAATTTGACTTTTGAATCCCAAGTTATCCTTGGTCTTTTTCATTTGGAAAATTCCTCATTTCCCCAAGTTTTCTCGTATCCCTTTCCGTTATGCTAATCTTCTGCAATATTCCATACCATTCACAGGTAATCCCACTTCCACTTCTTTTTCCCTCCCCGTCATAGCTAGTGTAGAATTACTGATCTCTTTTTAGCTGGTTTTCCCTCAACTTGATTAGGAGTACTTTTTAAACTTGTCAAGATCTTCGTGGGATGAAATGTTGGTGTCGTTGCAACGATCTCTGATCTATGTTGTGCATTTGTTCGTTATCCAAAGACAATGTGATTGTCATCCAAACTGACTTGGACAAAACAATGTGACTTTGCGTTATGATGACACAATTATTGATTTTTGAACATTGGTCTTATGTGTATTTTTGTTCGTTGCCTGTAGTCTTTATAACCCAATTTATTATCGGTCCCTGCAGACAAGTGAAACACCCTCCAAGATTTTCCTCATCAACTGCTTGTGTGCCATCCAACAACCCCTACTCCGACATGAAGTTGCATCCGAGTATGTGAAAAAACTCGGAACAATGATCGATAACCACATGAATGGTCTTGTGGACAAAGAAGTTGATGCTATCCTTAGAAGATGTGGTTTGTTGAACAAGATGCCTCGCTTCCTCAACTCATTGAACGGTCAGGAAAAAACCCCATTGGCAGAGACAGAGGAGACGTCTCCATCTGCTCTTTCAGAGTGTTTGAAGGCTTTCTTTGGGCTTATTTTAGGAAGCGAAAGTTCTCTACCGGAGTTTGAGCAGATTCAGGTACCACAGTTGCGATCCGAAACTTGTACCCAAGTGGCTAAATCTTTGGCTGAAGCTTATGAACTTATTTACAAGGCGATCATGGATCCAGAGAATCGATATCCGGATCCCAAGTCCCTAGCTAGGCATCCCCCTGATCAGATAAGGACCATTTTAGGAATTTAAGATTCTATTGTCAATATTTTTCCCTGGTTATAACCCAGTTTATAAAATAAAGATTCTACACAGACCCCAAAAAAAGAGAAAAAGAAAAGCTTCTATTTTTTGTCTCTCAACTCATGGTAATATGTTTGTTGTACCCTGCCAAGAAGAATTTTTCTTTTTCACGTTTTGTTGTTTATAACTTTATATGGTTCTTGAAACAGATTTTTCCAGTTGCTGTTGTTCTTCTGGTACTGGTTTGGTGGGCTTGCTTCTGCAATTAAGGACATGTTAATGACATCCAAACAATTAAGGACATGTTAATGACATCCAAACATTTCTTCATGCATCTCTCTCTCTCTCTCTCTCTCTCTCCATAGATATATGTGTGTATACGTATGTATGTAATGAGGGATTCCTCATTTTGTTAAAATGCGGACTTACCATTTCCCGATCGAATTTTGATAATCCGAACTGTTCAATGTATTTATAAGATGTTTTTGAAGGCTCCCGCGAGGAATCAACAACAAAAAAAAAAAAAGAAGAAATGATTGCGAAGGGCTTGATCCAAATAGTTTTTTATAAAATGCATATAGGTTCATCAAAATATGTTCTGGAACAATAAGGTCTGTATTTTAGCAAAATGAGGAATCCTCAGTAGATCCATATATACCTAATGTCTAAATACTTGGGAAATGAAAGGAAGAGTTATAGGAGTTACTCAAAAGTCAATGCATGAGTCAATTAAATACCCTCAATATCAATAATTTCCTCTTTAAAATTGTAACCGGCGGTGAGTTTCTCCTACAGTATTTTTGGTATTTTCGAAACTATTACTTGTGGATAAACACTAAAAATTTCGAAAATACTAAAACTTGAAATGTATAGAATGGTACTCCTACATAGGATGCCAATCGCCAGAAGAATGCTGGAGAGAGACGTGGTTCATGGCGGCGGGGTAGAAAGAAACACAGACAATTGGACGACTTGTCGTTTTGGTTGGGAAAACCACATGACAGAGACAACGGTCCCACCCTGGAAGTAGTTGTTTTGCCAAACGTAAGACACAGACAGTGCAATGGGTTTTGTTGGCTTGCAAATGAAGGATAAAAGCAAGCCAGCCTGACGGACCAACCAATTCATTTCATCCAACCGTTTCATCACCACTCATCAATTCTAGCCCCCCCTTGTAGTTATAAAATGAACAATGATAGGTACACACTCTCTCAACCACTCCCCACCACACCCTCTCTCACATGTGTGATGGGGTCCACTGGGACCACCGGGTGAGCCCCACCACACATGTGAGAGAGGGTGTGGTAGGGAGTGGTTGAGAGGGTGTGTACCTATCATTTTTGTTATAAAATGCTTTTACTGTACCTCTAGAGAGAGAGAGAGAGAGAGAGAGAGAGAGGAAAAGGTGTGGAGCCACCGTGATGGCAGCGACGGAGGTTGTTGGAGGCGGCGGCTGCGGCGGAGAAATATGGAAAGCGCATACGGCAATGGCACTGGTACAAGTGTTCAGCGGAGGTTACCATGTGATTACGAAAGTAGCTCTCAACGTCGGCGTGAACCAATTCGCATTCTGCGTCTTCCGCGACGTCCTTGCTCTTTCAATTCTCGCTCCTTTTGCCTATTTCCGTGAAAGGTCCAGTCTCTCTCTCTCTCTCTCTCTCTCTCTCTCAAATTCTTTATCGATCATTGTTTGCTTAATTGCTTTTCTTGTCGAAAAATTGGTTGGTGATTTACTATCGGTACGCTTTTTGTTTGCTTCAATTTCATGCTTTGAATCCTCTAATAGAAGATCCCGGAAACCAGTGAGTTATCCGGAATCCGACAATTTATGGGTGGATGATGCCCTTTTCTTTTGCCTGTGCCCTGTACGTTCTTTCTTCTTTTTATTTTCTTGGCTAATTATGAAGTGGTCCCGGAGTAGGGCTATGTGATGCTCTGGGACATTTCACACCATACCTTCTCGTAGGATTTAGGACTACTAATATTAACATCACGTTAACTGAGGGCCCTTGAAGTTCAGCGAATGCGCTGCACTCTGTGGAGTGGTTTTTCAACTGTCCAAATGTGCTTATGACGGTCCGAATTTAAATTCGAACCGTCACAAGCACATTTGGACGGCCCAGATTGCGTTGCACGGTATGCACCATCCCTACTGTCATAAATGTGTGGTGTAGGATTCACGACTTTTGATGGAATTCGACAATTTATGTGAGAATAATATCCTTTTCTTTTGTCTGGTTCTTCTTCTTCTTCTTCTTCTGCATTTCTTTGTTTTCTTGTCTAATTATTGAGTGCTCCCATGGGACGGCCACATACTCCTCCACAATATTTCGACACCATACATTCTCTTAGGATTCACGACTAATAAATGCATAGACACCCCATAAATGTATGGTGCTGGAATCATTTGGCAAACCACGATTTTTTGAATAATTACTCTGTTCTCTTCATTGGAAAAAATGGGTAAATTGAGAGGTACATATCAGGGTGCACCGCCCGGCCCTGAGGACGCACTTGTGGGTCCCACACAATTTTGAACGAACCGGGGATTTTGGATCAACTTCTTACGAACGTTTGATGGAGATGATTTCTCGCAAAACCCCTCGGAAAATCATTCTAAGATGAATGAACGGTTTGAATCGTTCGTGTAGGACCTACAAGTGGGTCTCCGAAGCTGGTCGATGCATGATCAGTGCACCCTAATCTCTACCAGTGGCAGCCTTGGGAAAAAAATAGACCATAAAAAGAAAACCGCAAACTAGTCCAATTGGACGGGCTTTACTCACCCGGCTTTATCTTCTTACAATTATTCATATTCTTCTCCGACAGAGCACATAAATATTGTTATCCGGTTGGTGTTTTGTTTGTGAACGAATGCTCCCATGGTAAGCTGTCCATAAGAAAATGACACAAGTTCACCTAAGACAACGATTTATTGATAACTTACAACCTCAGGGTATCTCTCTAATGAGTGTTTTGTGTGTTTTTTTATCCTGAAGACGAGAATTTTAAAATAATCTTTTCAACAACTTACTCCTACTCGATATCAATAAGTTCCTTTAATTTATGGAAAACATTCAAACCTTTTTTTGGGACAAAAAATATTTTTAAGTCCGATTGGCAAATGTAAGGATCCGGGGACCCCAAAGCACTACAGGGTTGATCACAGCTGTCCGTTTGCCAATCAACGGTCCGGATTATCTTCAACACACGCTTTTAACTGGTGTTGTTATGCGTTAGTGAGATAGTGCTAGCTAGGGGAGGTACTAACTGATAAGCGAGACGAGAGAGAAAGGGGAGACTTGGAAGATGCAAGGAAGACATAGGAGAGATAATGAGACAGAAGGGAGGGGCCACACATCTCCAACACACTCTTTAATTACACCATTCAAATTGAGCAATGCTACAAACACAGATACATGTGTACAGATTCAAACATATCTGGTACCATCCGATGCACTGGTGATGAGTCCAGGCACATGTTTTTCCGAATTTGTGCATATCAACAATCCATGTTTGGCAATTTTTGCTAGAATTTCCAATCATCAATCTCTAAACTTAAGCTTTTAGATGAGTTCGTGGTTAACAATGTTATATAGTATCAGAGTAAGCAATAGATAATGTGTTCGAATCTCACTGCCTACCTGATAGTTAAATCCAATTCGAACCGGATTTACTATTCACCGGTTTTTTGAGCAGCCCTATTTGGGACCCATGCATCTTCTGCAAAACAACATGACAGATCTCCATCCAAACGGTCCCTACCCTGGAACAAGACACAATATAGTACCAATGGATTTGTTGGCTTGCAAATGAAGGATAAAAGCAAGCCAGCCTGATGGACCAACCAATTCATTTCATTCAACCGTTTCATCACCACTCATCAATTCTAGCCCTCCTGTAGTTATAAAAAGCTTTTACTGTACCTCTAGAGAGAGAGAGAGAGAGAGAGAGAGAGGGGAAAGGTGTGGAGCCACCGTGATGGCAGCGACGGAGGTTGTTGGAGGCGGCGGCTGCGGCGGAGAAATATGGAGAGCGCACACGGCAATGGCACTGGTACAAGTGTTCAACGGAGGTTACCATGTGATTACGAAAGTAGCTCTCAACGTCGGTGTGAACCAATTCGCATTCTGCGTCTTCCGCGACGTCCTTGCCCTTTCAATTCTCGCTCCTCTTGCCTATTTCCGTGAAAGGTCCAGTCTCTCTCTCTCTCTCTCCCTCCCTCCCTCTCTCTCTCTCTCAAATTCTTTATCGATCATTTTTTGCTTAATTGCTTTTCTTGTCGAAAAATTGGTTGATGATTTACTATCGATTCGATTCACTTTTTGTTTGCTTCAATTTCATGCTTTGAATCCTATAACAGAAGATTCCGGAAACCAGTGAGTTATCCGGAATCCGACAATGATGATGCCCCTTTCTTTTGCCTGTGCCCTGTATGTTCTTTCTTCTTTATTTTCTTGTCTAATTATTAAGTGCTTAATAATCCCCAAGTACGGTTATGTGGTGCTTTGGGACACTTCACACCATACCTTCTTGTAAGATTCAGGACTATGTATATGAACATCACATAAATGTGGGAACCGGGGGCCCTTGAAGTTCAGCGAATGAAATGTGCTTTCAACGGTCTTAATTTAAATAAAACTCTTCACGGGATCGTCATAAGCACATTTGGATAGCCCACATTGCGTTGCATGGTATGCACCATCCCCGCTGCCATAAATATGTGGTGTAGGATTCACGACTTTTCGTGGAATTCGACAATTTATGTGGGGAGATAATGACATTTTCTTTTGCCTGTAGTTCTTTTTCTTCTTTATTTCTTTGCTTTCTTGTCTAATTATTAAGTGCTCCTGAGGACGGCCACGTAGTTATCCGGTTGATATTTTGTTTGTTGTCCATAAAAACGAAGGTTTGGGTAAATTGAAAAAATTGGTTTTTTTGGTTTTGTCCTTATTCAATTTTTTTTTTTTGCATTTGTTAGTTTTCGGTTGATTTTTTGTAGTTTTTTGGCTTGTCTTGACGAGATGAATCTAAAAATTATAAAATTATTAGCCAAACTTAAAATTTTGTGAATAAAGACGAAGGTGACATCCAAAAAATCGGTTTTTTGGATTATTTTTCGTCTTTATTCACAAAACTTTAAGTTTGGCTAATAATTTTATACTTTTTAGATTCCTCTCGTCGAGACAAGCCAAGAAACCAAAAAAAAAAATCGACCAAAAACTAACAAATGCAAAAATTTCTTGAATAAGGACAAAACCAAAAAAACCAAAAAACCAGTTTTTCCAATTTACCCAAACCAGTACTATTGATAACTTACAACTTTAGAGCATCTCTCTAATGAGTGTTTGGAGATGTGCTTAAGTGCTTTGGTATCCTGAAGACGAGAATTTTAAAATATTATTTTCAACAACTTACTCCTACTTGATATCAATAAGTTTCCATTAATTTATGGAATACGTTCAAACCTTTTTTTGGGAGAAAAAAATGTTTTTAAGTCGGAGTAGCAAATGTAAGGATCCGGGGACCCCAGCCATCTGTTTGCTAAGCATCGGTCCGGATTATCTTCAACAAGCTCTTGAACTTGTGGTGTTATGCGTTAATGAGACAGTGCTAGCTAGGGGAGGTACTAACTGATAAGCGAGACGAGAGAGAAAGGGGAGACTTGGAAAATGTAAGAGAGGAATAGGAGAGAGAATGAGACAGAAGGGAGGGGCCACATCTCCAACACACTCTTTAATTACACCATTCAAATTGAGCAATGCTACAAACACAAATAGATGTATACAGATTCAAACATATTTAGTACCATCCGATGCACTGGTGTTGAGTCCAGGCACATGTTTTTCCGAATTTCCATGCTTGACAATTTTTACTAGAATTTCCAATCATCAATCTCTAAACTTAAGCTTTTAAATGAGTTCGTGGTTAACAATGTTATATTTATCAGAGCAAGTAATAGATAATGTGTTCGAATCTCACTGCCTACCTGATAGTTAAATTCTTGCACGTGTTTAGCCGGCTTATGGACGAGAGCCTGGCAACACATGAGGGGGTGTGTTAAGGATACAAAAGTTTCCCTTCTCTCTAATAACTTAAACTTTTAGATGGGTACGTGGGTGGTTAACGAGCTTTAAAAGCATCCAACTTGAAATCAATCGGCAACGAGTGGAGATGTAGTTCTGGCTTATATATTCAAAGGTTATCATTAACCAATGTGTGGTAAGTTTTAACACTCTCCCGCACATGTAGTGGTAACACTTCAAAATATATGTCTTCCAGTGCATAGGGTGTCAACACGGAACCAGAAAAAAACTAAACTGTCTAATGTTGTGCCTGTTCGATATATCGGGTCGAAAAAATGCTAATGTGATTTTTTTTTTTTGATCATTTATTTTAAACAGCACAACGCTGCTACTCCTCTTAAATGAATGTATTTGTACTTTAATGGGGACTCAAAAGTATAATTTTTGGAGTAATGGAGAAAAGAAGTAAACTGCATTTATTAATTTGCAGCCAGGCAAACCTATAGAACACAAATTGATTAGGGAATCAAATAGATGGAAACTCGAAAGGGTCAATACAGCTGGTTGAAATGGTCCCCCTTGAATTAGAGTAATAGTGCTATGGAGACGCGTTCAACTACGCGTTCAACTATGTGTGCTACTCTTATGCCTTGGGGAATACATAGATTTGTCCACTTGTTATTTTCGGGTCGGGCTTAAAATTAGTCGAGATATGTGCAAGTAGGGCTGCAAACGAGTCAGCCGAGGCAAATTTTACTGTATGCAAATTTGTTTATTAAGTTTTTAACGAGCTCGAGTTAAGTGAAAACTTAATGAGCCGAGACGGTTTAGTCTTGACTTGTTCAAGAGCTTTTACGAGTTGAGAAAAAAAAAATGTTTTAAACACATTGGAAGGTCCGGACCATGCAAAAACACGTTTAAACCCCTTAAAAACACCCAAAAACTTCCAGTCCTGGATCCTTGACTGGATAATTGCCGTATATATATACTTACAGACACACACATAATC
The DNA here is from genome assembly GCA_020921065.1 of Vaccinium darrowii. NCBI lineage: Eukaryota > Viridiplantae > Streptophyta > Magnoliopsida > Ericales > Ericaceae > Vaccinium > Vaccinium darrowii. The sequence goes on along the minus strand of CM037152.1, from coordinate 4,096,785 downwards.
ACATAAGCTTAAGATAACAAAAAAAAGTTTTACTTGTGAATGTACATATGTTTTAGATCTATATATACTCTACAGGAAAATAGTCTTAATTTCAAAATAATAACTCAATTTAATAAGTTTTTGAAAAGATATTACATTAAGATATCGAATTGGAATAACAAGTTATATTATTTTATCCCTTTAAAAAGTAAAGGAGCCTTATCAAGTCAAGCCGAGCCGAGCCTTTGCCGGTTTAGACTTGTTTGTTAAGGTTTTTAACGAACTCGAGCTTGAGCCGAGGATTAATAAAGCTTAATGAATCAAGTTCGAACGAGCTTTTTTTCAAGTCAAATCAAGCCAAGCTTATGAACAACTTGATTCATCTGCGCCCTACGTAAAAGCTAGCCTGACATTAAAAAATGTTATAGCCAATTGGCTTCCAAACACAAGAAAAGGACTCCGAGATGGGGACTGAAATCGACTGAAATTATTCTCCTTTTTTGTATTTTATTTGAATCTCTGATGTGTGGAATGTGGATAAAGGAAATGAATTGTTTAATGGGTTTAAAAAAGAATAAACAATCCAAAAATCTCATATATTTATATTCGACGTATGGAAAGTGCAAACAAAAATTTAAGTTTTTTAATTGAGGGAGGCTCGGACGTCGAGACGGCAATTGACGTTAGGCTCGATTTGGGACCAAAAAAAAAAAAAAGTTACGATTTACATTTTGATCACATATTTCTAAGCCTAATCGAGTCAAATAATGATAAATTTGAGCTTTAACTCATTTATTAAACGAGCTTAAATTGAGGTCATTTTCCGTAGCCAAGCCTCGAACATAATGAAGAAAAACTCAGCCTACAAATATAGTACTTGGTTCATTTGTAGTCTTAAATTATTTACGCGTGTAATTTTTTTATTCTTTTGACCAAGTTTACGCGTAGAATTAGATGAATCACAAGGGCCACGAGGTTTGGCTAAGTAGGCATGAAAAAGACAGAAAGTAATAAGCCTTCCATGTTCAAATCTCACGTAGACTAACAGTCCCGAAGAGATTTCATGAGAAAAGGAAAATTATAGTGAGAATTTGAGAGAAAAGTACTCCTCTTATTCGTATTTTATAATCTCAATTAGCACTTCTTGTTGTCCTAAAAAAATTGTCCAACTCCAATACTAAATGAGTAATATTTAATAAATTTCTTCTTTTACCCTTCCTTGTTTAAATTAGTAGTATCCAAATAGTAAGAAAAAATAATCCTTGAAGGGTAAACTAAGGAAAACATATTTTTAAAATTGCAATAATTCTATTCCTTTATTTTGTTAGAATCCCAAAAAAGACCATTAGATGGGACGGAATTGAAATCTAAACTTTGAATTTTTTTTCATACGTCATTCTTAATCTATTACACGGTCGTTAACTTTATGATCGTGTAAACGCAAACGGTCTTAACTTTACAGGTCCGGGATTTTTTTTTAAAAAAACGTAGAATTAAATGGCACAAAAATTGTAAATGATCCCACTTTGGGTCTTTGACCCGGAAGTTTTAAGGAAAAACGAACATGGAAAAAATTTGGAAGCACAGAAAAATCTCCGAATCCAAATCCGGCAAATTGCATTGCTTCATCCATACTCTGATTTCTTTCCGTTTTAACTAATTATACTGTGTCCTCCATCTTCAGATTCGACTCCATAAACCCTCAGATCAGTATATACGCGTGTTGAAAGATACATATATATATATATATATATATATATAGAGAGAAAGTAGGGAGGAGGAGAGAGAGGAGTGTGGATTATCGGTGATGGCGGCGGCAGGGGGTGTGGTCGGAGGAGAAGTGAGGAAGGCGCACATGGCAATGGTGGTGGTGCAGCTGTGCTACGGCGGCTACCACGTCATCACCAAATTGGCTCTGGACGTCGGAGTTAACCAGCTCGTTTTCTGTGTCTTTCGCGACCTCCTCGCCCTCTCCATTCTCGCTCCTATCGCCTATGTACGCGAAAAGTCCGTCCTCTCTCTCTATCTCTGTGTGTGCGTGCGTGTGATTATATATATGGGTCTATTTTTTTTTTTTTTTGTGTGAGTGGATTTAGATTCCAGCGCGTTTTAGGGGTAATCTGATGAAGAAATTTGCTGGGTTAGATTTCAATTTTGCTTGAAATGAAGGTATTGATGCTGAAATAAAGCCACGAACTTTAACACCTATGAATCAAATCTCTCTCTCTCTCTCTCTCTCTACATGTGTGTGTGCATTTATGCACTTCATGTTCAATGAGTCTATAGTGGTGCAAATATAATTTTAGTTTGATTCTTTGCAGTAATCCCTTTTGTGAGTGGATTAAGATTCTAACTCGTTATAGACAATCTGATGAACAAATTTGAGTGGTGAGATTTTAAATTCCCGCGTGCCTGTTGGAGAATGATACAAATTTTTTTTTTCAATTTTGCAAGTTTTTATATGTCATTTTGTAATTTTATTTCTGCCATTCTGCTTTGCTTTTGTTAATCTGATCCACCATTGTACAAATGTAATGTAATGATGGTTTCTCTGATTTGTACATTTTTCCTTGCTAAAGAGTTATTGAATTAGGTGACTGAGTTTTTCTTTTATTCATTCGTAATCCATTTGGCTCCTCAACTAACATTTGTGGAAACTGGCAGTGGCTATATGCTTGTCTTGGACGCATTAAACAAACTATTGATACGGCTGTCGTTTTATTCTGTATGTCTACCTATGGGAGATACGGTGTAACCATTATTAAACAAACTATTGATACTGCTGTCATTTTGTTCTGTATGTCTACCTGTAGGAGATACAGTGAAACCATTTTAATTTTGTCACAAAAGTGCAATATTTTGAAAAGCTTCTTGTTTCATGTCTGCAGAAGAGTTAGACCGCCTATGACTCGAGGGCTCCTCGTGTCGTTCTTCTTTCTTGGACTAACTGGGTAAGTTTAACGCTCAGTAACTTCTCAATTCAAGTTTTCTAGATATTTTATTGGACGTTCTGACTGACAGGACAGCCTACTAATCCAATATGTTTGGTTGTATGTTGTTTTTGTATGTGTGAAATAGGATATTCGGGAACCAGCTATTATTTCTTCTTGGTCTCGGTTTCACAAATCCAACTTATGCTGCTGCTATTCAACCTGCAATACCTGTCTTTACCTTCATATTAGCTGTAACAATGGGGTCAGTTGATAAATTCCTACCCTCTAATTTACGCGATCCTGCCTCTCTCTCTCTCTCTCTCTCTCTCTGTGCACGCGTGCGTTGATGTCTGACATTGCAATTGCTGGTTTAATATGATACGCAAATCCTTTTTATGCAGCACAGAAACTGTGAATCTTCTCAGAACTGAAGGTCAGGCAAAGATCGGGGGTACACTCATATGTGTTTTAGGTGCCATATTGATGGTTCTATTTCGAGGTCCAGCCTTGATTGGGTACAAGGAGTCAGATTTTGCAGCGAATAATGAGATAAGTGCCAAGGGTCAACCAGAGCCTGCTGGATGGTTGATGTCTGGTTTTATGGAGTTTGGAATTGACCAATGGCACCTTGGCGTGTTGTGTTTAATTGGAAACTGTATGTGCATGGCTGCCTATCTAGCCATTCAGGTATCTGATAATTTATTTCATTTCCCAGAGTTTGATAGTCTATTTCAATGGTAAAATGGTAGAATGAAGTGAAAATAGGCTTGGTAATTCCTTATAAGGTGAATAGCTCTACTAGAATAGTAGTTGGTTTACTATTTGATTGCTTCATTCAACAGGTAACATGAGAACTGGTGGTTTTAAACTTCCAATAAAATCTGAGTGTGTTCGATCATGTGAGTGAGTTGAATTAGGAGTATTGTGAAAAATATCATCAAGCAGTAATAGTGCATCGCTACATTTTTATATGCATAATATTATCATGTATATGGCATTTGTCAGGTTTCAATTGCTGAAAAACGCAACTGGCAATATGGATAGAGAAAATCAAAGTGATCATATTTTCAATGTGATTTGTGTGTGTGTGTGTGTGTGTGTGTGAATTGGTATACATTTGCATATTTCCCAATGTCCTTGTCCTCTTTCTAAAAGACATTCTGTGTCCTGATTTTCTTGGGTACAAATGGCTAGATGCCTTCTTTTTTTTTCACTACAACTCAAAAGATGCAGCCTGTGAAAGTTCTTATGTACCAAATTGCCTTCTGAGGAAAAACTGGAGAGTCCCTTCGCCTTCATGCCTCATCTTGCGCCTCTCTCCCTATAGAGACATCCATCTAAATGAATTCTCCATAAGTTAATATACTTTGTGGGCATTCAAAATGACAAAGAAGGTGTACTCCTTTTCCAGTAGGGTTTCAAACCACTCACCTCTGAGTCATCCCCAAAGGCTTCTTTATCCACTGCAATTCCCAATAGATTTGGGAATTAAATTTCAGATGTCAGGCACATGCAAAAAAACACATATAGAATATCACATCTTGCCTTTCCCAAGTACGTAAAAATACAATTACGCTATTGCAAAATGCCCACCTTTTTATCATAATCTTCAAGAGGCCTAGCTGGTAAGACCAGGGGACCTCCATTCAGTACCCAAATTATTAATTTGATGACCTTAAATTGGCTGAGAACCTTCTGGTTCTTGAATGTATTTGAGGACTTATATTTTTGGATTTCTGTTTGAGTGGAATTTTGTGTGATCACCCCCTTCTTGCCTATTAGCCAGTGAGGATTGGTGTTCCCTCTTTTCAGCTTTCGTATTCCAATGATTATACTTGAAGCAAAATGTGATCTAGCATTGTTTTTTTTTTTTAATATATTATTTTTTTAGGCCAAATGATGTAGCTACAGTAGAACAAGTAAAAAAGCTGTGTACCACTTCACGAGCAAGTCTGTAATGAGCAAAACATTAATAAGTTAATTTTTTCGGGATCATAATTGCAATGTATTTCTCACTGTGTACCCTGGGGAAATTTTTTTGTATTGAGACTTGAGAATTAAGGAAACTTGTTCTTCTAAAGCGATCATGTGTTTTTAGATGAGTTTGTAACGTCGGTTAACGGATCATGAGTGCTCCTATGATCCTATTAGACTGTGTGGTCATCCTTGTGGAGTTGAGGGACTAAGTGTTGACTAATTACTAATACATGCATAAGCATGCCAACAAGAGGATCGACTTGGCACTAAGATACTTAAGGTGATGGTTGCTGTTTGTAAGGTGTTTGTGGTGAAGTATGCCTGCTTTATCTGTGATGTTTCCCTTTTTAGATAGATGTTTCAGAAAGAATATACAATTATCAACTGCAAAGCATCTTTGACCAAATCCGAGCTCAAAGGTTTTGAGAAAGTAAGGGTTACAAGGCCTCGGATACACCAGGTTTGGTGTCTTCAAGGACCATCTGATGGTCCAGTCAATAACGGCAGGAGAAGTTACGTTTTCAGAAGGAAAGGAGGACGAAGAAGAAGTTATCTACGCCGCAAACTTGGTTATCCTTATATACCTTTGCTCACATTACCAATGGTCCCTGGACGACACGCATGCCTTATGCAAGAAACCAGGAAGTGGTTATTCAGGGGTGTGGTGTACGGAGATTCCTTTCCCTTTAGGATCAAATGCATCGGTTTATGGGTCAATGAAGTGGTCCCCCCTCCTCTCCTGACTAGGTGGAGCTTGGAGGAGCCCTGGGTCTCCCCTCTTCTCTGGTCAGTTCATTTTGAGTCTTTGACCTTGCCCATTCTGGGTACAGCAGCCCACTTTGTGTGCTGGCAGTATATCAGGTTCATTTTGATTGGAGGTACTGGGAAATTTTTTGTTGATATCTGCGAAAACGTATGAACCTGAAAATGCAGCTGGCTCTATTTGTTTGAATCCATATGAGACGTCTTTTGGGGATTCCATTTGTTCAACCAATGTTTATGCTTACTCTCGTATCAACTTCCTCTCCATAGGAAATGAACCCTCAACCTCACTGCACCAAAGTGCTGCTACATAACCATTGGGCTACTTTTATGTTGTTCATAGTTGCACAGATTTAAATGAGTGGTCCTTTTCCTCCATTTACTTGCTTATTGCAAGTATTGTTTTCCAGTTTTATCTGCAGCCATGTTTCAATGTCTTTTCTTATTTATTCATCTTATGATTTAATTTTATGTAAATTTCGCAATTAACGCTAGCATATGTGATTGACAACCCTCTTTTTCTATGGGAAATACTACTAAAGGTAATGTTGCAGTTATATGTGGGATTGCTTTGAGCTGATGTTGGATATTGTGGAGTTTGACCTATTCTGTAAAATCATTTCAGGCTCCACTTCTTGCAAGGTATCCTGCCAGCCTATCCGTGACAGCATATTCATACTTTTTTGGTGCTCTACTTATGGTTGTGACAGCTTTGTTTATGAATAACGAATCCACGGACTGGAGTTTGACCAAGTCTGAGATGTTTGCCGTATTCTATGCCGTAAATATCTCTCTTCCTTCTTTGCCTTTTTTTTTTTTTGAAGTTGCTGTTAGTCTCTAGTTAATTTCATACTTTGGTAGGTCAGCAATTCTGCTCAACAATTTCATTTCTTTATTCGTTCTTTGTAGTAGGAGTAACTTTTTTATTCCAATGAGTAATAAATATTCATTGGAAAAGCATCAAGGGGATGCCACCCATTTTCTATTCTTTCTTTGTAGTAACAAAATTGTGCCGCTCTGAAATTTTGCAGCGTGTTATCTTCTTTTTTTCACTTTAAAAAGTTGCAACCGGATAAGGGTTAGAATATATGCAGTCACCTGTAGTTTAACTACAATCTGAAGTTTCATTTAGATCTTACTCCTATGAACAGGGTGTGTTGGCCACTTGATTCCCTTTCTACCCTAACTCTGGGATGTTTACTAATAGGTCCAGATTGGGATCAAGTGCATGAGAGTTTTTCCATAACTTGCATAGCTATATTAAATCAGATAAAATCAAAATTTACTAAAATCAACAGTTGATTTTCGCAAATGAGGAAGCCAATCTTTGATTTTTGCACAAAAAACCTTCCTCATTTGCTAAAATCAACTAGTGATTTTAGCAGATTTTATCAAATGGGAAACTCACCTGACAGTTTCTGACTATATCTGCTGACTGAGAATCTTGTTGAAAGGAAAAACTAGATAACAAGATTTTGACTATCCTTTGTTTTCACAGGGAATCGTTGCATCTGCCCTTAACTATGGACTTTTGACATGGTCCAACAAGATCCTGGGACCTGCTTTGGTTGCTCTTTATAATCCTCTCCAACCTGCTGCATCTGCCTTCTTATCAACAGTTTTCCTTGGGAGCCCTATTTATTCGGGAAGGTTTGCTCATTGCTCCTCACTCTGTAACACGAAAAAAATTTCAATGCCGAGTGGTGCCCGCTCGTGCACATCCGGCTGTTCAAAAATGCCACGACGGCCCGGATTGAAAGTGCCGGATGGATTTTAAAGGAAAGGAAAAGTGTCTTCATCTAAGCCATCCGTTGCATTTTTGGACGGCCGGCTGTGCGCGAGTGGGTAGCACATCAGCCATACCCGCTCGTAGGGCTACAAACGAGCCGAGTCGAGTCGAGCTTCGCTGTGTTCAACCTTGTTTATTAAAATTTTACCGAGCTCGAGCTTGAGCTCGAACATAGTAAATAGTTAACGAGTTGAGCCAGTTGAAGCTTGACTCGAGCCCGAGCTTGTTCACGAGCCACCGACAAACATATATTTCTACTTGCATAATAGAGAGAGTTTTAATTGCGCATGTACATATGTCTTAAATATATGTTTAACCTACAAGAAAAAGGCTCTATTGCGAAATAGTGATACAATTAACTATAGTTTGAGTACTGTACATCAACATATTACTTTTGAATTAATAAGAAGCAATGTAATCTTCTCTTGCTAAAATAAAATGAGCCTCATCAAGCCTATCATGATAGTTTTTAAGCGTATTTATTAATTTTTCGCGAGTTCGAACTCGAGCACACTAATGTTCAAAGCTTGTTTATTAATTTTTTCACAACTCGAGCTTGAGCTTAATAAAATCTTAACAAACCGAGCTCAAACGAGCCCAAAACATGCCAAACAGGCGAACACCTAGCTGTTCATGAATGGCTTGGTTCATTTGTGGCCCTACTTGCTTAGCACTGAAAAATTCCTCCTCCTTTACTTACTGTTTATTCTTTAAGCATACTTGGCTTCCATTTTGATGATATTGTGTCTGATCGAAAAGATATTCTTCAATGAAGTAGTTTCATTAACCTCCGAACTTGATTTGGACCTAAAAACCTAAAATTTCTTTGGCAAATAAGCTGGAACTTTGGACTAATTACCCATTTGTCTAATTTTACCGGTGGAAACAGCATTCTAGGGGGATCTTTTATTATCGCGGGGCTTTATTTGGTCACTTGGGCATCCTATAGAGAAAGACAGACAGCTATGGTGGTTCTCCCTGGTGTTTCACGGCCATCTGATCAGCTACTTCACAGAGACTCGTCGCTCAACAAGATCCCATACCAGTTGGGGCACATTTTCTCGGGGGCCTCTGTACAACCGAAGGTCGTAGACTGAGCAATATATAGGATTTTAATTTTTCTTCCCTCCTGTAATAATCTTGTAAGCAAATCATGCTGGGACATATACAAATTCATTCAGCCTGGCTCGTCTATTGGAACTCGCAGAAGCCAGCACAGAGAGCATGTTCAGTAGTAAAATAGTTTACCATTAACTTCATTTTCCTTTTGTTCTATCAGCTTCGAACCTTGTTTCATTCACATTTTTTTGAATCTTCAGTTTATAATCTCTCTAACCACCAAAATGCAACGGACACCCTCTCATGGACTTCATGAGAAGTCTTAACCTTAAACTTGGTTTTAGGACACAAATTATGTAGTAAAATCAACTGATGTCTTACAAATCGACTATCAAAAAAAGAAGTGGAAGAAAAAGACTAGCAAAGTAGCAGCAAAAGCAACAGAAAACAAGAAGAAAATCACTAAGATCTACGTTTGCAGGTTTGGGGGATGGTGCGGTGCACAAAATGCACTGCATCGTGTAGTGCATCATCTGGTCGTTCATTTTGTCAATGCACGGTTTAGATTTAATCCGAGCAATGAATTGAATCCGACCGTCGGTTGTTTGGATTAAATCCGAGCCGTCCATTGTCGAAATGGACGACCGGATGATGCGCACTGCAGTGTAGTGCATTTTCACGTTTTCAATGGACGATACCGGGCTAACTTGACATTAGTCTCCTTTTGTGATTGTGGTTTGTCTCATCACTCGACGAGCTCTGTTACTCATGATTTGTCAAAGTCCCCAGATATATAACGCTTGGCTCGTCTTCCATTCGCTCAATCGAGCTCGAGTCGTCTTGCCTAGGGCTCTCTTCCTCTTCATCTTCAATAGGCTAACCTTCGGCATCCTCATCAAAGAAAACCTTAATGCCCGGGCCCTCCTCTTCAATCTCAATCTTTGGCACTGTTTTGCTATCACTACTATTCTTGGATGTGTAGAAGGGTAAAATTTACTCGAACATGTAGCACGAGACTTGGAGGGACACGTGGAAAATGATGATCAGATTCGAAATTACGGAAAGGAAGCCAACCTCAGAGGGACCATCCCCGGGTGGCTCAACCCCAGGTCCCAACCCCAAAAAGACCATCCCCGGGGTTCCAACTCTGGATTTTTCAACTCCGGGCTCCTATCCCCGGATTCTCTCACCCTTGGACCTTTAGCTCCGGAATCTTAACCCTGGGTCCCCCAGCCCCAAGTTCTCACATCCGGATCCTAACTCCTGGGTTCTCGACCCCGGGTCCTCTGGTGCGTATTTTCATAAACCAAACTTAATACTTTAATTTATTTATGAAAATAAGGAAGTATCCCCCTTTTAGAAACAATGGCATTGCCAGAATTTTGAAATTCCAATCCTATCAAAATCTCATTTCCCCACTTGTAGTTCAAAGGAGGAAAACGACACGTTTTTCTCCAAAGAAAAGGGCCGAAAGACAACCTTCCTGTACTTGAAAAGATAATCCAATTATACCATAGTGCTTAGAAAAATCCAAGGAACAAATACCGGGACCTTTTATCGGCCAAATCGAAACTTTCCGAAAAAAGTTACTTTTCCATACTTAGCCAGATTTTCAAGTGACAGATAGGGGTGCCTCGATCAAGAGGCGACCTGATGGTGACACAGCCTATACCATTCAAATCTCGGATGAGAGACGATGATGAAGGAATTGATTATGATTCTCCAAGATTTTGGAAGACGAAGAAGATAGACATCGGCCCTTTGAAGATGATCCGACCCGAACGATGAGTCCGCCCTCGGTTGACTTGGCAGGGTCCGAGGGGAGGCCATTTAGAGGCCTGGTCACGGTATTGGCGTGACTTGGGAGGTCATGACCATGCCGCTCACGCGGTGATGGCAAGGTAAAGACTCAACCGTGCCCGATAGTGGCAACGACAAGACCAAGACAAACCTTGACTGTGCCGTGCACTCAGGATTATTGGAGATTTTGTGGTTTGGTGGCTAAGAACAATGGTTTGTCGCGGAAGATCACCCGTGGAGTAACACCCACGGAGGCACTCGTGGAGTAGCACCCGCAGGTGTCGCGGGGTCCGCGGCCTCATAGTATGGAAGGAATATTCGCGCACTATTTGTGCGACACGTGTCCAAACTTTAGTAGTTCACTTGGCCTAGAGGAGAGGTCGAGTGGCCTATAAATAGGGCACTTTCCCCTCATTCGGGGAGGACGATTAGACGGACTTCGAGAGCGATTCTAGAGAGAGAAGCTTCCTTTCTAGAGAGAAGTTGCTCTTGATCCTTGCTCTAATTGGGTGACGAATTCCTGCCAAGGGTCTTCCCTATACTGTTTTGCCTTATTCTTCATCAGTCTCCAGATTCTCTTTTAGTCCCTTAAACTAAACATTCATTATTCTCATCCCTAGTCACTAATCTATTGATTTACATCAGATGATGTTGTAGAAAAAAAGATAGTGTCACACAGATTTTAGATGCAGAACCAGAGAAACAGAGCCAGAAACTAGAGAGACAGAACTACAAAGATGTGCAATTAGAGAACAAAAGCCCAAAATATCACGAAAAAATTTCAGAACGGGTTGGAAAGTTGTCTGATACCATGATACTGTTTGGTTCTTTTACTTCTTTGCAATGGAAAATAATTGTGTGCGAGCGTGCCAAAGAGAGTTTTAATCTTCTCCCTCAGATTAACTTTGGAAAAACCAAATCTAATCAGGCGATTGTGTTTTATTGGTTCAATTACCTCAACTAAGAGGATTTTTCTTAACAAGTGAAGAAATGTAAACCAATACTTCGATTGATAAATCAAAGGTAAACTTACTTCGAAATTGTCTTCGACTTCAAATTTAAGAACTTCGAACAGGTGATTGTTACAAGAACAACCGAGATTAATCCTAACTAATTCCTAATCTACTTCCTAATCTACTTCGAACTGAGTTCGAGATCTTAAACTACTTTGCCAATGAACAAACCAAGCATCAGTTTTTTGATAGCTGTTTGTTGAAGATTTGTCCGGGGGTTTCACTTCTTCAATTTCTTCTATTTATAGACGCTGCTTGCAGTTTGAACTTCCCGCTCAATGAATTTGAACTTGGCTTGCTTTGAACTCTAACTTCTATTCTTTGAACTAGCAGTTTCTTCCTTCCTCCACGTCTGAACTTGAATTCTTCTAATTCTTCCTTCAGAAGCTTTAATTTTGAATCTGCATGGTTGTTTGAACTAAGCTCAAATGATTATATGTTAAGGAGAATAACTGCCTTTCAATAGGCATTCCACGTGTTATAACTGCCAATTTGCTTATTTCACAAGTTTACACGTGGAGTTTATGTAATTAGCAGTTAATACCATGGCTTCGAAGTCAATTTTTATTTTCTCTTTGACTTGTAACTGCCAATAACTGCTTTTCGAATCTGAGAAACCATACGACATCGTATTTTACTCAAATATGTCCCTTTAATCTAGTGTGTCTTCATCAATAAGTAATTGCCAACATTTGGCATTTTGATTACGTGTCAATTGATTATTGGATTTGTTAATTTTATATGTAAACAGATACGTTTCAGCTAAGAGATGAAGAAACCATATTACACATGAGTGCCTAGCGGACAATGGCAAGGCTCAGACAGCCTGTCGGAGAATGAATATCCCACATGCCTAGATCTTATGGCTCTGATACTATGATACTTTTCAGAGAAGAAACTGAATCGTATTACTGAATTGAATAATGATAGTTCAATGCTAATACAAGCTTAGATAGAGAGAGCCTAAAAATCTACCTAGAAATCTATACCTAAAATTACAAAGAAATACGATTGCGATATTATCATGATAGGAATCTATGCTTAAGAAGATACATATAGGATCACATCACATTTCCTTCACATCTTCATATTATAATATGAATATGTATCTTCTATGCTAATATGAAGATTCATCATAATAGGTTACATCATAATACATACTTTCTTCATCATAATTCTCATTCATAACCTCCCCTGGTTCTGACTCTTCAGCTTTGATTACAATATCCGAAACAAAGGGAAGTTTCAACATGTCAACTGTCAATCTATCCTCAGCCTTCCTCTCAAAACAACCCTTCAATAACTCTTTCCTTTCCTGTGATATCTCACCTAGACTTCCAGGTGTTCCGAACCCATGACCAATCTTGTTGGCAATTTCCTCAATGCCCCAATATGATTCCCTCAACCAAACCCGCGAGTAGGTTAGCAACTCGAGAACAACACAACCAATAGCCAAACTTCGGAGGGAGCCTTTTGTCTTCTATCCGTCACAGCCTCAGGCGAGAGTTACCTTGTATCTCCTCTCAAGCCAGACTTCACCCTCGCCCTCCTAGCCAACCCAAAATCACATACTTTTGCCATAAACTTAGGGGAACAGGAGGACCTACATGAAGCGCAAGGAAACAGTAAGATGTTTCCAGGTTTTATGCCAAGGTGGACAAAACCACAATCATGAACGAGTTTGATCCCACGTAGAGGTGTCAAATGGGCCGGGTCGGCACGGGCACGACACGTTCGGCGGCGGCACGGCACGCCAAAGGCACGGTAAAATCCTGGCATGGCACAGAATAACACGGTATAAGTTGGCACGTGGCACGACACGGGCACGGAAATGAGCAGGCACGACACAGGCACAGCACAGTCTAAGGCGGCACGTGGCATGGCACGACACGGTCTTCTATGGACACGGCACGGGCACAGTACGAAGTCAATGGGGCACGGGGCATGAGGCATGAGGCACGGGCAAGAGCACGGAAGTTGGCCAGGCACGGCACGACAAGGCACAGAAGTAGGACGGGCACAGCACGGGCACGACACAACACGGTTCTAGCAAGGCAGTAAAAAAAGGCACAGCACAGCACGGCCGCACAAGGCCAAAAAAAAAATGTTAAATAATTTATTTGTATGTATTTTTTGATAATCACCAAAAAAAAAAAAAGAATTATTTTTTGGTTGTGTAACTTATGTTAGTGAATTATATATTTATATAAAGTTTTAAAAAAAATGAAGTCATGAACAAAAAAATAAATAAGAGGGAAAAAGAAGTTACAAAATTTTTATTGATTTATTTTATTTTATTTTATTTTTATTTTGAGAGAGAGAGAGAGAGAGAGAGAGAGAGAGAGAGATTGGACACATTACATATTGATATACTAATATATAATGATATATTGACTTTTATCTAATAAAGATTTTGAAAAAAAAAAATCACAATTTGTTTTTGTGAAAAAAATTTAAAAAAATGAAAAAAATAGTGTTTTGTAAGTAAGTCATGAACAAAAAAATTCAAAATTCAAAAAATAATAATAATGATTTATTTTTTTATTTTTTAGAGAGAGAGAGAGAGTTGTACAAAAAACATTAAAAAAAATTACAAATTATTTTTATTAAAAAATGATAGAAATTCAAATTATAGGAATTAAATTCTTTTATTAAATTAGATTATAGAAATTATTAGACGTTAAATACTTAAATTATAGAAAGTATAGAATTTTATTTATTAAATTGGGTTATAGAAAATTAGAAATTATAGAAATTAAATTTGATTCCTTTCTTGTTTCTAGTTGCTGAAACTGTGAATTTGGAGCAGGAAACTGTTTGTTTTACTTGCTGGAATGTGTTTAAAGTGTTGAAAATGCACTATTAGGTGTTGAAACTGCATCGTTGGGTGCTGAAAATGCCTTGTTTGGTGCTAAATTTGCACATCCTTTGCACTATGATAGACATTTACAGTATTATAAAAAATGTGACATGCTAGATAACTTGAGAGATTTGTATTACAAATTATCGAAGTCTAAAATCACGTGGGATCAGGAAATGTATAATTGTGACATGCTCTGTTTCCTTGTTCTTTGCTGGCTTCATCTTAGTCATGCTTGAATTTTCTAATTAAGGAAGCCTATGAATTGCTACCAGTAACGTCAAATTGATTTCTGATTATTAATTTAAACATATGTGAATTCTGCATTGGAATTGGCATGGGAAGGCTTGAAGCTACCAAATTTGGAATGGAGTGAAGGACCTTATGTTTTTTTTCCCTTATGTTGCTTTGTTTCTATTAGTTTGTAATTTGAACTAAGTACTGGTGTGGTGTTTTGAACCTTGGATGACTTGTATTTTGTTGTTGGGTGAAGGCCTACAAAGCACCAACACGCCTCCGAGATGCCGTATCGCAGTGTCCCGACACAAGGACACGGCAGGGACACGGCGGGACACGTGTCCCAACACGCCACGTGGCATGGGACATGGCTAATGTGCTTTTTTGGATGGGGACACGGGGGGAGAGAGTGTGTCACGCCCTCAATTTTTTTATAACAAAAATATAAATATTATCCGCGTAGGATAGATCTAAGTCAAACAACTTCCATTGAAAAGTCAAAGTCAAAGTACCATGAGTTTCTAATCATGGGCACCCGTACACAGATAACAAAGGTTTATAGTTGTTACATACAACAAATTTTCAAAAAAAATTGAAGAATTAGAAGTTACATAATCATCTCCCAAAAAAACATAAAACATGGAGAGGATGAAATAACTTCATGGCAAATGTTCTTCATGATATGCATCCACATGCCAAGCATCCCAATCATGTAGCTCGCCGAGTACCTAAAAATGATAGGTTGAGCTCACTAGCCCAGTAGGAATCTTATCTACCAATGCTAAGGGTATAGAGAATGAGATGTGCATGCGGAACCAATGATTAGGAATGCGAAGTTAAAGGAATGTTATTTATGACTATACCAAGTGTCAAGTGCCCAAGTTATATCCAAGTGTCCAACCAAGTACCCAAGTACCTCACAAGTGTCCACAACCAACCATGTCCCCATCAGACTCATTAGTTCATTGACTTTAAGCTTATGAGTATTTAAATTCTCTTCCGAGTCTTTTGGGCCTCGTGAAACCCATGTCCGAGTCTTTACGGACCTCGTGGAACCCTTGTCCGAGTCTTACGGGCCTCGTGGAACCCTTCCTAGCGACTCACCAAGTGGTGGTCCTAGTGTGTCAATTTGCATTTCATTCAAGTTCTCTATATTCATGTAAACCATCACCGTAACTCTCATGTGTCCAAAGTGTCAATGTAACCCATTTTGTTCAAAAACACGTGCTTTGACATTTACCACAAGGTTTACACATGTCACACGTAAGTGGAAAAATCAAGATAAATGACTAATTATGCAAGGATAGGCTAGGGAGGGGTATTTCGGCCATTTATGAAGTACGGCATAGTTATGTCAAGTTTGGAACCAACAAGTCAATTGAAAACCAAAGGAAAAATTTTGGAAGTTTTGAGAAAGGTATGGATACCCCCGAAGATTGGTATGGATACAAATGCACAATCAGCGAACAGAATATTTGGTATCCATACCTCACGAAATTGGTATGGATACCAAAGGCTACGATAAGTTTTTAAGAAAGGTATGGATACCCCCGAAATTGGTATGGATACAAATGCACACCAGCGAACAGACAGTTTGGTATCCATACCTCATGAAATTGGTATGGATACCAAAGGCTACGAAAATGAAAATTTGTCAACCATTCCCAAATGAATGAGGGTTCCAATCCAAGTAGATTTTGGGGCTTCAATCATCAACCAAGCATAGAATAGAGTACATCAACCACCAATTCAATGATTCAACCACCAAATAAGAGAGAATCCAACTCAAGCAAAACTAAACCCATTTCCATGGAGATTTTCAAATGTGATTGGAAAATGGATAAATCAAGCTAAGAACCATGCAACAAATCAACAATATACCATTAGAAAGAGTAGAAATAGGATCCCTACCTCAATGGATGAGCTTCAAATGTGAAGAAGATGAAAACCCAAGCTCTTGCTTCAAAACCCAACCGAAAGAAAGCTTTCTCAAGTGATTCCAAAGCAAACCGGACTCCAAACTTCATGTAGATTGCAAATATGAGGTTGAATCTTGATGGGTTTGAGTGTAGAAGGTGGATTTGTAGTGAGAAGTGAAGGGGTTTTGAGAGGAGAAGGAGAGAGAGAAAGTGTCGGTGTAGAGGGAGAGAGTGGGAGTGTATTTTTTTGGTCCAAAAATGTTCTCCTGACTAAGTATACCACATCCCCTAAATTACACACACACCCCTCATGTTCATGTGCATCCTGAAGACACCCAAGTGTATTCTCTAACCCCACATTAACCCCAAGTCATTTTAATATCATTTCCTCATATTTCCTCAATAAAATTTCCTAAATAATGCAAAAATATACGGGTCCTTACATCTTACCCTCCGTAGAAAAATTTTGTCCTCAAAATTTGAAACAACAAGGCTCTCAAACCACTACATGCTCATGTATGATATGCAATATGTGCTCAACTCATAAACTCGTAAAATGCGTAACTTAAAACATGTACTCACATAGCTTAAACGGAAAACAACTCCGGGTGTTTCTCTTTCATCTCATCCTCTCTTTCCCACGTCGATTCTTCGCTACCAAAATTATTCCACAAAACCCAAACTAGTCAAATAGTCTTACCCCTTAGTGTTTTCTCCCGTGAATCTACAACTCGTATCGGTTTCTCCCCGTAAGATCCGTCGGCTTCAAGCTCAAGTTCGGACCACTCTAACACATGTGATGGATCTGGGTCGTACTTCTTCAACATGGACAAATGAAACACATCGTGAATACCCGATATATATATATATATATATATATATATATATATATATATATATATATATATATATATATATATATATATATATATATATATATATATATATATATATATATATATATACAATAAGCTTCTAATGAGGACTCCCTCATGCGGAATTCCATGAGGACTTCACCATCCGGATCAAATTTTCATGATCCGAACCGTTAGATGTGTTTAAAATGTGTTTTCCAAGGCCAACGCGAGGATTCGTGAAAAAAAAATACCCGGAAGGGCTTGATCCGTTTAGTTTTTGTTAAAAACGCTATTATAGCGTTTTTAACAAAAACTGAACGGATCAAGCCCTTCCGGGTATTTTTTTTTCACGAATCCTCGCGTTGGCCTTGGAAAACACATTTTAAACACATCTAACGGTTCGGATCATGAAAATTTGATCCGGAAGGTGGAAAAAGCCCTTGGTCCGCATGGAGCTTCCAATGAGGGAGTCCTCATTAGAAGCTCATCCTATATATATATATATATATATATATATATATATATATATATATATATATATATATATATATATATATATAATGTAAATAAATATATAATTATGTAGCGTCGGCTGAGGAAGAAGGCTATGTTGCATAAAATTTGTAATCTGCACTAAGGTAGTAACTCCTGTGGTGTAACATTGTAACTGGTGTTTTGGAACTAACTGCTGTTACGGTTTCAAGATACCCTACCCAAACGGTTTTCGGTTGGGTTATGAGTACCTGTCTGGGTTCGGACAATAGGATCTGTTATACCAATAACCGAACCGAACCGCCCCATTGCCATCCCTAGTCCTAAAGTTTGCTGCCATCAGATTTATACCCCTGAGAATTGAGATGTTGCATTGTTGCTCCCATCATATTTTTTTGGTATGCCCATTATTATCCAACATGTACTTTTGTTGGTTCAGTTTGTCAATGTTCTGGTAATCAGATGAAGCTCAGCCTCAAAGTTTCCAAGATTATGTTAGTGATTAGCCTATTGTGTCTTCTCTGTTATACTTGTTTCTGCACTTCAACAGGAACATTACAATTCCTTAATTTGGTCCCTGAAAATCTCCTCGAATACGAAATATGTGATTGAGATTTACTTAGAGGTGACTCGTGAGGGTTCGAGATTCACTTGAACGCACACGATTCACGCGCCAAAATAAATCTCAAATCACATTTTGAAGTTGGGGAGGTTTTCTGTTTTCGGGACGAAAACTTCCTCTGTTCTGTTTGCATTTTATCTATTGCACTTATAATCTGGTCTTTGTTAGATCAAACTATAACATGAAAAAAAGGCACGGCGTCGGCACGACATGAGTCACGCGACTAAAAAAACACACAGCACGGCACGACACAACAAAAAAAGCACGGCACGGCACGACATGGCAAAAAGGCACGGCACGACACAATAAAAAAAGGAATGGCACGACACAACACGATTAAGTCAACAGCATGGCATGGCACAACACGATTAACTAATCAGGCACGGCACGACACGACTTCAAAAAAGCACGGCACGGCACTGCACGATGAAGTAAATGGGCACGGCACGGCACGCCATGGCACGATGAAGTAAATGGGCACGGCACGGCAAGGCACGAAGCACGGTTGGCACGGGAGTTGAATGGCACGGCACGCACGTTTGACACCTCTAATCCCACGAAGAATCGAGCGAGCATAAAGCCTAACATCGGACTCTGGCAATCCATACCCATGTGATTCCATGATTTGATCGTGAAGGGAACCACCTGAAGCGTATTCTAACAGCAGGTTGTAAACTTTTTTGCCGTTTTCGCCGGTGGGATACTCATCTCCAAAGCACTGGATAATGTAAGGGCACTTAATATTCCTATGAAAAATTCTCAGAACCCACTTCTCGTTTGAAGCCAACGTACCCGCGGCTTCTTGTTTTTTTGGAAATATTCGTTAGAATTTCTGTAAACTTATATAATTGGAGATAACGACACAACAAACAAATAATATACGATACTATAAATATGAATAAGAGAAAGTAGAAACACTTATATTGATCGAGGCACGCGTAAAGCGCTCTCCTAAGAGAAGATATGTCCCCGCTTGCACCGAGTTGTGTGACATTCCACTCCCAAAATACAACGATCATCCACGGAAGCTTTGTGTGCAGCTAAAGCTTCCACACGAATCAAGAATTGCCCGTATGCTCAAAATATTAGATACTCAAACCATATCTCACTTAGCTTGTAAAACAACACAAGCAATGCTTCCTAATTTTATCAAGTAAAATACTCTCTCTACTTGTGATTTTCTACACCATATATATTGGCCAAAGGTTAATAATTATATGATATAGAAACCCATAAATATCATCTAATATAGGCCATAAATCCCATGATTATATGTGTGGGGAGTTACAAAATTGATATCCAATAATCACCCATTTATTTATCAAATATAATTAGACACAATAAATTATTGTAAAGAGATTTTAAAAGCTTTTTCTAACAATCCCCCACGAGATTTTAAAATCTTTCCGAAATATAAAAGCAATATTATTAATACACGAGCATTTTTACTGTGCAATGGGTGTAGGTACCTTCCGGGTTTGAACCTACACTTAGTGAAAGTAAGTTCCGTTTGAAGGCGTCACAGTGAACTACATGTTTTGAACTGGGTCCTTGAGCCAAACTTCTGCTTACCCCACACACAGTACGGGCAATTCATTTTTATTCTAGTTAGGTTTGCTCGTTACGGTCATGCGCACGTATCTTGTATCATGAGTGTCTTTAGGGAGTAGCTTAATCTCCCACAGTAGCGACCCCACTACCACACTCACTTAGGTGAGACCTTCAGGGTTATTTGTGACCAATACCCCGCAGAATACCTGCCTCAGACTCATTCAGAGTTAAACTCTTCCTCAAGCGTCACAAAAAAGATCACTAGCACCATAGGAATGGGACTAGGGATACCCCTCATAAAAATGTCATGATCTTTCTAGTCAACCTACAGTTTTGTTGTTACCCATTGAACCTTCTTCATGGGATCTTCAATCACAAAGGTTGGGTGTCTACTGTGATGACTAATTTATAGGCTTCAGTCCTAAACCCCTCGATGTTTTATCCGATTAGCCTGCGCACTAACCTTTATGCATATAGCATATTACACTTCCTTTCTAGCATGCCAGAGACTCATCAAAAAAAAATTTGATGTTTAGGACCCCATCAAGTCCTTTTGTTTTCAACCGAAGCAACAGATAAATTTTGGATCCATAAAATGATCTAATTATTTCACCGCAAGCAACATCGATTCGAGGTAAATAAACAATCAATCAAATTCTCTCACCGAAAGCCACATTGATTCGAGGCAATATATATGCTTTGGATCTAGTACATGTACTTTGATCAATATAAATTGAGGAAACATCGAACCCACATGTTCCAAAATCAATCGAGGCAACAATTTTTTTTTTTTTTTTTAATCTATAGGACTCATAAAATGAGTTTTGTCCTTTCTTTTGAATCAAAGCAACATATATTTTAGACCCATCAAATAAACTTGGTCTACAAGGATTTTGACAATTTCCGTCCTCGGTAGCCAGTAGCCCTCTACTAGGAATCACTAATTTTAGTGACCAGTAGCCTTCTACTAGGAGCTATTTATATTGTGATCAGTAGTCTCAATAATCTACTAGGAACCACTATTTTGTTTACTGACATCGCACTTCCCACTATCATTTAGGGTCTCATAAATCATTTACTCGCCATCTTTTCCGATCTCATAAACTGAAATGCATACTTTCGGAGTTCTTATCTTTCAAGTGATTAGTAGTCTTTTATACCTACTAGGAATCACTTTTTCTACTTCACATGACTAGTAGTCTGAGCACCTACTAACCGTCATGTGTTTTCCTCATGTGGTTAGTAGTCATACGACTCATACCACTTCTTTTGTTTCCTTCTCAAGTTTTTACCCAATCACAAGGCCAGTAGTCTTTTCACTACTAGGAGCCTTTTCAAATAACTCGTATATGCCGTTAAAAATTATCAGAGCCTTATTTAGTTCCTTCCGAACCCCCACATTTCAAATATTTCCTTAAACGTTTGTCAAAAATAAGTTTAAAGACCACTGTACTTTTAAAATAAAGGATAACATGTGGATGAAGTTTATGTATAACTTCTCAATTCAATGTAATTATCTAAGGGAAAATATGAACCATTACTTTGTAACCCCCATATAAATACAAATTCAAATCGATCTCATAAATGTTCATTTTAGGCTAGCAAAAAAATTGTTTTTATTCTTTAAATAAAACGAGTTTCCGGGAAAATAACTTTTTGGAATCAACAAACCACTAATTCTTTTAAAATTTTTCTTTTTCCCACAAATCCCTCTCACTCTAAAATCAATTCACCATTAGAAAATTAACTGTTAAATATTTTCTTTTAAATAAAATCAACGCCTGTAATCTAAACGCACAAAATTTGTAACACCACCGGGCATCACCGGTTTTAAAATGTGTATGGTGTACCAAAATGGTTTGAATCCTTTCTTCAGTAACAGAAACTAATTTTAAGAAAATTGCTCCAATAGAAGGTGCTACAAACCGGAGTAATTCTTTGTGAAAAACAATTTTTTGCTTTCCTAGTAGGCAGTAGCTATGACATGCAACACAACTAGTAACTTTATGAGTTGCACCTTTTAATTGACCACCATTACCCAACAACAGTTACACAAATTTGGGACCTTGTACTTAAAACCATGAAAACAAAAACTGTTTTACGTGCAGAGAATAATTTTCCCCTCTTTTTACACCTTTTGTAATCGGAATGGACAAAGAGATTCCAAGATAACTGGACTCCCAATAAAACACAGTAGTAAAGAGGAAACATAAACAATTCACTTTGTGGCACAAAATCATATCTCCCATACGGTTTTTTTTTTTTTTTTTTCTCATCTCAATGAAATGTTCCTTCCTTTTGTTTGAAACATTAAAATATTCTAGCAAAAAAATCATGTGATCACACATATATATTTCATCGGACTAAATCCAAGTGTAAAGTCATTTGTAATTGCAACGTCAAACTCATAAACTACTATTCATCATATAAAGAAAAATTTATGCCACATCCAAAACTGGCAAAGATTTCTGATAAAAATAGCATGCGTATAAATTCACAATATTGAAAGGGAGAAAGATCTATGGATGTAAACTTTTTTCCTTTTCCAATCACAAACTTAAAATATACCAGGAAACAAAACCTTAAGTTTTCCGAATACCCAAAACTTCTCTTTTCGACAAAAAAGTAGAAAATCATCTCTTGCTTATTACCTACCTTGAAGACAGAAAAGGAAAATCTCTTTCCTAACATATATCCATTATAGCATTGGAACCAAATATATACGTGAGAAATTTAATGTTCATAGCAGTAAAATTTCAGCATGTATTAGCCCAAGTCATGTTAACACGGCACCCAAAAGGTCTCCAATCTTTACAAAAAATTCTATCATATCTTCTCTTAGATTGTTGGAAATATTCGTTAGAATTTCTGTAAACTTATATAATTGGAGATAACGACACAACAAACAAATAATATACGATACTATAAATATGAATAAGAGAGAGTAGAAACACTTATATTGATCGAGGCACGCGTAAAGCGCTCTCCTAAGAGAAGATATGTCCCCGCTTGCACCGAGTTATGTGACATTCCACTCCCAAGATACAACGATCATCCACGGAAGCTTTGTGTGCAGCTAAAGCTTCCACACGAATCAAGAATTGCCCGTATGCTCAAAATATTAGATACTCAAACTATATCTCACTTAGCTTGTAAAACAACACAAGCAATGCTTCCTAATTTTATCAAGTAAAATACTCTCTCCACTTGTGATTTTCTACACCATATATATAGGCCAAAGGTTAATAATTATATGATATAGAAACCCATAAATATCATCTAATATAGGCCATAAATCCCATGATTATATGTGTGGGGAGTTACAAAATTGATATCCAATAATCACCCGTTTATTTATCCAATATAATTAGACACAATAAATTATTTTAAAAGCTTTTTCTAACAGTTTTGAAGCGAACCCGAATCGCATAGTAGAGCCGATTTCACGGCCATTTGCCGGGAAAGGGAACAAGCCGCTGCGATTCGGGTTTCTTGAGTGTAGCCAAATGGACTGACGCCCATGCGCCTTTTCCAATCGAATCTCCTTTACGCCATGTTAATCCATCGGTCGACCTCGTAGTATTTTCTGTTGTCAAGTACTGCTGCTTCTGATGAAGAACATATGGAGGGGTCCTCTTCTTCACCCACAAAGCTCGGCTCCTAGGGATCATCTTCTTCACTTTTAGGCCCCGATCCTTTGTCAAGAAAGAATGTAAAAGGATGAGAAAGTTAGTTTTCCCACGTATTGTGTAGTGTTCAATTACCAGGAAAGTGATAAGATCCATGAAAATGATTTTTCCACCTTGACTCATTTTCCCTTGAAACAGATTATGCAAAATAAATGAAATTTAGCGTTACGGGAAAGTTCTTAGCTCCCTCCATTCTCAATTTTTTTGCGCCAACGTTCTCCCTCACTCCATTTCTCTTACGTTTGTACAATTGCTCATTTTTTCTTTATTTTCCCTATAAATATAGTCAATATTTTAATTTTTATCAGTCTTTTGTTTTGTTTGCACCAACCAATCAATCACAATTGGTTAAAATTAGTTTTATTTTATCTTATCTATTTACGGAGTATCTTTCAAGCATTCAAATGGCTTATTTTTCTATTCAATTTTGCATTTATTAGTTTGTGTCAATTTTTTTCAATTGTATTTTCATCTATACGGGAGAAATCGAAAAAGTAAAAAATAATGATTGAAACTCAAAATTCTTTGCATACAGAGAAAAATAAGAAGAAAAAAAACTTTTTGGCTTATTTTTACCTTCATTAAAAAAAATTGGAGTTTCTATCGTTACTTTTTATTTTTCCCCCTCCTCTCATCAACACAAACCAATAATCCACAAAAATTTAACGCGAAACAAATGGATATGAAATAATTGGATAAAGACCAAAAAAAAATTCAACTGGCTTATTTAAGCCAAACCAAACTAAATATTTTTTTATGGCTGATTTTAGAGTTGCCCGATGATTCAAATGGAGTAATTCGTATGTATTAGTCTTTTGCCCAGATATATAGCCCCAAAATTACTTTTATTCGAAATAGCTATTGAATCAAGATAAAAGAAGTTTCCCGTAAGTTTTTTTTTTCTTGGCAAATGAACAACTAAATTTTAGTTTTTCTATATAATTCCTTTATCAAATGAACACTCGCATGAAAATAGATTTTCTTTTCAATTACTTCACTTCAATTCATTTTTCCAAGGACTAAGTTTACTGCACAACATTTTTTACAACTGAGAGCCTTATGGTTGTTAATTTTTGCCAGTTGGGACTCTCTATCTAGGCTTGTTCAAGTTTGATTCGGGTCCTAAGCGAACCAAATCTCAACCTCAATTTTAGGCTCGTTATACATAAATGAGCCGAATTTGAGCCTGACATAGACATAAGCCCACTAGCCACCACTTAGAGCATCTAGTTTTTGGCAAAAAATAGGGCCCCAATGTTTAAGGAAGTTATATCTCTCTCCGTCCCCATTGTTATTTTCTGGGAAGCGAGTTTTTATGGGGAGAATGATGGAACATTTAATTGGTATTGACTTTCTCATTTGCCCATTTCTAATGCTTTGTCTATATCACACTTAAATGTAAAATAAAGGGCAAACAAGACATGGTTTTTTATTTTTGACTTTTCAAAATGGACATTTATTTTGGGACATCAAAAATGGAAAAAGAACAACTAGCAATGGATGGAGAGAGTATATTGTAGGTTATTTCGGCGAGGAGGACATACTATAGGGATCCAATAGTTTAACTACAAGCGGAAGTCATTTTTGGGTGCTTTGGCTTTGTCTTTATTAAAAAAAAAATTGCATTTGTCAATTTTGCGTTGATCTTTTGTGGATTATTGGTTTATCTCGACAAGAGGAATCTAAAGAGTAAAATATTATTGTGAAAAGTTTATATCCATCTCAAAACCAATTGACAATGAGTGGAGAGGTCCTTCATGTTATTAAGGATCACCGATTCCATACTCAATCAATGTAAGATTTGTGGGAACATTAATTAAAAATTATTAATTGAACTAATTTTTTTTGAATAAAGATAAAATAATCCAATAATCTACAAAAATTTGGATTATTTGTCGTCAATGAATTTTTAAAATATTTTTATAATCTTTTTGAGTTTTTGGATTCCTCATGACGAACCAATAATCCACAAAATTTGACGCAAAACTAATAAATGCAACAAATTTTAAATAAAGACAAAAAAAAAAAAAACCACGCTTGCAAGTAGGGTACCACACGAGCGTGAATCTCGACATTCAAAAGTGTTTTGGACGGATCAAATTTCTCCCTCCCTCTCTCCTCTCTCTATAATTCAGACCGTCAAAAATACTATTAGACGGCCAAGATGCACGCTGAATATCGCCACGTGGGATCCAACCAACATCCAAAATTTTCTGCTCTATGTCACAGTTGAATGTGCTGGTAAATTTTTAGGCTTCAATCTGTCCCACGCACCACGTGAGTCATAAACTTCATTTTTTCCCTTGTCATAGATTTGGCTTAATAATTCGTTCGAATTAATTTTTTTTTTGTCAATTCAATTTATTTTGTGCATTTATCAATTTTGAATCAATTTTTTGTGAACTATTGGTTCGTCCCGACGAGAGGAAAAAAATTGCGTTTGAAATTGGAAAGGTTTTTAATAAAGATAAAAATAGTGGCAGTATTTTTAAGAATAGAAAACACAAATTGGGAGAGGAACGAAAAGCAAGAAGACAAGTCTGCCTTGCATTTCCGATAAAAAATAATAATAATAAAAACTCTGCCTCACTTCCTTTATCAAGAGCAGTAAAGCCAATCCAGTTTATATTCGAAAAGTCATCCACATTCGTCATTCTTAATCTATTATATGAGGAGAGGCAATGGAAGTCGATACCGGGATGCAATTTATATTCGAAAAGTCATCCACATGGAAATAGATAATTTTATGAGCAATTTATTAAAGGTTGACGGATCCTCTTCACTAGGACTCGAGATTTGACTACTTCAAATTTCACTCACTCGGTACACATTACACAATGTACATCATTGTGATGTTACCAATATTTTAACGTACTGTAATTCATAAAGTAAACTCAGTGTGGCAGACAGCCATGTAGTTTGCGATACCCACTACTGAGTCCAAATTTATGAATTCGCATCCGAAGTAAAATAAACTAAACATTGACAGTTATAGAGTTATATGGAAAATGAAAATTGAAAGGGGCGAAAAAACCCCAAGATAAATTACATGATGCTCACCTTGAGACAAATTTACATGACACAACAAAATTCATAGACCAGATGACATCATAACTCGAAAAAGTGCTAAATTAATTACACTATTTTCGAGCTATAATAACATTGTTGAGTACAATTTTGATGTAAAAATAAATACTATTTGTGTGCTGGAGAGATTTTCTTTGGAGGCTAACTAAACCTACGAAGAGGTTTTTTTCAAGCTGAACATGAAATCAAGAGGTCAGAAAAACATGTAAGGTCAATTAAAATCACAACAACAAAATCTGCACAATTAAATGGGATAAAAGCTCATTTTTCAAATCTATGTTGTCGCGGCCCATCATCCTCCACTCGAACACGATAGTAGAGCAAGGCCAAAACGATTAGGAAATCTGTTAACATGAGGCCCAGCACATCAAAAACAAATTTAGGAGCAAACAATCCCCACACCTGCAGCAAAATTCAGCAGTAGATGTTCATATGCTGCATAAACATGGACCAATGCAAATAAATTACGAAATTGCAGCCTCAAGTAAGAATACCATCAGGTGACGTCTTTGTATTGCAACACATAACATCGTGAATGTGGCCGTGGTGGCTGTTACGAGTCCATACATCAAATACACCTGAAACATGAGGATGACAACTTATAATTCCATCACTGCAGCATGTCCAACATCATGAAGCAAAAGAATCCAATGTGAAGAAAAATATGATCGTACACGTAAACTTACTTGGCATAATTGCAAGAAAAACAATCCTTTCCCCCGCTCACCCTGACCAGATCCAACTTGTTGTAGAACAAGAAATGGGAGCCCAAATATTGGTAGTATGTGAGAAAAACCAAACGTATCAATAGTAAGAAGAATAGCTTGGGGAAAAAGGATGAATTCTTCGAACCTGACAACAAAGATAGAGGGACTCAGTTGAGATCAAGGTGAACTGTTCGATACATACCCTACCCTATGAGAAGTAAACCAAACCAAACCAAACTAAGCCTTATGTCCCTATTACTTGGGGTCGGCTACATGAATCTTTTTTCTCCAATGAGCTCTGTCAAGGTCTACTTGTTCACGCAGACCCATTATACTCATATCTTCATGATGCAGGAGCATTGTGGTAATGCTTATGTGGCAGCTACCTGGACGCCTATGTGGAAAATAAGGATTATTTTAATTAGTTTCAACGTGTCGATTCAGTTTCCAGTCAAAGCATCTGTCAAAATTCTAGTCACTGTCTTTTAATTTTTGGTCTTTTTTTAGCCTAGTAATTATAGTTTGAAAGTTGAGTCTTGACTATCTAGTAAGTTGTGTATTTTTTTTAATAGTGGTCTAGGAAATTGAAAGATCTACTTGAAAATTGTGTAGATTAAGTCTTGGAAGTGTAATCTTGTACTGCCTATAAATAGGTGATCTAATGAATGAGAAGGAGAGAGTTGGAGTTTATGAAAATACTGTGCAAGTGCGTCTTGCTTGGAGTGAGTGATTCCTCCTACAATCAAGCGAATGGCTTGGTCGCGTCGAGTGGCATCCGCGATTAGTAGCGTCAAGTGGCATCCGCTATCCCCAGTCGAGTGGCATCCCGGAACTATCCTAACCCTCGCAGGTCTTGGCTTGCATCACTTCGCGCACAACCGCATCTAAAGTCAATTTTAGGTCTTCCCCTCCGTCTAGCGTTACTACCCAAAGCTATCATATTCGCTCTCTTAACTACTGCATCTACAGGTCTATGGTAGATATGCTCAAACCACCTTAGCCTATTTTCCCTCAACTTCTCTTCTACAGGTGCTACACCTACCATCTCACGAACCGTTTCATTTCTAATCCTATCTCGTCTAGTCATACCACACATCCACCTCAACATTCTCATTTCCGCTACACTCATCTTGCTCACCTGTTGTTTCTTAACGGGCTAACATTCTATCCCGTAAAGCATTGTTGGTCTTATGGATGAGAAGTAACCACCAGGAAATTATTTTGTAATGAACCAGATAATCTTTTCACCGTCCCTTCTTTGCTAGATCAGTTTTGGGAACTGTTTCTCATCTAAGTAGGAATGTTAAAACCTTTTCACTTCTGGCCCTATGAAGTTAATTGCCAAAGTGATGAGAGCGTAAATGTTTACATAAGCATCTACTAATTTATCGTTGCTAAGTCCATTAATATTGTTACTTGGAGTTTAATATGTTGTTTTGTGATTATGGGTATTTGGGAGCTTTGATATAATAAAAAATGCGCAAAGTCGAATTTTACTCAGTGTCAAAGCAAAGCCTGTGGTCGAATTAAATCAAGTGGTGCATCAAGAACAACCTAGTCGACCCCAAGTAATTAGGACATGTAAGGCTTGGTTTGGTTTGGTGCGTCCAGGACAACCAATAACGGAAGCACCCAATCAAATCCCAACATGATACGTATTGGAGAGACAACGTGTGATTAGCATAGGAAATATGGCCGAAAAGCAATTTAATTGGGCTTTATAAATGTTGCTCTTACTATTCACGTGGAAGGCAGTTTACAATTAGATAAGAGTTTCACTAGGATTAGGAAATAGAATTGGGAGGATTTATGAGGTTTTTAATATACTGCTGAGGGAGAAGAGTTTTGATTGGAAAAGAATTTTTCTTTCCTTACGGATTATTAATTGGATGCATATAAAGAGTTCTTGAGAAAGGAAAATAGGAAATGTGGAAGCCTTCCTAAGGCAGA
The DNA here is from genome assembly GCA_020921065.1 of Vaccinium darrowii. Classification (NCBI taxonomy): domain Eukaryota; kingdom Viridiplantae; phylum Streptophyta; class Magnoliopsida; order Ericales; family Ericaceae; genus Vaccinium; species Vaccinium darrowii. Next base: position 4,067,502 of record CM037152.1, on the reverse strand, counting down.
CTACGCGCATGGGTGGGGACTCGACGCATAACAAAGAGGTGTTATTCAGAAACGGAGGCTGCGGCTTGGTTTCAATGTCCGGCTAAACTCTCATCTATGGGGAGGATGAAGCTCCACACCAAGTAATCTTGTTTCTGCATAGATTAGGGTTTTTATTCGAATCAGATAATATGTTCAGAACTCGATTTTATAGAATTCAATAGAATCATTTTACTTCTTCAATCTGTTCAGTATTTGTATGTGTGCTTTCAAATACCGTTCATATAATTGTGATGCAGGGCGCCTTATGAACTACAGAAAAGATGTGCAACAATCGAACACAAACAAGAAAGTTTAGAGAAAACGCTCTCTAGACTCTTTTATCATTCAATAATACTCAAAAACTATCTCGCCCTTAAGGCTTACAACTTATTATATAGGAAACCGGAAACCCTATTTGATTTGCTCCGAAAAGGAAGCCAAATCAATTAAAAACGCAAAATTACCAAAAATGAAAAATTCGAAAATAATAGCAAAATAAAAAACTAGAGAAAATTCTAGAATGTTTCCCAAAAGCGCAGCTTAATTCGAATTTTCCTTGCCCAAGTAATTGACAAGTCAAATCTTTCCTTAAATGGCAAATTTGGACATTCGGAGCCCTAAACAGCTACGAAAGCCCGAAAAACGACACACACCATGGCCGCAGGCGATGGGTCTTGATTGTTGGGCCGTTTCGGGTCTGACCCAAGTGGGCCCAACGCAAAATTCCACAGTTGCATAATTACGATTTTGCCACCCGAGGCTTAAAATGCCGAAAATATTCTTCCTCCATGGCTACTGCATCATCCTCCCCTTCTAAAAAGAAATTCGCCCTCGAATTTGCATCATCCTCGGACGAACTATCACCCCTGAATGGAATCAGATGCTTGACATTAAACACATCGGCAGTACGAACATGGCTTGGAAGCTTCAAACGATAGGCATTTGGATTGATCTTCTCAATAATCTCAACGGGGCCAATTTTACGCGCGGCAAGTTTGTTATACTCATGAGATGTATAACGGTCTTTAGTGAGGACCGCATAAACGAAATCACCAACCTCAAACTCCACCAATCGGCGCTTCTTGTCTGTCGCTGCTTTGTACTTGGTTGTACTATTCTCCAAACGCAACTTAGTCTCGGCATGGACCTGCTGTAAACTTGCCATGAAATCTTCAGCCTTGCCACTAGAACGCTTCAAGCTTGGAACAGGAGCTAAGTCGACTGGTGTGCGTGGGTTAAATCCATACACAACCTGAAAAGGAGAGAATCCCGTGCTCCGATTGACGGAATGGTTGAAAGCAAACTCTGCTTGACACAGCTTTTGATCCCAACTTTTGAGATGATCCTCCACCAAACTGCGAAGTAAATTGCCCAAAGAACAGTTCACCACCTCAGTCTGGCCATCGGTCTGGGGATGATAAGCCGTACTAAAATCCAATTGAGTGTTGGCCAGTCTCCACAAACAACGCCAAAAGTAACTCAAAAATCTGGTATCCCAATCAGAAACGATAGACATAGGCAGCCCATGCAAGCGATAAACCTCCGAAAAATACAATTGCGCCACCGTAACAGCATCCGTAGTTTTCTTGCATGCGATAAAGTGTGCCATCTTTGAAAATCGATCGACCACCACGAAAACAGAATCATGACCACGTTGTGTACGCGGCAGCCCCAATACAAAGTCCATGCTAACATCGGCCCATGGCTGGGAAGGAATTGGCAATGGCAAGCATAGCCCGGCGTTAGTGGTTGTTCCCTTGGAAATTTGACAAATATGACACCCCGCCACGAACTTATAAACCTCACGCCGCAAGGTCGGTCAAAAATAGGAAGCGGACACCAATGCATAAGTCTTATCCCTGCCCACATGTCCCTCATCATGCAACTCCTTGATGATCTTCAATCGCAGGCTGGACTCCGGAACACACAACAAATTTCCTTTGAATAAGAACCCATTGTGCATGTGGAATTCTGATTGGGCTCCCCCTGCGATATCTTCAATGATAGTAGAAAAATATGGATCCGTAGCCAATAACTCACGAAAAGCATCAAAACCTGTTACTTTAGTGTGCATCAAAACAAGAAAATTGGAACGCCGACTGAGGGCATCAGCTACTCGATTCAAAACACCAGACTTGTGCTTGATAGAGAAAGAGAACTGCTGAATATATGCTGCCCATTTAGCATGCCGACTGGACAACTTATCTTGAGCATTGAGGTGCTTCAATGCCTCGTGATCAGAATATAGAACGAATTCACTATGAATAAGATAGTGATACCAGTGCTTCAATGCTTGGACCAAGGCATAGAACTCCACGTCATAAGTGCTGTAATTCATCTTCGCTCCATTCAGTTTCTCACTAAAATAAGCAACTGGTTTAGAATTTTGGCTAAGGACAGCCCCAATTCCAACCTTTGATGTGTCAATATGCAGCTCAAAAGGCAGTGAAAAGTCCGGCAAAATCAACACAGGAGCCGAAGTTAATTTTTGCTTGATCAATTGAAACGCAGCAGTTGCTGCATCATTCCACTCAAACCTGCCACCCTTCATACAATCTGTTATAGGAGCCATGATAGTGCTAAAGTGCAGAATAAAACGACGGTAGAACGCCGCAAGCCCATGAAAACTGCGAACATCAAATAAAGTCCGCGGTTGGGGCCAGCTACGAATAGCCTCAACCTTGGACTCATCCACTGAAATCCCATCCTTGGATACAACATATCCAAGAAAAAGCACTGTATCGGTTAAGAACACACTTTTTGATTGCCCCAAATAATTTTTCAGCACGCAAAACAGTAAGAACTTCCCTTAAGTGCTGCAAGTGTTGTTCAGGCGTGGCACTATATATTAAAATATCATCGAAATAAACGACAACAGATTTACCGATAAAAGGGCGAAGGGCCTGCTTCATCATCCTCATGAAGGTGCTAGGCGCATTGGACAGACCGAACGGCATCACCATCCACCCATAAAGACCCTCCCGAATTTTGAACACTGTTTTCCATTCATCCCCTGGCCTGATTCGAAGCTGATGGTACCCACTCTTCAAGTCCAGCTTCGAGAACACCTTTGCATTACCCAACTGATCTAGCAGATCATCCAGCCTTGGAATTGGAAAGCGATACTTCGCTGTGATCTTGTTAATGGCCTTGCTGTCAACGCACATCCTCCACGTTCCATCTTTTTTTGGAATTAACAGGGTTGGTACTGCACATGGGCTAAGGCTTTCATGAATAAAGCCCTTAGACAATAGTTCCTCCACTTGTCTCCGCAGCTCTTCATGCTCTTTCGGACTCATACGATAATGAGGCCGATTGGGCAAACTCGAATTGGGCACCAAATCAATCTGGTGCTGAATATCCCGCAGAGGGGGCAACCTATCTGGTAAGTCTGCTGGAAACACATCCTGAAATTCCTGCAGAAGAGGTTGAACCATTGCTGGAATATCTTCTTCTACCAAGGCCTTAGAACCCTCTTTCGCCACTAACACAAGAACCACCTTGCTTGTTGACAACTCCTCTTCAAACTGTATTCTAGTCAGAAGGGTGGTACCCTCCCCAGTTTGTGGTTTGGGTACAACCTCCTTGGAAGGCAGCAACACAATCTTCACCCCTTTGAATGATAGCGCATATGTATTAGCGCCCCCATCATGAACCACTTTACGATCAAACTGCCATGGTCTCCCCAATAGAAGGTGGCAAGCATCCATGGCCACAACATCACACCAGATTTCATCCCTGTACTTGGAACCAATAGAGAAAGCAACTAAACATCTTTTGGAAACTTTAACTTCGTTACCTTTCTTCAACCATGAAAGCTTGTAGGGACTGGGATGAGCCTCTGTCTTTAGACCAAGCTTTTGGACTGCCTCTTCCGCCACCACGTTCTCGCAGCTCCCGGAATCAATCACAAATCGACACACCTTCCCTCTAATGGTACAAGTAGACTGAAACACATTACCACGGAGCCACGAATCGCCCTTTGCTTCACGCAAAGCATAGCACAATCGCCGAACAACCAATAACGGACCGTTATCCCCAACTACTTCCACAACCTCCTCATCATATGCTGCCTCTTGCTCGTATGACTCGCATTGCTCATTCACAACTCCATCAGAATCCACAAATAAAGCTTTTCCTGGTCGCTCACCCTTTCTACACTCAAAGGCACGATGACCAGGCTTGCCACATTTAAAACACTTCGATCCAGAACCAGAACCAGCACCTGCCCTAATTGCTGGCGAAGTAGTGGGGGGCAGGCTAGCAATTGGCTTGGCGGAAGTATTGCCAACCGTGGGTCGAGCCGCAGTACTCCACGGAGTCGAAGAAGGCCGACGACTCGCCTGTTTCTCTATCTGCAACGCCTTTTGATATGCATCGGAGACAGAGAATAATTCGAACATATTTTACGTAAACTGAAACTGTTCACGCAATCCTCCCACGTACCTCGATACCAACTGCTCCTCAGTTTCTGCAAGATCATTCCGAGCTACCAATTGATGGAACTCTGTGGTGTAATCATCCACAGAACGCGAATTCTGACGAAGATTCTGCAGCCGCTGATACATCAGACGCGAGTAGTTGTGGGGCAGAAAAGCCACCCGCATCTTTTTCTTTAATTTTTCCCACGAACTAATCTTGTCCTTTCCCTGCCGCAACCGAGTCTGCTTCAATTGTTGCCACCATGCCGCGGCTGCCCCTGAATCTGGTAGCCACCAGCGACACCCATTTATCCTCTGGAACTTGTTTGAACTCCAAGACTTCATCCATAGCCGCAACCCAATCAAGGAACTCCTCTGGCGTCAAACCCCCCTGGAACTCAGGCAGGTCGATCCTCAAACCAGACTCCCATGGACGGAAATCACGGTTATCAGCCACGATCTCCCGGCCTCTGCCCCTCTGTTGATGAAAGCCACCGCCGCCAGCCCTGCCAACGCCGAATGCCCCCGTAACAAAAGGGTTTTCAGCCGCTTCACCATCCGTACTTTCGTCCTCCTCTCGAGGCCACCGATCGTATGGTTGATGGCGAGGTGGATTCCCCCCAACAGCTAGGGCAGCAACTTGTTCGGTTAAAGAAGCTATTGCAGCCGATAGTTGTTGGAATCGCGCCTCCGTCCGCGCCTCCTGCGCTACGTCATCTCTTTCATAGATGTCCTCCAGATTAGCGGTACGATCGCCTCCTCGTCCCCCTCGACCTCCAGCACGTCCTCCGGCCATAGTCAGGATTGGAACTCAAAGCTCTGATACCAACTGATGCAGAGCGCCTTATGAACTACAAAAAAGACGTGCAACAATCGAACACAAACAAGAAAGTTTAGAGAAAACGCTCTCTAGACTCTTTTATCATTCAATAATACTCAAAAACTGTCTCGCCCTTAAGGCTTACAACTTATTATATAGGACACCGGAAACCCTATTTGATTTGCTCCGAAAAGGAAGCCAAATCAATTAAAAACGCAAAATTACCAAAAATGGAAAATTCGAAAATAATAGTAAAATAAAAAACTAGAGAAAATTCTAGAATGTTTCCCAAAAGCGCAGCTTAATTCGGATTTTCCTTGCCCAAGTAATTGACAAGTCAAATCTTTCCTTAAACGGCAAATTTGGACATTCGGAGCCCTAAACAGCGACGAAAGCCCGAAAAACGACGCACACCATGGCCGTAGGCGATGGGTCTTGATTGTTGGGCCGTTTCGGGTCCGACCCAAGTGGGCCCAACACAAAATTCCACAGTGGCATAATTACGATTTTGCCACCCGAGGCTTAAAATGCCGAAAATATTCTTCCTCCATGGCTACTGCATCAAATTGTTTTCACTAATTTGGTTGGAGTTTTGAGATAGATTATACTCGCAAGACAGATCGTGCCGCAATAGTGAGATAGTCCCTGCTATGGGATAGTCCATGCCTTTTAACAATTCTTATATCTTCTTGAAGATTATCGATAGGGTTTGCAAGACCTAGCAATAATCCCTTGCGATTCGAATATTAATTCGGTCTTATACAGTGCATGGTTATGCGGTTGGGGTGGATTCTAAACTCTCCCAAATAGTTTCACTCTTTTAGTTATTGCTCTCCTTAGTTTAATAAACTCACAACAATCAAACCAATCTTTTTCTGAATTCAACTAGAAGTTGACCGAAACTAGTGTACCTAAGACTAACTGTCCCTGTGGATCGACACTCGGACTTGACCACTATTCTTTGGAATATGGGTTAAATCCTAATTCTTATTTATTTCTTTTTGATACGGTACGACAAGATCACTTAGTGGTAAGCTTAGTGGCAAAGCATTCGAAAACACTCTCACAAAGCTTGCATGGATGCTATGGGTTACTATCTTTGACAAGGGAGAACTGATAGGATTTCCAGGCATTCAGATGTCCCATAGCTTGCTGTTGGAGCAAATAGAGTACGATTTTAGGACCGTGGCTCCTTTTCTTCCATTAAGTTCACTAATCTTGACGTTCTTCTAGGTAACCATTGGTTTATTCCTTTTGCTATTTTTGCACCAGTAACCTTTAGGATTTTACCCTTGTGTCTCGCTTTTTGTAGCGAAGGGTACACCCTCTTTGGTACTTGCACCTCATTCTTTGTCCTATGATAACATCTCATATACTTTAAATAAAATAAAAGTGGGACCAAGTACCAAGTTTTTCATAGGAATAAGGCTATGGGAGGGCAGAGTCATTGGTCATTGTCTTGCCCAACAGACGTATTTTAACTGAATATGAAATACAAAAGAAAATATTGAGAGAAAAGACAAAACCATAAATGTATATAACCAAAGGAAACAGTACACTAACCCAATAAATGCAGCAGCATAACGGAGGCCATCAAAAGCACACCTGAACAAAATGTTGCAATGCGTTAAAGAAGTACAGCGTGCAAAAGAAATGAGCTTCTTCCAGTGCAAGAAACCAATAATCTGTCAATGAACTTGTAATAGTAGTAGCACAAAAGAAAATCTCAGAGACTGGAGGTTAGATGTAAAATGAATGGCAAAACACCTTGACCTACTCTTTAAACCACCGATAGGACTAGCAATGGCTCATTAAGCAGATATGGATGAGGTAAGACTGAACTTCTTACCAGTGACCAGTGCAGAAAAAAAGGCACACAGCTAGAATGCTCCATTGTGTAACAGGGAAAGAATACAAGGACAGGGTTTGAAGATGGCCATTTTCGGAGTCCTGTTCCAAAGATCCCAATCTCATTATGCACCAACCTAGCAAAGAGGTTCTTATAAGTACCAAATCAGGTGCTCAAATTACAGTGCTTAAATATCTTTGAAACTAGCATATCTGTATGTCATGAAAGAAGTCTATAGCGAGATAAAGCATAATATGATTGCTAACAGAATTTTAATGCAAACAGCTCTAAAGACGAGTGTGGCCTTAAAAATCATAAAAAGATAACCTGTCGCTCAACTATAATATGGCAAAGACAAAAGTGCAATGAAGAGAAAGCACCTCCAGCTATGGATGCTAAAGCTACCATGGGTCCTTGTCTTCCAGATAGAATGATAATCGTTGAACTCAACGCAGATAACACGGCTACAATTTTAAGGACCACAGTCTCTTTCCAACTAGAAGTTTTTTCTTCAGTCAGAAATTGAAGAAGTGCCAGGAATGATAGTTGTCCAAAGCCAATAACATAGACACCTTTAGCAATGTAATTTCTCTGAAGAGGCAGATTAAGTAATTTACTTTCCGAGGCCCAATATGCTGCAATGAGAAGATAACTAAAGACCGTTCCTCTTATGACAAACTTCAAAAATCTCCTGCAAGAGCTGCGAGAAATGCTCTCATGCAGCATGTATGCCAATATAATCAGAGCTAGCACCGGCGGGAGCTCAGCTATATGGCTCCAGAAAGGATAGCTCTCAGCAACAGCAAGCATCCATGAAGGACACATATCTGCTAATCCTGAACTGACAGCCTGCTTTGATAGCCCAAGTTCAACACAAAATCTGAGGACAGTTATTAGGAGAATAAGCACAAAAGCCTGCAAACACGATTTCCAACTGTTCAGCCCAAGTTAAAAATTCCAAGCATAAAATCATAGCTGGGTTTTTTCAGAAGAAAGAAGATAAGGTCGGATATATAGTTGCAAACAAAAATAGGTCAACAGTGAAGTTACTGACAAAGCTAAAAGAGCAAAATTCTTACTTCCAGTTCCATCTTGGTTTTCGTTATGGAATAGCGTAATTTAAGCATGGCAGTTGTGCCTGCAAGAAAACAAGCAACTTTTCCTTCTTCCACTAAACCCACAGGTTTTAAATTGAACACAAACACGAAAAATGTGTCAATAATGTAAGAGAGTAGATGCATCCAAAAAACCATGCAAATCTCTAGAGAGTCGGAACTTACGAATGTAACTATTTGAAAGGAAGCTGCATGCACGTATTGCCACTATCAGACAGGAAAACATCAATCCATGGGAAATCCCAGATTTGGCGGGGGAGAGAACGTAAACTCCACATAGTTTGTCAAGCCATCTGATGCAAAGAACATGGACAAGAAGTGAAATCAACATTACCCCGAAACCAATGCTCATAATCTTCAAATTGAACTGGGTCCATTTCGAACGTGCTAGCTCAGCAACACTTGCCAGGAAACTTAAGTACGAATCAATTTGCCTCTTGAGATCAGGCAAAGATACATGACAGCTTTCATTTTTTCCTGACCCTAAGTTCATCAGAGTACTTGACCAATTCTCCATTGCTTGAGCATACATTGCTGATAGATGCAATACATCTTCATTCGAAAATCCAATAAGAGATGAAGCTGAATAGACATCGACATATCTCTTTACCTACAAAGTTAGTGCATCTGTCATAAAAAAAGTGGCAATCTAAACTTGGTGAGTTGCTTCAAACATACTATGCAGCTAGATAAAACTCAAGAAGAAGGGAAAAAAAACTGGTTCTCAGGATGTTCAATAGTTGATGTGCTTTGCTTTGCACTTGATAGGTTAATGCCAAACCACAAGTTGACACCATTCAATACCCAGCTGCATAGAACACTATTAACCTATCAAATTCACAAACATACCAAGGCAGATTTCCTTTACAACACGAGAGCCCACTCTCACCCCACGTTGTGCGCCTCAGCGCATGAAGTTTGATGCTTATCCCGAGCTCAAGCAAACCGAGCTTGAGCCGTTCGGTAATTTTTCGATTCAAGCTCGAGCCTAGGTAGTTCAGCTCGATTCGAGCTCGAGCCAACCTCATTATTGGCGAGCCGAGCCCGAACACTACGGAACTCAACTCGGCTCGGCTTGTTCACACCCCCACTCAGTAATAGGGATCATCTCTCCTCTGGAAGCTTCATCAACTGGGAAAATGAAAATTTTCTGCTCTATTGAAACAGCAATCACCAGTCCAACGTTCGGACACACAAAAAGTTCCCATCGATTCAACAAATCCTTTATTTACTAATCAGATAGTTAAAACAAAAATCTTGTCTCTCCATTAGCATCCATCCACATTTCTATGCAGATTCTAACAAGTAAAATTGCTTAGTTTCCCTGATTTAGATTCTCAATTGTAGTTCAAATAAGAGGACAATAGCAAACTATAAAAGCGCACCCAGTCTTTCTATTCCATAGAAGTTTATAATGAGAATATCACCTCCTATTTGTTCAATATCACTTTAACCTTGTGTGGTAAAGGTTTCATTCTTTCTCTCTGTTCTTCTCTTCTCAAAGTAGCAAAATTCTGCACTGCACTACTACTCGTAGTCTCCCAAAATACCCTATTCCATCCATAGAGTTACAGCACATTAAAACACAAAGCCTGAATCCCCCCAACCTCTTGAAAATTGAAGCTTAAAAGCATAACAAATCGAGATCCTGACCAACAACATTTATTGCAATCTAGCGATCTGCTGATGGTTAAACCTAACATGAATTGTGAAAACCGAGAGCATTCATTCCACCCCTCAAAGATGTACAAGTTAGAATACTTGTGGGACAGCCACCGCAAAGGAGAACATTGTGATAATTACGGTGACCATGAATCCACAATTACGTAACATCAGAAGATTCTGTTCAATTGATTTGATATCGCCCAACTTAGTGTGGACAACATAACATAAATAATATCCACATGCATCCTCCAATGGCTGATAATAGACAAAATCAGACACCTGGGAGACAGGCACGTCTGGGCACACAAAGTTGCTTGAGGGCTAGATTTAGGTAACTGTAAGGGATGTTTAGAGTAGAATCTCCGTTAGGCTTTCGAAGCTCCATGGAAAGGGCCATCAAGGCAAGAGTGTTGACACTACACATTTTGCTGAAGCAAGGCAATCATATGAATCCTTTGTGGTCAGAGTGCCCGCCCTTGAGGAATATTGTCATAGAGTCAAGTGGGCTATCAAGATACCATTAAAAGCCTCCGTATGCCAACCTACAGGCATTGGAATAGGCGAGGCCATGCATATGGGGATCTTGGGGCTTTAAGGCATTGGGCGTGGAAGCAATGCTGTGACTCGTGGGCAATTGGTTGAGGCATGAAGTCATGCTACAGGTTCAACACCTTGCAAACAAATAAGTAATGGAACGGCGCATTGCTTTGCTGGCATAAAAATAATTATGTTGCCTTCTACGAAGCACCGACAATCCTAAATGCTTGCCATATCCACATTAGACACTCTGGGGACATGCGACACACTGGACACAAACATGGACACGTATGGGAGACGCCACCTGGCATGTCGCATGGCCAATAAACTCAATTATTCTTTAGAAAGGGACACAGCAGGGACACTTCGCAGACAGCAGTGTCTAGACTTGGACACGGATGGAAACATGATAGGGAGCGATTCATAGTATTGAGAGCTTATTTCAGGGGTATAATATTCCAAAAATATGAGTGAAAACGTACGAATAATTAATTTAGACCAAAAAAAATCCTTGTTTGACCAATAACATTTAAAAAGGAAACAATAAGAATTCTAAAGATACTATTTGTTTTGGTTGTTTCTGCATGGAAAGTTTGTATGAATAACAACTGAATATTTTTGTCTTGTTTCCCCTGTCATGTCTGTGTCCTGATTTATTTAGAGTTGTTGTGTCCCATGTCGGTGTCAGCGTCCGCGCCTGTGCCAGTGCTTCTAAGGTTGCCTTTCTCGTGTGACACATAAGTCCAATAGCATGGGCAATGAATGGCCCGCAATGGATGGAGGTATGCGTGTCTTCACGAGGAGCGCTTCGTGGGCACGTAGATAAACTTCAGATGAGTTGGAGCATGAGCAATCACTTCGGGTGTTGCGATATATGCAACAAAGACCCAATATGAAGTGAGAGCTCATTGACCACGTCGAGGTCCTATGCACATAGATGAGTAACTTATTAAGTCATGGTGCTGGTGAAAGAGTCATGGCTGCTATGAATTATATGGGTAGCTTAGCTGTGGGCAACACTTCTTTTTGACACTTAGACGAACTTTGGTGTACTTGACGCTTGAGTGCCTTGATAGTGGCGGGCCCCTCTATGGGGTGAGTGCCTTAATCATGGGCAAAGTTGGTGAAATGAGGCAAATAGCCAGTCATTTGGAATGTGCATGTTGGGAGAAGATGTGTACAATGTAGCTTTGTTCCCATAAAGATCATGGCCAGAAAAACCACAAGACGAGTGACATTGAAGACATAAATGGTTAGGCTGACTTTGGCTCTTGTGGAGTGGTTAGCACCTCCCAAAGAACACAGGCTGCAAAATAAATCCCCCTAAGACATCTACAAACGCCAATGCTATGCATGTACAAGTTGACAGGAAACCATGTTACTGTGGGATAGATGCATATACATCATTCAACCCATTTCCAAGCAAGTTAAGCTTTTAGAACAATTGGTGATCCAACATGGTATCAGAACTTTGGTTGGTTGGGGGTTTTGCGTTCAACTCTCTTTGTTTGCATTTGTTTAACTTCTATATTTTGCTTCTGTCTGTTGCATTCAATATTGTTCTACACAGGAATGTTTGAATCTCCACGAGCAATAATGAATGAGAATGAGGGAGGGAGCTGGATAGCTTGATACTCATTCTTGGTCCCATTCCTAACAGCTCAAGCTTTTAGGATAACTTGCGGTCTAACCATTGATATATATTTTTGCCACTGACAATGATGCCAATTTTGGATTTCCAAATAACTACTACAATAAAACCAGAGGGACAAATTAGTAAACTATGAAGCACAAATGTCAAGAATGCATTATCAACCTAACAAAGGATAGGACCCCTCAATCAACCTTTTCATTTATTGTTTCAAAGTATTCTATTGATTACAGAATAAGTTAATGTTGATCAAAGCATATAAAACTAGGAAGAGAAAATGAGAGAAGGATGCAATATATATCTTAAACATAATGAAGTGGAGAACGAAGAACACCTGCCAAGAGTTCATGCATAGCACATTGACATAATTTTGCATCCAATCTTTTGTACTCGTATGATTTTGTAAAACATCATCCATAGAGCGTTCCAAATTCCATGTTCCAGCAGCTAAAGCATAGAGTTCAGGGTTCACAGACCCAATACTGCATTGAAATTACGAACATGATATTTTACAACGAATATCGATCACAATGCCAAAGCAAGGTGTAGTAATAGAACTGCATGCTGCCAAGCTTATATTGTATATGACATTGTCAGCATTATCTACAAATTTAGTTGATTATAACGTAGCCATGCAAGCTTTCAAGAAATGAAAATTGCGACTTCAACTATGACAAACAGAAAGCAAGTAGGAAAAGATAAATCAAAGCCTCGAGGATTTCACATTCTAGGGTGACAGGGTGTTCACTATGCAAGGCCGCATAACAAATCTATAAAAGAGGCCATCAAATGAAACAAAACCATCATGGTTGACATATTTAACTCCCACAGAACTGACATGGCAAAACAATACGACTTACCCCTATGCTCTATGGACTCGTCTAAATTTGTGAAGCACGCCTGTCAAACACTAGACAACTTTTGTGTGTACGACATGTCTAATTCGACATACACCAATCATATGTTTTAAGCAGGAGAGTTTCACATGAAATATGCATAATATGCTAGTTTATAACATTATTTGTCCAGGATAAATGGAAGAAGTATGAAAGAGATGAAGTTTAGTCGCATCCTCGTGTCTTGGGAATGAGAACTAGATGAATTCACTTGGCACATTTTCACACCTATACCAAAGTAACATTGACTTACGAAAATAAGTCAAAAACAAAGCCGGAAAAATTGCGGCCGCAGACATGTAGAGCATTTTGTCCCATTGAGTTTCATGCCCTATGATTGTAGTCACCATCATGACTCACCTATCCACTTTACAAGTTAATAGATAAAAGTAAAAGAGGCATAGATGTGAAGCATGCATGATGAAAGAAAATGCCAAATTTTAAGCATCTGAACATACAAAATTCCAACTCTTTGCAAACTCAATCTCTAACAAGTGACCTCCACTTTGGAGACCACAGAAGTTTTGCATCTCTCTAGGAAAGAAATTTATACCTAGTCAATGGCTTGACATCATTAAAGGAACCAATTCACAGATAACAGAGAGAATTCTCACATAAGTGGTTAATATAGGGGATGAAAAGGGCATCCTTAAGGCTCCCGTCACTGTGGGTCTGCGAAAGGTTAGATATGCGCAATCTTACCTCTTTTTGCATAGAGGTTTTCTTTTTCCTATTTTTCAACCAGTAAGCCAAGCCACAATGGAACAACATTAATCTGCACCTAGGCCTTCTGGGAACAATATAGGGGGTTCAACGCCACAATTGCTGTTGGCATGCTGATTGAAGGGAATGTTTTATAGATGGATTTTCCAAGTTTTGCTACACCTCTCCAGTTCTTCAAGCTGAACATTGGCAATCCAAAATGCTTATGTTATAGCAAGGGCTAGGGACTTATCAAGCATTGATATGGAAGGTGATAACAAGCAAGTGATTTTTTTTTGTGTCTCGGTTTGATGATCCTCCATGGGATTGTGGTCCTATCTTCTCTGATATTCGCGCTATGAAGTTGGAGATGTCTTTGTCCTTCCCCCGGTGTGCTAGAAAATTGAACAGGAAAATTGGGTTGCCAAAGCCATGCGTGAGAAGAACTTATCCCCTTCCTGGCTCATATGCCTTCCCCCTGTTTTGGCTCGTTTTTTGTTTTTGGATGCTACTTCTATGGGGATGTAGCCCTTTGGGTGTTTTTTCCAGTTCATTTAAAAATAAAATAATAATAATAATTAAAATAAAAAAAAAAAACTGTCTAGGACACATGATTAAATTCATCTAACAGTTAACTTCGAGAAATGTGAACGGCACTGATGACTCAATATATAATTTCAGAAAATGCTTACGCTGCACCTTCCAAAAGGAAAGGGAATTCCAAGCAATGCTGATACTGTCACCGCAAAGTCAAGCTGTAAAAATTGGCTGGACTCAGTGCAGTTCATAAACAATAAAAATAATTCATTTTATTTTGAGCATAAACTCCAACAATCAAAACAGAATGGTAGTCCTAACCTGTTGTATAGAGTTTATGCAAACCATCCTTCCATCCTGAAATTCAAAACATGAATAATAACAATAACAGATTAGAACCCAAATATATAATATATCGATATATAATACATCGATAGCAACAAATTTTTACAATGAAACCAACACAGATTAGACTGACAAAAAATGTTCACCATCATTTAATCTTCTATCAACCTTTGACAAAGTATAACAATTACAGAGTCCACAACTAGAACCTAAATATTTCTCTGATACATGTCTTCTTAGGATCCAATTTCATTGAGTGAGAAATCAACTACATAACGGAAAACCTCTGTAAAGTTGGAGGTGAGTAGATTGCTTCGGAAGCCTTCTATGTAGGATATACATGCATGAAGTGCTTAACCATTAGAAGTAGGGAGGATGATAATTGAGGTGGCCGAGAGAGAGAGCAACAAAATCGGAAAAAATAAGTGAAGGATTGTAGACAGAGCTTTCAGCTAGTTTTAAAGAGATGCAAAAGATTTGCATGGAGATAGATGGCGGCTTTATATAGGAGAGCCGGACCTGTGAAGACCCCACAGAGGCACTTGACTCCATGGCAGATGCCTCTAGTCTAGGCTACACGGGATGTTTGGCTATGCATATGAAAAAACGAAGGACATGTGGCCTCTGTGGATATGTGCTGCCCTTTTAGTTAAGGGAATTAAGTAAAAATGGAGATGGAGGTTACAGAGATGAAGATGTCTTGGCAGAAATTAAATTTTTTCTAAGACCAGTTAAGAGAGCATTTGAGTAGAGACCACTATCACTCAAGTCACTAAACGGGGCAAACATGGAAGAGCCAATGTGGTCCATGGTGAAGAAGGGCTACCTTATCAAACCCAAGCCAAGAATGGCATGGAGATGACCTGGAGTTCCATAGCGGAGACATGGTAGGGCCATATGGTTTGCAAGACAAGGTATTGATAGCTTTAACGTTATTAACGGGTAGCATCCATAGTCAGCTTAATCTCCACCTAGGCCAGAGATATATTACATTGTTTCAGTTGTGGGTATCATCTCTCGGTAGTAACAACCTCGCATCCTACAAGATCATTCGGTGATGGCCCACATCCACAAGAGTCAATTGCCTCCACAAGAGTTACCTTGTCTGTATTACTAGGCTGTTTGTGTAGGCAATAATACTTCTTTGGCAGGGTAGTTAGCATCTCATTGGCCCCCTTTGTGAAACATATGGCCCTAGAGCTGCATATGGCTCTCTAATAAAAATATGGGTGATGGGAATGTCCTTTTAGGACTAAATAACACTACTCCCATTCTTGAATCTTGAGGGACCATCTAAACCATCCAAGAGCTGATAAAAGAACAAACTCAGGCCAGCCTAACTAGAAGGTAATATTGACAATCAATACTCACTAGTTACATGTAAAATCTCCATGCACAAAGTAGTACTGCAACGTCAAATGTTAAAACCTAGTTGCAGGTTCCTCCTACAGTGTCTTGGTCCTCTCTCCAAGCTCTCATTGAGAGAGAATCTCGCCCCAAATTGATATGGATCCCAACGAAATAAAAGAAAAGCTACCGAGCAAGAGAAAGACAACAGAATAAAATATTTCCTCAAATATAGAGTTTTAAATTACAACAAACAAACTAATGAGGTTGAATCCACATTTCTTGTATGCGGAATCATAAAGCCAAGCACTGGGACTGAGCTAAGGAAATTGTTGAAGCCACATTAGTCGGAAAGAAAGAAAGAAAGAAAGATGCTCCATCCAATCCGCAAGGCTTCACTTCAGCACTTCATTAAATTGTTGAAGCCTCATTAGTCAAATAACTTCTCGGGACTGAGCTAAGGAATTAGAATAATAGTTAAGCTTAATAGTGACTGCAGGTATTGTCTATTGCAGGGCTAAATCTTCTATAATATATATCATCAAAAGAGCTAGCTACTTTATTAGTAAGGATCCGGGGGGCATGTAGTGACCTTACTCACTAGACGCGTGTAGTGAGTAAATCCTGACCGTTAAAAGTGTTTTGAACGGTATGGATTTTACATAAAATTCTTCCATGGAAGAAAAGACTCTTCCCCGGAAGAGTTTTATTCAAAATCCGGACCATCCAAAACAGAACGAATGGCAGTGATTACTCACTACACGTCTGCAGTGAGCAAGTCACTACAGGCCCCCCCGGTCCGGGTGGTAATACCAAAGACTTGGGAGCAGATGATTGTACCTAAAGTTCCAGATGGATGATTTATTTGTTTCCCTCTGTTATTTTTACTCTTCTTCTCAAGTAGAAATAACAAGTGGAGAAGAAAAGGAATACCACATCTAATTGACAGGACGAAGTATCACGCTCCAACATTAATGAAGATGGAGGATCCTTAAAACCCATTGCAAAGATTGCTGTTTCAACCTGCATGACATAAAATTAATTAGCTTAAAGTTAGGTCGATGATCACATAAAGATTGTGAAGGAGCAAAACAAATATTACACCTCTTCAGCACTTCCTCCCCCATGATCACCATTTAGCGTTTGGCCATGGTCACCCATCACAAGAAGTAAAGTATTTTCATGTAAGCCTCCAGGACCAGACTGGCCCTCCAGCACTTCAACAATTTTCTGGAGTAAAGTAGTAGTCAATTCACTCCAAATAGCAGAGAAGAAGGGCAGCATTGAGAATAAATTAAATTGCACCTTATGGACCAAAAACATTTTTGAACAATATATTCAAGAAGAGCAAGTCCAGGGTCATGACAAAAACAAACATGAGGAAAATCAAACAAGAATGCACCCCAATTTCTCACTATCCCTTTCTCAAACAACCACCGAGTTAATAATCAGAAAATAGTATAATTTGAAGACATATTTTGCGATTGACAAGTTTATAATGGAGACGCAGTTTAACAAGGCTGTAAACAAAAGTGGCGACTAAATATTAGTGGAAGCCAATCGTTCACGTAAGAACACAATAAATTCTCTGTTCTCACAAGAATGGCAGAAAGTAAATTGCTTAAAAGAAAAAGGAACCCATTTTCAAGTTTTTTACATCCTCCACCCTTCCTAATACCTACAAAGAATTCCACATAGCGTCTGAATGTGCTATAAAAGTAAGGCTCAAGGAACTTGCCTCTAAAATGACGTTGTATTGCTCCAATTTTTCAATCATTGGAACAGAATTGACACCAAATATATGACCAGCATGATCCTACACCATATGGAAAGAGAAGGAATGTCACTCCAAGTTCTGCTGGTACAGAACTCACCATAAGTTGGGAAAGTGAAAAATAGAAAGATAAACACACGACACTTGAAACTTCATGTTTTAATGCTCGCTTTGAGGAGAAGAAACATTAAAGAGATCCCATCAATCTATCAAGACAAAACCAGTAACTTCATGGTCTATCAGAAAATGAAATAATTTACCAAGTGCTCGAAATTAACTCTTAGGGATTACAGTTATGTGCTGGAAATTAACTCTTAGGAATTACAGTTATATGCTGAAATTGATACGTGTAAATATGCTTTATGCTAGGTTAGGATGCGAGGATAAAAGGGACATTATAATGGAAGTGTCGCCCGAGGTGCTTACAGGTGCTGGTGCCCTCCAGATTGCGGATAGTGAGGGCCCAAGGTGCTAGATGCAATGCATACATAGTAAGATACATGCATATTGTATGTCCTTTTCCTATTAAGACGACACAGTTTGATACTTGCTTGCAAATAATCAATTTTCCAGATAATAGTTGCCGCGGTGATCATCATTTTGCGCTATTACTTGCTCTCCTATCATTTGACATGGTTCATTCACTGAGCATGTTTAGCACACACTTTCAACGTTCACTTTTTGGGTGTTCAAATGGCGTGGGTCACTGGATCCATTACAAAGGTGAATCCCCTGAATCCGCACCTATCAGTCTTGCGCTTTCTTTCATAATAGGGTCGTAGGAATGCTGATTTTTTGTTGAAACCAGGGTCAAAATGTAGCAATCTAAAACATCCTGTGGTCCTCCAAGCTGGAGCATCCGTTTTGACTGAAATGACTAAGTGTTTGGCCCCCTTTATCAATGGTCCATAACACTTTCTTAGTCGAAGACAATTCCCCATGACCTGCACCCTCCAGCCAAATAATTCATGTTTCTTTATCTCCTTAGCTAAATGGTGATCGAAAGGCAACATAGAGCATTTCACACAAAAGGGCGGATCAGAAGTTCATAGGTTGAAGATAAGAAATCCCGAGATAATAGAGTTTCTACTGGACAAAGGAAACGACTGCTATGGCATATCAACAAAATTCAGATGAAATATCACAGGCCTAAGATAATTAAAAATCTTTTCACGTGATCGAGGAAACAAGACATGAACTTACCACACCCAGAAAATGTGCAATAAGAACATCCCATTTCTCGTCATACAAGAATGGGAACAAGTTTCTAGTGCACCCGTCGTCAACCTGGCAAAAATGTCATGAAGGTTTTACTGAAGAATAGTATAAGAAGATGAGCCAAGACGCCAAGTGCAACTTCCATTTCAAATATACCCAAAAGTAGGAAACTAAACCACAAAGTGTGTTTCATTTCAAAATACACAGCAGTGTTAATAATAAAGGGCATACCGTATGAAGATCTTTCACATTGAAGGAGGGATACGGAAAAGATACATTAAAATGGTGAGGAAACACTTGCAACCATGTATCATCCCCCATCATCACCACTCGTTTTCCATTCTGAACCAGCTGCAAATGATATACTAGACGATTATATGAAGTGCCAAGGAACCAAAAATTGAACTATAAGAACATGGAAACCAGCCGCAAGTCATATTTGTAAATGAAGTGCCAAGGAATCAAAACTGACAACAAATATCCACCTCAAAACAAAAAACAAAAACCAAAAAAAAAGGAAGAAAAGAAAAGAAATTTGACCAAGAGCAGGAATAAACCTGAGATATCAGGTTGTCTTCAAGGATCGCAGGGGCACCAAAGCTATTACCCACGTCAATGAAAGTTGGAAGTCCACCCGTTGTCAAGCCCTGAAATAATTACAAGGCAAGCAACACAGTTCTGGCGTTTAAAAAAATTATACCTAATTCACCTTCTGCTCATTTTTTTTAGGTCAGAGTGTAAATTTACAGAGCAAAATGTGCCAGAAAGAGCAACCTTCGCAAAAAAAAAAAATATATGTTAAGTTAAAAGGGCTCAACACCCAAGTCAAGCCCAAAATGAAATCAATGGGAAAGGAGGATTCACAAACAATTCCTTTTACACAAAAAATAGGAATCATGCGGAATGCCCATCTTCATCTTCAGACCAGTGTTGAACTCACCAATGGATTCTACAAGAAAACAAAGGAGAAGTATGGAAAAAGCTCATCTTCATCCCCTTAAAAAATGTGCCCTATCTCTCCCTCACAAGCACCTCATGATACGGAAAGAGACTATCCTCCAAGCCCTCTTCCTTCTCCTTCATCTACTGCCAGAATGCCAACACACCAATAACTAACAAATAGAAAATGGCATCACCACCTAAATCCCAAAAGCATTCAGAACAAAATCCTAACGCTTACTTAACATCTGAAAATGTACAAGTAGATGTACCTATTTTGAACCCAACAGTGCTTCGTACACCTATTTAGAACCTTGGAAACATATGAATCAAGCCCAAGTTGACATGTTGAAGTATTTTGCATATCCATGACTTCCAGCAGATCTTGGTGTCCCCTGTCATGATTGGTGGGTTGTATGTAATTGCTTTGTTTTTCCTAGTTGGGTATGTTAAGAGAATAGATTTTCATCGTAACTTGACCATGAGTTAGCAAATCACTATGCTAAGCAGTTGATAGGATGCTACCAAGAAGCTGGGTCTGGTTCTAGGATTGAGTATAGAAATGAAATGAAAATTCCATTATTCGATCCTATATCTCTCAATTCCATGCAGATCAATTTAGTTATTGTATGATTTCCATCCAGATAAATTAGTTGTAGTATGATATTTGGCACTAGTAGACTTCAATAGAAAGTTTTGGTTAACTTTAGCTGATTTGAGGGCCTCTTGGGAGTAGAGACTCGCCATGAGGGAGTGGGATAATTTAAGTGATTTTCTCGGTGGAAAGCTGTAGCCAGGATGTTTGCCTAGACCTCAGGTCAGTAACCTGTAAAATGCGTGTTAAAACCTGCAACTTAGCTTTCGTCAAGGGTGCATCAGTCGGTAGACAACTTGTGAATTTGGGGGAACCTTGTGTTGAGCAAGTTGAGAATTGGCTTATTTTGGCCTTGGGCCTTGGTTTTGGTCACTGAACTCTAATTCGTTTTTAGAAATATCAATACGCATTTTGGTGATTTACTTGGTCTCATGGTTTGCAAAAAGGAAATGTTTTCGTTCGTTGAAAAGTTCTCATACACAACAAAGGTGTATTGGGGCACTTACACATATACAGTCAGTATCCCAAGATTTTACCTATCCATCTACTAATTGTTTAGGGTATTTTTTAAAGGCCTTCTGTTCACGTTGTTGCGTGCAAACAAATTTCATGTAAATATATTAGACAAAATTACAATCGACAAAAAATTCCCGAACACCTTACCAATATAGCAAGGACTCTGTTATTACCTTCAAGCGTTGTAAGCTGGTCGTCGGTGGATCTGCAATAGCTTTGAAAATCCTAGCTGATGACCCTTCTCGAGATACTAGTTTATGCAGCACTTGCAATTTACCCATCCACGGTTTTATGTCTACAAAATTTTTGTAAAAGTGATGCCGACCGAAAAATAAACAATTAAACAATGCCAGCTATGTTTAAAGTTGGCAGACATTAATACTCCAACAAAGTCAATGTGAAGTTAGGAAATTGAGTAGGAGAGGGAGGTTGTTAAGAAACTACACTTTAACTGCAGGAATATTTATGGCCTCGTTTTTTATTGCTCTCTAGCTTATTAAAAAGAGAGCCTTCAAAAAAAAAAAAAACAAAGAATGTACTAACAAGAGTAACTGGTAAATTTTCAACAAGGTACATGGGAAATTTATGGAAACTATTTCCAATATTCTGCAAACTACTGTGAAAATACACAACACTCCATCCATCCCAAATTGTTGGTCTTTTTGGGGAGCCGTGCCAAAATTCGGACACAAATACTGTTTTCTCCTTAGATAATTTTTCGAATTTCTTTGCACCAATTGAAAGTTTTGATTGAGATCTTTTGAATAGCTTAAAAAAACAAAATATTATTTGCAAATATACATCAATTTTGTGATCCAAACGTCAGGCACGACTTTCCAAAAAGGACTAACAATAAGGGATGGAGTCAATCCTGTTTCCAATTCTTCTTTTTTCTAAGGCTCACTGGTTAATGCTAGAAGATGGCAAAGACAAAAAAAGGCAACTATGAAACACACTCACGCAGATAATTCTGTAGTTTTACATTACTGTAATAGGGTTGTGAGATGATACTTCAATGCTCACCTTCAAAAGACGAAATGGGTGCGACGAAATCAAACCTGAAAAGGTCGAACGAAGACATGCTAGTTAGAGAATAAGCAAAATAAGATTTATATGATCAGTCAAACTGAGTCACCAGAGAGTAATGCCTGAGTGCATCGAGAACAATGATGACAAGGCGATCGATGGCCGGTTTTGTCCAACACTGCTGCTTGTTGAGATTTGGATTGCGACGAGGACCATCATCTTCTTTGCTAGGCGAGGAAGGAGGAGGCTGTACACAGGGAGATTGGGAAACATCAGAGCAATTGCTGTGATGGGGAAGCTCAGTTCTGGTGAGGAGAAAGCCTCTGGTGAAGAGCAGAATGGCCACACAGTGGAGCACAAGGATTAGGAAGAAGATGGATAAGAATGGCCATATGCGTCCCCCATACCTCCATTTTGCTTCCTTCCTGCTCCAGGCCAAATCAGCGGCCATTGTCACCGTCTAGTTTATCAGGAGCGGAGGTTGAATCGGCATGGTTTTGTTGGAAAGCAAGTTGTATAAAGGCTGAAGCAGGAGGGAATGGGGTTTTACCCTTTTTTTTTTTTTTTTTTTTTTTTTTTTTTTTTGAGGTTTTGTTACGGGTCTGCACAAAAAACAAATTTATTACCACTACCTCAAAAAAAAAAAAAGAAGGAATATTTACCAGCCGCTCCACTTTTGGAGGGCCGGTGACAACCCACTCCACAGCAAATCCAAAAAAGCACCGATTACTCCACCCCCGTGTGCGGGAACATGTCCCTTCCGTTAGTCCTACCCCTCTCTCTCTACCCACCCCACCTAAACTGCAGGGTACCCTACAAAAGTGTTTAAACCTAAACACTAAGGTACCCTATAAAAGTGTCTAAAATCTTAGGATACCCTATGAAAGTGCCTAAACTACTAAAAACCCTATAATAGGAAAGTGCACCCTAAACCTAAGGTACCCTATGAAAGTACCTAACCACTAAAAATCCTATAATAGAAAAATGCACGCTAAGTGCCTAAGCCTAAACAGAGTGATTGATCTTAATGGAGTTAGTGGTAATTTAAAAAAATGATTACCTTCAGCTGCATCTACGTGGGTTCTCGAAATGCTGTGGCTGCTGGCTTCAGAGGCCCATAGCTTCCTGGATTCAAAGCCCAAATTTATGTGGACAGTACGAAGTGTTCCCTGGGCTATCAACTGGGGCTCTTTTATCTTCTTATTATGCACATCTCCGTTCTGTTTGCCATTCCACAATAAGTGGAGTTTGAATATAGTACTGTATTAGTTTTAGGCTTGCTCACAGTCCGGATCGGATTAGATTACTCTTAATTAAATCTTAGTCCGCGAGTGAAAATGCAACCCATGTCCGAACCAAAGGCCCTATGGTCTGATTCCAATCCAATCCATGAGTCACAGTCGGTTCCGGTTCTGTTTGAAAAATTTTAAATGTTAGGAGGTTTCTGTGAAAATATGTATAAATGAGGGGGTCTCCACGAATTTCACCTCAATGGAACGCCAAGTGATCCCCGATTGCAATTCTTAAATTTTGCTTTGCGTATTTTTAATCTCGTTTGCATTTCTTATCTCATTCGCAAAGGAAAGCGAGATAATATGTATATAAACGGCCAGGATCCAGTCCACACTCTTATATCCACACCTTACATCCAAACCTTCATTTCCCGATCAAATTTTCATGATCTGAACTGTCCAATGTGTTTAGAAGGTGTTTTTAAGGGTTCACGCGAGAAAATCATCAAAAAAAAAAAAAAAGAGCGGGAAGGGCCCTTCCCAGTCATTTTTTTTTATGATTTCATGCGTGAACCCTTAAAAACACCTTCTAAACACATTGGACGGTTCGGATCCCAACCATTTGGCCGGGAAATGAAGGTTTGGACGTAAGGTGTAGATAGAAGGGTGTGGACTGGATTCTGACCCTATATATATAGATAGATAGATAGATAAAACCTACTATCTTGGTTCACTAATAAACTGAGATTTAAAATCAAAATCAAATTTTTTTAAGTACAGTTTTCATAAAACCGTGATCTTTCTAAAATTTTTAGCGTGATCTTTAAGTACTTTTGTAGTAGTGAATATTCATAGGATTTTCAATTGATAAATGATTTTTATACATTGCTGTGGCTGGCTTCAGTGGCCCGTAGCTACCTGGATTCAAAGCCCAAATACATGTGGACATTACAAAGCGCTTCCTGGGCTATCAATTTGGGCTATTTTATCTTCTTATCATTTTCATCCCCATCTGCTTGCCATTCCTTAACAAGTGGAGTTTGAATATAGTATCAGTTTTAGGACCGCTGGCTGTCCGGATCGGATTGGATTACTCTTAATCAAAATCCTAGTCCGCAATTAAAAATTAAACCCGTATCCGAACCAAAGGTCTTATGGTTCGATTCCAATCCAATCAGTGAGTCGCGGTCAGTTCCAGTTCTATCCACGGATTATATTCCACAACGAAAAAAACAATTACCGAGCCACAAAAAAATAGACAATAATAGTAAGCAACCATATTACCATATATAAAACATTACATTATAAGTGTGACAACCCACCATGTATGTGGAAAATGTCCCACATTGGAAAGATGCAGGACATGTAAGTGGTATATAGGAAACCCCACAAGCTACCCTTGTAACTTGAGTTATTAGTTTTGAGGCCATGTGATTGGGCCAAAAAGTTGCAAAGGGCCTCCTTCAATGCGGCTCGTTACAGTTGTTATCAGAGCACAACTCTGATTTACATGGTGGGGGGCCACCTCTTGAATTCAAAGTGCCATGCGAAACTAAGTGTCACACCATGGCTACCGGGGGAATGTTGCTGGGTAGGAAGATTGTGATAACCTACCATGTATGTGAAAAATGTCCCACATTGAAAAAGACATGAGAAATGTAAGTGGTATATAAGAAACCCCACAAGCTACCCTTATAACTTGAGTTATAACTCTTGAGGCCATGTGCTTGGGCCAAAGAGTTGCCAGAGGCCAACTTGGATGCGAGTTGTTACAATAAGGAGCATTACCTAATGCAATACTTTGTTATGAGATTGAGTTACATTAAAATTTAATTGGAGAAGGTGATATTCCACAAGGACCTCTTCATTTATATGAAATGAAAAAAAATGGCCAACTCTATTAACAGAATGAAGAAAATGACGACGTTACTCCTTAAAAATCGTCCACACTGATTTTCTCATCTATAAAGATCACCAACATTCCTTAACAGAGGTAGCCATTTTTGTCATTGATATGGATAAGTTAAGAGGTCTCTGCGGAAAATGTGCATTCAAGAGCTCTACCTCATGAGCTAGCCACCACTTGCGAGTGATCAGTGCCGGTTCATTAGTTTTAGAGGCCTGAAATAGACTTATTAGATGAGGCCCTCTATATATTATGTATAATAAAAAAATTTCAACACATATCTTCATAAAAACCATTGCAAAATGATTATCATTGCAGAAATTTAAATATATAGTCATCCAAAATAAACAATCATTACAATATATAGGAGGTATACATGTTTGGGGGCCCTATTTTTTACATTTTGGAGAGGACCCAAAGGTTGTGTTTGGTTTGAGTTTTGAGTTTTGGTTTTTGTAACAATTAGAGGGAGAAATAGGGATAATAATTAAAAAAATAGGTTTGAATGATTGGAGAGAGATAGAGAGAAAAAATAAAAATAATATTTAAAAATAGGGATAATAATTGAATAATAATTAAGAAAATCGGTTTTTGAAAACTAAAACAAACAAAGCCAAAGTGGTGGTTTCATTGACTTATGTCATGAGCCGTCCCCGCGAGTGATATGTCAAATTGCTCACCAATGAGAAGTTTTGCGCGCATGCTTCTAAAGTGTACGAAAAAGAGGTAGTGGGTTATGGGCTTTCACAATCGTAGCTAACAAATGGGGTGACTCAAATGTGGGCTCTCAGAGATCGTATAAAGATTGCTGGGAATAATGGGACTGGCTCCGTGGGAGTACAACTAAAGCAAAAACAATAAACAAGATGAAGGATCACGCGTGGTGTTTGTAGGTTCTCTTGTCTGCAAATCTAAACTTGGCCTGCATGGCTCTATGATTGCTTGCATGTTTGTGTCCTTGGGGAGATAATCTAAAGACAAGTGGCGGAGTCAGAATTTTGACTCGGCGGGATCTATCAAAGAGATAAATTTTTACCCGAAAAATATGTTCCTTATATTAATTAGTATTTTGTATTCTCATATTCTATAACGGAGATGCAACATAACTACTAAAGCACACATGTACTTATTACTTGTTTATGAGATTATTTAAAAATAAAAAAAAATTGTAGACTAATGTTAATTTTTTTGAAATTAACCGTGATCAAATCATAAATTGAAAAATATTAGGGTAATAATTATATTAATAATAATAGTAAATACGTGTTTATAGAAAAAGTGAGTGGGGCAGGGAGCATTTGGCCCCATAACAGCTCCGCCCCTGCTAAGAACCACACCAGCACTTACAAGGTTCTTGAAATTTAAGAAGTGAATTGGATCGGGCCAAACAAAAACAAGACATAGGTTCAGTTCAAAACGTTCTATGAATATTAATTAGTTTTTTTTTCCCCTTTTTCTGTCAAACAGTTGGAGAATACGAGCATGAATAACATTAAATTGGAAACAAATTCCACAATCACTATAAACCCAGCTAAACTAATAGCCCAATTATGGAGAGAAATAACCCAACAAACTGGAAACAAAGTCCACAATTATTATAAGCCCAACTCAACAAATAACCCCATCACGAGGAGAAATAACCTAACAAATATAAGAGGAATAATACTCACACGTAGGTGGGGAAAATCGCACTCTGACCTCCTAATGAAATGCAAGAGTCCTAGCCTACTGATAGAGGTGTCAAATAGGTCATGTCGTGCCAGCATGACCCATTTAATTTCGTGCCAACCATGCTTCGTGCCGTGCCATGTCGGCCTAGCAAAATATTTGTATTGACTTATTAAAAATTGTATAACATATAATTAGAAAACCATCATTAATTTTTTTTTTTTTGGGTACATTAAAAATTAGTATTTGTTGTGTTGTGTCCTGAGCCATGCCCTGTGTCGTGCCGTGCCGCGTCTAGCCCACTTCTGTGCCATGCCCGACCCAATTCCGCGCCATGCATGTGCCGTGCCATGCCAACGCGGCTCGTTTAACACCTCTACCGACTGAGCTTGCCTCAATTGATTGAATCGTAATGTAATTGGACAAGGAGAAAATATAACACCATTTTCGTTTGAAAAAGGGAAAGATGATATACAAGGATAAAATGGGTATCATGAAAATCACTTTTTGGAGATTGTGATCTTCTCTTCACGTGCAATAGATACATGACACCAATCCCATTTTTCTTTTTTTTTTTCCTTGCTTTTCCAATGAACAAATTCATTGGACAATTGCTTATGGGCATTTTACATGTGAATTTCCGACAATTGACTGCCTGATCAATTTATTGTCGTATATATCCTTTATTTATTTTGGTTGATTTTTTGTCTTTCTTATATGCATTATGTCTTTTTCAGTTGTATTAATTGAACTCCATAAATTGTAATATTTTTTATCAATGAAATTCTTACGCTCCCTAAAAGAAAATTGAACAAACTGATTGCCAATTGGAATTGGATGAGGCCTTCCGCGCAAGGTATGAGTCGATTCCCATGACTTCAAATCATGATCTAACGCACTAGTGTACGATATATTTGCATGCATAACATAAACCTATAAATTTCATGAAAAGTGCGAAAATTAGAACATTGCTGAAGAAAAATTATACTCGAAAACATATTTCAATAATTAGTGAACGGACCGAATCAGTTGTATGGGACCATGAAGTACGCCACACAAAGTTGTCTGTGCAAAATTTGTGTACGGAGATCTGTGCGCACAACTTTTTCGGTCACCAAACTTAGTGGATAATCAAGAAATTAGTAGCCGAGATAGGTGGTATCATTGCTTTGATCTAAGAAAAAGTTGGTAAAGCCAAATATCGAAATCACGCGCACCAAAGATAATATGCATCTCTCTTCTTCGTTCAAGTTTTCTGCTATTATCTTCAAGTAGGGATGCACACGGTCTAGATTTGGAAGTTAAGTTTTAATTTGTCTGTTATTTCAAATGAATACCCCACTCTGCATAATAAAAACGCAAAAGGGGCCAACATCTCAAGATCTGCGAAACTGAATGCGGATCGATGTATCTCGCCCCCGCCGAACGTAACGGTTCGTTTGGCGCTCGGCGGGGATGTCCAGGTTTGGAGGAATATGGATTTATGTGGTATTTGCCGAGCCCGGGAGGTGCCGAGGTCGCGGCACTTTTTGCTTAGCTTTCGAGTCGCTCTCGGGGGCTCCGCCAATCGGTGTGCCGAGCGCCCAAGAGGTCAAGCAACTCGCGTGCCGAGTCGGTCGACTTCACCTACGCGGGGGCTTGGAGGTACTCGATTTGGTGGTGGCATATCAGGCACGCTACACATTCCACGATAGAGCATTAAATGCGGCAGTCACCTGCCCTGCCACCGCCGCCTGCAGAGTCACGTGGGTCGATGGGGAATGTCTAGAGGTGAAGTGACCTCTCAGACCCACGTGACATGGCGTCAGCCGAAACGCGGCGTCTGCTGTCATTTACTACCCTCAGCTGTCATTCCAAGCACGAATGACGGGCCCGTGAGGGGTACCGAGAGCGTAAGACGCACGCCCCTCTTCGTCTATAAATACCCAGCTATAACTACCACAATAAAGATTCCTCTCTCCTCATTTACTACCCTCATAACTCTACTCCTCTCTCTAGATTTCTGGTATATCTCTTCTCTCCGATGATTGACTTAGCCATCGGAGTGCCTTCCCGGACCACCACCGTCTGGGCTAGGCACTAACGTGGTTGTCTACGTGTGCAGGCCATCCTCTCTAGTGGGCAGCTAGGGTTCAGACACGGCTCAATCGTTCCACCATCACTCACACCAATTCAGATGGTTTAAAGAGCTCACTCCGGCGAAAATCTCCTCCACAGTTACAAAAATCAGTAAAAAGTATAGTCATGTTCTCTCATTTAAATTTCTAAGTTGTAAAAATTCTATTTAATTATGATTAGCCAAGTTCTACAGAAATCCAGTAACCCGACCATTTCGAATGGTGTTACAAAGTTGAAAACTAAAAACTAACCACACGTGGCTGTTTCAAGACCTCATAATTTGTGGGTATTTATTTGCCTAATCCTTCTTTATGGGCATGCCAGTTATAGATGCACTACTATAATTGTAGCCAATCAATAACTAGATTAAAATATCCTTTGCTTATCATTAGCATTAGTTAATTGTCCTTTTCTTACCGCCAAGATTAGTTAATCAAGCGTGTTAACTTTGTGATCACAAGATAATAAAGCTGCATAATCCATGTAATGGGGTGGCTTTCGGGTTAATCACATCCAACTAAAGTTGCATATAAATTTCCTTTGGTTGGTTATAATGCATGATAGTGCCAAATGCTGAGCTATGGGCCTATATATGGCCTTCTCAGAGACACCTCCTTCTGGATATATTTGAAAAAAAATGGTTAATTGCACGCACTTAAGATGTAAACCTTTTAAGCAGGAATGGAGTCAGAGGGGGGTCAGTAGGGACGGTCGCCCCTGCAAAAAAAAAAAAAAAAAACCTCTAGTATTATTTAGAGAAAAAAAAATTTCCTATGAATTATATAGACTCGCTCCTGCGTAGCAAAATTCTTGACTCTGTCCCTACTTTTAAGGCTCGTTCGTCGGACAGATAAGGTTTTGGGTGGATAATGAAAGAGGGTGGATAAGCTTATACTTAGTTTGCGTAGCAGTTGATTGATACAGTGGATAAAAGTGCGGGATAAGAGTGGATAATGTTTTTTACCCAAAAAAAGAGTGGATAATGTGAGAAATTACTTGGTGGCCTCATTAAATCATTGTATAAAAAAAAAATGTTTGAAGGGTAATTTCATCATTTTACCCACCCGGATTAGCTAATCCTAGGGTGGGGGTTGGGATTAGCTAAGAACCCTCCAAGAGAATAAGCTCTCCCCCCACTCCCTTCTCCAGTTCTCCCCCTTCTTATCCCACAACGAAACTCCTCCTAGAAATACAATTTTTTTTCCAGCATAAGATATTTTATAGAAGAATCTCGATAAGGGTACATCGAGAAGGGAGAGGGGGAGGGGACATCCAACCGAGGTTGAATGATAGAAAAAAGAAAAGAAAATGAAACATCCAAAACAAAAGACTCCAAAATAGCATCCAAAAACAGGAACACCCAAAGGGGCCAAAACCAAAACATCCACCACAAGAGCCACACTAAGATCAGTCCTTCAATGCCTGCTCACGCCAACCCAAACAAGCCGCTTCCAATGGAACGACAACACCCAAAACCTGACTTCAATCCTTGCCACGCCAATACATCGCCGCATCCCACCATCAATATTCAAAAGGATCCTTTTCTCTCAATAGATTTCCTTCCATTTCTTACCCATTTGAGAGTATGCTTTGAAATCATCTTCAATCAATTCCTTTAAGATTATTTCATCTCCTGGACGAATATTTACTTCAAGAGTTCTCCATATGGTCATTAATGCTATATAATCTTCCTCTATCATTTTCTCTCTGCTAACTTCCTCTTGATTCATTTGAATGGGCCCAGACTCAGTGTGCCGGATTTTCCCCAAAAAAAGAAATACAATTTTTTTGAAATTAATAGTTGAATAATTCGTTTAATGAAATTGGTAAAAATAATTGTCCCATAGCAGCAACGCGAACCAGACTAAAAAAAAAATGCAGATAAATGAAAGATACTGATAAGTTTGTCTCATTGATTCTATGATTTAATTTATATCATTTCTGCACTTAAGTGTTTCTTTTTGGTTCTGCGCTTAGTCGCCTGATCCATTTCTTCAATATGTATTAGACATTTAGACTTTGTAGAGATATTTTATATTTAGTGGCATGTTTGCATTTATGGAAGCATCCATCTGCAGAATTTTAAGCCCAAAATTTCCAAACCAACAACTAATTATGTTTGTTAATTAAAGTCAGTTCAATAAAAGTTTGTCCAAGAGGCAAATCATTAGAACAGAAATGGGTTTAAAAGCAGACTTGCAACGCCCACAGATCTGTGCACACAAACCGCACACAGATCACTCTATGGGGCCCACTTGGGAGCCCCACAGAATCATCCTAGACTTGCAACGCTCACAGATTTGTGCACACAAACCTCGAACAGATCACTCTATGGGGCCCACTTGGGAGTCCCATGGCGGAATCATCCTAGCCATAAATTAATTTAAAGATATATTTTAGAGTAGTGTCCCTGTGCCAAAATCAGCTAGGGCTACTAAAAAAGACCCAAGCTACTTGAGTTCGAGTTCGTTTGTTAAAAGCTCGTTCAAAATTGGTTTGTTACATAAACAAACCAAACTCAAAAATTTGTTTAAAGCCTGTTAATGTTAACAAGCCCAGCTTGAACAAGCTAAAACAACTCGCTTGGCTCGTTTGTCGTCTCTAAAATCAACTCAATTGGATAAATCGAAGTGTTTGATCCAATCTTTCAACTTTTTAAAACTCTAAACACTGAATCAAAAATTAGGAATGTTGGATCACACACTTGAGTTATGCGATTGACTTGATTTTTCTGGCCACTCCAAAATATTTTTAAAAATTTTGTGAGCGACTTAGATTATTTGAATAGAATCCCAACGTGACCCCACAGAACGATGTGTGCGCATAGCCTTTCTGTTTTGAAAGCCTAATTTGCTTAATCTCAATAGCTCGAATACCACACTACAACTCTATAATGCGACACTGCACGCACTACAGGATCCATACACTATCTTTTTTTTTTTTTTTGATCACTGATCCATACACTATCTAACAAATCATTTTCTTGTATATTGATTGAACAATTGTGGATTACATAATGAGTGGTTGGGACCCATACACTATCTAA
The DNA here is from genome assembly GCA_020921065.1 of Vaccinium darrowii. Lineage (NCBI taxonomy): Eukaryota > Viridiplantae > Streptophyta > Magnoliopsida > Ericales > Ericaceae > Vaccinium > Vaccinium darrowii. The sequence goes on along the minus strand of CM037152.1, from coordinate 4,035,558 downwards.
CAAATCATTTTCTAGTTTCTCCTTTCTCAATGGACGATCACGGCTCTCTCTCCTCTTCCCCACCACACAAAAAATTACTGGGTCATGGATACAGCACGTGGTAATCAAGATTACCGAGTAGTACTGTAATTATTACTCCCAAAATCATAATAAGAGCAGTGCGAGCAATGTGTCAACTTCTCAACTCCTTTCATCAACTCAGACCGGACGATGATCATTACTAACCACCTTCACACCTAGAGCATCTTCTCTCAACAATGCTATGGATACATCATATGCGTACGTCAAATGCACATCACCCTAAGGTGGCAGATGAGGAGAGACTCATTTTTTGAGTTAGTCTCATATTGGGTCTATCCTCATCTGCCACCTCAGGGTGGTGTGTATTTGGGGGTGCACATGTAGTGTACCCATATCATTTTTCCCTATAGGTACGCCACTTGTGAACCCCAAATGCACACCACCTTTACGTGACAAGTGAGGAGAGCCCTACATGAGCTTCTCCTCACTTGCCACATCAGGGTGGTGTGCACTTGGAGTACACAAATGGTGTACCCATATCATTTTTCATCTTTTTTTTCTTTTGGTACAACCGTAAAGTTATTAATCGTGTCCCGTACTTGGGAAAAAAAAAAAAAAAACGGAGTACTATTCCTCATATATCGTTCCGCTCAAAATACCGTCCAATACCGCGTGTTCCGATCTGTTTTCGGTTGTTTTGGGCCATCTCAACCATTTTTCAAATACTAGCGCGTACAATTTCCTTTTTTTTTTAAACGTTAAATTGTTATTTTGCCGTATATCAATTTGGGTTGTGTTTAGGTTTGATGTTCTAATCTTTTGTTATGCTGATGTCTTTAAGTCTCTCTAGAGAACTTATATGCTAGTCTTTTGGCATGCTTTTATCATGTTAGGGCATCCTCATCAAGATGAGCAAATTAGCTTTTTGGCTAAAATAGAGAGCCAATCTCTTAAAAATTCACCAAAATCAGCCTTTCTATTTTTCCTCACCAAATTATTTTTGCTACAGTACCGCACCAAATTTGGTGCGGTACTGTTCACGCACCAAGCCTTTTTTTTATTGTTTCCGGTTTTGGTTTCTGTCAGAAACGGAAGAGGGGGGGGGGGGGGGGGGGGGGGGGGGGTGGCGCACCACGTGGCAACGCGTGTGTGGGGGAAGAAAAGTTTCCGGTTGAAGGGGTGGGTGGGGGTGTGACACGTGGACCACTACCCACTTTTTTGTACAGTGCAGACCATTTTGTACGCGTGTGAGGGAGCATTTTTTTTTAATAGATTTAAGGGGAATAATTTAATATAGTAAAGTTAAAATAGAGAATGTGATTTTGTGAGTTTTTGATAAAGTGACTTGTTAATTTATAAAAGGTGTTTTTGAAGTTAAATTTGGTGAAAATTTTGAGTAGGCTGATAAGGATGCTCTTAACCTTTGGTTGGGAACTTGTTTGGGACGCTAGAATGGTTGTGTTTTTTTTTTTTTTTTTTTTGGGTATGAAGTACTGGAATGGTTGCATCTTGAATATGACCATATGCACCTTGTCTATGCAAAGTTATGATGCTTTATTTTTTAGATCAATTTTTTTAAGTGTTGAATTGTGTATTTTTGGAGAATTATACACTATAGTTTGTTGCGATCAATCCGAAATAGTACGGTGCATATGGAACGTGCTATCCACAGGCGGCTCCACCCTTATGAAAGGGTGGTCACTTGAACACCCTAAAAAAAAAATTGTTCAGAAATACATGTAAAAATTTTAGTTTTAATTTAATATAGTCATTGGTGAACACCTTGCTCACAAATAGTATTTGAACACTCTATTCAAAAATATTTGAACACTTAGCTCAACAAATCAGCTCACAAATTAATTTTATGTAAACAACTAACTAAAGTCTAAAGTCTTCTCGTAGATGATTGATATACACTCTAAAACCTTCTATATTTTATATTACAGGTGATAGATTTATATCGAGTTTTGTTTTAACATTTATACCATGAACACTCACCAATCCTGGCAATTCACAATAAAATCCTTAATACACTAATTCAAAGCAAAGTGCACATTCTTCACGACAAAAATTAGAAAAAATCAAGAAAAAAAAATGTATCCTTGTATTGATATCATCCTATGACTTCTCTTTAAGTAACAATCAACTCTCTATATGAGAACATAAATATCCGTGCGAACCTATTCAGCACACAAATTTTATCATTAAGGATTAGCGTATTTATCTCCTAATTTAGTTTTAATTAACTCAATAACATAGAATTTGCTTGGCCTCATTATTCACACTAATATATGAAAATTTTGTATGTATTTACTAGTTAGTAGAATTAATAGAGTTAAGGTAAATCTTGAACACTCCGTTCAAATTTTCTGGAGCCGCCACTGGTGCTATCCCAATAAAAAAAAAAAAAAAAAGAGACGCTCACTGGTACGAGATTAATAACTTTGACCCCTGGAGCATCTTCAAGCAAGTGAACACACCCTTAACGACAATTTAAATAAGTTTCGCGAACGCATTTGGTTGCACGTCACGTCTCCTCAATTGTGGTCAATTAACATGGAGTCCTTACAAATTTTACCAAGGACTTCGTGTGTTTAACTAAATATTTTCACCACTCCAGTCTTGTAACGCCCCGCATTTTCGGGATACGTTATGGATTATTATTACAATTTAAAGTCGGTCTAAACAGTAATAATAATAACCAAAATACATATAGATGGTCTATCCTTCACAGATTACAAAAAAAAGTAGACTGGGTGGACTCTATGGCTCCATACGTTCCTTGATCTGGTCGTGCTCCATGTCGGCAGCTCCTCCGGCGCTATATTATTCCTCCTGTTCATCGTGACAATCTAGCATAATACCAACATCGTGGTATTATGCCAGGGCAAACCGTGAGCGAGGACGCTCAATAGATACCGTACCCCAACATTAAACTAGCAATTCTAGAACAATATTGTTGGCAGGTAAATAGTTGAAAATCATTTATCAAAACGGTAAGTTCATGCGTGTCAATGCATCAGTATCACATCAAATCAGAGTGCAGCTTAAATAAAATCAGTATCCCATTTCTTTTCATATCAGAGTGCAGCTTTAATAAAATCAGTATCTCGTAATATTTCAGAATCCAGAGTATAGTGTCAGTATCTCGTATCATTTTCTCATAACAGCATTCTTCTTCAAATTTCAACCATGTCAACATCTCACATCTCTCGAAAGTTATTGGCCCGTTCTACAACCCCGTTCTAACGGTCACCAACCTTTCCGTACGAAGGGTCGGCCACCCATAAACTGACTCCTGCAGTATGAGGTCCGCTAACTCCGCGTCACACACGACATAGTCCCGGCTACCCATATCACTGAATCCCCACCAGTTTGTTTATGAGATCTGCTTGCTATGTGTTGTACTGAGTAAGTTCTAACCGTCAAATTCACCCGCGGAATTTGAGGAGAAACTTCAAACAGCACTACCGTATAGTTCCGTTGGGCTTTGACCACCAGTTCACCCCGGGGAACTGAGGCGGGACTCCAACAGCATCAACATCTCAACTTTCATCACATCAACATTTTCATTCTCATTTCTATCTCTTCCATTTAAAAACATTCGATCACTTTCTCGAAAAATGTGTCGGGTCGTATCGTCTTTGAAAAAGAACGTGCACATGCATTAATTTCATAAAACAAAATCCTCCGTTTAGAATCGTTCATGATAAACCTTCCACTCGTAACCCATCTTACGAAAACATGTTACTTAACGACAAAAGTTCTTTCTTCCGGGGATTTAAATCAAAACATAAGGATTCATTCTCGTTCTTGGATTTGCTGGCGTGTTTTAAGATTCGTACGTCGAATCGCCACTTGGTTTGTCTAAACCAAGAAAGTACCCTACTAGAAAACTCTAGTAGTTGAATCCGTTTGGCGTGTTTTAAGATTCGTTCGTCGAATCGCCACTTGGTTTGGGCTAAACCAAGAAAAAGCCTGACTAGACATGCTAGTCATAGATTCTATTTGTTAGTCTGAATAGATTAAGAATATTTATTCAATAATCCCGGAAAAATCTCATTTCATTTAAAAAAACTCTTTTCTTCAGAAAATCGATCGGGCATTATAACTGCGTAAATTTGAAAAGTCGATTCTCATTCGGGCATTATAACTGGGTAATTTAGTTTTCCAAAAGTCCATCAATCATTATAACGGTGCATTTTGATAGTCAATTTTAAATCGTGCATAGTAACGACTAAGTGTGATTTTCAAAGTCTAATTGTTCATAAAATCACTAATCACCAACATAATCACGTTTAATCATATTTAGGCATGTTTAAGCAAAATAATAACATCATTAATATGAACTAGTAAATACTAATCTAAAGTTAAGATAAAGTATCTACCTTAATTCCGATGATTAGTCGGAAGCCGATAAGCTAGTTGAATTCCGGCGGCGTAACGACTAGTCGACCTTTGCTCGAACGCTTTCTTGCTAACTTATTCTACCTTTCTAAGATCTAGGGGTGGTCGAGGGTGGTGGAGTGTGGTGGTTTAGGATGAGTTTCAAGAAGAACATCCAAGAACTCACTCAAGAACACTAGAAAGCACAAAGTGGAGAAGTTGGGAGATTTTGGTGTGAAATGAAGCAAGGAGAGTGAGCTATTTATAGTGAAGCAATGAGGTTCACCTCCCCCAAAAATAATCACTAGCCAAAAACCCTCCCCACAAGTGTCCAAACAACCTTTTGCAAAAGCAAAAATTAGGTTTTAAAGACTAGTTTTAGGTTATAAGAAATTCCCCACCAAATTTCCCACCAACTTAAAGATTAGTTTTAGGTTATAAGTAATCTCCCACCTAATCAAGGTTAGCTTTAATAAAATAAAATAAGAGTTGGGGATTTAGTAAGGCTTCCGGACGCAGTGTGGTGAAATACCCGGTGTGTACGCGTTTATTTACGGCGCGAAAAGTATAATTAAACAGGTTAAATCTAATTCGTTTAATCTAACCAAACCAAATTATAAACTATAATTATTTAAAAATAAAACCGCATTAATAAATCGAAATTTTTTTATTACAAAATTTCGGGTTATTACAAGTCTCTTACATAAACACTCCATAATTCTCAAAGAACACTAAACGATTTACTCTAAAATGTATTTAATAAAAAATAAAAATATGAAAATTTATTACCCTAGTTTAAATACTGAGCACCTTGTGATATCCGCTCTCTTGCAAATGAACTTAGCAATTAAACCATTAATCTCCTCTAGAAATCAATTCATATCTACGATCCCTTACTAAAAACAGATTCGTACACATTACGGTGCTTATGGTTTACATGGACATGGACGGTGTTTACGGTTTGCAGAAGTAGCGCTGTAATCGACGGATCTGTTGAACCAAACTTATGTTTGTACTCTATCAAATGAAAAGACTCAGACGCAATGACAATAGTGGAAAATCCATTCTCAAAATGAATGAATGATGCAATATATAGATTAAGTGTGAGTTTCCGCTACGATATTTTTGGATTATAAATTGTCAAATCAATTAAGTTAATGTATGTGAAGAGAATGACTTGTGGGGGAATACCAAAAATACCTCAATGGAAAATCATCCTAATAGGTGACTTTCAAAAAGTCATGAAGGAAGGAACACATTTGTTCATAAAGACGCTTCCGTCCACAATGAATAAGTATCACTAAAAAGACATGATTCCAAATCGATTCAAATTACTTTCACACCATAAACAAACTGTTATCTTAAAATATTTTGCAACAACACCATCTTAAACAAATTTTCTAAACTGGGTGAGAGAACAAATAGCTAGAAACAAGTCGAGCTTAGTAGTGTTTTGCAGTATTGAGATCGGCTCACTAAAGACTCCGAGCTCGAGCTCAAAAAATTGAGTTCAAGCTTGTCTAGCGTTTGAGAAACTCAAGTTGTCTCAAGTTCGAGTTAAATGTAAGTGAGTAGAGCTCAATCTTAGACTTAGCCCTTCCAAAAGGCGAATCAAGCTCTGAATGAATTTACACAAGATCTTATTTATAGTTGGGTTTTGAAAATATGAGCCAAGCTCGAGTACTCAAGCAAGAGTGTACTCGAGCTTGGCTCAAATTAGTAGACGAGTCTAAAAATAATAGGTTCAAATTCGTTTGTTAGGTATTTACGTGACCTAAGCATCAAAGAACTTTCAACGAGCCAAGATCGAGTTTCTATGAACAACTCGGTTCTTTTGCAACACTGACCTTATTTCTAAGGGATTCATGCAATAACGATACGAATCTGTAGGCCAATCGAGATTGGGATGGAATCGCTGGTAGAATCCCTATGTTCCCGCAATTTCACCTTTATCAAAATACTTTATAATGCATAGCAAGATATATAACATCCTCAACTCGAACCGTCTCCTTACTCAAACAGACTACCACATTCAAGCATCTTAACTGAGACGTCATGAATCCTGTTGAGTTTAATAATAACTTATATGAATCAATGTCCTTGTCAATTTTATATTTTGAACTTGTTTCCTCTAATTAAGAAATCATTGCAAAATCAATTATATTTTTAATTTATATTCTGAACTCTTGTTAATTTCCTCTAATAATTAAATCCTTGCAAAATCAATTATATTATATACAATGATGGAGTCACGCGGGACAAGTGGCGGCGACTACCACTATAACGATTTTAGAAAATGCTGTTATATTTGAAAATTTTTATTTACCCTTATCTATGTAGGTCAGCCACAACTAGTTTTTTTTTTATGATTTATTTTGTTACATCCTAAATTAAATCTACAGTCCTTTTGTTACATCCTAAATTAAATTTACAGTCCATTGATATTTTTTTATTAAAAAAAAGTCCAAAAACAAATTTACTAGCCCAAGTGAAAGATCTAGAAACTTACGGGTTAAATTTTTTTTAAATTAAACTAAAAGTACTGTGACATCAATGCAAAACTCTGTTTTATTAGAACAAAATCTATTGACCAACAAAGAAAAAGGCAAGAAAACATAGAACGATACAAAGAAGTGGAGTTACTCTTTCTTAGCATAACTTTAGATTCTTGGGATGACTATACCATATTTAAAATCCAAGATATTTGTAAGCTTCTTACAAAATATTATTCTGCCTATTACCCTTGGGAGAATCAAGCTCTGACTAAAGTTACACGAGGATTTTATTTATAATTGGGTTTTGAAAATATGAGCCGAGCTCGAGTAATCAAGCAAGAGTATACTCGAGCTTGGCTTAATTAGTATACGAGTCTAAAAATATTAGGCTCAAGTTCATTTGTTAGGTATTTAGGTAACCTAAGCTTCAAAGAGCCAAGATCGAGTTTTCGTGAACAACTCTGTTCCTTTACAGCCCTGGCCTGATTTCTAAGAGAGTGCTTTTATCCAATGCCCGGGTGACAAACCCAACCGCCCCCACGATCGCTGTCAACATTTTGCCATTGAGTTATTATCAAGTGCAAATTGAATCAAAGAGATCATTTTGTAGTGTCACACTTATTAAACCATATCTTCGTGGGAATCCTAACCATTTAGTCAAATTGGTCAAAAGTTAAGGAGCAAAAAATTGTGACCATAGAGTCTGAATCTGCTGCATAGAGTCCGGACCAGCTTGCGCACACCTCGACTAATTTCGAGACTCTGGAAATAACGACGGGGCATAACTCCTAGTAACCCCAAGAGTTCGCACATACTGTCATCGTATTCTAAACAATGCACGATTAACTTTCAAACATTTGAAATGCACTCAATTCCAACAGGGCAAGATAGAGTTGTTAAAATCACACAATGCACGATTTCATTCACGATTCATGCAATAACGACACGAATCTATAGGCCAATCGAGATTGGAAAGGAATAGATGATTTTAGGAGAGAGAAATGTTAGGAAATTAGGATAGAGAATTACTAGAAAAATCATGAGAGAAATATTAAGAAAATTAGGAGAGAGAAAGCGTATTTTGGAGTTTATTTGAATTTCAAGATGAATCATAAACATTCAAATCTAATAGGATAGAATCATAATGATCTTTTTTGTACAGGATGCCTACTTAACTCTCCCTATATAATTTAGTATGCCATGTCGATTTTTTTTGTCATTTATTTTGATTTTGAAATAGTTAAATATTCATAATATAGTCCATCTATCCTTTTTGGTAATAGTATCCTTTTTTTATATAAACAAGCTTTCTTATTCATTAAACTAACTGAGAATCTTTCCAAAAAAAAACCCAATTTTGCTTTGAGCATAAACTATTCATATACATAACTACCTGTAATATTCTAAATGCATGAATGACTATGCATTAATTAATTCCAAGTTGACAGATCTAGGAATTGTATACAAAGTATGGACGGTAATATCTAGAATCGATTCCCAATTACATACTATCAATTCTTATTTTTTTTTTTGATACATAGGAAATACAAACACAAACTACATTCTCTCAAAAGCCACACCCCTCATGTCTGCTTCGAGGAGGGGGATGATATCCTCGGGTGGTGAGATATGGGAAACCCATTTATGTTCTTGATCAACGCCTAGATTGGCAAGCTTGTCCGCAACTCGGTTTCCCTCACGGTATATATGCTTGAGTGAGCACCCCATAGAGGCCATCAGCGCCTGGCATTCCTGAATCAGAATCGCATGGGGAAAGTGGGCCGAGGCCACCTCGTTAATGAGAGAGATGGCTGCCGTGGAGTCTGAATCAATCTCGAGTCCTTCCATTCCTTGGCTCTGGATGAGCTCCAGTCCTTTAAAAATGCCCCAAAGTTCTGCCTCTAAGCTGGAGCAGTCCTCCAATCGTCCATAAAACCCCAGAATCCAATAGCCTCTGTCGTCCCTGATCACTCCACCGAAGCCTGCTGCTCCAGGATTCCATTCTTATGTTGGGTCAGTCCATATAGAATCTCTTCATTCGGCCTCACAAGATGATGATGATATTGATCTCCCGGATTTGTCAGTCTATTGGACCGGATTTCCGGCTTATAGAAAAATAAATGTGTGGTACAGCTTAAGTCAATATTTGAAGGCATTGGTGCAAAAAAAAAAGAAACCCTGAGAAGGCAAACAATTTTGGAGAGGGAGAGAGAATCTAAGCAACATGGGCCCATAGATAAAAACGTCACATAAAGCAAGAGGGAATATGAGAACATATGTCAAAATAGGGCGTGTTTGCGATAGCGTGATGCAGATTATATATTCTAGTTTCTGATTCTGCAGATTTCTAATTTTAGATTTTAGTAGAAAAAAATATACATGTTTAGAGCAACTCCACCAGGCTCTCTATATCAGCCTTGTTGGCTATTGTAGCTAGCCAGAGCCCATTTTCATTGCTCCAAGAGGCTCTTTACTTGCCTCAGCAATTTGCCTTCCTCCCCTTTCACTCGCTACATGTAGCCAGGCCCTCCCACTCGCTTCTCTATACAACTGGCGCGAACTACTCCTCTCTCCTCTATTCCCCTTTCTCCTCTTCTCCGTTTTTCTTCTCTCCCTTTTTCTTCCAAGGACTGGTTCTTCCGATCGCCGCCGCTGATCCACTGCTCTAAACCACCACTGCCAGTCCACAACCCCGCAAACTCCTACCTTTCTCTGTACGCGATCAACATCAGAACTTGATGAGATCAAAATCAGAACCAACCTTAAATCTGAAATCGAACAAGGCTCTCTCTCTCTCTCTCTCTCTCTCTCTCTCTCTCTCTCTCTGTGTATGAGATTTAATTTTGCAATTGGCATGTTTGTGGCTGGGATTTATGTTTGGAATGTTCGATCATTAAGTCGGTTGATTTGCAGAAAATTTTCAGAATTTTTCTTTGTTTGATATGTAGATCTGGATTACCTGGGTAGTTGATCTTGGTGTAGTGACTGAATAGAAGAAACAGAGATCTTTTTCTTGTGTATGTTATTCTATATAGCGTGGAATCTACAGAAATGACAATTGGAGTATTGTTTGAAAAATCAGTTTTTCAAATTGTTTGTGTTTACTGGAATCTGCTTCTCTGTTTGTGTTTACTGGACAAATTGTTTGAAAAATCAGTTTTTTTAGTTTGGATAGAGAGTAAGAATGGAGAGTAGTGTTGGAATGGTGGTGTGAAAAAGTGGATAGGCAAAATAGAAAATGTACTTTTTTTGTACTTTTGGCTAGGTATTTTGTTGAGTTGTGTTGGAGATGCTCTTACTATTGCTCTGGGATGATCAAATTCGTTCAGCATGTCATTTCAACAAGTAGCTCAGCAAGGATTTGCTGACAATCACTTTCGGTTACTGCTTCAACGCTCTTCCGGTTAGGATTCTAACAATACTGTTTTTCGCCGATAAAAAATACAAAACTTTGTCGTCAGTGAAAGACTTGGGTCTTGAATAATATCTGATTATTTGCTGATAAGAAATGGTTGTTATTGATGAGTATTCAATTTTTACTTCCAAGTTGATCTGATTTCGGCGTTGTTGTATGTGTAGGATGATAAGCGGAATCAACCTCCACTCGTGTACTATCAATTCCTATAGTCGGTCTGTCCATACGGACATTTGTCCCTGATTTCATCAGGCACCACTAGATGGGTCTCCCGGATTAGTCGGTCCATCGGACCGGATTTCCGGCCTGTAACAAATGTATGGGGTGATACAGAATAAGTTATCGTAGTGGTATAAAGAAAGAAGAAAAACCTCAGTACATGAGAAACAATGTCAAAAGGGTAGGGCATGGTAGTGGAAGGAGAAATTCTTTGCTTATCAGGTGGATTAGAAAAACAAATTGGGATGGCAAGGATAAGGAAAGCAAAAAAGTTAGAATGGCGCACCTTGTACCATAAGCAGAAAAAAGAGTGGCTCCACCATTGTCTTTTCCCCTCTTATTATGGCCAGTGCTCTGCAAAAAAAATTTAAAAAATAAAAAAATAAAAATCTACAATTTTATGGATACAATTTGGAATCCGACTGTAGGGTTCTCCATTCATCATTTCCTTTCAATTTATTCAGACTAAAATAATAGCAGATAAAAAGGAAGAGGGGCAGAGGGAATACTTAGCTTAGCATCTAACTTTAACCCTTTTGAATGAAATATTGGACATAATGACATATAATAACAAGCAATCATACGGTTTGTTTATAATCAGGAGTCCGTGCAAGTTTGCGCGCACATCGACTAATCTTGATAGACCAATCTCCCTGGGATCCGGAGGGCCTGTAGTGAGGGGACTCACTACATGCGTGTAGTTAGCTCTGTCAGCTGTCCGATCGGCGATCAACGGTCCAGATGAATTGGGATTAAAGTAAATGTAAAAATATTAAAGTGTAAGATGATCCAGGCCGTTGATCGCCGATCAGACGGCCGAGGGAGCTCACTACACGCATGTAGTAAATCACTACAGGGCCCCCGGTTCCAATCTCACCGTCCACTAGCGGGGAGCCCATTAAAGCCAAAGAAAATCTGTATGGATAGCCTCGAAGAGTTAAAATAAACAACAAATAAATTAGAAGGAATATAAGATTTCCTTGCCAACAAACTCTTGGGGCCACTGGAAGTTATGCTTGATCGTTGCTTCCAGGGCCCCAATATTAATTGAGGTGCGTGCAAGTTGACCCGGACATCTGGTTATAAAAAAAGAAGAAGTACAGTGTACAATGAAAAGCACCGATTCTTCCACTTCAGTTGGTTGTTTAGACAATTCAATCTTCACACCCTTTTCTTCCACAAGCCTGTGATTTAGATTGTTATTCTATAACTAACGAGGAAAGCATAAATTCTCCCACCCAAGGCACGGATATCCTATGCTTTTTATCTGATAAGTGACAGGTGCAGCTACAAGTTTTTGAAGAAATTTGCCTCCAATTCTTAGGAGTCAAAAGTCCATACCGTAGAAAGCCTAATTTGTGTTAAGCAAAAAGATGCAAGGCATCCTCATCTACGCTTTTCAGAAAGAGTGCTGCTATGCCAAAGCTAAGGACCATCAATATTTCAGATATCAGGCCTGTATTAGGTGTGGAATTGATTCCGGGCTTTTGGCGTAAAGTAAAAACAAAAAATGGAATTTAAGGGAAAGCAGGATTTTATTCTCCATCCTCCATGTGAGGCGTATTCTAACGTAAGAGTTTTAGGGATCTAAGTGTCCAATTTTGTTACTGATTGGAAAAATCTAATAACTGGACAATGACGCACCAAGGGCTACTAGAAGGTCTCCCGTCGACTCCGTATCAGCTGGACAACGACGCATAGCAGGAATTGAAGATTCCATGCCTAAAAATATCATTGACCAAGATTCCAAGCTTTCTAAGAAGTTTCCCTTATCGGTTAAGATTGCGATCTTCGTACTGATAAAAAAAAGACTGAACTTTTATTCCTGCATGTATTGGCTTTGAAATATATGGTGCGTCAATTTGTCAATACTGACCTGATTACACTTCCATCCCCCACACTGGACGATCCTAATATTTTTAAAGCAACTCCATTTATTTTATCTAAATTCATACACGAAATCGGATTCTTCACATATATCTGCCCTGGGCTTCACGTATAAGAGTGGACCTTTCAATTGTTGTTTTAGTATTCATCTACAAATCACTTGTTTGATGACAAGCGAAGATCCGTCAACCTGGGGACAATGTTACGCCAGTCTAGAAATAATAGAGCCGGTCGGGATCATGCGATTCCTAGGAAGAAAATTACATTGCTCTTCGTAAATTTACACTTACTGATATTTTCCATGACCTAGACCAAAAAAGGGTCATAAATTGCTAGACCATTTGCCTGGCCAGCTACTGCCAAAGTTGCTCCATGCAGCTATGCGTACAGTTCAACAACAGAAACGTTACAGACACTGGCAACAACAGATGGCTTCCTAGTAGTCAAATGTTGCGGGTCCCATGTGCATCGAATAGCTGTGAAGCCGTTTATAATCTGATCTGTAGTCGGTGTAGTGTGTACATAATACTGCTAGGGTATAAAACTACCCAACAACAATAGAAGCCCAATATTGTTTTGGCAAGTGCAAGCGGAAAAAAAAAAATAGGTGAAATTCCACGGAAATCTCCTCATCCATGCATGTTTCTCTCGGAGACCCCTTAACGTTTAAAACTGCCGAAATAGACACCTGCATCTATTTGAAATGAAAAAATTGACCAACTCTGTTAACAGAATGTGGGCAATTTTAGTGTGGGCAATTTTTAAGGGATAGAATCGTCATTTCCTTCATTCCGTTAACAGAAATGGCCATTTTTTTCATTTCATATAAATGAGGGGTTTCCGTAGGAAACATGCATCAATGAGGGTGTGTCCGTGGAATTTCACCAATAAAATAATAGCAAATTAAAGAAAAAGAAGTTACAACAATGCGTATAACGTCAGGATGCATTTGCAAGGCTATGCACAAATCCCAATCTTAAAGATGCATGAAAAGGAGGAAAGCACTATATATTGTCTATTGCGCAACTGTATCCTTACTTTCCAATGTCAAATGAGAAAAACCTATGTGTATGGCATAACACACGTTATCGAAACAATTAAGTCAAACAAATAAAACACCAAACAAACATAAAAATGCTTGTGACCATTCTGGCAACTAGCCACTGTTGTACTAAGAGTCTAAGCATTGAGGTGCTCCCAATTGCCTCACAAATCATGACAAAGGTTCTTAGTTTTCAACATGATGGCTCTATGCACATACTTGGGGTTGCAAACGATTACCGAGTTGTTCACGAGCATCTCGAGGCTCGGCTCATTATGGGTTTAGCTCGTTTGAAATGAGTCGAGAGCTCGAGTTTTTAAGCTCGTTTGGGAAACGAGCCGAGCTCGAGTTAGCTGTAACTTAGCTCGATTATACAATTTTGTCTCGTTTGTAGAGCCTCGGCTCTGGCTCGCATATAGAGGCTTGACTTGTTTTAAATGAGCCGAGCTCGAGTGTACCATGAGAGAGAGTGAGTGAGGAGTGATATTGCAATCTGACAAAAGGGAAAGCCGAAAGGCAATAAAAAAGAGAGTGAGTTCTGAGATGGTGATGGAATACTTTAAGATAAAAGGTGGGAACCCACCATGGAGGCTAGGCCTATCATAGAACCTTTACCATCTAAGAGATACTCGTTCGTGTCCTGTCTTCGTATATATATAAATGTGTTGTCTAGTTCACATTGAGAAGCCAAGTTAAAAGCAACTGCTTAACTTCTGTCCCTTAGCCAACGCAATACCACGCAAAAAACAGAAGCTGCGTAAGCAACAGTTCAACTCAACCCAGAAAATAGAAGCAGTGACGGCATGGCAGCTCAGTCAGGTGTGTCGGGAACCTGTAAACCATTGGAAACCCATCATGAAGCTGTCCTTGCTTACCCTGTGAGGGCCAATTTGCAAACCTGTCTACAACTCTCTGTATTGCAAAGTCAAATAACTTTGAAGGTCTCTCTCTCTCTCTCTCTCTCTCTCTCTCTCTCTCACACACACACACACACACACACTCACACTAAACACAGTTTCACACTGCTTTCACCTGTAATTGACATTGCCTGGAATGTGGATGGTATCAGTACAGGCAACAAAAATAGGGACGTGGTATGACACATATCTTAAATTGTGGTACGATAGGGCAGACTTCTAACAGAATTCAAACTCACTTCTTTCAAGAGACAAACATCCAGTCGTACTATTCTTATCCAAGTTATTTAGACAAAATACATTTCCAGGAGCATAATAAGCAATTATTTAGTTTATTAAATTCAATTTTCTAAAGGAACTTTTATTTATTTATTTTTATTTCCCCATTTTGGAATGAAATTGAAATTGTACCATGTTTTGGAACAAAAGTACGAAAAAGTAATTCGTTAGGATATTAGCGTTTCTTGATACCACTAGCTTGTAATGGACTTGACTAATCAAACAGTAGCCAAACTATTACTGTTTTGTACTAAACTACAATTTTTGCACCTCTTTCTTGTGTAAGGTTTATTTATGCAGATTTTTGAAATTTACTTGCAGTTTGAGGACGTGGTTTACAAAGTGAAGTTGGAGCAACAAGGATTCTGCTGTGGTGGAACATCAAGCTTCAAAGAGAAGACCATATTAAATGGGCTGACAGGTATGGTTTGTCCAGGAGAGCTACTAGCAATGCTTGGCCCATCGGGAAGTGGAAAAACTACCCTACTTACAGCCCTTGGAGGTCGACTCACCGGAAAGCTGTCTGGAAAAATCACATACAACAGTCAGCCCTTTTCTGGTTCCATCAGACGGAGAACAGGATTTGTCGCACAACACGATTTCCTATACCCTCATCTAACTGTGTACGAAACTCTCCTATTCACTGCACTTCTAAGGCTACCCAATAGCATCGCCAACGATGAGAAAGTTCAGCATGTAGAGCGAGTTATCACCGAGCTGGGACTAAGTCGGTGTCAGAACAGCATGATAGGAGGACCACTGTTTAGAGGGATATCAGGTGGGGAGAAGAAAAGGGTAAGCATAGGCCAAGAACTGCTAATTAACCCAAGCTTAGTATTGCTAGATGAACCCACCTCAGGTTTGGACTCAACCACAGCTCAAAAGATACTAACCACAATTAAACAGCTTGCTAACTGCGGTAGGACTGTGATCACTACAATTCACCAGCCCTCAAGCCGACTGTACCATATGTTTGATAAGGTACTATTGCTGTCAGAAGGTTGCCCCATCTACTATGGTCCTGCATCCACTGCTTTGGATTACTTTTCCTCGATTGGTTTTTCCACATCCCTCACAGTCAATCCGGCTGACCTCTTACTCGATCTTGCCAATGGTAATTTTCAAACTCTCTTTTAATTTATTGGCAGAAAGCTCTGGTTTCTTTGCATTTTATCAAAAAAGTCAAGGTTCTAAAACTCGCTAGACGCTCCCAGGGCAGCTGGGCACCTTCTAGCTTTCAGGGCCGAGTACTTGGCGCCTAGTTGGGCAATTGTCGGGATAGTTAGTCTAGACGGGCTAGTAGGTGAGGGTCCTTCTAGTGCCTAAGCGGCGAGTACTCAGCCTTCTAGACCTTCTTTTAGAACATTGGAAAAAGTTAAGAAAAAGTGGCCCATTTGTGCAGAGTGGAACCGACCTCTAGGCAGCGACTATTCCATCCTTTTTTTGTTTCATCAGCATGAGACACACATATAACCGGCCCAACTGGAAGTGGTTACAATAGTATCTTTTTACGTTAAAGCATAACGGTACCCCAACAACAAATTTTCATGCTGCTCATAGTAGCGCATAAAGGTGAAGTTTAATGAGATATGCAACTCTCTATTAGCATAATTTGATCCTGAAATCCGTAATTGACAGAAACACAATAGCATAGCCATATGCTATAATTGGTAACGTCTATTGTCGTGGGGACCATGTGCTAACGTCCATCATCAAGAAAAGAAACTAGAAACTAAGTTACTGTAGACTCATGGAGATTGTGATGAAAATGACAGGAATTGGACCTGATAACAATCATACATTCGAGCAAGGAGATAAAGCAGAACAAGAGCGCAAGAGAGTGAGGGATGTTATAATCTCTGCCTACGAGAAGAACATTTCTATGGCATTGAAAGCTGAATTATCCAGTTTGGATGTCAATAACAACAGTAAAACCCAAGACGCATCCACAAGTAAGTCTCCTACTGTCTCCCTCTCAAGTGACCATGCTATCACCATTAAGAAATCGGCACAATAGCTTCAAATATCTTCCGCTTCACCTAGTTAACACCTTTAACAAGTTTCATGGGTCTTCTAATTTTAAATGAAACAGGGAGCAATGTAAAGCCAGAGCAATGGTGCACAAGCTGGTGGCATCAATTCAACGTGCTGCTTTTGAGAGGGTTGAGGGAGCGGCGACATGAAACCTTCAACAGGCTAAGAATCTTCCAAGTCCTAACAGTCGCTATTCTTAGCGGACTCCTCTGGTGGCGCACTCCGACATCACATATCCAAGATCGTGTAAGATTAATTAAAACATGTATACTCCATGACTCTTATCTATTGAACTCAGAAAAGGTTTTCGTATTACGTGACATTGGACTTCTTCATATTAGGGTACTTCCCATGACAGGGAACTGATTTTCGTCAGTAGTTTAAAAAATTTCAACCATATAAGTTACTTTTAAAATCTTCCCTTAACAAGATTAATTTGTAGCATTTCTCAAACTTGGGAGACTGGTAAAACAAGAAGCAAAAAAAGAAAGAAAAGCAAATGATCACTAAAAAAAGGATCCAGTTCTCATTCAAAACAGTCAAGGAACTGTCAACGTCAGTGAAATAGAAAACGTTAGTTCCTGTAGATGCTAATCAAGGGTTACTTCTTTGACTGCAGATGGGCATGATTTTCTTCTTCTCCGTGTTCTGGGGATTCTACCCTCTATATAATGCTGTTTTTGCATTTCCTCAAGAAAGAACAATGCTAATCAAAGAACGTTCATCCGGAATGTACCGCCTCTCCTCCTACTTTTTAGCCAGAACTGTTGGAGACCTGCCACTGGAGCTGGCATTGCCAACTGCATTCACCTTTATACTCTATTGGGCGGGTGGTCTCAAACCCAACCCAGGCACTTTCATCCTCTTCCTCCTTGTAGTCCTATACAATGTCCTTGTTGCGCAGGGTCTTGGCTTAGCTTTTGGTGCCATTCTCATGGACGTCAAGAAAGGCACTTGTTTAGCCTCAGTTACATCCATGGCCTTCCTCATTGCTGGAGGGTACTATATTCAACAAATCCCTCCCTTCATAGCGTGGCTAAAGTACTTGAGCTATAGTTACTTTTGTTTCAAGCTCCTTATTGGGGTTCAGTACAACGAGGAAGATTATTATCAGTGCCCAAATGGAGGCTCCTGTCAGGTCACAGATTTTCCTGCCATCAAGTCAGTGGGCCTGAACCATTTGTGGGTAGATGTGTCCATTATGGCCCTGATGTTGGTGGGCTATCGTGTTATTGCTTATCTAGCCTTGCGCAAGGTGCGGTGAAGTAAGTTTTGCAGACCACGGCACAGAGTTAGAGACAAGATGAGATGAAGGTCCACTGTGGGACCATTTTCGAAGAACGTTTGAAGAGTTTCCATGTGTTCAACTGACGAGTAATGTTAGATTCTGATGGATACAGCATTTTCATATTTTGAACTATTCCCCATGAGAATAAGATGTGCCATACTTTGGCTTTGGGTAGAAGTTGATAAATACTTATTTGGAAAATGGAAATAATACTTCATTTTCCAATTTTGCACTTTGTTCATATAGGCATAGTTAGAAATGGGAACTAAATTGACATGTTCAATTCTGAAGAAAAGGTAAGGCTAAACAACATACCTCAAAGCGACCATCCATCTATAGGACCAGATCCTGTAGCCGAGTGGGGATTTTGAAAGCCCGAATGGATATAAACATAAAGCTTCCTGCAAGTGCATTGAGAACAATAAGAGATCACTGTCCAAAAATTGCATTATTTCGGGAGCAAGTAAAGGTGATTTATAAATAATGGTAACTTTGACATTACTGGATAATTCATGGTAGGCCACGGAAGATGAGACAGTGCCACCACAACCCTAACTACAGTTTTTGTCATCGTACGCTTACTTATCCATGACAAGTCACATATTGAATATCACAAAGCAAATGTGAGGCTGATGCCTGAGTGGTAGATACACTGAATGGTGGAGGTCCATGCAGAGAACAACAATAAACTTGAAATCCATGTCATCTCCTACTTTAGCATACCGCACTAACCACGCCCTCTTTTTTTTTTTTTTTTTTTTCCCTTTTTTGAGACAATGGTAAGGACATGAGCTCTCTGCACTGTGCTGTCCTTTTCGTATTAACAAGGTTTATGGTTATCTTAGGTAGTGTAAAGACATACAGAAGCTTCAGTAGGGCAAAGCACTGAATGTTAAAACCTACACAAGCAAGGCATGTGGAGTTGCCAACCTGTATGAGCCCCTGAGTCAGGTTCACTATAAATTCTGAGATTTATGCCTCTCCACCATTCAATCGAACAAGATAATGTTAAGGATGAGCAATTGTAGCAACCAATAGAATTAAAGGATGCAAAGAAATAAAAATCAAAATGTGAAATGGCTGTTGTATATAGTGTAATAGCGATACTAACACCAGTTTCCCGGCAACAGGTTTTGTTTCCTAGTTTTTTCTCTACCTCTGTCTTAGTCTCTCTTTTTCCCTTTGGGGAAGAAGGGGTTGTCACAGGTGCAACCCTGCCTATGGTATGATTTTTCCTTTTTGCCTCCTTTATTCTTTTTATTTTTACTTAGACCCCAGTAAAGCACGCTCAATCAAATCTAACAGAGAAAAAGACCAGGATCAGTTATGTTTAGGTGCAGTCAGAGCCATCAAGAAACACTGAAGTCAACCAGCTTAACTAACAGAGCCTGTTTAAGAGCTTTAAAAATATCAACTTGGGTGGCCTTGTGCATGGATAGAGCCTAATGGGACCTAACAGGAATAGTTCTTTTCCTTCTATGACACAGAGATGATGGCCTGAGGAGACTGACAAGGGAGGGAGACAGAAACTTTTCGCCACGCTAGAAATGAAAAAAAAGAAAAAAAAAAGCTCGGAATATGAAACTCTCAAAGCATCAAATTATTTTCAATTCCATAACCCTTACAAAGTTTCCGAATTCCGTTGATGACCAGGGACCAATAACTACTCCTAATGAACTTGAATCCTAGACATTAGCGTATCAATTACCAAAAATGAAATCTACGATTGCAAAATAAGGAGTCAAGAGGCATTTCCATGTATACTGCTCAAAGAATCAACACAATACCACTTACTGATTGGAACTGAAATTCCTCTGCATCAACCAAAATTTTTGAATTTTATTGAGGCTACCCAAAGTCTGTCAGCAATACACCCCACAACTCCCACATTGCCTTCAATCATAATGCTGTTCCAATTGTGAAGCGAAGTCCCACATCGCCTAGGTACCAAAGTAATATGAAATATATAAGCGTGAGGAAACCTCACTTCATGAGCTAGCTTTTGGGGTTGAGTTCTACCCAAGACCGTGTAACACCAATAGGATCCAATAGCATAACTAGTTTGCCATGTTTTGTGAAGGCCTTTGAAAACGTGAAGAAATTTCTTTTTTCATAGTTCTTCCCTCTCGGTTGGTGTTTGCTAGCCTTAAGAACAGATCATATTTCCGTCAACCATCTAACTCAAATGAGTAACTACACTATTCACCAATACAATAGACCCCATCCCCAATCCTTGTGTCAATTTTTTCTTGATAACCACATAGACGTTTCTGCAAAAATAGACTGGCATTTGTGACAGGTTATAACTCCGGGCCGACGAAGGACATAAATAAAGAGGCCTCATCTAGGAGTTATAGAAGTCAATATTACATGTGCTGAGTTTTCAAGCGTTACTAGAAACTTCAGTGAACTTAGATTTAGGCATGAAGTAGAACAAAAAAAACACTTGCATCAAGTTTCCCCAGGGTCAACAATTACAGGAATTGGAGAACAGGCAACGAGGCATAACGAATCAACAGACAAGGGCATCCTAGTACTTGCATGCTTCTAGCTGAAATATCATTCAAAGTGGGAGTGCATGGGTTGGTCTTGGACAACGCCACAACGGCGTCCTAATTTTAATTCTTATCCTGCAGATATTGCGCAGATACTGCACTTTGTTGGGGAACATGGGTCACACACACAACACAGACACCAATGTTTACCATAATTTGGCTGAATGCCTGCTCCACGGAGAAAACAGTATTTCATACTCGGATAAGAAAAAATGGAGCTACAATTGCCACTAAATAATCGGATCATCATTAAGTAAAATGACCAGCAAATTTTGTAACTGTAATGAGACTTAGTTGAACTGCAAACCATAATGTCACAGGCATCATACAGCATGCAAATAAGCTGTTAATGATCGTCACGCGTCCCAGTAGTAAAAAGTTGTTCAACTTGTTTTCCTATGTGAGTACAGATTATTCGTTTTGTCAATCACTCAAACAGACCCGACAGATTAAAACAAAAGAATAAGAACTAACGATACAATATCACGTCTGCTGGGCAATTAATCAAACAGTTGCATTGCACCACAAAAATGCGACCGTTTTCAAAGAACACTTACGAAAGGTTGTCTTGGCCGTATTCTTTGCGACTTCATGGAACTGATAACAGATTTGGTTGCAACACTCCAGATTTCATTCCTTCAAATGCTACATTTCCAACATATGGAATTTCGTGGGAAAACGATAGAAAAAATGTACAGAAACGTACGTGCGTGTGTATACAGGTATGTACTGTGATCTTAGACTCTGAAAAATCACAAAGGACAAGTATGTCAGATGTACCTGCCGCCCCATTAACCAATTTGTGTTTTTTTTAAACTCAATTAATTAAAACGTTCATTTTTTAACTTTATTCCTGGAATACGTGAAAACGTGGTTAGAAAGAAAACACGCTTTTCGAAAATCGTGTTTGCCGAAGACGGCTTCTCAGCAATTAATGGCATAATTAATTTTCTGGTAATGACAAATAAAAACGTTTTTAGCCCACTTTCTAAAACACGCTTTCTACGTGATATGAAACCACGCTTTCAAGCTATTTCGTTGAACATATCAGAAAAAGCAACCAAGCAGATTCTCGTTAAGCATCAGATCTTCAAGCAAAGCATAAAAAGTTTATAGCAAACACCCCATCCTACAACTGCCCGCCTCCTCCGCCATTCACCTTGTCGTTAAACTCTAAGAAAAATCACACCAAGCTTTAATTTTGAGACCTGTTTGAAGTCAGAGAGACAGGCGGCTGCCGCCTGCCGGAGTAGTGACCGGCGACGGAGATGCTGGAGGATGGCAGGGGCAGTTGCCTGTGTCGGTGGAGTGGCCGTCGTAAAAGATGAGGAGAAAAAGTACCCCCAAAGAAAAAAAAGATGAGGAGAAAGCTTGTGTCGGTAGAGTGGCCGACGCAGAAGAGGAGGAAGCAGTTGCAAATTGGGGAAAAAACGCTAGTGTTTTAAAGCCAAGCTACTCTTACAGCCATAAGCAAGAAAACGTGTTTTTCAAACACGCCTTCAGAACAGGTGTTGTTACCAAACGCGTTTTTACGTCGAATTATGATTACCTTAATTACTTCGGTCAATCCGTCTTAAACCACAATAAAAGCGTGAAATGCAAACATGTTTTTAAGCCGAATTATGATTCACTTAATTACTTCGGTCAATCCGTCTTAAACCACAATAAAAGCGTGAAGCGCAAACAGAATTATGATTAACTTAATTACTTCGGTCAATCTGTCTTAAACCACAATGAAAGCGTGAAATGCAAACACATTTTCACGTATATTGGGAATAAAGTTAGAAAAAAACTCACTTTAATTGATAAAGTTAAAAAAAAAAAAATCAAAACGGTTAATGAGCCCCATTTACGAAGCGAAGCCATGGGCCATGACGGGGACTCTATCATGTTTGGATTTTGGTACGGGGGTGTATTTTTTGTGGGTGTCGATTGCTTTTTTTGGGAGGGAAATTCTAAAATCAGCTAAATGAGTTGTGTTAAGGTTTAAAAATGTGTGTATATGTGTGTGTATGTGTGTGCGCGCGCGCGCGCGCGAAAGTGTATAAAAAAGTAAAAAATATACAGTGAAGTATTTATTTATTTTTTCTTCTTCTTTCCTTGTTGTCTGCACATAGAAGGACCCTTTTCGGAAACTTAGTGCTACAAACAATGAAATTTACCAGTCACGCATCTCGGCCGTCCAAGAATATTTTGGACAGTCTGGATTTTAAAGAGAAAGAGGAGAGATAAAATCTGGCCAGCCAAAACACTTTTTGACTGCCGAGATGCGCACTCGGGCACCATGTGTGCGGTATCCTATTTGCGCCCAAAAATTTCTGGTGTTTTTTACTTGGGGCAATCCAAGTCATTACACCCGTAATGACCTCAATTGTGAGCCCTTTGAAATTTTCATTTGAAATCTAAATCATTCATTTTTTCAAGAATGTTGAGCACATCATGGATACAAAAAATTATGATTATCGAAGATAGTAGGCACAATTTTGAGACAAAATTTGTCTTACAATTTATTCTCTAAATAATATTGGTCATCCATTTTTATAAAATAAATGGTATGTAACCATACGTTTACCAATATCCAGTTAATTAATTTCCCACATGGGGCGAGAGGAAAAGTTCTAGAGAGAGAGAGTGAGGGGAGGGAGGCGGAGAAGACTCTACCTATGGTTTCCTAGCGGCCGCTGCACTCCCCCTCCCCCACTGCCCCCTCCACCTTCTTCCTCCTCGCCCTCTCCTCCACTACTCTCCTTTATTGCTTCCCCTTGTTGGTTTCCACGACTCCCCATGGCTATCAACCTCCTCTCCTCTTTGTACGGGTGCCCGAAAATAATTTTTGGGCAAAGGGGAGCCGGATCTGGGGTTTCCAGACCTGGACTTAACTCCGGTGAAGGCTCCGTGCGATTTTGTACTTTATGTATTTTCAGTTTTCTTTTGATTTCTCTCTTCTTCTTTTTTATAATTTTTTTGGTAGGATGTTGTATCAGGTTTTGATTTAATGGACCTTCTATCTCTTTACCAAAAAAATATCAAATTGTTTTGATGTCTTACATGAATGATCTACTTAAACATCCTTGACACATTGAATGGTTCCGATGTCAAATACAGATCATAGAGGGCCCACAATTGAAGTCACTGCGGAAGTATACTTGGGTCACTACGGAGACCCTAAATTCTCATGTTTTGGGTATGAAATTTATAGTGCTTCTCTTACATGAGTTTTTTTTTTTTTTTTTGATACAACACTTATTTGAAAATTGTAACACGCTACTTACTAAATCACATAGAGAGTATAATAAATAACTGTTGCATCTATATCTTATAGTCACATGAGATAGAACTAGACATACGTGAGACTCAACATATGAGAAAGGGTTACAAAAACGGTTCTAGCCCACTCTCTAGAAAGTTAGGCCATGTTTGGATGACAGTAATCTTAAGGGGGAATGAGAATGTGATGCTTTTTATCCATGATTCCAATGTTTGGAATAGACAGGAACAGGAATGTGATGCCAGGTTTTTCTGATTCTAACGTTTGGCAGAGACAGGAATAGAAATGTGATTCCCGATGACATATTCAATCAGGAATCACATTCCTAGACTGAGGGGGAGTCTGATCTCTCCCTTACCCCATGGGAATCTCAGATTCCTGGCTCATTCATTAAGAAAATGAAATGTTGATTTTAATAAATTTTCAAAATAATTGTTTCCCGCGTAAGATTACGAATTAATCCAAACACCGAAATGCCATTCCTCTAGGTATCAAATTTTTAGGAGTTCAATTTCCAGTAATCATATTCCTATTCCTACTTAAGAAAATTTTCAGGAATTTAATTCCTAGTAATCATATTCACATTCCTACTTAAAATTCCAGTCATTCAAACGCAGCCTTAGTTCTTCACTAAAACATTGTGCCATTTTTAATTTAAAAATATTCTACGTTTTTTTTTAAATTAATTTTCACGCCCCGCTTTTTACTATGCAAACTCCTATTTTTTTTGTTTTTCTATTAATGTGATTTGACTACATTGTTCCTTGGTGTGTGGAAAAATAAACTAATGAATGAGTAAAGTGGTAATTTCACATTAATATAAAAAAAAACAAGAAAAGAGTGTGAATGGTAAAAAAATTAGAGCGTAGAATTACTCCTTTTACTATAGTTTAACCATAATCCTTCTATCTTCTTCGATTAAAATATGAAATCTAGAACTTGTAGCAAAATTTGAAAGTTAGAATTTAATGCAGGGTGTTTATGAGCCTCATTTTTAGTTCTTCATTTTCAACTTTTTGGTTTTTTGGCTTTTGGAATTATAGCAAAAATGTGTTTTGAATTTGGTAGGTGTGTTTGGGAGAAATGTGCATAATGCATTTTTAAACATGAGTAGTGTTTGAGAGATATGTGCAGAATACATTCTGTAGGCCTTTTTGTTAATCAAAATGAGAAAAGTGAAACATGAGAAATCAAAAAGCTTCTCTCAACCTATTTTTGACTTCTCTTCTCTAAATTTAAAAACCAAAAACTCATTTTCACAGAATGTGTTTTCATTGCGGTCTGCCAAACACCTAGAAGTAGAAAATGCAAAAAGTAGGTGGCCAAACACCCACTTAGTATTCGGACTTGGGGTTGCTGCACAGCAGATGTCGTGCACATCCAGACCGTCCGTTGCTCGGATGGACGACCGAGATTTTATCTCGGCATTTTTACACCCAAACCGTTCGTTGTCCTGCGTGTAAGATAAAATCTGAGCCGTTCATCCGAGTAACGGACGACCCTAATGTGCACATTACCTGATGTGCATGGGGCTGCACAGCAGCAACTCAGATGCGTATTCTTGTAGAACTATTGCGAAAGACTCCTCTCGAAAGTAAAACTCCAAATCAAAATATTTTTTAAAACTAGGAGGGGGTAAGTGTATTTATAAAACCTTAGGGGAATTTACCTGTAAAATGGGGAATTGGGGGTGCTGTTCACCCTATGCCATCCAATCATGTTTTGGACGCTTAGATGCGGTTGATATTTTTAATTTAATTTTAATTTATTTGTAATGATAAAAATACTTTTTTTTTTTTTTGATCCGGATAAAAATGCGTCTGTCCAAAACACGATCAAAATTCAAAATAGAGCACTAACCGAAAACACCCAGTTGCAGTCCAAAAAGGAGGGTTAAGGCTGACCAAGGAAGCGGAGGAGGACCAAAAGCATAAGCAATTGGGGCAATAGAGATTAGAGATAATGGAGGAAGAAGAAGGAGGGTTAAGGCTGAGCAAGAGGTTTTCCGACCAAGGCGGCGAGGTTGATCTCAAGACCAAATCTGGCACTGCTTGGTCCCACAATTTCCTCAACCAGAAGCCATGGCACCCTCTCTCCTACCCCAACCAGCGCCGAAAATGGATCGCCGAGCAAACACACGCCCAGCGCCAGCGCCGCGCCGAGGAAGTCTCCCGCGAGGTATCAATTTCTCTCTCCCTCCCTTCCCTTTTCTACGTATCCTGATTTTTGTTTCGGTATTTTTGTGTTATGATTTTTGGATTAGTAACTGAAAAATACCGGACCATAAATTTATGGAGAACCGGGCCTATTTGCAATTCGATTATTGACTTCCCTCTCTTCACTTTTTTCGTCATACCCATATCTGCAGTTCGCCCAGGAACAGGAATTCTTCCGCCAAGCAGCTCTTGTCTCAAAGAAAGAGAAAGAAAAGGTAATCACTTGTACCCTGATGTTGATACGAATGTTTGTATATACGATGTCAAATTGAGGCTTTGGAGTTATTGGGTAAACGGTGATAATGGGTGCTGCTGAATTCCATTAGATACTGAGACCTGTATGGCCCATTTCTCAATTTGAGTAAGGAACCTGTTGACACGAAGCATTCCAATGGACAGAGGAATGCATAAGCATAAATGTGAGTGAACTCTTTAGTAATGACAGAGTGGTATATTTGGATGCCTCAGCGTAGCTTTGAAACTTTTGAGTAAAGAAATGGTTCTCCACAGATGAGTTAAAAAAAATGAACATACTTATCTAGCTATAAGTTTGGTAGAGATTGGGATGAATTTTTTTTATTTTTTTTTGCTGAAATTTAAGTTTGAGTAAGGGTTGGATATCTGCTATCATGATATTTATAAACGTAGGTATGTTGTGATTAAGTGTTTGACATAATGGTGTGTGACTTGATATATAGTTGGAGACGATGAAGGCAGTGAGCTTTATGTATGTCCGCCCACCAGGTTATAATGCTGAAAGTGCCAAAGCTGCTGAAATATCTGACGAGAAGATGCAACATGAAGGCCCATCTCTGGATGGGGAGTCATCTTCAATGTACTATTGTGTCATATGTGTGTTATTTTGTTTAATAAATGTTTAAATAGTAGGAAATGTAGGTTATTTTCTTATCCTTTTCTTACCTTGGAGAGTACATTTTGTAGGCCTCTGGATGCTATATCCAATCAATCACGCGACGAGAAAAAGAAAAAAGTACCGAAAGATGTTTTTGGTCGTGCTCTACCAACTGAAGAGCAATTTGAAATCCTAAAAAATGCTCCACGGTATGTCTGAATGACAAATTTCACATCAAGCAAATCGTAACTTGTTTCTTTTCGTATGAAATACTCGACAATGTGTCTTTCAAATTTTCAATTGGTAGGGTTTCATGTATGTATGGTAGGGTTACAAACCGATATGTGACGGTCATCATATAAAGTGTTTAGTCAAGAAGAGATCTCCAATCTCCAAAACCACATTTTTATGGTTCTTATCACTTTGCAAGTATATGAGCTTCGGAAACAATCTCTCTCTTTCTCCTACCTTTCAAATTTTGCTGATCTTGATGATATTTCACCTACATGGCTTTGTTAACTCACTGCCAAATGATTGAACTTGCAATGGCTTTTATGCTGCGGCGCCTCTATTATTATGTTGATGGAGAGTACTTCCTCTCTTCTTTTCTTCCTAATTGAAGTTGAGGCATAAGATTCATCTGCTTCTTATTATCACTCCTAACTACCACAATGTGGTGAACACCATATCTCTGTGTCCTCTAAGGATCATATCTACACATTCTTTTCTTATATATGAACACCATATCTTTGTGTTCTCTAAGGATCATATCTACACATGCAATCTTATCGGACATGAAGAGAGAGATGCTGAGCAGCGATCGCTGCTGCTTCTGTTGCTGTTTGTTTATTTTAACTTTTAGTGTACCGAAGTGCTCCTAGTACTTTTTAGTTTCGTTCCTTACTTTTTGGTCGGGCCGTCTATTAATGCTTCTAATTCTTTTCGACTCTATCCTTTATCACTATGGTTTGGGCCAGTTATATGCTTGGGCCATCTTTATTATTTAAGCTTGGATTAGAACTCCTTTTAAGGCTCTGTTATCTAAAACAATGACATAAATTATATAACTTTTGGATAAAGATATAAAAGAATTAGTATTTTATTCGACATTTCCCCAACATGTCCGTGTCCTCATTTTGAAAGAAATGAAGTGTTTGCTTGTCCGTGTCATGTCATGTCTTGTCCGCATCCGGTGTCTGTATCTTAGTTGCACGAAGCGGGAGAGGATGCGGGGACGGGAGCGCGAGCGGGTGCGGGGGAGCGGAGGCACCTAGAAGTTCCCAAGGTTGGAAGCGCTTAAGGAGCGTATATAGATCATATTTAAATATGATATAAAATATCTTTAAATACTTAACCATTTAAGGAAAAGTGATACTTACAGAGAATTTTCCCTATCTTAGAGGGTAAATTTTTTGGGAAGTTAGATATATTCAATTTGCAAAACTTCTTCACTCATATGATTTTCATAGTCTTATTTCCACACCTGTAAAAGTATGAGAATAATTGCTTTAATGGCCCGATAAGCTCCCATCCTACTTAGGAGTGAGCTCACATCTCGAGGGGAGCGAGCTCGCGTCAAACTCCCATCTTGGGAGCGCCAATTCAAGCTCCCGTCTTGGGAGCGCACCCATTTTAGAAGGATCCTGCAACTAAGGTCTGTATTCGGCGACTGTATCCATGCTTCTTAGTTTGTTGTGACAAGCATGTAACCCGCCAACTGAAGTCAAACTTGATTCTAGACATCATTTTTGTCAAGTGGACTCGCTGGTCAAAAAGTAACTGCAAGGTTTTCATGTGGCCTTAAAAAGGCAAATCTTGGAGGATTGCTGGCTCTGTTGCAGAGTGTGTAGGGGTATCCTCTGACATCAGTATGGATAACCAACTTCATTTACAAAGGGTATTTGTTAGGTTTTCAGTTGTGGACTTGTGGCCATGGGATGTGTGATTTGAAAGAGAAGGTTTTTCAAGATAAGCTAATTGAGTCGTTTCTTCTTCTCACCTTCTGTCCTCATCCTCTTCGGAAGATGATGGCGTGACTCATTTACCTAAGTAATCATAGTCAATTTTGTACAGGTCTTCTCTTTCAAGCTAAATCAAGGGAATGACTTGCTTTGGAGAAGTAAGCTTTGTAGATTTTTGACCAAACAAGGGTTTAGAGAAATCCAGAGTTGCTTCCTCATCTTTTCATTTCCCTGCCAAAATGTTTGCAGGACCAAAAAGTTTAGTGCTCCCTGCTATTCCCTGCCAAAACGGAACTAAAGTTCTTCACAACTCCTTTTGTCTTAGTAAAACCCGGTCATTCTTTTCAGTTAAACATCATTAATCATCTTTAGAGATGATTGGAATGGTGTTATGTGGATTGGGTGCATGCATTACATGGATTATATTTTGTCTACTCGTAAGCCTCCTTGAACCCCAAACACTATTCAAGATTTATTGTCCAAGAGTTGGATACATCCTTTACACATTCAGATGCTTTGTGTTTTATGGATATACTAGAAATTGAAAGGATGCAGTTGGAAAAAAAAAAGATTCTTTCAGTCTCTCTCTAGTCTCTATATGGTACATAAAAAGCCCTTCTTGCATAAGTACTTGCTAGAGGACCTTGTCACCTTGTTTGGATATGTGTGTTAAACCTATATAAAGATATGTGGAGTTAACCTTTAAACTTATGTATACTTGGAACCCTTACATGGATTACCACATCATTACATCACCTCCATGAGTTCGCAGAGTTGTCTTTGCCTACGTAGTTGGGTCCGTGCATTAGTTTTGTGAGGTGACATGTAGAACAATCATAAATCTCATCTTAGTCACCTAGATGCATTTCTTTCATCTTGCCCTCTGTATATATCTCATGTCTTATTAGTGCATTCATTTCTATGGCCACAGAATGAGGGGAGATTGGTGTATTGCCGTGTCATATTATTCATTGAACTCTATGCTTGATGTGTTTGTTCCTTTGTGGTAGCTTTTCACTTAGACGCAACTTACAATCACCTCAGTTGTATTATGTTGTAATTGACCTCATTATATCTTATGATGGTGTTTTCCAGGCTGGAAACAGGTGCCCCGGCAAGGGTGAAACCATTTGCAGTTGAGGTGCGCAATGTAAAATGTCTAAGATGCGGAACTTATGGCCACCAAAGTGGTGATCGTGAATGTCCATTGAAGGATGCTATAATGCCTAATGAGGAGAGTCGATTGAAAAGGAATGATCCCTTGACAGCTATGCTGGCTCACACAGATTCTAGCGAGGTAATGCTATTGAGTTAATAGGTTTATAAGCTCCATATTAATGTTAGAGGAATTCGTGCATGATTTTCCCCTGACAAGAAGCAAGGTGTAAAGGGCACAAAAAATTTTGACGGCTTGATTTGATAATGAGAATAAGAGAAGTGTTTATTTTATTTTTTTCTGTTATCAAAAAAATACTCCGAAGTCTTTAAATTTTCTTCTCCTAAGTTTCTAGTTATCAAAAAAATACTCTTAAGTCCTAAAGCTGTACTAGATAAGTGAAAGAGAAAAGGGGATAAGAATATCGGTTGACGCGACATAGAGATAATTTAGATAAAATTCCCTCGATAGCTACAAAGCAAAAGCTGGCCATTTATATTAAACTGTATTTTGAACTGTTCCAGCTTTCCTGCTATTGAAATAAGGGTTATTTACCCGGACACCCCCTGGAAGTTAACGTTTTTCACCAAACACCCCCCGCAAGGAAAAAACCTATGATGAACCCTCTCTATCTTCCAATACTTTACCCCAAGACCCCTTCCGTCACCCTTCCGTCTCGAATCTCAAAGTTCCGGATCATGTTTTGATGATCCAGCCCATTCAAGTTGTTTAAAACATGGTTTTAAGTGTACCCGCGGGGAAATCGGCTCAAAATATGATCGGGCATTGCTTGATCCAAACGATTTCCCCGCAGGTACACTTAAAACCATGTTTTAAACAAATTGAACGGTTTGGATCATAAAAAACTGATGGTTCCAAGACGGTTTTAGACCAAAGGGTGATGGAAGGGGTCTTGGGGTAAAGTTTTGGAAGATAGAGGTGGTTCGTCGTAGGTTTTTTTCTTGCAGGGGGTGTTTGGTGAAAAACGTTAACTTACAGGGGGTGTCTCGGTAAATAACCCTTGAAATAATTAAATGCATACTCTATTAAAAACAAGTGTATATTTTCTTTTTATCTGGAGTTACGAGTCCATATCTTCTGGATCTTGGAAGTTGCATTCAGAATAAGATCGACTGATCCATCAACCTTTGTCTTTGTTTATTTGAATCAAGTATCTAGAATTTAGGCTCTTTAAATATGTGTGAATATATCTCTAGGTGTTTATAGAAGTGGACCAGGAGCTGTTTGCTAATCTCTATCTCTCTATCTCTAGGTGTTTATAAACAGTATCCGGTTCTTGATTGGTGTTTTCTGGCTTATTTTGCAGCCTCTAAAGTGGGAGCTTAAACAAAAACCAGGAATGAGTCCTCCCCGTGGCGGGTTCAACCCAGACGATCCTAACCAGCAAATAGTTGCCGAGGACATATTTGATGAGTATGGAGGTAGCAACTTTTCCTCGTATAATGTTCATATAAATCTGAAAGTGCAGGATGTTGATTTTCATTCCCATATAGGATTCCTTAGTGGAGAGCAGATCCCCGAGTTGCTGGCCAACTTCTCTTCTAGCAAACCTGATAAGAGCTCTAAGTCTAAGAAGAAGCACAGAAGGCGCTCACCACCTACTTATATGGTATCAAAGCACCGTAAAGGGGAGGGAACTTCCCAGGATGATGATGAGAGGAAGAAGTTAAAGAAAAAAACACATGAGACGAAGAAACAAAAGGATTATGAACCAATTCCATCAATTGATGCAGTGTTTGATAGGTGGGGTGGATCGTTTGACGATGACAATGAGAGGAGGAGGTCAAGGAGGGCGGATCATCAGAGTCCCTCACCACCCATTTATACTGAATCTAAATCAAAGCATCGTAAAGGGGAGGGTCCGTCCGGTGATGATGATGAGAGGATGAGGTCAACGAAGAGGAAACACAAGACAAAGGAACGAAGGCATTATGAAGCTAGTCCAGCTGATGATGAAGAGTTTGATAGGCGTAACGGGTCATCTGACGGTGATAACGAGAGGAAGAGGTCAAAGAAGGGAAATCATAAAAGAAAGAAGCAGAAACATTCTGAATCAAGTTCATCAGAGGATGCGGAGTTGGATAGGCATCATAAACGAAGAAGACACGGGCATTCTTATTCAAGTTCATCTGAAGATTCAGGGTACGACGGGCGGCATAGAAGTAAACACCGACATCGCTCTGGCCATCGCCGCCACCACAACCGCGATCATTCTTGATTCAGAATGAGATTTTATTCAGCTTGTCTTTTAACTTCTTGTATTAGATTGTGGAAAACGAAGGCTGGCTTTAACCTATTGTCTTGATTGAGCAAAAAGACGGTTCATGGTGCAACTGTATCTGACTATTTCAGGTCTGTCGAAAGCCGGAAGAATTTTAGTTTCAATTGTGATGCCATTGTTTTTGTAAGGAGGTACGTACGTCTTCCTCTTTTGTTGCTTGTTGCCAGTCACATTGAAAGTTGTCTATAAGTGGCTACAGAGTGTGCCGCGGCGTCCTATTGCATGATATGCTCTTACAATCATATGAACAGTATTCTGAGAAAAGCCATATGAACAGTATTAACATGTGCTTGAATTGTTGTTGTTTCCCTTCCTATGAGTTGTGGTTTGAGGCTTTGAGCAGGGTTGCTTTTTGTCTCTTTCATGAGAAGCCATATATGATGAGTTGAAGCAACTGTTGTTTTTATCAAAGAGAGCAATCTGTGAGGAGGTGGATTTAACATGACTTGCTTGCAGATGCAATGAAAGAAATGGAGAGAAGCTGTCTTAGAAAAGAGACTTAAAACAGTACTGTGTGGAACTTGGAGAGAGAGGATAAGAAAGGAAAAGAAGAGAAAAGAAAAGGAAAATTTTGTTCTCTCTCTCTCTCTCTCTCTCTCTCGCCAAACCAAGCAATGCAAGAGAAAAAAAATTTAGTTTTCCTCTTCTTTTCTTTTCGTTAGTGCCAAACGAACCCTGAATTAGATTCTCGATATAGAAATATTCGTGCATATATTCTTTGCGTTATTATCCAAATAATTTTATCAATTCTATGTAATCCAAACATTGTAATTTACAATTCAAAAACAAAAAATTATTGACTTCCAAGCACCCCTCTCTAACATAGGAGAATTTTTTTGGGTGAAAATAGGATACCGCATTCTTGGTGTCTAAATGCATATCTCGGGCGTCCAAAAGTGTTTTGGACAGCTTAGATTTCTCACTCCCTCTCTCTTCACCCCTCTCTCTCTCTAAAATCTGGATTGTCCAAAACACTTTTGGAGATTGAGATGCGCGCTGAGTACAGCCATGTGGTACCCAACCGACACCCAAAATTTTCTCCATAGACATTTTTTTTCTCCAACTAGTTGGTATTTACACACTCGTACTATTGTTTTGCAGTTGTAACTTGGCGCATGGTTAGGAGTTAGGACTCAATCATCAGACTATCAGAGTAATGAAAAACGAAAAACCACTCACGCACACAACTAGTTGTAAAACTTAACGTAGGGAAAATGAAAAACTCGGGGATCAATGTGTTAGATCTAAAACTTAAGGTAGGAAAAATGAAAAGTACCACTAGTTGGAGGTCTATGCGGTAAACCCGAAACGAAACCCAAAAACCCTCCTCGTATTCCCTCCACTCTCACGTTGCTCTCTCGCTCGCCCTCTCTCTCTCTAGGGTTTTGCTGAGTGCGTGAGAATCAAGGAAAGAAGACAATGGCTTCGTCAACGCTTTTCTCCAAGGGTTGCAGAGCCCTCATGGCGGCTGCTAAGACTCCCGCCCAAAGTGGCGGCGGCGTCGCCACCAAGACACGTCGTCCAGTCGGCATACTGAAGCCAATGCCCGTCTCTCCCGCTCTTGGTGCGTTTCTCGGTGTGTCTGAAGCATCTCGTACTGATGTCGTCAAAAAGGTCTGGCAGCACATCAAGCTCAACAATCTCCAGGTATTAATAGTTTATACTGCATAATATTGTGTTGTTTGCTTGTCCTTTGTTTCAGTTAGATGTTCTTTTACCGGATGGTTTCTTATATCTGTTGGTGAGCATTTGCGCATGGATCGGTGCCTCACTGCCTCGTTCCTTAAGGAATTTCTGTAATACATACATATACGTGATATTTATATAGACAAATATATGTTTGTTTTGATAAGTGAATGGATTTAGAGTAGTGATTAGTGCTTTAGCAATAAATTGTATGGGGGTTGGCCTGGAGAAGGGTTAAATCAAACTCTGGTAACAGGGAGATTTGTATGCTCTGGAATGTGTCTCATTGTGTGCTTGAGGCTGCCCCTATACGATGATCTCTGTACTCCGGTGGTTTTATTCTTTTTTCCTGTTTTCCTGTTTTTCCTCTTGTTGTTTGCTGTTTCTTTAGTTCCTTGTATAGGTTTATGGCTTGAAAACAAGGGGCCTGTCCCATGGAACTCTCGATGGGTGTTCGGTTTTGTCTTTTAAGAAAAAGTACTCTTTCCGGAAACTAAATTGTATGGGGTTATCTATTTTGAGACTGATGATACTAAAAGTAGGTTTGCCTTTTGTCCTAGTATATTGTGCTTGTTGCCCTGTTTGAGCTCCTGCGAAGCTGATCTGCGTTAACAAATACCGATATTATATTTGGTCTGTGTCTTTATGCAAACATTCGTTGAACGTTTTAATGTTTTCTTTACGACGCAGATGAGGGGAACTTGGGGCTTGTTTGGTTGGACATGGATTGGATTACAAGTTTGTATAGGACAGCATCTTTGGCACAATTATTAGAGGAAGGATTATGCAAGTTTCGTTGGACAACCAGTTTCACAAAACTTGTTATATATAACATAATCCTGAGGGATGTGATACTGGTGATCTCCCCATTGTAGTCATGACTGGTGAGATTACCAATCCCCTCATTATTGGCCAACCAGTTAAACATCGCTTGGAGAGGCACAGAAGCTTACAATGTGTTAGTGGAAAATGGTGACCATAACTCCATAAGACACATAAGGGGGGAGAGGTTGGACAACAGCCATGAAACATGTGAAAATGATAACGCCCATTATTGAATGAAGTTTGTTTTACTAGGTTTATGAGGGTGTGCTGTGAAACACAGAACTGGCACTACTGGTTTTTGTGGCACCCCACATCAATCCCGCCAAGTGATGAACAAGAGAGAAAAGTCTCTGTAAAGAGCGACTTTGGGAGGCCTTCAATTATTCTTGTACTCCCTGGATTATTTTTGTTTCCCCTTTTTAGTTAGTTTGTGTATGCACTTTGGTATATCCTTTAGTATCCTTATTACATGTTATTCTCCCACGTCCCTACTGCAGTAATCTTGCTATAGTTTCACTACTCAGTCGCGTAGTACGATTTGGGTGGCTGAAGGATTGTATTAATTGTTCTTGATTTCCATCATGGAATGAAAAGGTTTGTTGGTTTGTAGGGGACTAGTTATCTTTGACTTCTCGGCAAAGGAATAATAGGCTTGATGGCTGTGTCCAATACAGCCCCTTTTCATTTCCAGGGTTTCACATCCTTAGCCCCTGAGTTTAACACTAACTTTGAGGGAAATATTCTACGATTCAGGTGGAACTCAGGGAGGTAGTTATATGTTTGGGAATGGTTAGTCCATTGATCATATGTATAAGGCAGGACTCAGATGTTAGATTTGTCATGGTAGTGATATGATCACACGTGGAATAGATAGTTGGAATTGCAAACTCAAAGCCCAAAGTTCGGCTACCTTGTTGGGCTATTTCGAGGCATCCAACATTCCAACTTATATCAGGTGGCCTAAGGAAGGTTCAATTAATGTAACCGAGCAAAGGTTTCTCTGCCTTTAACTATCCCTTTGTTCATGTCGAAGTAAAATCTTGTGGAATGTATTTTTAGCATTTTCAATGTCTGGTTGAATGTGAAATGCTGTTTAGGTATTTGCGGAATATTTTCATTTTCAGCATTTCTACAGAGAGAATATTTTCTTCTCTGTATTGGAGCATACTGGAGTGCCAGGCAAGCATTTTTTTGACAGTGTACAAATTATTTTAGTTCGGGTTGTAGGAATATGGAACTGAGATGTCAACTATCACTTCTTCAGTTTGATATCTATGATTTAACTGCTGATAGTTTGTTTTGCATTGCGCCGGGCTTTATTTGTGCTTCTTTGGCTTGAAAAATTTTCACGTGCTCTAATACCTTTGTCTGAAGTCACAAGTTTTCATATGTAACGTTAGAAAATATACAAGAAGCTTGCCGATTAGAAAACTCTGCATACATATACAAGAAGCTTTTAGTGCGATTCATGATTGCCCTTGTCTTTAAACATCTGTTTCGAACTAAGTTTAAATGCAACTTCTGAAAACATAGTGATCGTGATGGATTCAACATTTCAACTAGCTTTTGTGGCAGTGATTGGATTACCTGCTTTATGTTTATTTGTTGGTTGGCTTTAGGAAAATTTGGCTGGCAAACCATTCGATATCCATTGTCAAACTTATTTGAACACTCAAAAGTGTCATTGTTACTTCAACTTGGGTTAAACTCTCTCTTGGTTCCCCCCTTCTTTTTGCAGAATCCTGAAAACAAGAAAGAGATCTTTTGTGATGAGAAGTTGAAGAAACTATTTGATGGTAAAGACAAAGTTGGGTTTTTGGAGATTGCGAAGCTGTTGAGTCCGCATTTTGTTAAATCTTAGTCGTGCTCAGTCCTCCTGGAGAAAGGGATTCAAATAGGCTTCTCGTTTTGTTGTTCTTATGGCTGTCCATGTTTGAATCCCTGGTCATGAATTTGGTTCAGATGCTCTAGTATCCCGCATCTACTAGGAAAAAATGACTTGTATGGCTTGTCGAAGTGAATCCTATGACTTTTGCTTTCTCCAGATTATTATTTTTTGAAGAGCTATCTAGTTATGTTTATATTGGTGAAATTGAATGGTTTTTTTGGTCTTTCCAGCATGGCCCTATACCTTTGAGCCTTCGAAGGGTGTGGACTTCAGAAAACCAGTTCACCTGATTCTCAATCGCTCTTTTTAGTCGGGAGGAATAGTGCGTGAATGGCGGTTCTTAGATGAGGGAATCGTTCCTCTCTATATATGGCCTTTTGAAATAAATTTGTGCAGGACTTGAGCTGAGTAGTGAATCGTTCAAGTTTTGACTCGAAAATCTTGACAACTATAAACATTTGCACAAGTTTTGCTTGTTAGGCGAAGTTGATCGTCGCAGGTGGGCAGTCTTTAGTATTTCAGTCATCTCTCTACTCGATCATTGGATTGAGGTGGATACACTGGGTTGGAAACTTGTTCAAAGAGCTACAACTTTGTCTAAAATACAAAATTTTCAATTGTCAAAACAGGCCTAAGTTGAGTGTCCTGATTCATTTCGAAGTCGCTCAAGCGATTTTAGATGTGCTCGAGTGCCATGTCAAGCAAACCCTACTGAAAACTATGCGCTCAAGCGACTTTTTAGACGCACTAGAGTTTAATTGAGAGACTTCTGCACATTTTCTGTTTGTTGGGCACGAATTTGAAGTGTCGTGTATGTATGCATGCATAAGATTGTTGTATTCTCAAAGGCGAACGTCTAGAATTGCGAACCCTGTAGAGAGGGCGAAATCTGTTTCAAAGACACGACGAGTCCGCTGGACCCATTATTCTGGATGAGATGTTTTACGTACTAACAGTGTGTGTGTGTGTGGGTGAACACATGAAAGGGCCCTCTACTACTTTCATGGCAATTCTGGCTAGACAATCGAATTAGTGCCGTTTGATTTGTTTTTTTGTCCTCTCCCATGGGAAGTCGAGCAAAATCCCCTTTGGGTTCTCTGTTTTCCATGACTGGGCAGGATTATTCCCCGTGCTGCTACATAGGCTCAATAACATTATGGAGTCGACGAATAGACGAGAAGAAAAATAAGGGCAATCAATTGGAAATACTATCAATAACCTTGACAGCCAAAGGGTACGTCAATCGTCAACTATCATTCAAGAATTGCGAGGAATAGCAGAACTGTCAAGAATCCGTAGGCTCAAGAGTATTTCAAAGGATGTGGAGATGTTTTCTTTTGGAATGAATTATTCACAGTAGGTGTGATAAAAACCATAGTCAAAAGGGCATGTGATAAATTCGCCAAATTGAACTTTGAGCAAATTTGTTCTAAATGCTGTAGTTTCAGGAAATTTGCCCGTGAACAATTCTCAAAAGTTCGATATAAATCTAGTGTTTTTAGATGAGTTGGCGGTTAACAATCTAATATGGTATCAGAACAGGCAATAGATCCTCTGTTAGAATCTCACCACTTTCTTAATAATAAAAATATTTACAAGTGTTTAGCCCATTTATGGGATAGCATGACTACACTTCAGATGGCGCATTGAAGATACAAATAACTTTAACCGGACTATAACTAAAGATTTTCGTAGTATAGTGACGAAGTCCGAGTCGATCCACGGGAGATAAGTGTGTCAATTCCCAAAATTAATTCTACTTTTATTCGAGCAAAAGATATACAAATGTTTTTGGATTTTTGCATACAAGTTGCATAAATTGAAATAACATAAAATAAATGTAGGATAAAGATAGAGAGAAGGTCTTGCAATTTCTAGTCAACCATGGCTTTGTAACAATAGTATTGCATTAATTTAAACTCTCAATCAATTCATTCAATTGTGATCCGTAGCAGCTAGAAGCCCCACAAGTAGGGGTGCTCACGGTCTGGATCG
Source organism: Vaccinium darrowii (assembly GCA_020921065.1). Taxonomy (NCBI): domain Eukaryota; kingdom Viridiplantae; phylum Streptophyta; class Magnoliopsida; order Ericales; family Ericaceae; genus Vaccinium; species Vaccinium darrowii. The sequence goes on along the minus strand of CM037152.1, from coordinate 3,996,870 downwards.
GTCCGGATTGACATGAATCCAATCCTAATCCGCGAGTCACAGTTTTTTGAAAATACAATCCATGTCCGATCCAAAAGTCTCACGGTTCGGTTCCAATCCGAACCACGAGTCACAAATCGGTTCCGGATTAATCCGCAGATTTTCAACTTATTCGGAAAAAACATCAAACAAAGGCAGTAAGACAGTAGCAAGTAGCAAATGCACTAAATAGAAGTTCAAAGTTGGAAATCCCAATAAAAAAACAACAAAAGCAGTAAGACAAATAGTTATATAACTGAACAAACAAAGGCACAAACTTATATTACCACAAAAAGATAATAGATAGTTACTTCCGATTTACTCACAAAGACAATAGCAGATAGTTACTTCCAGTTAGGGATGGGCATGGGGACGGATCGGGGCCGGAGACTACTATCTCCACCCCCAATCCCCAAACCCCTTACTAATATCCATCTCCTATCCAATCTCCAACGGGGATTTATTTTTATCCTCCATCCCCGCTCCAAATGGGGAACGGGGATCCCCACGGGAATTTCGGGGATCCAATCATTTTCCCTATAGTAACAAGTAAATAGTTATAGAAGCCCAATTACAAATCATTTTTCCTAAAATCCAATCACTGGGCAACCCCTGGGCGTGTAAAACTTCATGTGTTTGTAGAACAACATAAAGAGTGCAAAAAAATAGAAATTATGAAGAGTTCTTATGTATATTCATGACATTAATTAAAATTGATTAAATGCAACATGGGTTGTCTAGTGGATAGCATACATAATTGTTTTAAAGGAAAAGAGACTACAAGTCTACAATTCACTGTGGATATGCCCAGGAAATATTTTTAAAGATTGTACTACTAGATATTTTTTTGTGTAATCGATCACATGAATGGTCATTTTGATTGGAACATATATGTTAAAACCATGCCATTGCAGTGGATGAAAATGCTTCAATTACCAAATCAACCCTATGCACAAGGAAGGAATTTTTGGTGTACCCCATAAATTTGGAGAAAATTCAGTGAGACCTCAAAGTTTCATAATTCATGAATAGACCCCTATATTTCGGGGATTCGGGGACGGGGTAGATCGGGGACGGGGTGGAGCGGGGCGGGGACGGAGCGGGGAACGGATTCGGAGCGGATTCGGGGCGGGGACATGCCTATCTCCACCCCCTATCCAATCCCCAAACATTTAAAAAAAAAAATCCCCATATCCTATCCAATCTCCAAACAGATCTCCATATTGCCGATCCGTTCGGATCGGGGATTGGATCGGATTCGGACGAGGCGGATGAAATGGCCAACCCTACTTCCAGTTCACTCACAAACAGAGAGTATATGTAGTAGCACTTATAACACTTTACCCCCCTAGATTTTATAGAGAACAATATTCGCACCATAACTCCTACAACAGTACAACCAAACCGTAAGTCTGCTAAATTAACAATATCTATATAACTAAATTATAAAAGTGATAAAATTATATATAATAAAAATCTCACGGTCCCGATCGGTTAATCCACGGTTTCAAAATCAAAATCCATGTCCGATCCAAAAGTCACGGTTTTTTATTTTTTGAATCCGTGTCCGGACCATTAATCCACGGTTAAAATCCAAAAGGTACGGATCGGTTCGGTCCGGACCGGATTCACGGTTCACCGATTTTTTTGAGCAGCCCTACCCACAAGTATCGTCAAGAGGATAAATATAATCATCAACCCGTATAGCCTATCTTTGATTAGCATGGATTGTCTACGGTAAACTAACACTAAACTAGGGTCATGGGCACAACATGTCCTCTTATAACATAAGCTATCTCAACTCTTTAATTATATTTTATTTGAAAACTGCTGTGTGACGTAGTGATTGAAATCACAGAAATCAAACACCCGATCTCAGATACTCAATAAAATCATTATAACAAAATAAAAAATATAGAGCCATACAATTATTGAATGAATGAAAGAAACCAAAAATAACTCTCTCTCCGTCCTACAAAGTTGGTCCTTTTCAAAGATACCAACTTTTTAGGGGGACATTCATTAAATTAAATGCATGTATCCTTTCAAATTGAGCATTGATTTACATTTCCACCCTTTAAATCTCACCTAAAAAATTATTTTAATTTATTTGTGAAGATTGATTTTGGAAATCCACCCACTTTTTCTACTTAACTTTTCAAATATAACTAGTATTTTGAGACATCCCAAAATGAAATAGAGAACCAACTTTATTAGACGGAGGGAATACAATAATTAAAATTAAAATTAGATTTCCTCTTACATTCCAAGAATAAAATGATGGAACTGTTGGAAAATTTTTTTTTTGAATATAATATTTTATTTAAAGTGTGAATGAAAATTGAATTGATTTAGAGTTGTGTCTTTTCAGTGACACCTGTTCGCTGTGGACGGACGCGTCCTTTCGTGAACAGATATGTCTCTTCACCCTGGTGACTATTCGTAGAGTCACTAGTTTGCCTATATATATAGCATCTTTCATTCATTTTAAAGTTGTTAATTTTTCTACACTTTCATTGAGAGTCTTTTCATTGGAGAGAGTACAGACACAAGTTTGGTTCGCATACCGAACAGATTGGAGTGCTACTTCTGTTCGGTGAAGATCAAGTAGTGCTGGGAGATAGACGTCCATGCAAACCGTAAGCACCGTAGCGGGGGCGAATCTGTCTTAAGTACAGAGTGTTAAACACTCGCCTTGATCACCATGTTGTTTTCATCAATTTCCAGGTTTTGAGTTTTAATTTTATTGCATTCATATTTTGGTTTTATCACAAAAAGTAAACATATTTTCCAACAATCTTAAGACAGATTAATGTTTATTTTTTGTGCATGTTATGAGCATATTAATAGGGTTGTCAAAAGTTTGTCGTTCCTGTTTGTGTTATATCAATTGATTAATGTAATTGGTATGTAAACATGATGATCTTAGAAACTGTAAGATTGCATTGCATGCACGGGTCATGTTCTGTGTTGAAGCCTGCTGTGTTTGTGCGTAGACTCATTCTTTTTAGACAAGTCCTTGAACAACATGTGCATGAAGGCATTTGTCCTTTAGTGTGAATATGGTCTACTATTCTATTTTCAAATATCACGGACATTGCATATGTATCAATTGGTTTTCACTTTAAAAGTTCTGTGGAAATTAGTAGTACATTGTTGCCATTATTCCTTTAAAGTGCTTAATTAGTGATAATGCTTCACTTTTACAATTTGTCAACCGGTTCATGCGAAACGGTGACTCCGACCATTATTTTAGTAATTGTTGCACCTCTTGAGGAATGGCTTGGGGCTGTTGCTTATTGTTTGAAGCATCAGTTGTCTTTAAGGAAATGACACTTTAATGGTGTCGGTTTACAAGAGTGGTGAGGTCTCTTGGTCAAACATCACGACATTCGGTACTTCTTTTAACGGTTACACCTGCTGGGTTTTTAACCGTAATATTCTATAACGGCAAATTACCAAATGGTAGTTTGCTGCATTACCTTTTTATAGTGTTGGTACCTTTTGGGTGAACAACCACTTAATTAAATATATATTGGCAGTGAATCTCATGATTTCAATTTTTACATCGGTTCAGAAGAGTTGTATTTTTGCGGTTTTTTACCGTTGAGAGATTTCTCCATTAATGATTAGCATTTGTTGTTAACGGGTGTGACTGTTAGTATACGCAAGAAACTCTTGGATAGTTATTGAGTAAAGGGTGTAACTTTTGGTCGTAAATTTCTTTTTTAACAGGTGCACTCTTAGGACTGATTTGTATTACCATAGACTTCTTTATGTTCACTCCAATCAAAAGAAATGAGAAAGAGGATTAAGATATAGAAAACTTGTTTTTCTTGTGTCAAATTATTTCCTCTTTGTGCATAGCATGTGTATCTTTTCTGGTTGGAAAATTTGGTCGATCCGTGTCTGAATTGAAACCGTTGGTTCCATTGAAGTAACTAAATACATGTGACCTTTGGGGTTTAAACCAAAAAGTTTGAATACTTCAATGAACCGTGTCTTCATGTTGGCCACTGGATGTGGGTTTCTAATGCCAATGGAGCATTGGTTAATAATTTTGCTAACTTCCGACGCTGATGTCGGTATTCCATTATGCATTCATGTTTTTTTTTTTTCCTGCATTGAAGGCTTCTACTCTTAGAAAGTTATTTACCTTGTTAATTTGCCCAGCATCGACTTTCAGAAATCAATGTCGAGTCATATTTCTGCGTACTGTTATAAGGACAGATTAATGGTGTTAGAGAATACAATTACGATACAATGTATCCCTTTAATGATGACATGGTCGTTTGCATGTTAAATTTAAATTTGATAGGATTTATGATTTTCAGATGTGATCCTGATCTATGAGCATAGATTTGCATATTTTGTATTTAGCCTGTGTTGGTTCGTCCGTTTCAAGAAGTGTGACTTTTTGTTTTTGAACAATGGAGAGGCTTGAACTTTTATTTTACATCAAGAGATGTGACCCTTAGGTTTGAAGTAAGGGATGTGCCCCTTAAGTTTAAACCAAGAAGTGTGACCGTTGGGTCTAACTCACTGGATTCAATTGTCGGTTGTTGGGTTTAAACTTTAATTGACGTGATTGTTGGTTCAATCATTGATGACCGCTAGATATTGGCGGAGAGAAACCGTTATAATCTTGTGATATTCGGTTTTCCCTTTTATTTTGAGGTCACGAAGATTCGGTTTTCCTGTATATTGAGTTGGCTTAGCCCAATCATGATTTTAAAGCGATAAAAATAAATCTAGTTTTCAGAGAACCAAGTACGATAAGGTATTGACTAAATTGGCTTCGCGTAACGCCATGTTGAACCTCAAGATATTGGTGTCTCTTAATTTCTTTCAATGGGAAAGTAATAGAGCACCATGAGAATGAGCACAAGTTTTTCATAAGATTGTTTTCTTTTAATGGGAAGACTCACGGATAATAGTCTCTTGGGCCAAATAAATTGGAAACATAAATAATACAACTATATGTTTGGATATTATTTGAAATTGAGTAAAGAGTTACTCGACTTTGGGTGAGTAATTCGATGTGGGGGTTGTTTATTACAAATGTGTCTAGGAAATTATTTCGATAAATTCTGAATTGATTTCAGAACTGCGGGGGAAGCAAAATGTATAATTTTATGTATAATTTCCACAAAGAGTTAAACTAGTTGTTGCACTTTTGGAGATGTAAACTATACTTGAAGAATAAAGTATTATGATATGAATATCGAATTTAAAGTTTTAGAATCCAAGGGTGGATTTGATTTTACAATTGGAGTGCAACAGTGATTTGGAAATCATCACGCGTGTATAGCAATGTCTACAATGGAGCCTGATCAACTCATTGCATTAGACAAATGCTAGTAAGCAAAGTGGCTAAGGCTTTTCTTAGAGGATGTTCCAATGTGGTTCGATTCCGTGCCAGAATTTATAATACGGTGGCCATTGATAGTTGGAAAGGCATAAAGAACCACGAAGAACGGTAAGTCTCGATATTGTAGAGATGCACCGTTAAACATTTGTTTTCACTAAAGAATGAGTTAACGAAATAAATGTAGTGACATTTTTTGGTGGTCACAAGTATTTTTGAGTAGAATAGAAGTATGAGTTAATAGTTGTGACATTGATACCTGTCCGGACTTAAAACAATCATGTCAAACTATAGGTGATTATGTGAATATTCTAGATTATCACATAATTGTGGAGGAAGTGGTGCTTTTTTGCAAATAACTCAGTTCTTGCAAGTAACTCATACGTGGCTTTTTGAAAAATTACTCATACGAGTAATTTAATTAATTCTGTGCCAAAAATTTACAGATTATTCTTTGATTGGTGTTCATAAATTTGACACTCAAAGTTAGAAAGGCATGGGATAGTATGGTAAGTTCTAACGTGATTATTGCAGACACAATACCATACAACACTTTGTTCTCAATTGAAATTAGCACCATTGAAGGTCAATAATGAAATACGGATCCGTTACCAAGTGGTTTTGACCAGAGAACAAGTGATCATTGAGGGGAATGGGTTTAAAGCCTACCAATTAAAAGTCTCTATAACGGCAACCCAACCTAGCTGACTGGAGATCCCAAGATCTAGGTTCAACGGGACAACCGAGTTATATGAGACTTAGGAGTATCACTGAGGAGATATATCTCTCCAACTCATTCCTATGGTGAAACAGTGATGCCTGCAGCGATTTAGGTTAAGTTTTAACTTTTAATGATTCTTATACCTTGGTAAATCCAAGTGGGGTATATTGCAGGATACTCTTAATAAGAGATCACCTATGTGAGTGTGAAGTGGGCCGCTTCTATGAGAATTTTAAGGCTGAATTCTTTAAAAAAAACACTCTCTGAAACCAGTTACGTGTTCCAAGGCCAAAATGGGCACAATCGTAAGAACCAACTGTGTTCGGAAAGATTCTGTGTGTTGACTATTGTCTTGGCTTACACAAACGGCTGAACAGTTCAAGACATCGCGTTCACTGGTTAGCTAGTAAGTCCGATAGTTATTCACAAGGCGAGGTTCAAAGCCAAAAGCTACCTTACCCCATGCAGCAAATTTCCACATGTACTCTCTCTGTTGTTTGCATTGTTTTTGCATTGGTTATCGAGTTAATTTCATTCATGTGGGGGATTGTTGGAAAAAAATTTTTTTGAATATAATATTTTATTTAAAGTGTGAATGAAAATTGAATTGATTTAGAGTTGTGTCTTTTCAGTGACACCTGTTCGCTGTGGACGGACGCGTCCTTTCGTGAACAGATATGTCTCTTCACCCTGGTGACTATTCGTAGAGTCACTAGTTTGCCTATATATATAGCATCTTTCATTCATTTTAAAGTTGTTAATTTTTCTACACTTTCATTGAGAGTCTTTTCATTGGAGAGAGTACAGACACAAGTTTGGTTCGCATACCGAACAGATTGGAGTGCTACTTCCGTTCGGTGAAGATCAAGTAGTGCTGGGAGATAGACGTCCATGCAAACCGTAAGCACCGTAGCGGGGGCGAATCTGTCTTAAGTACAGAGTGTTAAACACTCGCCTTGATCACCATGTTGTTTTCATCAATTTCCAGGTTTTGAGTTTTAATTTTATTGCATTCATATTTTGGTTTTATCACAAAAAGTAAACATATTTTCCAACAGGAACATCTCTTTACAGATTTGTGGAAAAGAGACTGCCTCTGCTTCCATGAAGGGTGGAGCTCTGCCTTCTTTCTCTTCTCCCTTGGCCCTCTTTTGTTTTTGTTTTTTTGGTAAAGGGGTAGAAATATCATTAAAATCACAACCTGATACAAATAGAGTTCTTGCAAATTGAAACAAACCATCTGAAGCCAACGAGTGCAAGACCAAGCTAAATCAAAAACAAGGACTAAGAGAGATCTCCATCACCGATGTCCGAGTGAAAAACAAATCGGGCAAGAGCATGCTTTGCTAAAAAATGCGCACGCTATACAACCTTCCGTGGCACTTTCGAAATTCCTTGGCCCTCTTTTGGTTCTGACTACTTCCTCAAGTTATACAAATCAATGATCCAATAAAATTGTAAATATTAAGTAAGACCAAGTCGTTGCGAGACATGAAAAAGAGGAAAATAAATGAAAGAAAGAGAGAAAAAGACAGAACACATGGGGAAGAGGGAGAGTATGGAGGAACGGACAAGAATGGTTTGCTATTGAATAATGCACATGGGCTAATAATGCACAGAATTCATATTGGTCTTTAAAGGTGACCTGAAACCATAAAAATATCATAAAATATTGGACACACCAAATGTATAGATTAGAAGCTTCCTCTTAAGGTGAAATGACTTTAGTGTTTAAAAGTCAGTAAACCAAAACCAGTTTGTTTCCTTGACTTAAGATAATTTACTGACTTATGACAATATTGCACTTATGCAAAGTAAAACACAACCCAAGTTTTTCAACTCTCAAGGGCAATTTGGACATTTCATGCTCAAAATTATACTTCCCACCCAAGTTTTTTTTAGGAACAAGCTAACTTAAGAGAGCGTGTGTGTGTTTTTTGTGAAAAAACCTGACTTAACGCGTCTTTATGAGCCTTAAGTCGGGTGTTGCAGAATGCTATGGTTCACAAAGACAACTAAAGAAAGCTTGTCCCACAAGGGAAACATGCATTTTTTAAAAGCCAGAGGAACAAGCTAACTATTGTTATCATTACGTATAATAAGTCAGTGAAGTCCAAAAAGCCAATAAAATAAGTTGTCTTTTTATTACCGACTTAAAAAGTGAAAAATCAATTTAGCTTAAGGCCCAGTTTTTCAAAAGATTTTAGCACCCAGATGCTAAAATCTTTTGAAAAACTGGACCTAAGTCACTTGTTGTGGAAGAAGGATGGTTGGGAGACATTAAAAAGAGAAAAATAAATAAAAGGAAGGAAGAAAAAGACAGAACACATAGGGAAAACCGGAAAAAGGAGTGTATGGAGGAACGGATAAGAAATGGATTGCCATTAAATAATGCATGGGCTAATATTCGTCTCTTTAGCTTCCCATTTAAGGTCAAATTTGATACAAGTAATCCAAGTAATCTTGTGACCTGCAATCATAAAATATATTAAATAATAATGTGATAAATGACATAACAAACGTAGATTAGACAGCATAGATTTGTACACTTTGGCACTTATGGGCTTGCTCGAAGAACACTCCGATAGAGCAACAGATATCCAAGGTGACTCTTGATGAAGTCAAGTGGCTCGATGCAGTCTACACAGGATATCGGTCCTCCATAAGGTGTGTTAAAAAACAACATATATCTCGTCTTAATTTATAATTTTCCCACACCAATTAAAGGATAGATTTCAATTTTAATGGTGGGTCGTCGTCGTTGGTGCTGCTTGTGGTGGATCCGGGGATCCCGTAGTGCGCTTCAGCACTACGGGGTTGTAGGGCGGCCAAAACTACATCGTTTTGTGTGTGCAAAGAGAACACCACTACTTTATCCTTCAAAACTACATCATTTTAACCTAGTTTTATTTGTTGAATTTCAAAATGTGAGCATTTTAAAGTGGGTGTTTATTTTCTTGAAAATCAAATTTGATTTTTGATTTCTTTTATACGTGAACATAAAAGTCACTTATTTTAGATTGGAGTTGGTTTGTTTTTTTATTTTTGGAGTAGAAGTTTTCCCCCCTGAAACGTGGTTCTCAAAATAAAAAGTCTACAATTAAACACATTTTTAAACTTCTTAATTTTTGGGCTTCCTTCGATTTTGTAAAACTAATGCCCGTTCGAGATGAGAAGGGGTTACAGTGTATAAGAATAAGAGTCAAGATGTGTAAATTGCCAATTGTGTTTAGAAATTCTAAATTATGTCACTTGTTCTATTTAGGAGGCTTTTCACAAAAACACAACTACAATAGTAATAGTGAATGTCCGTGCCTAAAGACACTTTGTAAAAACTTATTTCTACAAAATAGATGAATTTTATAAGCTAATGTTGTCCTGTACAAATTTAAAGTCACAAAGAATTTTCTACATTTTTAAAAGGCCCAAAAAAAAAAACAAAAATATTAATGGTAATCTTGACATAATCCCAAGAGAGAAAAAATGCTGTGATTCTAAACATTTGCACACTCAAAATGACATAGTTTTGGCCGCCCTATAACCCCGTAGTGTGGTGGTGCACTACGGGATCCCCAAATCCGCTTGTGGTAGGTCTTGGTCAGTTTTAATGGTGGTCTCATTGCCGGCTCTACTCTTGGTGATCCCCATTTCGTGCACTTGTGTTGCATTTTGCTTTAGATTGGTGTTCTGATTGGAATTTGGGGAGGATGATTAATAGTCTTTAATAGTGAGGACATTACTGCATTTTTCGGACAATATAACATTGAAAGGAAAGCAATTTTGTTATATTATCGACGCAATAGGGGCGCCTGCAATACGCAATCCGTCATTTTGGATGGAAAATGTAACGGAAGCAAGTTAGTCCAAAAGTATAGAGAGGCGATCTGGTCATTAGTAAAACTCGGGCTCCTTTGACAAAAAAAACTTAATCTGGTTTTTTGGTTTTGTCTTTATTCAAAAAATTTTTGCATTTGTTAGTTTTGCGTTAAGATTTTGTGGTTTCTGGATTCTTTTCAACGAGACAAATCTAACAAGTATAAATTTATGGTCAAACCAAATATTTTTTTTGAATAAAGCCGAAAATACTTGGATTATTGGATTAATTTTGACTCTATTCAAAAAAAATTGATCATAATTTTATACTTGTTAGATTTGTCTTGTCGAGAGGAATTCAGAAACCACAAAATCTTGACGTAAAACTAACAAATATAAAAAAAAATTAAATAAAAACAAAATAAATAATCCAATAATTCAGATTTTGAATTATTTGCGAAAGGAGCCTCAGAAAGGTTATTTGCCAAATCGCATAACTATACGAGATTGCCAAATCGCATAACTATAAGTAATCTCCAGTTTTATATTCCACTAGTCCAAAAGAACCAGCCCTAATAAGTTTCAAAAAGTTGACCGATGAATGATGACCACGTGTCACGCGCTACTTGTTGCTCCCGCGTCACGTCCGCGTCTAATCAACGCCTAGAATCGATACATAACGGATATGTATAAATATATGACTCACGCGCACTCTTACATACACGTTAAACCCTACATTCATTCCTTCATTCTCATCCGACCGACTGCATCTTCTTCAATCGTAAGCGCTCTCTCTCTATCTCGTGTTCTTCCAACTCTGTTTTCGCTCATGACTTGCATGATAGAGTAGATCGATAACTGGTGTTGTTTGTGCGCTGTAATTAAGCTGATCGAGTTGTTTGTTTCCGCGTTCACGGAATTGAATTGTGTTTGTTTGTTAAGAAACTGGAGGATAGGATATGGAAAGAAAATTTGTGGATCCTTTATGCAATTCTGAATAATGCAGTTTCGAGATCTAGAACTCTCAGTTGTTACGATTTCTCGGTTTCGAATACCGTTACTGATACTTTTTTTGGGGGCTTGCATACTGCTGATAAATGTGTATCTGTGTATTTTGTTAACTTGTTGCTTTGGCAAAATAATTGATCCAGATTTTTTTTTAATAATCTTTATTTAAAAAAATTGCAATTTTTATTTGTGAATAAAGACAAAAATAATCCAATAATCCAAAAAAAAATTGGATTATTTTTTTTCTTTAGTGAACTTTTTAAAAATTTCATCATAATTTTTTAATTTTTAGATTTCTCTCGTCGAGATGTATCAATAATTCACAAAAATCGACGAAAAACTAACAAATGCAATTTTTTTTTTGAATAAAGACAAAAAAAAAAAAAAAAAAACTGGATTAATATTTTGCCAAAGAGCCAGTTCATAATCCCTCATTTTCTCAGTGGTCGAACAGATTTGCTTTCTATTCTGAGTTATGTCCTTAAGATGTGGTTAATTAGTTGTTTTGCCTCTTTAAGACAGTATTTACATTTGGTTACTAAGAAAATGGAGGATAAGAATGAGAATTGGTTGATCATGTGAGTTGGGAAATTTGAGCTAGTCTTTATTGGGATTCTATCAATGCAATTTTAAGATTGAGAACTTCCATTTTGTTGCTCATCTTACAATTCTCAGTTACTAGTTTGAATTTTGAATGTCTTCGCGACATGTTTTCCTGGCTTTTATGCTGCTAAAACATCTGTATATGTGTAGTTATGGTTTGTAAGTTTTGTAATCCCATTTTCTCTATGCTCAAATGGATTTGCCTTCTGGTTCTGAGTTATTTCCTTCGAAATTATTTTCCTGCTTCTTGAAGGAGAAAATGAAGTTTTAGCCCTTAAATACACAGTGAAGTTTTCAATTGGTTGCCAAGAAAATGGAGGATAACAAAAGAAAATTGATTTATCGTGTGACTCAAGAACTTTGGGATTCAGAAAAAATCTAGAACTTCCATTTTGTTGCTCATCCTAGATTTCTATTTCGATGGATTAAACGGATTTCTCAGTTTGAATAATGGTCATCATCATTTTCTTGAGATTTTTTTATACTGCTAATGAATGTCTACATGTACTTCGCTATAGTCGAACAAATTTGCCTTCTGAATGTCTACACGTGCTTCACTATCGTCGAACAAATTTGTCTACATATACATCCAAAAACGGTCATACGTCGCCTCTTTACTGGGCAAAACAAGTTTTGTTACATGCATGTAGAGTAAGCATTTAGTTGCTGGACAATTGTAGGGTATGACCATCTTTGGATGTATAAAGTACATCCGGTAATGACCTTAGGGGTCTTGGGTGGTAATGCCCATTGGGGTGGTATGAGTTGAATTGTTGTGGGGGCCCCTAACTCTATGGCAGAACTCTATGGCAGAAGTGGTCTTTGGTTACACGTCAACAGGTGATTAACAAATGTAAATCCTCTGGTTTAGATACACTTGTTTAGGTTTAACAACTGGAAGTTGAGGTGCAGATGATAGTCTGATCCGTGATAGTTAGTTTGTTAGGGTCGTGTGTGAAACTTGTTCCTTCAGTATTTTTCCTGGGAAATGTTGATTTGTTTCTTTGAATTCTTCAAATTCAACCCTTTTAATAATTTCGTCCTATGGCATGTTTGTTCTTCAACTTCCCTCAATTGAAAAGGAAGCCAGAAATACGATACCTGTTCTCAACTCTACGAAACTATTTCCATGTTTAATATCCTGCTTAGTCTTGTCCTTTGAGACTCCTCGTTCCCTTTTAAACTTGAGTTCATTCATTCCTCTTGGATTGAAATAAACTTGAGTTAATGGTGGTATCATGTGGTGGAAAACAATCTTCTCTTCTCGGCATTGAATGATGTGATTTGCCACAGAAGCTGGATCATTTAGGTTCTTTTGGCTCAGTTTTTTTAGTTCTAGCCTCTATAAACCCTTCATTTTTCTTTGTTTGCTTCAATTTTTTCATTGGGAAGGCAGAAATCGTAGCATGCTTGGCATAGGGAGTGGGGTCAATCTTGAGGCACCGCAGTTAAATTGTAGAGGCGGGAGTCAAATAATGTTGAATTAATGTTACCCAACATCTTTTGTGAATGAATTATTCCACTCATACCTACTCTACTGAATGGGTCTTGCATTCATTACCTTAGTCGTTTGAACTTTGTTGAAGCCATCAGTTCTTTTATGGTATTTTGACCATCATATAGTATGGTTTGGTATAACATGCTACTTGGCTTCAATAAACCTAACGTACTTACCTTGTAGGATCTGATTAACGATTCTGCTTCTTGTAGGCACTAGTGGTTCTGCTTTAACAAAACAATGGGTGACAGACACCAGGACGGTGATAAAGGGCTCTTCTCACATCTTGCTCACGCTGCCGGTGGGCATTACCCTTCACAAGGCTATCCACCACAAGGATATCCACAACAGGGTGGCTACCCACCATCAGGGTATCCACCTCAAGGCGGTTATCCACCTCAAGGTGGGTACCCACCCCAAGGCGGTTACCCACCATCGGGATATCCACCACAAGGTGGCTACCCACCAGCAGGATATCCCCCTGGTGCTGGTTATCCTGGTTCATCCGCTCCACAGCATGGAGGTATGCTTTCAAACTTTCTTTACAAGGCTGTTTAAAAAAAACTTTCTTCATGACGAAATATTGAGGGAAAGAAGCATGATTAGCAAGCTCTTTCACTCCATGGACATATCTTACGCTAGAAACAAGAAAAATTTGAAACATGAATCTGACACTTTCACTTGTCAAAGAAAATGCTGCTTGCTTCACTCCATGGACATGTCTAAGGCTACAAACAAGAAAATTTGGAAACATGAATCTGACATTTCACTAGTCAAAGAAAATGGGATCCCAAACTTTCATGTACAGACATGGGTGCCAATGTTATAATGGGGAATCACGTACAAATGGAAATGCTAGGGGAGAGTAAAGGTATAGGAGGATTATACATTTAAATGATTCTGTAGCCTACTTAAAAGAATTTATATAGCCTACTTAATTGGTTGGGACACAAGACAATTTGTTTTGTTTTTTGTCTTGGTAACAAAATGTGGACTCTCATGTCTATGCATGTTCATTTGAGCGGTACGAATTCACGGTTGTGTTATTGATAAAAATCGTTGAGGAGAGAATGTATTTAAATAATCGGAATTCTATAGGTTCTCCTACACACGACATCTATTACTTGTCTAATCTTAGGAGATGGAACCAAGCACTCCGTGAAGTTTGTATTTGAGCAAACGCTGGAGCAGGTTTACCATTGACCAATATTTGTCCCTATGGCATGGTGTCCTAAATATTGTAAATCAGAAAGGGCGAGCTTCTTTCCAAGCTAGATTTTAATGATGTTTCTATACTAATTTCTCGAGTGTACCATTTGCAGGGCATGGAGTTGGCATGGGAGGGTTGCTAACTGGGGGTGCTGCTGCAGCAGCAGCTGCTTATGGTGCCCACCAATTGTCGTCACATTCACATGGCGGTCATGGCGGTGGTTATCCACCAGGCGGTGGTTACGGACATGACGGTGGTTATGCACAAGGCGGTGGTTATGGACATGGCGGTGCTTCTTATGGACATGGTGGTTATGCACATGGTGGTGGTTACGGCCATGGAAAGTTTAAGCACGGAAAGCAAGGGAAGCATGGGAAATTTGGCAAGCATGGAGGACATGGAAAGTTCAATAAGTGGAAGTAATTGTGTCCATTAACCGAATTGAGACATATGTTGACTCTATAGTCTCTATAGTTGCTGACTCTGGTTTTTACAAATAAAATTTAACGCTTTCCGTGTCCAGTAGGCCTTTGTTGGCTGTTCATTCTGGCATTGTTTCCTTCAGATATTGTATTATGATAGTTTGCCTTTAACAGTCGTATACAGCTTATGATATATGCCTTTATTGGCTCTCATGGTTTTGTTACTTGTCCAGAAGAAAAAGGAAATGGAAGAGAAGGGGTGAAAGAGGAGAGATTTTCCTATTACCCTCTCTCTTTTCTTTAGCAGCAGTAGGGTGAGATTCACCAAGTTCGACTTGCAGTCTAGCCGGGCGAAGGAAAAAAGAGAAAACGATTGCGTTTTTTTGGGTTGGGCTTCTCTCTCTAACTCTTGATTTCTTGAAATACCAATGCTGGTAATTCTTTCCTTGGTTGATGGACTGCAAATTTCTTTTGGTCGTGGGTGCAATTTTTTGTGGTATTGTGGTTCTCAGAGGGAATTTGGCCTAAGGTTGGTGAAGGCAATTTATTTGCTGGAGTATTGATGTTTGGATTGAAAGCTGCATGTTGCAACCGATATCTATTTTTTGTTTTTCCAACGGCCAAAAAAGTTTTAATCTTAAAATTATTACAAGACTAATAGGAGTAAGGACATAACATCATGCTCAAGGAGCAATCCTCTGCCCAATCCGAGACCCATACCAGCGATTGGCAAGAAAGCAAATCAAGGACACCCATTGGGACAAAGCCCATCTAAAAAGGCCTAAGCTGAATGCCCAAAATTTACATTCAGCTCGTAAAAACATCGAAGGACCTAACAATGCCCAGATAAAATGGGTCAAGCCCAACCAATAAAGCCCTAATCAACATTCAGCCATCAAGAACCCTGCCAACTTCGCTGCCATACCCCAACGCTCCACGGCCACCAGAAAAGAGACGATCCGTTGCCGCCACTGTTGCCGGAACCCCGGGAACAAATAAATCTTTGCGGGAGAAACGAATGAAATTAAGATGAGCAGTTAAAAGTAACTTCTAGACTTGAATTAACTTACCAATTGGATTATAAACTTGTAGTAGCTTTACAATTGTATTTTTAACAAACGACAGTTTTCTGAGATCCTCGGCACCTATCAACCAATACCAACATCAATAAGACTGTAACCCAACGGCTTTTTTAGCCCTTTCTCCTGAATTACTCGTCTCAATTCTGCAGCATCACTCCATCTTCCAGCAGAAACATACATGTTGAACATCGATACATAGTATCCAGCATTCCCAGGCTCCAAAGTAAAGAGAATTTCTGCAACTTCTCTACCCATCTCGAGATCCCCATGGTAGTTGCAAGCACTTAACAGGGCACCCCACACGCCCGGCTCAGGTTTCGTTTCCATCCGCTCGATAAACTCATAAGCCTCATTGAGCCGTCCAGATCGACCAAGCATGTCAACAACACAAACGTGATGCTCAGTTTCGGGTTCTACTCCAAAATCATCAGACATGTGGCTATAATACCACTTTCCTTCATCGACAAGCCCCAAATGGCTACAAGTGGATAAAAGGTTTATAAAAGTGCTCTTTGTTGGACTAGTTCCAGACTCGATCATTTCATGGAAAACTTGAATTGCTTTTTGACCGTTGTTATGGAACCCGAAAGCAGGTATCATAGAATTCCAAGCTGCAACAGACTTTTCAGGCAAATTTTGGAATATTTCTACAGCCATGTCTAACCTTCCACAATTGCTGTACATGTCCACAAGAGCAGCAGATATGAAAGAATTCCTTTGGAAACCAAACCTGAAAACATAAGCGTGAATCTGCTTCCCGTGCCTCATCAAACCTAGTTGGGTACAGGCAGAAAGGACACTGGAAATGGTTATTTCATTAGGTTCAAAACTAAGGGTAGAAAAACATTCTAAAGCTGCTTTCCCATCCTTATTGTGAGATAAAGCAGAGATCATGCAATTCCAAGAACATAAATTGCGGTTGGAAAAAAAGTTAAACACCAACTTCGCGCTCTCAATCTCCCCAAATCTACCATACATGGTAATTAGTGCATTTTGGATGCGGATATCCGTACCTTCCAGTGTTTTAAAAGAAAGCCCATGAAGTAATTTTCCTTCCAACACCAACCCAAGATTTCCACATGCAGATAAAACATTAAAAGTGGTGATGGAATCGTGACTGACATGAGATTCCTTCCTCATAAAGTCGAAAACCTGTAAGGCTTTCCAGAAATGGCCATTCTGAATGCAGCCTGAGATAATGGTGTTCCAACAAGCAGTATCAGCCGTGGCAGAAATAGCCGAGAACAACAAGAAAGAAGATTTCAAGTCTCCGCAATTAACATACATGGACATCAATGAATTGATCGCAAGATTATTGCCTGAAAATCCCAATTTTAATTGCCAACAATGGATTGATTTACCAAACTTGAGAGATGCATGGGAATGGCAAGAAGGAAGAATGGCCAAAACAGTTGACAAGCTGCAATATGAAGGCAAGAGCAGCAGTTCTTTGAATAGAATTTGAGCTTCTCTAGAGTGTTCATTTTGGGAGTACCCAGATATAACTGTATTCCATGAGACCAAATCTTTAAAAGCCATTGTATTGAACAATTGCTCAGCTGCCTTCACATTATTGCATTTCATGTACAAATCCATTAGGCTGTTCACCACCGACAAATCGAACCCCATACTTCTACGAACGATGAACCCATGAACAGATCTTCCTTCTCTCAATAGCGTCAATTCAGCACATAGACCAATTACGGTAACTACAGTGATTGTATCGGGTTGGAATGATCCTTTAAACTGCATTTCAAGAAGAAGATTAAATGTTTCCAAAATCATTCCATTTGAGGCAAACCCATCAATCATTGAATTCCATGAAATTACATCCTTCCGAAAAATTCCTCTAAAAACAGTATCTGCAGCCTCAATTTCTCCACATTGAGAATATAATGAGATTAAGGAATTTGCAACTGAAATATAGGAGCTCTCATCATAACCCAATTTAATTCCCCGCCCATGGATGCCTTGACCAATATCCAACTCCTGCAATCTAGCACATGCTGCAATTGCACATGAGAGACTCACACCATCGGCTTGTTTTCCGCAAGAGGTCATCTTCTTCAAGTAGTGTAGAGACTTCTCAGGATTGTTATTATAAAGGCAACCGGTCATCACTGAATTCCAAGAAACAAGGTCTCTACAATGCATTCCTTCAAATAAAGACTCTGAAGTGCTCATGTCGCTGCATTTTGCATACATGTATACGAAAGCATTACACAAAAGAGTATCCGAAATCATCCCTGCCTTCACACTCAAACCATGCAAAACCCGACCTTGTTTCAATATTTTTTCATGGGATAAGGCTGAAATGGCAATGACAAGTGTTCCGGAATCAAACCCACTTCCTCCCTTTATCATCTCCAAAAAGAAATCAACTGCAGCTCCAAAATAGCTGTTCTCAATGCACACGGTCATCATGGCATTCCAAACTACCACATCTTTGTACAGAATTTCGCTAAACAATGTCACTGAGCCATCAAAATCTCCGGCTCTCGAGTACATCATAAGGAGAGATGTGGAAGTGGGTAAGTGAGCAAGAACACCCACCTTGCGGACAAAAGAATGCACCATTGTGGCAGTCACAATGTCGGGTTTCACGATGGCAAATTTAACAAGATCAAGCGCATCAAAAAAGTGCCTGCTTTCAGAGCTTTGTTCTCTTTCCGACATTTTGTCGAATAGGTGGAAGGCAAAGGAACGATGAGCATAAGTATGCAAAAACCCATTACCAGATCTCTCGACAAAAGGAAAGGGTTCGATGGGTAAGAAGGCATGTTGGTGTTTGTGGTGAGAATCGCAAAAATGGGTGATTCTATTTGGGTAGATTTGATGGAAAGAGACGGATGATCTTTTCAGGAAGGTGGTGATTGGAGTCCTAACAGCATTCTTTATTTTGGGCTGTACAGCCCAACAACCCATGCACTGTTTGTGGTTTCCTTGCTGTTTCTCTGTTCTGTCAACAACCTTTAGATGCATGGGAAAAAGTAAAGAGAACTTGTAACTTATTTATAGACCATGTGCAAACACAGCAAACCCCCTGTTTGCAGGCGTGTGAATCTTGGCCGTGTATTTTGAGATCCAATGGTTCGGATCAGTGCTCTCTCTCTCTCTCTCTCTCCTCACTAAAAGCATTTCGGATTAAAAACAAAAAACAAAATCCGAGCACTGGATTCAAGTCGTTGGATCTCAGAATGCACGGTAGAGATCCGTGTGTCTGCAAATGGGGTGTTTGCAAACAGTCCGTAAATAAGTTATTCTCGAAAAGTAAAAGCCGTATGGATCTGTACTCTATATATTTGGAAATTGAGGTCCGTTTCATGAATTATTATTTTTTGGCTTTTCTCGTAAAGGTTTTTCACGCTTTAAAAGATGAGTCATTTTCTGCACATACATCAATTTTAAAAACCCAAAAAAGTTAAAAAAAAGCCTACTTAGTGGGAGTATATTGATTCTATTACCCTTGTGTTGGCTAAAAATGTGTATTACTTTCCTTGTTTCACTATTGGCTTTTTATTGTTGAAACATGCATCTAGGAGAGGGAATCAAATTCCAATGGATAGGTTTCTCGATATAGTTCACAGAAATTTTACCAAGCCAAGCTCAAAAGACTAAATTGCTTCAAATTAATTTGGTTTGTTTACGAAACTAGCTAAAGTTTCATAAGCATTTTTAAATAACTGACCAGAATAGGGTTACGAAGGGGAGGGTACCGAACATGTATAACGGTACGCGGGGCCTACTTTTATGTCTCACACGAATAATTCGAACTGAAAAACTTGATGTTTGAATCAACAAATTGGACATGTTCAATTGAGCTCAATTTTTGCAGTTGAAGTTTTGATCAACAAATTACATATATACAATTGAGCTGAATTCTTGGAAGGACCTTCGAAAAATTATTTTAATTGAACGGTTCGAATTATTTATGTGAGACCCAAAAGTGCGCTCCACGTGTCGTCGTACATTTTCGGTACCGTCCCTCTTCTGTACCCGTAGCTTTGTGCAAAATAACTTATGCTTTATAGGTGTGGATGCCGTGAGTTTCGTATAGTTTATGCTTGTGAATCTCTTTCCTGTTCCTATCCCTTCATTGCGTAAATAGGCGAGAAAAACTTGGGTGCAAATAGGGCACCACGTGGTGCCTTCGGCACATCTGGGTCATCTAAAAGTGTATTAGATGGTTCAGATTTGGAGAGAGAACATGAGAGAGGAAGAGGAGAGAGAGTGAGGTGAGAGTGTTTTAATCCGGACCGTCCAATATACTTTTGGACTGCTCAGATGTGCCGGAAAAGCACCACATCAGATGTTGGTCGGCACCCAAGTTTTTCTCGTAAATAGGCTTGTTACGGGCAAGCTCGATGCTTTAAATGATACAGTAAGTAATTAAATTAGTTTGACAACTATATTGTATTCTTAAAATGAGGTGATAGTGAAACACATCTATAAAAAACTTCTTAGTGACTTTATGCTTTCATTACGTCGGAAACGGGATGTTTGCACTCCCTGGTGTACAACATCCGAGTAGTCGGATGTATTTTCAACCGTCCTGATTTCATCTCGACACTTTGCAGATCCGAGCCATCCATTGTCAAAATAAAATCCGAGCCGTTAATGCGCACACCAACACCCCGGGTCGTACTATGTCACCCTAAAAAAAGTAGCAGCTTTTTCACACTATGCCCTCTGTATTTCTTTGTGAAGAAAACACTCTCTTTCAAGCCAATTTCCCCATTTCCAGAAAACTATTTTTGTTCATGTTCAGCAGGCCATGCATGATATTTTTTCCTGAATAGAAATATAGAATCAATCTTTTAACTAGGTTTCATCACACAAAAACATCGGATACGAAAACTAGGTTTCATCACACAAAAACATCGGATCCTTCGTACCACCGTACCTGTTTCATTGCATCTTTTTGATCTGTAACTGTGGCAGAATACTACTACCATTTGTATTTCTCATCGATCCTGGTCCAATGCAATTTAACACGTCCTAATTCGCGCCCACACAAACAAAATTAAAATCACAGCTCTTGCTCAAGTTACCTCCTTTTGGAGCACTAAAGAAAGAATTAAAGTTTAGGAAAACAATTTAATGCTTCTCGCGTATAGAGAATACACAAGCAAGCGAGGTAGAAAATCTAACAAAGTGAAATTTCTTCCTTTCACCGGGGGATGATATGCGTTCACTGTGTAGTGTGTAGTTTGCATTTTGAATGCATAAGAACAACAAAATTGCTTTGCTAGTGGTATACAACAACTACAAGCCCTCTCCATCTTCCGAAATTACATTATACAGTCGTGCCTAGAAATTCCGATACACTCATCTGTGACTATGGATACAGCACTGTTGGTTTTCGCGTGGGTGCAACAAAGAGCAGCTTCAGGCTTTTGCTTCTCAGGCATGCCTCCACTGCTTCGTATGTATGACGACAAACAGGAAAAGTAAAAGGTCTCACCAGGGGGGATGATCATCCTCGCGAGTTTGGGGTGGACTTGGTTTCCAACCAGGTTTTTCATCCCAATACATGTCATAATATACGTGGCCAGGAGTGTGATTTTCCACACAACACCATATACCTACGTACCTCTTCACGCGATTCCTGAACTTCTCCTCCTTTTTCTGATCATATGTTTTATTTAATATGTCACATGATTAAGCATGAAAAAAGGGTATTTTAAAATAATCTAGGAAAAAAATTAGCAAATGAAAACATGCCTTGTCGGTGAAACCAAGAAAGGCATCTTGCATTGTCGAGAATTGAATGACTTTGACATCCTTGAATGACGAGAAAACCGTTTTCAACTGAAATAACAAATAAGTAAACTCTTAGGATGAAAATAACAAAGAGATGGACATGGCCTATTTATCGTAGTCTTGCTAATCAGGATGAATAAAAGAAGATTAGACAGGATGAGGCTTATATGGGAATCTGTAATACCGTTTCTTCACTGCTGAGTTTGGGTAATTTGAGCACCCCCGGTCGGCTCGTACTGGTTGATACATTACAATTAAGGGATCCTGCTTGACAAAGTTGTACATCGAGCCATGACTCCTTGACCTGAAACAGACATCAAAATGGGAAATTTCTCTGGTAAGTGAAGGATGACAAAAAACTAATGTTCCATCCATATGAGGTCAATTCTGACATGCCTGTCTGGGTACTGCTGGATTGTCAAAAAAAGAATACTCCCTTATATTGATACTGGGTCCAAATTCCTCCTCAGGCAGTTCTTTCAACATGGTATTCACCTGCATTCAGCGTACTTTGATTTTAGAGGGGAAAAAAGTTGTCAGAGTGAGAAAAACAACAAATGTTGGCACGAGGCCTTTAGATTCCTCTAGGTTATAAATTTGTAGCTTTTGTAGAAAAATCCTCTGTTGAACTCTCTGCATTGGACGGTCTACAAATTCAAGCTATATACTTCAATTTAAACAAACTCAAGTTGTAAGTAAAGATAAGCTAATTAACCAGTTGTTCATGGATCTGGAAATGTTGAAATATGAACAAAACTAATGGGAGATAGTTTTTTTTTTTTTAAAAAAAATTTACACATGGATTCCTTAAATTAAGTTCGTTTCATTTTTAGTTTCTCTATAATAGTGTTCAGTCATATCTAAACACCATTAAAAAGGTAATGCATATTCTTTCAAGTGTAAGCGTGGAAGTGGACTAAAAGATGCCGATGTTGAAGTTTCCAAGCTAATTGCAAATGCTTGTTCAAATTAATGCATTTCTACGTTTCTATTCTGAAGCATGTTTGCAGTCTACATAAAATGTGATCCGCCGATGAAAATGTTAAGATCCCCTTGTTTGACCCAGATGTTAAAACGTGACAAGACTGCCAAATGCATGATATTCTACATCATGCTAACCGTTTGCGAATAATTTGATATATGTATGTATTTGTCCCTTAACTTACACGGCATATGCATTTCTAGGCAATACATCAATCAAGGATAAAAAGTTTTAAGTGCATTGTTTGGGTCAGCTAGGAATAACAAATGCTTCAGACAGTTGAGAGAAATGTCAATAAATTTAGAAATCAACGAAATATTCTTGGAATTTTTAGACATGTTTCTTTTCTCTGTGTTTTCATGCATTCTGTGGAAACATTGGGATTTCAGGTTCAGCTAACTTTTGTTGCTGTTGCCTATAAATATAAATGTGTCGGCCATTTTGGATGGAAACCAAATGAAATTCTGTTCCTTGAAGACACCAGGAGCAAATTTTTTTGTTTTGCGAGGAAATAAACCAATTGACAACAATTATAGTTACTTCAATTTTTCCTTAGCATTAATAAATAACAAAGCCAACTATCAGAAAAAGTATTTGAATCAAATTTTCCGTTAAATGCGACTGAAAAAAAGAAGCAAAAAAGAAGACCAAGAAAGATTTCATAATGCATTGATTATCATGTTAAACCTCCCCAATTGCAGCACCCGCAAAGACGGTCTTTGAATGTCATATATGATTGTTCTAGATCGTAGTAACAGACGAGCTATTGAAGCATCCACACTTGCTATGTGCAAAAAAGTTAAAATACACAAAACGATAAAGGAAATTCAAAAAAAAAAAAAAATGATTGAGGAACAAAAGGCCATAATCGTGACAGGTGGAACATTTCCCCTTACTAGTACAACAGTCATCAGCACTCATGTGTAACAGTCCTCAGCACTCATTTCTATCACATTTTTACATCCCTTTGAGCCAATTTCTGTCTGCCTCAATTTGGAAGAGGCATGGTCGTATGTTAGAATGTACAAGGTTACTTGTTTTAGCCACTTGCTAACTTATTGTAATGATAAATACAAAACAAACTTGAAAAATGGCTCATAGGTTCATCCCGGATTTTATAATCAGAAAGAGAAGTACCTCAAACACATGATCCAAGGGGCAGAGAAAAGGTTGTCTCGTCATAGTCCCCACCAGTACTCCAGGATGTGAAAACCATAATCTATCCAACCTGCACCATAGGGGAGGCATGACCTAAAACCACAAATAAAGGGGAGGGAGATCAAAATATAGACTTCGTAGCAGCAACTCCACAGAACATAGTTAATTTGGTTATTGTAAGAAGAAATCTTATTAATAAGCTTATGAAACTAGTCAATTGAAGTATACAAAGGAGTTTATGGGCTATTTTGCAAACATAATGCCTCTTGCATCCTTGGTAAATTCTCCAGAAGAATATGCATTGTCAAAGTCAATACTAGAATTACAAAGTTGCATAATAGAGCTTATCCCACATTGGTTAATTATAATCTCCAAGACTAGTATATGAGCCTAAGTGACCTCTCCACTTATTGCCACTTGGTTTTGAGTAGGATGCTTTAACATGGTATAAGAGCTAGGCTTTAGGAGGCTTTTGGATAAGACTCTCTTGATTGATAGCCTGTTGTTTGTTCTGTAAGCGCACCTTGTGTCATTACGGATTCTATGTTTAACTCTGTACATGCGGATCAGAAGTCGCACCTGCGGGGGAGTGTTAGAGCTTATCCACATTGGTTAATTATAACCTCCAAAACTAGTATATGAGCCTAGGTGGCCTCTCCATTCATTGCCAATTGTTCTTAAACAACCATCATTGTGAGTTGATGCTTAAACAACCATCATTCCACAGTGTAATAGAAATTATCAGGCCGCAATAATGAATTTTAGCTATTTTAATGCCAGCCACTTGAGGAGTAAATGCTTAAATTTGGGATTGTACCCTTCTGAGCACCTTGGTTTGATTGAACAAACTCTTTATAGTACCCTGAGAACATGTAAATTACTTCATTCAAATACACATATAGAGGACATAAGCTTTGATTACCGTTACGTAATACGTACAGATCCTGTATACTACTCAGGGACTCACGGGTCTAGGGTTTTCTTTTTTGTGGACGTAACGTGATTCTCTACTTCATAAGCAGTACATCTGTAGGAAAAAATTTCAAACTCTATATGATTCTAAAGACCAAGAGAAAACTATCATATTAAAAATTGCACACTCCCATGTATTTTAGGGTCAACCAAATATTTAAATAACAGCATATGGTAAGATGCATATTTATGTAAGTAATGGATTTTTTTCCCAAGTTGGTTAAACCTTGTTAAATGGTGGTATCCACAATTAAACATTTGAGCTAGATTCGACACTCTTCCTAAAAGTAAGTTGCTTGAAAGGTACTCACAATTCATTAAGTATGACAATAATAATCAAAACCACACAACCTGGTTTTCCATCCAACCATGTTCAGACCCACAAAGAACCAAGTCTTGTCAGAAAAATCGTAAAGAATTAATACGCCAAATTGGTGATCCTTTTGTAAATTTACGGCAAAGGTTTAGTACGCCAACAAGCAAATAGACGAAAAAAATAATTACACAATCTATATGCTCATAAAACAATGAAAAAATACATGTATTTCTACTTTTATCTCCATAATAGTAGAGATCTCCCAGGAGAAAACAACCACGAATATCAAGGATGTAAAATTTCGCAACACTTCTTACCAGAGTGCGCTTCAGCAAAGAAGCAATAGCAAGAGCTGTCCTTATTTGCTTAATCTGAGGAAAACATTTATGGCAAGATTAATGAACTGCAACATCAAAATCGTAACAGAAGCCAGAGGATTAGGTTAATACATGCATACTTGGAAATTAACAAGTGAAAAATGTGACTCAAGATCATGCCCCCCGTCAAGTAACAAACTCTTCGGAATTGATGGCTTAAACGTCAAGAAACCTCCTGCAGAAGATAAATGAAATAAATTGCAGAAGAAATGTTGGAACTTGATGTGGACTGGAAATGCAAAGCAAGAATGAAGTTTGTACTTCAGATTTGGTCTAAATATTGCTCACTTAGGAAATAATTCTGCTTGTCTTTGGAATACCAAAGACTCCCAAACATGGTCAACACCATATTCCACCTCTTATGGCTGCCAACGACACCCACTCGACTAGCCTGCCAGCAACACCAACTTGAAAGGAGTTTTCCTCTTTCCATAGCCCTAAGCTGCTCTCCAGCCAAAGACAGTAGCCTAGAGGGAATTTTTACTTTCTAATTGTCTTTCTGTAGATAGGTCGCTTCCTATGCTTCTACTTCGTCAATATACAAGATAAAGTTCCTTGCCTACAAGACAATTGATTAAATTGTGTTCTACCCACCTCTTCAATCACCCTAAAAAGGGTCTCCGCAAACTGATAAGTCTTTCATATCGATCTCACAGACATGTAAGTTCAAACAGAAGACAACATCCCAGCTCCCCCTACATTCACCCTCTATATATATGAAGATAACCCATTTAACCCCATTTTGATTGCAAACACTCCATTCTAGTATGGGGAAAATAGACGTCAATGGCTTAGACCAAAATATGTGTTATCATAGTAAGGCCCTATGGACGAGGGCATGAAACACATTATTCTCATAACAGGTTGAAGATTATAAGGCAATAAGGCAATCATTTTCAGAGGAAAATTCCAAAAATATAAATAATAAACAAATGTGAAAACGTTATAGGAAAAACTTACCTGGTGAGTCATAATATTCTGGTGGGTCATAAAATACCATGCCTTCACGTAGTCGATGGCGCTTTCCTTCAGTACCAGCATATTGGAATGTGGTATGCACAGCATACGGCTGCAATCTGAGTTGTTGATACATTGCCTACAACCACAGCACAAGGGATTAAAAAATGCTCTGTAATGACTATTTGTTCTACTACATGTTCAGATCCAAGCAAGACATTCCTAAAGTTGACAGAGCATAAAATATCATCAAAATGAGGTAACGAAACGGAGCTCTCATATCCACAGAAAATAAGAAAAGAGGCATCGGCCATGAAGAAAATATCAAAGAACCATCCTAATGGTTGTACCTGGACAAAATAAGTATGCCCACTGCAAAATATACTTGCTGGCAGAAGCCCCAACTTGAGCTTGCCATCATAAGCATACACGAGTCCACTATCGTCATCTACAGATGGCCCCAACTGCCTGTGTACAAGTTCATTGAAACCATTTTGATCCCAGATTTTGTCGTCGGCAAGAAGCATATCTTTCCATTCTTTTGCCAATTTTTTTGCAGAATCTGTTGGTCGCCAGTGGAAAATTCCTATATTGTATGCCCCACCAACTGCCCAAAGTGAAAGAAAAGTTTTATTATGGAACAAGCTGCTGAAAAGTAATGATACCTGAAGTATGACACAAGTACGATTCCACTAACTGCAAATTGCCTAGTTGATAAAGGTATTGAAGACTACAGTACAATGCATGACTACAAAACAGCAACAAGTAACGAGCCCGAAAACTAGCAGACATGAATAGTCTTCACCTTGTTGCCATATGTCCAACCTGTCATCAGAAACTGTTGGTATAACTTGATCAGTTGAAGTTAACACATCTGCTTCAGCAAAGCGTGCAAGATATGGAAGGGGGTTCTGCACCAGATGATAGAATAACATACCAATTAGGAAAGCAACAATTGAGAATGCATGACATAAATAAATTAAACTTGATGCTCCATAAGGACTAGATAGGAAATATAATCAACGAAGCTGTCCTGGGGGCTGGGGTGGAAGGGTGGCTAAGGGCAAGTGTGGGAGAAAATAGGAAAGAATATGATAAAAATCAAAGAGTAGAATAGACGAAGTACGATATCTTACTCATTTTTCAATACATGTAACAGAGTAAGAATGTTGACATTACATAGTATTTAGGAATATGCAACAGGAAACAATCTTTTCCAACCAATAAGCAGCCAAATTTTACACAACAAAAGGAATCCTCATTTACGTCTTTTCTTTCACATTTTCTTAAACAAGCTGCTAGAGAACAAAAATGGTACCAAGAAAGCAAAAGCATATCAGAATGTGGTAGAACCCTGGGGAAACCAGCACAAGAAGAGTAGTGATATGAAAAACGATAATGTAAGCAAGAAATTAAAACAAAAGATACATTTTGTTTTTAACTTGCTTTCGTCATGGTAACATTAAACCAGTAATAGAACAATTAATTTGCCTAAAAGCTTAAAGTGCAATCCAACAACTTCCGTCACATGCAACCCCATCTTGCGGGTGGAGAAGCAAACATCCATACATATAAAGAAGCAGGATGCAAACAAAGAACAATAACACCAACGGGAAACATGCAGATGTAGAGACGTGAACCCAAGACCTCTCAAAAGCCAAAGTTCTGAAACCATGTTAAGTTTCCAATGACAATGGGCCAACAACTTATATCTTGATATCTAACCAAAAACCAGTAAAACATTCATGCTGGACATAACTCCTTTACTCGGAGAAAAGGTGGACCTACGTTGAGAATGCTAACAAAGACAATTAAGAAAACAAGCATAACAGATACCTTTAACCAGACCATGTCTGTATCACACATCAGCAGTTCGTAGCCAAATGGTAGAACAGCATCTATTAGCATAACCTTTTCTCTCCCCATTTTGTGAAATGTTGGTGAGCCCCATCCAACATCTATAGTGCTCATATGGCTACCCATGTCAAAAACTGGAACTCCTTTCCAGTACAAAGCCTCTAACAGTTTAGTGTCCATTGCACCTAGAACAGATAAAATTCCTTAGACAGGTACATATAACATTGCCATTATTTCTCCGGGACAAAAGTTCAGATCTGTAAGTTTCCATTCCACATGCATAGTCTACCCAAATCATGATACTTACCAACAATAAGATTGTCTACACCAATATCTGTCAGGTGTTTAACCCACGTCAGGATAAAATCCATGAAGGCATAGTTACCAAAGGTCACTACGACAACATTATCTCTCACCCTTTGCTGAAACAGTTCTTTTGTCAACCGGAAGGTCTTCAAAGGAGGCATTTTTGAACCAGGAGGAGGAACTTCCCAGATAGGTTGCAAAGATTCGCTTTGAGCCTGTTGTGCAGGTGCCAGCACTTCACCCACAGTTGGTTGTTGAGTAGAGATGGGTGCTTCACCTGGAGATGGAGAATGCACATTGAAATATGACTCTCACTTATAAATAAGTAAACTAGAAAGATAATAGGGAAAACTAAAGGTAACAAGAGAGGAAAAGGCCGGCTGGACGCTTATTTGACAAAATAGGATATCATTAAAGGAACTACATAAGAAAACATTATGCAATATGCCTTGGAACAAAATGCCAAGAGGTCATGCAACATGAAGACATTGAGAAAGAAGAAAGAAGCGCAGCGTACATAAAAAAACACTTATCAAAAAATGCCCCGCTAAAAAAAAGTCCAACCGCTAGATCCACTTGGTATAAAAGTAAAATTCAAAATACGAGGGTCTTTACCTCATCAAAAGAGCTACAATTTTCGGAAGGCAACCGAGGGTAACACAAGCAAAATTAGCATTTCCAGATCATTTCAGCTGTAATAGTAACTTATGACAATATAGAAATACACTTAAATCAACATACTGTTACATAGAATAAAAACATGTTTCAATCATGCAATGGAACAGCTGATGAAATCAAAAGATCAATCTGCCCATCCAATAATCCGGGAAAGACATATAAGCAGCCCAGGGTGGGTTGCGTAAAGCATTGTTATGTTGTCTCAAAACTTCTAAATTTTATCAGAACAAGAATTGGTTCTTCGATGTTTACTATGGAACAGTAAATACGCAGCTTTGCTTGGAGTGCATATGCAGCATATCTCACTCCAGTGATTTTGAACATTCAACCGTTGAGATTGCTCTGTTGTCATTTTGAGGCTTCCATTTTCACTCCATTCCTAGTTCCAGCTTGATTCTAGTTCCAGTTAGTTAGCTCAGGCTCTTTGTTTGCGCATGTATCATTTCATTGAAGAACTAATCCACTGCGCAATCTCCAACTCTCCCAAATTAAAATATGGAATAGGTTCACAATGCATCCCATGGTGTCAAGAAAATCAAATGTAACTGATCAAATTCAAAAGTAACTAACATAACAAAAAGAAAAGGAAAACAAGAATCCAGTTATAATCAAAGTACTGGCGGGACTAATACAACACTCAATCAAATGCCAATGCAAGCAATTTAAAGACAATAATGAGCAAACAAAATCAGCACAAATTATATCCGCGCCATGCAACTCACTTGACCCCACCTACTCCCAAATTTACCATTAATTATATTGATTTTTTTATTTTTTATTTTTTACTATTTTGTGATTTTGACCACGTAATTATCATGAAAAATTGTCAAAGCAAAGTAATAAAATTATAAAGTTGCCTACTTTTAAGACGAGAACTTTGCTAACCATTGGTCAATAAGCCTAAACAATACTCACCGAATTCTAAACAAGTTCAAATTTCAATAAGCATTTCACAATCACACAATTAAAGACAACATCTACTAGTGCATATTTCGTTAATTTGAGACATCTTTTGAATATTAACTGCAGCATTATACGAAGGGCGGTCAATCACTAGTAATTTTCTTCCTCCCTTTGGGACAGAGGGAGTATATAGATAAACAGTGATATAGGTATAAATAATACGGAGTCACGCTAACCTCCACCCTGTGGAGGATAATATGCCGCATGATGCTGGAATTGGCCCACCTGGCCTCCGCCCAACAAAGGCAAACTAGTTCAGACATCAAGGCACATCGCACATTTCACCGATATTATTACACTTTTCTCAAATATTTATGCACTCCCTAACTATTATCCTCCGCCCTTTAGCTAAGTTAGCATTTTTCATATATATATATATATATATATATATATATATATATATATATATATATATATATATAGAGAGAGAGAGAGAGAGAGAGAGAGAGAGAGAGAGAGGTGGAATTACGTGAAGAAGATCGTGGGAGCCACCAGGAGGGAGATGAGGAGGAGGAGCTGCCGGAGTAGACGGCGGAGAAGACATAAAAGGAAGAGAACACAATTCCGATGATGACGGTGGCGTAGATCGTTAAAAACAGCGGCTTGGAGTTAGTTATCTCCTGTAATCGACTCTTCCAACCCATCTTCTTCCTTTCCCAAATGGGTTCTCTAGATTTTTCTCAAATTCCCTCTACCATTTGAGCATCAGCAATACCTACCAAAATTACAGTAGAAATAGAAGCATATGATGTATGTATGTATGTGTATGTATCGATTTGTACAGGGCTTGGTGTATACTCAAAGTCGATTCAATTGGATTGAAATGGATCTGTGCAGTGGCCTTAGCAAGTAGACGAGGGAAAAGTCAACACTCGCATGGCTGTCTGCCTGTCTGAATCTGTCAACAAATTTTTTTTTTGTCAATAGTTGAACAAATATTGGAGTATTTTAATAGCCCATTTGCACATAAAAAGCATAGAGCATGCTCGGTTACTCACTTTTGGGTCCTACAAAAGTGATTCAAACCGTTAGTTATTTTTAAAATATTTTTTTGAGGGGTTCCACAAAAATTCAGTTCAATCCAGCTCAATCCGAAACGTACTTTGGTTCAACCACTTTTAACTGTCCGATTGAGCTGAATTTTTGTAGGGCTCATCGGAAAAATGTTTTAAGAATAACGAACGGTTCGGATCACTCGTGTGAGACCTAAAAGTGAGTAACCGAGCATGCTCTATGCGTTTTCTGTGCCAATGAATCGGTACCCACATGTTTTTAGATTTTAATAAGTTGAATTATGGGTATTTTTAAATCATGGATTTATTAATGGGAGTGGTGTATGAGTTGTTATATTTAGGTTGTTACCATACGCACAAATCACAATAGTCATGGGGAAATATTTTTCGAATATATTTTTGGAAGATAGTAGGAGTAGTAAATTCTATCCACCCTAGGTGGAATCCCCGGTTTCCACCGCTGCCTTTCGTCAGTCTCATGGGAGGTTTATTTTTTGAATCTAAACTGTTCATTTTGTAAAGCTCGTAGAAAAATATATCTACGTAAAAAATCAGCTTAATTGAATATCAAGAAAAAATATCAAAAATTTTATTTCGATTCATAAAATTTAAAGTGTCCATGACATCTATTTAATAAATCAAAATTTACTTTTTGATATATTTATTGCTATCCGATTAAACTGTTTTTTTTTTTTTTTTGCATAAATATACGACTTTGTGGGCGATGAACTATTTAAATCACTGAATTAACGCACGATAAAACTCACAATGGGCGGCAAAAACCACAAAATTTTCACCTAAGGTGGAACAAATATATTCTCATTTTGGGGAAAACCTATTGACTTGACATTATTTACCTTATATTGTGGCATACATATGACTCTTTCTAATTTTTTACATGAAGTTTTATAAGTAATAGATAAATTGTCCAATTATTCAGTATCTACTTGTAAAAATGTGTTTGTCATAAAATGGTATAATCCTATGTGAAAGGGTTATACCTATTGGGAAACGATACATTGAGAGTCATATCTATTAGGTGAAGTTAGATGGAGAGACACTCATTAAGAGAATATATGTATGAGTCGAGCTATGCGAACCGAGTCT
The DNA here is from genome assembly GCA_020921065.1 of Vaccinium darrowii. Taxonomy (NCBI): domain Eukaryota; kingdom Viridiplantae; phylum Streptophyta; class Magnoliopsida; order Ericales; family Ericaceae; genus Vaccinium; species Vaccinium darrowii. The sequence continues at coordinate 3,964,678 of CM037152.1, read as the reverse complement.
ATACATACGAGTCGAGCTTTTTCGAGCCGAGCTTCACAATGTAAAGCTTGGCTTGTTTACCAAACGAGCCCAAAACTTGAGCTCGAGTTCGGCTCGATTACTAAATCCTCGAGCTGCTCGCAAGCAGCCTTGTTAACAACCCGGATCATCAAACACCACGATAAGAAATAATACAATTGAGTGATTTACGTCCCAATTCATTATAAACAAAATGCAAAATATTGAAATAGTCATACCCAAATCCTTCCATACTTATATAGTAATTTCTTGTATATATTTTCCATAATTTTCTTGTGCACTTACTTTTCATTTTTTCTTTGTCTAACCGAGTTCCCCACTCTCTCTTTATTTTTCCCTCTCCCCTGGCCTCCACTTCTCTGCCCCTAGAATTCCTTCCCCTCCTGTTCTTCTTTCCCTTGTTCTTCTTTATACAAAAACCGTAAAAACACCCGAGATGGGCCCTTCGGTAGACAAGTGTCCATATATTAATCCTCCTATTTTGTTTTTGTCCGTTACTGCGCACATGCACACCACTTGCCTCCTGACACGGGGTTGCTATTGTACAGTCCCCGCATAGTAGCTAGTGTGTACCATCCGAGGCGTCTGTTGTTTGGATGGACTGCTCAAATTTTACCTTAGCACCTTTGCATCTGAACCGTTCTTTATCATGAGTGCAAGATGAAATCTAAGCCGTACATCCGAGCAACGAACGGCTCGGATGGGGCACAGCAGCCAAATCTTCCTAAGTATTCCATGCACACCCCACGTCAGGTTTTTTTTTTTTTTCCCTCTTTATCGAAAATACGGATATTACAAGTCTGGTCTCTTTGCATCCCTAACTAAATGTAAGATTTCAAGTTTCCGCTACACTTATAGATTTATGAATTTCTTCTTCTTATTACTTTATTTATATAGTAAGCCAAAGTCGCTATTCGTGAGCAGAGTTTTTCAAAGTGACGAGTGTCAAGCTTGAATTAATTGGGACTAGCGGATTTTCGTGCTTGAAGGCACGTTGGAGCCGTTATACAGCCCCAACCTAAGTCGCATAAGCCGCGATATATGAGAGTGCGAGCGTGAAGCCAATCTAAATCACATCTCAAACTACTAAATCCACGAGAGCGAGAATTGAGAGCTCGAGCGTAAGGCATTTTTAAGAATTATGTGACTAATGTATCGACCTAAATAAACTAGCCGCTCTACCCAACTGCTCTACTCGACAAATGCTATCTTATATGGCGTCAATTATCATGTTAAGATGTTTTCCTATTTGATCATAAAATGCAACATTTGAATAGGGATACATTGCCTAAAATGCGAAGGAGAGAGAGGGGTACGAGAATATGATCGGACGGCCGTGTATGTTGTTGTTTTTTTTTATTTTTATGTCTAGACATTTTCCACTCTATTTTATAATATAGATATTACCATAAGTTAAATTGTGTTTTATTATGAAATTATGTAGAAACATTCTATTGGCCAACCCTCTTTTTATAGCTTTAATTAGCAGCAGCTAGACCCTGGGGGAAAACAATTAGAGGACTAACGAACAAGCAATATTATTTTGGAAGAAAAACACTTAATCACAATATGTCTTAATAACTACTATCATTCTACGTATGTTTATGACTTGATACCAGTCCCTAAAATATTCTATTTTATCGTTTGGTCTCTTTCTTCTTTTAATTTATCTTCTTAGGTGAACAGTTTGGAACGAACTATTGGTGATCGTCCTCGACATGACCATAACGCCTTGTTTGTTTGCGGTATATAGAGGTGGGATATAAGAAGAACCCGGATATGCATATCAGGGCTGAGTATATCATACATTTGGTTGGCTTTTTCTTACCGGATATAATTTAGCTCGGATATTTATATCCCACTGTAGGGAAACAAATGTCAGACACACACCCTCCCCTATCTATAACATACAATGTTATGAATCTTGTCCCGTACAAGTTTGTACCTGCTAGTACGTACCATACTGGACATAAAATGGTACACATACCTTGGTATTCAATACCGTCCAAAATACCGGGCGTACCGGCATGTAGAAGCCTTGTCTCCGAATCTTGGCCGATACACAAAAACTAATGTAATTTTTTTTGCTTTTGATAAAAAGACATGAATTTTAAGGTATTTTAATCAAATTTGGAGTTCATTTTATATTAATCATGTTAATTTGTTATTAGAACTAGTATTAAGGTGTATCAAAATGATAAAATTTATATTATTTCTCCAAGTTTTGCAATTATACATAAGTATATCAAGTATATCTAAATATGTATACTGCAATAGATCCAAAAATGGTATCGAGATACGATCTAGTACCGATATGTACCGTCCAAGTAAGAAAAAGGTATGCTAACTGGTACGAGATTGATAATTATGATAATTGATAACGTTGATAATTATGATAATTGATAACGTATCACCCTCCCCTTTACCTTGTAACACCTTCCTGGCTCAGTCCTCAGCAGGGCCGGCCCTATCGTTTGGGTTGCCCAAGCCCAAGCACTAGTTTGGTTGCCCATTATTAAAAAAATCAAGTAAAAAAATTACAAAAATTCAAAAAAGTTACTTTAGGGGCCCAAAGCAAACTCCCAATATTATGCCCCTACATCGTTAGGAGTTCTTTTAATAATTTACAAAATTGCAAAACTTCAAACTAAAAGGATACAATTATAAAAGATAAATGCAAAAAAAGTATAATTGTAGGAATTTTTTTGAAGAAAATAAGAAAGTATCATCATATTTTAACTAAGTATCATCATGTTTTAACTATGATTTGTTTTTAAAAACTAATAAATCGTGTTAACTCGCTCAATTTGTTTTCAATTTTCTACCATTGGGATAATTTTTTAAAATTAAATATAAGAACATATCACATGCACATTATTTGTTGTGTATGTTAAAAGCTAAATTTCTAACAATGTAATTGAGTAATGTGATTTCGTATTTTTTCATTGTGGATTGAGAAGGAAAAATAAAAAGTCTAGAATCACACTCAAATGCACCCACATTTACATAAACACATGCATAAATCTGTGGCGTTCACTCATATAGCACTAGGAGTTTGTGTGATCACATACATTTATAAGAGTGCTTGTATATTTGAGTGTGATCTAGACTTGTCGGGAAAAACAAAAAGGGACTGAGGAAAAAGAGGAAGGAATCTTGCTAATATTAAAAAAAAAAACTAAAAGAAAGAAAGAAAGAATGCTAGACTAGGGAGAAACAAAAAGTACCAGAAAAATATAAAATAAAAAATAAAAAAAAGAAAGAAAGAAGGTACTTTGAGAAACAAAAAAGAAAGAAAGAAGTTAGGCAGAAGTGCCCCGTCGAGATTCAAACTCAACCCAGCAAGGAGATTTGGTGGCACCCATGACCATCAAGCCAAACCTACGGCTCATGTTTTAGTTGGAAACATTCTATATTTATACGTAACTTACAATTTTTTTTTTTTTTTTTTTTGGGGTTGCCCCAGCCAGGGTGGGTTGCCCAAGTCCGGAGGCTTGCTCGGCTTACCCAGGGCCGGCCCTGGTCACTACCATTTTATTGCTAACTGCTAAGGCCCAAGCTTGAAACCAAAAGGTGAATAAGGAAAGCTGGCCCAACGGAAATGTTCTTACTTTCAACCCATGTAACACACACACTGCCCAACTCTCAAAACGAAGACTACAAACTAGGCCGCGCACAAGTTGGGCTGGGCTGGGCTGCAAATGAACCGCAAAATGTTAGAAGCTCGACTCGGCAAAAACTCGGTTGAATTCGATTAATCTACTAAACTAATCAAATCTGAACCTTAATTTCAAGCTCGTTTGATAGATGAACCGAACATGAACATGACAGCATTCGGCTTGGTTAGACTCACAAATTTAGAGTGTATATATATATCATGAGAATTTCACGTATAAACTTAAATATTTATAGATAATATAACTTATACATGTATGTGTAAACTTAAATTATGTATGCACACAATAAAACTTGTACTTGTACATGTATAAACTTACAAATCTTACCCTCATATTTTAACTAGTACCAGAATTGATACACTGATTTTAACAAGCTTGTGTGAGTTTTATTTTTGTTTTGTTAATGAACTGTAGCCCAAGTCGGCTCTGGGTAAGGCCCAAGAGGTGGGCCGCCTTAGGCCCCTTTAAAAAGTTTTAAAGGTTGGGGTTTCCAGCTATTTTTAGTACCCAAGATATAAGCTCAAAAAAAATTAGTACTCAGCATCAAAGCCCGAAATTAAAAGAAAAAATACGACTCTTTATACCATAAACTCCTGAAATGTCAGGATCGACCTTGATTTAGAGTAGTCCAACATTTTTGTAACAACCCGACTCGGATGGCTTGAACATATACATCCTTCGGCCCCAGTCATGTGGTCTCAAAAGATATACTAAGATATACCATGTAGGTAGGTCTTTACTTATACACGAATATCTCATTTCTAAGAAACCGATGTAGGACTTCACAATCTCTCCCATTTTAGATCGCAACGTCATTGGTGCCCCCACACGATACAACAACTTTCACCACCGACAATATGAGACAAATATTCGCTTAAGCAAGTCAAGCTCCTCAAGCTCATCTCATGTAGGACCCACCAAGCACGAGAAGTACCTCAAGCTCGTCACTTGTTAAGCCCGGCCAAGCACGTCTCCTCACCTACCCACCCCCACACTTTTGGTTGGTGTCGACTCATATATCATTTGTAACATCTTTCCGTTTAAACCGCGTGGCCTCAAAAGATATATATCAAATGTACCATAAAGCTAGTAGGTCTTTACTCATATATCTAATATCTCATTTCTAACCTGTCGATGTAAGATTTCACATTTTAGCTTCTGAGCGGCACCGAAAACCAAAGCCTGCTTTAGTTTCATAAACCTTTCCTTTTGTACATGAAAGGTCTTGTTAACCTCTGCATATTAAGCAAATGATATAATATATATGTAATGAAAAATAAATTTGAATATCAATACACATTTTACAGACATGAATATACTTTCACAGATATGAATAATTTTTCTTTTCCAAATATCAATACGTTTTTTTACATATTATCCTCCGCCTTTAGCATGAATTAAGGTGCAGCGAAAATTATCATTTGAGATTAAAATTTATTTGCTAATCGCCGATCAACTGGAATGTACACTTAGAAACAACTTGTGTGGCGCCATTCGCGATGGAAACTATATATTTTTTTTTTTTTTAAAGTTTTTTGAAACAGATCATTCTATTCACATACTCACTAAAAAGCCACAAAAACCGAAAGTTTGTGGACCGGGCGCTTCTTCAAAATTGGGGTTTGGGCCCAAAGAGCTTCTCCAAGCGCCAAGAATTCCCGAAAATTTTGACAATCAAGTCATAAAATTTATATTGTATTATGATCATAGAAAAATCTAAAAGGCCCCATGCTTAACTACGCACATTTATCTTATGTTATACTATGAACTACTAAACTAACCAAATTTTATAATCAACTCGTTATAAATGTCAATTCACCGATCAAAAATAAATAAATAATAAAAAATCAACGAGAGCGTACTGCTAGGATGGTATATATTTGAATTTAAAAAAAAAAAACATTTGGCTACCAATAAATCTGTAACGTCTGCAATTTTTATTTAATTTTTTCTCAATAATTTTTGAATTGTAAGACTTCCTTTCCAAGTGGCTTTACTTAGTTGGTTTTGACTAACCTTTTTGGTATTTAAATATCTCTGTCCATTACATCTGACAACCAATAAATCTATAACGTCTGCAATTTTTATTTATTTTTTTCTCAATAATTTTTAGTAAATTATAAGACTTCCTTTCCAAATGGCTTTACTTAGTTGGTTTTGACTAACCTTTTTGATATTTAAATATCTCTGTCCATTAATTAATTTTTTTGTGTTGCTTTCCTCAAGTGCTCCTAGCATACTACAATAAACATACTCAACAAGTCTTGCTGATTAGTTGCACAATTAATGCCTGTATTTTACAAGTTAGGTGGGATTTGGGTTGGCACACATTTTAAAAAAAATCCGTTACTTCAAATTTTTATACAACTTAATTCGTAATTTTTTTAAAAAAAGTTCTTGTATAAATATGTCAAATGACAAAATAAGTCAAGTGTTAGGGCATCCTTATCTGACACACCAAAAAAATCATCAAATTTAACCTCAAAAACACCTTTTATAATTTAGCAAGTCACGTTTCAAAAAATTCACAAAATCAGACTCTCTATTCAAACTTTAGCAAGTCACTTTATCTTTTGGTGAGTGAACAGTAGGTCATCAAATTTGTTAAGTATTACCGTAGCAAAGTTAAGAAATCTTTAAATTGGTGAGTTCGTTTGATGAGGCTGATTTTTGAGGTTTTGGAGGAGTTTGCTCTCTACTGTAACTTTAAAGTTAAATTGCTAAGCCACATATTTTTTTTTTTTGTTAAGCCACATATTGATACTCTTAACAAGTTTATTTTTGTCCGGGAGTTGACTATAGTATAAGAGATCCCATACTATAATTTTGTACGTAACGGAGGGAGGTTTATGATTTTCCCACTTTTTTTTTATGGGTTTTGCAAACCTCCGCCTAATAGCTGGACGATAATAGGATTTGGGGTACCCGTAGTGACCCAAGTCACTATTTGTTGCAGTGACCTCAATTGTGGGCATTCTATAATCTGTATTTGGGACCAGAACCGTCCAATTTGTTGGGAATGTTGAGTAGATCATTCATGTAAAAAATCTAATTAATTGGATATTGGTAGCTTCGGATACCATTGATACGGATGACCAATATCACTTGGAGAATACACTATAAGACAAATTTGTCTTGATTGTGTCTAACAATCTTCGATAATCATAATTTTTTGTACACGTAATATGCTCAACGTTCCTAAAAAATGAACGATTCCGATCCCAAATGAAAATTTTAGAGGGCCCACAATTGAGGTCACTACGGGAATGTACAATGACAAATTAGTTCGGATATCAATATATTTATATGGATATTAATACACTTTTATTGGATATATATGCACTTTCTACTTATTATCCTCCACCTATTAGCATGTTGCCTTTTTTTAATTTTTTTTTATAGACTAAGTGTATATTTGGTCTTTATTAACCCGAATCTATCATGTTATTCCTTTTTTATAGTTCACTTTTTTGTGTTCGATTACCATGGCCTATTTATTTTTTAAATCCAAGGTTTCTTGCATCATCTAGCAAGAGATGGCCCAAGGGCCAGGGATCGAGTCACTCAAACCATTATCGGTCACACTCCTCTTAACTTCATGTTTTTGGCTTCCACATCCCAGTGGTTGTTACACTGTGAAATCTGCTTGGGAGGCTATTAGAAACCAGCAACACTACATACCCGGAATTTGGTACACCGAAATTACCCAACCACACACACCTATGTAACATAAGTTAAAATATATACAAAGAATAGATTGGTGAGTTGATGCCTACGTGCTTGTACCAATAGTAAAAGAGTCCCACCATCACTTATTCATTGAGTGCCCATTTTCCTCTTCTCTCTGGTATGCAATGTGGGGGAGGATCCCCAATTCCGGTGTCCCGTGTAGAATATTGTTGGATGTGGTAGATTGGTTTACCTTACATGTAAAGGGCAAGGAATTCAAATGCTTGATCACGAGGTGTGTTGTTGTTGCTTTGGTGTATGTTATATGGAGGGAAAGGAATCACAAGACTTTTCAAGGTAAGACTACGGCTGTTGATCAAGTTTCTCTAAAGCTTGTGAATTCCGTTAGAGATTTTCTTAGTTCACGAAGGCGTGTTAAACCTTCCTATTTGAATAAGTCTATTGGTGCTAGTTGGAGTTTATCTCATTGCATCTTTTCTTAGTTTCTTCTTTATTTGGCCATGTTGTTTCGTGGAGATCAGAGTGTAGTTCTTCAGCAAGTGTAATACTGAGGTATGCCCCTTTGAATTTTGTATATGTTTAAGCTTCATCAACGAAATATACTTATAAAAATAAATAAATAAATAGTAGTGCAAATATTAAACAGCCACGTCTCGTCTCTCAAGTCAGGGATGACTTGTTCAAGGAAAGTGTGATTAATTCCATGAAAATTAAATTACTATTACTTGTAATATAAGCATTTGTACAGAAAGTGATTGATTGCATGGAAAAATAGTATCAAGGGTACGTGGCAGTTGCGTATAAAAAAAATGCGTATTTATACTTAGGTAGAGTGATGCTTTGCGTATTCATAGATTGGTTGGGTTTAAGCCTTAAAAGTTATTTTAAAAGAGCCAAGTCAAATAAAAAAAATTATCTCGATTGGACATCGATTGGTATTAAAAAAAAAAAACTCATATTTTTAATTTTTTGATATTGCTTGATATCCGAACAGAATAATTTTTTTAACTGGATACTCTTCTCAAGAAGCCCTACAATACCTATGGTTCAGATCAATGGTTTACTAAGCGCAAAATTGTATAACTTTTCTTGAAGATATTTTTTCAAACTACATAGTCTTGAATTCTGAATGAAAATCAAACGAATTAGATCAATTACTTAAAAATATCCAATAAGCCTGATTTTTTTCAAGACCTCTTGAATACTTGTTCTAAAATCATTTAGCGGTTCGGATCGTTTGTGTGGGATCCGAAAGTGAGTCCCACAAAATCACATTTGGCAAACCACTTGGGTTGTCAACGAAACAACACCGTTTCGGGCTGCATGCCCAGCAGCTGCGGTGCGTTGGCTGCACAGCAGCTTCCCCGCAGAGGTCCGGCCTGAGATCGCGATTGTTTAAAAGTCTAACACGGACTTAATTATTTTCCCAAGAAAATCTGCATGCAGTGGCCAATGGTTTCAGCCCATGGAAATCAAAGGATTCAAAAATATTCCTTTTAAACATGGTTTTTGTTTTTTTCTTCAAATGAAAGCTCTGGCTTAAAGATACAATCAATCATCAATTACTGCAAGTGCTGGAATTCAACGGATTCATGAGGACTGAGCAGTCCTTTTAAACATGGTTTATTTTCTCAAATGAAATTAAAGCTCTGACTTGAACATACAATGATACAATCAACACATCATCAATTACTGTAAGTGATGGCTAGCTCATGCCGTAGAACTCTTAAATATTGTTTGACACTGTATTTCGGGATTGAATCCCTTTCTTCCTTCTCGCCATGTAATAGATTAAGAATGACGAATGACACACACACACACACACACAAAAAAACACATCAATTACATATATGATGAAAAAATACCAAAAATACCATCTTTTTCTCTCTTTAATGAACCTTTTCTTTTTTTTTTTTTTGGGCCTTTTTGTCATGGTTTTTATGTTGATTTCTATCATCGAGACGAATGATTAATCTAAAAAATATAACGTGAATCTCGAAAAATTCAAAAAAGACAAATTAAAATAGTGCTTTTGTGTTTTTGCTTTAGAACTTTGTTTTCTAGTTGTTTTACTTTTTCTCCTTGTATTCTTTGTCTTGAGGCTATCTCTTTGAGTTTCTTGGGCTAGGTCCCTTTATAAAATCGCCTTGTTCCAAAAAAAAAAAAAAAAAAAAAAGCATTTAGTCCATTTAGTTAGGAGAAATGGCTTGTGTTCAAATAAGTGTAAAATACCGTTTAGTCAATAGCGTGAATTTAACCTAATAACTCGTGCAATTAATCTCTTTTGGTTAGCCCCAAAAATGAGATACAGTCAATTAGATGACGGTAAATTAAAATGGATACCCCAAAAAATTGATGGTCGAGCTGTATGAGGTAAGAACTAGAGGTGTGTATGGGTCGGGTTTGACGGGTTAAGAGTGTATTTTTCGACCACCTCGTACTTGGTGGGTTGTCTATTATTTAACCCATCACCAATCTACCGACCTTTAAAATCAGCGAGTTCAATTTCAACTAAGCAGGTGCAGGTTAAAAGCATAAAGTCGATCCCCCGGCAACTGAAATGGTGGAGTTGTCAATACAATTATGTTCTCTTTGTGCTATAAAAAGATGGAAGAATGGAATCAGGTTGGGACTAGGACCGTGGGCTTATTACGGTGTTTTTTTGTATTTTCCATTATAAATAAGTAGGGTTCATAAAGTGTCGTAGGGCATCGAAAGGCTTGACGATTTCATCTTTTTTAGTGGTTGGGATGTCACCTTGCTCGTACGACTCTTCTGCTCCATCTTTGATACTGGCATTGAATACTATAGCCACGTAGTACCCGACGCTCCGCAGATAAATGATTCCCCTACTTAACCCACAAAACATATAACCCATAATATGATTAAAGTAAATTAACTAATTTAATTACGGAGTCCAATTCTTTCGACTATCCTTTAACATATGTGACAGTCTAAGATTCCGGCATTGGAAAATCTTTCCTACCTTTCAACAACAAGCTATGGCCCAACATGATTCAACTTCCTCCTTGTTTGTCCTATCTCCGGGATTTAGATGGAAGCACCTAAGTTGTCAACTTAAGTCGAATTCATTCACACCATCACAAAAGAACAAAACCGACTTCCGAGAAACGCCCTTTCCCTGGCATACTCCAAGAGAACATATCCAATCTTATCCCAAAACCAGGAATTTTTGGCGCGAGTCAATTTAGGTTTGGCTGGTTTAGTAGATTGGCGGAATTGTCGCACTCCCCTAGCTGGAACTTTAATGTATGGTTCCAACGGAAACAGTTGACCTACCTTTTCCAACAGGGTGGGCATGCCCTTTGATAGGGAGACTTTGAAATACTAATCGATGAACTATTCAGTAACATGACACGATATATAAATCGATTATAACTCAAAACCCTTTAAAAAAACACAAGTAAAAGACGCGTTGTTACATTTCCAACATACTAGAAATTGTTTTTTCCCTTAAGCTCCTATCACATTGGGATGATCCACTTATGTAAACAAGATTCAAAGATACCAAGCCCCTCCTCTTTTGCCTCATGTTTATTAGGTTGGGCTATTGGTAAACAAATACATACTTGGGTATAATACTATCACATCGACTAGATATTGTGACAAATTAGCCGAAATTTTGCACTCCCCTAGTAGGCACTCTCATGTATAGTTCCAACGGAAACAATTGACCTGCCTTTTCCAACCGGGAGAGCAACACTATATACACACAAAAGTAACCCACAAATTACCCAAACACACACACAAGTGTGTGGCCCCCACACACACTGTCCAGTGTGTGTGGGGGCCACACACTTGTGTGTGTGTTTGGGTAATTTGTGGGTTACTTGTTTGTGTGTACCTAGCATTTCTCATTCACATCAATAATGCGACGATTATCACATCACATCACTAATGGTATTAATTGGACATGATGCAATTTTTAAGTTCGATAATTTGGTTATAATTGAATATCACATCCCATCACATCACCAAGCCTTCTTGCCAAGTGTAGTGAGTCATTTGTTTTAGTTAGCTACAAAATATCTGTGACAGATGGAGTACTTGTCAATTCTCATCTTGTGAAAATTCAAACATGTGTAACACGTCTTATATATGTAATGTCTTGGCATTGATCAAAGCGATTTTGTAAGAGTTTTGTTAGTAAAGTGTCCTCTTTCATTGGAAGTTCCTTTTATTTCCATTTTATCTTGTTACTTTCATGTTATTAGGAGGCTAGGAGCAAGTCCACAAGTAGAATCAAATATGCATGAAGAAATAAGTTGCTATATAAGGATTTGTTCAATAACACCATTTAAACTTGAACGTGTTGCATGATACAATTAAGTAGACTTGATAACCATAATTAATTCACATTCCTCAAAATATTAATATTAAGTTTCTCTTGATATGTAGGCTACAAATTATAAAAAATAAGTAGACAACTACTTATACTTAATTCTTACTTAATTTACGAGTACATTTTCCAAATAATGCTTCTTCCACCACGACGATTTAGAATTAACGCTACGATCTCGACCACCACCACCAGTCATTGCCCCTACCACTATCACAACCACTCCACTGCTATCAACACTATCTCCACCACCACCACCACCACAACCTTCACATCCCCTACCATCACAACCATCACCAATACTACCACCACAATTACTCCTCCACCACCACCACCACTGCCACTACTGCACCACCATATTACCACCAACACTCCACCAATACCATCTCTCTACCACCACCATCATTGCAGTGCTGCTATAACTATCACCATTTCTCCACTACCTTCTATCATTACAATTTTGCCCACTTATTCACCACCATGACTACACGTAAGTTGCCACTAATCTACTATGATCACCCCCACCACCACAACCATATTGCATAAAACTAAAACTGATTAATCACAAACCAGAGTTGGACTTTGTCAAATTGGACAGCATGATATGATTTAGGGCCTGTGTATGGACTTGAAGACTTTCTCTCAATTTTCTTTCATTTTTTCTTTACTTTGACAAATCTAGTCTATATATGGTGGCTGTGGAATTCCTACCTATTTTTTTTTTTTAATTGGTTAACCTCTTTTCTTTACAATTCACCACCAACAAAACAATTTCAGTTATGCAAAGGGGAAAATATTACTATAAGCTGTGTTTGGCTGGCAGGCATCTAGGGGATGTGATTAATGTGATTACTGATAGGAGGAAACACTTTCCTAAATGGAGGGTCTAATTACTCCACTACCCCTAGGAATAATAAACCAGATAATCTATTAATGACAGGAGAAAAATAAAAGATTAAAACTTTTTTCTTGTGGGAACCGGATCCTCTGTCCTACTAACCATGTCCAACCTTTTTGTCCCACCCATTCACATCGTCCATCCGAGCAATCAACGGCTCAGATTCACATATGAACATGGACGACTCAGATCTGTTCGGAGCCGAGATGGCATCTGAGCTGTTGATTGCTCAGATGGACGGTGCAGATGGGTGGGAGAGGGAGGTCGGACAGGGTTCCGTGGGACAGATGATCTTCCAACCTTTGTGCCCTTCATTTCCACGTTAATTTGGTCTAACTTTGTTGTTCTTTTTTTTTTTTATCGGCATTTGGTTTAACTTTGTTATGGGATTATTTTCTTAGTTTTATTCAAATATTTTCCTCTTTGGTTGGTTTTTCTTTAAATTTTCTTTGGATTTTTTATTCATCTCGATGAGAATTATGAAATTACAAGAAGATGAACCAGATTTGTAAAACTGAGGGAAAAAGAAAAATAATTTAGAAAAATTGGTATGCTTTGTACTCCATTAAAGTTTTTTGAGCTTTTGGCAAATTTGTTTTGCTTTTCACATTACTCTTTGCCGAGACGAACAAATAATCTAAACAAACTTGACAAAAGAAATTTTAAAGTTAAGCCAAATTAGGTAAGCTAAATGTTTTTTTTTTTCCCGATCGCAAGCTAAATATATTTTTCGCACTGCATGATCTCTATTTTTCACTTTTCAAATGATTGTTGGATGTTTATTTAAGTTTTTATTAGCGTCTCATGGGGACATTTTACATATCATGGTTTGGTCATTGTATATAACTATATATACCACTTCAATATTTCAGTTTTTTTTTTAATTTAAATTTTACACTATATATATATATATATATATATATATATATATATATATATATATATATATATATATATATATATATATATTTTTAAATAACTTTGTAGTAGTTCACGATGAATACTTTTATCTATATTTGTTTTACTTAGGAAGTGTTTAAACTAAATCATTTGGTTTTTATTGTCTTTTTGGCAATTTTATTATGAAGTTTTGTGAGATTTGAGCCAATTTTTTTTCAAATAATCATTTATCTTTAATGTACAGGACGTGAAAAGGAAAAAATATGAACAAATGCCCTTAAGATTAACCCAATGAGATGATATACTGATGTTAATTGGCTAGATATTCGCAATTGTTTTCCCATTTATTGAAAATAATATAAAACACACAAGTGAAAGATTTTCCGCTATGAACGGAAATCCTAAATCAAAATTGGACTGCGGAAGTCTCACATAGTTGTGCTGAATATGTCAAGGTCAAGATTTTCCGCCATAAAAAAAGGGGGAAAAAACAGAAAGAAAAAGAAACCCTACCCACTAATGATAGACCTTTAATTTACTTTTAGCTTAGTTTGGCATTTCACTCTTATACTTCTGTCTCCGTTCCAAAATAAGTGTCAACTATGAAAAGTCGTGCCACATTTCAAATAAAAAATTAAATACTTTTGTGCATCATTTTTTGAACTTTTTCGAAGTACTTAATTTTTTTACAGAAAAAAATCCAAAAAATGATACACAGAAGTACTTAATTTTTTAGAAAAATGCTAACGGGTGCAATGTGTTAAGGGTGCTTCAAAGTACAATTGTCGGTCCAACTTGTACTTTAAAGTACACTTACCGACAATTGTACTTTTTTGTACCCTTAACGGGTGTAATGTTGCACCCGTTAGCAAGACCCAATTTTTTATTTGAAAAGTGGCAAGAGAGAAAAAGTGGGACATTTATTTTGGAATGGAGGGAGTACCTATTACGTATCCCAGTTGTTAGCACTTATGCCGAGCAAAAAAAAAAAAAAAAACTGACTTATTTATATTTTTGTTATTAAAAAAATTAACGAAGATCGTTTGCTAGCAATATTTTGCCTTTTCAACTTATTTGACAAAAAAAAAGGTAGGCTAATTCTATTGACAACCCACTTTTTGCTAAATACAACCAATTGCAAGAGTGGATTCTATATAGCACTGAGATATATTTAGCAAAAAGTGGGTTGTAAATAGAATTACCCAAAAACGAAATACTTTTTAAAGCTCCAACTTGTAGTGTTATTTTATTTTTATTTTTTTGGTTTATTTTAAGTTGACAATACCACTGATCGACAAAAAATTCCTTGATTTCAAAGTGCTTAATTATACAAAAATATTGACAATTTTGACATTTGTTCGATTATAAGCTATTTTATAACTTAGTTAATCAAACAGTTTCTATTCAAACTAATAAAAAGCTACATCAAATATGTTTACAACTTATATAAAAAAATTCAATGAAATACTATAAAAAAAATTGCCAATATAAATAAGTATAAAGTTATATAGATTATGCACGCGAGGAAATTAAGTGTATGATTTTCACACTTTTTTTTGTATATTTATATTTTTTTAATTTCCCTTATTCATATCAAAAATTTTTTTTTTGATAAGGTGAAAAAGGAATTTTCTTATTCATATCAATCTATTATGTACTTATTTCATTAGTTACTGTAAGTGTAAACAATCACACACAATATAGAAATATGACAGTAAAGAAATCAACAAAGAAATTTACGTGGTTCCCAAAAATTGGGTACTTCCGTGGGAGTGAGAGCGAGTCTTTGTTATTTGATTAATACGACCATGGTTTTTACAATAGATACTATTTATACAAGTACTTTAGTCCAACCCTAATTACACTGTACATATCGCAGGCGGCTTCGCCCCCCGCACCCCCAAACCGTTGTGCCTACTGCTCGGCCTAAACTGTTGAATCCGTAGTAGGCCTACCATACCGCTTCACTCCGCATCTGACATTTCCTAAAACTTCTCGATACTTCTCCATATGAGTCACAAGTTCTAAGAGTTACATTGTTACACGTTAAAGGGTAATGTAGTACGGAGTACTATATTAGTGTAAGTTAAAATAACAAAAGTGCGAATAACAAAATTAAAACTGTAACAAAATTAATACAGTTTTAATTGTACGAGACTTGTTACAGCCACGTGTTCTCCCTATAGCGGTCGATGACTTGTACAGTTGTACACAAGGAGATTAATTGCACGAGAACAAACACGTGTTCTCTCTAAAGTCAGGGATGACTTTTACAAATAAAAGGTGATTAATTGCATGAAAATATAATACTTTAATATAAGCAGGGATGACTTGCCACGTATTCTTCTTCTTCTTCTTCTTCTTATTATTTATTTATTTTTTGACAATTATTGAGATCATATTGATATAAACCCAAAGACACTTACATAACGGAATTGACCATAAAAATTCTTGCACAAAACCAAAATAATCATCTAACTGATGCAAAATGACAAATGTACAAGACAATCGATGTCTTTCATCTCAACACAGGCATCTCGTTTGACGCATATTCAGTCAAAAATTCATATCTAGAATTAATAGTCTTAAAAGAGATAAGTGCTAGTAAAAAACAAAAGATAATAAATATCCAAATGATCAAATGGACTTCAACCAAGTATGAGCACATGAATGAACTTCTAAAGCTACAGATTTGACCAGGCATCACGAGTTGCTCTGCCAAAAACATCATGTAAGGTAATTAGAACACTATTGGTACTGATATCATTTTAAAGCAACACCGCCTGAATAAACCTGATTTGTAGACGAAATATTCGTTCAAAGACGAAACTAGATACTTTCGTAGAAACGAGCGACATAACTCTCACGGAAACGAGATACACAACTCTTATGGATCAGATGATAAGTCGTTGACCTGAAGAGATGAAAGGAAAAAAAGGTTCTTATAAAAGATAGAAAAAGTGGATTAGAACTAGTACCATAGCTTTAAAAAAAACTTACTACTTATTCTCAGTCACGGCTGACTTGTACTTTTTTATTTCTGCAATAAAGAATGTCCTGATGAACCGGACTAATCTATCCACCCATAAGCCTTTTTTATGCGCTGCATGAGGTGAGGTGGCCCTAAAGACAAATCGGTGCCTAGGAGATCGATTGTGCGATCTTGAAGTGGTAAATCCCGCCGAGGCGAGTCGATTGACCCCAATGGCGACGAGAATGCATTGATTGGTGTCACACCGAGGAAAATAACCATGTGATCTTGAGGTGATAAACCCGCTGAAGCAAGTCGATTAACCACAATGACAACGGCAGTGTGTTGATTGTGGGTCATGTGAGTGTGTTGATTGTGGGTCATGTGACCCCATGGAAATTTTTTTGTTTGCTATTATTATATTAAAATTACTTATAATTATTAAACGACCCCATTAAAATTTAGTGTTGACACCGCATTAAATTATTTTTCTCCCTTAAAAACCACCTCTCACAATCACGCTCAAAATTAAAGAAGACTAATTAAAAACGAAGTGTAAACGTAGCCTTTATAATTCACGAATCACGAGGCCTAATGAGCTAAAAATATCTTACTGCCTCTGTTCCGAAATAATTAGTGGTCTGCAAAATAAAACTTAAAAGTAATGCATTTTTTCAACAAAATTCAAAATAATTTTGGTAAGTTACAAGATAGTATTTGAGTTCTTATGATTTATGAAAAGAAAGATTAATTCTTTTGATAAAAATGCATTCGTCGTAAATTTTCATTTTGGAAACCGAATAATCTTTTTAGAATGGAGGCATTACATTTCTGCTTACATACGGGTCCACAACTGCAAATAAAATTTTCATTGTGTACATAAATAATTGTATGCAATACAAGTTAAAAAAAGAAAAGAAAAATTCTCTATTCCAACGAAATTAAAATTTTCTACTGTTTTTTTACTAGGATTGTTTGCCAACATTCATTCATTACTCGATCCCTATCAAACCCTTACCGAGCCTTTATTCAGCAGTCCTTTCCGCTATTGAGTTTTTATCGAGTCGAGCCGAGTTTCGGCTACCAATTGAGCTTGATATTCTGGCTTGAGTTCGTTCTTAAACTTACCAAATTGAGTCGAGCTCAAGAATGGCTTGATCTATTTCTAGATCTATGAATAGGGCTGCAAACAATCCGAGTTGAGTCAAGCTTCGCTGTATTCAAACTTGTTTATTAAAATTTTACCGCTCGAGGTTGAACACAGTAAATAGCTAACAAGCCAAGCCAGTCGAAACTTAACTCGAGCCTAGTTAACGAACCAAGCTGATCGAAGCTTGACAAGAGCCCGAGCTTGTTCACGAGCCAACGACAAACATATATTCCTACTTGCATAATAGAGAAAGTTTTAATTGTGCATCTACATGTGTCTTAAATATATGTTTAACCTAAAAGAAAAATGCTCTATTTCAAAATAGTGATACAGTTAGCTGTAGTTTTCAATTATTGTACATCAACATATTACTTTGAAATTAACAAGAAGCGTTGTTAAAATAAAATGAGTCTTATCGGGCCTATCATGATAGTTTCACGAGCTGGAGCTCGAGCCGAGTGGAGCATACTAGTGCTCAAGCTTGTTTATTAACTTTTTCGCAAGCTCGAGCTTAATAAAATCTTAAAAACCGAGCTCGAACGAGTCCAAAACGAGTCGAACACCGAGACGAACGGCTCGGTTCATTTCTAACCCTATTTATGAATGACCTCATACTCTATAATTTCTGGAGTCGCCAGCACTTGATTAACCATTACAACAACTCCTTGGTTACTTGTACAATTTTATTCTCATCAGGGATGACTTGTACAGAGTAACAGAGCACAAAGCCACGTGTCTCTCTATTGTCATGGATGACTCCTTATTTGTATTTTGTCACGGATGACTGTAAAACAGAGAAAAGAGAGGCCAGCAGATTTTGGAGACTAAAGTAAGGACTCAAAAAGTGCAATGAAGTAGTAATTGATTTGGGGGATCATTTTCATTATTTTTAAAGCTTATGAGGGTGAATTTGTCTATATTTGCGGCAACCTGCGATTGCGTAGGAGGATAAATGAATTACATTACACGTTTTTTACAAGCTTGTAAGGGGCAATATGCAAGAGTAAAAAATTCAGGGGCACATGACCCCCAGCTGGATTACGTGCTCTAGAGATATGTAAAAAATCAAAACACATTCGCAGAGCATCTCCAACCAAAGATATTACATTGTGACTTGACATGTCAAGTGGATTAATTGAAATTTGGCATCTATTTTCGAATGAATTTTCAAACCAAAAAATAGAATATTTATGTGCACCATTCTTTCAAGTTAGGCTTTCCGGTTGTCTGCTTTGTTTTCGTAGTCGGCTGGCGATTGGCTATTGAATTGTACTACCAACCGAAGTTTCATTTTCTGCTTAGCGTTAGGGTTTGAGCTGTTTCCCTTGGGATCTCTACTACTTGATCGATGACTGGTTCTTAGCCCAGGAACCCAGTTGTAGGTCTGTCTTTGGCAGGGGTGCCACCGAGCCTACTGCTGTATATGCTCGCGGCTAGATTTTTATAGTTTTTGGTTCAATCTTGTATCTTGTGATGAAATTTGTACTGCCCTCGGGCTTTTATATGAATGGAATTGACTTCTTTTCAAAATTCTTTCAATTTCTTCGCAGCAAATTAAAGATCAAATTGAGTTCTTTAATTTGGTGCGAAGAAATTGAAAAAAATTATGCATGAAAGTATTTTATTTCTTGGTTCGAAAATTGTATGTTTTTTTTGTAAGAGATACTTATTTAGGGACAGCATGAGTAAAAAAATACGATGTCAAGTCTTTTTATTCTCCAAAACTAAATAATATAAGAGATATACAACAAGACTAAAGTAGATGTATACTAAATTAACGATTTTGGCATATTGGTCGAAGTGTTCATTATGTCAAATCTTAACATTCCAAATTACCACATAAACCTTGGAAAATTTGACATCTCTAACTTTGACAAATTTAGAGATGCTCTGAACCTTTCCCTGCTTATATTATGCCCATCTTCTAAATAAATAAGAAAAAAAGAAGAAAGATAATGCTCATGATTTAAACCCCATCATTAGAATTTAAGTGCCCCAATAATAAAGCATAGGCATTTCCCTTAAATATTAGTCCATGGTCACACCAAAACTTATGTTTCATCCTGCCCACATTTTTGGGTTATGTTTTCATCCCCAAATTCACATAAATCCAACTTTATCCTTATATATACAGTAAAGAATTTTGGGACTAAAACATAGAATTTTAGGTCCTAGGCTTACAGGGATATGATATCATTTTGTGAAATCCCTTTAGCCTATAAATCTGGGTTTCAGTCAGTCGTTCAAAAAAAAAAATCATTTGTTCATCTCTCTCTCTCTCTCTCTCTAGGAATTTTGGCCAATTCTCAGAAGGTGCCAAGGCCACCTTGGACATTCTGGCCGAGAAAATCTAGTTTCTAAAGGTGGCATATGATCTAATGGAGGACCCATTCAAGCAGTTTGTTGCCAAAAGGACGCCGATATGTGCTAAAAAGCACCCATTTAACCTTCCAATTTACACTTTAATGGTCCAAACTTAGAGTTACTTGGTGAAATTTAATGGTTGAATCGTACTTGTAGTCTTTGGAGGGTGTTGTACCATAAAAGATGCAATTTGGAGTTGATACGAGAGCACAAAGTGCAAAGGAAGCACTCAGGATAGCACGGAAGCGAGGAATTGCAATCTGGAAATCTTGTCCGAATGGGAATTAGAAATCGTCCAGACGGTTTTAGCCGACTCTGACACGAAAAATGAGTTATATTGCAATTTCTAGGGTTTTGTTATAAATGAAATGTTGTTGCATACGTTTTTCTTGTTTTGAAATATTGAGAGGCAAGTCTAGAGAGAGAAATGCAAGCCAATCCATGGGATCTTCAAGCTCTTCATCAAATCAAGCGTTCATTTCCACCTCCATGGCCAACTAAACACCTTCTCGGAGGAAGATGAAGCCTCGTTCCAAGTAACTATGTGCATGTGTAGGTGTTAGGTTTATTTCTTCGGATCGATTGTTAAACTAATAACATGTTTTCATTATGATCAGATGAAATCGTTTTAATTCTTTTAATTGGTTGAGTATTTGTGTGTGCTCTCTCACATACCTAGTTAAACAATGGTTTTTTATGCTTGTGCTTGGGTAACTGAGAAGAATTGTGCTCGTAAGACGGATCATGCCATTGGATAGCTTGTGAGACAGGTTGTGCCAGCAAAACGGCCCGTGCTATGCGATAGTCCATGCCTGTTAACAACTATTTTATTCTTTTGACAAATTATGATTCGAATAATAACTCTAGCCTAAACATAGCTTAGTTACGTGGTCGGGGTGGATTCGAAACCCTGGATTTCTCCCTCACTAGTTTCTCATCAATTTCATTACTTATTTTTTTTAATTATTTTAGTTTCCAAAAATCAATCACTCAAATCAAACCTCTTTTAATTTACTGAATTAATTTAGAAATACATCGAAGCTAACGTAACTCAGCCAATCTGTCTCCGTGGACTGACCTCGGATTTAACCGCTATTCTCTAGAATAAAGGTTAATTCCTTATTTTTATAAATCTATTTTTGACTCGGCACGACACGGTCAGACGCCAGATTGGATTGTCATCGATAGTACAGCTCACTGGCTGCTGATGTGGCTTGAAACTTTCAAGTCCCCCTTACCTCATTTGATGCTTACTCTATTGGTGCTTGTGCTTTCTTTCGGCTGTCGTAGTACCTTGTCGGCGACGGTTGAGAACATCGTATAGGAGTAAAAGATCTAAAACAAGGGCAGTGGAGAAAACTATTGACACTGATTAAAATACGTGTGTTGGTGCTTGTGCTTTCTTTCGGCCGTCGTACTACCTTGTCGGCGACGGTTGAGAACAACGTATAGGAGTAAAAGACCTAAAACAAGGGCAGTGGAGAAACTATTGACACTGATTAAAATACGTGTGTATTAGGAATCATGATAATATATCCAATAATCATCGTAGACATGATACATTACATAATCCAGACAAATTTGTGGTACAAAAATAAATGCACAATAGTGAACATGGTAAATTTAAAACTAATTATGGTAAATATAATGTCATGGTAAACAAATATATGATAAGCATTGTAAATTCGTTTACTCAAATGAACAACAGTCCACTCAAATATACCATGAAGGTTTTGTAATAAAAAAAAAAATACCATGAAGGAATCAACACAACAGTGAATATGGTAAATTTTCCAATTGACTATCGCAAATATTATTACAACATAAATACATGTGCAAAATATAAACATGCTAAATGTGATCTACCCTCGCATTATGGTAAAAAAAATATGTGTATGCTAGTAAATATGGTAGATTCATGCATTTACCATGAAATATGTGAAAGTACCATAATTACTAGTAGGGTCCATGTGTTTTAAAAATTTTATCTCTTTTTTGGAAGTTTATCATTTTTCGAATTCTCTAATTTTGTGGATTCCTTCCATTTTGAAATCACCTACATTACAAAAAATTAAATCCCACCAAGGTAAAAAATAATATAAGTCCCGTTTATTTCCTAATCCTTCCCCTTTTAACATTCTAAATGTGATCTACCCTTGTATTATGGTAAAAAGTAAGTGTATAACAGTAAATTGGTAGATTCATGCATTTACCATGAGATCTGTGAAAATACCATAATTGCTAGTAGAGAGTCCTTAACGTTTTTTTAAATTTTATCTCCTTTTAGGAAGTTTATATCTTTTTGAATTCTCTAATTTTCTAGATTTGTTCCATTTTGAAATCACATATTAATTATTATTAAAAAAATTAAATCCCACCAAGATAGGAAACATTATAAACCCTATATATTTCCTAATCAATCCTTTTTTTAACATTCTAAATATGATCTACCCCCGTATTATGGTAAAAAAATAATAATAATAAGTGTATACCAGTAGATATTGTGAATTCATGCATTTGTCATGAAATCTGTGGAAATACCATAATTACTAATAGGGTCCATGTGTTTTTCAAAATTTTCTCTCTTTTTTGCAAGTTTATCTCTTTTTGAATTCCCTAATTTTGTGAATTCCTTCCATTTTGAAATCACCTATTAAGTATTATTAAAAATCGAATCAGCATCCCTTTGATCCTAACTACAATCTGATCAAGTTGATCAATGAACAACTTAAG
This sequence comes from Vaccinium darrowii, assembly GCA_020921065.1. Lineage (NCBI taxonomy): Eukaryota > Viridiplantae > Streptophyta > Magnoliopsida > Ericales > Ericaceae > Vaccinium > Vaccinium darrowii. The sequence continues at coordinate 3,941,917 of CM037152.1, read as the reverse complement.
ATGTGATGGACTTGTGACTTAGTTTTTTGGATGGAGAGAGGCAAATAGTTGTGCACATAATCTAGCTAGATTGGGTTTTCAGTTGAACCGATGTGAGCAAGTGTTTGATCAAACGCCACTAGAAGTGCTGGATGATTTGCACAACGACTATAATGGTCTTGGTGTTCCTCGAGCTACTGCTGCAAGCGTTTATGTTTTTTAGGGTCTTGGCTCTCTTGTGTACCAAAAAAATATAAGAAGTAAAATAATTTCAGGTTAATCGAAGGTCGGCACGTATGAACCGATAACTGCACCAGTCACTTGTGGCAACCCCTCTTTATGTCTCGAGTCTTTTTCCTCCCAGATTCCTATTATCGTCTTGCCGAAGGGGAATACTTTTCTTGCCACGGTCGAGACAACTCCACACGCTTTTCTTGCCTTTTTTTTTCTTTTTTTGAAGGCGAAAAAAGTGGGAGTGACAACCAATGTAACAACCCACTTTAGGCATGACCATAGAAACTCCCGATCTACTATGAAATGTTCGGTTCAAGCCATAGCTAGTGTAACAACCCTCCTTGGGTGTGACCATAGAGGCTCCCAACCCACTATGAAATATCCAATTCGAGCCATAACTACTGTCCGAAAAAAAATGCCCTTACCACAGCACCACCTAGGACCTAAATGGACAAAAAACCCTCCACGCTAGTCCTGCTGCTAACTGACCTCTCTCTTGCCTCGCAACTGACCCCACTCTCTCTCTCTCTCCTCAGAGATCATGAGCTGGAGAGAAATGAGCTGTGAATGAAAAAGCCCTTTCGTGCTTCATCCCCTACCTATATATATACCCCTCCAATGTTCAATTCTTTTCATCACACAAAAAAACAACCCAGTGCACTCTTCACTCCACTCCTCCTCCTCCTACCACTACTCGCAAAATATGGATTCCACCACCATATTTTGCTTCTTATTTTGCTCATTTCTCTTCCTCTCCCTCTTGAAATCCCGTGGCTCCGGCGGCCGGAGACTGCCTCTCCCACCAGGCTCGTTGGGGTGGCCCTACATCGGCGAAACCTTGCAACTCTACTCCCAAAACCCAAATGTCTTCTTCGCCTCCAAAGTTAGAAAGTTAGTACTAATTCCTCATTCTTTTCTTGTTTCCTCATATAGCTAAATCCTAAACGAAAAAGTGCTACGTACCCAGAAAAATTATCGTAAAAATTTGCATGATTCGAGATAATACGAATCATGATTCATTTTGGGTGTGGTCCACTGAATATGCACCATGTGCCTGAATTTTGAAAAAGGGTGGATTTTGTTTTTGACAGGTATGGTTCCATATTCAAGACTCACATACTGGGTTGTCCTTGCGTGATGATATCGAGCCCGGAGGCGGCTCGTCACGTGCTCGTCACGAGGGCTCATCTCTTCAAGCCAACATATCCGGCCAGCAAAGAGAGGATGCTTGGAAAACAAGCCATTTTCTTTCACCAGGGAGAGTACCACGCTAAACTGAGAAGGCTTGTGATGAGAGCATTCACGCCCGAATCGATCAGAAACATCGTTTCCGATATTGAATCGGTTGCCGTCGAGTCCTTGAAATCGTGGGAAGGACAGTTGGTCAACACCTTTCAAGAGATGAAAACAGTAAGTCTCTGCGAAAAAAACGAGCAATTTGGAACGGAGGAAGTATAAACAGAGCAAAACAGAGCTCCTCTGTTTTCAAACATCAAAAACAGAGCAAAATTCTCCTCCCCTGTTTCTCTGTGCTTTATCATATAATGTTCAAAAAAAAATTTTGAACCGCACACTGTTCAAATTCTTCGTGTCAATTCAGTTCTTTTTTCCAAAAAGAGGAAAAAAAAAAACAGAATTGACGAGCAGAATTTGTGGGTTCTTCTATTTTTACCAAAAACTCCACTTACTTGACTCATTATTTGAAAATGACGATTCCGAAGGTGTAAAGAATCGTTAGGCCACGCTTTCACTGTTCGTATTTGTACTATTTCAAAATTATCAATTACTGAAACGAATTGCTCAAAAAAATTCAAAAATATCACTAGCGCATTATTCTGCATATACTTCAATATCCACATTGTTTTCCTTCTTCAATTTCACATGATTTATTTCTTCAGAGTAACGGTTTAATAGATTCGATTTTCTCTTGTTACAGTACACATTCAACGTTGCATTACTTTCCATTTTTGGAAAGGACGAGGTCCTCTACAGAGAGGACCTCAAGAGATGCTACTGCATTCTTGAAAAAGGGTACAATTCAATGCCCATCAATCTTCCGGGAACGCTCTTCCACAAATCGATGAAGGCGCGAAAGGAACTAGCTCGGATCTTGGCCGATATCCTCTCGATTAGGCGCCAAATGAATCAAAACCATACCGATTTACTCGGATCTTTCATGGGTGATAAAGAAGGACTCACCGATGAACAAGTAGCCGATAACATCATTGGTGTTATATTTGCGGCTAGAGACACCACGGCAAGCGTCCTGACTTGGATCCTCAAGTACCTCGCCGAGAACCCTAGTGTCCTACAAGTTGTCACGGTAAACCCTAGCGTCCTACAAGTTTTTTTTTTTTTTTAAGAAAAATGATTAGAGCATAATTTTAACTTAAACGTGATTGAGTTGTCGTGTGCTGATAAATTTTACGTCAGCGCATGACAACTCAGCCACAGTTGAAATATCTTTACATAGGAATGTTCCTTCTTAAGAATTTTACAAGTGTCTTTTGTTGATGAAGTCAATGGTGTTTGTAGCCAAGACTAATTCTTGTGACTTAATTTTTAGGAAGAACAAGAGGCAATAAGGGGAGAGAAGTGTGGTGAAGAGAAGATTCTGAGTTGGGCAGATACCAAGAAGATGCCAATAACTTCAAGGGTGATTCAAGAGACACATAGAATTGCTTCAATTTTGTCCTTCACATTTAGAGAAGCTGTTGAAGATGTGGAATTTGAAGGTCAGTTTTCCTAAGGAAAATATATACTCCGTGCGTCTCTTTTTAAGTGTGTTACTTCGTAAATCCAACTTATTAAATAGACATTATTATTACACCTTTTATATTAACTTCATCGTCACTTCACAACTTTTATCTCCACTTTCTAAAATTATCCTCCACTTTTATCTATTAACTCTTTGCCTATTAATTTTTTGAAAGGGCAAAATAATAATTCTACAAATTTTACCCGTCAACTTTTCAAAACACACTTATAAAGAGACATCTCAAAATGGAATACTTGACAATAAAAAAGGGAGGGATTCTACAGAAAAATATACGAACTCTCTCACATAATATTTGTGGGTCCCATTACTCATATGTGAGTCCTATATATCCCACATACGAGGGTTCGTACATTTGTTAATACACATATTGGTGCTTAAGTTTTTCCTCTGAAAAATATTTAATATTTGTATATTCTTTTTCCAAATGAAAAGAAAAAATACATATACATTGTTTCTATGTATTTTGGGTCTGATGTATTTTGTATTTACAAAATTATTTCAGGCTATCTTATACCAAAAGGGTGGAAAGTCTTGCCACTATTCAGAAACATCCATCACAGCCCAGACAATTTCCCACAGCCTGAGAAGTTTGATCCCTCTAGATTTGAGGTAAAAACCTAAAAGAAGAAATGAAGTAATCTGTAACTCAATTTATTTTCTACAGCTCTTTTGGCCAGCTTGATAGCCATTTTACATCCCATAATTAATCTGTAACTCAATTTATTTTCTGTAATTTATCAGGTTGCTCCAAAACCAAACACATTTCTGCCATTTGGCAGTGGGACCCACTCATGCCCGGGGAATGAATTGGCAAAGCTGGAGATTTTGATCTTCATACATCACCTGACCACAATGTACAGGTGTGTTAAACCCCATTACAATGTGTCAATGTTAAACACAACGTCGTATTTAGAGTCGTTGCATACATGTGAACCGATATATATGCTGCTTCAAAAAAAAGAGAAAAGACGACATTAGAACACAACTTCAAATGCAGTTATGTCCAAAATCGTTGTGTTCTAATGTCGTCTCCATTTATTTTTATTTTTTGAAAAAGTTCAGCTTCTAAAAGTAAGAATAATCTGAATGAATAGTGTGCTGATGAGGGTGTGTTTGTTTCCATCTACAGGTGGTCTGTTGTGGGTCCACAGAATGGAATTCAGTATGGCCCCTTTGCTCTCCCCCAAAATGGCTTGCCTATTAGGTTCTCTCTCAAGAGATAGGGATGTCTAAAGAAAGGGGGGAAAAATTCAGTAGTTTGGGAACTTGTTTCTCTATTGTCACACATTTCCACCAAAATTTAGTATCAACAAACAGTCAAACACCCTTGAGGGAGGGAAAATTTAGAAGGATATACAAAACAAACGCAAAATTGGGTTGTTCCACAAAACTGACTTCAACTCAAAACTGATTTATTGTGTTTTACGAGACAAGTCACTCTTTCACAATACATCAGCCTAATTTCACTCAATAAGCTAGTTCCACTAAGTTTGTGGAATTGTAAATTTGGGGAGAAATTAGTACTCTAACATTGATTTCCAAGCAATGTTCTTTTCCATGGAGAATGAGAGGGACAATAGAACAAAAGGATGGTGTACTCATATTGTAAGCTAGTTAGTTTAGTCCAATTCCATACATGGTTTAAGTGGTTCATTGTATTGTTTAAAGTCCGCAAGGCGATTAGTGAAAATAAAATCTTACGTTGTGATTCTTAATATTTGACATGAGACAGTTTCTTTCAAGAGCATTACTTTACTAATGTTGTGTCATCGTCTGTTTTGTTCTCATGCGTACAATATATCACATCATGTGATAGATATAAAGGATAAAAGCAAATGGTCAAGATCGCTTAACCTCTAAAAATGATACTTTGGTTTTCCATCTTTTTTCTATTTAAGCTCTAAAAATAGTTGATTCTTTCCAGCACAACAAGATTGGAACAAGATCCAGAAACATTTCAAAATCATAAGCAATCCATTTTCTAGTAATTTTTAAAAAATGCAGCAACATGGTATTTGACAATGCAAATATGAATGTTATTGCATGCACAGGGTGCTCTCCCTCTCTCTCTCTCTCCCTCTCTCTCTCTCATATTTTATCACCATCATCAAAATTGTCCTCTGCCATTATTTTCCTAGTACTATTTTACTTGCCCTAGCTTCAGTAGCATTAGTTAAGGTGCTGACCTGGGGAGATTCAAACCTCATAACACAGGTACATGTGTCTCAAATTCATGGTATGGTGATAAGGTTGGTACCTTTGACCTTTCATGTCTTTGGATGTTTCTCTGCAAATACATCCATTGAATTTCCACAAAGAAGGAGAAATATGCCATCACTGCTGATGCATTTGTGTAATAGCTGTCCACTAATTTCTCTCTTATACAAGTAGTACAATCCGAATTTATTTTATTTCTTTATTCATGGACTGGTTCGAAAAAATACTGACCTCTAGCTCAGTTGGTCGTCTACTAGTACTTAGGAGTGAAATCGGTTCGGTTCGGGGTGATTTTTTCCAAGACCGAATCGGTTCGGGGTGATTTGTTACAGGACCGAATTTAAATTGGTTTCAGTTTCGGTTCGGGGTGGGGTCGGTTTGGTCGGAGATTTCGGTCTCACCGAAATGTGCCTCCTTAGGCCAAATTAAAAAACTTGTTGGGCCAAACCCGCCACTTTTAGAATTTTCTTTTACTGACACACTAACATCATATCGTTTGGAGAAAAAAGAAAAGAAAAGAAAAAAGGTGTATTAAAAATGAAAGTTTTGTTGACCCCAAGGGGATTGTCGTAGTGGTTAATTAACTTGCCTCGGCGGGGCTAACCACCCAAGATCACATGGTCGATTTCTCCTCAGCAACAGTTTGTCCTTGAAGCCGTCTCACCTCACACAAACATATGGAAAAAACCATGGGCGGGGTTAGAGAGATTAGTTCAGTTAATCGAGACACTCTTCGTAAAAAAAAAATTGAAAGTTTTGTTCAGAGCACATCTGTAAGAGTGCAGAGTACTGCAAGGTACAAGGGACCAAATACAAAACAAACTTGATATTTTGTGACCGACACAGTAATTGTGAGCTTCGGAGTTTCCTTTTGCTTTGAACCTCTAGAATTCAAGGATTCTTACTACCACATTTTTTCGGTGTCTAAATGCAGTTCTTGTCAATTTAATACAAATTAATAGTATGACTAATCTTTCATGTGTCAATGGCAGAGATATTTTTGTCCTTAAGATGATTCATGCATTGATTTTAGTCCTTGGTTTTGGACGTACTCCCTCTGTCCCATTTTAAATATCCACCTTTCTATTTTGGGATGTCCCAAAATAAGTGTCAATTTTCTATAAATAACCATTAAAACATACCAAACTTTCAATTTTACCCCTGAAAAGTACTATTTCGTTCATAATTGATTTGACAATTTTTTATATTCATATCATTCTTAAATTGACAATATCTTTCAACATATAATATTTTTCATGATTTCGAAGACTTTGTATAATAGAATTAATTAAAATCTATCAAACAAGATCCATATTACATATTTTTTGAGATTCATATTGAAGGATATAAATAATTTAAATATATTTAATTAATTTCACTATTTTTAAAGTTACTTTTAGAAATTTAGAGCACCAATTTTAACTTCTTAAAAAGCTCGATTTCCCGTAGAGAACATTTAAATTGGGACGGAGGAATCCGGGGGAGGCGCTGTGCGGTAGGTGTTGTGTGCCATGTTGTGCGGCAAAACTACGTCGTTTTGCTCATTTTCTTAGTATATCCAAGGGCCCTATTTGGAGAGTTAAGTGTGGGGTTTAATTTTAGGGTTTAATTTTAGGGAATTTAGGCTCTTTAGGGTAGGGTATAGTGGGTTTAGGCACTTTGAGTTTAGGCACTCTGTAATAATTTTTTCTCTCTAAACAAGGTCATTGGAAGCTTTGGAAGTGTGCACAAAAATCAAACAAAATGACGTAGTTTTACCGCACAACACGGCGCACAATACCTATCGCATAGCACCCACCCCAGATCCAGGACGGAGGGAGTAATATTTTTGGGTGCTAAAAAACGGCTTAAAAGTGCTAAAAGTTGGTCTTTTCCAAAAAAAAAAAAAAAGGATAAAAGTCATAATTGTTTTATTTTTTCCATTCCTCACATCGAAACGAACCAATAAGCATGAAAAGTTTAACGCAAAACTAATAAATGTAAAAAAAAAATTGAATAATGACAACCAAAAAATGACTTTATAGCACCATTTGAGGCTAAGTTTCCCAAAATAATCCATCTCCTAAAATTCTTAAAAATCCTAAACACGAATTTCGAGACAGGCCACTCTCCTCACATTCACATACATAAACTATTTTTAGGAGTTTTAGCACTTTTAGCTAAAAAGGACAACTCAAACGTACAAGATCCCAGAATCCTGAGGACTAGACTAGTCCCAATACAACAAGATACTCAAATTTTGCAATAAAATGACATCCATTGATAGTTTTATCTGGCCATGTTCTGCTGCTGAGAATTGTCAATGCTTTGCCTCAGCTTCTTGGATACTTCAAGGGAACACAAAGCTCCTTTTCATTGGTATTTCCAGTTCTCCCAAGGGAATCATGCATGTGGCACCATTTTATATGTATAACACATTGCTTTAAAAGCAATTAAGAATGACATGGGAGGAATAAATCAAATAAGTGACTAAATAATGACGACACGTGTCAATTATCCGTACGATCCCCGGAAACATAGTCACCCTAGACAAAGTGATAACAAGTACAGTATAATGAAAATAGCAGTCCAGGTGTCCTGATCGTTACATCACTGATCGCGTTATTTGACCCCACAAGGATCGATTTGTCAGCAGATAATATGATCATATTCTACTAATGAGGTTTACAGGCAAGAAAAATGGATTCAACCCTAACCAGATAAGAGTTAGACCAGACTCAGCTCCTGCAATAACAGCTGTTGTTCCAAGTTTCAACCCCAATGTAAGCTAGGCACACCTGGCTGCAAAGATTGGACAAATTCAATCAGCCATTTTTGAAACTCAGCACAACCCTTGTACACTAGAAGCTTGAGTTTGAATTTCCCAAACACAACTCAAAAAGCAAGATGATATCCATAAATCAAGAAAGAATGGTAAAGCACTGAGAAGAAGAATAACAAAATCGAAATGGTAGACACAAACAAATCAATCTCAGAAATGGTCGGTATCAGGATCAGGGAAACAGAATGGAAGTTGTGATGGGGCATTAACAAACTCTTGAGATTCATAAACAGCCCGTTCATAGAATAAAATGTCGTCAAAACTATAAACTTGGTGAGTTGAACCAGAAGCAATAGGGCAATTATGGGTTTGAGTTCTCTGTGGATAGGATTCAGATTGGTTGATTTTGGACCCAACCAACAGCCACTTGAGGAGCATGACAATCTCAATACCACAGTTACAGCACAAGGTAAAAATGTTAGGAACTACTTCACCAGCAGAGACTATTTACCGACAATTTATTTCACAAGACAGTTCATTTGCATTTTATCCTGGAGAGTACAACAACAAAGGATCACATTTTTAGATGAATGCTCCAAACGATAGTATTTAGTCTGTACAGCAAAACAAAGTTACAAATCTTCATTAATGAGTAGTTTGGAGCTTAGTTGCAGGGAAGTTTGAAAGTTGGTGTCCTCACGAGATGGGAGCTCAAATTGGCGCTCTCGAGTAAGGAGGGCACTCCCGTCTCGCTCTCATCAGCCATCGAGACAAGCACACTCCTATATTGGATGAGAGCTTCTACACTAATCTCAAGGAAGAAATTCGGACTTCCCTTCGCAAATATATGTAAGGAAGAAAAAAAAAAGAGAGAAAAGCTGTTAAGAGAGATTTAGGACTCTCGTCTCATATTTGACTTATCTGCATGTTTAGTCCATAAATTTGAAATAAAGCCTATATTGGGCTGTCTTTTCTTACTCATGTTTATATATAATAGACACTTATATAAACGCTCCTTAGGGTGCTCCCAATTTAGGATCTTATACATTCCCCTGCTCCCGTTTCGTGCGACTAAGGTTTGGAAATATTTTGTCTAACATGCGTACATTTTTTTTTGCTTGGCCTAAAAGTTCATTTTATTTTATGCTAGCCCCTGCTCCATGAACATAGGAAAGATGATTGGATGAATTTAAAAATATGGTTAACAAGCAGGAACAGCATTCCGCGGAGAGCAAACTGGCTTACATTGAGAAATGCAAAAAACTCAACCTAGATCTATAGATTTTAGATTCCAGCCGGTCCAATGTACCAATACACTCAGATATATATTTCACAGCAGTTATGGGTCATTAACCTTACGGTTATCCCTAATGGGTCATGAACCTTACAGTTATCCCTAGTACCGTAGCTCAAATCCCAGTCCTCATCTAGAAAAATTAGCAAACAAGGAGCTAGTTCTTAAAATGTCTTCCAAGGCAGATAAACAAGAAATAATTGGCTATTACTTGAAGAATAAAAAGGAGAGAAATGAAATAGCACCTTCTCAATTACATCTGCAGCACCCGATAAATCTTGCATTTCTTTCTTTAATTGTTCAACACGAGCTCTAGTGACACGTTTATGTTCTTCTGCCTAAAAAAACAAGGTTTCGTTCAGAAACAGAATCTTAAACCTACTAGAAACAGTTAGCATCACATCTTCTGTTTTATCATGCTGTCCAGTTTTATAAAAAGTTTTGAACTCTTTTACTAAATTTGAAGGAGCCGTCCACTTAGCAGTGAGTCTGCCTGACATCAGATGCACTATGAAAGAGGTGATTAGGCATTGCATTCATATGCCATTTCCAATAGAGAGATAGAAACAGCTGATCTGGAATTCTAGTGTTTAAGGTTGCAAACATAGTCGAATAAACAGACATTTTCTCGTTTCCATTGCTTGACGGGAGCCTAAAAAAATTTTAATTACCAGATCCAATGACAAGCTTAAACATAAAATGTACACGAAGAAAAAACTGAAAAATAGGGCTGACTATCACAACATAACTAGATAAAATAACAAAAAAAAAAATGCGGGTTAATCGTTCTGGTGTTCCCACTAAAGTAAGAATACACCGAGTTGCACTGCTCATTCGTTATGAAGGGGTAGGTCACCAGGATAACCAATTTCAGAGAGGAAGGTATACTAAAAAGGATGTAAAATCTTTCTAGTACACAACCGAAGGAGCACAGATGGGGAACTGGCTAACAATTAACTCAGATCATGTCAAAGGACAATGTTGTAAACCCTAATTCTTGCTTCTGTGAAAGGAGCTGAAGCTTACTGGGAGTTTTGTCACACCTTTATGCTTGGAAACTGTACCTAACTTGTTAAGCTGCTAGTACTTCCTTTTTCTCATATCACAGGCTTAGAATAATTTCCCTCTCTTGGTAAATCTGATTCTAAATTTTACTTCACGTTCTGTTATAATCAAGTCTGAGTACCACTTCGTGCTTTTGAAGGTGATACACTTTAGGAAATCTTATGTAGATCACATCCAACTTCACATTCTAATTGTCCTACAACTTCAAATAGATAACTAACTAGTTCTGCCAATTATTCAGAAGAATCGTTTTCCATCATCTCCGTGTGCTGCCTGTTAATGAATTTGGACAATCATAGAAGTTAAGATGGCAGTCATACTAGACAACAAACTTACTGTTTTTACAAGTCCGGTCAAGTATTGGATCTCATCCTTCTTTGCTGTTGACTGATTTCGCCAAGCATCTGCTACTTCAGTCCTGCAGATCAATTAGTTCAGAAGTGGCAAATCTACTGCATGCAAGAGAACATAAATACGGATGCCACCCACAAACACTAACAAATAATGGTGCCGGAGTAGACAATCTAGAGAAGGCGAGGACAGAAGGTAAACAAACAGCCATAAAACGAACCTATTAAGGCAAGCGTAATTCAAAGAGTTCAAACAAAACAAAACCAAACCAAAACCTAGCCTAGGGACATCAATGACGTAAAGAATACAAAAAATCAGAAACCTATGGCTACAGCATCAAGTTGGAGAGATAGAGGTTGCAAGTTACAACCCCATAACATGAAGGTAATGTTCACAACAGCAGTCACTGTGTAACCATCTGCCAGTTCAAAATTTATGTGCTCAAATTACAAGACTTATGATTCTTTTTCCAAATAGTGTTTTCTCCATGACAGTCACGCTCAACTGGACTCCAATTTCAGTTATTGACAACTTCTATGAGAGGTCTCATATTTTGCAGTTGAGTTACCCTTGGAACATTTTACTTAGTTTTAATTGGTCACCAACTTTCACAGATCCATCGGCCACTAGTAACAAGGATGGTTCCAATTAAAAAAGACGTAAAATGAATAATGTGGCAGGCTGCTTTCTGAGCAATATAATCAGTATGCACCAGCTAATTTGAAGGATAAAATGATATACTAAGACTACAAGACAAACTCGACTTCAGGGGATAAAATGCTGGCAGTCAAGATAAGCATGACCAAATATGAAACCAAAGATGAGAATGTGTAGCAAGAGAAAACAGGACATGACTACAAAGGCAGATGTGCTTACACAGATAGAGTTAGCATTAAGGGGAAACATATGTTGTTCATGTGTCAAAATTGAGAGAGCCAAAAATGAACCAACAAGAAAGACAATGCCAGCACGAGGGTGTTCCGAGGATTGATTTTAGGAAGTTAGCGAGGAAATTGTTTAGGAGAGGTTAACCAAACCTAAATCATTTAGACAGCAAAATGGGGAAGCATGACCTTGAAAATTGACAATCCATATTTTTGTATACGCAATTCAATCCAGGCAAGGAAAATACATATCTATCATCTACATCAAGAACCAAAATTTTCCATGTAAAAGGTCACCCTCACTCTCTTTCTCAATAGACCAATATTACCCCGATAAAATGTATAGAGTTATGAATTCCAAGTCAAATTCATCAAACCTTAGGTGTTATTTTCCAATGCTGGTAACAGATCTTCACCAATCAAGAGTCATGCAGCAAGTATTTCAAGTCAACATGCATATTCTCACACCAGATTTCCATTCACAGAAACAAAATAATGCAATAGCTCATGCACCCATGCAATTGTAGCAATAAAAAGCATGTCATTGAGCCATAAATATTATCAAGCACATACGTGTAGCCATATCACATATATGAAGGTTCCAAATGAGATACAGGGTCACTTCAAAAACAAATCAGATGTACATTTTATTCAAGTAAATATAACCATCCAATTGTCCTTAATGCAACTCACATTTAAGGACAAATTTCAAGAACTATATGTACCAGAAGAAGGTCATAGATGCCTACTTATCAGAGTACAAAGAGTCCAGATTCTGTTCTTCCACAAGTTCCTCTACAGTATCAAGAACGGTACCTGCCTGCAGATTATAAAAAACAAAAACACAGAAACACACACAATGATTACCAGCCAGTATTAGTGCCACAAACATAGACTAGCATGCTAAAATGCAAAGTCAAGTAACCAAAAGTTGGATAACCTTTTCTGAATTCTGAGTACCAATAAACTGTTTCAGAGTCTCCTTTTCCTTGTTATTTTTTGGTTACAAGTAAAAACAAATTAGACTATCATCAAACAGATGAGTCAGCTGACTATGTTTTTGGATTTCTCCCTGCCATGCACGCCGAAATGGCACATGAGAAGCCTAGAGGGCCTTCAAAATCAAATGTCTTGTTTCCATTTTAGTGTCCTCCTTCGTTCATTGTTATGGAATTTTACCAGGAACCTGCACTCGTAACATTATTCTCTGCTGACCATGTAGCTTTCTAGTTGGGTATTCACGTCAACTAAAATGGAGAAAATATTGTTGCATTAGCTTGATGTAGTTCTTTCATGTCAATTAAATGACGATATTTTTAATAGTTTACCAAGACATACATTATGCAGTCCTTTTCATGTATATGTCAAAGAAAGGCATACTTAAGAATTCAATTTCTATATTTAAACTTAGCTTAGGAGCTGTTTAATAGGCAAAAAACAAGAATAGAAAATGTTACTTCCTGGTAGTGCTGAAAGCCTGAACTATTTAGTACAAGATGTTCAGAATTGCAAATTCTAAGGTTGATGTTTCAGTTAGGATCAAAAGTGAAATCACCTTTCTGACTTGTCAGAGAGATATCCCAATCAAGCAACATGTACCCACAGGCCACAACCATTTAGAAAACATGGATGAACAATGTTTCCACTCGCATCCTTACACCGTAAGAAGACTTTTTGGTTCCAAGGCAAGTGACCTTTCTCTTTTAGGTAAAAACTGTCACTTGCCTTTAGATCAAAAGGTCCTCTAGCACAGTGTAGGATATTTTGTGGGCACTTTATGTCGCTGACGTGTTAAATTTTACATTAGTATTGGTGTGGATGCCATTACTTCCCCTAGGTGAAGATCTAGGTAGCATAATGTTGCTGATTGGGATGCTGCACTGCAGACTAGTGCATGGATAGACAAACCCAGTGCAAATTCACCCTTAACTTGCGGAATGCTTTAGAGCACTTCACCCTTTGGCGGATTGGTGACTTCTTCTGGTAATAATTATTTAGCAACAGTAGAACATGCGACCAGCAGGCTCCCAATATAAAGTGAGACCACCAGGCTAGGACGCCAACAAATTCATGGTCGTGAACTAGGAAATATAAATAGATACTTTGTACAAAATCATACAATACTCACAGAAATAACATAAAATCTCATACAAAACTTATTAATAAAAAATTCAGCTTGTATTAGTATATATACATTTTCATAACAAACATGTTTTGGGAATATTTTAATACAAACTAATCTAATATACACGCACTCAAGGCACCCTCTATCTGAAAAATTTTGAAAATCAACGCTCAAGGCACCCTCTATCTGAAAAATTTTGAAAATCAACGCTCTCGCACATGCACATGCTCCCACTACTTTCTCAGCACCCGTGCTGTGTGACTGGTGAAGTTTTCTAGGGTTCCTTAAGTGTGAATGCCTGAGGTTCTGCGCTTTCTTCAATCTTCTTATTTTCCATTGTTCTACATCAATCTACATCATTAAGTGTCTTTATATCCTTGTGGCGATGGGTACAAATCTTAAGGAACTTCAAAATGCATGGATCCTTCTACTGGATTTCTAAAGAGTACTCCATCAAATCATTATAACGATATAGTGCGCATACCTGTGTCTCAAGACATAGTGACTCAAATTCCTCCTGTTAAGTAAAGGACAAGTTAGTAATCAAGTCATAGTTTACAAGCTCTAGCTTATAAGCATACATCACAATAGCATGTTGAAAGAAGAACATGATTCGTTAAGCTGTTAAGTGCTCATTTAGTGCCTGGGTGTTCAGTCAACCGGAAGGCTAATTTAAGCTGCTGTTATTTCCAAGGCAACTACAGCTTCTAAATGAAATAAACAGTAATCCATGTCTATTAAAAGGACGGTTAAGTTGTAAAAACTTTTGAAATGCCACCATAGAGCTGGCAACAGATGCTGTCATATGTTCAAAATGATCATTTGGTTTCTAACATCTGTAAGAGATAATAGGACAGGGAAAAAGTTTTGCGGCGAATAAGTGTTTTACCTTGAAGCATTTAAGAAGGATTTGAAAAGTACAACTGTGTATTAGCAACGCTCTTCACCTCGTTCAAATTCCAAAGGCAAGATTGATAAAAACAATGAAGCAACAAGAAGAGAGTAAAACCCATGTATAAGATGGAGAGCAGCCAGTAGAAAATGAAAAATGATAGGTAAGGACAAAGAAGCACGATTAAAGCGTGTAATGAAGCATTACAAGAAAAGAATGCACCATTTTGTTACAATAAAAGATGAGAGACACATACCGGACCAATAAAAGATTTAAACAGGAATGCAGAATATTTACCTCTATAGTTTGATGTGTAGAAGAAATAACCTGAAAAATAAAATAACGTACCATATAATATCAGTGGAAACATAACCTACAGCGGAAAATAAAAACCATTTAGTAGATAGATAACGAAAACGATGTCTCTCCTTTAATGCAATGCTGGAGATGGAGTCTGGACCTCAAGAATCAACACCCTCTCACACACTAGCCAGGGTCCACACTGTAGCAGGGTCTAGGAACCCTCGCAACATCATTTCTGGTACCTTTCTGTACCATAGAATTACTTCAACAAAATATTCTAGCTACAGTGCTACTGAGAAAAACTAGCACCTCCACTCTGTTGGCCAAAAGAGGGTATTCACATATTCTGGATCCCTGTAGGCATTAGAGTACATGACAGTATTCTCTCGAGTGTCTTACCCTGAGGCTGGAACTTTCATAAACAGGAAAGCCTCCACATGTGTACTATTTTCTGCTGTTGCCGCTAACCTGAAAGCCTAACACCTTCAAACTACCCTAATTGATCTCTCCAATTCCAAAATATTATATTTCTACTGATATAGTGCCACCATATTCCCTAACAGCTCCACAGCCAGCTTCCTCATCATCAATCGCCAACCAACAAAAAAAAAATTCTTATAAAAGCCACAGAATGAAAATCAGTTTGAATCAAACTTAATTCGAAAATGCCCCCTCAAAAGTTCCAAACGTGTAGGTCTCTTGTTTGCATTTCCTACATCATGTATGTTCTGCTTCTCATTTCCAGAAGGGAGGGTGCAGATAAATGATAGAATTCACTTAAAACCTAAAATGGGATATTGGAAGGGGAAACTCTAAAAGTTTCAAGCTTCTGTCAATAAGCATGTGCTTGGGAGTAAATATTATAGAAAATAGAAACATCTGTAAATATCAAAAACTGAATAAAATTATGAGTTATAACACAAACCATACCTGAATCAATAGTCGATGGAGAGCTTCTTGCTCAGCATCAGTAAACCTCCCAAATGCTTTAGTGATTTCCTATGGACGTACTTGAAAAAGTGAAGAATCGAAAAAGAAATTATGCAAAAGATTTCACAAAGAGAAACAAAAAGAGCATTATGATGCTAGCTGAACACAACCTTCATGCACACCAGCCAAAATTTTCTATTTCCAATCCCTCAAGTAATTAGAGCTAGTGTCTAATAATTACTTACGTGTTAAGCTTTCCTCAGGCTTTGAACATGTTCTAACCGTATCACTTATGCAGAGAACAACAATACAGCGCTTCAACTGAAAAATGTAAAATTCATCTAATCGGAGGTAACGAACATGAGGGACTAACGCAAGACCAGAAGTTCAACGTAGTCAGCTACACTAGTTACTGTTTGTACATAATTCCTTCTAGTTGTTGATGGCTTGATGCTAATAACACCTTTTCAATTATTTGTATCGTGGTTAACATTCAACTTCTTTTCAGTAGAAATCAACTTCTTTTTAGGTGAAATCTTATTACCAAGCTTTATGTGAGGGTAGTAATCCCTCCTTCCCTTGGAAAGAAATTTGGAAGACTAATGCTCCGTTGAAGGTGAGTTTTTGTGGATAGTGTGTGGCAAGGAAAGAATCATACTATTGATCATTTGAATCGAAGGCCAAGGATAATTGTCAATTGGTGTGTGCAAAAGGGATGCAGAGACGATTGATCATCTTCTCATTCATTGCTCATTGCCCAGTGGCATGGCGGCTTTGGACTTTGGTGTTTTTCTTGGTTTGGGTTGAAGTGGGCCATTTCGAGGAATGTCATGGAGCTCTTAATTGCGTGGCGAGGTGCTAGAGTGAGAAAAAGGGCACATGTTGGGGCCATGATCCCTCTTTGTTTGATGTGGATTATATGGTGTGAGAGGAATATGAGATGTTATGAAGGGGTAGCACATCCTTGGTTTAGGATCAAGAATTTTTTGATTAGTAGCTCCACTAGCTCGTATAGTTGGTACAAGAGGAAATGTAATCCTTCCCTGACCAATTCAAAGATTGGTTTGATCATTTTCATACTAATGGAAGGGACATAGGGTTTGGGGTTTTTTTGTAATTGCGCAAGCCAGGCGGCAATCCCATCATGACTTGTTTCTAATTTATGAATTAACTTATCAAAGAAAAAAAAAGTAAAACAGACCCATTCTCAAAAAACAAAGAACAAGCCTTCAAACTTGTCAAAGAAACTACACCGTAGTCAACGCATGTTCTATGTAGTGAAAAATCGTCCATAAAATCGTAGGCCATTGTATCTCCTTTCACTGCTGAAATCTTTATTTGTACTCACGAGTCACAAAGTAATTGTAGTACCTATATATTGAGCACTCTACATGTCTATATTGCATAACGATGTACATAACATGCGAAGCACATGAAAACTAAGATTTTTCTGATCACTTAAGCGAATGACTGCAACTATGCAGAAGTTTGAGCACAAAGGGTATTATTTCACTCACTGCATATGCATGCACAGACATATACATAGTAGAGAGACCAAGAAAGAATAAGAACTAGAAACGACTATTAAAATTACTACTTATTTTTTCCAAAACAGTATCCAGAAGAATACCTGTTGTATACAAGTTCCTTATTTAATTGTCGAAATTCAACGTTATAGAACACGCGTAGGAATAAGGATGCCAAATAGAAAATCTCTAAAATGGATAATACAATCAACAAGTACCATTATACAACTGTCATCATAGATTTAAGTTTCTAAACTAACCCAGCCAACTGGAAAAGGGCCTAATTGCCCCACAGGAGAGGTCTCATGCTAGCTTAAGTTTCTATACTAACCACTAATGCTATCAATGAAGGAAAAAATAATAATAACAACAGACACCCCAATATGCAAGGAAGTAGGAGCTCCAGAGTATCCACTGCTGTGTAGCCGAAAATGAAATATTTTGCTTAAAAGCAAAAGTGATGCAAATGGGGAGAACGTAAAGACATGTACACAAAACTTTTGATGAAGGACAAAATAAGGAACCAATGACTGAAGATATTTAAAGAGAGTAGGAAATGAAAGGCAGGGAATGTGGATATCTAACAAAAATCACCTCTTTTGAACATGTTGTTAGCAGAGAACGTAAACCCAGCTTAAATGACTTGTTCACATTCGTAAGTCGCGATCCTGGAATAGGGTGTTGTCTTATTCCCTCCATAGCTATCTTTCAGAAGAGGCAAACAAGCTGGAAGGATATTAAGTATGAGGTGCAATGATGCAAAACAGATTCAATAAAAAGACAAAGTTACAAACAATAAGGACTGCGTTCAAGCATTCAACTCAAAACCAATTGGCAATGAGTGGATAGACATATTATAATTAACTAACGTGGGACAAGCTCTAACACTCCAAGCATGTGCGACACCCGACCAGCACCTAGAGAGGTAAACAAAAGAATCCATAGGGTATGGATCACAACAAAAAAAAGGTACGCTTAAGGCACAAAAAATGGGGCAATCCATTAAGAGAGTCTTGTCTAAAACCCTACCATCCCTAACTTGGATACCATACTAAAGCAATCAACACACACACCCACAGAGAGAGAGAGAGAGAGAGAGAGAGAGAGAGACCAGGATGCCGACGATGATCCGTTACCGACTGGCCAGTACGATGAGAGAGAGACAGGGACAAAGGCGGGAGATTGGAAGAGGAGCAGATCTAAGCGCGGGAGTTTCCAAGGGCTCCGTTTGTTCCTTTTTAGTACTTAATTTTTAGCAAAATAAAAAATAAAAAGGAGAAAACCTTGGATAAGTGGAGCCCACTTCTTTGAACATGAGTTTTATTGCTCTCTTTACAATGATGGGTATTTATGGAAGGAAATTTCTAAAATTAGGATATAGAGCTGTCGTTAAGATTTAAATTTTAAAATTATTATTAAAATATATAAAATATGTATAGAAATATGTAAAAATGTATAGAAAAAATATACCAGAATGTGTTTTTTTTTTTTGTCTTGTTCTTGACTTATTGATAGCTCAGTGAGCTATTAATAGATTAGAAGGATACTTTATAGAAACAGTAAGTATTTTTTTTTGCTATTATAATTCATCATGAGATTTTATTTTCACATAGGTTTTGCTTTCGCTTTTCATTTTTGTATTCAATGATAAGTACTTATTGAAATAGTGAGGTTTACTTTTTTTTTTAGCCAACTGACTACTATTTTGCTATTGTGTTGGTGTCCTCGTGCTTATTAGTACATGTTGGTGTCCTCATGTTTATCTTGTATTGTTGATTTTTAACAACTATGACTATCACTTCAATGAATAAGCCTCCCGAAATACAGATGCCTTGACCGGATGAACAGACTCCTGAGGGGCCCTAATTATCTTGGATGACATGAGGCAGCTATTATACGATAGAAGAGGAGGACGAGTTCATCTTCATACCCGGCATTCTCAGTTTAAAGGAATTGACGGTTATTCCAAAAGTATACTATAATTAGAAAGAAAATTGGGAGGATTATATGAACCTAACACCCCATCGCACCCCCACTCCCCCAGTCCGCCCCCCGTCAGTAGGAAACTCAAAAACTCTGCCTCTTTGGTTGGTGAGATGAGAAAAGAAAAGAAAGAGATGTGATCTCCCAAATTAATTAGAAAAGAAAATAAAGGGATGCAGTTTCTCACTTGTCATCCAATACCAGTGAGAAATCAAATTCCCTCTCTCTCATTCCGGTGACCAATCTTTATCCGGCAACCAAATCAAGACTTCAAAACTCAATTTTGATCACAGATCTAGCTCCACCTTGACAAAATGAAAACCACCATGCAAGTCCGACGACAATCCTACAAAGGAGTTGACCGCACATGCTGCTGAAAGTCGATGATGAGCCGTTCGTGCTCCTTTCTTACGAAATCGCACCACTTCTGGCGAGAAAGAAAACTGAGCTTTTAAGGTTTTTCAGAATCTCACCGTCTAGCCTCTTTAGCCTCTTTGGTTGTCCAAACGTGCGAGAGAATAAATATTCTCTCAACTTCCTTTCCTCTCTCTCGGAATCCCTCAAAGGGAGTGTATTGTCGTGAACAATAATGGACCTGAGATCATCCCAAAAGGGCCTCCCAGCTGTTTAACGGACCCACGAGACATTCATATTCCAGCCTTATATTCTCACGGTGCCATTAGCAAAACATGTAAGCAGTTCACTAGAGTATTATTTATAGGTTACAGTGTTTAGCAATCTGGTGTTGCTGAGTCCACATAGGAGGGTCCACAATCACGGAATTTCAAATTCCTACATACAAATTAAGGTGATGCCAAAAGAATGAAAAACTAGGGTTCACTTCTCATACATGGAAAAGGTATACAATTCTCTCTCCAGACTGGCATAAAGATTTTTGCAAATAAAATCAAGAAAATTTCCAAAAAGAAAATCCTCACCAGTATATGATTATTATACTAACAAGAGATGAGAAACCCGTGCAGCGGAAAAGCAAACAAATATAGATTCCCCAGGTCCCCAGAGCGATGCAAGATTCGAAAGCTCAGCCCAGTGTTCAATTAAGGAACTCTTTACCCCACCAGCTTTGGTTGTATTTCTACAAAATCCAAATTATCCTGCAACAGATACAAAATCTATATAGCCTGGTTTAAACCCGACTGGTACATTCTCTCCTGGATGCCTCTAAAACTCAGCTATCAACATTGTAATAACAGCCACCCCGACAAACCATGCCAAAATAACACAGCAACTTATTCCCAAAGAATAATCCAACTTCAGCTTTTGCACAGTAAAACTATACGAAAACATTTTAGCCAAGCAAGTCTCTGAACAAGTTGGGATTCTGAGTTGATGGGGTCACTCCCATTTGCCTCACTAGAGCATCTTTTTCCAAAGCATCTCTAAGATTCGGACCCTTACTTGTTTGTGTTGGGTACACAACTGTAGATCCTCCATGGGCAGATCCGAAAGATTCCAAATTACTTGAAAGAGGATTTGCAACAGTACTATTCTCTCCACTTGTAGGCATATCAGCATATAGAGACATAAAATCAGAAGATTTAGAAGAACTAATGGCACCATGATCTACAGCTGAAGCATCTTGGCTTGGATCAAGAAGTCCTTCCAATTGCTTAAATGGGTCCACAAATGGGGCAATGTTGGTTATTGACGGTTCACCCAAGTCGAGTAAATCCGGCGGCGGTTGAAGAGGAGTTGTCTTCTCTATGGAAATTTCAGAAGCTGAAACAACGCCCTTTTCCATGTGGGATTTGGCTCCTGAATTGGTACTTGTCTTTGGAACCTTGTGCCCGGTAGAAGATGGTCTTTTCTCAGGTTTAGATGAGCCCCCAAACAGTGAAGCAGCAAGCTTTTGCTTTTCTGGAGAAATCTCAACTTGCGACCTCTTTGAATCATGAGAGGTGTTTCGTGTTTTAGAGTTTGGATTTCCCGTGCTATCAGAATGTGTCACCCCATTCACAGTTCTCTGGGAACTGGAGCTAGAGGTAGATGGAGCAGGAGAGGAGTAAGTTGGCTTACCCCACTTCTTTTGAACCCCATCAAGTCTTAGCTTGAGTTCCGATGGACCGGTTTCAGAGAAAGGTGAAACTGATGCAGTTTGTCGTACCTCCCTTGGATAAGAAGGCTCTGGTACTGGAACAAGTTCAGTTGAATGGGAGACTGAAACAGGAGGAGCCCTTGATGGAATCACTGGTTTTGGAAGCTCGTAGGCCTCAAACCTAAGAGAATGTGTTGAAGCTTCGTGGTGGTCTTGGCTTCTAAGGCTGGCAACATCCAAAACTCCAGAACGTTCATTCTCTGGAATATAGGGTTGAGCACCCTTTTCCAATGACTGTTGGACAAAACTATTGAGGAATGAAAGGCTTTTATCAATCTGCAACGAGGTTGCACATTTTTGTAAGTTTGAATTCACAGGGTAAAACAATGCCAACAATATGAAAGAAAAAACAGGTAAAAAGCAAGCACAAGAAATAGTGGTCCGCCAAAACCTGAAAGCAGACGATCTACACAAACACGCGATGAACATTTTCCTCAAACAAGTCACATATTTGAGAGTGTATTAAGCATGCATAGCAATTACTCATTAATTTGGCTGCTTATCTCCCCTAAAGACGTCCAGGCCATCCATGTTCTCTCCGAACACCATCTATGTCCCACAGGGACAGAAGAAAATATATGTGAAACAGGTAATCCACGCCACTTTATGCCATGTGGAATCCTGTTTTGCTCAGGACTACCAAATCAAGTCCGGGTCATTTACTGCTTTCCCCGTCTCTCTCTTACACCCATAACCAAACACAACTACCAAAAGCAGCCTCTCTTTCTCCCCCCCCCCCCCCCAATAGACCAAAAATTTATTTTTCTATTCTTCCACCAGCCTGCTCCTTAAATTTCCCAGAATAGAAGATTACAATTAGTAGAAGAATCGGATTCCATTTTATCACTGGCGTTAATGGTGGCTGTGATTATTTGGGGTTTTGGGCATTTGATAGATTGAAGAGAACTAAAATGGGAAGGTGTTGGTGATATCATAGTTAAGCTCTTGAGTGTTGCCCATATGGAAAGGGCTTGGTCAAAACTGCGGATGGTGGTGCTGGCCAGCTGTTCTTGCAGGATACTGAGGTGGTCCAATGGACAATAATTGGAATGTTGCAATAGCAGTAGAAGAGAGGGGAGAGATATATCTGCGATTATATTACTAATTTAAGAGGTGAAGAATACCTCAATGTCTTCACAACTTGCATCTAGTGGCATTATACTTTCAACAGCACGAGCATCCAAGCTGATGACTGCTTGAAGTTCATAAGCACGCTGTTGCAAATCTGTTGAGTGTGATGCTGATAATTCTTCAATTAAAGATTGGCACTGCAACAAGGAAATAACCTTACTGATCCACAAATTTTCTATGGGTCGGAACATAAAGCAAAATTGCATTCCCATGATGTTGATTATGAGCAACCACATACTAAAAAGGAAATTGCATTTGTGATTTAGACATATATCATGTTGATGATAAATGCTTACAACTAAAAAATCAGATACATCAACCAGTAAAAAGACAAGAGGAGAGAAGCATTGATTGCCAGAAAATCACAAAGTACTGAAAGCCAAAAAGCTACATAGAAAAACCAGAGAAATCATCCCTTTTCTTTTTTTTTTTGGAAGAGTATCAACTCTGAAATCCAACATTTCCATCATAAAATACAGTTGAGATAGAAAGTTATATATGCATTTCTAGTTTAACTACCTCTGTCCAATTTTATTTATTTATTTATTTATTTTGGCAGTTTTGACCTTAATCGGACAGACAAATAATGAATATTCGTTCATTTGCAAAAACTTACAGGTAAAACCAATTTTGATAAAAGAATGCACGTGATTAGGGCAACTAGTTCAAAGATCTGGGATAAACCAATACGGATGGGGTTGAGGTACATTTGTAACAAGAGGCGGGGAGGAGGAACTTTGGCCACACTAAACAGCAAGCAACACCACAAAAACTCAAGACACTTGAGAGAAATGTGGTGGAATACAGGAAAGCCTACCTCGGGTAGCAGGTCCACTTTTCTCCCAGCTGCAATCTCAAATGCATATATTTTCATTAGGGCTGCGACTGCATATGCCTTCAAGAGAGCAAAATATCAGAATAAATTCAAATTCAAAGAAATAGGAGTATGACGTAGTAAGAACTTCCAAAGGGCAGAGACACAACCATCACAGGCATCAATTGTATCAAATCTCAAAGAGAGGACCTCTTCAAGAACTCACATCAACGTTACACATGTGCATATTATGGAGACCAAACAGGGTGGTGGTTTTTTTTTTTTTTTTTAAGCCAAACTGGGCAATTTTTCCTTTCTGAGTTTTCAGATTATGCAAAAGTTTTCAATCAATTACCTAAAATTAAACCACGGCAAATATCAAGCGTTATTATGTTTCTCACTACTGATACCCACCTTGAGGCCAAGCCGTTAAGGGGAACCATGTTCTATGTACTCAAATCATGTTTCATTTCATTTTTTGTCAGTCTGACGCATTACATTGTTAAAATTAACAATTGGCCTCGTCAGTCTGATGCGTTACTTTGTTAAAATGAACAATTGGCCCCACCCAACATTTGCATTATATTCCGAATAAAATCTAAAAGCTGTTGTGTACAGATGCTAACCCCAATCAGTTGTATGTTTGAAGTTGCATCCAATTGGAGTAAAAGCCTCTCTTTACAGGCAAGGTATTTCCTAACAGCTTAATCTTTTGGTACAATTGTTAATCTAATATGACAAAATGATCAAGACTTTTGCCTCCTCATCACACACTAATCATCCATTTACAATGAGAATCATAATCTTCTGCTAATCATCACCATGCCAAGATAGGCAAAGTCACTGTCCATGGGAAGCTGTGTCACATATTTCTACTTAGATATTGTATGTGCATATGTCCTGCTTCATCAGTTTCTCTCAAACCGAAAAATACACACTCCAAATAGAAGGATCTTGGCCAAGTGTAACAATCCCAACTCCCCAGACATCACATCCCCCACAAGAAAAAGTATAAAGCAAACGTAAAATAAACAAAAATTCACCTTCCAGTCCTGCAAAGATGTGTTCTGCCTTACCCAATCCTACAAGATGCTCATATTGACGCATCTCAATCCACTACAACCTTTAATAGCTCTACAAGACCAGCTTCCATGCCGACTTCCCACACCAAGTATCATGGGAAAATCTAATATTGCTCAGCCAAACTATTTTCCATCTAGGAGGTGTATTACAACAATAACAGAATCCATCTAGTTGCCAATCATTGGGGGTATGGACGGGGGTGATTGGAGATAGGCCTAACCTTTTTTTTTTTTTTTTTTTTTCGGTTCGTCGGAATTTCAAAGTACAGAACAAAGCCTAACAACAGCAAATAACGCAGCGATCGACCAGATCGCCTGGCCCCAGAGAAGAAGGATGAGCATCCAACTTCCACCAACGCCGGGGGCTTACGCGCCTTAAAGGCTAAATTGCCCCGACGCCGACGCTACGCTACTGCTGAAACAGCCGAAAGCAACAATACAAGGCAAATGGGCCAGGCCCAGAACAGAAAAATAAACACCCTAACTACCAGATCCAACCAGCCGCTGCTACCCAGGACCAACCACCCACCGAGCACCAAACAAAGCGCCGCCAGGAACCACCGGAGCTTCACACGGAGCTACACACCAGCCGTCGCCACACGGAGCATCACACAGCCGCATCTCCAAGACTAACCTCAACCACACGAGGACCACGCAAACACCCAACATCAGCACCACGGAGAGCACTAACCGGAGGAGAATCGCCGTCCAGGAGCACGCCTCCGCTGCCACCATAGGTCGCGAGACATCCCCACCTGAAAGCCGCCTAGCCGCTAGCCGTTAAGCCATAACCAAGATCCTCCAGCAAGGAAACCGGCGCGCTTGGCCGCCGGACCGACACACCGTTAGGCATAGCAGCAGCAGCAGCCAACACTGCGGCCACCGTCAAATCCACCAGATGGGGAGGGGAGAGGCCGCAAAAGAGATCAGGAGGATGGAGGGGAGGAGGGAGGAGGAGGTAGAGAGAGGGAGGAAGAGGAGAAGGGAGGGGGGGGAGCCCGGGGGGGGGAGGAGGAGGAGCCGCTCCACCCCCCCAGGCGGAAAAACCCTAGGTGAGGCGGCTGGGGTTTGAAGAGGGTTAGAGAGAGAGAGGGTCACTTGTGATGCAGTTGCTATTAGACATACCTGCTAGTGATAAGGCTTTGAAACAGTGGCCTCCCTAAATACCATTGAAACAGTGGCCTCCCTAAATAGGAGGTGTATCAACCTCCAGAAAATAATATAGACTTCACCCGTTATGATCCATATACAAATTTCAAAAAATAGAATACAGAAAAATGGCTTATTAGGTACAAGAGACTAGCCAGACTAGCATTCCAATCTACATATCCACAGCACAGTAGTGCTTCCAAATCGAAGGTAGTAAACCTTTACAACAAGAGAGATTGCGTGTTCAATGTGGAGTGACGTTACATTCAACTGAAACCAACATCAGGGGAAAAATAGTTTGAAAAAAAAAAATGTTGCAAATATTACCCCATAAAGCAAGAGAGATATTGTAACATATACCTTAACAGTGTCATCACTGGAATGTGATTCTGCCACGTCACACAACTTCCCTGTGATATAAGAGGCTGAATACTTCCCATCTGCAGTTCCATATTCCCCCAAGACCCAACAAATTACCTGTAACCAAAACCAAGAAGTAAGATAACAAACCCAAGACACGTATCCTAAGCACAGTCGAGATGTAAAGAGGGGGAAAATAAGAAAAACCTAGATAGGAGAGAATGTACTTGTAGAAATGCAGATGGAAGCTTCGGCTCTCCAATTATGCGCAAGTATGACTCTACCTGCAGCCAAGAGAATCAATAGAGAAACAAAAAAAAAAAAAAAAGTTTCTGTTTGACAGCATAAGATCTATACGGGAAAAACTAGAGTACACGAGGGGGAAACTTTCATGGAATTTGTCTCCTCTCGTTGCGACCAATAGAACTCTCAAGACTGAATTCATCATTTTCTGATGATCAGTGTTGATTATAAATACCAGGAAGCACATGCAATGGGCGAAAAGAAACTCAATCGGATTACATACAGCAGAAGATCTCAGCTGACTATCTGCAGTATCATCATCCTCTCCAAATCCCTCAGCAATCAAGCGCATCAAGTTATGCGCCACTTTAATGTTAACCAGATCCCCAGCATGCTCGAAGACTTTATTCATGGTCTGTAGTATTCAAAAGTCAAGAGACATCAACAGATGAGAGTTCAGCAGATGTAAATATAATGTGATATCTCCACGCCTGAAAGGCAAAATTGTGATAACCTGGATGAACCACTGATTGCTCGGTGCAAATTGTTCCGCAAGCTCAACGCATCTGGATGCTATTTCAGTTTTATAATGATTGTCATTAATGTTTACCATGTAATCAATCATACGGTCAACAATAACTTCCACATTGGACGGCTTCGTCATCTTATACAGTAGTTCAAAGGTTTTCCGCTTTAGAGTGTCATCTGGATCCTGTGTCATGAAGGTTGTCAAAGTTTGATCAAATCAGAGTTGAAAAAAAACATAACCATATTCAAAGCTTGTTTGCATGTCAACTTGAAGGCAAAAAAACAGAGTTCCCACAATCACAAATGAAACAGAAACAATTGTGCAATGCAAACTGTGAGATTAGGAACCATAAGCATGGAAAAACACGCAGGAATTTCACACATTTGTTTTTGCCTTCCACTAGCGGTTAGCATAAAGGCATCCACCATGAAATGGTTGACACGGTGAACAAAGGTTTTCTCTATCAAAGCAAGCCATCTCACCAAGAAAAGAAGCATAACAAGCTTGCCTTCTCAAACATGTGAAGATAATTATAGATAACCTAGATAGATAGTGACATAAAAATGTAATCCAAACTTCCCCTCATGCATTGGATTCATTCAATACAAGATAACCAAAACGAGAATCTACAACCCCGAGAAAGAGGAATTAGCAAATCTCCGAGTCCTTCCAAACAGCTGCTTCAATGAATATGATGCAGATCGACTTAGCAGTTGAAGCTCACAGTCGATGAAGAAGGGACTCAAAAACACTAATTTTAATAGAGGGAAACAAGACTGACTGACAGTTGTAGAGATGCATATGCAAAAAGGAAGGTTTCAGATATCTTGGGCAAAGTAAAGCGAAAACATGTCATGTCTCCACTGTCCTAGACATCTGAAAGATTGGCATCCTAAATTAAGCTCGTTTCATAAAATGGCCATCCACGCAGTCCTTTGTGGCATAATGATATTCTTATCTGCTCATATTTCCTGGGTGGTGCCCTTCCATTCAATGTCCCATAGTTCTTAGTATTGCTCCACACATGCTAAAACTATCATGCAACAGGGAACAGAAAAATATAACTGACACAAACTCTCAAAGATCACTTTGTGTTCATTAACAGCCTCCACAACAGAAGCCCTGCCCGGATAAGAACACAGGGAAGCACTTTTGCCCCAAATTGCAAAACTGCCACTGAAATGTTTTTCCCCGTACAAATCAGGCATCTCTCTCTCTCTTGAGCTTCTTTCCTCTGTAACTCTCTCTCCCTCTCTTTCATCGACCGGAGTTGCATCTCCCCTCTTTGACCACACGATCGATTTTCTCTGAACTGGACGAGAGTTTTGTTATGGGAACAAAGCTCGCCGAGGAAGTGCTTTTTCGACGAGTCCCATCTCGAGAATTTTCCGAGAACAAGCACTCAGAGGGTTTCTGGATCTCCAACGGTGAATTGGGGAATGTTGTAATTTCGAATAAGGCAGGATCGAATATGGCGGAAGTTCAAGATCCTTATTGTATCCCACCACCAGGTTGGAAGATTGGTGATTGTCCTAGCCAGGATACTGTATGTGCCGAGAAGATGAAGCTCTTGAAGGACGAGACCACTAAATTGGAAAGGTCAATTATGAAACCAGAACTCCTAACTCCTGTTTTCGAAATCTGTATTTGGGTCTGTTTTGAATTGATTTCCATGGTTGAGCAAACAGGGATATGGAGGAGTTAGTATCCAAGAAACACATGGAGGAAGAAATTGCCAAACTAAAGGTAAGCTATGAAGCACGGATACTCTATTTTGGCCTCCGTATCACGTATCGTACGCGTATCGGATACAGTCATACAGATACGCTCCGAATACGTATCCGATACGTTTTTTTAAAAGTATTCAGAATTTAAATTTATTTTTTGGTATTTGGATACGTTTTGGATACGCTCCGATATGTTTTGGATACGTTCGGATATGTTTTGGATACGCGCGGGGGTATATATGTTATTACTTGAAATATATGGGGTAAAATTGCCATTAGATTTGGTGTTGTGTTGTTTTGTACCTCTAATAAGCTAAATTACACTGGAAGCCCCACAATTAAATTCCTATCATTTTATATGATGTATTATTTGTTATTATATCAATTTAAGACCCCAGCTTTTGTATATTTTATTTTTTATATCTAATGAAGCATGGTCAAACTATAATATCTACATATATATATGTGATATATTTTTATTTACTTTTATATAACGTATATTTCATTTTTTAGGAATTAAAAATTGTATATATAAAATATATTTTTTATTTATTTTTATATTCGACATATCCTCAACGTATCGTATCCTACTTTTTGGAAAAATCTTGTATCCGCGTATCCATATCGTATCGTATCCGTATCGCGTATCCGTGCTTCATAGAAGGTAAGTGCCACAAATTTCCATGGGAGTTGGGTTACAGGAGTTCTAATATTGGACTTGGTTTGAGAGAGAGAGAGAGTGAAAGAGTGAGATTGTACTGAAAGTCTGAAACTAATCCCGAAATTTAGTTTAGGGAACCAAACATGGGATTGGCCAAAACATGGGATATCCCGATGTTAATCCTGCACGATCAATTTCTCAATAACCAAACCTCAATAACCAAATTTTGGGGACCACACCGTATCAAAAGTAACAACATTCTCTCTCCATTTTTCAAATACTTAATTCAAAACTCAATTTTTTTGCACTTTCTCCCAAAAATTGAAATTATCAATTTTTAATCTTTACCAAAATATGTTCAAGATTGATCTCATTTTAAACGTATTGTGAATATCTTTTAAATGGTAATAATATTATAAAAAAATATATGAACAAATTTAAAGTTATACCCATTTTATGAATAAAAATAGAGTGAATAATACTTTTTATTTATTATGGACACAAATGAACCATTGTAGAAGGGTAGATACTCAAACTTATAAACCCATTAAATGAATACTCAAAATGTGACGTGGCAATATTTGAGTATCCATATTTGAGTATACCACTAGTGATGCTCTAAGTACTAACCTATATCTCCTCAAATCTCAATCGATAGTCTCTCTACAGAAAGCTCTCCGATCATCTCTCTCCAACTGAGGACCAGGTAAGCTCTCGCTCTCTCTCGCTTTACTCTCTCTCTCTCACACACTAAAAAGCTTGATTTTGATGGATTGATAGTTTAATAGAATGATGAACGTTTAATGTTTTCATAATAGATGTCATTTGGGAGGAGGTGGAAAATAATAAAAATAAGAAATCCAACTAATTGGTAGGTGCTAGTCGGTGCCCGAACCCCCGGCTAGCGAGTTTTAGAACCTTGGTATAAACAAGCACAAAGGAAGGAAAACAAAGAAAATGGTCCAGTTTGCATCTCCAATGGCTCCATCAAATCAAATCAAATAGTACTAATGTGTAATGCTTTTGAGAGTACAACGTTTCTCACCTCTAAGCAGTCAATCACAGCCAGTTGGTGTTGTTCAGCAATATCTGGACTAATCTTTATCAATCGACCAAGTGCATCAATGCCCATATACTTTAGATTATGACTATCACTCTGGGCAACAGATGCATGAAAATTAGTTAACGACAAACGAAGAACCAAACAACGCGCACAAACTGCAGAAACCAAACCTTTAAAAATTTAGATATTGCATCCGCAGCAGCCTCTAACAACTTTGGATTGGGAAGTATGGAGGAAACACAGCATATGCACTCATAAAGAACAGCATTTCCTATATTACTTGTTGAATCACACTTTCTCATAATGTCACCTACAACAGTATACATTTGTTCACTAGCCTGCTTGTCACCACTACCCAGTAAGGCCAAAATTTTCAGCAACTTGATCTGCGTAAAAAGTCACTGATTAGGAACACATCTCTCACATCAAAAAATACCAAGAGAAAATCATGGATTAGGAATATAACACATCTCTCACATCAAAAAATACCAAGAGATCAACTCAGTAAAGATGCTAATATTCTTGTGGGAATGAAGTTTTCAAACTTTGCACCATGAACAAATTCGCTTTGTGGAAACTGGCTCTCTTAACTTCAAACGTTGCACCACAAACAAATTCGCTGTGTGGAAACTGGCTCTCTTTGGAAATCAAAGCACTAACACAACAACAATAACATAACCCATCTAGTCCCCAATCCTTGGAAATCAAAGCACTACGACTTGAATTTCAATGTAGGATCACATCAATTAGATGTCTCCTTAAAAAGCAACAATCCCATGCTGGACTAAAATTGAGCAAGAAAGGGGGGAAATCAACATATTAAGACTAACTCAGAAGCCAATGCAATCCATCTTCCAAGACTACTACACTCAGAAATCCCACATATTTTGCATCTACCTACAGATTGTATTACTGTCTGCAATTCAAAAAGAAAATACTGGCTCAAGAAAAGCTATAAAGTCCCCTTTTGTATCCTCCTTAGCATCTACATCAAAGGAAACTTTAATGGTTGTGCAGAAACGTTTGCAATCAACAACCTATTTTTAGTAAATAGCTAAATTGAACATCTCCTTATTCTCCCCTTCACAAAATCTCACAAACAATACTGATATCTTATACAACAGCTCATTCAACAACAGCTATGATTATATACTACTGGAAAACAAAGAATATCAAGACCGACCTGGATGAATGGAGCAGGCATCTGATGATAGTCATAACTCTTTGGCAATCGGCGTTCAGCTACTTGCTTAAGAATACTTACAAAGCTGATGACCAAGTCCTTATAAGAACTAGAATCTATTGTAATGAGATCAGAAAGAGGGCAGAGTGTTGCGCCCATAACTCCTGGATCATTATCACAAAGCCTCTGCGAAAAAAAAAAAAGTTTCATATCAATAACAAAAGGAGAAAGGAACATATGGACTTTCTTCCCACATCTAACATATGTACAAGCACACAACCAATAGCGTCAAATATTCATCCAATTTTGGGTTGTGGTAACAGCCACAACGCTGAAGCACTGCATTGCGGAATTTCAAGTGCTCAAATGTGCTGAGTATGGTTGTACTCGGCAAGGTTCTAAAACTCGCTAAGCGCTCCTAGGGCGGCCGGGTACTTTCTAGCTTCCAAGGCCGAGTACTCGGGGCCTAGTCGGGCTATTTGGGCTAGTCGGCGAGGGGCCTTCTAGCGCCTAGGCGACGAGTACTCTACCTTCTAGACCTTCTTTTAGAACACTGGTACTCGGTCTCGGATTAGATTGCTCCACATAAAAATTAATATTGCATTTCAAGATAAAACAGGAGTTGTTGCCACAAACCATGATGTAGTACGAATTAGCCATCAAACTCCTAGTCTCCAATTTGATTGGTGCCATTCTAGACACAGCAGCCCATATTCATAAACATTGAACAATTACTGGCACATTTCATAGAATTAAAAACACTTAAATGTGGTGCACCTAAGAGCAACACACAAATAAATTAATGTAATTGAATGATGTTATTAAGGTGGATGTTTGTCAAGATTATGAGCGAGAGGATTAGAAATGAAAATACATGTGAGTTAGGGCTAGCGCCGATGTAGCACAGACAGTTCATCGGAGGCTACGCTGTCAGACAACTGTCAGACACCGACACACTCCGGACATGTGTCCGACACTCAAATCCAAATTGTCCTATTTTTTCCTCACGTTATTGGGTCAGACACTCCAGGGACACTCTATAAAATGCTTCAGACACTCTCGAGACACTAGCAATACATGTCGGGGATGTTGAACAATACAGGACA
This sequence comes from Vaccinium darrowii, assembly GCA_020921065.1. Lineage (NCBI taxonomy): Eukaryota > Viridiplantae > Streptophyta > Magnoliopsida > Ericales > Ericaceae > Vaccinium > Vaccinium darrowii. The sequence continues at coordinate 3,909,430 of CM037152.1, read as the reverse complement.
CCCTTGTTAAAGCTCGGAAAAATCTTTCTTTTTTGTGTGACGTGATGGTTTATTAATCATAGGGAGAAATAGATGGTGAAACTCTTTTTTTTGGAATACTTTCGTGAAGAATGTAATGATACATAAGATTAAAGGTATATATGCTGTTAAATATTTCTAATTAGAGTCTTTTTTATTCATACAACTAAATAGATACATATTTTATAGAACATATCCCCAACATGTCGTGTCCTCCATTTTTTTGAAATTTGCTTGTGGAATGCCAGTGTCGTGTCCGTGTAGTGTTGCATCTCTATGTCGGCAACTCAGTGCTTCGTAGGCTAGCACCAATTGAAGATAAGTTCAAAAAAACCATAGTCTGCAGTGGGTTGGTCACATACAACAAAGGCAAGTAGATGCAATGTAATAAACAAAAGCTATTGGATTCCGTTAAGGAAATGTTAGGGGAGGGGAAAGACCTAAATTGACTTGGTATATTATATGGTTAAAAAGGAAATGAATTCACCACTAAAATTGGTTAATTATTAGTCCTTCACATAGCATCACAAAATGGCAAAGAATTGGCCATTAGGAATCAGATTTCTATTCTAGTCTGTTCCAAAAGTGGGAATCGTGGAGATATAGCATCAAATGTCCATTACTCAAGATTCATGCCATCCAAACTAAGCCTAAATAGTATAGTTCAGTTAAAAGGGAAATTAATTCACCACTAAAATTGATTAATTATTAGCCCTTCACATAGAAGCACAGTATGGCAAAGAATAGGTCATATAGCCGAGTCCAATTGAATCCGATGCAAGGCTTCGTTTGATTCTTTACCAAACACTTACTTTAGTGCAAGTCCAACGGTGCATATAACAGCAATAGAGTACCCTATATATGCAAAACTAATTCAAGTATAATCTTCACAAACAACAACAAAATCCACAGGATTACTGTATTCGGTCCAAAACAATGATGCATATAAATATATATAACAGCATTAGTGTATCCTATATAAGCAAAACTAATTCAAGTAGTACAATGTTCATAAACCTCAGAAAATAAACATAGCATTTCAATATTCATACCTTTCGGAAATGGGAAACAAGATGAGAAACAGAAGACGGTGAGCGCTGATAAAACCGATGAAGCGCCATAACCGCCTTCTTCCTAACGGCCTCCTTTGCGTGCCCCAACAGCTCCACCACCTGCGGCAGCACGGCCGGTATCGTCTCCTCGTTAATCAACCTGCACACGGCGTTCAACGCTGCGCACACAACCAAATAATTATCCGACTTCAAGTCCTTCTGGATCGTGTTGACAATCAGTATAATCAGATCGTGGTCCTCGTTCAGAAACAGCGTCACGGCTAGGTACCCCGTCCGCTTGAGCGACAGGCTGTCGTCGTGAGTCATCTTGACGGCGTGGATGTACCCGAACGAGGCGTCGTGGCCGAGCATCTCGACGTAGACGAGGCGGATTATGTACTCCTTCATCTTCCGCTTGGGGATGTCTGGCTCAGCTATTCTTCGCTTTAGGGTTTCGATTTCGTGGAGGACGATTCGGTCCTCCTCGGCCTTGGATCTGGCCTCACCGATCGATTTTACGAGGTCGAGGAACTCCTTGGATTGGCCGAACCCGCCTTGGGAGCCCATGGCGAGCTCCCGGCCGATCGTCTTCAGCTGCTCCAGCTTTGGAATTGTGAAAATTGAGCTTGAATTGGGAATGTTTTCAGTTTGTGTTTTTTGAATTCTAGGGTTAGGGGTTGGAGAAGAGTGTAGATCTGAGAGTGACAGAGGAGATGAGGATCTGGAGGAGAGAGAGTGTGTGAGATTTTAGAGAGAGAGAGAGAGAGGTGGTAGAAGAAATGGAAGAAAGTGCGTCTACTGGACCGGTGGCCGGGTGAGAGGAGTACACGGCGACGGTGGGTTGGTTTTGTATCAGAGGTTATAGTTACACGTGGGGTCCATGTGATGGGGTTTTTTTATTGCGTTATTTGTACTTTTTGCTACTGTACGTTTCATGGTTTCTTATTTGGGAAATGCTAATGGGTGTCATGGTTTCTTTTTTGGAAAATGTTAACGGGTCCAATAGTGCACCCATTAAGGGAGAGTTCTTGAATGGATTTTATGCGATAAAATGAGAAAGTTGATTTTAGTTGGTGTTTTATAGATGGATGATAAAATCACCTTATTTTTCCAATAGATAAAATCTAGGTGATAAAATAGTTATGGACCACTGTGAGTTTCAAAAATGGTTGATAAAATCTATGCGTAAAAGATGATGATAAAATCTATGCGTAAAAGATGATGATAAAATCAAATAATCCATTCAAGAACCCCCCTAAGAGTACAAAAAGAATACAATTTTAAAAGTACACTTGTACTTTAAAGTACATCTTTAAGTGTATTTTAACGTATAAGTTAACTTTTAAAATGTAATTTTTTGTACAAGTAGGACCCATAAAAGTGTACTTTTGCACCATTAACGGGCGCACTGTGGCACTCATTAGCATGACCCTTCTTATTTTATTTTATTTTTCTTTCTTTTTTTGGGGGTGTTTTGGTCTTTTTGCAAGAACCATGCTAGCCGATAATCAGCCTGTGCCGAGCTTACTTTCATGGTTGAAACTGTTCATGTCATAGAGATTGTTGAGACAGAGTGAATTTATTTCGATCATAATGGGGTTGATAGGTTTGACCCAGCGTGGCCAAATCCATTTCCAAAAGCATGGATGCACTCCGATCAAGTTTTACTCAGCAGCAACAACTTAACATGATTTTTGGCACGTTAGAAGTTTTCCACAAACTTTGCGACATGAACGGTTGTCGATCATGAAAATAAGAACGCAATGAACCGATAATTGGCCGACTGCATGATACATTCCTATAAAAGGGATTGTCTGTAAGCCATTGTGTTGGATAGGGGATAGAAATAGATTAACTTGACAATAACATATAAAAAAAAAAACTTGGCAATATTTTCTGTTTTGGTTGTTTGAAGTCTTAATAGTTGTCAAAGGCAAGCCTCTATGAAAGGTACATCAAGGCACATGGTAAGGGTCTTGACCCAGCACAAACAAGGCAACTTGAATTAAACGTAGCCTAAGCAAGAAAGGTGAGCGCCTGGAGAAACGCAACTGACCGACCAAGCGTGTGCCTCTTTCAATTTTAAGTCTCTCGATCACAAGTGGAGTATCGATATGGATACAACTTCAGTATACAAAAAATTGTCTAGATTAAGTGATACCACAACAGACAAACGAAATTATGAATCTTTTGTCGTATCCCTATATAGTATTCTAAAATTGCAGTCGATCATTACTTTTTTCTCTAGCCCTTAACCAACCCTTAAACTTTGACTGTTTCATACTTACACCCACCCATTTCGGTTAGGACTTTTTTATTTTAATTTTAAAAAAGGTAATTGATTTCCTTAATCTTAGTTTTTACCATTTATATTCTTATTTTTTTCATCGTCATACTTTTTTTTTTTTTTAATTCTCGTAAAATTTCCATTTTATCCCTTCACCAGCTTACGTTATTCAAACATTATCTCTTAATGTATTAATTTCACGTGAATAAATGATAATAATAATAATAAAAGTGTGGAAGGTAAAAAAGAGAGTGCAAAAATTGCTAATGGCGTGCTTATAATTGCAAATGGTATATGCTGGGTAAACTCATTGGGCTAGGCCCGAAGTCAATTTTGGAGGATCCTTGATCGTGTAACTCGATTATCTCGGAGGTTCTAACCGTTCTACAGTGAAAATGTAATAGGTCCTCCTATTGAGAACACACTAGACTAAACAATAATAGAAGGGGAAAAAAACACTCTCCAGTGTACTTTTTTTCATTTTTTTATACACTTTTAAACAATTATATACACTTTATATATATAAATACACATTTTAAACATTAACATAACTGAATGGGCTAATTTTATAATTCTCCAAATGTAATTTCCCTAAACACAAAGGGTAAATATTGTACTAAATACAAACATCAGGGATTATCGGTGTATTTAACCCAAATACAAAACCACCCCTATATATATACGTCCCAGTAAACTGATCCTCCATGCGAAAACATAGAGCCCTAAACATTCTTCACGATTAAGAAAAACAACTCGAAAATTTTCCTTCGTTCGCGTACTTTCTCCGCCGATATCCGATTGATAGGATCTTGATTCTCGTTCGTTCGAAAATGTCCAACGAATCGACGAAGAATTGCTTGCCGTCATTTTCACCACCGCGGCCGCCACCGCCGTCGTCGTCGTCAGTATCTTCTTCTTCCTCGATTGATTCGTACATCGGAAGCTTCATCAGTTTAACGTCAAAGTTTGAGATTCGCTACGAGGGCGTCCTTCACTACCTTAACCCCCAAGATTCCACCCTTGCCTTGACGAACGGTATGCCCCCTTCACCTAAACTCATTCTGCGTTACTTATATTCGTTAACGTGTTTGTGCATTTCCTTGTTGGGTTGTTGTTCTATCTAGGGCACGAGACCTGGATGCTGTTTCTTAGTATTGTTTGGATGCTGTTCTTAGTATTTTTGGTCTTTATTCTTTTGTTTTTGCCCTGGTAAATAGATTTGTGGTTCTTTTGGCGTAAAATTATTGAGTGTGTATTTTCTTGTTTTGTGTTACTTAAATTTACGTTACTGTATAGAGTAAAGACGTGGTTATGTACAACCGAGGATGGAGTTATGCGGAGTCTGTACTCACGTAATTAGGGGTTAGGGTTCTTTTTTCGGGTGGGTATTTTGCATTGATATTGTAAAGTGGTGAACATAATATGAAGTACCTACACCGAAAACAAAGGGTTGAACTGGGGTGGTCCGACGAAACTGAAGAAACCAAACACTTTTGTTAACGCCTGATAGATTTTGCCCATCTCTTTAGAGCTAATTTCAATTCCCGATGATATGTGCATATGCATGCACTAGGCATGTATTTTCCTGCCCTGGGTGTATACATAGTTAGGCACGGTACTGTACTACCATGTGTTTGTTGCAGTAATTTGTGTATCAGGTACATCTATTTATGTATGATTACCGTACTAATCTATTTGTGGACAGATTTACTGCTAGTTGTAATTTCTACTACTGATTATTATAGTCCAAATCACACTATAAAATTTGCCATTTTTACATGCATTGGGTGATGTCGCAGTGAGGTCTTATGGAACTGAGGGGCGAAAGAAGGATGGCCCCCAAATTCCTCCCAGTGATAGAGTTTATGAATACATCATGTTTCGAGGAAGTGACATTAAGGTAACTGGAAATCCACTGGTTAACTTTTCTCTCATATTCTTAGTTCTCTTGGGTTCAAAATACCTTGCAAGGTGTAACCTCTTTTTTTTTTTTTTAATAATAATTTTTATGCCATCTAGTTTATTCTGGGGAGTCAAGCTGTAGATAACTTTGGATCTTTTTGGTTCGCATATCAAGTGCCTTTGTCCTCGTCATATTCTTTTGGTAGCAAACTGATACACAAATAATATATTCAATTTTTTTCCATCAGCATTATTAATCTGTTTTCCCTTTGGGGATGGGAGGTATATTTCTATGAGACCAAGCTTCCATCATGTTGTTTTGGCAAGCAGGCCTTCCACCTTGTTCACCTCCTTAATTAACATGCTTTACAGTAACATGATTAAATTAGTGTTCAACTTCAGTTACATTTTCGAATCAATGGCTGTACTGTTCAGCCTTTCCTGACGGCATGGATGTCTAACACTCTTTTCCCCTCAATGAAAATATTTTAAAACCATTTCTAAGGCTATATTTTTCTTCGAAATGGTTGTGGTTATTATTCAACCTCTTGAATAACCTTTAAATAAGTTTGAAGCTAGTCTGTGCTACGATACTAGATCAACATCGAACAATGAATTGTGGCTCTCTCCTTCCTACAAAATTGCAAACTACATTATGGGAAGTGAGTCACTCATGTAATTGAATACAATGAACTGTATATGTAAATGCTAGATGCCATGTAGTATGAAAATGAATTCCATTTCTGGCTTGGGAAATGTATCTTGAATTGTTGATAGTGCTCGAATTGGAACCTTGATCTTAATTTATGATTCACTTTCAATTTGAGGTTCTTGATATAGTTTAAGTTTATTCACTTTCAGGATTTGCAAGTGAAGTCTTTGCCACCTGCTCAAAAGGAGGAGCTGATACAAAATGATCCTGCTATTATACAGGTACAGATTCCCTTGGTGGAAATGTAAATGACTTGGATGAATCATTTTTTTCGAAGTTACTAAAAGAATCATTTCACAGAACAGCCCTCAGATTATTTTCATTTTCTCCGCAGTCACATAGCTTGTTGAGCCCTTCAAGTTCATCAAAACCTGTGCCAGCTGATGGTGGAAATTTAACAAAAGTTAGCTCTTACCAGGAACCTTTGGTTTTAACCAAAGTTGGCTCTTACCAGGAATCTTTATATCAATCTGGAAACCCAATGACTCCTCCGCAAGCAACCCAAAATGGAAATGTGGCATCTTTGACCCAGCCAACGTATTGGCCTGGCTATAGTGGAATGTCAAGCAATATCCCTTACGCTTCACAACACGCTAATCCTTTACTGCCTGTGTCTGCTACTACGCCGTCATTGCCTGTAGCAAATCAGAATCTTTTACAGCCTTCAGCAACTTCACCATCCATTAACTTGGGATTGACATATCCACCAAAAAACGATTCTAATTATGTACATTTGAGTAATATTCCTTCTCTCTGTCCAGAACAGCGTCCCAATTCTTCCAGTGTACCTTCTTTGTTGTCTGTTAAGCCATCTCTTCCTTCTCATCCTGCCTTTTTAACTGCTAATAGATTAACCGCGTCACCCTTTCCATCACCTCGCAAAAACCTGAGTGCTATTGAAGCTCCTATCATTGATAAAGCTGGTTCTGACTCATTACCAGGCATTTCTTTCCAGTCCTTGCCATATTCTGCCTCTTCTGCTGCGGATTCCACATTAGGCTCGTTGTTGGAGGGACCACCAGCTTTGTTAACTCCAAATCAGTTGGCACAGCCTAGGCCGCCTCTGCTTCCTTCCACACAGAATCCCTACCTTGATCGGAAAGATGTGGTTCCCATGAATTCGACCCCAAATTTGTCATCCTCAATTGCTACTCCAGCAGTTCAAGCACCATTATTGCCATTGCCGCACACTGCACAACAGGTTGGTCAAAATCCTTCCTATTTACGGAATGGTTGGTTTAAGTTAGTTGTGTTGATTTTGATTGCATCTATGTTGCGTCTTCGATTGCATCACTTTTGAATATTTATGACATAAAGCTAATCTTCAGATGCCATCATTGATGATGCTAAAATATCTGTTCAGAATTTTTCATGCATCTTGTCCGCTATTTTATGGTTTGAACTTTGATGAACCTGTCTTAGGCGAATCCTAAAATAGCTAGAATCCCTAGAATGGTGTAATTGCCCAGAGTTGCAACTTGCTACTGGATTTATTTTGTTTGTTATGAGTCAACCCCACTTCTCTTTCTTGGTTTGGGTTAGAGTGCAACCCACCTTTTTCCTCTTGCTGATTAAGCATGGAGGAATCCTAACAGGAAGACCATGTTTGGTAGGGATGAGGATGAACGCAAAATGAATAACATGTAGAACGTTTTGATAATTCCAATCAAGTGTGTGACGACCAGCAAAGAATGTGAATCTGATAGTACCTCGTGTCGAATCAATTGGCTCTACATGAATTATTTTTTGCCAAATCCAATACAGTTTTCAGTCTATAGTAACACCACAGTCAACAAAAATCCATGCATCTATTGAAGAACTCAATTATCAAGTTCTGGAGACCAGAGTTGCGACATATCACCGCTCAAAACTTTTCATCAAAAGCTGCAGAGCCACATATGACCTGTCTCATCCTATCTCTGGTGAACAAGTCGCAGCACCGATAGTAGAAACTCAAACATGTAGCGTCAATCAAGCTAACAAGTCGTCGGTTGCCAGACCATCAAGAGGATTCATTTCTCGCAGGAATGCGTTCATTGTTCTTACTACAAAAATATAGAGTTTTTATTTGTATGCAGATTTGGGTACTGTATTTTGTTATACAATTCCTACTCCTTTATGAGTATTTCGAGTGTCGGGCAATAATCAGTTTGTGGGCTTCGCTTTTCTGCACAGAAGCAGGCTTATAGTTCGTCACTTCATTGTATCTTTCGCCCTGTTTGGCAGCAGCATATGGAAGGGGGATATAAATTTGTCCCGGATATACATATCCGGGAGACCCATAACCGGTGTTTGTTTGGTTAGGAGTGTCCCGGATATATTTTAGCTGGTATATCCATATCACTCTGCAGCCTGATTATATTTAGGGACCCTCCCCCCGTCTAAGTTATATCCGGGCATCTCTTACCCATTTAACCTTCTGGCCCCACCTGCCATTCTGCCTCACCTTGTGGGAGGGAGAGAGTATACGTGTGGTGCTAGAAAAAGGACAGGTATGCTGCATGACCCCACCCACCACTTGCCTTAGTTTTTTTACTATTTGTTTAATTAGGGCAAAAAAGACATTTTAAACAATTATACATTATTCAATCTCTTATATCCCCCTTCTACAACAACAAAACAAACAAGTCATTTTTAATCTCCCCTTCTAAAATAATAACTCCTCTAACTATATCCACCTCTTTATCCCCCCTCTTAATATATATCCCACTTCCTCCCTTAATACATATCCTCCTAACAAACAGGGCGTTAGGTAAAAAACACCACCCAACCTAGTGAAGTAGGGAGTGTATCGTTCCTAAGGAGATCGCAATTCTGCTCGCCTCGATCACTAGTTTCCTTTCTCTCTCTCTCTATATATATTTGATTGAGTCATCAATATTCTGTCGAGTGATTATTAAGGTTTTGTTGAGCTTCTAATTCTAACAGAAAACCCTGTACCACCTAGTATGTTTCCAAGATGCGGTTCGTGTTAAATTGCCCAAAAAAAGAAAAATTCCCTTTCCAATGTGACTCTAGAAAATTCAATGTGTTCAAAGGTGATCCTGGGGTTTGCCTTGAGGCGAGGTACGACAAAAACGCTCCTGGGCGTTGATTTTTTTACCAGAGAACTGCAAATTAGCCCATCTGTCGGAGGTGTATAGAGGCATGCGCTTTTCACGGCCTAGATGATGGAGGTGAGCACCTTAGAAGAGTCGGTTCTCTCTTCTTCTTTTTCGTGAGTGAAGAATCAGTTCATTATAAGTTGTTGGGGAAACACAAAAGTTTTCCACGTATTTGTGAGACAATTTAGAGTGCTATTAATGGATGCATTGTTGATGGACTCTTTTTTATGCCCTAACCATATTTTTTCATATAGATTTAAATTCTGTTTGCTAGAAGCTTATATTTAGTGAAGTGCTTTTGTATGGAACAAACAATATCCCCTCTTCTTATGGGATTTTTTGAAATGACAAATAAATTCTCCAAAGGCTTGCGCCTCAATGCCTTTAGGCTTTCGCCTCGCCTCATGAGAGGTCTATTGCCTCGCCTTGCGCTTTTGTCTCTGAAAAAATTGCTCAACATGCATGGATCTACATAATCTCTGGGTCTATCATATTGGAGACCAGCTGTCTCATTGCTCTCGACCTGTTGGTCTTAGGTTGTAGAGATTAGTTATTTGTTTCCAGATGGAGTGCAAGTGGTTCATAGAGATGTTAGATTGCTTATGAAAGCCAAGTGATATTTTCCTTACCTGCTTGAGAGGTGGTTTCTTGTTCTATAGTTCGCTTCAAAATATGAAAATGGAGCTGGTGTTGTATTTTAAGAATTGGGAATGCAGGCAGCACAAAGCATCTTTCAATGTGTTTGGAAAGCTCATAAGAGGACTATGTATTGAAGAAACCCTCAACGAGGGGGTGTGCTTATTGTTTGCTAGTAAGCCAAAGGGGTTGGCTTGGTGGTCAAGACCTGGGACTTAACAGTGTGCTCCCTCCTAAGGTCGCAGGTTTGAAACCTCTGTGGCTCTATCAACTTCTTTAGGGCCAGTGCATACGGAGCTTTCTGCTTTTCTATGTCTTTAAGTGGGCTCCCCGAAAGTGGGCGGTGGGATTGGGCCCCAATATTAGTCGAGGCGTGCTTAAGCTTGCTCGGACACTTGAGTTATCAAAAACCAGTTATTGTTTGTTAGTAAGAAAGTATGCAGAATCCACCCTTAAATTGGATGACATTCTGATGTAAATGATTCTGAAATTGAGAGTATATTTGAATTTTCAGAATCAATAGTTTCAAATGAGGTGAAGTCTTTTATCATTTATCCTTTTTGGTTTCTTTTGCTTTGTTCCTCACACTGTGTGGGTTCATGTGAAATTGTTAGTATTCTAAAGCTGCGGGAGCAGGTTGCCTCATTAGTCATTCCCCCTTCTTTTGTCTTATATGCACAATGTCTCTTGCTATAGCTATGGTATTGGAAATTTGATGTGGATGCGGATGAGTCTACTGTTTTTTTTTTTTTTTTCCTTTAGATGAATTGTATCACCAATTTCCTGGGTCTGAAGAAATGCTTGATATATGGATCTACTAGTTGAAATGTCGACTTTCGTTTCCTTTGTCATTTTCTTGACATACCTAAATGAATAAGGTTTATAAGATATCGTTTCCCAGTTGTTTTGGGTTGTTTCTGGTAGCCTTTTGAATGTTTTATAGTACTTAATGGTTTTACTTGTTTTCAGTTTTCGTAATGTTTGATGCCTCAAAACATTGGATTCTGCAGTTTACTGAAGAATTTGATTTCGAAGCCATGAATGAGAAGTTTAAAAAGGAGGAAGTATGGGGTTATCTTGGAGGTGCTAAGCAAAGGGCTAAAGCAGAGGGAATGGAGGACACTGCAGTTGGTCAAAACTTGGGACATGAAGGGAGTTATAGCTCAGCACCGAGTCTTGATCCAAATGTAGGGCTCGTAAACTTCTCTAGATCGGATACTGATACTCAAAATTTGTTTTTATTTCCCAAACACAGATAACAGTTTGAAGTTTTTTTTTGAACAGCAACAGTTTGGAGTTATCTGTTATTTGAAGACATGTGTTCTGCATATTTTACACGTAGTGGTGAATCATGATACTGAAAATATCCTTTGTTGCTTCTCTGTGCAGCCTGCATACAAGAAGGATGACTTCTTTGATACGATATCTTGTAATTCAGTTGCCCGTGGACCAAGGACCGAACAGAATAGGTTCTCAGATCGAATGAAGCATAATACTGCGGTCAGTTACTTTTACGGATTTACTTATGTATCTCACACAAGTGTACTATTTGGTTGAGAGCTGATTTACTTCTTCCCCTGCAGACTTTTGGCAATATCCACCAGAGACCTCATCTGGGATATGGAGGCCATGGAGCTGCTGGTGGAACGGGTGAGAATTTCCGTGATTCGTATAATAACTGGGAAAGGAGATATAATTACGGTGGAAGGGGCCGTGGTGGAAATTGGCGCATATGATGTGAATTCTGTGCCCTCCTACGGTACACTCAGTTATGCCATTGACCTTTTATGTTTCTTCAATACCTATCTTCTTAAAAAAAAAGGGTTTTCAGGATCATGAAGGTGGAATTTTTACAGATTCCCTAACTGTGGCCGGCTCATGTTTTTTTGGCCAGTGAGCCGGTCCTCCATCCTTATGTACTTGCGTTCGGATAAGCTTTAAACTCCCCCCCTCTGTTTCTCTCCTCTTTAACTTCCTTAGTACGCGGGCAATGTCTGTTATTACTATCAGTCTCACTAGTTTTCTATTACGTGAAAAGTTGTGTAACAAAACCATGTTTGGTTGCTGATAATAAAAGGCGTTAATGACAGTTGGTGTAATATTGCTTTCATTGCTGAAAACTGTTCTACTTTGCTCTTTGGAATAAATCAGATTTCATCTTCTGTATCATTTGGAATGCTCTGTGTGTGCGCGTATACGTATATATGTGTATATGTATGCATGCATTTGCTGTTTGCGACTAACATTTTTAAAAGCTTAAGGGGAAAAGGCTACAATACACACTCCTTATTTGATACACCCCTATAAAAGTTAACGATTTTTTTTAAAGTGTTACGAGACACACCAAAATGTTACGAATTATATTGCTGAAAAGTTACGAAACACTAAAAAATATTACGACTGCCAATGAGGTGGCACAATCTGGACCATACAATAGGTGTATTGTAGCCATTTCCAGCTTAAGGCGGTAGGTTAAATGTCTTTGATGCTGTCCATCGCGTCTGGCTAAACTCTCCTTCACTCCATCACATATGGTTGAACTCTCCTCCATTTTTTATTTTTCATTTTGACTTTTTTCATGGAGAATGTATTATGAATTTGTATTATTTGAGAGATATGTGAAGAATATAGTTTTGTAATTAGTGGTGATTCTAGAAATTTTCTGTTATGGGATCATTCACGAACTAAAAGCTGAGGTGTTTCCTTTAGTCGAACAGTGGGAAGAAAACGGTTCAAATTGACATGACTTTTGTTAGCACAGTTTCTTGAATAGTAGTATTAATAGAGATGAATATTGCATTATGGTCCTATGGATAGTCCTCTTTGGAAAAATGTGCTCACATTTTTTTGGGGAAAAAAAAAAATCTTACTAGAGCCTCTTCTTCTCTTACCTTTGCAATGCTTGAACTCAAAATTTAAGTAAGACCCCATGCAAAAACACTCATTCAAACCCATGACTCAAATTAAAAAATTTCAAATATAATACACATAGGGCCTGCAAACTAGTCAAATCGAACTGAGCTAGGATGTTCAGATTTGTTCATTTAGTTTTTAAATGAACTCGAGCTGAGCTTGAGCTCATTGAAAATTTGACAAGCCGAGCTCAAGCCGAACTTGCCTAGGTTTGAGTCAAACTCGAACTTGTTCACAAGCCTTGACGTATCAAAAAAATTAGATAGTTATTCTCTCATACATCTCTAGAACTTCAATAAAAATTTTATTTTGTACATAAATAAGTGCACACATATATAAAATTATAAAATCATATTAAAATTAAATTTACATAATCATATTAAAATTAAGTTTATAGTACATTTAAAAGTTTATTCATGGACAAGTTATAAAATTTTTATGATGTACATGTAAAAGTTAAAACAAATTCAAGCTTTTATGTCGTATTCTTGTGAGAGCATATATATTCCAGGTTCGCGAGTCTAATAAAGCCGAATACTGACATGTTCAGGTTTGGCTCATTTAGTACTCGAACGAGCGTTTATCGAGTCGAGCGTCAAATAGTTCACGGACGGCTCGGTTCATTTGGGCCCTAAATGCAAAATATTAATAAGAACCACTTTTAACTCGGAACATAGATACTACTTGAACAGCACATACCTCAAAAATCAGAGGACCGTAGAATTAATACCTTGATTACAAATGTTATCTTTATTAACCAAATTGTAGTTACGAGTCCGAGTATTACATCACCAATATATGTGTGCGATTATTGAATTACAAATTACGAATTATGAAACTCAAACAGCAACAAGCCTAGCCTTTGTACTAACTAGTTCCAGGCGCTCGTGCCCAGCACGAGTTTTATGCCTGTTTTTGGGTGTTTACTCAAATGAATTCATTCAACATTGAAAGCTTCTCTATATCAACAACAAAACTTTTGGGCTTCTCATCTTGCTTCAAGAGGAGTAGGTGTATCCTCATCTTCATCCTCGGAATCAGCAGACTCATCTTCATCGTCTGAGTTGTCAAAGTGATCCGAAGCATTCATCATGTCCTAAGCAACAAAGCAAACAAAAAAATCAATAATAGCTAATAAGCACACGTTTCTGGAAAATCCAAAAAGTAAGAGAGAACATGAAAACAAGATTTAAACATGGGACCACCAAACAGATTACAAAATTGTAGATCCTATTTAGTTTTGCAAAAGAAAGGATCCAATGCCGCCCCTCCCAACTCCTATATATTGCTATGAATAATCAACGCGTCGACCTAATCTAGAAGAAAAAGTTATGGGTTTCATTACCCTATAATCTTACTTGCTTAATTAATAAAACTACTACAAGATCTCAACATATACATAACAAACAGAAACATTCAATGGTTTTTCAATTGTTTCCTTTTAATTGTTTGGCAGCTTTGAGATTCCACTTACCCAATATTCTCAAAACAGCTAACAAGTATAGCAAGATAGTTGATAATGCTCATTTTGATGTGCAGACTGTAGAGCCCAGGGCCCATTTGATACCTTGGCTATGGTTCAGGCATTGTTGAGGGTAGACTCCAATGGTCATCAGGAACCATTCGCTAGCTCTTAGATAACAGAACAGTATTTTAAAAGACAGTGTACAATATTTTGTGTCATCTCGTTGAAGCGCATTATAAAATGAAGCCAAATTCCACCAAGCTAAAACCTAAGAAGAAAGAAACAGATGCAAGTTAACTGAAAACATAATAAAGCACGAAGCTAAAACCTAGAATCTCATTATATAAACTCATGATCAAAGAAGAAGAAATTAAGAAACACACATTCAATTTCATAGTGGGATAAGACAATTTAAACTTGCAGAATGAAAGTTTTCCCGAACTATTACATAAATCCCGTGCTTTTTCCATTATGTGAAATCATTTTCTACCACTCTCACTTTCCATTTTTTGTTTCCCAATGAAAAGTTCACATGCATAATCAGAATCTTATAATGAGAACAGAGTATCAGACTTACTGGTCGAGATTGATATTTCTCTCTCTACCATCCTCAACATCCGGACGAGCAACCAAACTCGAAGACGTTTTCACAAGCTTCCCAATGTTGGTTCCTTCTGTAAATATTCCTCTTTATGCTACTTCCGCATTTCCCTGCTTCCATTTGCACATATTAAGGATCCATTCTCAAATACAACCACACTTTGAAGGTGGACGTGTGAATGTAAATTTCCCAAAGAGTGAAGTTAAGCTAAATCCACAAATGGAGGTATCTAAGAAACTTAAGTTTGTGTTGTAAAGTATATTTTGACCACATTACACCAACATCCACCAAACTTTGCAAAAGGCAACATGAATAATAGTAAGTTTAGGCAAATAAAACAGGAGCATTTGGTATAGTTTGGTAGACTAACCAAATAACAAAAGTGATATTCCCATGGGTTTTCCACAAGAAAGTGTTCGAAGAAAATCCAAAAGAGGCTAACAGTATGGCAAGGATAATAAAAAAAAAACACTTAATTATATTGAAAATTTTTCTAGTTGATCCTATCGTAAATGCTTCAATTGTGTATGGTGGCTCAATAGACGAAGATTGTCTGTTCATTGAGCCAACAATCTTGGTTAATCCCCACCCAAGGCTGCAATCATGAATGGAGAAATACTTGGTCCTTTGCTTCCAATAATTACTTTGGAGAAAATTGAAGATAGTATTGAATTTATGAAATCAAAGTCTTGGCCCATTACTATTTATGCTTTCACCAAAAATGAATAGCTCAAGAGAAGTTGATATCGGTGACATTATCAGGAGGTTGACATTCAACAACTCTATTACTCAATATGCAGCTAATACTCCTCCGTTTGAAGGAGTGGGTGAGAGTGGTTTTGGAAGGAAACCATGGAAAATTCTTCTTTGACGCGTCCATGCATGAGAAGGTAGTGGGCCAAAAGGAATTTTCTCATAAACTTCAGGTTTAGACCATCTCCATGGAACGATCTCAAATTGGAGCTTTTTAGATCAGCTTACTGTTACAATTATGTTGGTGTAGAAGTCGTAGTATGTTAAAAAAAAAACCATTAATGTTCAGGATGAAGATCCTTGTATCAGCTTGTAGTATCAAGGTTTGTACCTGCTTAGATGATGTCCAACTTGGGTTAAATTTCCATTGCATTGCACTTAGAAAAGTTTTCCTAATGCTGAAAACCTATTGATGTGTAAAATTCAGCTCCATATCAAAGCCTCTCTACATGATTGTTCAGCCTCTAAAAAAACAGGTCATACGCAAAAAACCAATCGGGTACAAAGTCATTCTTTATGGTATACTCCTGAAATAAGAAGAATACAGTTATCACCCATAAATACTCTCACTCAAATAGGGGAAAATGGTATTTAAACAAAAGAAAAAAGAACACAAAAAACGGATGAGAAACTAAACCATGTCACCGAGTAACCATGATTTCAATAATTGCAGTTACCAAAAAAGCCAAATGCCATTTGTCAAACACATCTCACATTTAAGCACTCACATAACTAATAGAGGCAGTTTGGAAATCCCATATGGTAACCCAGTTGGTTGCTGAACATTTGAAACTGAGCAAAAGATTGTGAAATCATCCAAGTACAAATACAAAACAGGACTTAATAGAAGCAATTAGGAAAACTCAGCATAGAAGTACAAAACATTGAGAAAATCAGGCAGATGTGAATACAAAAGCGGGAAGAAAGAAAATACAAGTGTCAGAGGCTCTCAATTTGCAAGACACACGATGTGCTTGCTGAAAGAGATAAGAACAACAATTCTCCTGACATAATCATGTTAAGAGAACACCAAATAGATCCATTTCTGGTGCGTGGATCAGAAATCCCAATTCTCTCAACATATCATGTTTTATTTTTAAGTATCTAAATTAAGCATAAGAACACCAAATAGATTTGTTGACGAGAGAGATATACCTGCTCAATTTTGGTCTGATTTTGTTTGCATAGAAATTGGGTATGTCAGTATGTAGCAACAATTACAGAGGAAAACCTCCATCGCTATCTTCAGTTGCTGCCGCCACCTTCTTTCTCTCTAATCCGCTCACTGCTCTCTCTCCCTCTCTCATGGCTCCATCTCTGTCACTGCTATCACCAGTCCGATCTTCTTTCTACTATTATTAGGATCAATCCCAAACTGTTTTGCAAGCTACATTCAAGATTAAGCAAAATCCATATACAACAGTTATACAGGTGTACTTCCCAATTAATCAATTTTATCGAAATAGTACTCTACAATTGATTTGTTGCCACTCAAAATCACATGAAAAGAAATGAGCAGCGTTCAAATACAAAGGCCAAGAAAAAAATAGCTTTACAGATTGAATAAGAATGCTGGAAGCAAGCAACAAATATATGTTTTTATCCATTTTTCCAAGAAACTGATGTCGTCAAATACAACGGAAGACCATGAGATATTAACCAACTAAGCACAAGACATCACAGAAAAAGATAATACCGCTAGATTAGTACTGACAGCAACCATATGCGTTGCAACTGTGCGCCTCAGGCCTGCAAAATCATACGGCAGTAGTTATATGACCAGACAGAACCTGTCAGAGTTTAGTTATACCTTTTACCCCTCACATTTGATTATTTTCGTAATGTAAATATGTAATTACCACTAAACACAAATGATCCAGAAGAGCTTCAAAAAAGTTCATTAGTATCTAGAACAATCAAAGAATTCCCAATTACTTGCAGATCATAGTCTGTCCAGAACGATAAGTTACACCATGACATATAACCAACCTCTTCCTTCTAAGTCAATTTTCAAACTCCTGTAAATTTAACAAATACTGATTGTATTTTCTCTCCCTGTGAAATTAAGGGGTTGAACTTGTGTAACCCGAGGAAGGCACGAATAGTCATTTAGTTTTTCGTGTCGACCTATTTAGCTTAATGACACTACTCGAGCACGACACGACACAAAATTATGTCTATCGATTTAGTTCTAATCTTTTAATTTTATAATCCATAAGACAAGACACAAAATTATGTCTATTATTTTAGTTTTAATCATGTAGTTTACAATTTATAATGAAACTTATGTCATAGTTTTTGGCCTTTTTTTAATAATACAAGGCGCGAAGATGTTAAGCGGGGGATTCTTCTGATTGCCAAACTACCTGTCCAAGCTTTTTTGGAATTACCCATTGTACTATATTTCCTTCCACAAGCACGCGTATCAAGTGTTGTACAAGAACGAGTTTGGAGGGCTTTCGCTTGCTAGCAGTATCTTCAGAAAATGAAAGGTAAAAAAATCAAAAGACAATCTTCTGAAACACAAATGGCCACATAAACCAAAACACATTCGGCAAAAGCAGGAGGAATTACAACTAAAATAATACAAAGTCAGCAGTGCAAAGACTAAATTACCCGTGAAAACTCCGCGAACTTATACGAGAACAAATCCACCTCCTCTTTCGTTCAAGACCTGATCGAAACAGAAACCACCAAAATATCAAATGACACGAGGTAAACCAATACATACCAGATTCATAAACCAAGAACCTCAAAATCGTAAGAATTTGAGAGTTAGAAGTACAAAGAATAGGTAAAAAGAAAACCTAGTGAAGAAAACCCAAAGAAAGCAGAGAAATCAAGCGACTGTTTCCCTCTATACTTGTCGGAAGCCATTTATCAACAGCTGCCAGAACAGTTTGTTGATCGACAAATAAAAACGCACAAATGCAAAGTACCAGATTTACATTGGAGGATTTCTTGTCTCTATATCACCTTAAAACTATCAATTAATTGATTATTTTTCACAAACCAAATAGTGGAGTTTGGAATACTGCTCCAAGTTCTTCCTTCCTCTAACCAAGCAACCCTATTATAATTGCTTTGTTTTTTTATTGGCTAATTTCTAGATTTCTAAACCAGATTGGAATATTTACAGTGAGCAAAATATGATTTGGCAAACCAAAAACCAATAGACACCACTAATTTCACAGAAAAGAAAAAAGGGGTTTTAACTGGATCCGCGTATACCTTTTTTTTCCTACCTACAGAAATCTTGATTACTCCATGACTTTTTATCCACATCCTTCTCTGAGCAAATATTCTCCCTCCATATTGCTGCCGTTAGAGAAGAAATGTACACAATTTTCTGTATGCTATATGTTTGTGCACATGCCTCTACCACATTGATTGCTCCTCTCACTTCCAAATTCATCATTTTATCCTATCCATTCAAACCCAAATTACCAGCAAATAAAACACAATCAACAACACTTAAAATAAGAACACCCAATTCCAATTATGCAGGAAATAAAACTTAATCATACCCTTCTTGGCTATCTAAACAGCAGAACAAAGCACAACAGCCCTTCAGTGCTTCAAGAATGCTATAAAAAAAAAATTTACATGATATAAAAAAATTTCTTTAAAGTAGAAAATGTTATATAGTTAAAGACCAAAATTTTGCATCATCAAAGTTTTAATATAATATGCGCATTAAATTTGGCATTTTATATCATGTATGATTCATTTTTTCATATTTAAACTTGTTAATGTATCTTATGATACTCGTAAGTATGCTAATATGAGAAATGAAATCAAAAAAAGTTATGTGGATCCCATATTGAAAACCCTGGCAGAAATACAGTCATAAAGTTCATAGAGTCCATAAAATGCTTAAGTATAGCTTATTTACATTAAGTCAATAAACGGAATACCTACCGCTTATATGTTGTCGAATAGGAAGGCCCAAGACTGAACTGGGTGTAGGGAGTTCAAATTTGAACTTAGCCACATTGTGGGTGAGCTTTGTTTTGTTCATGAGCTTGAATTGCTTGAAGTTCTCAGGATCTAAGCACCCTATTGAAGGAAATCAAACATAGGAGTTGATTAGTGCACAAAAATGCAAATGGTTCAAAGAACCAATTTAGTACCCAAAGATTACCAATCTAAACATTCGGAATAACATATAATCATTAACACAAGTGAATTTGAATGATAACTGCTGCTTTCACATGGTTAACGAAGCAATAATCAGTGGTCTGAGGAGATGAATGTGAAATTTGTTTATCAGACATAGGCTTTTGTGTAGGTTGAATAAACACTCCTGCAAGAAATCATAGAGGCAATTACTAACACCATTATATTACGTCTATCAGAACTATAAGTAAAATTGCAAAATCAATATAGTACTCATGAGCTTGATAAACTAAGCATTGTCGAATAACTTTCAGTAACATGGAAATAATAGTTCCAGCAACTCTACCAACATGAAGAAACAGATTGGGTTTGTCTTAAAATTGGCGAGAAATTAATGGAGAGAAATTTGGTAAAGAACTGGTAGTCGAAATAAGATAACTGCTGGAAACCAGAGTAAATAAAATAAAAAAAAAATAGTTCAAATCCTTCTCACAACAAGCATACCATCGTGCATCAATGGCTATGGCGTACGCATAGGGGCGATCTTCTTCTCTCTGCGGTAGTGGTGAAGGTTGATTGAGGGTCGATTTAGGGTTTGGAGGGTTCGATTTGGGGATTTCGAGGGTTGATTGAGGGTCGATTTAGCGTTTAGGGATCTCGATTTGGGCATTTCGAACAGTTTCGATTTAGGGCATATTTGAGGTTTCAGAGGTTTCGAAGTTCAGGGTTAGGGTTTCGAAGGTTTGAGATGACTGATGACATGGGTTGACGAGGGATGATGATTGACAGGTGGCGTACCTTCTCTCTGCGGTAGTGGCGTACGCCGGTGGTAGAGAGCACAGCTTCCATCGTTTGCTTCTTCTCTCTGCTCTCTCTCTCTCTAGCGTAAAAAATGGCAGGGGACACAGAGGACATTAAGGCAAAAGTCTAAAAGGGGTATTAGCAAACGCCAAAAGACCCAATCGCCCTCGTACAAAACGCCTAATTACAGCCAATTCAACAGCAGAGATTTGCAATCGAAGGGTAAAATCGTCCAAATTGAAAAACTCTTAATTGAAAAACTCTCTCTTTCTTTGCCTTCGGTTTTGGATAATTAGAAGCTACAAGCCTAGCCTTTGATTTTCTGCCTGAATAAGGCAACTCTAATTTCCATTTCAGCTGCTTTAGAGCATCTCCAACAACCTCTTCATTTTTTTTCACCATATTGGCTAGAAAAAGTGCCAAAAACTATTTTGGCAAGTCACCCATTTTGCCCAACACCCAACAGCCTCATCACCCATTTTGCCCAACACCCAACAGCCTCATCAAAATGCTAGAATCATCTTCCACCTGGCGAGCGCGTGCGCGTGTAGATCTGACTCGCTGGCATGCGCCAGCTTTGACCGGCGCGTGCGACGGCACCGGAGCTCCGATGGCGACAGATCTTGCACCAATCGTCTTGTCTCGACGTTGGCTACACTGTGGGCGCCTCAAAACGATTTTAGCGCAATTATCCCGACGGTCCATTTTTTCTGGCGAGCAATGGGGAGAGAGAGAGAGAGGGTCGTTGGCGATCTTGCCTGATCTCGCCATACCTCGCCTGCTGTGGCGAGGTACTGTAGCCGCGATTTTGATGGCGAGATCGTTGGGTGCTGATTTCTGGGGAAAACTCGCTAAGAAGATGTCGCCGGAGCAGATGGCGAGACTGATGGAGGTGGTCTTACATGTGAAGCTGTATGGCTAACTGGTAATGGGCCTACAAATTATGTTGACCAAAGGGACTCTTCATGAAATGAGAAGGCATTAGTCACAGAAAAATGTGACCCATCTACAGATAAGGCCACCAAAAGAAAATGAAACTGTTGGTTATGTACAGGACATAATTAATGAGGGAGGTCACCTTAGCTAGGAAAGATGCCCAAATACAAAAAAAAATCAACCAAAAATATTACTGTAGAAACCTGTTTTATAAGTCACAAAAGGGCTTTATATTTGTAACTGAAGAACATGGTGCTTTTGGTACCTTTCCAGAAACCTATATTTGTAACTGAAGAACATGGGAACTAATACGGTGACCGTTTGGTTTGCAAACAACTTTAAGGGGTAGTTTTTCATTTTGCTAAAAATCACAAAAAAAAAAGGGGCTAAAAGTCACAATTTACACATATATCAACTTTTGGCTTTTTTTTTTTTTATGGAAAACAATTAGACTAAAAGTCAGCTAAAAATAAATTTCCCTAAAAATCGAAAACCAACAATGAGAGAGAGAGAGCCACAATGCTAGTAGCCTAGCACAGGTAAAGCATTACCAAAGTTTCAAAAAAAAGTTTCACTTGTACTATTAAATTTGGTCCTGGGGCTAATCTACTGTAGTGTAGCTCCATTGGGTCTACTCTTAGACAAAAAATTTAGTTACAAATAGGGTACCGCTGACATGGTGCCCAAACGCTCATTTCGGTTGTCCAAGAGTGTTTGCGACGACTTAGATTTCTCTCTCTCTCCCCCCCCCTCCCCCCCCCTCTCTCTCTCCTTTTTCTCTCTCTAAAATCCGGAGTATTCAAAAAAAATTTTGGACGGTCAAGATGTGCGCCGGGTATCTCCACGCGGTACCCGGCCGGCACACAAGTTTTTCTCTGTGTCTTACCCATGGTCCATTCTTGTCCAATAGGGATAGAGTTTATGGCACATGGTCAGACTAATAAAGTCCGTTTCCTGAGCCATAAGGGAGTCCTGAGCCATAAGGCAAGTTTGGCTTTCCACTCTTTGCATATGAATGTATTTTCCACTGATAAAACCTTTAATTAGGTCCTCTTTTTAAGCCAAAGGTTTTGTTGCATATTAAGCTAATTTGAAAAAAACTGGTTTTTTGGTTTTTTCTATTTTGTCCTTATTCAATTTTTTTTTTTTGCATTTGTTAGTTTCTGGTCTATTTTTTGTGGTTTTTGGCTTGTTTTGACGAGTGGAATCTAAAAAGTATAAAATTATTAGCCAAACTTAAAGTTTTGAGAATAAAGACGAAAAATAATCCAAAAAAACTGGTTTATTTTCGGCTTTATTCAAAAAACTATTACTTTTTACCATAATTTTATACTCTTTGGATTTGTCTCGATGAGATAAATCCAGAAATCACAAAATCTTGACGCAAAACAAACCAATGCAATTTTTTTTGAATAAAGACAAAACGAAAAAAAAACCAAAAAAACCAGTTTTTTTCAAATTAGCCAAATCACCCCTAAATTTGTTGGAGAGAGAGGGAGCTAATCTGTTGGCTACTTGGCTGGTTTTGGAAGTGTGACAAATTATCAAGTGTTCTCCTTCCCATGATGGGGTCAATACTACATTTTGATGGGTTCAATTATTTATCTACTAAAAAATTGCAGTACAACAGTAGTTGATTATTTTTCCTCCACGGGGTCAGCCGACCCCACTGTACTGAATGCGTTGAGCCAAAGATTGTGAGAGGTGAAAATGAGAAGTTAAAAAGCTTATTTTTCTACTGTTTTTGAAAATGCATTCCATGCATTTCCAACCAAACACCTAAAATCCAAAACTAATTTTTTGCTCCCAAACTAATGAGGTAAAATCGGGATATATATCGTATATCGTTTTTCATGTTTTATAAATTGTATCGGGATATGTATCACGTATCATAAGATACGTTAATCGTAATTAATATACAATTAACAAGTATTTATACCTAATAACACTAACAAACTAAGTTTTTAAGTTGCAAAATTTCATGTCTCTCAATATGATTTTTCTTCTATTCAAGTCCTACATTGAGGTTGGATATCTTTCAAATGGTGTGAATGTCACTCAAACGACTTACAATAGTTTAATGCATTTAAAGTTTCATTTCTTACAATAATGTTTGAATTTCTTCCATTAAGTAATCGTAGGATACGTACTAAATTGGGATACGCATATAAATCGTAGAATACGCCATCGTATCATAAGATTTTTATACAAAAAGAATACGAGATGGGGTACGTATCTTATATCGTAAGATTTTAACAACCATAGGTAGAATGTCCATCCGATTGAAATTTGATTACTAATGAGGTAAAATGTCCATCTTATAGAATCGTAATCTAGTTTTGAATGTGGAAATCCGATAGTGATTTGGTTGCTGACTGCTCATTCTTGACTCTAAAGTTGAGAATTGGGGCCATCTTTTTCTGTCCCCAGCTTTATTTCATTATTTGTGTTAATTTCTCCGTTGATTTTGACTGGATAGAAACTTTTTTTTCTTCTCTCTTTTGTACTTAACTACTTATGGATGGAAACTTCATTAATCCGACGAACGAGAGGTATCCATGGGTAAGGATGAGAATTTTCGACACGACACGAATCCGACACAAAATTAGCGAGTTAAGATCGGCTATTTCTACACGGAACACGAATATGACACGATTACACAAAAAAAAACAAAACATGCAGGTCGGATTAGGATTGAGAGAATTCTGACACGAACACGAGATGACACGACACGATACTGGAATTTATGAAGGACACGATAACACGACACGAAACCAACACGAAGTTAGCGAGTTAGGGTTGTCTATTTTTTACACGAAACACGAATATGACACGACACGATAACATGAAAAGCTAAATAGGTTGTGTTAGGGTCGAGAGAATTTTGATCTGAACACAAGATGACGTGACACGAACACGATACGATATCCATCTCTACTGATGGGCAATAAATCGACAGTGCACAAATGGGTTCATGTTTAAAATAATTTTCCGACTTTACCTCGTAAGAAATTAGTTCAATCAATTGAGGATATGCGTTTGATCTAATCATTCAAACTTTGTCATTTAGAATACACGATCCAGTATTTTGAATGGAAAAAATGGACCATAGCCCATTGTTTAAAACTATTGAACAGCTCGGATTACTCATATAGGACCCGAAATTAGACCGTTCGAATTATTCGTATGGGACCCTAAAGTGAGTCCCACGCACTCATCGGTGCACATGCCATCAATGCCCACATCATTTAGGAAACTTCGTGTAGGGCAAAAGAAGACAAGATTCAATGAACCTCATGCTTTGCTGACTCACACGCATCTACCACTGTAACAAGAGAACACCAAATCTGAATGAAAAGATCAACCTCAAAGGTTCTATCCTTATCACTATCAGTTACTAACTTGGGAAGAATATATGCTAAAAGAACCATCTTTTTCTTGTTTTGCTTGTTTGCATAAAATTCTGTGATACATCAAGAAGGGCCCAGAAAGCCAAGTGGGTTAGGAAAGTTTTGAGCACCCGGAAAATATCTCAAAAATTACACCAAAAGTGAAATCGGGAATTTTCGGTCGAGCGGTTAAATGCGTAGAGATCGGAAAGAACACCAACGGCGAAAGCACTCTGTTGGGCCAACACAGTGGTTCAGATGAACATGAACCTAGCATTGGTCCGTGGGCAAAACCTCCCCCTCGCTATCTCTCAATTGAATCAAATACAAACAGGGCCGGCCCTGAGCTAAGGAGCACGAGGCGGGCGCCTTAAACCCCCGAATTTTGGCTCAAAATTAGGGACCCAAATAAGTATAGCTAGATAAGTTATATATATTAAATATATACTTATACAACAAATGAACTAGATAGTCCAACGGAAATGCTTAATTTTGTTATCAAATAGGTACACGGTTCAAGTCCTGAGGCCTCTCTTTTTCCTCAACAATAAGAATATTAACCGCTTATTGTTAATATAGTACGTAGTAGTACTTCATTATTTTTTGAGCAAATACGATTTGAAAAAATGCTATTTTGTCCGAAAAAATCTGCTCGCTCGTTTTCCGAGAAAATCTGGAGAAATAATTTAACGAATTTTGTCGACGAACCGAATACACATTTCGAAAAACTGATTCTGAAACAGTATAATGAAATAATAATTTTTCAACTGTCCTGTATTCTTATATTACTAATTTGTACTTTTATTTTCCTTTATACCCAATTTATTTCATAAAACTTGTGCATAAACCCTTTTCCGAAAATCAACTTCTCTCTTCCTTAACGTTAGGATAGCCAAGGCAAGTGTGGAACCCACATTTACCAAAACCAGAATGGCTGCCCCCAAATACACCCCATCTTTGACTATGTAACATTCGCCGTC
Source organism: Vaccinium darrowii (assembly GCA_020921065.1). Taxonomy (NCBI): domain Eukaryota; kingdom Viridiplantae; phylum Streptophyta; class Magnoliopsida; order Ericales; family Ericaceae; genus Vaccinium; species Vaccinium darrowii. Next base: position 3,883,762 of record CM037152.1, on the reverse strand, counting down.
CAACCATCCTTTGCCATATGGCTGCCTTCCATTCATGCTTGTGGCTACACTTATAAATGTGATTGCCATCCCAAAGCTGATCCTGCAAAACCCATAAAAAAAAAAAAATTTAAAAGAATTGTTTACATATGATTTTGACCTTGGTTCCCCCCTTAGAAAATATAGTAATTGGTTTTGTAGTCCTTTTCTTTCTGTTTGATTTGAATTGAAGATATTGGTGGTTTATTGATTAAGAAATTAAGACATGTCCGGTTGTCCCATGTGTTAAGGTTCTACCTAGGAATCCGGGCCAAAACATTTATACAACAAAATCCAATTTTTTTTTTATTACTCAGGCATGCGTCCGGTTTTCGCGCACCTCGATTAATTTTGAAATCTCCACCAAAGAGCCCCCATTAAAGACAAAGCAAAAGCTTAGTATGGATTCACACTAATATGAGTTAATAGCATCTGACAAATTTTGAACCTGAAACCTTATCAATGGGCAAATCTTTCAGTCTTAGATCTTGGTTTAAAGGAGAACTTCTTGGATTCCAATGATAAAATGGGAAAATGATTTTCGCACGCCATTTTTATCCCCATACATTCTATTTTTTTGTCTTTATTCAGTTGAAATTACCAAATTAGTCTTAGCTCATGAGTCACTTTTTTCATATGAAGGGTAGTTTGATAATTTCAAATAAATAATGACAAAAAAGAGAGTGTTTGAGGATAAATAATGGTGTGAATATTGTTTCCCATAAAGTATGTACTTACCAGTAGTATGTAAACAAGCTTTTAGCTAGTTTTGCAGAGAGATTTGTTTTTGTGAATTTGTCACAAAATATTAAAAATAAGTCTTATGTGATCAGTAATTCATCAACCATGAATTCATCAGTAATAAGTCTTACGTTACGTGATCAGTAATTCATCAAACTATGACTTTAGCAAATGAGTTCACCAGGCTGAGTTTTTCGTGCAGAAGTTGATTGTTGTGAACAAGTATAATTCTCCTAAAGTGAATTTTTGGCCAATGACAAGAGGATTTCTAGGTAAGCAGCCAAACAACGTAGCTCAATCGTTAAGTAATGAGAGATTAATTCTAGTAACTTGAACCGTGGTATTGTAGACAAATTACTCAACTCTTGACTGATTTCATTGGCGATGTCGACCTCGAGCTTTTTCCAGTAAAGAAGAGAATGACATCTTGTCGTAATTTTCATTGGACTGCCACCACATCCCATCAGAAGTGTTGCATAATTGCATTTTTTTCCTAGGTAAATTAAAATGCCACTAATTTCTAAAAGATAATTTCTAATGACTAGAATCCAGCCCAAAGGATTAACTAACCTTGCGATCCCATCAACCGCTAGCGAGACCCAACTATAATCGAGGCAAAACGCCGTAACACCATGAACTGATAAACACATCAATGCGAAGTGAGACCAAAAACTTCTTAGAAATCATCTAGTTGAGGTCATATTGGTGGGCTATGATGATTTGATCAAATTGGCGGGTGGTGCTATGAGTTAAAAGATATACTCTTTTCGTTTCAAATTGTTTGTCTTAAAAATCATGCATTTTGCGCATTAAAAAGTAAAAATCTCACTGAGAAGAAATTTTTTCCAAAAAAAAACTCGTAACTACGTTATTTTTTGCTTGCAAAACACACGGTTTCCAATATGGGGAGCAATTTGGGACTGTCCTTTGGCAAAATTAATAAACCAGTTCATTTTTTTGTCTTTATTCAAATTTTTTTTTGGCATTTGTTGGTTTTGTGCCATTTTTTTTTTTTTTGGATTATTGATTTATCTTGACATGAAGAATTCAATAAGTAAAAAAATTATTAACCAAGTTTTTTTTTTTTGAATAAAGACAAAAATAATCTACAAAAAATTTTGGATTACTTTTGTCTTTAGTGATTTTTTTAAAGATTTTAATCATAATTTTATACTTTCTAGATTCCTCTCATCGAGACGAACTAATAATCTACAAAAATTTGTCACAAAACTAACAAATGCAATTTAAAAAAAAAAAAAAACTGATTGGTTTATTTTGCCAAAGCACAAAGAATATATCTAAATTCAACAACTTTTATGTGTTTGCTTGCTTTCTATATGAAAATAAAACTAATTAATCCCAGAATTATAACCGACGGAAAAATTGGGAGAGAGAAAGGCCACCTACCATGAAAGGAACAGAAAGAAGCCACCACCGGCGGTTGGTTTTCTCTTCTCCCTCGAACAAAAACTTCTGCAAACAATCAAGTTTCCGATGATCTGCGCCGCGCAAAGACAGATCAAACCCACAATTCCAAATCCAAATGCGCGACTTTTCGGCAAATAACAGAGTTTCCCATCCAACTTGAGATCTTCCCACTGCAAAACAACCCAAAACAGATCAAACCCACAATTCCAAATCTAAAAATCAAACCAAATTCGGCCTAAAAATTGAAAATAAAGAAAAGAACAAGGATTAAGCGAATTTAACCGTACCTTTGTTCTTCGGAATTCAGAAGCTATGCAGAGTGAAAAGGCAAGAATTCCGAGGATTGTGATGACTACACAGAGAATTGTTATGAAAATCACAGAGTGGGTTTTTTCCATGTGGGTGTCTTTTGTAAATGTTTTTTGAAATTGGGGATTAATATGTAAGAATTGTTGTGGAAATTAGAGAGTGGGTTTTTTCCATATGGGTGTTTTTGGTTTTTGATTTTTGAAATTGGGGATTAATAAGTATGGAGTGGGGATGAAGAAGAAGGAGGAGGATTGGGGATTACTCAAAAGAAAAGAAGGTTTGGTGGAGTCTTTCTTCATTTGCTTGGGAAGAGAGGTACCATATTACTTGGTTGTAATTAGGGAAGTTTGGAATATTTTGGTGGCCAGGTTTTTGATTGGATTATCAATGATCTCTCTTGTGGGTTGACATTTTGAGCTGGTGAACTGCTTCAACAATGGTGGGGTTGCCTGGCCATAGAGTTTAGAGAGAGAGAGAGAGAGAGAGAGAGAGAGAGAGAGAGAGAGATGCATTCACAATGGTGGGGTTGCCAGCCGATGGAGTTGGAGGAAAAAAATTTCAATGCCAAGCGGCTATCACGGGGTGCCCGCTTGCATGCATTCGGCTGTCAAAAAATACAACAGACGGCTTGGATTGAAAGTGACAGATGGATTTGAAGAACATAAAAAAGGAAAAGAAAATGTGTGTTTTCGTCCAGACCGTTCGTTGCATTTTTTGATGGTCGAATGTGCGCGAGCAGGTACTGCATCATATTTGCTCAGCAATGAAAAATTGAGAGAGAGAGAGATGCATTCATTGGAGTATTTAATTAAGGGGATATTATTAGGATGATCAAAACCGATAGTAGTACTAATGAATTTCATAAGCATCTAGTTCCTCTACAGGAATGGGAATGGAGCTTCCCGTCCAGTCCTCCTTTTTTCCTGGTCATAGCTAGCCCACATTAATGAACAGAATCGTATATTACGTAGATCTCGTCGAGTATTTCAACCATACAAAAGTTTGTGTTGATGAGATACCGTATTACCGTTTGATAATTAATCATTGTGAAAAACTGTATTGAGACACATTGGACAAAAATAATTTTTTCTCACTTCTTTCAAGATAAATGTTTTTGGATTAGGTATCTAACAACAACCAATCGACACGAGTTTCGGAATGGCTGAAGTACTCAGTTGGATTTATGTAATGTACAATTTGGATTATCAATGTGAGTCCGGTATACCGTTCAAAAAAAAAAAATGTGAGTCCGATATGGGCCAGAAAAAAGAGGGACTAGATGAGAAGCTCCGCCTCTCCCAGAAGAGGAGCTAGATCGATTTCATAAAGTGGGAATTAGATGCTATTCGAGCCTTTTCTGAGTCCATTCTAACGATTTCACACTCTTCACTTTTTACAATGCCACAAATAGTAACGATCGGATCATTCGGTAATTTTAATTTAATTTTAATTTAATTTAAATTTATTTTTACTGATAAAAAATCTGAACACATCTGAACTATCCAAAACACAATTGGACAGCCGAGGGTTGCACAACACTTCCGGATTCTCGACTTCTCGTTTGAGATAGTTTCGAAACACAATTTTGTTTTGTGAAAATTGGGCACCGATTTGGTATTTGAACTTTATTGTTTGTTTTCCATCACAGAAATGCTTTCCCAAAACATGCCGAGCCATATCTGATTAACATGACTTGTGGTGTCGCTGCGGTCCTCGACGAGGTCTAAAAAGTTAAACGGTTTTGAACATAAAAGTCGATCTGCAAAACTCATAAATAGATTAGATATGACGGTCTAGTCTCTTTAAGGTCGTTGGAGTTGGAGTTGGAGATGATCTAATTCCCTTGAAAAAAGTTCGTGAGTTAAGATTTGTGTATACTTAGTACACAGATGTGTCAAGAACTATCTGATGCACGTGAATCTCATAAAGAGTTCACGTGCATTAGACAATTTCAAACACATTTGTTTTTATATTTATTTCAAATAAACGTAAACCTGAAAGTAACGGGGGATTTTCACTTATGACTTATGAGACGTACATCTTGAAAACAATATTTGATAAAAAAAAAAGTTTCAAACAAAAACTCTAAAATGCGTTTTGGATTCAAATTTTTTTTTCTTTTTAATTTTGCTTCAATCACACATAAATACTCCTCCGTCCCAATTGGACTTCCTATTTTTTGAAATCCAACTTAGAAGTGGGCAAAATGATTTTCATACCCCTTTGTTCAATAATTGCACACATTTTCTTGTCTTTTAGTAAAAAAATTTGATCATAAAAGTGCACTACAAGACAAGAAAGAGTGCAATTATAGAAAAAGAGGTGTGTAAATCACGGATTCGGAGGGTGTGTTGTTCCTACGGTGACAACATGCATGTTGGGCCGGCCGTGGTTGGCCATTGATGGCTCAGATCTGTTAGGCAATGGACGATTCAGATTTGTTTAAACAAGATGTGGTCTGAGCCGTTCACGGACGGCTGTGATCGGCTCAACATGCATGATAACATGCTGTCCCCGAAAGAAACAGCACGCCTTCCAGGCACAAACTTCAAAAATTTGAACTTTCCAACCAAAAAATGCCCTAACCTCCAAAATTGAGAAGTCCTTTCAAGTTTTGTAAGCATGGTACATGAGGAATGTTGGATTCCAACAACGCACCACACGCAACAGAAGCAGTAATACAAGAGAAAACACGATACACAATATACGTGGTTCGGCCAAATTGGACCTACATCCACGGGGAGGGGGGTTTCACTATAATCCGGAGAAAATCCGAGTCTTTTGTGTTACACACTCACTCTCTATCTCACAATAGATGAAACCTCACAGTTCTCTCGTGTATCTCTCTCTCCGGGAGAGCCACAACCGGCTCCCCTCTCACACTCTCTGCCTCTCTCTCTCTACATTGTGCTACCACACTAAATAATTCAAGACATGAGAAGTATTTATAGAGTACACATTAAAACCCTAGTCCCCTCCCATTTGGGCCTAAGCCCAATGGCCCACACGGGGTGGAATCCCAACAAGGAAAATCATAGAAATTTGTACTTTGATTTTAAAATGAACAAAAAATTTGGAATGGAGGGAGTACACAACAAGAAATTCTCGATTCTTACTCATTAACTCTAAAATGTGAATGAGTTTCTTACTTCACCCCAAATTCTATCTACTTGTACATTTTTTATTTTACGTGACGGGGGTGTTCCATTAACAAAAACAGTTTTTTCCAAAAACTAAGACAGATCATTCTCTCACAATATATCACATAAAAACCCGTGAAAAACCAATTTATTCTAAAAACACCCTTAGGGGAACACCCCTTGATTATGTAGTTAATTTCTCTAATAGTTGTTCACCTTTTTTTTTTTTGTTTCCTGTTGCCTTATTGACAAATTAGGCTGTCATTAACATTTTCCATCTTAAAGTACGGATTTTTTAAGAAACTCCAACGTAGCATGTTTGTGGCATATTAATGGGGTCACCCAAGCCCAATAACATAAATCTTTAGGTTTTCTTCACTATGGCCCAATGACATATTATTGGGCTGGGCCTTGCTACTCTTTGATTAGGTCGGTCCCTATGTAGCCCTAAAATGCCATCTTTTGTTATCCACTACGGCACATACACCATTTTATTTTGACAAGTAAATAATTTCATTGCAAATATTATCCTCCTAGATGAGTGTGATCCCATGTATTGAAGGCCAATTTAATTGATTACCGAAAATAATAATCGAACCTTGAAAATCGTGTATTATATTTGGGTATGATCTAATGTGTCATTTTACATGGCCTAAATACTTATACTACGTGAGGTCGAGCAAGTGATGTGACTAACACTTTATAAGGCGCCACATCGAATCCAACTCATATACGGGATACACTTTCTTACGTATTGCGATACTTTTTTTTTTTAATGATTGGAAGAATTGAGATTCTTGGGTGCCATTCTTTAGATTCAAGTCATGTTATTGTAAATACAACAATAGAATATTCTGATACAGAAAGGGCTATCCACTTTGGTATGACTAGTTTTGTGAAGTTGTGTCGATTTTTTGAATTACCATCACATTTTTTTTACTGCTCTTTAATCCACGATGGGATCCACCAGACTTGGGTTCGATCAAGGTGAGTGTAGATGGAGCTTTTTTGAAGGAAACAGGTAGAGGAGGAGTGGGGTTGGCATGGAGAAATGACCAAGGAAATCTGTTGCGAATGGATGCTATTCCTATCCCGAAAGCTCAATCACCAGAAATGGTGGAAGCTTTGGGTTTTCGACTAGCGGCGAAGACTATTTTTTAGACTAAACTCCATGGGCTAATGCTACCAGTGCTAACTTGGAAATCATCATCCAGGATACACTTATTTTTATTGATTCGATTTCATCTTTGTCTTTTAAGTTTGTTCCTCGCATTTGTAATAGGGCGGCTAATGCTTTAGCCAAGCATGCCCTAAGTATTGATGGTCCCGTTACTCAAGTTGGTAATTTTTCAACTTGGGTCCAACATGAAAATCTCTTTGGACTATTAGTTTTTTCGTATGCAATAAAGTTTTATCGATTGACAAACTTCACTGATGCACACACGGAGGGTGTGCCCAACATCTAGTGGGAAATAAAAGAGAAGAAACCATAACATTACTGTTTTAAAGAAAAAGATATGTTCTCGAGGACCGCGAAATAAAATGGGCAAAATTATTTGAACATACCAGAGTGGCATTTTGGCCGTAAGGATGGAAGTGAAATAAATGATTCAAACACTAAGCCACATAAAGCGCATGCGTGTGCGTGAAAGGGAGCGTAAGCCTGAGTGTAAAAGCATCTCTCAAGAACATCGCAAAGTATTAAAATTTGCGAGAGTAAGGATTAAGAGCGCGAGCGCAGAACAAGAACTGAGAGCGTGAGTGAAGGCTCAATTGAAATATTGAGTAAAATTGAACATCCCAAACTCAAGCGGCAAATTGCATTTTTTGGCAACCTATTTCCAGGGTTGCGGATCTGCTGTCCTGAACACTTTGTCCCAACTCCGTGTCCCGTCCATCCGAGCAATCAACAACTCAGATTCGTAGATGAACATGTTTGGCTCAGATTTGTTTGGGGTGAGATGGAATCCAAGCCGTTGATTGCAAGGATGGACGGGACATGGAGTTGGGAGAGGGAGTTCGGGACAACAGATCTGCTTCCTATTATCAGTGCCGAATTTTCATCTTTGTTTCAACCATTAATGCAATTACCTTGTTTCGCTGAGAAAAAAATTAATTTGTAGATTTATCAGTTTAATTTCTGGCAGTTATCTTCTTCTCTTCCACACATGCCCTCAATTCTCAAATGGCATAAATGCGACTCAACGGTCCAGTTGGGCCTTTTTTAGGCTCTTCTTAGTTTGCTTTTAGAACTGGTTAAGAATGTTAAAAACGCGTCAAAAATCATATTGATCGGATATTGGTAAACATGATTTGGGAATTTCTGTATCTTGAAAAAAAAAAACCTGAAATACCAGATGAAGATTTTGTTTTCAATAGAAATGTGTTCTTAAAGCATATCAAACAATATTTGACCAACATGATTTTGCTTGACTAAGGTTATCAGCAGTTTCTAAAAAAAAAAAAACGATTACAATCATCAAAGTGGACTCAAAATGGCCTCAAGGTGCTTCAATACAACTGGTCAGTTCCAAAATGATACTGCAGATGATCTTTTCTCATTTGCGTTTTTATATTTTCTTTTTAAAAAGCTCATTTGCATTTTCTATATGGGAGCAACTCCCCTTGGGACCCCCTCCCCAGTCCCCACCATACCCCTCGAGACCCCACAAGGCTTATGACAGTGATTCGAACCCTTCCCCTCGTAAACCTCTATGAGATGAACTTATATGCAAAAATATTAATTTGATCGGATAACGATAGACATAGTAACGAATCATGTCTTGCTTTATAAAATGTGTAGTAAATATAAATTTAACATTGATGGTTTAATTTGTAACGCAAGACATGAACAATTACTATTTCTATCTGTATCCAATCAAAATGATTTTCTATGTATCAGTTTCTCTCAACGCTTTTTACGAGGTGACCGGTTCGGATCATTGTCGTGAGTCTTGTGGAGCCCACAAAGTGGGATCTTGAGGGGTATGGTGGGGATGAGAGTCTTGGGAAGCTTAACCCATTATATATTGGGGTTGTTTTGGAGTTGTGGCTCACAACTGACCAGGCTATCTATTCTAGGGTTGAAAATGGTGAGCCATTCATTGCCTGTTTCTAGATCTGCATGCTTAATGGAGAAATGAAAAATAATGATCTGGTCTACCTAGGATTTTATACAAGCAATGGATACACCTCTATATCGGTGTTTTTTTAATTTTTTTTATTATTATTGTATATGTATATAAGTTTTACTGAACACATGATGAATATCAAATTTACTAAATCTAAGTTTTTCAAACAACCCACCCATGGAACTTGATATTTCTTATTGCGGATGTTTGCAAGTTGATTGTTTTATAATTAAAAGTTAGTTTCACTAACCTCCCCACCCTTGAATTTTTTGAAAAATACAAGGACCCCCCCTTGAGATTTCTGTCACAATATGTCTTTCCTAGGAATATAAGATTATGTTGAATATAACCCAAATGACACAAAATGTCCTTCAGTATAAACTGTTTTAATTTTCTAGTCCTTTTATTGTTTCTTCATCTCCAATTTAATTTGTTTTACTGACTAGCTAGTAGTATTGATTAGTGTTTCAGTGACGAGTTATTGCTTCTTGTTATTTTCTTTTAATCTTTCAATTTTTATAGTCTCATATTTTCAAAATTATTTTACTCCTTAATATTTGCTTTTGGTTTTTTGGGTGACGTAATCCAATTAGACTAACAAACCAAAAACATGGACGAAGGACAAGGCCTTGAGTCCAACAAGAACAGAAAATAAAAATACTAGTACATAGTATCACTAAACTAACGACTAACTATTTCGGGGCAAGTATGCATATTAAATTTTTTTGTTTGTAAAGAGAATTGATGATCCAATTATGTGAGATTCAATTGGTCTAGGACCTCGAATTTTAGAAACAATCGTAGCAGCACAACTGTGGTACGAATTTTGCACCCTATTCTAAAAAAAGGTGATTTTATACAGACTCATGTGCTATCTCTTTAGCTCAGTTTCATTTCGAACTCGTTCAAAAACTAACTTTATACTAATTCCCAAAACTCCTCGTCTTGTAAACCTTATTCAAAACCTAATTTTTCTCCACTCTCATGATAACATATGATGATCTCAAAGTGCCCTCATCTTTCACGAAGATATTTTGATTTCAAACAGTTCTAATGAGAAACGTCAAGCAAGTCATGACAAATATTACCATCAAGATCAGTATTAAGATATGGACGATAAGGGAAAAAGAAGTTTGAACAGCAAAGAAAGTTTCATTCATTTGAAGGGCAATTTTGCTATTTACTAGTGAAATTTGACACTCTTAGTGGTTACTTAACTAACGGAAGGAGGAATCTTAATAATAGATTAAAAAATGAGAGATGCCAATGTCATTTTAAAAACCTCTGAGAGTTCTCTATAATTGTAAAAAACCTCAGGGGGAAGTTAGTGAAATTAACCCCATAACTACAGTTGCAACTTTGCAACTTTTCTGCTCCCATAGCCTTGTAATAAGAGATTTAAAGCCGGAAAAATCTACAATACACATCCCTTTTAGGGGGTACGATATGCACCCATTGTGTGGTCCATATTGTGCCACCTCATAAAAAATGACCTGGAGAACCGGTCATTCATAACATTTTCGTTTGTTTCGTAACTTTTATACATACTAAGAATTCGTAACTTTAGATAATATGATTCGTAACATTTTCTTTCATTTCATAACTTTTCGTGTGTTTCGTAACTTTTTGTGAGTTTCGTAACTTTGAGATAAAAAATTATAACTTTTCTCAAATATGATTCGTAACATTTTCGTGTGTTTCGTAACTTTTATACTAAGAATTTGTAACTTTTGGACAATATGATTCGTAACATTTTCTTTTGTTTCATAACTTTTTGTGTGTTTCATAACTTTTCGTGGAACTTGTAACTTTGAGATAAAAAATTATAACTTTTCTCAAATATGATTCGTAACATTTTTGTACATTTTTTTAACTTTTCACAAATATGATTCGTAACTTTTATTATGTTTCGTAACTTTTTGTTAGGTAACCTGTTGCTCAGGTTAACAAGTTACCAATTCGTAACTTTTTATAATTGATTCGTAACTTTTAGCGATCCAACGGTAGATAACAAGGGTGCATATGATATACAACCTAAAAGGGGTGTGTATTGTAGCCATTTCCTTTAAAGCCACCTCTTTTTCCATCAGAAAAGTTGCACCATAGATACAATCATGATTTAGTATATGTATAAAAAAATGCATTTATCTCTTCATTTATTTGAAGGATTTTTTATTGGTCTATGATTCCAAAATACCTTATTGGTCTATGATTTCAAAGTACCATATTGGTCTATGATGAGTCCTGCAATCAAGCTAAAACCCCAGTGGCTGAAGAATTTTAGTTGAGGTTATAAACATAAGGCCCCGTTTGGATGAGGGCAAAGACACCCTTCAAAAGTTATCAGGGGTGATAAAGGTAGGTCCCACACGTTTGGCTTGGTTTGGCATCTCCAAAATCACGCCCTCTACGTTTTCACCCCTTCTATGTTTTCACCCCTTATGGGGCTTTCTCCTCCCTTATAACTTTTGGGCAGCCCTGGGGCTACCTAAAAATTATCCACCTGTAGAGGGGAGCGAAAATGACGATAGTACCCCTCCATATCCCCTTTACCAAACCCCATCCTCCATCCCTACACTAAAAAATTTCACAAATATATACAAAAAACAAAATCAGATTCATCAGAAAATACATTAGAAAATAGAAATTTGGTACCAGAGGGAGAAAAAATAAATCATCCAAATACAGACTCCTAAATCTGTTTTAAAAAAACAAAGGGTTGACCGAAAATCCGAGGTGCTCCGATGGTGGTTTTGTTCTGATGGATTTGAAGGTCTCGCCGAGTAGAACAACATTCCCTCCTGGCTCTTAGATCGAATCCCACGTTCTAACCTTCGATTTTAGGTTTGAAGATGAGATTGGGTATGGAGTTGGGAAGAGAGAGAGAGAGATTGTCAACGGGCAAAAACCAAAAAGAAGAAGAAGAAGAAGAAGAAGAAGAAGAAGAAGAAGAGATAATGTGTACGTTGTTGATAAGCACATAAATATGTAAATATTAGTGGGCTTAAGTCCTCAAGTTTGACTTTATTATTATGTTTATTATTAATTTTTATAAGATATTGCGCATAAGGTGTGTTTTGAGTGTTTTAGGAGAAAATGGTGTAAATACGGTGCATCCAATGTTGCGGGCTATTACGTGTCATGTGAGCGCAAAACACTGGATAATTTTCCAAGTCAAATGTGGCAACCCACTAATGGAAAGGAAGTCAGAAAGTGGGTAGCTTTCGTTGGCTTTTGGAAAAATGGAGAACATCGTGGAGTCCGGATGATTTCAGATTTTGTCCTACGAAACACATGCCAAGCACACAAAAATGGAGTTGTATCTCAGAGTGCTTAACCCCAAGCATAGGGCTACGTAGTCGATTGCAAGTATAACTCGGAAAGTCCGAGGTCGAACCACAGAGAATGGTTTTCTGGAGTGAAGTGGCCTATCAATCTAAACAGTGTTTTTTAGCTGTAGGTAGCCAACCCTTTTGTTTCTTGATTTTTGGTGATTTTAAAACTAGAGATTGCCAAATTAAAATTGAAACTATGACTTTGATTAAAATTAAATTAAGAGGCTCGGGCCAAGGTTCACATCACCTATAATCTAAATAGATTTATAATAGCCGACCTCGGACTTTCCGAGTTTGTGTGCTTGGCATGTGTTTCGTAGGACAAAATCTGAAATCATCTGGACTCCGCGATATTCTCCATTTTTCCAAAAGCCAACGAAAGCTACCCACTTTCTGACTTCCTTTCCATTAGTGGGTTGCCACATTTGACTTGGAAAATTATCCAGTGCTTTGCGCTCACATGACACGTAATAGCCCGCAACATTGGATGCACCGTATTTACACCGTTTTCTCCTGAAACACTCAAAACACACCTATGCGCAATATCTTATAAAAATTAATAATAAACATAATAATAAAGTCAAACTTGAGGACTTAAGCCCACTAATATTTACCTATTTATGTGCTTATCAGTTGTTGACTGGAAAAATGATAATATAGGTGAGAAATTACATTGTACCCCCTCCAACTAATTAGTAATACCTCCACCAATTAAACATATTTATTTTATACTTAAGTTTTTTTTAAAAAAAAAATACAATTAAAAACAAAATTTAGATAACAACAACCATTTAAAAAAAAGTTTTTTAAAATAAAATTATTACAAAAAATTAAATTATCAATTTAATAAATTTATATAGCTTCAAACTGTCCAAAATTAATTAAATAGATTAAGTTTTGCAATTATATAATTAATTTAATGCATAATCAAGTTTTGGACATCACAAGGGCAAAAGAGTCATTTGATAGCTTACCCCCTCTTATTTATAAAACATCCAAACCAAGTCAAAAGTTATCCCCCTATTTAATCTCTCATCCAAACTATCTACTTTTTTTTTTATCCCCCTACATAAACATCACATTAATGTGGGTCAACCCCCCAAAAATAATACCACATTTTATCTTATTTCCCCTCTATAACTTATCCCTCTCAAATTTTGGCACCATCCAATCGGGGCCTTAATTGTTATGGATAGAGACATTGGAGTCAGGATTTTATTTTAGTGGTGGAGGGTGAATTTGAAGATGTTGTAACTACAACGATTTAGTGATAAGAACGACGTGGTTTGCCCACTTTTAAAGTTGTTTAGTACCATATTAAATTTACATTAGTTCAAACACCCTATAAAATGCCTAAACGTGTACAAAACTTCATCGTTTTGCTGCTCATACCATTGTAGTGCATTAGCGCGCTACTGCATCCACGGATCGATCCATGGCGAACATGTATCCTAAAACAATTAAAAGATGAAATCGATTTTAGAAAAATCAAAATAATATACTAAAAACTACAATAAACGATGTTTGTCATATGCACGTATCACAGTCTGTCATCATCAAATGACATGCTGTTTTTCTTTTGTTCGGTTTCTTGTTTGGTTTATTCCCTTCTGTGTTGATCTAACGCCTTAATACCGAACAGAGTGTGCATAAAAGACAAATTTTGAAGTTTTGTGTTTCTTTATTTAGACATCGTGTTTCTCGTAATATTTCACCCATTAAAATTGTATTTGGACTATTTCTTGGGCATCTATATCGATACAAAAATTAGAGGACTAAACAATTTCTATAGAATAAAATAATTGTTATAAAAATCTTGCAGTGGCTGGCCTATTCATGTGGGGATAATTTTTTTTTTTTTTGTCCTTCAAAATCGTTGTAGCGGTCACCACCGCCACTCATCCCCCGCTTACAGCGCGATTGGATGTGGGATGAGATTTAGGTGGATTAAATAGTAAGAGCCGTTTGTCAAAGGGATACGAGAGGGGAGTAAGGGAGGGAGGTGTATAAGATGACCTGGGCCACCCTTATCTAATGTTTACTTCCTATTTTGCACCCGGATTACTTATCAAGGATGAAACGTGGGCCTGAAATTAGTCATCCAGGTCAAACTTTAATACACATCTGATCGAGCATCCAAACAAGCTCTTAGCTCCATCCTTGAATTATGCACAAGAATCAAACCACACCTCTATCCCTGGTTCTCTTTGCCTCACTCAGTTTCACACTTCTATCTATCGCTCCAATAAGAGGGTGAAAACTAGGATTCTCTTCCTTTTTTTGATACTTGAGCATTGATTCATCAGCACTAATAAGAGGGATATAGACTAAAAGAAATGTATTTAAATTTCAAAGTTATGCTGGAGATAAATACTGTAATAAAAAACCAGCAAAACAATCTAAATTTAGGACAAGAGGTACTAAAAGCAATGTGTGCTACTTACCCCCACCCCCTAAAATATTTCAGTTTAACTTCCGTTGCACCAAAAATGGGGTTAATTCTACCTTATTTCCTATGCATTTCTTAGGGCTTTCGGGTATGCCACGTCGCATTCCAGATTATCCAGATGCTTACGTTGGAAGGGCCTTCTCATCAGTTGCAGGGTTTGGTGGCCCGAAATTGACTTGGCTTCGCCACAAGGCCTCATCTCTAGAAGCCCGGCTCGCGAGGCGTCCCTCTCTCAGTAGGGTTCCAAATCTCGCCTTGCTCTTGTGACGTGCTATGTTTCCCCTCTCCATTCAAGGGTGAGTCCCATGTGTCAGTTTGTGGATCGCGGTCTCACAACAAAAGAGAAAAAACTATCGCAAAATATTTGGAGATCGAGCTCCTGCGACTCGGCATTGAAGTACAAAAGAATTTCCGGTGTGTGTACACACACATGCACGCAGATACATATCTATAGATGAAATGCCATAAGTGAGCTGATTCGAGTTGAATAATGAGTTGCTCAAGCTTGACTCGATCGAAACTCAATGAACTGTAAAAATATGTTTCAAGTTTAGATTATGGTTCCCTCGAGCCAATCGATCTCAAAATAGTTAAATTTCTATTAGCCAATCACGAGTCTGTTATTAATTTTTTTTCCCAAATATTAAAACTAATCAGAGTAGTAATTTTTTCAAGCTTGTTTTACAATTAAGCTTATTGAGTTTCAACAATATGGTCAAAATTTGATTATCATGTGATGATCGAATAAGAGCGTGTTTTACTAACAAAAAATAGTTTTTCTCAAACACCAAGATAAGTCATTATCTCACAATACATCACATAAAAAACCGTGAAAAACCAGTTTATTCAAAAAACTACCTTAGCGGAACACCCCCTTAAACGAGTTTTTTTATAAATTGGCAAGCTCTTCAGTTCCCTTTTTCCTCACTTTAAAGCATCCAATGCTTTGTTGTAAAAGAGGAGGTTTAATACTAATTTGTTGGGATACTATTGGCCTAGTGATCCTAGTGAGGTTCCTGTTTTACATCATGACTAAGTGCAAATTAAACAAATGGCATGGAAAGAGTTAAAGAGGAAAAAAGATACCCTGTAATCAATAACTTTGTTCTTGATGGTGAATAATGCCAGATGTGCAATCTTTTGAATGGAAGAGGATTGGCCAATTCTTACAAAGTGGGTTTTCAAAGATATCTTTGTTTGTCCATAGGAATCTTCCTTTGCTTTTTTTGACACATAGTATGCAAGGGCTACGGCCATGGTTTCCTTAACCAAAAAGAGAGCCCCTAATGATGTTGACTGAGATTCTTTTAATATGTTTTCTAGCAGACAAAAGTGAACTAGAAAGTAAGATTACACTGGGGCCCTTTCATAAGATTTTAGGGTGCTCTTTGACACCAATACGCAGCAAAGTTATAGTTGGAGAGAGTGATCGCTTATTCCATACATGCCCCTCAACAACGTTAGATTATATGTTTTAAGTTTTAACATAACATTCTCCTCACGTGTAGTTGCGTTTGGGGTCTGTCACGTGTAATTCATTTCGAGCCTATTGTGGTACAACCTATTTGTCGGGTTTGACATCTACCGAGTAAATCACAATTTGCTTTTTAAATGGAAGATGGAATGAGTTCTGCCCTGATACCATATAAAAATTTCATATCAAAACCACATGCTTAAGCTATAATTAGATGGAGAAGCTCTTACATTATGTTAAGGATCACACATTCTACATCTGAGGGATGTGGAATTGTGGTCTTTTTACGACCAGGAGAGGATTTATGACGAGGCCACATGAGCAGATGACCTCCCAGACTGATAAAAATTCTTCTTGTACCTCTAAATAGGAGCTCGTTCCTTTTTTTTTTTATAACGTGTCAGGGTAAGTGTACAAACACCTCGATTAATTCTAGGGGCCCATTCCCACCGCTCAATTGCAGAGAACCCAATTAAAGCGGGAGCAAAGCTCCGTATAAATTGGCCCTACAAGAGTTGATAGGACCTGAGAGGTTTCAAACACAATATCTTAGAAGGGAGCAAGCCCCTAAGTCTCAGGTATTGACCACCAGACCAACCCCTTGAATAGTCTAGAACAGGTGGAGAAGTACAACACAAATGAGTACAAGTTTTGGTATTATCTCTTGAATTGTCTTGCTAATTGTAGTGGCCGAGGGTCCCAGGGGGTCAATGGGTCCAGCTTTCGACTCCTCGCAACCCCTCAATGGACGAGTTGGCCCGGAATAGCTAAGGGTCAGGCTACATAACTTAAACTATGGCTGGTTGCTGTATGTCGAAGACGGGACAACGTCTCGACAGGGTTGCACTCTTCAGCTAGCGCAACAACCAATAAATCTTCGACTAAGCAACCATTGCCGAAGGGCGAGATTCGTCCTAGCGGAAAAGGAGGCTTCATCCGAAGTAAGTCCCTCGGCCATGGCCTTCACCAAAGGGGAAGCAACTAAGTCGATCATGTCATGGGGGTATCAGTCGAGCCGGTGGGCGTCGACGGTCCCTTGAACAATCCCGAACTAGGGGGTTCATGATAGGGCTGTCCAGCGGATCACCCGATCCGCTCAACCCGACCAACCCGACCAACCCGAACCGTCCGTTAACCCATCCGAATATGTTACGGATGGTTGGCGGATCGAGAGTTCATTGCTTGGCGGTTCCGGTTCCGGTTCGGGTCGGTTCCGGTTAAACCGACCAACCCGTGGACTGAATTGAAAAGAAAAAAAAAACTAAAAAAATAGAAATATACGTGTTAGTGCCTTAGTGGTGAGCAAACCCTAATATTTTATTTCCCTCCTTCTCGCCGCTCCAGCCTGGAACGCCACTTATACATAAAATATTAAAATTCCAACACGTTAGTATTGGTCACCCATTTTTTAATAATAATAAGGCCTCATCAGGAGTCCTTTTCTCAAAGTGCAGTATCATCATGTGACCAATACTTTAATCTTGCACATAAATCCATCACTATACCCAAGATTGTCCCCTTCAACTCTCCCCGAGGGAGGGACAATCACGTTACCCAATGTCCCAATTACCCAATTAACTCTCCCCATTACCCAATGTCCCAATTACCCAGGCCATTAGTCCATTACCCGTGGTCTGTGAACAGTGACCAAACTGGTATGGTACGACTCTCTCTCTCTCGCCCAAACCGCTAAATCGATCCGGAACCGATCCGTTAAATCCGGAACCGAACCGATCCATCCGTTTAACGTCCACGGATGGTTCCGGATCATGAAAACTGAAATCCGTTATTACCGGTTCGGGTCAAATCCGGAACCGATCCGGCCGGAACCGAACCGTGGACACCCCTAGTTCATGACATCCTGTTTCCGCTGAGCCGGTGGGCTTTGATGGCGACCCTTGACACTGAACCTGTAGGCCCAGGGCATTCCATGCTACGCCCAACAATTGGGGCTCCAGAAGGTTTAACCGAAGAGGGCATTGACTAATGTGACCGGAGACAAATGTGACTGATGTGGTGTCAGGCGGCGTCTGATGGACTGGAGAGTATTCTTAGGTTTGTTGACTTATCGAGCGTGTCAGGGCTTGATGTCAGCCAAAGCAGCGGGGTTGCCCGAGGCACTCATGACCCTCCCGCGTGTTGTGTCAGGTACGAGTGGCGCGCGTGAGGAACACGAATGACTTAGTGAGCAAGTCTCCCTTTGCCTATAAAAGGAGAGCTCACTTGGCTCATCCAGGATCCTTCTCTCTACACTCTCTCTCTAGACTCACACCTTCTCTCTCTATATTTCTGGTTGCCTTTACCTTTTCCAATCACTTTCATCACTTCTGGTCACTTGCTAGACCATCGGAGTGCCTTCTCAGACCACCACTATCCGAGATAGGCGCTAACGCGGGTGTTACTCGTGCAAGTCATCTTCTCAGGCGACCACATTAGGCCTCAGGCGAGGTCTAACCATTTCTACAACTCTTCACCCTGTTCCAAAAGGTCCAAAAGGTTGAACCCGGAGAAGCGCTCCCTACACTGATCATTTTTATGATTACTCTGATACAACTTACTCTTCTGCCAAGGAAATTTGGAAAGCTTTACAGAGCAAGTATGATACTGAAGGCGTAAAGAAATGTGCGGCTAGCCAAGTTTGATATGCCATTTTCGGTTGAAACTTTCACTTTTGGTAGAGACCTTGACAGGCTGAGCACTTGACCAATTGGTGATGCAATTGGCAAGTGAACAACGAATCTTGGTTGAAGGCTCAAGCTTGTGGGCTTGGTAGAAGCAAACGAGTTGGCTATGCCAGATTGATGGTGGATGAAAAATCAGTTGTTGAGCAAGCTCAAGATTTTCAGATGATGGTGGCAGAGATGACGTCAAAAGGCATCAAGATTGGGGACAATACTGTGGTGGCAGACATCATTGACAAACTACCATCATCTTGAGGGTATTTCAAAAGACAATGCACCATAAGAAAAATGAGACGTCCTTGGAGACCTTGATAACCCGTGTATGCGTGAAGAAGGAGGTTAGAGGCCAAGATGCACTATTGACACAAGAAGGCCTTCTCATTCCATTGAGGTAAATTATCTTTACACGCTTTCTTCATTTAATTTCTAGCATGTTTGCTTGTGTCATATTAATAGCAAATAGGTGGGAATCATGAGTAGTATTGGGTTAATTTCCAAGCTCCCAAAAAAACTTTGAAAAATGTGAAAGTTGCAGTCAAACAAAGATTACAAAACGACCTCATAAAAGTGTTGAAAGAACTACTAAATTGTTAGAGTTAATTCACATAGACTTATGTGAATTAGAAGGAATTTTAACCCGTAGCAAAATATTTTTTTTTTATCACTTTTACTGATGATTTTTTAAAATATACTTATATATATTTGCTGAAACATAAAAGTGATGCTTTTGATAGATTTAAGGAATTCTTTCAAGAGGTTGAAATTCAATTCGATAAAAGGATAAAGAGAATCAAAGTGATGTGGTCGACAGTATGTATCTTTTGGCTTTGACTCATTTACTTAGTTACTGAAAATTATCCATGAGATTACACCACCATACTGGCCTCTATCAAATGATGTTGCTGAAAGAAAAAAAATAAAATATTGATTGATCTGACTAATGCCATGCTTATTGATTCAAGTGCCTCCTTAAAACTTCAGGGTGAGGCAATTTTGACAGCTTGTTATGTGTTAAATAGAATACCACATAAAAAAAACAAAACTGATATCTCTTGAGGTATGGAAGGGGAGTAAGCCGGATTTGGAACATTTGAGAGTTTGGGGCTATCTAGCTTTTCTAAGGCTTACATACTCTAAAAGACCAAAATTTGGTGTAAGAGCTACCACCTGTGCTTTTCTAGGATATGTAGTAGATAGTACAACCTATAGATTTTTGGATATTAAAAATAATAATATTTTTTAATCAGGTGATGCTATTTTTTGTGAAGAAAAATTTGCTTTTAAATCAAGAAATAGCGGGGGTCAAGAATTTTCTGAAAATATTTTGCCTAAACCAAGTTCTTCTACTCCTTTTATTCAAAGTCAAGTGAATATTGAAGTTGAACTTAAAAGGAATAAAGAAGCTAGAGTTGGAAAGATTTTTGACTATCATGTTTTTAATATGAGTGATACTCTCATTTCTTTATAAGAAGCCTCATCGTCTCCTGCTGCTATATTTTGGAAAGACGCCATACTTGATGAAATGGATTCGCTAATTTCAAATAGAACATGGAAATTAGTATATTTACTGCTAAGTTATAAACCAGTTGGGTGTAAATGGGTCCTTTGAAGAAAGCTTAAACTGGATGAATCTATGGATAAATATAAAGCAAGACTATTTACAAAAGATTTTAAGCAACAAGCTGATCTTGACTTTGTTGACACATTTCTGGTTACATGTGTGATATCTATAAGATTGTTAATTGTTGTAGTAGCAATTTGTGATTTGAAAATTCATCAAATTGATGTAAAAACAACTTTTTTAAATGTAGACCTGAATGAGAAACTTTATATGGACCAACCCGAAGGCTTTGTAGATCCTGGACTAGAAAGCAAGGTGGTTAAGCTTACTAATTCTCTTTAGGGCTAGCAGACTCCTTAATAGTGGCATGAAAAATTTGATTCTTGCATGAGTAAGAATGGGTACAAGACAAATGAAAGTGATAAGTGTATCTACTATAAATCACACGAAAATTCACATATGATTATTAGTCTTTACGTATATGATCTTTTGATATTTAGCTATAATTTGCATATTATAAATGAGACGAAAAATAAGCTGAATAGCCATTTTGATATGAAAGATCTTGGTGAAGCTAATTTTATTTTGGGTATAAAAATCACTAAAACAAGTAAAGGTATTTCTCTTGACCATTCGCATTATATTGAGAATTTTTTTTTAAAAAAATTACTATCTTGCTTGTAAGCATGTTGTTACTCCTTTTGATGCTAGTGTACATCTTTTTTCTATTAAAGATGATAATGATGTGATAAATCAAAAGGAATGTGATAGCATGATTGATAGCTTGCAATATGCAGCTGATTGTACAAGACTTGACATTGCTTACGCAGTTGAAGTACTTAGTAAACTAGCAAGCTGAGTATTGATCATTGACATGCTATGGAAAGGGTATTGAGATATTTATCTGGTACCGGAACTCATGGTTAATTTTATAAAAAAATATTCTCATGTAGTTGAGGGGTATAGTGATGCCGACTGGAATATCTTGTCAGTTGATTCTGTAACGACCCGGATTTTAGCCCTATATTTTTTTTATGAAATAGTTTTATTAATAAAACCTAGAAATGATTAAATTTATTTTTTGTGATTTAGTGGTCCTAATCCCATTACACTATCCGGTTACCCTAACCAAATGTTCCTAATTAGAATTATAAGCCAACCAACTTGTCACCTCCAACATCAACACATCACCCCTTCATGTCTCTCATTGTCTTGCCATTTTAGACACTTACTTTTCCTTAGCCAATAAAAATCAAACACCACACTCAAATGCCTTCCTTTAACCCCTACACAATTGCCATCTCAATATCCTATGGGTTTTTATGCAACTCCTAACCTCCCTATATCCTCCTTTCCCTCCCTCACATATTTTGGCAGAGAGAGAGAGAGATCTCATCACCAACTTACCTTTTCACTCCACTACCTTCCTCCTTTTCTATTTTTTTTTTTACACAGAGAGAAAGAGAGATGGCTGGGTAGCAAAAGAAGAAGAAGAAAACAAAGGAAAAAGAAGAAAGAAGAAGAAGTTCAGTCCGTTCGACGCGACCGAGGCCCTCCAAATCACTCCAGTTTAGCTTAATCTTCGGAAGAAAGGTAGGTTACATCCTACTGAACCCATCGGTATATAATACGTTGATTTTCGTTAAGTAGAAACAAAACCCAAGCATTTCGATCGTTGAGGAGCAGTGTCTATGCGTTTTTGAACTTCTGAGCTACTAGGTCCAGTCCAAAACAATCCGAACCCAACTTTTTCCATGATAGAGTTGTAGTTCATTTCATAACGAACGTTTTGATATATAATATGCTGATTTTTGTTAAGTAGAAAAAAAACCCAAGCATTTCGATCGTTGAGAAGTAGTGTATATGCGTTTTTGACTTTCCGAGCTACTGGGTCACGTCCAAACCACTTCAAATCCAACTTTTTCTATGATAGAAGTGTATTTCATGTCCTAACGAACATTTTGATATATTATTTGTAAATTTTCATTGTGTATAGACAAAACTCAGACGTTTCGATCGGTGGAGCGCATGGCTATCACCTCACTCGGTATAGCCACCAACTTGTAATCAAGTGAATAGTTTGGACAGTCAACTACGCCAGGCCTAATTTTTTTATTAATTACAGTTTGACCCTTAAACTTTAGATTTATTATTGTTGGGTCCCTAAACTTTAGATTTTTAACATTTTAATTACGGATTTTGATTACTTTATATTTTAACCTTGTATTGCAAAATTTTGTATCACATTAGATTAAACATGATCTAATTTAATTACCAAGTACATTACCAGACTAGGAAATGTGCCCGTGATTATCTCTTGACCATTTTTGCTATCGTACTTGTTTATTTATTAGACATGTTGATTATTATTATTGCAAGTATCAAGATTTTAGAAAATGGTATACATTTCTTATATTATCACGTGGGTTTTAATAAGGTATTTTACGTGTTTACCCTTCGTTGTGGCAAAATTACAATTTTACCCCTTGTATAAAGTTTTATTTACAAAAGGTAAGTTAGTAAAATTTTGCGAAGGACCCTAGAACCGTGAAATTACTTTTGTACCCTTAGACTTACTTAAAATTTCAAGGGCGACCCCTTATTTCTATAATTTACATTTATGACCCTATACTTTATTTAATTATGTTAAGACCCCTTGTTTTCAATTACTTTGGTTTGTGATGACTTGTGAACTTGTGAATTGTGTTATTTGACTTTGTGACCCTTAGAATATCGTTATCACTTTGCTTCTTTTGTTGTGCACACTTATCATGAAATTGTTGAATGTTAGAATGGACAATTAGATTCCCGGGTTGGGTGATCGTACGCAGATTTCACGTAGACGTTGAGGTTAATGGGAATTGTAAATAAATTGATTTATGGGGAGTCACCCCGAGATTTGTTGAATGGCAAACAGCCAAGTGATTTCAGTTTGGAGGATTATTTGGCAGCCTGCCAGAATTTTGAAACTTAGGATATGACAATCTGTGATTACTTCATTTGAATTCTGAGGCGTTAAAAGGGTGAATGTATTATAGACCGAGTTATGGCTATATACCTACAGGAGCTGACAGTTGTCAATCGTAGCCCAGTGGTACGGTCAGTCCCTGAGAAATTCATCCTTGTGAGGCGGTTGACGGTTGGATTAAGTACGTAACTTATGCCTTCCGTCTGGACTCCCAGTTAGGGCAAGCAAGGGGGAGTTTAATCATGGATTGGTCATAGTCCTTAGTGGTTATTTGGGAGGAAAGTTCTCTAGGTTGAGAACTTAGATGAAAATGTAAGTTAATGGCTAGTAATGAAATCAGTTATGTGTTTACTCTTTTATGTGCTGCTTTTCAATCATATATGTTGTTCTTGTATGTTATGTAAGGATTGGGGGTTAGAGTAGCTATTGAGTGATTTATCGCTCACGGTGTTACACTTCGTGTGACCCTGGTATAATACCATGATGTTGTTTCGCGACTTGGACGTATTATGCCAGATTGTGATCAAATAGGAGGTGTAGGTGTCGAGGGCGATGCTTATTTTGGAACAGAGGGTTTTCCAGTGGATCAGGCTCAAGAGGAGCATTGGGATCAAGATCTCAACCTTAACCTCTAGAGCCAATCTCCCTTATTTTTGTGTTGGAAAACTGTAATTTAATTTCCCAACAAAGTACTATGTTATTGTTGTAATCGAATTAAGACACTTATGTTATTTTTGTTGCTAATCAATGAAACTCTTTTGAATAAATCTCTTAAAAGTACTTTAAATAATGCTTCCGAAAATTGGGGCGTTACAGGTTCCCTCTTTACCACAGGTTTTACTTTTACTTTGGGAAGTGGTACTATATGCTAGAAGTCGAAAAAACAAACAATCATTGCTAATTCGACTATGGAAGCTGAGCTTATTGCTTTGTCTGCAGCAGTGAGGAGGCAAATTAGTTAAGAGATTTGTTGCATGAAATCCCTTATAGGGAAAACCAATTCCTCATGTATTAATCTGTTATGATAGCATTGCTGCTGTTGGCAGAGTAAATAATTGTTACTACAACAAAAAAATCCAGACCCATACGAAGAAATTACAATACTGTGAGATCCTATTTGAGTAGTGGCAATGTAAATATGGATTATGTTAAATCTTGTGATAATCTTGCAGATTCATTAACCAAGGCCTTGGCAAGAAAGGGTTTGGAATACCTCGAGGAGGATCGGGCTGAAGCCCATACATTCATGTCACGTATGAAGATACCCAACTCAAGGCCCAGAGATCCTATAACTGGCTTCAATGGGACAAACGAATCATATGGTGATCATTAAAAAATGCATTATTTTTTATTTTATGTCCATCCATATGATGTAAGTGCATTTATCCTGTAATGGTGGAGGGTTGAGTTTTTAAACTCTTAATAAAATTTGGTAGCTCGTATAAGTGAGATGTCAAAATTATAGGAGCGTCCTTGAAAGATTTCACCTATGTGAGCGTGGAAGTGGAGCATTAGGTTTGGCATCTCACTTATACTAGCATTAGGTTTGACATTTCACCTATGCAAGCCCAAAGCTCCACCAAATGAACATTTTTCTTTGCCCAAAGAAAATAACAGGATGGTTATTAACGTAGTCTACCTAAAGGTTATAAATAGAGTTCCGATCCCCACGGCTTTGGTAAAGTATTATCCAGTGAAGTAGAAATAATTAACTACTTACCCTACTTTCTCCTGTTATTTTCTTTGGGCAAAGAAAAATGTTCATTTGGTGGAGCTTTGGGCTCGCACACTTATGCAGAGCGTGTAAGAGCTACACAATCTGATAGTTAGGTTGTTGTATCTTGGGAGAGAATAGCTTGTAGTCTGCTGCATCGGTTTTTGAGAGTTTACCCACCGTAGTGTATCTCCTTAATGAAAAGCGAGATACTCGCGTCTCACGCAGTCTGGTGTTGTGCTTAACTGTTTAATTTATTATCAGCGGTACAATTCCCCAACAGTTAATTTGTTGTTTGAAATGAAATCCGACAAGAGATTGAGGGCTCATGATTTCAGTTATCATAGTCAATTTGTAAAGAAGTCCATCAAATTAAGGTGGAGCTTTCTTCGTCATTATCATTTATAACAGCTAATTAAAGTGCATCGTTAGTGGTTAATTTGTAACCCATATTATTGAAGCCACCACATGGGACGTTGACCATTAGAGATCAAGAAACAAATGGCCAATTTAGCTTAGTGGAAGAACCATTTTTCTCATTAAAAAAAACCCAACTTGGTAATAGTATTTTGTGGGAGTCTTTAGTCTCTCTCAAGCCACTAAACAAAAACAGAAATAGAGACCAAACTGTGTGCTTGTGATGTCTAATCATTCCCCAAAAACATTGCATAAGAATTTCAATGGGCGGCTATGGGAAGGAAAGGCTTGTTATGGAATGATTCATGAGATACTAAGCTTGCCCAAAATGGAAAATATTCCACTTACATTGTCTATTGCATTTATCTATAACCCTACCACCTTGTATCACTTGATTTTTTATGTTCTTGTTTCAAACCAAGGCCGTGTGAGGAGACCTTTACAACCATCTTAAATACCAGTACTCTCACTCTATTTACAACCATCATTTTTCACTTCATCTCCTTACAACATTTAGTCTCATAGTTTTTCATGGCCAAACACCAAAGAATCCATGTGAAAACTACTCTTTGTATCATTCTAGTCCTACTAGAACTCCACTTTTTTGTGTTGGTGGCGGCATCACGGAACCCAAAATCTCATCCAAACAGGCCTAAACCTCCAACCATTGGTGTGTTTACGTTGAATCGTTACAAGAAGATTGAAGCAGATGCTTACAGGCCAACCAGTCCGGGGCATAGCCCCGGTGTTGGCCATGATGTTCCACCTCATATGCGGTAATGAAAACCGTCTCACATCATGGTGGTGGTGTCAAGATTTTCCGCACTAGATGAGTGGTGAGAGTGCATAATAAGATGGAGTATATGCTTATTGTCTTCAATTTTCTTGCAGGACAAGTTAGATGGAGTATGTGGAGCCAAAAAAACCTTTGAATGTAGTTTGTGGTATTGTCTTATTTTCTTTCTTTCTTTCTTTCTTTCTGTTTTTTTTTTTTTTTTTTTTGGCTCAGATTGAATTTTTTATGCTTGTTCTTACTAGAGAATATCGAATATGCTTGTTGACAAGTCAATAGAGATCCTAGGGTTAATGCATATCTTCAATGAGCTTGTTGAGGGTAAGTACATGGATTGCCTTTTGGCTATGGAAGGACCACAAACATGTTAGTTAGTTTGGCTAGTGTATGGACTGGCTTTCGGCTATGATTATGAAAGCGTGCTGTTAAGATTCACATCTCACCTTGAATGACTTTTGGCTACGAAAGCGTGCAAGTGTTTGTCTGAAGTTGTGTGTGTCCCTAGCATTGTTCTTTAGTTACGTCACATCACAGAGCACGTAGTATAGGCTCAGAGAGAGAGAGAGAGAGAGAGAGAGAGAGATGGGGTATTGTTCTAGTGCGGCCCAAACTCTTTCGAACCCTAACGCGAAATTTGAGTACAAGGCCTTTAAAATGAAGTATTGATGATAAACATTTTAATCTAATATAAAATTTATGACTTATTAAATACCTCTCCACTGTATATAATTCTACCGTTTTCACACCAAATATGAAATACGACACAGATTGATATTATGGAACAATCAATCATGACAGTAATAATTTAAGAAGCCTTTACCTAAAATGAGGCTTTTTATTTTTATTTTAATAGTTTTTGAAAAGTAAAAAGTATGCATACGCACACGTGTGAAAATAGGCCTTCCAAAATTGGAGGCCTTAAGCGCTAGCCGTAGTTGCCTAGTGCTTCTAACACTGCCACCTGCAAGTCATATTATTTATTTGGTGATCCATTAAGGCTTAGCCTATTTGGCCACTATTGTGCACTATTTACTTAACACTGCCACCTGCAAGTGGTGTTATTTATTTGGTGATCTATTTAGGCTTAGTTTATTTGGCCACTCTTGTACTATTTACTTAGAGCTGTCTCTAGTGCACTACCTAATATTAGCTCCTGGAAAAGGTTCCAATACACACTTTATTTCATACACATCCTTGTAAAAGTTATGATTTTTTTTATTTATAAAAGTTACGATTTTTTTATAAAAGTTACGAGACGCACCAAAATGTTACAAATCATACTGCTGAAAAGTTACAAAAAACTAAAAAAGGTTACGATTGCCAATGAGATAACACAATCTGGACCATACAATAGGTACATATGGTACACACCTTTAATGGGTGTGTATTATAGTCATTTCCTTAGCTCCTAAAATAGACACATAAGAAAAAGTGGAATCTAATTTTGTGTCTTAAGGATTTGCTAATTTAGGAGAGGCAAGACACTTCAATGAACTCTCTAATATTGGCTCTTATAATTGTCTAGTGCTTATTTACGAAAAAAATTGGGGTCCCCCATTTCCGCTCCCCCTCTCTCTCTCTCTCTTCCCTTGAATCTCAACTCCCTCTCTAAATTTAGCACACCAACAAGGAGCCAACCTTAAGAGTCATTTTGGAGAGTTCATTGGAGCACGATAATGAAGAAATTTTAATTAACGTGGCCATGTCATCTAGGAGCCTAACTAGAAATCTTTTTAGGAGCCCACTAAAGATGCTCTTAGAGGGAGTTCTTATTAGTTCTCATGTACGAGTTTTTGTTGCTAGTTTAATTCTTCTCCATGTACACGTACAGTTATGTCTTGAGTTGTACACTTGGCTTGATTTAGTTATTGAGAACCCTCACATGACCGATGTTGTGTCCCGTTACTGTAACGTTCGTTTAACGTAATTTTCTTACCGCTTTACATAAAAAAAAAAATGGATTTTATTTTGTGGTTTGGCATTGTACTTGAGCATGTGTTTTGTTCAGGGGAAATGTTTTGATACACACTTCTACTTGGGTATGTATAAAATGCCCCCCTAAAATTACCTTATATTCCTAATATTTTGTATAAAACCTATAGCATCAGTCTTGAGTTCACAAATTTTCTATGACAACTCTTAACAATTGGATATATTTCGTAACGTTAATTTTGATGGAGTAGCCTCTAGATTATATTAATCAAGTTTGTATGGCTTAGATAGGCAATGTGGAATAAAGTCTAATGCGTCATGTGCAGCCCGAATGCAAGTGGAGGTACGAATTACGAAGATTCGATTTGACTCGGGTGGTCAGTGGTGGATACTTGACCACGTGAGGTGAGGCCATCCAAGAGGCCAATACCTAGCTCTGATACCATGTTAGATTTCTTGGAGGGTTCCAACCTCAAGCCAATTGGCAATCGGTAGAATAGCATCTAGATTATATATAAAACAAAAACCTAGAGCACACGAATAATATCCTAGCCTAAACAGTAAAGATAATATTAAAACCTAGAGCGCATGGTAACATAAAATTCCTCATATTATTCTAAAATCCACCCTCAAACTCATGCAGGTCTACCAACTTGAGTTTCAAAAAAAAGCCAGTAGAAGCCAGGAGCCAAGAGAGAGAACCAAGAGAGCCAATAGCATGCCTTTATATAGGCTACAAGACAACCAAATTAGGAAAACATCCATAACAAGGAACCCTAGACCAGTTAGAAAACACGAATAATATCCTAGCCTAAAACAGGAAAGATAATATTAAAACCTAGAGCACATGGTAACATAACATTCCTCTTATTATTCTAACATAGTATATACTCAAATAGGAGTTTGTACAGTAGTATTTCCCTTTCTTTGGTGTACTACTCAAATAGGAGTTTGTACTTCTTCAGTGTACTGCATTTTCTTCATTTTTTTTCTCTAGAGAGTAAGTTATTTCCGCCGGCGGTGGAAATAATGTTTTCTCTTTTTTCTATTCAAAAGCATTTAAGAGGAAGTTCATGGTTTTTACTATTTTAGGATTCGAGATTCGAACCACCAACCTTATGAATCACGAAACCCCTGGTTGGGTAATGCAGCAAACAACCAGGGCAATTATATGACATTTGGACTAATTAGATCAAGTGGGAACTTTTACTCTACATCATTTCTTTAATTATGATTTAGGCCCCTCTGATGACTTCATTGATGTGGATAACTGACCGTGTCGTACCGTATCAAAAATATATTTATAAAAACAAGGAATTAACCCTTACTCAGAAGAATAGTGGCTAAGTCCGAGTATCGATTCACGGAGACAATTTGGCTAAATTACGTTAACTTTGACTAATTTCTAATTTAATTCAGAAAAAGAGATTTGAGTGATTGGTTTTTGGAAACTAATTAATTTAAGAACAAGTAATAAAATTAATGAAGAACGAATGGAGGAGAAATCTAGGGTTTCGAATCCACCCCGACCACGTAACTAAGTTATGTGTAGGCTAGGTTTATTATTCGAATCACAGTTTGTCGAGAAGATAATTATGTTGTTAACAGGCATGGACTATCCCATAGCACGGACCGTCTCGCTGGCACAACCCGTCTCTTTCATGGACTGTCCAGTGGCACGATCCGTCTTATGAGCATAATCCATCTCAGTTATCCAAGCACAAACGTAGAAAACCATTGTTTAACTAGGTATTTGAGAGTGCACACACAAATACTCAACCAATAGAAAGAATTAAAACGATTTCATCCATATGTAATGAAAACAAGTTCTAAGTTAAACAATCGATTCGAGTTAATAAACCTAAATCCTACACATGAGCAAAGTTACTTGGACCGGGGCTTCATCTTCCCCCTAGAAGGTGTTTAGCCGGTCATGGAGATGGAAACAAATGCTTGATTTGATGAAGAACTTGAAGAACCCATGGAACGGCTCTTGTTTCTCTCTCTAAACTTGCCTTCAAAAATTCTAGAACCCCCAAAACGTACAAAGCAATGACCTATTTATAATAAAACCCAAAAAAACATGGTCAACGCCATAATCCGCCCTTGACTCGGGTAAAACCGCCAGGGCGGCTTTGATTCCCGCCCGGGCGGAAAATCCAGATTGTAGGCCAAAACTTCGCGGACTCGCCTCGGCTTCATCCGAACTCGAAATGATGCGATTCTTGGACCGTTGCGAAGCTCTATACGTCTACTTTGTGTTCCATGCATTGTATTGACTCCAATTAGCACTTTTAATTGTTCGGTACTCTCCAAAGCCTACAAACACAATTCAACCATTATGATTCATCAAGTAACTTTATGATTAAACTATTGAAGTGTTAATTAGAGGATTAAATGGGTGTTTTTCGGCACCTATCAATAACCCCTATTTACTTTCAGCTTCTCTCCCACTCTTAAGTTTGCCTTTTTTTTATTGTGGGATTATTTGTATAAATTTTTGTAAGTTAGCTAGAAGGGTTAGTCTGGTTGGTTGTTGGGTTGCTCCCCACACAATTGACAAAGGTTCGATTCTTGACGTCAGGCTGTAAGAAAGTAATTTGTCGTGAATCCGCTAGTCTCGATGGAGGACTTGTTTTTGACTGGACCGGCGAGGAGATTAATCGAGGTGTGCGTAAGCTTGCTAAGAGCATCCATATTGGCCTAAGCAAAACCAAAAGGTTGCTAAGGTTAGCAATGTTTCTTAAAAAAAGTGCACACATTGGAATAACCAAACTTAACAACCTCTTAGCAACTAACCAAATTTTGGCACTTGAATAAGCAAAACTAGCAACCTTTTGCCAATAATCAAATTTAATGGACTCCACATCTACCCAATCAAGTACACCCACCATTACACAAAATGACAAAAACCTTCTCTCCTCCCTTCTCTCTCTCTCAACAATGTTTTCATAAGTTTAATTTTAAAAACTGTTTTTTAAAAAGTTCATTTTAAAAAACTGATTTTTTCAAAGTTCATTTTAAAAAACTGTTTTTTTCAAAAGTTTATTTTTAAAAACTGTTTTTTTTTCTCAAAATTTATTTTTTAAAAACTGTTTTTTTTTTTTGAAAAACTGTTTTGTACTATAAAAAATTTCAAAATATTTTTTTTTAAAAATTTCCGTAAACTTTTTTTTGTAGTTTGAAAAAGTGATGTGGCAAGTTTTGTTTATCATTTGAATAAGTGATGAGGGGGTCCATTGTTTTTGGTTATGGACTAAAAACACCAATGTGAGACTTGACATTGCTAACTTTAGCAACCTCTAAATGGATAACCAAAAGTTTATGTGGCAACTTTTGATTATCCAATTTTGGTTAGGCCATTGTGGATGCTCTAAGAAACCCCTAGTCGCCGATAAAAAAAAAAAAGAAGGTTAGAAGTTTCCTTGAAGCTACCTAAGACATAGTGCATTCTCTTTTTCCTTGACATTGGCTTTAATAATGTGCAGATAAGGTTTCTTTGTGGAGAATATGATCTTCACAATCAGTATCTCTTTCTTAACTAATCATCTGTTATTGGTGTGGTGAACATGAAGAGCTTTAATTAGTTTGTGAAATGGCTACCCCACAAAAAGTTGCATAACCAAATAAAAGTCAGCTTCTAACATGGTTCAGAACAGAAGATAGATAGAAGTGTTGGAAATGGGGCATTTTGTTCATAATATTTTTTTGGCACTTTGAGCTAAAAAATAAAGTGGGACCCAATAACTTTTTTAAGTGGGTCCAAGTGGGTTTAAAATGAACAAAATTTATTAAGGATTGAATGAGAAATTGTCTAATGAATTGGATGTATAGGCTCCATGTTACCGAAGGAAGCCAATACAATTGTGAAATCAATTACTCCGTGAATTCATCGTGCCCAATATTGTGTTGACCAATATTTGTGATTTTTCCAAAATTCAAATGGCACAATTGACTTCATATTAATTATATGATTTACGTGAATTCAATGAGTCTAATTATATGATTTACGTGAATTCAATATTGTGTCTTGGTCATCACTTTTGTGAGTTGGCAGAATTCAAATAGCACATATTGATTTCTAATTCAATTACGTGAATTGAATAGACAATCATTCTTGCAATATAAATTTGCGGTTACGGAAATTCAATTTTGTATTGATTTTCGTATTGAATTTTGAGGCTCCCCGTATTAAATTCTGAGGCTCCCCATGAACTCTATATATTGGCATCTCCTCTCCAAGTTTCACACACTGAAAATCTACACTCCTCTATTCCTTTGTAATCGTGTTCTTGTTCTGTGTGAGAGAGTACAACACAGTTTAGTTCGCCGAGCAATTCCGGTGAGGTGCAGCCGCAATTGTGCAACCGTCTTATCCTGGGAAGCAGACGCCGAAGATACTCAAGCATCCATCCGGTGAGGCGGCGTATTTTGCTTTAAGGAAACCGTATGAAATACGGGATTCGGTTTGAATTTTCCTTGTTCAATTACCGTTTATGTTCTTGTTTATTTGTATTATTTTCAATTTCAATTCCGTATCCTGTTTATGTGTTTGTGATTTATTAATAAAAATTCCAGATTCCGTTTTTCCCATACATTTATTCCTACAATCTTAAAGCAAAATATCTATTTGGGAAAACAGTTTCTGTTTTTATTTTGAAATAAAAAATAAACAGTTTACGGATTTGGTTGAGGATCATTTGTTCTGTTAGAAAACACGAATAATATCCTAGCTAAAAGGAAAGATAATATTAAAACCTAGAGCATATGGTAACATAACATTCCTCTTATTCTAACATAATATACTCAAAATAGGAGTTTGTACAGTAGTATTTCCCTTTCTTTGGTGTACTACTCAAATAGGAGTTTGTACTTCTTCAGTGTACTGCATTTTCTTCATTTTTTTTCTCTAGAGAGTAAGTTATTTCCGCCGGCGGTGGAAAAATGTTTTATCTTTTTCTATTCAAAAGCATTTAAGAGGAAGTTCATGGTTTTTACTATTTTAGGATTCGAGATTCGAACCACCAACCTTATGAATCACGAAACCCCTGGTTGGGTAATGCAGCAAACAACCAGGGCAATTATATGACATTTGGACTAATTAGATCAAGTGGGAACTTTTACTCTACATCATTTCTTTAATTATGATTTAGGCCCCTCTGATGACTTCATTGATGTGGATAACTGACCGTGTCGTACGTATCAAAAATATATTTATAAAAAACAAGGAATTAACCCTTACTCAGAAGAATAGTGGCTAAGTCCGAGTATCGATTCACGGAGACAATTTGGCTAAATTACGTTAAACTTTGACTAATTTCTAATTTAATTCAGAAAAAGAGATTTGAGTGATTGGTTTTTGGAAACTAATTAATTTAAGAACAAGTAATAAAATTATGAAGAACGAATGGAGGAGAAATCTAGGGTTTCGAATCCACCCCGACCACGTAACTAAGTTATGTGTAGGCTAGGTTTATTATTCGAATCACAGTTTGTCGAGAAGATAATTATGTTGTTAACAGGCATGGACTATCCCATAGCACGGACCGTCTCGCTGGCACAAACCCGTCTCTTTCATGGACTGTCCAGTGGCACGATCCGTCTTATGAGCATAATCCATCTCAGTTATCCAAGCACAAACGTAGAAAACCATTGTTTAACTAGGTATTTGAGAGTGCACACACAAATACTCAACCAATAGAAAGAATTAAAACGATTTCATCCATATGTAATGAAAACAAGTTCTAAGTTAAACAATCGATTCGAGTTAATAAACCTAAATCCTACACATGAGCAAAGTACTTGGACGGGGCTTCATCTTCCCCCTAGAAGGTGTTTAGCCGGTCATGGAGATGGAAACAAATGCTTGATTTGATGAAGAACTTGAAGAACCCATGGAACGGCTCTTGTTTCTCTCTCTAAACTTGCCTTCAAAAATTCTAGAACCCCAAAACGTACAAAGCAATGACCTATTTATAATAAAACCAAAAAAAACATGGTCAACGCCCTAATCCGCCCTGACTCGGGTAAAACCGCCAGGGCGGCTTTGATTCCCGCCGGGCGGAAAATCCAGATTGTAGGCCAAAACTTCGCGGACTCGCCTCGGCTTCATCCGAACTCGAAATGATGCGATTCTTGGACCGTTGCGAAGCTCTATACGTCTACTTTGTGTTCATGCATCGTATTGACTCCATTAGCACTTTTAATTGTTCGGTACTCTCCAAAGCCTACAAACACAATTCAACCATTATGATTCATCAAGTAACTTTATGATTAAACTATTGAAGTGTTAATTAGAGGATTAAATGGGTTTTTCGGCACCTATCAATAACCCCTATTTACTTTCAGCTTCTCTCCCACTCTTAAGTTTGCTTTTTTTTATTGTGGGATTATTTGTATAAATTTTGTTAGTTAGCTAGAAGGGTTAGTCTGGTTGGTGTTAGGTTGCTCCCCACACAATTGACAAAGGTTCGATTCTTGACGTCAGGCTGTAAGAAAGTAATTTGTTGTGAATCCGCTAGTCTCGATGGAGGACTTGTTTTTGACTGGACCGGCGAGGAGATTAATCGAGGTGTGCGTAAGCTTGCTAAGAGCATCCACATTGGCCTAAGCAAAACAAAAGGTTGCTAAGGTTAGCAATGTTTCTTAAAAAAGTGCACACATTGGAATAACCAAACTTAACAACCTCTTAGCAACTAACCAAATTTTGGCACTTGAATAAGCAAAACTAGCAACCTTTTGCCAATAATCAAATTTAATGGACTCCACATCTACCCAATCAAGTACACCCACCATTACACAAAATGACAAAAACCTTCTCTCTCCCTTCTCTCTCTCAACAATGTTTTCATAAGTTTAATTTTAAAAACTGTTTTTTAAAAAGTTCATTTTAAAAAACTGATTTTTTCAAAAGTTCATTTTAAAAAACTGTTTTTTTCAAAAGTTTATTTTTAAAAACTGTTTTTTTTCTCAAAATTTATTTTTAAAAAAACTGTTTTTTTTTTTTGAAAAACTGTTTTGTACTATAAAAAAATTTCAAAATATTTTTTTTAAAAAATTTCCGTAAACTTTTTTTGTAGTTTGAAAAAGTGATGTGGCAAGTTTTGTTTATCATTGAATAAGTGATGAGGGGGTCCATTGTTTTTGGTTATGGACTAAAAACACCAATGTGAGACTTGACATTGCTAACTTTAGCAACCTCTAAATGGATAACCAAAAGTTTATGTGGCAACTTTTGATTATCCAATTTGGTTAGGCCATTGTGGATGCTCTAAGAAACCCCTAGTCGCCGAAAAAAAAAAAGAAGGTTAGAAGTTTCCTTGAAGCTACCTAAGACATAGTGCATTCTCTTTTTCCTTGACATTGGCTTTAATAATGTGCAGATAAGGTTTCTTTGTGGAGAATATGATCTTCACAATCAGTATCTCTTTCTTAAACTAATCATCTGTTATTGGTGTGGTGAACATGAAGAGCTTTAATTAGTTTGTGAAATGGCTACCCCACAAAAAGTTGCATAACCAAATAAAAGTCAGCTTCTAACATGGTTCAGAACAGAAGATAGATAGAAGTGTTGGAAATGGGGCATTTTGTTCATAATATTTTTTTGGCACTTTGAGCTAAAAAATAAAGTGGGACCCAATAACTTTTTTAAGTGGGTCCAAGTGGGTTTAAAATGAACAAAATTTATTAAGGATTGAATGAGAAATTGTCTAATGA
The DNA here is from genome assembly GCA_020921065.1 of Vaccinium darrowii. Taxonomy (NCBI): domain Eukaryota; kingdom Viridiplantae; phylum Streptophyta; class Magnoliopsida; order Ericales; family Ericaceae; genus Vaccinium; species Vaccinium darrowii. The sequence continues at coordinate 3,847,955 of CM037152.1, read as the reverse complement.
ATTGGATGTATAGGCTCCATGTTACCGAAGGAAGCCAATACAATTGTGAAATCAATTACTCCGTGAATTCATCGTGCCCAATATTGTGTTGACCAATATTTGTGATTTTTCCAAAATTCAAATGGCACAATTGACTTCATATTAATTATATGATTTACGTGAATTCAATGAGTCTAATTATATGATTTACGTGAATTCAATATTGTGTCTTGGTCATCACTTTTGTGAGTTGGCAGAATTCAAATAGCACATATTGATTTCTAATTCAATTACGTGAATTGAATAGACAATCATTCTTGCAATATAAATTTGCGGTTACGGAAATTCAATTTTGTATTGATTTTCGTATTGAATTTTGAGGCTCCCCGTATTAAATTCTGAGGCTCCCCATGAACTCTATATATTGGCATCTCCTCTCCAAGTTTCACACACTGAAAATCTACACTCTTCTATTCATTTGTAATCGTGTTCTTGTTCTGTGTGAGAGAGTACAACACAGTTTAGTTCGCCGAGCAATTCCAGTGAGGTGCAGCCGCAATTGTGCAACCGTCTTATCCTGGGAAGCAGACGCCGAAGATACTCAAGCATCCATCCGGTGAGGCGGCGTATTTTGCTTTAAGGAAACCGTATGAAATACGGGATTTGGTTTGAATTTTCCTTGTTCAATTACCGTTTATGTTCTTGTTTATTTGTATTATTTTCAATTTCAATTCCGTATCCTGTTTATGTGTTTGTGATTTATTAATAAAAATTCCAGATTCCGTTTTTCCCATACATTTATTCCTACAAGAAGTTGATAAAAAGTAAACTCAGAAAATCTTTGGTACTGGAGTAAATTGAGATTAATGTATACATATGCGGATCTTTAAAGAGTACAAACCCACAGCACTGAGAGCATCTCTAATGCATTTCTATTTCTGGAGAATGGTTTTTCCAAAATAGAAAATTGATGTACCCCAAGCATGCTTCATTTTGATTCTCCAAAATGGAGATTTAGATTAAAGTCTCAACCTTGAAAACCAAGCTATGTGATTTTTGGAGACTCAATTCTTCAAGATTTCAAAATTCCAAGTATACTCTTTTTAACTTTTGAATTTAGATTTGAATGGAAATTGTGGGTTGGTGTTCAATCTAGACTCTCTCGGTTTGAGCCTCCCAAAACGGATCTGATTCTAGATAGCTAGCCTTCTCCCACCTGGCTTTGCAAAGAAGAGCCATGTTATAAGTGCCTCGCTGGTCGTTGATGATTGGAAGGCACTCTGATGTCTAAGTTAGTCCCTGAATGAGACGAGAAAAGCAGAGCTTAAGGAGGACTAAATGCCATACCTCTTAGGGTATCAAAATAGTATTTATAGAAGTGTCTTGCCTTGGAGTTTAAGGCTACGCGTGCCGGCCTCATGCCAAGGTGACATTGCCGACAACTACTTCTTGACCAGAAACCGCACACGCTATTTGTAAGGTTCATAGGCCGCGGTCTCTCTTTGTTTGCAATTTTCCGACAAAACACCCATTTGTGTGTGTCCTCGTTTATCGATTTATAATTTATTTTCCTTTTTATTTTTAGAATGTCTGTTTAGGAAGTGGAAAAAAATCAATGCCAATTTTGTATTGAAAGGTCAAGTTTTAAGCATAAGTCATGGGATACGATTTGCAATGCGCTATCTACGTATTTTTAACAATGTGTTCGAGCACCTCGGATGAGCTACAAAAGTTGCTTGAGCAAGTCAGATGCAGCTTATAAATATGAGGATAATTAGGGTTTTATATTGATCGAATAGAATATAAATCTTTGGTTTTGTGTCTTGAAGTACACACATGATCAATTGATCACCGAGCAATATGATTAACTTGAAGAAGTCTTTGATTCAGCTTATTGAATCGTTCTTCCAGTGGATTTTTGGAAGTATCTCGAAGGGCTTGAGAATTCAAGGCGTTCGGCAATCAAACACTTGGTACATAGGATTCGGCAAATCAATCTTTGGCCAGTCGATGAGATTCACGGTTGTTTTATTAAGGTCGTTTGTAGCACAATCATGTTCTTAGTGTTTTGATTTCCTCCAGTGGTTTTTATTCTTTCATGAGTTTTCACGTATATCCTTGTTTTCATTGTTCATTGTTTTTTAATTCCTTTTATTTGAGTGTTGAGTTTTTTTTTTAATAGCAAAACAAGAATTTCACTATCCTCTAGGCACTAGACTGTTACCACCACGTGGCTGAACCAAACAGGCGCCATATAGCCGAACCCTATATTGGTCCGGGAAAAAAAAAAAAAAAGGTCACGTCAGAACCAAATTTCACATTAAAAAATAACCATAATGGTTTTAAAAAAAGTATTCAAAGATATGTTTTTCACCACTCCTCCAAAAGTGTCTAAAAGATTAGCCAATCGCGGGTCATCTATGTCCTCGTACCAAACCCATCTAGGAAAGAATGAAAATATGTTATATATTGCGAGTCTTAGGCTTTGAAGATAAAATACAAATTCAAGAGAAATTGGGAGGGACATTTGCATTTCTTCTAGGACTTTCATTTGATTTTGAGTAGGGGTGTACATGATCCGATTTGGATCAGTTTTGTAAAAATCTAAGAGCCGAATCATATCTAATAGTACCAAAGAATTGAGAACCATAACTAGACCGTTACACATATGGAACCAAACTACACAAAACCATTAGACCGGTCTGATTTTATTCGGTTTTCGGTTTTAAACCATGATAGCTTTCAAAAATTGCCCCCCCCCCCCCCCAAAAAAAAATGAATAACATTCCACTAATTTTTTTATTTATTTATAATAATTGACAATTCTTTTATGCAATTTTCAATCCTTGTCAATAAAATGAATAATGAGACACATGTAGGAAACATTTTGAAGGGAGGCCACGTATCTGTAGTAAGGCAAATTCTTAAAACTGGCAAAATTATCAAGTGTGTATGGGTATATAGGAGTGTACATATTATATTCTATATACATATCCGGACCGGTTCAGTTCAAACCACGGTTTCTATTTATGAAACTGGGGATCAAACCAAAATATCCAGTTTTCATTTTTCCAGAACTAGAACCAATCCATTAAACCATAAAACCAATCCAAATAAACCGATTCGGTCTGGTCAGTCCGGTTTCACAGTTTTTTCGATTTTCTTGTACAACCCTAATTTTGAGCGATATGTTCATTGTTGACATTTGACGATTTGATAATTAAATTGCATAAAATGAGTAGGTAGAACATAAATAGTATACTTTCCAAAAGCACAAATTAGATGATATGAATCCTCTTTTTTGGGCGAAAGAGGCATAAAATGGCTATTACAACCTACCACTTATAAACGACAACAAAAGAAAAGAAATAATACAGACAAGAAGAACAAAAGACAGAACCAAAACAAATGAAGGTTACATCCAGCGAGAGATTGCTTCGATATGAATCCTCTTGTAAGTTATAACTTTCACTTTCATTTTTGTGTCCTATCAATTTCGGAAACGGGGACTGGTGCGTACTTCCTGGTGTGCGGCTCCCAAGCCGTCGAATGTGTTTTCAACGGTCCTAATTTCATCTTGGCACTTTATTTGTAGATCTGAGCTATCCATTGTTAAGATGAAATCCGAGCCATTGATTGGCGAGATCAACGGCTCGGATGCGCAAACCAGCACTCCCGGATCCGCCAATATTGAAACAGGTTCATAGTTATGAGTCTCTAGTTGTTCATTCATTTCCACATTTTAGGAGACATATTGAAACAATAATCTATTTAGACTAATTAGTTTGTTATTTAAGTCTTGTATCCAAACAAGGGACGCCACCTCGAGCTGTTAGAAATATTTGTCTACTCATTTTTTATTTTCTCAAATAGTTGTGGGAAAATGTAACCAATAAGAGTTTGCCACTTGTCATCATGTCAAGTCTCCTCACAGATTCACCCTTTCGCTCATAGATTGGAGAATGGGTAGGAGGATGCTAAGGATGCCAGTCTATGCAAACCAAATATGAAACACATGAAACCTGCGTACCAACCCAAAGGTTGCACGATGGTTGACTCCAAAAGAGGCAACATGTGTCAACCTCCAAAAAACAGGTTGCACGCGAAGGGGATGTTAAGGCATACAATCCTACACCGCTTGTGTAAGAAATGAGTGATAATGTGATATAATATTGGGACATCTTAACCCCAAGGGGTGGGCAAAATGGTATTGTTTGGGACTTAGGAGTTTGCTCCCACCTAAGGTTTCGGGTTCGATTCTCCTTGCAAGCAAAACTCTTGGAGCCACTGGGGTTCCCAGTCGTTACCTCCAGGGCCTCGGAATTAGTCGAGGTGCGCAGAATCTGGCCAGGACATCCGGTTATCTATATTGGGACCTCTCCACCAAATAGCATAAGCTGGTCCGGACATCCGGTTATCAAAAAAAACCTGCATACATATCAGCTAGCATACAATATTTTACAATACAGCCTCATGTACAAGCGCTGTGTTGCTTTACCCACACTTATGACATACCTATATTACATGATTCTCTACCACAATATATATAGCTTTCAAGATATTACATAGACCATGCATCTAGCTTCAGTCAGAGCCATTAAGCTTAGATAGAAGGTAGAGGCAACCAGAGCATAGCAGTACAGAAGCTGAGAAGCAAAGCAAATCCACTGGAGTTAGTATAGCTGCCTTTTTACTCTTGTCAAACAACCCAATAAGAAGCAGCATCACTATTACATGGCCGAGTTTGGTTTTCAGCTCGTTCACAGTTTTTATTTCTAACCATTTCGGCCGTTCCTGAAAATTTGGGAATAAGAAAAAGAATCAGACATAGCAGAATAGAGTATCACATTTGTTGCAGTGATTTTGAATAAGGTAGTCGCTTTCTTTTGCCGTATAATTTCCATCTTTTCCGTTGTTAGATTTGGTTACTTGTCAAAGGAAACGTTCAAGTAGCCCAAACAAGGATTGACAAACACGAATTTGGAGTTTCCAAATAGCTGAACTATGATTGTGCTTGTGGCGCTGAAAAGATTAGGTAAATTTTGGAAAGCGTAGGACTGACCTTTAAAGTAAACAAGCCAAAAAGATTTGATCTGTATGCAAATTTTTCCTCCGACTGTTCTTTGGCAACGTCAAGATTACTGATGAAGAGCTCGTACAGACCCATGCCAAAGACCAACATCACGGTACCCAACAGATAGACATCTGGAAGCAAACAAAATGATAATTAGCAACTTCATCAACTTATGTAGTGTCCAAAACGCACTAGGAGGGGTGAGCATGGATCAAATTAGCCCGATTCCGTAGAACACCAAGAACCAAACCATAGTTTTGCATGATAAAAACAAAAAAACAAACCATAGTTGTAAGAATTTGAGAAGCAAACAGACCCATAAAATTTGTGAAACCAAAAACAATTTTGAATCATCTAACCACGTTCCGGTTTCGGTTCGAACCACGATTTCTATAGTAGCCAACTACAAAGTCAAAATTTGCACAAAATTAAGAATTTATATATTGCTTTATAAAAATTAATCAATTCAAAATTACAATATTGACAACTACGAAATTACCGACATCAATAACTATGCCGAAATATCTATAATTAACTAGTAACGACAACCATAAAATCTGGAACTGATCATCTTAAACGGTTCTCTATTTTGAACTGTGTCCTAACCAAATTACTCAAAACCAAAACTAGACTGCTAGATGGATTCAAGGATTGGCAGTTTTTTTTTTGCTCAATCCAACTCACATAAGTAAAAGCAGATGAGGGAGATTTGAAATTTACCATGATCAAACTATCAAAGTATTTTCCCTTCCAAAAAAAAAAAATTCGAAGTATTTACAATTGGTAGTACTTGCAATACTTATAGCAGTACTGTTTGTTAGGGCTTACTTGCCCTGTTTCCCTTTACCATGAATGAACCACGTTTCATACAATTCCTCTATTTGCAGTTCCTTGCATGTAGTTTTGAGCATTGAAGCCATGCACATGATGATTGTTTCATAAGTGCCACCATGTAGTTTATCGTCGGTTTTTTCCAATCTACAAGACATACCCTCAAAATATGTGTAAGATGTGCCCTCATTAGACCAAGGTAGCAAATTTCGATACTGAACTTCGCTTTGGTGATACATGTAGCAAGTTGTTGAAGAGCCACTTGCAACAAGTGCACTCCAAGGGACTCTTCAAATTTAAGTTTTTATCACTCCCTTGGAGATGCTCTTAGGACCCAAAGTGGTCTCATGCTAACGGTTGCCAGTTGTTAATGATGGGAAATGTTGATTTTGGTAACAACACGATGCACGCGTTCTTGGTTACAAGGCAAAGTGGTGTCGGTTGTACGTAAAACGATGATTTTAGTTGTGATCCAAAGTGAAATGATTATGAGCCCATGTGCTGGTTATGAATTCCTTCGATTAAATTATTCAGATCAACGGCTGCAAGGTTACCCTACGGTCTTCTGGTCACCATGATTGTGATCATGACACATTGCCATCATCTCCAGCATAGTTCGCACCTGCTATATATCAGATGGCTTCTCGATACAATCCATAAAGTTAAGATGATCGTTCATACTGGTAGTTACTAACCAAATTTTATAGCGAACCAGAGAAGTATCCAGACACAAGTTATTACGAACTATTATGACAAAGAACTGAAACCAAGTAAACACCTCTAAAATGCTTTGAATCTACATCAGTACATTTATCATCATATTCATCTCACGAGAGATAGATACTCTGCAATAGGGGTTGTCATTTAATTTGGAACTCAAAATTTAACAAAATGTTAACACTGTCGCAATAACGACTCCATATTTTCCTGTCATGAGTTATAATCTAGGTGTCCCTTATTTGTATTTGCAAGTAGATTTAATTTTTCACAATTAATTTTCAAAAGGCCATGTCCTTCGATGTATTTCACCTATAAAAAACTTAAGGAACCGAAACAGGAGTATATATTTACTTTTTCTCCAAAATGTAAATTATTAAGCAACTACGAAAAAATGGCACAAACTCGAAAGAAAAATGAAGCAAAGAGCAGGGTGAATGAAAAGAATTGTTCACAAACCCACCAATTGACTCAAGCAGCAAGAAAATCACCTTCGCCCGGTTCTCAAAGTACTGTTGATAAGATGCCACAACAAAAGTACAGCCCTGCATGGACAGAGAATTGAATGAGCCATAAATGTCTCTACCATACAAAAATATCCCCTAATTATCAAGATAAATAAATTGCACAAGTTCAATCCTCTACAACTACTAACGAAAACCTGGGAATAGATGTGTATCCATAATCTATGGCGACAATCCACGAATCCAGTACTGATTGCAATTTTATGAGAAGGTTTACTATAAATTGTTGTGGGGTGCGGGGTACTCAATAGCATTTTTTGAGGATCAAGAAAGACAAGGATAGATATTTGTCAAATAGTAAATCCAAGAATCATAGCATTTATCTACTCATCCAAAAATTTAGCAAAGTTTGAAGCTTTACTTCTGAATTCAAAGTGTTAAATAAGCTGGCAGATTAACTAAAGTAGGGGTGAAATTAAAAACCGAACAAACCAAAGACACCGAACAAAAAAAACTGGTTTGGTTTGGTTTAATCAAGTATCGGTGGTTCAGTTTTGAAAATTTCGAAAAAATTAAAATCGGATCGGTTTCGGTTTTAGTACAACTAAAACCGTATAAAACCGGACCTTACCGATTCTTTAAGGCAAACCCACAAAACCAAGAAACCCTACCCCTAACTGCATCCCCACTTTCCAGGTGGACTCTTACAATCCTACCCTAAACCTCTTTCCCTCCTTTCTCCTTCGATTGTATATGTGGCTTCTCTCCCTCATCAATACTCTCTCTCTTCTCTCTGATTCACCTCGCCCTCACTGTATCTCTTTCTCAAGCTTCCACCGGCTCTCTGCCCCTCATTTTTGAAGTTGGAACGAGAGGGTGGAGGACATTGGGCTCCGCTGGGCATCCACAAGGTAATCAAAATTACTTGTAGAATGCTTGAACGGGGTAGAGTACCAGATCTGAAAAGTTATAGTTACTTCCAAACTTCAATTCTTCCTTCCTTTCTTTTACTGGAATCTGAGTAGTTACCTCTGCAAATAAAACCCCAGTGACCCAGCTCCAGTTGAGAAATTTGGCAAAACCGAGAGAAACTGAAAAACCCGACCAAACCAGTTAAAACCAACCGAACCAGCCCACTAATAAACGGTCCGGATCTGGTTTCATTTTTTCTTAAACTGAAATAATTGGTTCAGCGTGTAAAATTGTCCAAAAGCAGACCGAACCTAACCGATTTCACCCCTCACTAAAAGGGATCCAAAGAGGGGGAGAAAATCAGATGTAGGCAATACAATGTTAGAGATTTCTTTCCACCAATTGTTAGCGATTTGGTTTCAACATGTGAAACAATAAATCGTATACTACAATATAGAGCTTCAGGACCTCTAGAATCCTCAGCTTTGTCAAAGATTTCTGATCGCTATGCATGCGTTTTTCAAAGATGTCTTTGATCCATTGCATAAAGGCACTCAATCTAGCAGTCTTCATTGTATGGACTATTTGGTTTCCCTAAGCAGCATCTGGACATGAGTTATCTTCTGTTTTTTGTTCCTTCCATTGGGTTTAGGCGTTGTCCTCTGCTAGTCTGCTGGTCAGATAAACATTGGATGAGGTACTGAGGTGATGGTTGCTCTCACATCCAAAGTTTTAGGGAAGTTCCTAATATTGGATGGCTGATGTCAATTAAGGGATACTGAGACCAATGGGCTTTTCCTTGAACCTCGAGACCTTTGGCTATTGAAAACATATTTGAACTTTTCTCTTGTATTTTCCTAACCCGAATAGGTGAGGATCATATATGGACTTAGGGTTCTAGGGGACAAAACTCATTACAGATGTTGGGATTGGGGAAATTTAGGGGCGGCCACGAATGTTCAACCATGTAATATACATGTGGTTTTCACCCATAGATGCGGGCTATAGGCAGAACCACTTCATTGCTTTCAGAATGTTTTTATTTTCATTTTAGGGGGATACTGCCTAGCATTGTGTATGACCAAATAGATCAAGAGGTTTGACCAAATAGATCAAGAGGTTAGCCCTTCCCTTGAATATAATTTCGACATCGAGCTCGACAAGGAGACGACATTGAAATTGAAGTTCCCTAGAAGGGACATGGTGGAACATCATGAGAACAGTCCAAAACCCAACTTCGAAGAATCCCTAACAGTCAACATTGGCTCAGAAGAAGTGGGCAAAGAAGTCAAAATCGGGATGTCCTTGTCAAACAACCATAAACAGGACGCTGTTAGGCCAGCCAAACAAGCTGAGCAATAGAATGTTCAAGCTTAGTTTGAAAACTTAACGAGATCCAAACACTCAGGGAACCGTAATAGTTCGCAAGCCGATCTCGGCTGTAGCTTTATCAAGCTGATCACTATCCAATCTCCAGTAGCTTGAATCTTAAACATTTTAACCTTATCAAGCTAAGTAGTAGATTATTCAAGCTTGGTATGAAAGCTTAAAGAGTTTGAAAAACATGTTCAAGCTTGGTTAGCATATTTCATGAATCAGCCTCTGTAGGGGTCCGGATATACCGAGCACCTATAATAATTCAGGAAGTGACTGAAGACTTCATTTATCGGTTAAACGGGACACCTTTGAGGTACAGTGCCGAGAGGCTACCAATGAGGGACCCTTCGGTAACACTTGAAGGAGCCACCGCGCACATTAGAAGGTATTGGGGGTTCGGTTCACTGTCTCGGCAGAGGGCTGAAGACATGTGAAGCCGTTCCCACAATTAACTCCATATCAAGTGCAACGCTGAGACTCGGTTTGTCCGGTTGAGGAGTCAGCGAACTCAGTTACAATCAAGCATAACGTCGACGCCGAAGGATGGGTATCCAGGGCCGACTCAGCATAAGGTTACAGAGCATGTGCTTGCAACCGTTCTAATCATGACAAGTGACGTCAGTCGAACGACCTATAACACGTGTCGGTAGACTATTGGTAGCATGTGCTCATGAGATGCTCGCCTGTGCACGTCATAGTGACGTCAGCCGAGCGGTTACATCGTGTGAATAACATGACCGTACTTGGGGAGAAAGCAAAGGATTCCCTATATAAGGTAATGTTCAGCTGGAGAGAAGGTACACACAATCTGCTCAAACCCTAGATCTGAGTTCTTACTTCTCCTTCTTCCTGAGATACTTGCTTGACCGTCAGAGGGCCATTCTGGACTCAACGGTCCAGTATGGTGCTAACGCGGGTGCTGAGTGTGCTGGACTTGGAGCTCAGGTGAAAGGGAGTTCGTAGAAGCAAACCATCTGATAGGAAGAGGTCCGAATTGAGGAATTGGAACCCCACAGTCTCTAAAAACTTTTAACATACGGGACACGATCTCGATCTCCTATAGCATTGTTCTATATCATCTCTAGAACCATGTAATCTGCATCTTACTTTAGACAATTGAGTTTGGATCAGTTTGTTTCTTCATATTGAGGCTTAGTTTTCCGTTTGATTTTAGCAACTGATAACCATGATTTTAGCAAATGAGTTTAGGTGCTAAAATCTTAGGTATTTCAAATCACAAAATTAAGTGGTTCCATTTATTGTTTTTTGATTTTTTTCACACCGAATTAAAGTACACGACGAGTACTTTAATTTGGTGCGAAAAAAATCGAAAAACGATACACGGAACCACTTCATTTTTTGATTTCAAAATTATGATTTTAGCACCTGTTAAACTCATTTGCTAAAATCAACCATGATTTTAGCATCAAACGGAAAACTAAACCTAAGTCACCTATCTGAGAATCCGATAAAACCTATGATCTTGGGCCCTTGCTGCTAAACATATTCCCGACTAAACCAAGGAGTGATAAAAGGTTGTTCGGAGAAACCTTTAGGATGTTGCTTTTCTGGAAGAAGAAAGTGCACAAGTTGTAGAAAGCCGTTCAGATATCCTAGCAATCTCTAAGAACATGGCTTTTACCATTTTAGTAGTGGTTCTGAACACAACAAAATAATACAACAAATGAAATGAGAAATACAGATGATTAGAATAAAGAGCTTTGTTTACTAGGGCCAGATAGGCAGATACTTCATCTGTAATTGAATTCGCTAAATGTTACAAACATGGTACAATTCAAATCCCTGCATGCATATTTGACTCCTTAAAGAATTCATGGTCATTAAATAGCAACCTATATTGCGAAACTCGCAGGAAAAATGCTTAGTGGCTTTTGATTTTTCATAACTCAAATCATACTTCCTCATGGTCCAATCATACAGATCGTTGGATATGCTCACCGCTGCATATAACTTTGGCGATGCTTTGCATCTCTATCTCTTCCACTCTAGTTTGCCTAATATTTTGGTCTTTATGGTGGTTACCATGAAAATTAACCATCTGTGTCTCCAACTATTCTCAAACTAGTTCCTCCCCAATAACGTGAAATCTCCAGTCCACGCATGGTATATGGTTGATACAACTTGTCGGTAAATCCCCAATTCTAATCTTATGCAGATCCTATATCAACTTAAATTTGAAAGTGATTCAACAAGAATAGTAATTTGATAACAGTGTGTTCCACCAACTGAGCCTTAGAGAGTTTCCGTCACACATCAAAAAGTTAAAACATTTCGGTGTCTTCTGTGTGACATACAAAACATGTAGCAAAATGCTTTTAAGGTACCTGAGTATTTTCACCATATTCAAGTTCCATAGCATAAAAAACATACCCCAAAGTAGAACAACAAACCCATTGATATTTTCTTGTGGGGGCGAATATAGAGCTATCCAAAACCCTTCAAGTGGCACTTCAACTCAGCAGTTTAATCCAAATTGATTTTAAATATACCACAAGAAGTTATCATAGTGAAAATGAAAGATGCTAATTTAGTAGGTTTTGTACCTTAAAGAAGCATAGGAAAGAGCCAACTAAGGACCCCCAAACTGCAAAAATAGCCAAGAATCTGCATCCGTAAACAACCTGCACAAGCAATGAAACTTTTCACTACTCCTGGAAAACCCATCACATGCTAATTGAAATTTTGGAATCCAGATTGCACATTAAAAATTTGTTTTGATTATCATCGAAATTCAAAAAGTGTTTGGATGTGATTTTTGTTCAATGAATTTTCTAATTGGCTCTCAAACAACCATAACTGAAAAATGCACAACCCATAACCAATCCATAATCCAAAAATAGAGGTTCCAAACACCCCTTAACAATTATAACTACAAATTTCTACCTTCTCAATAATCTCCTCAAACTCTTGTAATTTCCCCGGCAAACCCCGGACCGGACCGCTGTCCGGACCGGACTCAGTCTCCGGCGCAACTGTCGGCGACAAAGACCGGATTGATGAGGGTGCGTTCGGTCTTGACCAGGTGGAAACACTCGCCGGAAATCTGACAACAGGTGGCCGCCGTAAATCACAGACCCTTTTCACATTTGGAGCCGATTTTGTGGTACTGATAAAAACCGTGTCAGTTGGCCCGCCAGTCAATATTCTTGAGGGTTTCATTGTACAAGAAAATGGGAATTTTCCAGTTAGGGAAGAGTATTAGAAGACTGTGAAGAGGGAGGTCTCCCAAGTGCAAGCGTAGGCTGATTTTTCCCGGGAATTTCAACAGCCACACACGTGTATACAATTGCCTTACCCTTTCTGTTCTCATGTAATTTTCTTATTTTTAAAATTTTTTACATTTGTAATTTTGCATCAAGTTTTTGTGAATCATTGATTTGTAAAAAACTAGCAAAATAAGTAATAATCTGGTTTTTTAGTTTATTCCTTTTGTCTTTACTTAATTTTTTTACATTTGTCAGTTTTACGTGAAGTTTTAGTGAATTATTGATTTGTCTCGACTAAAAAATTCAAAACATATAAAATTATGATTAAAATTAATTTTTTTTAAAAAACCGAAAATAATCCAATTTATTGGATTAAAGACAGCATATGCATTGCTTCTCTTGAATGTAACTCCTGGCAAACGCCATAAGCATATAGTCGAAGAAGAATGATTTTAAGATGTGGAATTTCAACTACCAACTCAGGTTTATTACATTGAGGCTTCCTACTGCTTTAGCGCTCTTATTATTCTAGCAAAACACAGTCAAAATACTATGATTCTTTGTTCTATTCAAAGTTTGTTTGTTAGCTGAATTATTTGGTTGGATTGACTATTTGTCCAGACTAATTAACCCAGTGTTTAGTAAGCACAAGTGCCCCTTCAACCATGTTCATAATTAGTCCCGCTTCCCAATTAATCAGTTATCCCTCTCCACCTTCAAACTTGGGTATAAAAATGAAGAGTTTAAATTATTTCCACAGCCAGTGGAAACAAAAATTTTCTTCAAATCGATTGCATTGCGCCATGTATCCAAACAGTGGTTTGCAAATAGTAAAATATAGACATGTGGCACAATCCAATCAATTTAGAGGAAATTTTTGTTTGCACTGACGGTGAAAATAATTTAAACTAAAAAATGAATATTAAAGAGAAAGCAAGTAACTTTGTACCTTTTTTAATCATCCATCCATACAAACTGCCCTTCAAACCAAGTATAAAACTAATCTTGCCTTTTTAATTGATCCTCCATTCACCATATATTCCTCTAATCCGGCCTTCATATTTATGCCCCAAACAAATCCGGCTAACAAAATAGGCTCTCAAATAGGGGTCTATGGTGACATGGTGGGGCTAGGTATGTGCCACCCTCACCCCAAGTTTCAACCAAAATTTTTTATTTTCACTTTTGTAATTCCAAATTTCAAGTTATTCGTATTCGCAAAATCATGTAAAGACCGCATTTAAAATATACAAGTAACCAGTTTTGGATTATAAGTATGATATTTTAATTTGGTTGTTATTTGAAGACCAAAAAGAGAATCGAACAACTCATATTCCATTGTTTTTTCAACGAAAAGAAAAACCCCACTACAATATCTGATGAATAAAAAATGCATACACAATTTTCCTCTTCACACTTTTACGGAAAATACACAATAAGACAAGTAGACTAATGGAGCCCGAATTCAAATTTGGGCTCGCCGGGTTAACTGGGATTTGATTTTGCAATAGAAATTAGGCCTACTTTGCTTTGACAAAAAAGCAATAAATTAGTTTTTTGGTTTATTTGTTGTCTTTATTAAAAAAAATTACATTTGTTTCTTTTGTGTCAAGCTTTCGTGGATTATTAATTTGTCTCAATGAGAGAAATCTAAAAATTAAAAAATTATGATCAAAATTAAATATCTTTTGAATAAAGCTAAAATTAATCTAATAATCTACATATTTTTGGCTTTATTAAAAAAAAAATTTTGACCATAATTTTATACTTTTTAGATTAGTCAAGGCATATCAATAATCCATGAAAACTTGACACTAAACTAATAAATGTAATTTTTTTTGATTGGGGGCATTTGGTAATGTTTTTATTTTCTGCTTTCTGTTTCTAAAAAACTAAAAGTAAAATGATGTTTATTGTTTATAAAAACAAAAACAGAAAAAAAAAATTGGTAATAAAATTATGTTTTCTGTCTTTTGTTTTTAAACGACCCAGTTTTAAAAATAAGACAAATCACTTTTTATTGTGTTTTAAAATTTTAAAAATTTTGAAAATATTTTTAATAAACATAAATAAATTATTAAACAAAAACGTTACCAAATACTCCTAAAAAACTAGTTCTTACTTTTTTGCCATTGCATGCGACCGCTGTTAAAAAAGATTCTTACTTTTTCATATCGTCTCTTTTCATTAAACGATACGTATCGCACCCTGTATCCTTTTTGTATAGAAATCCGACCATACGACCAGGTATCCTACGATTACTTATAGGAAAAAAGTTTGACCTTATTTTAAGAAGCGGAACCCGAAACATATTAATCTAAGCCATTTGATTTAATTATGGCGATATTCAAACACTTGATAGAAACTCAACCTCAATGTAAGGCTAGCTTGAATAGAGGAAAGAACCATAATTTGATTGTGTTTTGCCTAAATCATAAAAGGGCAATGTTCTGCCTCGTTAGGATATTAGAGCAAGTTCACCCATTGTTATTGAAATGTATTGCCAATTTTTTTTTTTGCTTGCTACAATGTCAAAAAATAATTAGTTTTGTCATCTGACAAAAAGTAAAATACTAGAGAAAAAAAGAAGATTTGTTTTGGTGAACGAGGATATTTGTGTTAGCCTTCAACCAATAAAAAAAAAGAGAGCTTTTTTTTTTTTTCAAAAAGCATCACCAATAGTATATTTAGGAGAGTGCATCATATAATAGCATGTGCCAAAAGTTTAAAGAAATTCTTCTTTTCTTTCCATAGCTAAGGCAGCAAAAAGCCTTAATGTGATAGAGCCCAATTGAGAGACTTGAAATTTTGCATCTTAAAAACATTTTTTATTTTTGTAAATGTAAGTATAGTCTGTTGATATCATTAGGTATAACTACTTTTAATCGTATATTAATTATGATTATTATTGTTGAAGAATAAACTAGATTTAGTATTTTGGCACAAGAAAAATAAAGTCCAAATAAGCCTAATTGACAAAGTTGAAAGATGAAAGATATTATTGAAGTAGATATAAATATCCAGTTCTAGAAGCTTTATAATATCTATCTTCTAGAAATTCTACAATATTCTTGTGAAATAGCTAGATTTTTTTGTGTGAATTAGTTACATCTGTAATTCTAGAATCTGCCACTAAGTTTATCTTATATGAAAATATCTTTGTACTAGACCCTTCCATTGAGTAGTATAAATATGGATGGATTCTAGTTATTTTGTACCAAGCCAAAAAAAATGGAGTTTTGAGTTTAAGTGTAATATAATACCTTCATTCCCCACCCTTGCCTTGATTATTTATCCCTCCCCCAAAATCTTGTCTAACCATTATAAACTCTTACTCTTCCATCAAATGTATCTTAAGACATGAGATACGTATTCCGATACGATTTATACAATGAAAAAAACGATACACGGTATGTATCCCGATTTAAGCAGCTCTATAGAAAGCATTGTCACCTTCATCATCCTGATAATATAACCAAATGAGGTGTCACTGTAAATATTATGTCAGGGTTTATATTGTTTCAGCAGTATAATTTCTTCATTTCTCTTTTCAGCCGCACACTCTCAAAGCTCGAGATCCTCCTCAGCTCTTGATCTTTTGTCAGGTCTGTGTTGTATCAAGTAACAGAGGTAGGTGCCTCTGAGCTCCCTCTTTAATTCCCTCCCTCTAGATCTCTCTCCTCTTATATCTCTTTTCTGTAAATGGGTTATGTATGTATTGATAAATTTTTGTATAAACAATTTTTTATTGTCTTGACTGTTTTGGAAAATAATCAGAGATTAGTCTAAGGAACAAGATGATAAACAGCCTTATAAACTCTATTGCCTCGTTGTGTAGGATTATTTCCTTAAGTAATATTTTATTCACCAAAGTAATGTGTCCAAATCAAATCAAAGAATTCAATTGGGCAAGCAAGTAAGCAACGACTAGCTTGTTTTGTCTAACTCTTTTGTAGTTTATTATAGACAACAACAATCTTAGGGATGAAAGAACAGTAGATGAACACTCTGCAGGGCAGCAGGTGTCCTATTATCTGAGGTTTTACGTTATCCTATCTTTATTACCTCCGTAAATTGTTTCATTATAATCTCGAAATTTCTTTTTCTTTCCTTTGAAAAAAATGAAAGTTAAAACCAAAGTAATTTATTGGTGAATTGACAGTGTTATCTGATTAATGTGTTGTTAAATGATTGGATCCCTGAGTCTCTGCTCCTCATTTGGAGTGGAGATGGAGGATGAAATTAAAGCCCCGTTGGGGATTGGGTAGGAGATGGATATGGAGAAGGGTTTTAGGGATTGAGGTGGAGATACTACTCTCCGGCCCCGATCCATCCCCATGCCCATCCCTATCTACACGTGGCACTGACCCGAGGTGCCGAATCATGTGTTGGATTGCTTCTATCACTTGGAGCGAATTGTAATTTGCAGGTTTCTTCCTTGTCTCCTATGTACATACTGCCATCGTAATTTAGTAAATGCTTATGTGAGATGATTTCTCATTTAGTGTTTTTATGCCAAATTTTGTCGGCTGAGTTTGGTCTAGGGCTGCTAAGACTTGTTCTATGCTTCCTTTATGATGGTCAATATGTCATGTTGTCAAAGTTATTTGTTTTCCATAAGTAATAAAATTTTATTGAAAAGCATCAAGGGGAAGCCACCCTTGTACATAAGAAATCACCAAAAACCTATACCCCCTCTATACTCTAAACATATCTAACATGTCATGTTGAGAAAGGGGTTAGTTCGACGTGTACAAATCTTTTGTTTTGCTTTCGTAGTTATTATAGCAGTATTTAAAAAGCTTTTTCTTTTTCTTGAGGTACTTTTCCCTGTCGTCTCCTGCATGGGAGACGCCGGGGACGGCCCGTCAAGGCTAACCGCTTCTGGTGCCCCTATTGTTGAGGGGAGGCCTGTTCTTTGGGAAAAAATATGTCTGACGTACAGTTTTGTTTCTCAGTTAGTTAAAATATGCAACAAAAAAAATAAAATAAAATAGAAATGACCCTTGATTTGATTTACAGTTGTCTAGAATCCTTTTAGCCATGCTGTATGGGGCTTGCCTTATTGGGGAGAAAATTGAAGATCTTTAATAGGGTGGTGGAAGCTTCTTCACATGGAAAAATACCATTTTGAGCTTTTTGTATACAAGTTACCGGCACGTGCGTTGCACGTGCTTAACTTTGATAAGTTTTGTTAATTTCACCATTAGCCTTATTCATTAGAGGAAATGGCTACAATACACACCCCTTATTTGGGTATACCATATGCACCTATTGTATGGTCCAGATTGTGCCACCTCATCGACAATCGTAACATTTTTTAGTTTTTTGTAACTTTTCAGCAATATGATTCGTAATACTCTCTATGATTCGTAACATTTTGGTGTGTCTCGTAACTTTTACAAAAAAAATTTGTAACCTTTACAAAAAATTCGCAACTTTTCCAAAACATTTGTAACTTTTCACAAAAAATCGTAACTTTTACAGGGGTGTGTATGATACACACCCAAATAAGAAGTGTGTATTGTAGCCTTTTCCTTCATTAGATAGTAAAAATTTCATCATTTGCCTTTGCGTCTATTGTAGAAGTTTCTTTTTGTTGTTAGAGTTGTTGTTCTCTGCCGCTTGTGGATGTCGGTGGCCTCGTCGCCTCCCATTTGCACTCAAAATGAATTATCACTGTTGAACATCATTGCTAATTACTTCCATCACGCCAACCATTAATTCATTTGTGCAAGAAATTACTGACATTCATCAAGTACAATTTGGCTTCTAGAATTGTACATTCATTTATTAATTTCATTTGCCTCCTTCGTTAGTGAATATTTTTGTTGGTACAACTGAGTCGTCTCCTTCGTTTGTTATTGGTTTTAAGATACAAACTCCCATCAAACGATAATCTATAGAAACAAGTGGTGATAAAATCCACTAAAACAAATTGGAAGAAAAGTCGGACCATATCAATGGTTTTTGTTTGGTTTTAGAGGTATTCTGTTATTATATTAATACATGTACGAGATGGTGATTCGCTGTTATTATATTAATAAGTCGGCCAACAGGGAGTCGGTGGTAAAGTAAGGAATGAACCTTGGCTATTTTGTCACCTATTGTAGGGTAAGGAGCAGCTTCCGAATTGTGGCAATAAGCAACACAATAAAGAGTATAATCGTAATTTAACTTCGTAGGGAAAAACTCAAAGTGCCGCTTTTATAATAGTAGTAATTAAAGTTGTACATTGACACTTGAACAATCTTTGGATTCCGTCGAAGGTCAATTTTGCTGAGATTGTTTGTTGTTTGATATACACGAATGTGTCCAGATAGCTTTTTGTGGTTTCTCCGTCTTTTGTTTCAGTTTAATACAAGTGATGACATTCTCTTTGGTGCCTTTCTTGAATGAAACTTTACTTAAAAATATTGAGTAAAAATATCCCTCCGTCCCAAAAAATTGGTCCATCTTTTCTTCTTGCTGAGCAATATATCATCAGTCCATGCTGTACTGCTGTTGTAAATGTGTAATGATATTCTGTCCATACCAAGCAAGTGAACGTAGATCACAATACTGTGCCATTCACACTCTATTATAAATTGTTTTCAGGTTTGCGATGGCGAGTTTTACGGGATGGATGCGGGAGATTATTGCGACTCTTACATTGCTTCTGACTTTCCTCTCTTACAGGGATGGGGGCAACAAAGGATTTGGTGGAGCTGGCCAGAAAGATGGAAGAGCACTTGGAGGTGTTGAGAAGGGAAAGCCACCCTTGCTCCATTGGATGCTTTTCAGAGAGGGTGTTGTTCCAGCTAAGGAGGAGTTCGTGGCCGTCACACCAGGTCGTATTGAGATGTATATGATGCTCCACTGTGGAAGAAGATGAGGTGGATTTGGCTCCACAGGTCCAAGGCCTAGGGTCTTTTTTTTTTTGTTTAAAAACACTAGTTGGTTCCTCTGTGCACTCGTTAATATTTTTTTGTTTTAGTTTTGATTATGCCGTATATTAGACTGTTTAATATTTTCTTGGGATACAACTTTAGAAGTGTCACATAACAACCCTTACAATGAATAACATACCAGAAATAATAAGCAGCTACTTGTATCCCAAGAAAATATTTAACAAGTCTAATATACGGCATAATCAAAACTAAAACCAAAAAATATTACCAAGTGCATAGAGGAACCAACTAGTGTTTTTAAACAAAAAAAAAAAAAAAAAAGACCCTAGGCCTTGGACCTGTGGAGCCAAATCCACTGCATCTTCTTCCAGAGTGAAGCATCATACATCTCTATACGACCTGGTGTGATGGCCACGAACTCCTCCTCAGCTGGAACAACACCCTCTCTGAAAAGCATATGATGGAGCAAGGGTGGCTTTCCCTTCTCAGCACCTCCAAGTGCTCCTCCATCTTTCTTGCCAGCTCCACCAAATCCTTTGTTGCCCCCCTCCCTGTAAGAGAGGAAAGTCAGAAGCAACGTAACAGTCGCAGTAATCTCCCGCATCCGTCCTGTAAAACTGGCCATCGTAAACCTGAAAACAATTTATAACAGAGTGTGAATGGCACAGTATTGTCATCTACGTTCACTTGCTTGGTATGGACAGAATATCATTACACATTTACAGCAGCAATACAGCATGGACTGATGATATATCGCTCAGCAAAAAGAAAAGATGGACCAACTTTTTGGGATGGAGGGATATTTTTAAGTAAAGTTTCATTCAAGAAAGGCACCAAAGAGAATGTCACCACTTGAATAAAACTGAAAGAAAAGACGGAGAAACCACAAAAAGCTTTCTAGACACATTCGTGTATATCAAACATAAAAAAAATCTCTGCAAAATTGACCATCGCCGGAATCCAAAAATTGTTCAAGAGTCAATGTACAACCTTAACTACTACTATTATAAAAGTGGCAGTTTGAGTCCCTACAAAGTTAAATTACAATTATACTCTTTATTGAGTTGCTTAATGCCGCAATTTGGAAGCTGCTCCTTACCATACAATAGGCGACAAAACAGCCAAGGTTCCTTCCTTACTTTACCGCCGACTTATTAATATAATTACGGCGAACCACCATCTCGTACATGTATTATCTACTACTGGCGCCTCATTATAGGGTCACACACAGGTAATCCAAGCCGGTCAATAATTTTAAACTACACTTTCAAGCATCTCCGAAAAAAATCAGGATATGAATATCTGGAAGCACTTGATCTAATATTTCAATTATCATTAAGAATTCATAAATGCTTAACTTCTAAGTAGAAAATTGAAACGTTGAATGAAGCACTTACATGTATCAAATTGAGCAAATTTTGTTAATGTATGATACAATCAGTTAGTAGACATATATATGTTGCATTATGCAATTTTGGAGCACCCTCCACTGTGAAATTGCTATTTAATCTCAAAATATTAACTGAGTGTGTGTATTGCATGTTCTATGCTCGCATTGTCGTCCGGATTTATCCGGTGGGTTTTTCCTTTGGATGTGGATAGATACATGTTGACTGTGAACAGTTTGGCTTTTCTAAAAAGGCTATACTTGTGTCTTCCCCTTTATGAACACTTGATATCAACTACGAAGTATGTCAGTTGAAAAAAAAAAAAAAAAAACTACGATGTATGTGAAAAATCTTATTCGTTTGCACTATATTTCTATAATTGATATCATTTTGCCCCCTTCCAATACCTAAACATCTACATAGTAACTTAGTAGATGATAAATACCTAGATCTCCCAAAAATCTCCTCAAATCGGTATCTTTCTACTACATAGTAACCTCATTAACATACAATTGAATATATTAATGACACTGATGCACGAAAAATATAAACCACAATTCAGAAAAGCAAAGTGTTAAGTAACTTAGGCAGTGGCAGAGCTAGAATTGAGAAACCCCGGGTGCTAAGTTTAGAGGCGGTTCTAGGTTTTCATCTAGTGCTGACAAAAATGCACAACATATTTATGATGAAAAGATGTAATGGTCCCTCCGCCCCTGAGCTTAGGGGTGTTCCTAACTAGTTTTTCATTCATTTGGACCGTTGATTGTAGAACCAACGAGTGTAGAGAACAAACTCGCTACAGTCCCCCGCTTCCAACTTATCTACATTTTGTTTACTTCGTCTCTAAACTACTAAAAAAATATTAATTTAATTCCTAAACTATTTGATTCTAAGCAATTGAGTCCAATCGTTAACAGAACTTTACTTTTTGGGCAAAATACCGTCTAACGCATAGATGTGTGCACACAAATCGCGCCATGGGGTTGTTTTGGGATACACATGAACAATTCAATCCGTTCATTAATTTTAAATTTTTTTTTTGAGTGATCATATGAGAAACCAGCTTAATCGGATAACTCTAAGTACTTGATCTTACATCCCAATTTTCTGATTAAGTATTTAGAATTATCAAAAATTGAAAGATTGGATCATTCAATTGGAGTTATTCCATAGAGTTTCTTCAAATGTCCGCTCATTTTGGAATCCATCAAATATAAAAAAAAAAGTTCACGCACGTCCACTTATCTACTGTGGCTCCATAGGAAAGCATGCATTGCTTCTCTTGAATGTAATCAACTTGGGTTTATTTATTGCATTCAGGCTTCCCACTACTTTAGTCGTAAAAGAAAAGAATTGCTCTTGTATGATTCTAGCAAAACACAATTAAAGTACTATGATTCTTCGTTCTATTCAAAGTCCGTTAGTCGGATTACTTGGTTGGATTGACTATTTGCCCAGACTAATTAATCCATAAGCACAAGTGCCCCCTTCAACCATGTTCATAATTAGTCACGCCTCCCCAATTACTCAATTATCCCTCTCCACCTTTAAACTTGGGTATAAAAATTAATATCAAAGAGGAAGCAGGTAACTTGGTACCCTTTTTTAATCATCCATCCATAAAAACTGCCCATCAAACCAAATATAAAACTAATCCTTTTCTTTGTTTTTTTTTTTTTGCTTTTTTTTTTCCGGGTTTTTTATTGGTTTTTTTGGTAAATTGTAGTAGGGTTTTGTTTTGTTGGGTTAATCTTGCCTTCTTAATCGATCATCCATTCACCATATATTTCTCTAATCCGGCCTTCACATTTATTCCCCAAACAAATCCGGCTAACAAATTAGGCTCTCAAATAGGGGTCTATGGTGACATGGTGGGGCTGGGTAGGTGCCACCCTCGACCCAAGTTTCAACCAAAAGTTTTTATTTTCACTTTTGTAATTGCAAATGTATTCGTTTTCGCAAATCATGTAAAGACTGCATTTAAAATATATATAAGTAACCAGTTTTGGATTATAAGTATAGTATTTAAATTGGTTGTTATTTGAAGACTAAAAAGAGAATCGAACTACTCATATTTTAATGTTTTTTCAAAGAAAAGAAAAACCACACTACAACATCTAATCAATAAAAATACATACGCAATTTTCCTCCACGCTTTTATGGAAAATACACAATAATAAGTTAATACCACAAGTAGCCTCGTCGAGCCCGAATTCAAATTTGGGCTCGCCTGGTTAACTAGGATTTGATTTTGGAATAGAGATTAGCGTTGCGTTGCTTTGGCCAAAAAACGATAAACTAGTTTTTGAGTTTATTCATTTTGTCTTTATTGAAAAAAATTTACATTTGTTTGTTGTGTTAAGTTTTCGTGGATTATTGATTTGTCTCGACGAGAGAAATCTAAAAAGTAAAAAAAATTGGTCAAAATTAAATATCTTTTGAATAAAGCCAAAATTTGGTCAAAATTTTGGATTTTTTGTTTTGCTCTGGTTTTTTTCCTCATTTTTTTGGGCAAATATTTTTACAGCGTGAAAGAGGCTGCTGGTGAACATTCAAAAGACCTGGAGTTGATGACTTTTTGGAACATCTGGCTCAATTTTATGAGATTGTTGTGTACTCTGACCAGCTGATTATGGTAATTCTAAGTTTTCTTGTCTTAAAGCGTGCTACCACTTCCGTTTTTTACTGTGTTCTTGGTGACAGTATCTGCTTCCTTGGCATTTGCAGTTTGTTGATGTTGTGGTTGAAAGATTGGATCCAAAACATTGCATACGCTTCAAGCTAAACAGGGGTGCAACTAAATATCAAAATGGAAAGTATTAAAGAGCAGGTAAATTTATTTCACTTGTTGCATTAGTTATGTCGTTGTTCATATATCCACATAGGTATCCACGCCAAAATAGATCGATCTCCTCTCACCGAACAAGAGGAAGCATAAATGAGTGGAATTATGAACACCGACATAACTAATGCAACAAGTGAAATAAATTTACTTGCTCTGTAATACTTTTCATAGTGATATTTAGTTGCACCCCTGTATAGCCTGAAGCGTATGCAATGTTTTGGATCCAATCTTTCAACCACAGCATCAACAAACTACAAATGCCAAGGAAGCAAATACTGTCACTAATAACACAGTAAAAAATGGAAGTGGTAGCACGCTTTAAGACGAGAAAACTTAGAATTACCATAATCAGCTGGTCAAAGTACACAACAATCTCATAAAATTGAGCCAGATGTTCCAAAAAGTCATCAACTCTAGATCTTTTGAATGTTCGCCAGCCTCTTTCACACTGTAAAAATATTCGCCCAAAAAAATGAGGAAAAAAACCAGAGCAAAACAAAAATGGTAACAACATGATGTAACATCCATTCAATCCTTCATGCAAAATCCCTTTCCAACTCGGTGTGGGAGGGAATAGGATTGTCAATTGATGCAAAACATAATGGCATTTTGGTCCCATAAAGATACTTGGCAGATATATATTTTCGTCTAAATATTTGGTAGAATCTAAATAAGTATTATCATACTATTTAATTAGGTTAATTTATTATTAGCTTTTATTTCCATTATTGTCGCGAGTCAATTAGGTTGTTTTCAATTGTTTCCTTTTATTGTTACGAGTCAATTAGGTAATCTTATTGTTTCCTTTTGTTTTGATTAGGGTAACGAGTCTACAAATAAGAGCTTTAGCAATGTAATCGTCAGACTTTGATTATTGAGAATATGAGTTGACTGAGAGTTAGGCTTTCGACCCTTATGTGCCTCTCTTTCCCCCTTCTCTCTTCTTGTCCGGCATCATCAATGGACAGGATTCAATCCGGCTCCAACAGGATCAGAATTCGCTAACCAACAATTCCGAATCCAATTTTCACAAATCCATTTAAGTCAATTCCGACTGGAAGCGGAAAAAATCAGATATCCAATCTGAACCGATTCAATTAACCTATTATCAAGCATACAAGGGTAAAAATCGATCATTTGAAATCTATGATATTATCTACATATATAACACTCCAAAAACCAAAAGTAAAATTAACTACACATATATGAATCAGGTTCATTTGTTATTGGATTATCGCATTTGGATCAAACAGATTGTCGGAGCGGATTTCAGCTATCTGATTCGAATTAGATCTTGATCTAATCTGGTTGGTTGCCAAGGCAGGAATCAAAGAACGGAGGTCATTTATGACTAGGTCTAACACGAAAAGCATAATTCACAATGATGAAGAATAAAAACAAATCCACATTGTACAAACACCACCACCAAAATGCTGGTTTAATCCACGTAACCACAAAGAATGGCAAATAAGTAACCTATCTGCATTGCATGTTTACCTTCCAATCAGAGCATATTAACGTCTCAAGTAGATCTAGAACAAGTGTGAACACATGCTGCTTGGGATGGAAATCTGGGAGGAGCTTATCCGAGTTTGGTTCAGTGAAACCCTATAGTAATGAAGATGGTAAGTGCAACGGATAACAAAACTAGAGAGGGGGTTAAAAATACGTATAAAGATACTCACTCGGACAAGTTCTTCTGTCAACCTCCTCAAATCCAAGTAAAGTTCAACCGACTTAGCTGGCACTGAACATTAAAAAAGAATCATTTACTATGATAACAAGTGACAGTAAGATAGCAATTACAATATTTATGCCTCAGATAAGCAAGTTGAAGCCAAATAAGAACTGATGTGTTCAACAACCGCAACCACATTATCAGTGTAATGACCCGCCCCCGCCCAGTCATTATTGTCTGCTTTGCCCGTCACGCGCAACGCACGGTTCCATACCTGCACATCCACACTCCACATGGCCAGCGCACGGCTTTGTTTCTCTTGGGTTGTCAAGAAAAGGCCTTGTACAATGGGAGGGTTCTTGGTCTTATATATAGCATACAACTTATTCTTTTATATATAGGAAGATGTTCTATTGAGGACTCCCTCAAAGATCTCCTCCGTGAGGACCACCCCTTTTTTGATTTTTCGGACTAAATTTCGACGATCCGAACCGCTCAATGTGTTTAAAACATGTTTTCCATGGCCAACACGAGGAATCACAAAAAAAAAAAAAAAATACCCGAAAGGGCATAAAAGAATAAGTTGTGTGCTATATATAAGACCAAGAACCCTCCCATTGTACAAGGCCTTTTCTTGACAACCCAAGAGAAACAAAGCCGTGCGCTGGCCATGTGGAGTGTGGATGTGCAGGTATGGAACCGTGCGTTGCGCGTGACGGGCAAAGCAGACAATAATGTACTGGGCGGGGGCGGGTCATTACACTGATAATGTGGTTGCGGTTGTTGAACACATCAGTTCTTATTTGGCTTCAACTTGCTTATCTGAGGCATAAATATTGTAATTGCTATCTTACTGTCACTTGTTATCATAGTAAATGATTCTTTTTTAATGTTCAGTGCCAGCTAAGTCGGTTGAACTTTACTTGGATTTGAGGAGGTTGACAGAAGAACTTGTCCGAGTGAGTATCTTTATACGTATTTTTAACCCCCTCTCTAGTTTTGTTATCCGTTGCACTTACCATCTTCATTACTATAGGGTTTCACTGAACCAAACTCGGATAAGCTCCTCCCAGATTTCCATCCCAAGCAGCATGTGTTCACACTTGTTCTAGATCTACTTAGAGACGTTAATATGCTCTGATTGGAAGGTAAGCATGCAATGCAGATAGGTTACTTATTTGCCATTCTTTGTGGTTACGTGGATTAAACCAGCATTTTGGTGGTGGTGTTTGTACAATGTGGATTTGTTTTTATTCTTCATCATTGTGAATTATGCTTTTCGTGTTAGACCTAGTCATAAATGACCTCCGTTCTTTGATTCCTGCCTTGGCAACCAACCAGATTAGATCAAGATCTAATCCGAATCAGATAGCTGAAATCCGCTCCGACAATCTGTTTGATCCAAATGCGATAATCCAATAACAAATGAACCTGATTCATGTATGTGTATTTAATTTTACTTTTGGTTTTTGGAGTGTTATATATGTAGATAATATCGTAGATTTCAAATGATCGATTTTTACCCTTGTATGCTTGATAATAGGTTAATTGAATCGGTTCAGATTGGATATCTGATTTTTTCCGCTTCTAGTCGGAATTGACTTAAATGGATTTGTGAAAATTGGATTCGGAATTGTTGGTTAGCGAATTCTGATCCTGTTGGAGCCGGATTGAATCCTGTCCATTTGATGATGCCGGACAAGAAGAGAGAAGGGGGAAAGAGAGGCACACAAGGGTCGAAAGCCTAACTCTCAATCAACTCATATTCTCATTAATCAAAGTCTGACGATTACATTGCTAAAGCTCTTATTTGTAGACTCGTTACCCTAATCGAAACAAAAGGAAACAATAAGATTACCTAATTGACTCGTAACAATAAAAGGAAACAATTGAAAACAACTTAATTGACTCGCGACAATAATGGAAATAAAAGCTAATAATAAATTAACCTAATTAAATAGTATGATAATACTTATTTAGATTATACCAAATATTTAGACGAAAATATATATCTGCCAAGTATCTTTATGGGACCAAACTGCCATTATGTTCTGCATCAATTGACAAGCCTATTCCCTTACACTTCACCAAGCAATGTGGGATTAGGATGTAACAATCAGTGTCCAGTGATTTCCAACTGTATGGACTACATCAACTGAAAAACATAGCAA
The DNA here is from genome assembly GCA_020921065.1 of Vaccinium darrowii. NCBI lineage: Eukaryota > Viridiplantae > Streptophyta > Magnoliopsida > Ericales > Ericaceae > Vaccinium > Vaccinium darrowii. The sequence goes on along the minus strand of CM037152.1, from coordinate 3,820,402 downwards.
TAGCCCCAAAATACATCTATGATAACCTCGCATGCACCAGAAAATGCTCACGTACAAGTTCTTCCACTAGCATTTTCCGAAAACATTCCCTCTCCTGTGGCATGGGTTTCATGAAAAGTACAAAGGAGAAACAGGAAAATGGCAAACTTTTTCAGTTTACGAACACATAAAGAATATATGAAGAAATCCCTCTCCCTCGCTTAGCTAGCAGCAACACAATAAAGTGCAGCGGGGTGCAACCTTAGTTGCACGAACCGAGAGCGGGGACGGGGGCGGGGAAGCGGGGGTATGTAGAAGCTCCCTAGGTTGGGAGCAGCAAGGGAATATTTAATACTAGATAAATATAAATATAAATAAACTTATTTATATGTATTGTACAAATGTTTTATAGTCGCATTTTATAGTATAAACATGAGTGAGAAATGACATCCCAATAGATTCTTTTGTGCCAAATATATGGATTAAACACGTAGATAAGTAGTAGAATATGAGACGAGAAAGAGAGTCCTAAATCTTTCTTGCTTCCTTTTTCTTTTCCTTCTTCTGTACATATATTTGGAAAGAGAAGTAAGAATTTCGTCCTTAAGATTATTGTGGAAGCTCCCATCCTATTTAGGAGCGGGTTCCCGTCTAGATGGGAGCGAGCTCCCGTCAAGCTCCCGTCTCGGGAGCGCGGAATTGAGCTCCCGTCTAGGGAGAGCACCCATTTTAGAAGGATCCTGCTACTAAGGGTGCAACACTATTGATGATTAAAAGATGTGAAAATATATACTAAAGTACAAAACCAAAACGACAATTAAAGTAATGCAATTTGCAATTGTCCAGTATAGAGGTTGTCCAGTGTAGAGGTTAAAGTTCTTCTTTGATCTGTACAACACAAGACTGATAACTATTGCAAACATCTACACCAAAATTTAAACAAGTAGTACCCGAAGATTAAACTTCAACATAATTGGAAAAACAAAAAATCAGTAAATGGACAAACACAATCTCACAGGAGCAAATCTACAGAACTGGATAAATTAGAGAATAAAGACCCCACCTGTCATTGCAGCAGAACATCAAAATACAATTCATGAATCTATCCTAGGTTGCACGACTAGAATACACTACATGTTTTAATGCTAGAAGACAGGACAGAGACCAAAAATGGGTCAAAAGCACAGTTGGATATTTCATTCTAGCAATCTCAGGATTCATTTCCCCTCCAGCAATTCAGTTCACACAGAAGTACATACATATTAGTAATTGCTAAAATTCGTGTCTACACATCTTCAAAATTTACCATCAAAGAAACTCGAGATGCTAATCTCCAAACACAAAGTAACAGAAAGAAAGCCAACGAATGCAGTTGGAGAGTCACAGTCCAAAGAGGATTCCTCACTTCTTTCTATCTTGTTGAGAAATGTCAGAAATTCTTTTACCGAAAACAATAAGCATTTCAGAGTCTGCCCACGACAGACACTGAGCAAACAGCACCGACTGGAGTAATAGGCTCACATGACTGGGAAGAAGTTGTGAACTATCTATCCCGATAGAACCGACCTGCTACCCGATGTTGCCCTAATAGAAGAAAACATGATAATCACCGGGGTATAAATAAATTTACACCAAGTTCAGCCAGCCAGTCTTCTATAGTTGTTGGTAATGATCCTCTCTTTTATCACAGGCTTTCTAAATCAAGTTTCATATATATAATTAGATACAAAAAAAAAAAAAAAAATCGAACACACAATTCCAAATTATTCAAATGCAGATGACAGTTGGATAAAAGAAGGCAAGAAATATCAAGATTTAGTTCAAATCCACATATCTTAAGAAGAAAAGGAATGGACCATCAGTGGCATAACCAGCAGTAGCAACTCCTCCAGTCAGAGCAGCAACAAAAGTGTACTTAAGGAAACTCCTCCACGACTTATTCTCCAACGAAGGCGGCGGCGGAGGTGGTTGGTTGTAGGTACCTAGTTCTGTTTTTTTGGGTATGTAGATAACTAGTGCTTTGTTTGGATTTGAAGCGATCTCAGAATAACGGCGTCAATTGCGATGAGCAAAGCACTGGTTATCTACGTACCAAAAAGAACAGAAGTGTGAATCCTGTGATCCTTAGCCTTGTCAATCTTAGCTAACCTTGTCTTAGAAAGGTTGACCTGGCGTTTACCTGAAGATAGCACAACACACAGTCAGCTCTGAATTTATAAATACAAAGTTGCAATTAAGAACTTGAAAACTACGACAAGAACTTACTCTCGGGTGCAGGGGCACCCCAGGAACAAGGGATTGGAGGAGCATGAGTCTCATCCCATCTCGGAAATTCCAATCCCGTACCACCCACAAAGAAAAAATTTCCCTTTCAGCCGCTGACTGAGGTCAGAATGTCGGTGATAAGAACACCAATTTATAGATCTCATTGAGTAGAAAAAATGTTTTCAAAAAAATAATTCTCATAAACACATCATTTTTTGCATGCAAAACGCAGGCCCCAAAAAGGGCAAGCAATACGGGACGGAGGGAGTACAAGGCAATCTATCATTGGATATTAGTAAACTGCTGGAAGCTGATGATCGGCAGCCAAAAGTAGTATTAGTTATAATAATACTCCGGTTACTGTAAATTTGGGAAATAGAGACGAAGAAGGGGTGGAATTGTTATTTGAATCAATATATTCTCCTAACAGAGCACAAATATGTACGCATAAGACATATCTGCGCATATATATGTACGCAACTTAAACAACCATGCGCAAATATGTGCACAACTATATGTATAAATACTATCCTGGGTGAACGTCGATTACAGCGATTGTGGAGATACAAAGAGATAGAGGGGCTGCGATCTGGAATAGAGTGCAGAAAATAGTTAACCTAAGCATCACACAGAGAGAGAGAGAGAGAGAGAGAGAGAGAGAGAGATTACCGGGCGACGAACGGTGGGGAGCGGCCGACTTCGTGTTCTGCGTTTCTGTGTGGCTTCTCAAACCCTATTATATACGTACCGAAAATTTATTGCTTGCGGGGCCTTTAAACAAAAACAGTTGGGCCACAAACAATGGGCTTCCATTAAGAAAAATATTTATTCTTGTTTCATTTTTTCTTTTCTTTTTCAATCGGGAATAAAGTTTAGGGAAATGATTTTCACACCCTATTTTATCTCCAAACACTATTTTTCTATTTTTATTCATCTTCAAATTATTAAATTACCCTTACCTCATGAGTAATTTTTTCCATATGAAGGGTATTTTTGTAATTTCCTGGTGAATAAAGACAAAATATAGTGTTTGAGGATAAAAGGAGGTGTGAAAATTATTTTTCTAAAATTTATTAGTGAAATCATGACAAATACATCAAGAAGGGGGGAGAGAAGAGGGGACTCTGACCAACAGTTGAAGGAATTAAAACACCCTTATGCGACAAGCCCAAAAACACCCAAGAACCAGGACAAGAAAGGGTCTAGCCCAAAAACACCTAATGGCCTGGCCTAAGCAAAGCACACCAAATATAGCATTGAAGCTCAAAAGTAGCCTAAACCCAAACCATGAAACCCTAAACTACAACTTCCAACACCCCACAAGCAGCTGCTCTGCCACCTGCCACCAGTGCTCTCCACCACCCAAACACCACAACAACAAAAGAACACACAGGCCTCTAGGCCAAGAGCCGAACCCATCCAGCAACAAGAACAGTGGTGAGCCGAAGCCGCCAAAATGGAAAGAGGAAAAAGATTTGGCCGCCTAGCCGTTAAACCAAGAACTGTAACTCCTAGCAGAAAAACAAGCAGAAACCAGAAACACCCGAAGCAAGGCCAAGGAACCGAAGGTTGGGGGAGGAAGGAGATGTCCAGAGCTTTGAGAAAACCCCTCTTTATCCTTAGTTGCTCTGTTAAATTTTCAATAACTTTATTCTGAGAGTTCAGAATTATTTGAAATTTGTAATAATTGAAAGACTCAAATTCCCTCGACGGGGTTGTAATAACTATAACTATTCCGCTTTTATTATTAAAGTAAAAGAATTCATTTCAAATAATTAATTTATTAATGTTCGCTAAAATCGGGGCGTTACATTATGTGAAGAAGTCATATTACTTATACCAAATTTGACTAAATCGCGGTTGACCTCTGATTGTTTAGAGTGTCATACTATATCAATAAATAAAAAAAAGGCGACAAATGTTCAATTTATACAGTACAAGTATAAATAATATTGTTTGCTTAAATTTTATTTTTTCTTTTTTATCAAGGTTAAGACAAGTCGAATATCTAAACTTAAATTTCAAGAATAACACGTTTCGTTTTTCTGGTAAATTATTGAGGGTGTCCGGACCAAATTACATTTATGTGGACTAATTTCTTGATATATACCAATCCAACCTTCTATTAGCGAAATACAAGAATAAAACAATTCATAGCGAAAACCTTGGAGGGACAAAGCCACATGAATTTGAGAATTCTTACATAGTATTACAAAAAGGGAAAATTTCAAAAAACCCCCCAAACTTTGACCTGAATATCAAAAATACTCCGAAACTTTCAATTTTTCAATCGTACTCCCAAACTTCACTTCCGTAATCAAAATTGCTCACACCGTCAGGATCTGTTACCTAACTAACGGAAAATGCTGAGGTGGAGCTTAACGGACCCAAAAACCGTTAATAATTTGGTACAATTTCATAAAACCCCCCAAACTTTGAACCAAATATCAAAAAACCTCCTAAACTTTCAAATTTTTTTTTAAAAAGCTCATTTTTCCTCCTCCCTCCTCCAATTCACAGGAAAACAAAGGGGAGAGAGAGAGAGATGCTGATGAGCGAGACGGTGCGGTTGCGACCATAAAACTCCTCCTCCCCCACCGCCGCTGCCGCAGCCTACAGAGTCCTCCCCGACTGCGGCTACGACCGCGTCTACTGCACATTCTCTACGCATCAGCCACGATGGCTAGGGCGGTAAACTCCTCCTCCTCGCCTCCACCAACGGCGGCGGCGACACTAAATCCAACGTCACCGACACCACTGTAGCCCTGACCGAAAAACCCGAAACCATAAACCCGAATCGCTTCTCTTCTCCCCCAAGTAAGACTACATCTACCGCGGCTCGCCATTATACGAACAATTAAGCCCCCCAGAGGATACGCGAGCTGTTAGCTTACCACGTGAGACTGTTCGGCGAGCGGTCGCATTTCGTGATTCACGACACCGGTGGGATCTACCTGGACGTTATGGAGGTGTTTAAGTCGTGGATGAAGAAAGGATACATAACGATGCAGGATATCAAAGAGCAAGAGAGGTTTGACGGGCCTCTCTCTCTCTTTCTCTCGCGCGGGTCTTTTGGGTCTCTCCCCCTCTGTTTTCCTGTGAATTGGAGGAGGGAGGAGGAAGAAGGAGCTTTTAAAAAAAAAAATTGAAAGTTTGGGAGGTTTTTTGATATTTGGTTCAAAGTTTGGGGGGTTTTATGAAATTGTACCAAATTATTAACGGTTTTTGGGTCCGTTAAGCTCCACCTCAGCATTTTCCGTTAGTTAGGTAACAGATCCTGACGATGAGAGCAATTTTGATTACGGAAGTGAAGTTTGGGAGTACGATTGAAAAAATTGAAAGTTTTGGAGTATTTTTTATATTCAGGTCAAAGTTTGGGGGTTTTTTTGAAATTTTCCCTTACAAAAAAGCATATTTTCATAACGTTGGGCTGGTGGTCTCTATTCACGTCAATAATTAGGATGAAATTTTCTATTACTTGGAAAATAATTAATAATGCATCCTTTTTCCAAATTGTAAGTACTGGATTAATTAGCAAATTGTCAAAGGCTGAAACCCCGTGAAGGAGCCTCTTACAATTCTTTTGGCTGAAAACGTAAACAGCTGTAATTAGTGAATAATCACGTTTTTCATTCATTTAATTAGGTACCTAATTAAAATCACTCAAGGCTCTCAGTACCAAAAATTTGGTGTATGAACCAATGTCCCAATTGCTCTTCAACGGTCTCAAAACATAATCGTATAGCTAAAAATCACTTGATACATACATGGGTAAATTTTCGGTATAGATGATCTTTGGTGAATTAAAACAGACGGATACCATCTATGTAGAAATCTTAAATAAAACAGGTAAGCTAGGGGTGAAAAATGTGTGTTTGGAGGCTACAAACATCATGATTATTGCATTTTTAGTAGTAGAATGATACATCACGTTGATAAAATGAGAATTCCATAAAATTAATAGGTTGATTTTAGCAAATGAGAAAACGAGTTGCTAAAATCTACTCATTTCCATTTGTTAAAATGAGTTGATTTTAACACATAATTTTCTCGTTTGCTAAAATCACACCATTAATTTTATGATATTCTCATTTTATTAAACGGGAAACCCAGTAACGAATTTTAGGGTAAATAATTTACTTGCCCCTTAAACTATTCGAAAAAATGTTTACTTCCCCCTTTAACTATCAATTGCATTTACTTGCCCCTTTAACTATGCAAAAACTACTCAATTCGTCCATTCCATCCAATTTCGACGTTAGTTGGACGGAAAAGCAAAAAAAGAGAGAGCCAACCGAAGGGTAAAACAGGAATTTCCTCCCAAACCCTACTCAATCAACAAACATGAGAGGGAGCCTTTTGTCTTCTATCAGTCACAGCCTCATGCGATAAATACTCCTCTCGGGCCAGACTTTACCCTCGCCCTCCTAGCCAACCCAAATCACGTATATTTGCCATAGTGGAATCGGACGTACATGAAGCGCAAGGAAACAGTAAGATTTTTTCAAGTGTTATGTCAACGAGGACGAAACCACAATCATGAATGTGTTTGATCCCATGAAGAATTGAGAGAGCGTAAAGCCTAACATCGGACTCTGGCAATCGGGACCCACGTGATTTCAGGATTTGATCACCAAGGGAACCACTTGAAGTGTATTCTAATAACAGTACAACAATGGCGTCGTCTCTCTCTCTCCCAAAGTGGTTTTGCTGATTAAGTAGGATTTGGGGGAAAATTCCTGTTTTACCCTTCAATTCACTCTCTTTTTTTGTTTTTCCGTCCAACTAACGTTGAAATTGGATAAAATAGACGAACGGACTAACTTTTACATGGTTAAATGGGCAATCAAATGCAACTGATAGTTGAAAGGCAACTAAACACTTTTCAAATAGTTCAAGTGGCAAGTAGTATACATTATTTACCCCGAATTTTACATTGTCTGCACTATTTTGGTTCCTCTTTCATCACATCCATAAAATCCCGTTAAATCCAACCAGTAAAGCACTTTCATAACTGACGAGTGACGATCAGTTGGACTACGAACAGCGAAGAACTCCGGCGTAAGGATCTCTCTCCATCCCCATTTGTCTCTCTATGTATGCATGCTCGTACATATATTTGAGTTGATTTTACCTTTCCAATCCTCAATTGATCGCTTTCTGAATTTCCAATTACATACGTACATAAATCAAACCTATTTATAGGCATAAATCCAACGATGAAGTAGTAATTGTGTGTATTCAACTTTGCTTAGGGTTTCAACACGTCATCTCCTCACATGGAGACAATGGCTGAAAACCCTAACAATAGATTGCTCAAAAAAAGACTCCCTGGTTTCCCCCCCAAAGGCTCCCAAACCCAAATCGAACAATCACAACTACCACAACCATTCCCAACGTATCTTCAAAACCCTGATGTGTCTACAAGAGCTAGACTGCTCTATGAAACCCTTACTAGGGTTTCACCTCAAGAAGTCGAGACCGCGCTTTCGTCCACGGGGATTGAACCCGTATCCGAAATTGTAGAAGAAGTTCTCAAACTCTCATATGCATCCCCTGCGGTTGCTGTAAAGTTCTTTCGATGGGCGGGAATGAACCGGAAGCATTCGGCATATGCTTGGAACCTTATGGTAGATTTGCTGGGGAAAAACAAGTTGTTTGAGCAAATGTGGGACGCGATTCGTTCGATGAAGCAAGAAGGGGTTTTGCAAGTGGCGACCTTTGTTTCGGCTTTTGGGAGCTATTGCAGTGCTGGTAGGTTCAATGAAGCTATCATGACCTTTGATGTAATGGAAAAGTACGGAGTTACACCTGATGTTGTGGCAGTGAACTCCCTGTTGAGTGCGATTTGTCGTGAGGATAACCAGACCCTCGTTGCGCTAGAGTTCTTCGAGCGGATTAAGACTAAGATTACCCCTGATGCAGATTCGTTTGCCATTTTATTGGAAGGGTGGGAGAAAGAAGGGAATGTAGCAAAGGCGAAGAACACCTTTGGGGAGATGGTGATTCGGGTCGGGTGGAGCCCACAAAACATGTCTGCTTACGATGCTTTCTTGACAACTCTTGTTCGTGGGTCCCAGGTGGACGAGGCAATCAAGTTTCTTCAAGTTATGAAGGGGAAGAACTGCTTGCCAGGTTTGAAATTCTTCTCTAATGCTCTTGATATTCTCATCAAGCAGAATGATTCAGCTCATGCTGTTCTTTTGTGGGATATTATGGTTGGTAGCGGATTAGTACCGAATCTAATAATGTACAATGCAATAATTGGATTGCTTTGCAACGACGACGACACCAATAATGCCTTCCGTTACCTTGATGAAATGGTATTGTACGGTGCTTTCCCTGATTCTTTGTCCTATAACATGATTTTCCAATGTTTGGTTAAGAACAAGAAGGTTCGTGAAGCGGGTAAGTTCTTCTTTGAGATGATCAAGAATGAATGGCCTCCTACGCATTCAAATTGTGCTGCGGCCATCACAATGTTTTTTGACGGTGATGATCCCGAGATGGCAATCGAAATCTGGGACTATATGATTAAGAATCGCGTTTTGCCTCTCGAGGAGTGCGCAAATGTGTTGCTTATTGGGCTTTCTAATATGGGAAGGCTGAAAGAGTTGAAGAGGTTTGCAGAGTATATGCTTGATAGAAGGATTAATATCAATGAATCGACAATGACAAAAGTGAAACATGTTTTCTATAAGGAGGGTAGAAGTGCACGTGATTCATATGATAATCTTTCAAGGAAGTGGAAATCTTCCTAGAAGTTGTGGTTGGAACTTCCTGGTTCGATGCGCTTCGAAAATTTATTTTGTTTTTCATTATTTTTCTTTTTGGAAGTTTGGGAGATGTCTTTGATGTGGCTGTTATTAGTGGAAACACTATGACAACAGCTGGTTTTGAACATTAATTGATGTTAAAATTGCCTGATTTGGTTCCACATATGTTTGCATGATGATGTGGTATAATATTACTAGTTCTCTGTCCTCCTGTTCACAGATGCATCCTTCGAATTCATTAATTCTCTAGTTTCGGTTCTCTGTGCCTATTCCGTGTACACGTAAATGTGCAGCTAACTTTTTTCCGCTTATATTAGTGCTTTTCAAGACTGTCAACTGAATTGCAAAAGTTCATGCATATTGCTTTGTTAGCTACCATAGCCCTTCTCATCAGTGTAATGCTGTGACCTGGGTGCTATGTAATGTGCTGTGATTTCTGCGTGCATCTGCAAGGGTATTGTTTTAACTTTTATTGATCAAGTTATTTTCCCTTTTTTCGAGTTTTTGGATAGTTTTCGTAATCCATTCCTTTTTTTTCTAAATTCTATTTCTGGTGTTGTTTATGGTTTACAACTGAAACACCGGTTGCATGCTTTCTAAGGTGGTTAAGCTACAACATTAGCCTGGTTTAGCTTCTACTTAGATCATAATAATGTGTTTATACATTTCTTTATGGTTTCATACTTGCTATAAATTATCCTTTTTTTCTAGTCTCTCCTCCCCATTCTTATTTCCATGCCCTTCATTCCTTTTTTCCTCGTTGAAAAGCCAAGAAGTCGGTCTGAAATTTTGCCAGACATTCCACTGTTCTAGCTAAATATCTCGCTCTCCATAAGTTCAGGGGAAGAAAATAAAGGAAAATTGGAGGGAAAATAAGAGGTGAACAGCATTTACTTATGTTGGCGTTCGACCCCGATCATCATATGCACGTAACCCGCACAAAGATTTGAGGAAAAACTCTGTATGTATATATTCACATTTTCGCACAGTACAAATATACATGAAAAAACCTCTCCCGGGAGCCACAAACCGGCATACTGTGCGCTTAGCCTCACCCCTCCAGTCACCCCGTGCTCCGACAGAGTATCCGGAGCACAGCTCCCTCCCGAAAGAGGAACCCTTCTCGGCTCACTCTCCCTTTGTTTCTCACACACACACACAACCACACCCCTTTCTCTCACTGCCTAATACAAAGCAAAAAGGGAGAAGGGAGAAATCCTGTGTGTCAGGAACATGGGAAGGCCCCGGGGAGTCATTCCCCCTATCGCGCACCTCTCCCTCACATGGGAGAATCCCAACAGCTTAGTTCATTTCACACCATTACCTCTTAGTTTACTGAATCTCCAATGTGAGTGGACAGTGTGATTTTTTTTTTTCCCCATTTCATTTCCTACAACGTTCTAAAAACCAGAGAAGAGTACAGGCCGTGAATCACATATTCGTTGTGGATATGAGACTATTCATATACAAGATACAACAAAACCTAAAAGCAATAGTATACGGGTAAGTCAGCAATACTTTTGTTATAGTGATATACTTTAATAGTTATTAGTCTTGTACTAGGAATAAAAATAAAGCCAAGCAAACAAAAGAGTAGTTGCTAATATCGGGCATTTGCCAATAGATGTGTGTGTGTGTGTGTGTGTGTGAATGGATGTAAATGTACTATATATCAGATGCATATATATGTAAATTGTACTAAAAAATACTGTACATACAGTAACGGTGTGCATATAGCCAAATAGATAATTTGTATTACAATATGACCTGGTCTGTTTGGGAGGCAGATGGAGAAAGCGCAAGAGTGAGACTATGAGAGAGGGATAGAGAGAGCACCTGCGAAAGTAAACAGAGCTGCGAAGATGATGAATTGATCGACTGGTTTGGGCCAAATGCCTGTTTGGCATTTATGTCTGTATCAACTAATTGTGAAGTATAATTTAGGGTTTCAGTTAATTGAGTTAATTGCTAGGGTTTCAGTTAATTGTTATTTATTTTTTATGTTTGGGGTAGTTTAATCATTTCATGTTATTAGGATTTTGCTAGGGTTAGCCTATATAACCTCTTCTTCATTAGCTTTGTAATCTTTCAAGTTTTTCAATGCAATAAGATAGTATATTTGTTTGGTAGTACGCTCGTTTTTTCTCTCTCGTTTGACAGGTCACATGGTATCAGTCTATCAGAGTACAAATTGGGCTAATCGCACCTTCGTCAGATCGCATCTCCTCTCTTCTTCTTCTCCAATCGATCTCCTTTTCTCGGGTTCTTTTTTTCTCCAGTCGTTTGAAGGTTCTCTTTCCATTGCTACATAGAACAGTGGTACCTAGATCGATCTCCAGCCACAAACGACCAACCAGACTTCACCGATCAACCACTCACAGCACCTGCGACCACGCTACTGCACAGACGACCTCCTTCGAACAATTTTCAGACCTCGCTGACCACCACAGTTCAGATTCCGACATCCAGCGACTTCAGTTAGCACACGTTTTTTCACTGGGTCAAAAGTTTCGAGGTATTTTGGCTTCTAATTTCTCGTATTCTGCATTTTTTCACACTTTTGAAGACGTATCTGTTCGTGTTTCTCCTCGTTAAAGCTCTGTTTTGGTTTTTCAGATCAAATCGGTTCAGTTGGAAGATGGTTTAGTACTATTTACTACTGTTCTGCACTATTCGGCATTATTCAGGTCTGTTCAGATCTTTTTGGTACTGCTTCGCACTGTGTGGTGTGGACTACTTTCAGCACTGTTTGAAGGATTTTTTGCACCTCTAGGTTGCCCTACGTTTGATTTCATAGGTTCTCTATTGGTATTGGTGTGATCTGAACTCCGTTATTGGTAATATATTGTGTTCTAACTATGATGATGTCGGAAGATAAAGTAATTAGTGTTTGTTTGACTCATGGTAATTACTCGTATTGGGTGAGTGCGATGAAAATTTTTGTTGTGGGTAAGGGTTCACGTCACAAGGTCTATTGTCAAACCTACTACTCCTATGAAATCATATGATCCTAAGCATGTAGAATATGTCACCGCCTTTGCAAAATGGGAATTGGAAAATGCACGAGTCCTTACGTAGTTTCATAATTCTGTTGAACCTATCATTGATATGAATTTCTCAAAGTATGATACGGCCAAGGAAGTTTGGGATTATTTGAAGGGTATATATCTTCAGTCCAATTTTGCAAAAGAGTATGAACTTGAGAGCTCTATTCAAGACGCTAAGTAGCAAGGTAAATCGGTTTAGGATTTTTACAATGAGATGACACAGTATTGGAATCAGTTGACTTTAATTGAACCCGTTGGCTTGCAGTCGCTTGATTTCTATATAGAGTACCGTGAGAAATGCTGCCTCGTGCAGTTTCTTATGGCTTTGAGCCTATTCGTGGGGCTATGCTTGATCGTTCCCCTTAACCTATAGTTGATGGTGTAGTTCGCGAACTTATAGCTGAGGAAACCCTATGCAAGATGGCCTCTGTTGCATCTCCTTCACAATCAATATTTACTGCTCCTTCAGCTTTGCTTGCTCCATATATGGCACCCTTCTTGTCTACACTAGCTTCTGACTTGATTCAGGTCTGGCAAACCTAGGCCTTAGGTTACTTTGGATGAATGTAGTTTTTGTCGCTAGAAGAGACAATGGAAGAATGCGTGCCCCAAATTGTTACAATTGAGGGCCACAATTCTCAGCAGCTTCCTCAATCGCTTCAACAGTCTCAGCAGTTTCCTCGACCTCCAGCAGCCTTTGCTGCACTATTAGCCGGTTTCTCCTCTGATGAAGTTCCCCCTTCCCCCTTCTTTGACCAACATTATCAGATGTCCAAGAAGGCAAGAAGCAAATTGGGGCCTGCGTCTGCTGTGGTTGGTGATCTCTACTATCATCTATGCCGCCTTTTTGTTTAAATTAGTTAGCATCTCTTCTTTCTCCTGCTATTGTTTGCATTGGCAAATTGGCATCTGGTTGGCATCTATTCAACATTGGTTCTTCCTCCTATTTGCATCTGTTCGGTATCGGTTCTTCTTCATATTTGCATGTTCTAGTTTTGCACCGCTTTGCATTGTTTAGCACCTTCGCAGTAGCTGATTCGCAGTCGTTGATTTGCAGTATTTGATTCACAGTAGTAGATTTGCATAGGTTGATTTGCAGTTGTTATCTCCTTGGCAAATTCACGATGTTCTCCAGCTTCAGGGTTTCAGTTAATTGTTAGGGTTTCAATTAATTGGTAGGATTTCAGTTAATTGTTATCTGTCTTTTATGTTTGGGGTAGTTTAGTCCTTTTATGTTATTAGGGTTTTGCTAGGGTTATTAGGGTTAGCCTATATAACCCCTTCATTAGCTCTGTAATCTTTCAAGTTTTTCTATGCAATAAGATAGTACGTTCATTTGCTAGTACGTCGTTTTTTCTCTCTTGAAAGTTCAATCTAATATGTCTATATTCTACCTAAATTTGCCCCTTACAATTGTTACTTATTTCTTTCAAAAATATCGTTTTAATTCTTGCAGTATCCAAATGTATCTCATAGGCATCCCCTGATACCCACACCACTAGTTTTGAATTATCCTTGCTTCATAGGTTAAAGGATTGTAACTTGTAAAGTTAATAAATATGGTCAAAATAACTATAACGCAAGGATTGGGTGACATGTGCCGATGAAGGGTGTGTCAGTAGGGTAACATAATCAACTAAAAACAAAAGAGAGCCGCCAATTGTCGCATTCGCCGGCCGCTCGGGCTCCGCGTTTCAACTTCATTATCCTTGGGGGCCAATCTATACCGCCAACGTGATTGTATCCCTTCCCATTCTCCTCAAATTAAGTAGACATATAACGATAAAATAATCCAGCTATGCACTTAGGAATCCATTTTCGGAAAGATTCAGTCTTTCGTGCTTTCCTGGGTCTTCGAGATCCTTTCAAAGAAAATATTGCGGAAAATTCCGTATTGCTGCCTCCCGTAGGAGTCTGGGCCGTGTCTCAGTCCCAATGTGGCTGATCATCCTCTCGAACCAGCTACTGATCATAGCCTTGGTAAGCTATTGCCAGAATGAAAGGGTGATCTCGTAGTTCTTGGTCTGTGAAGATGCGTTGGTAGGTGTTCCATTTTTTCCCATTGAGGCCGAACCTAAACCTGTGCTCGAGAGATAGCTGTCCATACACTGATAAGGGATGTATGGATTCTCGAGAAGAGAGGAGCCACGATGGTCCCCCCCGGACCGCCCGGATCTCTTAAAGACAAGGCGAATAAGCTACTATTTGTAAGAAGTAGTTTTGCTAGTTGGTTCATTAGTCATATTATAAGAATGCTTGAATATAAATATAACCACTTCCTCCACTAAAGGGATATGGTTATCGTCTTGTAACACATATCATCCAACTAAATTATCTCTACTTGTAAATCAGAAGAGAGAGCGATACTTAGAAAAGCCCAAAAAGTCAAAAAGCCCTGTGATGGCAGTTGATTATCCTACCCTACCAATGCAACTTTCACTCTTACATGTCACCTCATCCTCGGGCTCTCAATTTTGGTACAAACACTAATACAAGGTGTGTAGAGGCAATTTATTTTGTAATCCCTTGATGTACATTTTAGTTCAAAAAAGTCTGGAATTGGGTTCAACCTTTAACTTACACAATGGGCTGTTGCCTGATGCAATGGTTGAAGCTCGAGTTGATTGTCGTGGCATGGATTCTAGCCCTTGGAATCTATTTGATGCACATTTTGCTAAAGGTTAGATTTTTATCTTGTCAACCCTTTAACACTGTAATCTTATTGGGTCATAATGGCTTTTAAGAAATTTCTAACAGATTAGGAGAATTAGCTTATCTGATACTATCATAACTTTGTGGTCGCTACAAAGCTTATGATCTGCACGGTTGGATCAAGTCGGTTGGCCACCCTCTGCTACTCAAACCGAACACTTCAGATTGGGAGTTTTTCAACACTTTTTTGTCCAACTACTAGTTGAAGTCAAAAGGCGTCGTAATGTTCATGCTGTGGTCGAAAATAGATACGACTGTTTTGAAGGGGAGAGGTGAGGTGATAATGATACAAAAAAAAAATAAAGAGTACCCCCAAACCCCAACTGAATGAAGCCATGTGTCATTTAACTTTTTAACTGAAACTAATGAAATAAGGACACGTAAAAATTAGTTTGGTTGGATCAGATTGCACAGTTGTAAGCCTCCACGAACCCCAAATTCTGCGATCGTTGACGACCATATCCGACTACTAACGATTTTGAAATCAACCCTTCAAACCCGGTTCAGTTGGTCCTGTCGGTCCATTGGGCTCATCGGTTACTTGCTCAAACCTAGTCTTTACGGTTACCGTAAAGTTAAAATTTTGTACCTTTGAGGGACCATAGGGAAACCAAAGAACGTGGCTTGGTGAATGCCTCTCTCATGGATATGTTGCTTTATTAACGTGGGAGTCCTTGAGGGCATTTCAAACTCTAGTAGGAATCTCTTATGTTAATGGGGCAGGGTTATGTTGGCCTTCATATGACCTCAACAAGGTTGTGGTCCTTGTGGACCTATGGTATTGTGAATTTGTTCAACTGATCAAGATTTTGGCTGTTCTTTTTCCTTTGCAGTTTGTGATGTGTTGTAAAGCGGTCTCTCTCTCTAGAGCTGAAACTTGAAAGCCTGCGGTGAGATCTTCTGGTCCCTCATTTTCCTTCACTTTTTCTCTTGAATCTGCAGTGAAATGTGATTTTTGTAGCTTTTATGTCACGAGTGACCAACACCATGATTCGGTGTGGTGGTTTGTCGGGGTGGTGTTTTGATGGAGTTTTTGGATGACCTTTGCGTTCTCTGTTTTTGTGTTGTTTTGGTGCTTTGTTTATTCCTGTTAACAGCTCCGTCAAGCCTTGTAGTTGTTACTCTTAATGTTCCACCAACTGCATGTGCTGTAAGCGCTGGGCATGTGCATTGTTGGGTGACTCGACGTTTGATTTCTTTTTATTGAGCGGGTCTTTACCAAAGATTGTTTTCTGAGTTTTTTTCCCCCCATACGAGGACTACCATGCTGCTTGTCCGAGTAGTTACACAGGTGGCGCTGTCGCTGTGATGATCTATGTGGCTTGTGAACATGTGCTATATCTATAGTGCACGGAGATGCTACTGAGTAATGCAAGGAACTGAGTGCTTGACGTTGATCTATCTCATTGGCTAATGGTGATATTTAATTAGTGACTTGGCATGGATGTCACTCTCTTTTGCATGTGTGCTATGCTTGTGTATGTAGTGCCGCATGGTTAGCAAGTTACTGTGCATGGCATTTGCTGCAGTTCTTCTCATTTCTAGCTGCAACAGATGTATTGTGTGCCTTAGTTTTATGATTTTGTATTCAACTTCGACTTATTAATTTGGTGTTTACTCTTGTTGCGAGGTGCGTTTCTCGTCTTTGAGGAGTCCCAAGTGAGCTCTTACATGGTTGTGTTTGCCTAGTATCTCGGCTGAGAGATTTTTTTTAGACTAGGTTTATTTATTCTTTCACACGTCTCAAGGGGACCCTTTTGGGCTTGTGATTTGAGCTCTATTATAATGGGTCATAATTATTAAGGGGAGCCCGCATTGCCCATACCTATTTTTATATTTACTTTGTGAAAGAAAAGTCAATTGTTTCTAATGGTGTCTCACTGCCTCTGATTTTCAAATTTGAAGCATGTATTCAATTTCCTTTCTTTAGATTGGCATGTAGCTGCATTTTGGATTGGCAAAAGGTCATCTTTGGGAGAGTTGCAATTGAAGGGTTTGTAAGAGCTTGTCCCACATAAGTTAGTCATTGTCTCCAAAATAAGCGTAGGAGCCTTTGTATCCGGTGGAGTTAGCTATGAATGTTTTTGCTAATAGATGGTCACAGATTAACTATTATAGACCCGATTTTCACTGATTCTGCCAGGCAGTCCAAAATGAAGAGTATCTGACAAGAAGGCATCCTTCACTTTTGTGTGTATTATGTTTCTCCTAACTGGCAGACTAGGTTCAACAGGAATGTCTTGTTTTATTGGGTGAGTGTTGAGGTTTTTCGTATTGTAAGCCACAAAAAGTAAATAGGTTTACGTATTCTGTACACGCATATATACGATTGTATATTTTTGCAGCTTCTTGGAAGGATTATACGTAGTTCGCGGGGAAACCAGTTTGAGATTTCTCTTGCTGGAGCCTTTTCCGACATGAAGCGGCAACAGAAGGTGAACTGCAACATACAAAATCTGTACAGCTGGGGTAAGGGTTTGAAGTTGTCGATTGATGTGTGTGGAGCCCTTTAGAATGTTTCAATTTGTTACCCGTATTACAAGTTTGGTTGATCAATGGTGGTGGGATCAGATTTTTGTCGATAGAGCAACCTTCAATTTGTAACCTGTATTACAAGTTTGGTTGATCATTGGTGGTGGGATCAGATTTTTGTTGATAGAGCAACCTTTGATTTATGTGAAAGATCTGATTTGAAATTTGAATGTGGGAAATAGTTTTTGCCATTACTTTTTACCTTGGGGTCAACTGGCTTAATATTCCTGGAATGCTTAGACTAGGATATTTTGACCCTAACTGGTTTCCAAATTTGTGGCACCATTAATTACACACTGTTATCGTTCTCTTAGAAAGCCTACTGGACTATTCCTGGTGTTTTAGGATTGATGGATATCAAAAAATAAGGGATTTGAGATAAAAGTTACATTTTTCCATTTGTCTGAGGTTGTAGGATTATTCCTGGTGTTATAATTGTTGGGGCTCTCAAGGCTATCCCTTGGCCCTTTCTCAACAATGGCCGGCATTATAAATTAGGGATGCAAACGAACCAATTTGCTTGCGAGTAGCTCGTGGCTCGGCTCCAATAAAGCTTTTGATTCGATTATGGAGTCCATATGTAGAAATGATATTGTGACCTATTTTCATTCAGAAATTCATGTCAGGCCTTTCCATCTTAAATCCACGCAACCGAACACAATGAAATGTGAAAAAAAGTGCACAGAGTAGATGTAAATTCCTCTTGCCGTTCATTTTCTAGGTAAGCCACACCCCATGTGAGTAGGGTTTGTGGTTGGTTGTGACACAAAATTTGTGTCACAATCATTTTTGTATTGATTAAGAAGAGTACTGAAGGCTTTTTTATTATAAAACCTGTGTGGCATATAAATATTTGTATTAGAGTTGATCAAGGTATCAATAAATTAGAGGAAACATTTTTTAAAGCTTGCTTAATGGGATTGATGCCAAAGTTGTCTTTCAAGCTTGTCTTTTTGTCCAGTTAAAGGTTATTACAGTGTTGTTGAAGCCTGGGTTATGAAAGCTCATGAAGCTTTCTAAATGGGTCGTTGATATCAGGGCAAAAATTGGTAGATTGGACAAGCATAATATCTGTTCACGTCCTCAATTCTATAGATAATGAACCTCTTTCTTTTAGGGCCTTTTAAGCCATTAGCCGTGAAAGAACCAAGTTACAGGAGCTCGACTTGTGTTTCGTTTGCTAAAAGCTCATTGAGATTGACTCGTTATGTGACCGAGTTTGCACATATTATGAAGCTAGGTATATAAACTTGACATGCTAAGGGAATTGTACCTTGAATTAAAGACCAAGCCACTCCTGTTATTGGCTTGACTGAAGTTTATGAGAGAGAGAGAGAGAGAACGGAATATTGATCGCATTTTGAAGCTCGTTAAGATTTTGCAATCTAAGTTTGAAACAATGTACGATTACGTAACTGACACAATTACAATCCTAGTTCAGCCCCATTCAATTTCTCCATAACTGACACGATTACGTAACTTCCCTTGGGTGTGATCATAGGGACTCCCGACCCACTATTGAATGTCCGGTTCGAGATATAGCTACTGTCCGGAAGGACAGGATAACACTTAGGTACAACATAGTATATGACTCCTACTTCACGAATACATGTCAGGGGCGAGATTGAAACCGAGTCATGTCTGAGAAGTGGGCTGTGTCTTACCATCTAGGCTACCACCGAAATTTCTCCAAAGTTGGAGGGGGGGAAAAATGAACATAACAAGTGAACAGGGGGGGGGGGGGGGGGGCTATACACTATACAGGTATGCAAACACATACAACTTTACTAGGGTACTGGAGTTGTATATGACAGTGCAAGTTTGGTATTTTCTTTTGAAGGGTAAAGTGGTTTATGATTCCTGGATACAGGTTGGTAAGTGGCAAGATTAAGTAAGGGTGACTTTATCCCTAGGAAAGCTAGATACCAAACCTTTCCTGCCAATTAGAGCTAAGAACCCCAAGCTTCTTCTGCTCTATACCTTCCCCAGCCTCACATTTCTGAAACTCATTTCCTCCAACATAAAAGAAGAAAAAAAACCCATCCCCAGCAACCCCCTCCACCTGATGTTGTCTCTCCGGCCACCAAGAACCACCGCCTCCCAATGAAGAAAAAACGCACCAGCCCTCTGATTTGGTTTGTCGCCACTCTCTGCACTGTAATCGCCATTGCCGTTATTATTGCTGGGATCACTGTTTTTGTCGGATACATCGCGATCCGACCGAAAGTCCCGTTCATCAGTGTCTCGTACACCCACCTCGATGCGTTTGATTATGACCAGACCGGGTTACTTACGACGCAGGTGACCATCATCATCAAGTGGGAGAACGACAACGAAAGGGCCCACGCAAGTTTCTACGACGCGAAATTCATTCTCAGCCTCCACGGTACGATGATAGCGAAACTGGTCGCAGCTCCGTTCGACGTGAGAAAGAATAGCTCATTGGAATTGGCTTACACGGTCAAGGCGTCGCCGATACCGTTGACGCCGGACCAGATGGTAATCGTTGACATGTCATTGAAGGAGGATTTTGTAACGTTCGAACTGAGGGGGACGGCTAGGACCCGGTGGCGAGTGGGGCTCGTCGGATCGGTTAAGTTCTGGTTGCACGTGGATTGTAAACTCCATTTCGTTCCATCAACTTCGAATAGCACAGGCTTGTATTGCAGCTCCAGGTCTAAACAAAAATAAATTCAGGTTCATGGATCATTTCTTTTTCCAGTATGTCATATGAAATAGAGGGTCTATATCGTTTGTTCTTTTTTAAGGTATTTCTCACTTTGGTGAAACTCCGGAATGGTGTTGGAGTTGAGGCCCAAATGGTATATAGCTGATAGGAATGTACAATTGCTTGTTCAATGCCAAGGAATTTCACTTTTTGGGGGGGTTAATACTGGATAGAGATTATAGTAATTTGCAGATAGAAAATTGTTGAGTGCGTAGACATTGCCGATATATTCGGAACCATTCGATGTACGTGAAAGCCTCATTATGTTGTGGATTCTATGTGCATCAGACAGTTGCGAATGTGTGCATATGTCTTTGCAACTTTTTCTTGCAGAAAAACTCGGGTGCCGGTTGGGTATGGTCACGCGGTGCCCGAAAGCTCATCTCAACTGTCTAAAAGTGTTTTAGACGACATAGATTTTCTTCCCCCTCGCTCTCCTCTTTCTCTATTTTCAATCTTTTGGACGGCCAAGATGGTCGGATCAGGCACCACATGGCCATACCCGACCGGCACCCAAGTTTTTCTCCTTTTTTTTTTTTTTTATACTGGATAGAGATTATAGTAATTTGTAGATAGAAAAATGTTGACTGCGTAGACATTGCCAAAAACAGATGTATCCGAAATTATCCGATGTACGTGAGAGACTCATTATTTTGTGAATTCTACGTGCATCGGACAGTTGCAAATGTGTGCAACTTATTCTTGCAGATATTGTCCAATTAATTCATCTGCTGACAGAGTCATTTGAATGTATAGGATGAAGAAAAAGATAGTTTTGGTGAAGCTTTTGGTACTATAATTTTCTAAGAAGAAAAGTGGAAGATCGTGCAACAACGGAAAGAAACAGTAAAAGAAGGCAATCACTCCTTTTCAAGTGATGCTTTTAATTATTTCCAGTTTCTTCCACCAGGACCGGCCGCATCCCTGTTGGCTAAATAAGAAGACTTCACCTATAAGTAAAAAACCCAACAAAATAGGCAGGGAAATTACATGGTCCCTTTGTGCAGCACTGCAATGTGCAACGCAATCTAGGTCATTCAAATGTGCTTTCAATGGTTTGGATTTCAATGTTCATTTACATTTAAACTGTCGAAAGCACATTTGGACGGCTAAAAAATCGCCCTGCACGGGACAGCGCATTCACTGCACGGCAAGGCCCCCGGTTCTCTGCTATTCCTTTCCAGAAGCCTAAATCGAACTTATTAAACGAGGCCCACCCTATATTCCAAAATTGTCACCGCATGAATTTTGGGCCTTAAATTCGAATTGGGCCATTTTTTTTGTATAGAGAGCTTACACGAAAATTATATTGTGCCTAGTATATATATGTAGGGTTCTTAAATAATTGGGAGCCCTAAACTTTTGATTTTTTGGTGGGCCTAAAACCCAAGCTTCTTGGGATTCATGTCTAAGCCGGCTCTATTCCATCCCAATTAAACCATGTGGTGCCAACTAGGATTTGCCACCTGGCTAAGAACGTCAACGGGTATCAAATCCGGTAAAGTGGTGCTCTAATCTAAGGGGTTGGAAATGGGACCCTATGGCGAGACTCGAATCAAAGACCTTGTTCTAATAAAGGGAACACACCTTATCACTTGGGTTACCCTCAATTTGTTAGTGCAATAATAAGAGTGATGTAGTTGATTAAATAGTTTATCAAAGTTGCCCTACCTACCACCACTTTCACTTGGCAAATGCCAATTAGGTATGCATGAAAAAAGATTTTCCTTCTTTGAGACCACAAATGTGTTTTTTTCTTGTTGGCAAAGGAAAGAACAGCTACAAAGTTTATAGTACAAGTGTGATCTATTAAAAAAATGTAGCTACCATATTATATCACTCAGTGGAGGGAGCAAAGACTTAAAGCACTGTCAATAAAGACGTGTTTGGCTCAATTTTAGTTTAATTTTTCTTATTTATTATTATTCTTGGTGAGGGCAATCGAAAAAGGTAAAGAAATGTGACCAAAAGCTAAAAAAATAACACAAAAATATGCCCATATTTTGGCTTGTTTTTTTTGTTTTTTCTGGACATTTTTTAAGTTCAATTCATACCTTCGTAATTTTTTCTCTCTCTCGAGAACCCAAAAAGCCAAATAATCATTAAAACTGGAACAAACTCAACTTTTAAGAGCATCCTTATCTGGGGCACCAAAATTTTCACCAAATTTAACTTTCAAAAACACCTTTTATAAATTAGCAAGTCACTTTATCAAAAACTCACAAAATCACACTCTATATTTTAACTTTACTATAGTATTAAACTATTCTCTTTAAAACTAAAAAAAAAAATCTCTCCCAGCCATTACTTCCCCCCACGGCCCCACCCACCCCTTAAAATTTTGGTACAAAAAAGAGTGTAGTGGCCCACGTGTCTCACCCCCACCCACCCCTTCAACCGGTAACATTACTCCCCCACACACGCGTTGACACGTGGCGCCCCTTCCCCCCCTTTCTTCCCTCTGCCCTTTTCCGTTTCTGACAGTACCAACAGCTGAAACAATAAAAAAATGTTTGGTGCATGAACAGTACCGCACCAAATTTGGTGCGGTACTGTAGCAAAAATAATTAGGTGAGCAAAAATAGGGAGGCTGATTTTGGTGGGTTTTTAAGGGATTGACTCTCTATTTTAGCCAAAAAGTTAATTTGGTCATCCTGATGAGGATGCCCTAAAGGATCCAAACTTAACTGATTTTACGCTGACCCATTTTTGGGGCATGGCAAAGCAGCGCCATACTAGTTATAGGTGGACTAGGAGTATTGGGTAATTGGGCTTCGATGAGAAATATCCCCAAACCAGCCCTAGCCAAGCCCATAAGTGATTTTTTCTGGGTAATTGATTTTTTAAGACATAGTTTTTCAAAAGATTTTAGCAACCTAGTTGCTAAATAGTTGCTAAAGTCAATCATGATTTTAGCAAATGAGTTTAGCAGGTGGTAAAATCATGGTATTTCAAATAAAAAAATTAAGTGTTTCCGTGTATTATTTTTGGAATTTTCACACCAAATTAAAGTACACGAGGAGTACTTTAATTTGGTGCGAAAAAAAATTGAAAAACGATACACGGATCCATTTCATTTTTTTATTTCAAAATTTTAATTTTAGCACCTGCTGAACTCATTTTCTAAAATCATGGTTGATTTTAGCAACTGAGTTGCTAAAATATTTTGGAAAACTATGCCTGACTACACTGTTCTTTTTATAACTACACTCTCTTTTTTTTCTCTTGTGATGTGAATTTGTAAAATTAACCTTCCATTTGTATATTATTTCACACTTGTAAGGACAACATATTTAAATTCACATCACAACAGGACGACCAAAAAATAAAAAAAGTTTGAAAACCAGTAACCTTTTTCGAGCTTTGAAAGGAAGTTGCATGCAGAGCACAAAAACTCTCACACATATAGTAGTAGGAAGGAGGAGGATCCTCTCCGGTCCCTTTAAGGGTTAGTACGCCTAATTCTCAGGCCCTTCTGGGTCCGTTTCAATAATTGGGACCGTTGATCTTTTAGTCTTTATCGAGGATTTTAGGCACGTCAAAATTTATGTTAGTCGAAGATCGTTTAATGTGTTTTCGAAACACATTTATTTATCTCTTGAAAAAGGGGTTTATATCTAGTGTTGCAATTTTCGCTAAACACATTTTTTTGAGATAAATGTAATTTGAGAACAAAATAAATGATATTCAATTAACATGAATTTTAGCAAGCCTACAGTTTTTGACAAGATCTTAAACATCAACGGTCCTGTTTATCAAAATAAACCCGAAAAAAAGTCAAAATTCGGGTGGAAATATGCATTTCTGTCTTCTAAGAAAAGACTTGCTTTACAGTAGGGTTTTAGCGTTTAGTACTGCTAACCTTTATAGTTTAATTTTTGGGATGGAATTCTCTTTCTACCTTCTAAAATGACTTAGAATAGATTTTTAACATGAAATTTAACTAAGACTAGGTGTAGGGGTTCAACCATTCCAGGACTTGGACTATCCAATGCTTCTCAAAGATAACTCGAGTGAGAGTCAATCACTTTGTTCACTTGACATTTCCAAAAAGATTCTTTCCTCATCTCTCTTCTCTCCAATCATTAATCATATTTCTCTCTCTACTCATACCCTTCTATCCAATCATTATTTTCATTTCTTTCTCTATCTCTCTCCAATTATTACACTTCTTTCTAATTATTATTTTTTTTCCAAAAACCCATCTAAACACTATCTCAAAAATATTTTTCAAAATATTCTTCTCAAAACTCTCAACCAAGCACAACAATTATGTCTCTTGTTCTTCATGAAAATCAAGTTTATCATATAAATGGGCTTAGGAAATGAAAAGAAACCCATTTAGAAAAATTTTCGAACACCTAGAGTGTCATGGTTCTAAGCATTGTACGTGCCAAGTGATTTGTCTATACTCAATCAAAGAAGTTAAAAATCCTAAGTTTAGATAAAAAATTTGAGAGTTCTATCCATTCACAAACCTGCAATAAATTACAAATATATGAGAAGTTGTGCCAAGCGCTGCGGTTACACAGCTTGTGCATCTAGGTTCCGTTTGTTTCAACGTAAAGCATTTTAAATTGAAAAACATTCTTCGTGTAAAATGATTTTGCTCGAAAATAAAATTATGTTCTTATGCTCCAGCATTTGGTAGGCATTTGGGAAAAATCTCGTCGCGAACAACATATTGCTATTGAATGCGCACAATCTTACCAAAATTCATCAGCTTGGATAAAGTAATTAGAGGGCATACACAATGTGTGAGTATAATATAAATGGGTAATATATATATATATATATATATATATATATATATATATATATATATATATATATATATATATATATATATACACGCATGCATGTATATGTAATTATATGTGAAGCTATGAAGAGGTGCTGCAGTATATCCAATTTTAGAGATGGCCCCATTCTCTCTCTCTCTCTCTCTCTCTCTCTCTCTCTCTCTCCTTTTTTTTATTTTTCTCTTGTGATCTTCGCCAGCCTCTATTTTGGACTTTGGAAGGCCCTAATCACTAATGAGATCGTATGCAAGCTGTTGAGAACCCCTGGGAAAATGACTTACGGGAAGTTCAGAAGTCATTTTCCTCCGTGTGATGAAAAACATTTTACCTCGGAAAACATTTTACAGACGATCGATTTAGCCAAACAATTGAAAATGGGTAAAATACTTTACGTCTAAACAAACAGATCGGCCTTCATTCTCTAAATGCTTTTGCTCTCTCTCTCTCTCTCTCTCTCTCTCTACATTTCTTCTTCGGAGCATGCTAAAGCAATGTCATACTGTTAGAGTTATACGTGGGCTAGGAGTATTGGGCTTTGATGAGAAATATCCCCTACCCTAGCCCTTGCAAAGCCCATTATTTGCTTTTAGGGGGGGTCCTAGAGGCCGGCCCCATTTTGTCCCCTGCTACTTGTCCAGGCCCTTAATTTGGGATTAATAGATCAAAAACATTTAGGAAAACTGTAATGCAAACATCTTTGGAACATTTTGGAACTCTTTTTTGTTTTCCATGATTAATAAAAAAAAAATTCAAAAGGCTTGAGAGTCATCTACTATATCATCAGGGACGGAACCAGGATTTTTGCGTAGTGGGTGCGGACTATATTTGTGGAGGAGGGACAATGCTATATAATTTGATGATATATATTCATTTTTTTCAATGTAATAATAGGGTTTTTTCAAATTGTAGCGGGGGACAATTCCTCCTAGCCCCTCCCTTGGCTCCATCCTTGTATATCATTCAGAGTAGGATGGAGGCTGGCCTTTACTTTTTGTTCATCTGTTTGTGCGTTTTTATTTTTTATTTTCTCTACCTAGTGGTTGCCTTAGATTTTTTCTCTAGATGCTGCATGGGATAGTGTGGAAGGTATCTCATTCCATAAATTGCATTAGATTTTATTCTGTTCTATCCTTGTTGACTCGTTGTACCACAAATTGCTCCCATCCTAGGGCCACACCAAATGAAATTTCATCAGTGTTGAGACTCAAGAAGCAGAAAGATCTGAGGAATTGTTTTGAGTGATGAAACTAGGATATACAATCGCGGGACTTGTTACATGGACTCGGGTTCAAAACCTTCTAAGTGCTATAAGTTATTTTGGGGCCGATCCATACTGGGTTTTACTCCACTCTTGCTTTAACTAGAGCTCAGCCTTAGTAGACGATGAGATTGGTCTTCCAAGAATTAGTCGAAATGCATGAGCGTAAATTGGCCCGAACACCTTGACGTAGAGTTTATGAAAAAGGGCTATCCGTGAAACATATGTGGCTATAAGGGACATGTAAACCCTACTTTGGTATGGTGACACTGCTATTGTTGATAGGTGGTCCTGCATTCTTGAACATTTTGCAAATTGTATTGACACCTATTCTGCTTATCACTTAGCTTGATTGTCCCTGTCAAAAGACTGCCCAAAGTTTGGCAATTGGAAGGAGAAATGCAATCAAGTCGGCTTCTTTGTTGTGTTGTTGCCAATTCAGATCTAGGAAGG
The DNA here is from genome assembly GCA_020921065.1 of Vaccinium darrowii. Classification (NCBI taxonomy): domain Eukaryota; kingdom Viridiplantae; phylum Streptophyta; class Magnoliopsida; order Ericales; family Ericaceae; genus Vaccinium; species Vaccinium darrowii. The sequence goes on along the minus strand of CM037152.1, from coordinate 3,793,850 downwards.
CCTTTGTGGGCATTAGGCTACAAAATGTCAAAATATTGTCCTTGTAAAACACCAAAGAGTATGAAAAATTATTCAATGCTCTTGATGCACCGTCAGGTGGTGCCCCAGAGTCCTTTTCTACTACGCATTAATCATATGGGATCCAAGACAAAGTATTTCAACCCCGCGCCATATATGGTAGCCGGGCATCATGTGGCGGTTTGTCAAGAGGAATGAATGTCTCCAAAGAGTGTTTCGTTCATTTAGGCCAATTTAGTGGACCACATGATGACCTCCTTTAATTAATTCAAAATTTTGAAGTGACTCTGTGTTGTGTTACGGCAGTGAGATGATTGCCATTTTTTAGTGGCCTTTTTTAGGGCAGTTGGCTACAAACCTGTGCCTGTAAAGTATCATGAAAAGGTGGATTCAAAAACTAAAAGGAGACTTCTGTGATATCTGACATAAATTGGAGTATTGCCATTCTTTTTCAAAAGTGCCCTTTTGGAGATGCATTAGCTAGGCTGAAGAATGTAAAAGCACCAAAAATTGGTTTTTTTTAAAAAGCCAATTTGGTGGACTACACGGCCTCCTCAATTTGACTAAAAAAAATGTGAAAACAACTTGCTTTTTTATTTATGTAAGAATTGTTACTTGACTTTTGGTAATTATGAGCAAAGCATCCTACAGATTTGACTAGTAAAGTTTGGAGAAACGTATGAGAGATGTGGTGGTGTTACCTTTTTTTTCCCCCCCTATTTTTGTCGGATTACTTTGCCTCCTTTTGCGGCGTCTTTTTAGTACACACGCGCTCTGCGAGTGCTTGATGGAAACGGGGGGGCCTGTGGTGACTGTTGTGTAGTGGCACCAAACGTTACCGTTTGGTGTGGGGCTTGTGTGGGACTTAAGCCTTTGCAAATTGTAATTTTGTGGGGCCCACTTTCGGGTCCCACACGAACGGTCCGGACTGTTAAATAATTTTAAAATAATTATTAAGGTGATCTCGGAGAAAATCAGGCCCATTGGATATTTTTACGTTACTCATCCATTCTTTGACTTTCATTCAGAATTCAGGACCCTGCCAGTTTGAAAGAATCTTCAGGAAAAGTTATAAAATTGTGGGCTTAGAAAATTATTGATCTGAACCATAAGAGTCGTAGAACTCGTTGAGAACATCATCTATTAAAAAAATAATCTTGTACGGACATTGATAGGTATAAAAAAAAACTCATATTTTTAGTGTTTTGATAATTATCCCAATGGGCCTGATTTTCTCCGAGATCACCTTAATAATTATTTTAAAATTATTTAACGGTCCGAATCATTCGTGTGGGACCCGAAAGTGGGCCCCACAAAATTACAATTTACAAAGGCCTAAAGTCCCACACAAGCCCCACACCAAACGGCAACGTTTGGTGCCACTACACAACCTGTGGTGACTTAGTCACCACAGGCCCCCGTTTCCGTGCTTGATACCCATCACTAAATATTATTAAAAGAAAATTATCTCGATGGAAATATTACATGGTGTTCTAATTGCTCCATTACTAATGCTGGCTGCCTCTTATACTTTCACATAGTTCTTACTTTGCACCTATGTTTTAGCTTTGGGTCCTACAACTCCTTACTCTTTATTAATAATGTATTCATTCTCCTTCATTATCAATATTGATTGCTTCAATTAGTTGCTCTGTAGTTACCATCTAATTATATTTTCTTGATCTAATATTGTTATGCAGGATTTAGCTTTCTATAACACTTAATATTGTTATGCATTGCTGGTTCCATAAAATTTGAATATTGATATACTACTAACTGTATGTGGTGGGTCCCATTATTTTATACTCATTCATTTTAAAATTACTCCCTTTGTTGATGTGGGTCCCATTATTAATAAAACTCATTTGTTTTTAAATTGTAAATTTGTTGATTGGGGTCCACATAGCATGCCTCAATTATTTATATGAAAAAGGACATGACAAGATTGCGGGTCGCACAAAGTTTCAATATTTATATGCTAACTAAATGTGATGGGTCCTAGTATTGTTGTACCTATTTAATTATAATAAATTACGTAGTTATTGATGTGGATCCCACATAAAAGAATTTAACTGCATTGAAATTGATTTTGAGTTCCGCAAATGACAATGGAAAATCACTCTCGCTTTTATAATAGGTATAGATAATTCTATGCAAGGGCTTTTTTTTTTTTAACTGAATTACTAGAGATTGAATAGTCAAATGAGAGACGAACTTCTTTTTTTTTGGTGGTGGTGGTGGTGGAGGTGGATCACATGTTCTCCTCGTTGCCTCTTCTTATCGTTCTCGTAGAGTCACATACAACATTCACTGTGTTCGACATGAGGAATGATTATGTTTATTACTTGATAAGTAGGTCCAAAATTGTTGAATATACTTTTATTATGGAACTTAATATCTAGAATTTCATCTGTTTCCTATAAGTTCTCCATTTAGAATAAAAGAAAACAAAGATGAGATGGTGGACTAATTTTAATTCATCGATCTACTTCTTCTTTTAGTCTTGATTTTGTATTTTCTACACCAATTTTCTCCAACTAATTAATGCATTGCTAATGCTATGTGATACGCATTCTCTTGACTCATACGTGACTCAAATTTCTTCAAGACTACTCCAGATTTTAGAAGAAAATTTGGCATTTAGGTCTTTTCGAAGAATGCATTATTCTTGACATCATATCTTGCATCTTTCGTGTTGTCGATCGTCAATTGTACTCATATTTCTTGGATTCGATTGATGAAGTTTGGTACTCAATACATACTTACAACATAGAGAGTTCTGGTTTGAAATAGAAACTACATTTGTCAGGGATTCTCTTGTTACAATACGAAAAGAAATAAAGACAAACGATAGTTCATTGGGTAATTATTTATTGTTTTTGGAGTACTGACACATGTTGTTTCAAGACCTTAGCCATAAAACCACATATTCACGTGAATTCCATATACTTGTTCGTGGATTCTGATTTCAGGTGTGGTGTTTGAAGGCTAGGCAATAGGCACCATATGGTGGTGCCTTAAGAGAACTTTTAATTACTAATAATTATTGATTCGTGTTAGTAGTTTCCATGATTACTTAAATGCATGCAAGATTTGTGCTAAGATAAGGTCGTAGGTAGGTTGGGTGAGTCTTAGGTTGGAATCTAGGTTGGAAATCTTTTGGCACGGAAGAAAAGGGGTGGGGGTGGGCCATCAACCTCAAGTCCACATGAAAAATTATAAAATCAGGCCACGAAACTGTTATTAAGATTTAAAAATTGTATTGAAATATGAAAAAAAATACATAAAATTATATAAAAAGGGTATTAAAAGGTGTAAAAAAAATATACTGAAAACAATGTATTTTTTTATATTTTATTTCTTTATTGTCAATCCAGTAAGCTGACAATAGAAGAACCAAAATTTTCAAATTTGATCAGATATACATTCCATCTAGCCATTGCTTGCTCTCTATATATATAGCCACGTTTACTGCACCCCTTTTAAGGAACAGATGATATATTGTTTCAAACCAATGGAATAATTTGCTTTGACATTTGCTTGTTCATGTCTGGGAAAAGGAACAGTCGCTGTGTAATATTACTCCTTTGTTCAATTAATTTACTTATCCATTTCGATATAAACATTTAAAAAGACACACGAGTATTGAAAAATGACATGGTTGGCATTTTTCATGTAGAAATATTTTTAACACACTATTTTTATGCGCAAGCACTCTTTTGCTTGTTAATATTCACTTAAAATTACTAAAATATCCTTAATTCTACATTTACATTTTATATATGAAAGATAATTTGATAATTTCTCATGAATAAAGACAAAAAATGAGTACAAATAAATAAAAAAGGAGTGCGAAAATCATTTTTCATTTTCACTTGGTTTCTTCTTCTTCTTCTTCTTCTTTTTTATTTATTTTATAAAGTCGGGTTATTGCGGACAGTTGATATACATTGCAACATGTCTTTATTTACTATTTATTTCTTTTTTTAGAATGTCAAGTGCGTGAATTTTCTTTTTCTTTTTTTATTAAAAGAAATCTTTCTTATTTTTTTTTATCGGCTAACTCACTGTTATTTTTGTTGTTATCTTCAACATTGAACTGTCATTAGTCTACCCACTTCTTTTAACGTTTCAATATTCATATTTGTGCATGTGACAGGCACATTTAAATTTTTTTTTTTTGACAAAATAAGTTTTGTTTTTTCGTGTTGAAAGTCAATGATTTAACCTATTCATGGGGCCAAACATGCACGCCCTCACACTCCCGGTCCGCCCCTGGTTTCAAATCAATGGAATAATTTGTTTTGACATTTGCTTGTTCATGTCTGGGAAAAGGAACAGTCGCTGTACAATATTAGTCCTCCGTTCAATTAATTTGTTTATCCAATTCGATATAAACATTTGCAAAAAGACCCGAGTATTGAAAAATGACACAGTTGGCACATTTTAATCTAGAAATGTTTTTATCACTCTCTTTTGATGCGCATGCACTCTTTTGCTTGTTATTATTCACTAAAAATGACTAAAATATCCTTAATTCCACTTTCACTTTTTATATATGAAAGACAATTTGATAATTTCTCATGAATAAAGACAATATAGTGAGTACAAATAAATAAAAAAAGGAGTGTGAAAATCATTTTCCATTTTCGCTTCGTCTCTTCTTCTTTTTTAATAAAGTCTGGTTATTGCGGACAGTTGATGGAGTACATTGCAACATGTCTTTATTAACTAATTAAATAATTTGTTTTTTTTGAAAGCCAAGTGCGTCAATCTTTCTTTCTTTCTTTTTATTAAAAGAGATCTTTTTTTATTTTTTTATTGACTTAGCTCACTGTTATTTTTGTTGTTATCTCCAACATTGAACTGTCATTAGTCTACTCTCTTTTTTAACGTTTCAATATTCATATTTGTGCATGTGACAGAGGCATTTCAATTTTTTTGACAAAAGAAGTTGTTTATTCATGTTGTCAGTCCATGATTTAACTTTAATGAGTGTTATTAGGCACCGCCACATAGTTTTTCAACACTCTTCTATCTGCACCAAACATTTATGTAGGATTTAGGACTAAATGTATGAGTCCCACCTAAATGTGTGATGGAGAAGGGTGCCCGAAGTGATATAGTCGGCCTAGCCAGAAATTTCGCTCGGTAAGGGGACCATTCAACATTGTTTTAGAATTTTTTAACTTTTACTAATTGTAAACAACAATAATATAAAAAAAATGAACATAGATAACAAGTCTTTAGGTAAAACATACAAGTTATGAGAACCTTTTTGGAAAGTTTACAAGGAGATGCTACACGTACAGATAGGAATGCATAGAAAATGCACAGAGCACGTTCGGGAATCTACTTTTGGGTCCCACACGAGTGATCCGAACCGTTCATTATTCTTAGAACATTTTTCCGAGGGATCCTACAAAATTTCAGCTCAATCAGACGGTTAGAAGTGGTCAAACAAAAGTCCCACTGTTTCAATCAAAAGATTTTTGATTGAAACAGTGGGACTTTTGTTCGACCACTTCTAACCGTCTGATTGAGCTGAAATTTTGTAGGATCCCTCGGAAAAATGTTCTAAAAATAATGAACAGTTTGGATCACTCGTGTGTGACCCAAAAGTGAATCTCCAAGTGTACCTTGTGTATTTTCTGTACCTATAGGTCAGTACACATGGGTTTTCCGAGTTTACAAAGGTACTAGGGGATGTAATAAGTAATACAAAGGAGAATGTGTACAATTTTTTGTATACAAATTGTCAAGACCTTTAGAATTTGGAGATAAAACTGAAATTATGAGAAACTGCAATGATGACAAGTGCCACCACTGGTCATGCATGATGCGTTGCATTTGCCGCCAGGCGTTTCAGGACCACTGCATTATTAGTTTCTCACAAGTAGGGGTGCACATACACCGGGTAGGGCCGGGTTCGGGCCGGGCTTATACTAGATAATAACGAAATTAGTGCATTCCCAAGCCCGGCCCATTTGTAATCGGGCTTCATTTAATTTGCCCAAGCCCAACCCAAATAAAATTTTAATTTTCCAAACCCGTCCAAGAAGCCCATTTATCTTATTAAATCATAGTATTATAAACATAAATTAATCAACCATAACGATCACAATTACAATTCACAACCATAATAATATATTTAAAGTTCTAAGTTCTTACAAAAATATAAAAAATAGACCTATAAATTAAAGTGCAATTAAAATATTCAAAAAGATGGAACTCTCCGATGTCTATTAATCTCTATATGTAGTATTTAAATAAAATATTATTTAAATCGGGCCGGGCCGGGCTTTAGGGGAGTTTCCCAAACCCAGCCCATTTAGTAAACGGACTTAAAATCTCAACCCAGTCCGGCCCTATGGGCTTGAATATTTATCCCAAGCCCTAAAAAGACCGGGCTGGGTTGGGCGGGCTGGGCGGGCTACCGGGCCGGTGTGCACCCCTACTCACAAGCAAGCATACTGAATTTTCGCTTCCAAACTGTTACGTGTTTACGAAATTACAATTACTATCTCATCAGAAAATGCAAGTCTTTTTCACCTCTCCATTACTTATCTCTTTCTCTCTATCGATAACTCCTCTCTCTTTGTGTTGAATATGATTCGTTTAGAACTAAAAATTAAATTATTTTACTTGCAAAGTAATTGTCGAAATTATAAATTTGATTGAAATATAAAATCATTTTTGAATTTTAGCTATTTAAGATAATGTGATAGCTAAACAGTACTGTTTCTAATATGGATCTAGAAGAAATAGTTTTTTTTTAAAAAACTCACGGTGTTTCAATTCTTTAAAAGAAGATGAATAAGTTTATCCACAACGAAGTCGCTTGTAGTGAATTGTGCCCAGACTGGTGCAAAGAAGGATGCGCTCGAGAGTGTCGTGCCTATGACACCCTCGGTAGGCGGCAATTCCGTTTTAAGGAGACTGTGGTTTTCACAGGAATCAGTCGTTTGATTTTCTATTTCGATTTTCAATTGGTGTATCCATTTTACTTTTTTCCTACATGATCTTGAAGAAATAGTTTTTTTAAAAAAAACTCACGGTGTTTCAATTCTTAAAAAGGAGATAAATAATTTCATCCACGACAAAGTCGCATGTAGTGAATTGTGCTCACGTGCAAATTTCTTAAACCAGAATAAACCCAAGTGGTACTGAAAAGATTGTGCGTAACCAAATTAAAGAAAGGAGAATATTGATATTAGAAGTGGAAAGACATAAGTTATGAGATTTATAACTTTACACTGGTAGTCCATTTGCATTTGGTTTAAAGAAGGATGCGCTCGAGAGCGTCGTGCCTTTAGGTACGCATATTTTTCAGTACAAATTGATACTATATTTTTTTCATGTCTGAAAAAATATAAAAAAATATCTTGGCATGGCCGACATTTGGACCACCGAAATCTGGAAGCAATTGTGTCCGTTATTAATTTTGTAAAAAATGGGGCCAAGTATGGCTGGCAAGTCAAAGAGTACCATTGAAGATCTGGATATTGCCTGATTTTTTTTCCCTTTGAGCACGTGAATGTGGACAGATCAAGGAATTAATAGCTTTCCGACCTAGACTTTTTCATTTAGAAAATGCTTACCAAAAAACGAAAATATATTAAACTCCAAAGTGGCCCTGTCACTAATAATTCAAAGAGATAATTACATGTATGAGCATGTGAGAAATGATAAATAGGTTTTCTTTGGTTTTTTTCTTTTTGTTTGTATTTTGTTTTTTATTTTATTGCACTTAGAGAAATGATATATGTATTGCGCGCGGACGCTTCACCGGAGTTGATCTTTTGAGTTTCTGGTTCTATACAGAGCGGTGGTGCATTACTTGAACCTTGAGAGATGGCATGGCAAGATGACTTGCGCATTAAGCACCAGCGTTAGTGCCAAGCTCAGATTGTTGGGAGTCCGAGAAGGCACTCCGACAGTCTAGTAAGTGATCGGAGAAGGAAAAAATAAGTCGGAATACTAGAGAGAGACTTTCTTTTTCTGTGTGTCAAGAGAGAGACACTACTACAAAAAGGCATAAAGATCACAGTCTTTTGGTGTGATCTTCACTTTTAATCTCGATCGAAAAACCATGATCTAACCTAGTGTAATTAAAAGTCCCCATCTTTCAGAGGTGGCTCTGCTCTATTAAAAGGGTGGTCACTTGAACACCCTTAAGAAATTTTTTTGTTTATAAATACATGTAAAAATTTCAATTTTAGTTTAGTATAGCCATCGTTGAACACCCTACTCACAAATATTTGAACAAAAATATTTGAACATCTAGCTCAACAAATCAGCCAACAAATCAATTTTATGTAAACAACCAACTAAAGTCTAAAATCTTCTCGTAGATGACCAATCTACACTTTAAAGCCTTTGATATTTTTAAATTACATGTGATAATTTATCAGGTTTTGTTTGAACATTTATACTATGAATACTCACCAATTCTGGTAGTTCACAATAGAATCCTTAATACACCAGTTCAAAACAAAGTGTACTCTTTAAGATAAAAATTAGGAAAATCAAGAAAAAAAAATTATATATCGTATTGATATTATCCTACGACTTCTCTTTGAGCAATGATCAACTCTCTATATAAAAAAATAAATATCCGTGTGAACCTATTCGGTACACAGATTTCTACAATAAATATTAGTGCATTTATCCCCCGATTTTATTTTACTTGACCCAATAATATAGAATTCGCCAAGAAAATTTGTGACATCTTATGTATTTTCATATTATTTCGCCTCATTTTTCACACTAATATATGCAAATTTTGTATGTAAATGTTGAACACCCTGTCCAAAATTTCTGAAGCTGCCACTGCCATCTTTCAATCACAGTTCTAGACCGTGATGAAAACTCATAAAAAACTGTGATTAAAACCATAAAAAAAACAGTGATCTTTAACAATATAACATCTCAGTTTTGCCTAAAAATCATGATTGTTTATAGAGAAAAGATCTCAGTTTTTAGTAAAACCATGATTAAAAAATGAAAAAAACCGTGATGAAAAAAAAAAAATCTCACTAATATAGGTGTCCAGAAATTGCCTTACCTTGCTTTCATCCAGAATTGATCCTTTGACCTCTTACACAAGACAACTAACACCTATCCACCCCACCAATTATGCATTTCATTATGTTGTTGAACTATTTAATATATTTAGTAGTTTTTGTAGGTCTTTCATTTACCCATATTAGGTTCTTGAGCAGTGACTATGATTTTCTATGCTTTATGTACTCTTATAGTTTCCTAGCTTGCTTGAGAAAGTTTAATTTTTTATTACAAAGATATTTTTTTTGGTTAAACACATATTCTATGAATTTCTGACAATAATCTTTTTTGGTTTAAAAGGGATGTTCCATCTTCTAATGTCCCTCTTCTCTTTCTAAGTATAATAAAGATCCTCCAACTCAATAATTTTCATCAAATTGAAACTTTTCTCCCCATAAAATTTTACTCCCAACCGTTCTCCCATATCCATCACATTCTGAGCTTTCTTTAACAAGATAGAAAAAACAAGAAAGATCTCAGTTTTTGTAAAAACGTGATAACAAATTAGAGTTAGATTTTTTTATCACGGTTAAGTACATAAACCAAGATGAAATACAGTTTTAATCTCGGTCATCTATAAAACGTGATTAAAAATAAAAATGAAATTATCTCATCTTACTTACAATCACACTTTTTAAATGACTGAGATTAAAACTTAATTTTATTTCCATTTTCAATCACGTTTTATAGATGATCGAGATTAAAACTGTCATTCACCTCAATTTATGTACTTAACCGTGATAAAAAAATCTAACTCTTATTTTTTTATCACATTTTTACAAAAACTAAGATCTTTCTTATTTTTGAGGCGTGATCTTATTACCTTTTTGTAGTAGTGAGAGTGAGTATAGAGATTGATCCAGAAAGAAGTTGGTGGGTCTCCCTTTTATAGGTGAGGAGTGACTTGCTCACCAAGTCCCTTGTGTGTTCCACGCGTGTGGTTCGTACTTGACACTGCATGTAGCCCGGTTAAAACGTCTCGGTCAGGCCCGCCACTTGGGTTGGCGTCATACCAGACACACCTAAAGAGTCAAGGGGTTTGGGAGGACTTTCCAGTCTATCACATGGTCCTGCAGTCTATGCTTGATAACCCGCCACCTGACACCACACTTGGTTGTCAAGCATGCCTGATGCCGAGTCCACTGTATCCATGCGGTTGGCACCCCTCGATGTCCCCCGATACCCAACGCCTCAATGGACTCAGCAAAGCCCTATAACCCACCAGTTTAGAGGCTTGGCTCGGCGAGACCAAAAGTTGATCCGAGGTTGCTCTAATGTTCTTTCGAGGCGGTCGTTCTAGTGCAGCATGCACCGAACCACCAGTTCGGTAGTAACCGTGCGACACGTTTGGTGTCTTCCCCATCTCTGCCGTTGATACGAATTCCCGAGCCGCTCCTTCGCTCGGCGATGTTGGTCCTTCTAATCCCTCTCATGGCTTTTGTACGGCTAACAGGCTAGGCTGAGTCCAATAGACCTTTGCTAACTCGACCCACTACAATATGTGTTTCCACTCTTTCTTCTTTTTTGTTTAACAATATTGGAGGTATCTTCACACCCAAACGAGATAAGACTAGTCCGCCTAGGATAGTTGCAGAGAACCAACACCTCACGAAAAGCAGAGAGAAGCAGCCAGGAGGGGAGACCAGTGGACGCACCTAGGAAACTACCAAACATAGACTTTCACCTCCCAACTGGTTAACCTATGCCTGCGAATCAAACTCACATCTCCAAAATGAGAACAAACCCGTAGACCCTAGGCCCCTGGCTAGTAAAGACAACCCTCGCTGGGTCACGTACTCTTAATTTGTTCTTTCAAGAGCGGAAAAGGACGATAGGAGTATATACTAGTTAATTTTAACAAATAATGCACGGAATTACTTTTTTCTTTTTTGTTTAACAACATTGGAGGTATCCCCACACCCAAACGAAATAAGACTAATCCACCTAGGATAGCTGCAGAGAACCAACACCTCACGAAAAGCGGAGAGAAGCAGCCAGGAGGGGAGACCAGTGGATGCACCCAGGAAACTACCAACATAGACTTTCACCTCCCAACTGGTTAACCTATGCCTGCGAATCAAACTCACATCTCCAAAATGAGAACAAACCTGTAGACCCTGGGCCCCTGGCTAGTAAAGACAACCCTCGCCGGGTCACGTACTCTTATTTGTTCTTTCAAGAGGGGAAAAGGACGGTAGGAGTATATACTAGTTAATTTTAATAAATAATGCACGGAATTACTTTTTTCTTTTTTGTTTAACAACATTGGAGGTATCTCCACACCCAAACGAAATAAGACTAATCCACTTAGGGCTAGCTGCAAAGAACCAACACCCCACGAAAAGCAGAGAGAAGCAGCTAGGAGGGGAGACCAGTGGACGCACCCAGGAAACTACCAACATAGACTTTCACCTCCCAAGTGGTTAACCCATGCCTGGGAATCAAACTCACATCTCCAAAATGAGAACAAACCCGTAGACCGTGGGCCCTTGGCTAGTAAAGACAACCCTCACTGGGTCACGTACTCTTAATTTGTTCTTTCAAGAGGGGAAAAGGACGTAGGAGTATATACTAGTGTGAAAATGTAAGCTTGGCATCCAAGTTAGGGCCCACATATGAAATAAAATAGCATACCGTCATTAGGAATCTTTGACGTATAGTACAAGTGCCATGTTTTTTAGTTCAGTATGGAGTAATTATACCGGGACACCGCGCGACAGCGCATTAACACCCGTATTTGCCACATATTTTTGTGTATGGAGCTGAAGAAAATATGTAGTGAATAAGGGTACGTGCATGGTGCTAAGGCCTCCTTTGGGTGAAAAAACCAAAATGATTTTTTGTTTTGCCCTCATTCAATTTTTTTTTTTGCATTTATTAGTTTTCGATTTGTCTTTTGTGGTTTCTTGATTCGTCTCGGCGAAAAAAATCTAAAAGGTATAAAATTATTAGCCAAATCTAAAGTTTTGTGAATAAAGACAAAAAATAATCCAAAAACCGATTTTTGGATTATTTTTTGTCTTTATTCACAAAACTTTAGATTTGGTTAATAATTTTATACATTTTAGATTCTTCTCGACAAGAGGAGCCAAGAAACCACAAAAAATCGACGTAAAACTAACAAATTCAAAAAAATATTGAATAAGAACAAACGAGAAAACTAAAATAGTTTTTTTAGCCAAAGGAGGCCTAAGTGGCGGTGCCCACTACGATGAAAGAATTTTTCCTCATTTTTTTCCTCATTTCAACAGTGGGTACTGATGGAGGGAGCATGGATCAGTGCATGGGGCCTACTTTTAGGTCTCACACCAATGATCTAATCCGTTCATTAATTTTTTTTGAGTAAATTTGTGGAAAACTAACTCAATGAGATAATTACAAGTGATTGATCCAATGTTTCATTCAAATTGTAGGATCATACACTTACAGTTATCTGATTGAAGTGATTTTTTATCAAATCACTCAAAAAAAAAATACTATAGTATTTAAAATTAAAATTAAATGAACAGCTCCGATGAATTTAGATGCAATTTATTGCTTCCTATGACTTTTCTGGCTAAAGTACCACATTTTTAGAAATCACATGCCACGATAATGCCATCAACGTCACTCCTTTATTTTACTCCATGGTTTTTCCTCTTTTGTTTCGTTCCCGCTGTCTTCATAATTAGCTAGTGAAAATCCTTGGCTGCACCGCCTGCACGTCTGCACTCAAGAGACCAATATTACTCCCAAATGCAGGACTCAGGCCTGGTTCCACTAAAAAAAATACAGTTTTGTTTTAACTAAAAAACTCTCTCATTTCACTAACAAAAAATTACTTAGTTTTTTTGCAAAACTAAAAGCCAAAAACTAGTTAGTGGAACAAGTTAGTTTTTTACTTTTTTTGCAAAACTAAACATACAAAAAACTAGTTTAATGGAACAAGTTAATTTTTTTTGCAAAACTAAAAACCAAAAGATCAAAAAACTAGTTAGTGGAACAAGTTAATTTTTTGCAAAACTTAAACATCAAAAAAAACCAAAAAAACCAAGTTAGTGAAACCAATTTTGGGTGCTAAGAGGGTAGGGCACGTGTGATGTGATGTTGAACGCCAATCTCGACCGTCTAAAAGTATTTTGGATGACCCAAATTTTAAAGAGAGAAAGAGGGGGGGGGGGGAGAGAGAGAGAGAGAGAGAGAGAGAGAGAGAGAGGAGAGCAGAGAGGGTGGAATAAATTTGAGCCGTCTAAAACACTTTTGAACGGTCGAGATTTGTGACGGATATCACCATGTGGTACTCGTCCGGCACCCAAATTTTTTCTCCAAATGCAGACCCAATAAAATTTCGAACCTTGGAGAGAGAAATAAAAAGAGGGAAATGATTTCCACAAAAGAGAAAGGGAGTTATGGGAGATGACTAGAGCTGGGTGGTTCGCCACGGTCGTCGATAATTCTTAGAGGTGAGATGGAATGGACGCGGGGAGGCTGCTGTGCATAGGTTGCATAGCAGCTGCTGCGCAGAATCTGGGCCATCCGTTGGTTGAATGGGCGGCCCAGATTTCAAAAAAAATATTTGCGCAAATAGTTAAATATTGGCGTGAATAGTTTGTTTTCAATTCGAACCATTAAAAATATTTGTGGACGGTTGTGATGTTGTACAGCAGGGTCCCCGAGTCCAGAGAATTGAGATTTCCCGGAAGCAGGAAGCATACAGCATACTAGCATCGCACACAACTTTACTGGGGTAAAACAGTCATTCACCGTAAATATTTGTGGCATTAACGCCTTCTTTTATGGAGTAAATTAAAATTACGGTTATTCATCAGAGTTCTATTTAAAGAAAGGATGCAGTCTTTTCAATGAAAGTGATGTTGTTATACACTTTTAATCACTATGTACCATAAAATTGATATCATAAATATACTCTTAATCACAATTTCCTACATTTTTAATCACGCTTTTAATTTGCAATGGGAAGTTTTAATTTTAAACACCTTCATAAATGTCAATTTGGAACAGTCATCTTTAACTTTTCATGAGATTTTGTAACTATCATTATTTTTTACGTTGTTGTAGTGGTGTCTCAGAAGAAATAAAAGTTTAGAGAGAGGAGTAGGGAAGGGATCGAACAAGGCAAGGCAAGGCGGGTTTTGAATTTTTGATATACCCCACTCCGAACTCAACTAGGTAATTCGTGTGTTCTCGCCCCCACCCCGCCCTCTACAAGATAATAAAATTTGTTAAAACTAAAAGTAAATAAATGGAAATAGTAATATATAAGGTGGTATTTTAGCATAATGATGAAAATATAAAGATAAAAATGAAAATTTTAGTATAATTTTTTTAGTTTAATGATAAAAATATTAAAGTAAAGCTATAATATTGTATATCAAAATATATTAGGGCGAGGCAACATCTACTAGCAACCAAACTTGTTGGTACCAGAAAATTAAACGAAAACCTTCCCGACCGGGACGGGATAGGGATGGGTTCAGGGCGAGGTGGGCCAAATTGCATCTCCAAAGAGGAGGGGGTCTTTAGGCAAGAAACAGCAGAAACATGAAACATCCTTGGTTTCTTGCTTTTTTAGGGGGTGTTCTACTAACAAAAAACTGTTTTTTTAAAAAATCGAGACAAGTTATTCTCTCACAATACATCACATAAAAAACCGTGAAAAACTAGTTTTTTCAAAAAACCACCTTAGTGGAACACCTCCTAATTTTAGTTGATATTTGGTTGGCAGTTGGCCGTTGGCCGTTGGCACCTTTGTTAGTTGTTTTCTCTTTTTTTTTTTCCAGAGTTTTGTAATTTACAAATGTGAGTTTGAAATTTGAAATTAGAGTGTAAGTTTTAGTGAGTAGCAACACCTACGAGAATTTTTTTTAAGCTATTTTCTTTATTATTCTCTTTCATCTTCATTTTTATAATAATAAAATTTTCTTTGCTCAATAAAAAAAAAAATCATTGGTTGGTACAAAATTATCTTCCACTTTTTCTAAAGGTGGTAGGTATAGATTGGAAGATTGGAAATTCATGATGTAACTGCTGACACATAGAGGTGTAGACTAGACTTTACAAGAACACGAGTAGATTGACTTTGGTATTTATTTTTCCTAAATTAAAAAGTAGATTGCAAAATCAGTGAGTAATCCATATTCGAATATTTATTTATCTATATATCTATATAATAAGGAAGAGCTGTTTTAAAATCCCTCATAAATCTCAACTTTTCATTTCTAATTTTACAGTTAGGATAGTGTTTGGAGTTTCTATAAATCTAAGCCATCCATTTTTGTTTCAAATAGTAGCTTAAGAAATGATTAGGATTAATTTCCAAAACATTGCGGACATCACGTCCACTTCTTTTCTTCTTTAGACTATCCCGCGTCTCTTTCTCCTCAAATCCCATAATCTCCTCCGCAATTCTTTCCTTTTCATTTGGACTTTCAAAATCATTTCTACTCTCTCTCTCTCTTTCTCTCTTCAATGTGTAAGTGTAACCCTTGCATTTCAATAATGTCTGAGTATTCCGTAGCGATTCATCTCTCTCGACCCACCATCGTCACACTTCGTGCCCGTGATAGGCTCGTGTACATGGGAGTTTAAAGGATGTGAATGTTCGCTGCAATATGAACATTTGCGAGGTTTCTAATGTTTCTTTTTGAGATTTCACACTTCAAATTGGTCGGCTTTATTTTTACTTCTATAAAAGTGTGATATAAACTTTGAGGCTTGGTTCTTGCAAATCATTAATTCATTATGGTTCCAATTTAGAACTTCCAAATATTGCTCCAATAATGTTGGTATTTGGATTCAAGGAGATGAAAGTGAACCCTTATACGTCTAAAATAAGTTTCGGACTTTGGTTTGATTAAAGAGAATCTCATTTTGAAAGTCATATTATAATAGTAGGTGGGGTAGGGTGGTTCAATTAATATGCTTAAGCTATTGGTTTTCACATAGTTGGAATCGTTCGAGAAGGGCTGGGTTGAAATATTGCATGTGCATTTTGTATTAATTGGGTGTGCTGATTGTTCGAGTGTGTGCCGATTGTTTGACCCGTACCTTCAAGGGCATGTGCTAGTGCTACAGCGAAAGAAGTCAACAGTTCGACTATATGCACATATTGGATGCAAAAATTGCTTTCTTGGGCTTAATTCCGGGTCTCAAAAAAAAAATCCAAACTGTTCATTTATGCACAAAGTGATTTGTGCATAATCTGTGCACTTTTCACCAAGTGAATCTATATTACATACTATTTCTCTTTTTTTATTCAAGTTTTGCAGTACATGGTGCACAAGGTTATATTTCGTTTAGTTGACAGTTCTGAATCTTTTAAAAAAAATTATTTTGGAAAATAGAGGTCTGTTTTGGCGAAATAAGACGGTAGGACGATGACAAAGTACGAAATTCCGATTACTCTTGTCATTACATCCAACTGGCTAAAAATGATTAAAAAAAATATGTTAATTTAATTTGGCTTGTTGAGAGAATAAGCCAATACACTAATAGTCTGTTTTTTTTAAATTTTTTTTATAGCCAAAACAGGCCTCTAAATTTTTAGAATCCATTGACCAAATGAGTTGATTCTCGAAAAATATCTTCATTGAAAAATATGAATTTGTATTCAAGCAGAGTTTTGGCTTACAAGTTATCAAATCAATAAGTTATTCTTTTTAGTATATATTGATTAATTTGACAATTTATAGTGCGAGAATACCGAAAAATACAGTAGTGGAATCTCACCCTCAATCACTGTGAGCTAATTACTAGGTTTCATCAATTAAATTATTTTTATTTAAGTCCAATCCATTCCTTTTCTACATCCAAAATCTACTAAAAGTAGATTTGAAAATGACCCCATGTATAAAGTCTTCATTAAGTGAAATAAGTTTACATTTAAGTGAAGTATAAAAGTTTACTTTTACAGTCCATTGCATATCTTTGTTCATCACTTATTAGTTTACACGTGTACTTTCAAGGATCAAACACTTTTGCATCACGCGCACGTGCAATCACTGTACCCCCACGCGTGCATCCCCACCCTCACCGGACAGAGCACTCTTGCCCACTTTTGACTTTGGTCAAAAAGTCTGTCTAATTTTAAGATTTTTCGTATCTGCAGTGAATCAAAGTTACTGCATTCCCATAATAATCTTAATTACTATGAGTCATTGACAATTTATATTTGAGATCGAAATCGTATAATTTGTCTGAAATTTTGAGTAGATCATTTATATAAAAGATTAAATTAATTGGATATTGAAAGCCATATAGTCAAATACTATTTATATGAATAGGTATTTGGATAATACACTGTAAGACAAATTTGTCTCAATACCAATCTCCAAGGATCATAATTTTTGAACCGATGATGTACTCAACAATCTTGTAAAAAAATAAATGGTTTCGATCCCAACTGAAGATTTCGGACAACCCACAGTTAATGTCACTACAAAAATGTAATGACTTAGGCCACCACAGAAATCACAAGTCCTGAATTTTAGGTTGTGGGCCCAAGATGGTCTAAAATGATGATTAGAATAGTAGTACATATTTTTAGAGCTAGTCAACAAATATATCATCCACATAGGGAGTGTTTCACTAACAAAAAAACGGTTTTTTTTTTTAAAAATCAAGACATGTCATTCTCTCACAATACATCCCACAAAACAGTGAAAAATCAATTTATTTTAAAAACTGGCTTTTAATGGAACACTCCCTTAAGAGTGGCTTGATAAAAAATCGATACGTACATGATTGAAACAAATTTGTAGGAAAAAATGGAATAACAAAAAATATTTTGAAAATTAGAAAATGCTAACCTCATATCCGTGAAATGTAGATTTTATTATTTTATTATTATATTATATTATATTCTATCTATTGAACAGAGGTTACCAATACCCTTAAAAATTATTCCCTCCGTTCCAAATTAATGTTCCACTACGAAAAGTCGTGTCATTTTTCAAATAAAAAAATGAACTACTTCCGTAAATCATTTTTCGAATTTTTTCGCACCAAATTAAATTACTTGACGAGTACTTTAATTCAGTGCAAAAAAATTCGAAAAATGATACACGAAAGTACTTCATTTTTTGATTTGAAAAAAGGCAAAAAAGAGACAATGGAGATCATACTTAGGAACGAAGGGAGTATACTACTTATTTTTTCCAAATAAAAACATAATTTATTAATCGATCAACCTAATTTTTCACGCAATTGACAAACTTTGAATAATTCTGATCATTAATGTGGGTCCGCCGTAAAAGACCCTGGACCGGGACTTCACAAATGAAAATTGGACAGAGCTCAAAACTGGACAGATTTCTGTCCCATCCTCACCACCTCCACTGGCACTCCCGTAATTTCATCGCACATCGGAGGTCATAATAAATCTCAACGGTCCCGATCCTGTCTACGTGTCAGCATCGCGTTCGTCTCTCTCTCCTATAAATTACACCTCACCTTCCCCCTTCAACCCTCGTTCACAATTTCCTTCCGTGTCTAATCTTTCAGCTCAACTCTCTCTCCTCTTTCTCTCTCTCTACTTTCAGATCTCTTTCTCTCTCTGTATCTATATGTGCGTCGATTCCGGTGATATGTATATACGGTTGCGGCGGTCTCTGATTCGCTTGGTGCAGGTCGGGAACCGCTTCGCTGGCGGCGGCGGTTGACTTTTTTCGTCCGCCTCAAATCGATCGATCTAAAATTTGATAATCGTGCATTTTGCAGGTGGAAAAGAATTTATTGTGAGATTTTGTAAAAGATTTGGAAAAGATTTCGTACTGATACATTATTTATGCACGATTACCTAATTTTAAGTCGAGCGATTTGGGACGGGGAGAACAGAGACAGTGTCATTGGGAAGGAGGCGAATTAGGGTCCCGCCTTGCATCAACTGAATCGGAGACCGCGGCGAATTATGAGCGGCTCGGGCTTGGTTTCAGATCTAGGCCCGTTGTGATTCGGATCTATCGTGGATTCTAAGGTTTGGTTTGGAGTTCAAGTGGATTCATTCATTTCTCGTTTGGTTTTGTTAGTTTGGTTTTATTTGGAAATTGGATCTATAGCTATAGATTTGAGCATATCTGTGGAGTTATCAATTTTTTGTTTCAATTGTATGTGTTGAAAGTTGAATATGTGTGTTTTGTTGATTCTGTAGTTAATTAATTTGGAACTGATTTTTAGCTATTATTTTGTTGATAAAGTTCGTTTTTTTTCCCGGCTTTGCGCATATTTCTTTTTTGCATATGACTTGTTAAATTGTCCCTTTGATAAACTGCTGATGCAATCAATGGAAAATATAGCAGTCATTTTCTAATAATTGAAGGGTTTCTAAAAAAGTTGGTTTTTTCCCCCATATTTCTGCACAAACTGAAGTTGCCATTGAATAACTGTTGGTGCAAGAATGGAAAATACTGCAGGATAATAAATTGAACGATTTCTTAGAAGCTACGCCTCTTTCCATCTTTGTGCATGCTTCTTTTCTGGATATGACTTTTTAAACTTTCTCCCATGTGATAATTGTAGATGCAATTACTGCTAAATAATGCAGTCGTTTTCTATTGAGTGGAATGATTTATTGAGAAGTTCGATGTTTGCCATTTTTGTGCTTACTTCTTTTTTTGCATGACTTGACTGACTAATTGGATAATTGTTGATGCAATAAATGGAATAATGCAGTCATTTGATAACAAACTTGAGTTTGTGCACACGTGGTTGTGTGCGATTATCTAGGAAAATAACTACTCTACGTTGGCATTCATTGACTATGAACAAGGACCAAAATCCTACATTTTAATCTAGATCAACACGTACTCACAACATGTCATCCTAAATGCTCCCCGCCACTTTATTTTACTATTCCTCTCCCTGTGTATAGTGTTTTCTGTGCAAACAGGAAAAGAAATCGAGGGAACTAAATTTTACAAGCTTTCTTTGGAGCAAAAAGTTGAGAAGGATAGAGCGAAAGAGAAGAGAGTGGCTAGAAATCATATCTTAGAACATTAAAACTGAATTCGTGGGATGGTTTGTTTGATTTTGTAAACTGTTGGTGGATGCGTAGGCAGTTATAGAAGAATAAATATTTGCAATTGCTGTGATAATTTACTTTCTTGTCCTCACCGTTTATTCGTGCCACATCAACACTAATTGTAAAAACATTTGTTTTCTTCGACAAAAAGCTTCGTAAAAGTTTTCTCACCAAATTGGGTAGTCCCTTTCTATAGTAGACTAGCAGATTGAATGAATTCGGATCCTCGTTGGATTTTCTATATACCGGTAAACTGATTTCATCAAGTATCAAGGTAACGTGACAGCATGGACCAAGGTACAACCTTGTGAGTCCCCAACTAAAACCCCAAAACAGAAACACCATTAGAGTGCAAAAAGGGAAATAAAAATGAAAACGCTAGCATCGGCAAACGCTATCCAAGAACTTGACACTTATGTGCTTTCCAAAAGCCAGCAACACCAGGATACATACCAATCCACCAAGACCAACACAACGCAAGAGGGATTCAGCTGTCATTCGCCGGGACACTTTGAAGCAACGTCCACTTTCACAAAGCAGCTTGTTCTCAGTTGATGGGGGACATTTACTCAATAAGGAGAGACAGGCCCTGGTACCATTTCCAGTTTCAGCATGACCCTGAAAAATCACCTGCCTTCTTTTGAAAAATTCTAAGGTTTCTCTTACTCCAGACATCATGTATAGAGTAGAGCCTGAAAATGGTGGCTCTCCAAGGCTTGCCTCTGACCATATGTTTATCCCAATTCACCACATTTTCGAGACCCATCAGAGCTCTGCTGTAGCCAGTCTCATCTGTGCATATGGCGCCGTAACTGAGAAGAGAAAGGACACCAAAAGAAAATATGGCGATGAGATTACTGAGTCGCTGTGCAAAGGATACACTCAGCATCAATTGTAATTCTCCCAGTAGACAGCCTGTCTTTAGTGGGTAACCGTCCTTGAATTGCCATCCATTGAATAAAAGCCCACCTTGGGACATGGTGCTCAAATTAGATCCATTTGAACCAAGGAACACGAGGCATTTCCATAGTGGCCTTCCAGGCAGACAGCACTATATTCCCAATTGGCTTAGGGTCCACACCACTTTGTCTATTCTTGCGACGTTGGCTTAGGTAATGCTTCCCCTCTTTGCACCCCCACCATACACACACGCACGCACATTTATTTATTGTTTACTTTGATTCTTATAGGTTTTCCGAACTATAATTGCACTTAGCTGCATTTGTTTTGATTCTAGTATATTGTACTGTTGATCCTTCGTAAGCTATTTCTTGATGCTATTATTATGCATTTTATTTGGTTTTATCTTTGAGCATTTGGGGAAAATTAAGTGGAGTTTTGTTTTTTATGGGCTAAATAAGGGGCATATATTGGATTGTGCAGGCTAGTATTTGACTAATTATTGAGCTTGAATAATGGTGTTAAGGACATTTCGTATGCTGAATGAACTGCTTTATACTAACGATGTGTGGGCCCAATATCACCGCGCGGTGTAGAGAGCATGGAGTAATTCATTTGTGATTCTAGGGTGTGTCAATAACCCTGTTCGAGTGTCAAAACGTGATGTCTTGAGAGATGAATGGCTATGCGCTGTAGGACCTGTGCTCAAATTCCGGATGATTCTGCATCAACGTGTCAGCAAATTTATTGCCTCCTTCAGTGGTTGAAATAATACCTTTTCTTGGCGGTCATTGAGATTCTGAGAATCGAAAGATTTCCTTTCTTGATTTTTCTTATCCATCTCATCTTAGATTTTACTCCTTTCCTTTCTTCCTTTGCAGTTCTCAAGAAACTTATGGTCTAACCTCTTTCTTTCTTGTTTTATCTTCTCTTTGTTTTTCTGTTTTTTTCTTTCCTTGCTTCTCTTCAGGATTGTTTTCTACTGTAGTAAATTATGAGTTTGTTTGGTTAGTTGCATCTTACTAGACCGTTGCTCAGTATTTTCAGCTCATATTGATGGTCTTATGGGATACTTCAATTGCAATGTTTGGAGACAGCCAGTGAGTGACCCCATGGATGAGTCGCCAGATTAAGTTCAGGTCAGTTGGAATCCAACTGTGATGACAATATTACTTCATGAAGCCAATGAACTATTCGCTGATGAAAAATAGGTGTCAAAATAATTAGATAATTTATCATGTAGCTTAAATATCACTTAGCCCTTGACAGAGCTCAATGGGAAAAAAGGATTTATGTAGCCAACCCCAATTGATTGGGACAAAAGGCTCCGTTTGGTTTGGTATCGTGTAGCTTAAATACAATGGCCCTGTTCGGTTTGAGGTTTTAGTTTTGTTGACATCATCATTTCCCTCATTTCTCTCTCTATCTCTCTCCACTCATTACACCTGCTTACATCATCAAAACTAAACTAAACTACAAACCAAACACAGCCAATATCGTTATTACTAAGTTTCTATAATTTGATGGAAAGGTACTTTACTCAGTGATTGGCTGGTCTGCATAGCTTTTATAACAAATGTTGTTTCTATTGCCATTTGTCGACAATGTTAACATGTGGTAATGTAGTGCAGTTGCCAACTAATAATGTGACAAGTGTTTCCTTCATTGATCTGTGTTCTAAATGCAAATGCCGCTTTACTTCTATACGGATATCAAATCTTTACCATATTTCTTTTTTGGCTATATGAACTTTTTCCGTCAAATGTCATAAAAATTATAGGAAACAAGTGTCTGAATTTGGCATTGTGTTGAACCCCTATCCCAAATCCCTGCTAGGATATCCAGATCCTACTGAAGCATATTTTTAAGCACCTGCAGTTAATGCTTCAAAGGAAGCAGATCCAAAGCAAAGCGAACACAGACAACGGATGCCCCTGGGTCTTCCAGATATCAGAGCTCGGCACTCTCAAAGAAATCATCTAGCAGGGATCACCTGTGACCATCATCAGAGATGTTACTGGAAACCCTGCAGTTACTTACATCCATTTGAAGAGTCCATGTATATGGATCTAATCCTAGAATATCAAAAGTTGGTCCTTCCATCTTTGTGCATATTCTTGTTGTGGAAATGTTCAAACTGATAAACTTGCAGGGCACTGTCTGAAAGATGGAAGACTCATTGCAGCAAGTAATCCCAGGTTTAGTTCTTTGCGCAAATTCAGAACATTGTTTTGTTCCGTCCTATTGCTTTTGTGCATTTTTGCTGCAATCCGGGTGGAGCTGGACCACATTAAAATCGAAAACTTAAGTAGAAACAAAGTTAATCTAAAAGCTTATATTCTGCCACTTACAACTTCATTTTGTTTTCCCGTACATATTAGAGAAATTTAGGTTAAGACTCAAGATGGGTGATGGTTGGTGCAAAATTCGGGAGTCTTCGAGAAAACTGAACGACTTGATAACGGAACTTGCTTCTAGGCATGTTACGATGTCGCTTTCAGAAATTAGTATTCGCCTCCACCATTTGGTGTGCACCGGGTTGATAGCAAATTTGTTCGAGGATACAACGAAGCCCGATTGAATGATCTTCTGCTTGCATCTGCATAAATGATGGACAGACAGAATACCGAGCCTAATTTATGATCAAAAGAACTAAAGATTTGTTAATACCGTTTTTGCAGAGTAACGGTGTAACAAAACAAGAAAGCGATTTGTAGGAATTTCGGCAGAGTAATGGCGCTAAATATATGTTTTGAATGAATGTAATTTGGGCTCTATTTATAGACCCAAATACACTTTTTCGTATGGGGTTACACCCTTTGGTCCAATGGCCATTGGTTTGAGTCATAACCTTTCCTAACAGAGTCACAACTTCCTGCGAAGCATTTCCTGAACCGCCTGTTAAATTTCTGCCCAGACCCATTGGTATCGATACGACAATACCTAGTCCTTTTGACTCACATGTACAAACCACGAGATCCACGTTAGCGCCCCCTTACCACCAATTCGCAATAAGAAAGGGCGCCAACGTGCTAAGTGTGCCATCAAAGCATAAGCGCTACATTGCAGCCACACAGCCCACTGCCATGCTCACGCAAGCGCGCAGGGAGTGGGCGCGTCCATGGGTGTGTAACACCAGCGAAGGGTGCCCAACCACTCAACGCAATATGAACTAAATATATGTGCTCCCTTATACCATTCCACCTCTTCCCAAATAGCCAATGTCGGACAAACCCAAAATTCTACAAATAAGCTTTCTGAAAGGCACAAGGAAAATTTTGACAAAAGACCCAAACTAAAACACATTTATTTTGATAATTCCAACAGTGACGACTAGACTATGTCTTCAATCTATTGACATACTATGTCACAAGTTTGATATCTTCTGGTATTTGCTAGTTAATACACTTCCAACTTCCAAGCCACAAGTTTAAATACCAGTCCCTCCATGCATATAGAATTTTCCTGTAGCTCTAATTAGTCATATCCGTACTCTTCTGTAACGAAGCCACAAGTTCTCCATAGAGACACAGACACTGGAAGCATCCAGTGTGGAACATGAATGGAGGAGTGCTGGGAGATGCTTCACGATGGTTCTCGTCTCTTTAGTTCTAAAATTGAACAATTGAAGCACCAAAATTTCTAATAGGTCTAGCATTAGGAAGCACCGATCTCTAAGTTTTGGCAGGGTTATAAATGGCATGGATGTTTAGTTCTTGAATAATTAGCGGTTTTTTCCCTCGTTATGTTGGCATTATTTGTGTTCTTTTGTCCTAAATTTGATCGAACAAATTTTTCTGTTTGTTGTAGGGATTTAATATTATGTGCAATGGATGAATATTGTTGTATATACAGCGTGTCCTCGTGTCCATGTCCGATTTAATATTATGTGCAATGGATGAATATTGTTGTATATACAGCGTGTCCTCGTGTCCATGTCCTAATTTTCAAGAAAATGACAGGTCTGCATTTCCGGGTCCATGCTTTTGTCATTGCTCTGCATGGAACTGATTTGTGCTCTTGTGGTTTTCCAACTCGTATTCATGGTGCACAACTGCAGCACAAGTTATCTGTAGAGGATACTTGCATTTAGAAGCTCTCTGCCGCATAGGTGGTAGGGAAGGTGCACAGAGACCTCATGCCATCTCTGTGTCGGCTTCAAAAATTGTGGTAAGCAAAGTGCATGCATGTTTTTCTGCATAATGCATTGTTAGGTCAATTTGCAACAACTCCTCTCCTTTACATATCTTTTCAAATTCTTAGCATTTGAAAGACTTCTCTGGGAAAAAGATCCACTCCGGTGTAAAAAATCCCTAACCTATTGGCGCCTGATGTGTTTTTTTTTTCCTTTCTTGGTAATTGGTTTTCCATTGAGAAAACCACCAAAGAGAGGCAAGGGGATTGCCTAGAACCTCAACAAAGCAGCAATAGCAAAACAGCACAGGCTACTTCAAGTAGCAAAACACAACCAGAAACAAGAAAAACACCTGGCCATAGGGAAAAAAACAACTTCACACAACTACAGAGCACTGAAAGAAGAATTGACATTTTAGACTATGCCTTTCAGGAGTATTCTTGATACCTTTCCAACTACAAAGGCAAGCCCTGATATCTTCAATGATATGCCTCAACACCAAACACCTCTCCCTACTTCTGGACTAGAAGATCCTGAAATTTTTTTCACCCCCGGTGTGATATATAGCAGCTGAAAATGCCAGTTTTATCATGATGCGTGAAACTGAGTTATGACTCCAGCTCTGTTATCATCCACTCTAGCTCCTGATCAAATCCTGCAGGCCTCCTCGAAACCTCATAGATTCAGCAAATCCTGCCATGTCCACCCAGAAAAAGGACATTCAGAAAACAGATGGTAGTGACTCTCAACTGCATCCTCACACAGCACACAAGAAATTAATAGTACACCATGAAGCAAGTCTATCCTTGGAGAAAAACTAAAATGCGGATAGAGTACCGCCACGTGGTACCCGTCCTCTCATCCGAGCCGCCAAAATATGTTTTGGAAGCCCAGATTTGTGTTAATTTACAAAAATGCCACCCTTCAATTTGGGCCGTCCAAAACATGTTTGGACGCCTTGGATGCGCCAACGGGTACCACGTGGCAGTACCCGTTCGGCATGCAAGTTTTGCTCCCTATCCTTGGTACCCAATATTCTATGATAGGCCATCCATTGAATGGCTGCCCACCTGGGGATGTAGTGTTCAAACCAACCAACCCATACCAACTCATCACTGGTCTTGAAGTCCTCAAAGCCTCCCAAGCTGACCTAGAGGAGTACCACGATTTGCAGTTAAAGCCCACTTGACATCATCGTTATTGTGGATGTAAGGAAACAGATCAATAGGGGTTTGTAAACACAAATTTTGAACTGTAAAAGATTTGAATCACGATTCGAAATTCGTATCCCATATATCCATTGTTCAAGTGAACAATGTTGATTATTTGTTTGCAGGCTCCTATTTCCGATTTGGGAATCCAAATTGTTAATTACATACCATAAAAGTAAAACCTCTGATTAATGAAGAATAGAACAACAAATCAAATATAAGAGAGAATTAGAGTATAAATTTATTTTATTGATTTGGGTTTGAAACCCTGGGTTTACATTAACAGTAATTTAAAGAATACGTTACATTTAGGGGATTGGAACTCTTTACCTAGCACTTCTTGAAGCTTACTGTGATTGATCTTCGAAGCTTGTACAACTTTGCTCGTTGAAGAACGTGAGTTGCTTGAGCGAGATGTATGCCTTGCTTTTGTATGCTTGCCTTTCTGTTGTGCTTTCCGTATACGTATAATTTTTACGTTGAGAGGAGAGAGGTAGAGATAGAGGTCAGAGATCAGAGATGAGCCCCTTCCTTTGATGATGGACCTCTTATTTATAAAGTGCTCCAAACACCAGATGTTTGGCCATCAAGCTTAATTCGAATTTGAATTGTCGTTAGAGATGAGATCAAGATAGTAGCTCCTATCTCCCTCCTTTATTCAATTTCAAAAGGTGGTTTCATCTTATGGCATCCACCTTGGAATATTCTTCTGCTCCTTCAGAAGTAATTCTTGGGGCCTACGTCTTATTTGACTTAAGACTACGTTGACCCATATGTGATTTTGTTGAGCCCAACATATTTAATGTTTTGCGGGCTCAACATAACTTAATATTCGCGAGTTCAACACATTCATTGATTCGCAGGCCCAACACATTCGCTGATTTGTGGGTTCGTTGGGCCAACATAACTTGATATTCGTTGGGCCAGCATAACTTGATATTCCCCAAACTCAACATAAATTTGTTGATTCGCGGGTTTACTAGGTCGTCCAAATTTGGTTGAAATTAATGTGCCAACAGGGTTAGAGCCTTGATCTCCTGAATCACTGAACGCCTGGCCCTAGGCCAATTCCAAACCCCCTGAACTATAATACAATTCCCTTTGGCTGCCAAAGACCTCCCAAGGTTAGGCGCTTGATGTGTTGAAATGATTAGTTTCTATTAATGAGAGAATGTTACATTGGGGCGGAGGGTGATGGGAAGGAGCTAGGGAATAGATTTTGGGGGATCCATTTCCCCCTTTTTTATTCTACCTGCCTCTGTATCTTCAATTAATAAAATCATGCATATGGATGTTTTCAAACTTTTGTTGTTCTTTTCTTTGTGTGCAAAATGAAGGTGACCTGTTTAAGCTGTTGCAGATTCACCTTTGCCATGCGCCTAAACCACTTAATGAGTGATGCTCCTAGGTTGATACAATTCCTCAATGCACTCAAAGAGTACGCCCAAGGGAAATAATTTACAGCATCTTCTGTGCCACCCATGTGGCAAAGGGAGCTCCTGTCCGCAAGACAACTTCCCTTACATGTCTGCACCATGAATATGAGGAAGTGCTCGACACCAGAGGATACACCAACACAAATTTTTTCTTTTCTGGTCCCAAATGCATCAGAGCCTTTTGAAACCGTCTTCCTCCACACCAGAAGTTCTACATTTCGGGCGCTGACCTCTTTTTTAAGAACGTGCGCACTTGTGCGCTCAGGCTATATCGTCATGACGCCGAGTTTCGTGTATGTTCAATGGTGTACCATGCATTGCCTTGTTCCTTGTGCATACTATGCAATGCCTTCCCCTATCTGGCTGCAGTTTCACAGGCGGGAAAGATTTGTACCACTTCGTTCAGTGCTTAATTCTTCTTCTTCACAGATTTTGTAATGAGCACCTTCAAATTGGATGGTGGTCACTTTCAAATTATGGTTGAAATTTTGTCTGTCAAACTTGACTTGAATTTCGATCCAATGTATAGGAGTTGCAAAATGTGGAATTGTCTAAACATTTTGTTGTCGAGGACGTTGAACTGTAAATGAGTTGAATCAGCTTGTTCAGGTGAATATAATTTTAGTCACAACTTAAGGATGGAGCCAAGCTATATCATCTTCCAAATGATTAATCATCAAGCTAGTCACTTTCTCGCCTAAAATCTTCGCATGGGAAACATTTTCATGTGGTTGATGCAAGTCCATCTAACCCATATTCCACAGCCTTACTCAAGCGTCGCGTGTCCGAAATGGATACTTGCATACATTTGGAAGATTGCATAGAACACATATTTCCCGTGCTAGAAATATAACTGGCAAAGGCCTTGAATTTCAAAGTTTATCCTTTCATTTGTGTGCATATTTTGCAGTATGAATATTGGAACAGATCAAGTTGCAGCCGGTTTGAAGGAAACCAAACTCAGCGCAGTATCCCAGGTGGTTTTTTTGTACTGATGTATTGGTGTGATCAGTTCCCTCCATTGAACATCTGCCGCTTTATTGAACCTAGTTACTGCATTTATATACTGTTTTGCTTTTTAGGTTTTTTTGGTGGTGTTATCATCTATGATGCACAGACACAGAAACAGATACGGACACGGGGACACGGCAATTCTACAAAAATGGGGACACGGACACGGCGGGGACACGCCACGTGTATATTTATTTATTTACACAATATATTTTAAAACTTTCGGGGGACATTGAAATTTTTTAAAACTTTCAGGGGTAAAATTGATTTTTTTAAAACTTTCAGGGGTAAAATTGAAATTTTTTACATCTGAAAGTTTTAAAAAATTTCAATTTAACCCCTAAAAGTTTTAAAATATTTTAATTTGACCCCCACCGTGTCCCCATCCAAAAAAGCACTACAGCCGTGTCCCATGCCATGTGGCGTGTCGGGACACGTGTCCCGCCGTGTCCCTGTGTCGGGACACTGCAATACGAGGTCCCGGAGATTCGTAGGTTATCATCATACGTCTTTTGTTTTAGATCACTTACTGTAGTTAGTGTATCACAGGTTGCTAAGAATTCAATAGGTAGCATCGAAATTAGGGAAAACTTTTTTGCTTTAAATTGATTTAGAATTTTGGAGTTTATTTCTGTGGAACACGGAATTTTGTCTTGGTGAATCCAACCCCAGAAACTAGAGGAGGAAACGATGTTTGTAAGTGGGAAAAGCTTGGTTGCACAGTGCGGGGGCGGGAGTGGAGAATATGTAAAAGCTCCCTATATATATATATATATATATATATATATATATATATCCGTGGGCACACATTTTGCACACTCCATTTCAGCCATAGATATGGAGGGCTGAGATTGAAACTTAATGGCTGTGTTCGTTTGGGGGTTTTCCCCCAGTTTTGCACTATTCCAGTTTTGATTACATCATCACTTTTTTCACTTTTTTCTCTATCTCTCTCCACTTATTACACCTGCTTACATCATCAAAACTAAACTAAACTAAACTAAAATGTCTAACCGAACAAGGCCAATAAAACCCCCTCTCTCCCTCCCACGTCTTCCCAAAAAACGCTGAACTCTCTCTGTTGACCTTTCACTGAAACTGAACATCACAGATGACCCGACAACGTCAAACGAATAACCATCTCCCATCTCTTTGGCAAAACCCAAAACTCCCACTAGGTGTAACATACTTCTCCAGCACCAAAACCCTAGCTCCTTTTACAGCAAGCTGCGTCGCCGCAACCAACCCTCCAATCCCAGACCTAACAACAATTGCATCATATACAGAGTTGTTAGCATTCCTATCCACTTTACCGCTCTCCAATACTCTATCATCAACACTCAACAATCAACACAGATTTTGTCTTCAAAATGGAATTCTTTCTTCCACATTTCAATATCACCCAGAAATGAAAAATTAGAGAATAAAGTTAATTGTTAAACCATATAAATTAATTTCGAGATACATAAAAGTATATCGTATCCATTTATCCCAGATATATAAATCTTTCTCAAAATTGACCAAAACCCCTCAAGATTTATAGTTGACGTTGGAGATGGAGATCTCCCTGGGATTGATTTGCAGGTTGATTCTAAGGGTGACGAAGACTCTGATTCCATCGATAGCGCAGCCCGTCCGAGGTTCGAGTGCTAAGGAACAGCTTCGAGGAAGTCGAAGGTCGGGCCAAGGTTAGCAATGCTTGCTGGAGTGAAGGGTTTGACGGAGGTGAATACAGGGGCAGCTCATCGGGAGTCAGGCGAGAGAGAAGAGAGTTCAACGTTTTTGGGAGAAGACGTGGGAGAGATAGGGGGGTTTTATTAATTTTCAATCTCAGCCCTCCATCACTATGGCTGAGATAGAGTGTCAGAAAGAGTGTGCAAAATGTGTGTCCACGGATCTAGCCCCTATATATATATGTATGTATGTATTGTACATATGTTTTATTGTTGCAAAGGGAGTGTGTATATAAACATTTTACAAATATTAACATGACTGAGAAATGACATCCCAATAAATTTTTTTTTCCCCGCCAAATATATGGATTAAACAAGTAGATAGGTAGTAGAATACAAGACAAGAAAGAGAGAGTCTTAAATCTCTCTTCTTCTTCTTTCTCCTTCTTCCTAGCATATATTGGAAAGAGAAGTGAGAATTTCGTCTGGAAGCTCCCATTATATTTAGGAGTGAGTTCCCGTTTGGATGGTAGGGTGCTCCCGTCGAGCTCCCTCCTGTCCAGGGAGCACACCATTTTAGAAGGAAATCCCTACTAAGGGGAAAAGTACACATTTTGAGGAATTAGGAATGTGCTCCATCCCTCAATGATTAAACAGTCCCTTGGAACAGAATTTACTCACAACATT